>QNUK01000012.1:87500-1487500 GCA_013621035.1 Clarias magur
TACATTGTATGTAGTATTTCCCATGGCGGCACTGTGCCTTACTGTCACCTTGCACATCCATGGTCCAAGGGAATACAGTACCTGGCAGAAACCCACCAAGCATGAGGAGAACACTGTGTCAGAACACTAAATACAACTATATATTTATGATATATACTTTACCATATATACTTCTGATCATTTAAAATAACACGATTTAGACTACATGCTATTCATTTTATGATTGAACCAAGCTGTATAAGTTATTTTCCATTCTTTTTGAAGTTTGCCCCATTTCCAAGTTTTTCAAAGATTTTTTTCCTGCCAGAGATCTAACATGAGATTAGGTTACAATGGAAACTGGTACGGATAATTATAATGTTCTCACAAACAGTACATTCATGAGTTATGAAGTTTATTTAATGAGTTTAAATTTTATGTGATTTTGTGAAGAAGAAAAAAAAGGAGAATACAAATCATAGTGGGTCCTGGTGGACCTCAGACCTCAGATCTAAATTTTTCACCATGCTATTAATTATTTAACAAAACATTAAGAAGGACTTAAGAGGGTAAGTTGCAGTCAGGTGTATGGTTATATATATATATATATATATATACGCAACTTGCTGCACATCAATCTGAAAAGGGTTGTAAAACCATTTCCAAACAATTTAGAGTTTTTTTACTTTTTACAGTGAGAATGATTGTTCACAAGTGAAGAGCAACACAGATGCCAATCCTCCCAGAAGTCAATGTCGCAACTCATTCACCCCAAGGTCAGACCATGCAATGCTTAAAAAAAAAAAAAAAAAACCCCAAGAGCTACATATCAGACCCTACATGCCTCAATGTTTGTTTGGAAGGGTTGCCAGGAGAATGCCTCTTCTGCCTCAAAAGAACATGGTAGCACGACTGAGATTCGCAAAACTGCATCTGAACAAACCACATGACTTATAATGTCATATGAACAGATAAGACCAAAGTGGAGTTGTTTGGCCTTAATGCTTGGCAGCATGTTACCAAACAGCATTTTCACAGAAACACACCATACCCACTGTCAAGCATGGTGGTTGATTGATTTGGGTGATGAGGTGATGATCTGGCCTTGTTTTGCAGCCACAGGACATGGACATCTTGCAGTCTGTAAGTTAAGACTTTGAACTCCTCTGTAAACCAGAATATTCTAGAGGCCATCTGTCAACCAGCTAAGGCTTTGTTGAAATCAGGTCATTCAAAAGGACAATGGGGCAGTGAAAAAGTTGTGTGTTTTTAATCTGCGGTTGAATTTGGCTAATACTGAGACCTGCTATGATCAGATGATTTGTATGATGTTTTCACACAAAAAAACATAGAATTAATAGAAGGGCTACCAGCGTATGAACATGACTGTAGGTTGTGTATGGTCTTGGCTGGTCTATGTTCAAGTAAAATAAATGTAATTTCAGTATTTTTTATAGAGTCTAAGTTCTATAATTGTCATTCCTGTCTTTTTTGTTTTGTTTTTGCTTCTTCTTTTTTATATATCCAAAGCCCCGGCCACATGCTAAGTACGTTCTTTTACATTGAGTATTATTTAATGATGTCTCTAGGAAATAAACAAGCTTCAAAAATAAGAAATCATTTTCACAGTTAACTTCCCCTTTAGCTTTTGGAGCGTTGGTGTGTCTTAACTCCTTCCTGTGGATATTAATGGTAGCATGCAATACATGTATTTATGGCGTCAGCTCTGACCAACAGGAAGACAAAATGGTTTTCACAGAATTTCATTAGCAAGTGATCGAGACTGAGATAATTCGCAGTTTATTCTGAACATTAGAAAAAGCGGCTTATTCGCCGATTTTCCAGTTAATGTAAAAAGGTTCAGCTTTCTTCTTTTTTTTTTTAGCAGTTATGTGTGACATATATAAGTAATGGAAAGTAAAAGTAATGGAAAGTCTTCTGCGGAACTTGCAGTAGAATGTTTACATTCTTTTCACTATGTCTATTTTGTCTGTGTTTGTCTGCGTTTCATCAGTATGGAAACTGTAAGATAATGAAAAAAAAGAACTGATCTATAATCTTCAATTTAATCATTAGATCAGGAAACCAAAGCAGATGCAGGAATTAATATAGCGTTAAAATGTTGGTTGTTGCTGCTTCTTGAGCCGTAATAATAATTTTTTCGACCTATTTTTAACATTGATATGGCTTTAACCAGAAATAAAAAAGGGGCTGTATTTAAAAAAGAAAAAGAGGAAAGTTTAGCTTTTGCACTTTTTTACCATTTCAGCCAGGTAATACCTTTAGAAAAACAGACAATACATATCTATAATTCTATGCATTTCTGTAACTTGCATTAAAAATAAGACTGAAATGTGGGTGTGCTTTGTGGTGTCCACTGAAGGAAGGTTTCGCATGCTAAGTTGTTAGTCTGCTAAAGTCGTTATCTGAACCACGGTGATTTATAATAAGCAACTAACTTTATTGTTTTTATTTTTGTGTAAGGAACTATGCTAACGTAGCTCTGCACTTTTAATTCAGTCTTTTAGATGATTTTTTGTCCAAACAGCATTATCGTTTGCTACGCTGACAATAATTGTTGCGCTGAGGCTAAACCTTCTATTAGCAAAGCTTCACAACCACAAAGTTATTGCCGTACTGGAGTCTGAGCCATGGCTATTAATGTGCCCGGGGTTAATTAGTGCCATTTGTGCCGCCTTTGTCACTCCCGTCGTATTCTAGGTGCGATGTGCGCATGTAACTTGCAGCAGGGTTTGTTTATAGTCTGGACTGACCACAGAACTGGAGTAGAGATCAGCTCTGTAGCAGCTCTGTAGCGCTGCTCACCCCGGCCTCAGTGGAAACTTTTACACACACAGATTGTGTCACTGAGTAAACTGCCTTCTGCAGCTGTGTTAACCTGCTACACAGTACGTTGCCACTTATAAAAGGATGTAGGTCTGACACCACATGGTACAGTGATCTGTCTCAGCCAGGCCTACTGACTCAAATCTGTACTGCTGCGAATAAACCACGGGTTAAAGGCCGGATTCCTCTCATTTTATTATTTTGTGTTATCAAAGTTTGGTCAGTGTTACATGCATACATCTATAGGTTATTCAGAACAACTGATATAACTATATAAACATTTATAAAGGATTGTTGAAAAAGACTTCTGCTCTCGTTGTGACTCACAGATTTCTGGATTTTGTCCTGAGCCTGGCCTGCTGTGTAGAGGTTCACATGCTCCTCGTGTGCCATTGTATCTGGCAGTCCAGTTTCCTCCTGAATCAATTACACTTAATTGTGAACAGGTGTGAACTAATGTGTGAAAGTGTGGCCATGCAATGGATCGACACCTCATTCAGACTGAATTCTCCACTTGGACCCTAAAATCAAGGATTATATACAGATGAATTAATTAATTGATTGATTGATTGATTGATTGATTGATTGATTAATTAATTAATATACCTATATGTCAGTTGTCATAAGGAATTTATTGGGTGTCATAATCACCTTACATACACCGCACTGCCCTTAAGTAAAAATCTTTCCTAAAAGTGTTTACTGCATTTATTATGCAATTTCAGAAGTTAATGCTAATAGCAGCTGCTTTATTTATTGTAGAACACTCAGTACTTTCAGAGGAAGAATAAGAAAAAAAAAACCATTAAGAGCAAAAACAAAAAACTTTCACTTCTATTTCGGTTTGGGAAAGCAGCTTTTCTCCAGAGACTCTTTCCATTTAATACAGTTATTCAACGTGATGTTCCCAAAAATGACCCTGAGAGACGTATTTTAGCCAGCGAGAGTCGTGAGAGTGAAGCGAACAGTAGGGAGGGATTTGGCAGGAGAGAGCAGTGATTATAGCAGAATAAAACACCTGTGTGTCTTGGCAGCCTCTCCTTAGCCTGTAATGGCACTGTAAAGTACTATCAAATCACACCTTATAGTGAGAAACCACCCCATAATGAGCTGCTTCACCATAGCATTGAGTCTACAGCCCTTATCTTTACAGCCCTAGCTATTACCTGTTCATTGTACCCTGTCCACTTGATCTGCAATTAAGATCGTTTCTACCAAATTACTTCAAACAGCTCCTCCTTCCCTCTCCGAATGCATTCCTTTATGTGCGCAGTGCGAATGGTAGGTCTCAAGTAGGTCTGCAGCCGTGCTCATTTTGGCAGCTTATTTTGATTTCGTTTTAGTCTCAGTCTTTTGATTTAAAAAAGTTGTACATTGGATATAGCCACATTTTGATTACTGTTAGTTTTAGTCTCTTTTCAGTCATCAAAAATAACATTGTAGTCTAAATTAAGTCATGCATACTATGTTCATGATTAATATGGTAAAATCTATTTTGCATTTAATAATACGATAACAATGAGTTTGTATGTTCTTAGACCACATTGAATTTAAATATTTCTATTTCATTTTGTGATCTGCCTAATGCACAGTTCATATACAGTGCTGTGAGCACAAACCATGTGCAGAGTACATTCTTTATAACTAGTGCAACTGCGAAAAGCATCACAAGAACAACAAGACTCTTAAAAAAGAGGCTACAGTGGCTGGTAAATCAGAAGATTTCAGACATCAGAGCCCTGCGATTCCCTGTCCTTTAAAATCTTTTTTTTACTTTGAATCATAGATTAACGTTGGTTGTACTATGCTAATGCTTAAACCGTTCCTGCTTAAGTCAAAATGGCTTCACATAGCTGACGATCATTTGCAATGTTAGCTTCATTCAATTAGCAATGGCATTCTGAAAAGCAGGAGTATTTCTGATCCTATAAGGATTACAGGAATTGCATTCACTTACAGTTCATTCAAGTTGTGACCGCGCTCATCGTTACCCTTTAATGAGGTAGACGGGATCGCAGTATAATATTACACTAATGGGACCTTTGTAACAGTGACTCACAGCTGGGGAGCACATAAGCTAATTATAATAAGCGGCTATAATATGATAATATGTGCCTGCAGTCTATAACATTATTATGAAAAACACAACACATTGAAGAGTGTTATATGAACCTCAATCTTGCCTTTTCATACATTTCTGAGCGGCTGGTATTCAAATGCCTCTTCACATTTGTTGTGTTTTTACCACCGAATGTTTTATTGATTTATTTATTTATTTGGCACATTTTTTTGGTGGCAAATGGGAACAGGTGAAGTTATGCCATACACTTTTCTTTCTTCCAAGGGCAGGGAGAGCCATAGCAGATAACGTGGGGGTTGTTTTTCATGCTTTGGTGCATGAAAACATTTGCATTGCGAGTGTATTGCATTCAGAAGCATTTGGTGGGCCATCAAATATTTTATTAACCACCAATCATAGTGTGCATTCAGTTTGCATGGGGATTATTGGATAGAAAGATAAATTGATTTAAAAAAATAATCTGTCTGCTAATCACATAATTATTCACATAATCATTTAGCTCTCATCTTGTGATGCAAAAAGCCCCACAAGAACAACAAGACTCTAAGAAGAGGCTGCAGTGCTGTCAGAGTATTGTAGATCAGGAGATTAACAGACTTCCTGCTAAAATGTTTTAGTGTTGTGTTCAACATGAAAAATAAGTCATCAACTGATTTGTTTGTTTTTTTTTTGCATTATTTTCATTGACAATTAACACTGGTATTTACTGTAGGTGACAAACATGAAACTAGTAATGATTTGGTGATCAGTGCAATCAAATAATGAATAATATGTCAATCATGTAGGACTTTCTGCATTTCTGAAATTGTCTTATATTTAACACTGAGTAAGATTTTTTTGTTCTGAAAGGATGAGTAAGTATTTTGGGATTTAAGAAGGCCATATTCTTGTGTATTTTTTAATTATTGGCCAAAGAGCAAACATTCTAGGAGAAACCGATGCACTATTTCTTTCAACTGTCAACAGCAGAATTTCGGAAATTTATATTTGTAGACTTGTAATGATAAATGAACACTCAAGCCAGGACCCAAAATTTGGGGGGATTTTTATTTGGATCAGCAGAGTTTATCACATATCATATTTTTGAGAATTGTTGAGCATGGAAAAGTGAAGAACAAAGACTTATTTTGCACTGAGAAGCATTTCCAAATTTACATCCGTAAATGGTCCACTAGATCCTTCAAGAATCATTGTGATGCTTAGTTGCTTAGTTGCTCATAAAAAATGTAAAGAATGCTGGAACGGATCCATTGCTGACATTTTTGCTTGTCTCTGTAGCCTCAGGAATTTAAAGTGTCACTAAAACCTCCATGTATGGCGACAAACAAATTTCTCTTCCACTCTTTGTCTGACTTAGCAACCTTTGTGTCTGGATGCGTTGCTGAGATCCTTCCCAGCTTATGAAAAATATCTCTGTTGTCAGCGGTTGTGGGTTGTGTCTTAAACATCTCAGATAGCGATCTAGGGGTATTTTTGTCTTGTAAGCTTTTTTTTTGGTAATAAATGCAGCTACATGCATTGGCTCAGCAGACGTTAGTTATACAATGCATTTTTAGATGATTTAAACCTCGGGGGGATCTTTTGATAGGCAGAGGTGTTTCCGAGATCCTTGGAATTGCGTAAATGTGGTTGATTTAATGCGCGGTTTTGGAACCCACACAGGTTCTGGAGGAGTAGGCTCCAATGAAGTCTGCCATAACTCATTAAAAAGCAAGTCAGATCAAAAGATACAGAAGATAAGAGTGAATTTGGCTTTTAACAGAATTAACTCATGGATTATAAATTTTTATCTTAATGGAACAACAATAAATCTGTGCATCTATGTAAAAACTTGGACGTTCAAAGATGCCTTTTGTCTTCCAAATAAGCCATCGAGGAAGCGTTTTAATTTAGAATGTCACTTTTTTTTTTAAAATCTTTATGAAAATACCATGTTAAAAGAAGAAGCAATCTCTGTAAGATAACAAGATGCTGAAAGCAAACAGGATGACGTTGCGTTTGTGTAATCATGCCTCCTTTTAATTTCAAGTAATCACTATTCACCGTAATGGAAAGTTTATATGACAAAAAAAAAAATAAAAAAAGTAAGAAAGAAAGAATATTACATGTCTAAAGAACACTGAGTTATGTGTCAGCATTAAGCTTTAAGTTCTTTTGCCAAGAACTACTTGCCATGATTTGCAGCTACCTTCAATTATTCATTCAAAAACTATGGTCCAGTTGGTGAAATTACGTCTGTTCAGGACTGTTTCTCAGTTTCACATGCACGCACACACACACACACACACACACACACACACACACACACACACACACACACACACACACACACACACACACACACACACACACACACAGCGCAAAGATGCATTTGTACTTTGGAACTTTCCAGAACCTTTTAGGTGGCCACTTTTCTCCAGTAAGCTAAGAGATGAACAAAGGCAAGGAGCTTTAAAAATATACTGCCGTCCAAAGGAGTCTTGAATGCTGTGCCATACATCTGGGTTTTAAAAAAAATGGACAGTCTGTGCTCTGAAGATGAAAAGAACTTCCAGTCTCTTGCTGCACAAAACTGTTTGACTATGAATGATGAGGTTTATGCTGTGGTTCCATAGGTATTCCATAAATTTCTCTTACTTTTAAACTACACTGGCATATTTAAAACTAAATCTACTGTGTACGCAGTATGGAAAAATTTTAAGCTCTCTCTTGTGGTTTACACATTTGATAAATGTTGTATTTTCTTTGGGCGGAGTATACAGCATGTCTTGGAGGCTATCGATACCAACTAGCCTATTATGACATATTTATACATTTTCAAAAATATAGAACACGTTCTGAGGTGGGGCCTCCATGGATCAGCCTTGGTTGTCCAGCACATCCCACAGAATCTCGATTGAAGTGAGATCCACAGAAATTGGAGTCCAAGTCAACACTTTCCCCACCATTCCATTGAATACATTTTTGCAGTGTTGCAGGAGCACTATCTTTCTGACAGGGACTATGAGGCCATGAATGGTGAACTTGGTCTACAATATTTTTTAGGTAGGTAGAACGTGTCAAATTAAAATCCACATAGATCCCAGGGTTTCCCAGCAGGAAAATGGTCAGATCATCACCCAACCTCCTCCAGATTGATACTTTCCATTGTACATCCTGGTGCCATGTCTTCTCCAGCAGCTGACCATCCACATGAAATTGTTAGAAGAAAAGGTGATTCATTAGAACAGCCACATTTTCTTCCCCCCAGTGGTCCAGTCCTGATGAGCAGGAGCGCATTTTAGGTGCCTTCAACAGTAAACAGAGGTCAGCTCCTGGTCTACTCCTTTACAGTACACAGCAACCAACATATGACGCACTGTTTGTTCTGACACTTTTCTACTGTATCACAGGCAGCAGTAAGAATCTCACCAATTTATGCTAGTATCAGATTAGATGGATTAGCCATCGCTCCTAACATGCCGCAGTAGGCCTTGAAACCCAGTGACCCTGTTACCAGTTCTTTAGTTGTTCTTTCTTGGTCTACTGAATACTGGAGCTCCAGAAGTGACCTGACATTTTGGAGATGCACTGACCCAGGAAAGCATCATAATTTGGCCCACGTCTGTAGAAAGATCTGCGAGCACTTCTACCGCACAATTCTATTTGCCATTGTTTAATTTGGGGATCCCTTAACCATTGAAACCATTGGTGACCATTGAAATGTTTTTAGAACAATGTACAATGTACCACGCAAAAGTTTGGGATGAATTTGTTTTTATGTTTAGTGATTTATCTTCTAGATTCTGCATCAATAATGGGGATTTCAAAGCTGTGAAATAACAAATATCGAATTATGTAACAAGAACAATGACAGCAACAAAAATCAGTCAGTTGTTATTTTAAGACATGGAGGACAGTTGCTCTGAAACAGTTCTTGCAAGAACAGTATCGTCAAGTTTATTTGCAAAACCCATCAAGCACCATGACGAAACTGGCTCTCGTGAAGACCATCCCAGGAAAGCAAGACCAAAACTTGCAAAACCTGCTCACAGATGAGAAGGTCATTTACTGTACCAGCCTATTAACAAACAGCACCTCGGATTAGAGCCGTCACAAAGGCTTTACAGATCATGAGTAGCAGATTCATCTCAACATTAACTGTTTGAAGGAGAGTTTTGCATGTTTTGGATGCCTTCAGCATTCTTTTACAATGTAGACATTTTTTTTAAATCAAGAACGACCATGGAGTTAGAAAGTGACCCCGAACTTTTGAGCTGTAGTATACAGTATATTACCTTCGAAAAGTCTTGCTTTCTGACAACAGGCTGAGTGATTTAAAACCATTGTTATGGCAGCTGAATAGGTTGTGAATACTTGGAACATATGGGTGACTGCAAACACAAATGTTTATCTAATTTTTTATGTAAACTTGTCTTTTGGACAGTTTTTGCCAAGAGTCCTTTCTGGCCTCTCTAATATAAATTGCTGTCAGCAAGGCTTAGTGTGTTAGAGCCAATGAGTGAGTAAGACATGAGTAATAACCTAAAGTAACTTCATTTCTCATGTAGTCCAGAATATTCTGAATACATTTCCTTAAAGTGACCACCGTTGGATGCATGTGGTCATCAATTTAGAGAGAGGTGTACTGTACTTCTGGAGACAGAAGTTTCTTTTAATTTAACCACTTACTCCATGTGTGAATCTGCTCTTCTTTCAGGTCATCCTTGTGTGTGTTGGATCCTGCATTGACCATAAAAATCTCCATGTGTCTTTCCCATCGCCCAACCACAAACATCAAACAGACTTTATTTTTGTTTAAAATAAAAAAGATCCGATAACTTTGTCTAGGTAATATGGTTAAACTGGTTTAAATGAATACAATATATTTACAGTCAAATGATTTTTCTATCTCAAGCTGTTAAGTGTCAATCCTGGGTACGTACTTTTATGGGAACTGCAAATTACTTCACGTTTGCAGGAACAGCTCTTGCACATTTGTGGTTTCAGTGTAATAAAAAGATTATTTAGAAAGAATGGTGATGAAATCATAATGGCAGACTTCTCTTCAAACCTACAGCTGACATTATACACCAGTGGCACCCAGGTCCTGGGTTTTGATTCGTGGAGTTTGCATGTTCTCACCCACTGCTTCGTGGGTTTCTTCTGGGTTCACTGGTTTCCTCCCACAGTCTAAAGACATGCAGATTAGGCTAACTGATGTTCCCAAAATGCCCGTAGTGTGTGAATTTGCGTGTGAATGTTGACCGGAGGCTCTACCGCAGTCGTACAAAATAGGAATAAATACAGTAGTCACCATTGGCCTGGTTGGACTACAGATGTTCCTAGATGGATAAATGGAACATCCATATTAACTTAAATACTTTAATATTTAAGAGTCAGTTGCTTATATATGTATGTACTGAATGTACAACATGTTCACTTTCGGTATCATCCACACACTGTGACGCTGTGACCAAGACTGAAGTTCTAAGGTTTCTAAAAGAGGCTTTAAAGCAGACCTTTGGGCTTTGCGTCATGAGAAAAAAAAACCTGAACGCTATAGGCTAAAAACTGATACTTAGGAACAAGAACTGGACCTTCCGTAAATCTGAGGTGTGGCTCTATTTTTATCTTCTTTGGTAATTTGTCATAGTAATATATGCACCCTATTATGTTCCTGCTTGTCAGAGATTACATCAAGCATGGGTATTTATATACTGTAGAAAGGAGATAAAAAGCATACTGCTGCAATACAGAAGAGGCGTTAGTAGTACAACGAAGAAAATCCTAGCAGACAGAGGACAAACGTATGTTGGTGGACAAGTAAGCTATTTTTTATTGGTGTGATTTTTTTTTTTAGAGGAGCGTGGGTTTTTTGAGGTGTGTATTTTAGAGTGTGACTCCAGTGTGGCTGCTCATGCAATGCGTAGCTTATTTTATACTTATCACTGAGACAGCCCTTCTACTTGTTTTCTACTGACAAAGTTCATCTAGATAAAATTATCTTGATGCACAACAAAAATAACTGTTACAAGAAGCAAAGCCACGTCTTTCATGTCCACGGCTTCCCTGCTGCATTTTTTTTTTTTTCGATGTTTAATTTTTGCATTTTTTCCCCACCAAAACAAACTGCAACAAAAACTGGACAAGTGTAATATATATGTATGAAGTTTTTGGTACACCCCTTATCTCAAAATAGCTCCCAGCCAAAAACATGATACAGACATTCATTTAATTTTTTTTTTTTTTAAGAGAGATACTTAACTGTGTGTAGGTATAATGTATATAATAAATGGTCAGGTGTGTATATACTCCTAGTTTCAAAATTGCATTGTAAAATACAGGGGGAAAAGTGCCTGCCATAGCTGGATAGAATGTCATGTCTAGACATCCATGTCAAACTAACAGACAACCTGTAATAAATGAAGTTTTAACATAACATTAACTTTTGCTAGACTTTACATTTTATATAGTGAAAATAAAGCAACAGAGTGACACAAACTGTGAAATATACCAGTGCTATTATACTAAATATCAGCACTCTGGGAACACTGCTTGACCAACAAATTAGTAGACCAGATCTAACAATTGTTTTTTAGAAAAAAATAAGGGGCAGATACAAATAAATATAATAACTGTACAAGCAGGATTAAAGATGTAAATAAAAAAATTATTTTAAAAAATCCTGCATGCATTACTATTTTAAATCAATTATTAACTTGTGTGTTGTAGCGGAGGTTAAGAAATGTCAGAACCAGAATTCACAGCCCATGCTAACAGTGCTGCCATTTCTTCCCTCTTTATGAGTATTTTACAGTCTATGCATGTATACGTCTCCAGTCAGAACTGTATATACTCATCTTAAGCATGCATGTCATGACAATAGTCTTTTTTGTGGCAGAATCTCACATTTACATTTCTTTGTGTTTGTGGTACAAACTTTCAATTGGATTGTTTTTTTTTTGTTGTTGTTTGTTTGTTTTGTTTTTTTTTCCATTTTACACTTATTTAATTACAATTATTCAGTTAGTACCAAAACATTTCTGATTTCCAAACATCAGGATTCTACCATAAATTTAAAATATTTGTATGCCAGAAAAAAGCAGCACGTTATATAAGTGAAAAACAACAACAACAACAACAACAACAACAACAACAACAAAATGGTGCTGCTGGATTTTGCATGCAAAGAAGAAGCAGGTACAACAGTTATCTGTCATCTGAAGAACTGTGGGTGGTTCTCAGTAAATCTTAGAGGCTAGTTTCCTCATAAAATTGCACAAATTGTACCTGAGACTAAAGGGTCATTACTTTTCTTTTGAAGTAATCCCACAGCATTTATTTGCATGTGTCTTTTGCAGAGTACTGTGTATCTTTAATAAAAGAAAACTGCATTTGGTGCACAAATTTTTCATTAATTAGTTTTTATTTTTTCAACTATACATACAGTGACCACACCTAATATTTGGATGCTTTTGGAGGCTATCAACAAGCTTCGGAGTGAACTCTGGTTGGACATTTCACACCCGTTTTGGCAGAATTGATCGAGTTCAATCAAATTTGTTGTAATTTTCTGGCATGGATCCACCTTCTAAGCACAGGCCACAAATTTTTTAAAGGGTTGCTTCAAAAGCTTATTGATATCTGCTGCATCTGTTCCACAACCGGGCTTGATATGCGTGGAAGGTCAGAAACAATAGATGTTGTCCAAGTTTGAACAATAATAGCTGATTAATTATAATTTATAATTTCATTCACATTTGTAATAGATGAAAATCTGAGGAACTGTTTGTGTATAATTTGACTCTGTGTTGATTGACAAGACAAATGAAGAAAAATGTGCAGCAAATTCTTGGGTTCATTTTCTTGATGTATAATGTATAATCAATTCTTCTGTCGATCCTCTAAGACTATCGTCTATACTGCTTTCATGGGGGAGACTTAGGAAACACATACTCACACGCTCATTCACACATTATGGCCAATTTGGGAATGCTAATTAGCCTACCCTGCGCAGGAGTGGTGTCTCAGGTGGCTAAGGGTTTAGGTTGTTGGCCTGCTGTTGATGGGTTGCCACATCCCAAACTACCCAGTCATTGGATGCACTGCCAGTCTCAAGCTACGTTAGAAAATGGGCATCTGGTGTAAAACCAGTGTCAAGTTGTATGCGGATCAGATGGTCCACTTTGGTCTCTCAATGGGAGCAGCAGAAAGAAGGTTTAATAAGCCTACCCTCTATGACTTTGGACTGTGGGAGGAAACTGGAGTACACTGAGAAAACCCAGGGAGAACTCCATGCGTGACCTGGGGAATTAACTAAGCCACTGTTTTATCACCGCCTAGATAAAGACCAGTTCAACAAGTATAATTTGATCCATAGTCCCAGTGAGTGCATGGAAACTTCTAACCACAACTGTACACAGATGTTCCTAGTCTCAAAAGTTGCATTGTAAAATCCGGAAAATTATTCTCGACGCAAAACGCCTGCTCCCTTTTCCTATCAGCCCAGACTGGGTTAATCCGACCCAGAAACCTGACCCAACAAGCGAAACCAAACAACTGGCACAAACAAAAAAAAAAACAAATTGAATTTTAAGGCTGGACGGGTTTTATTTTTATTTTTTCCACGAATAAAAGACACCCCCTCCCCGCCAAAAAAAAAAAAAAAAACCCGAGCGCTGACTGACGACTGGATTAAACATTAGTATCCGCGTGATTCGCGCGCGTGCCCGTCAGCCCGTGCGTCCGCGTGCGTCCTCAGCGCTTTGCGAGTTGGTGATGGAAAGGAGAAAAAGGAACGGAGGAAAACTCCGCGCGCCCTTCCAGCTCTGACGTCACTGAGGTGTTCAAAACCGAACGCACGAGTCTGCGAGAGTCAGGATTCACCGGCAGCCTTAAGGAAAGAAGCTAGGAAGAAAGGAAAGGAAAGAAGAAGGGAACTTGTGCCTGGACACCCTGTTTTAAAATCAAGATTTAATTCTGGATTCAATGCATTTACCACTTGGGTTCAGTAATGAGCTGGCTCCTGACCTGGGTCCTGCTTGTTGCCCGACTTCATCAGGTAAGAAGTCTTTTCCCCCCCCTGTTCTGTTGTTGTTGTTGTTTCTTTAGCTTTGTTCAAATCCTATTCAGAAAAAAATATGGTAAACTATAGTGTTTGCATAATAATAATAATAATAATAATAATAATAATAATAGAAATGTGATCAGAATTAATAAAAACCATCGCCCAAATTATTTACTGACTTTATTTACCTTGCAATATTATAATAGAAATAAATAGAAGTCGGATATCACTTTTGAAGTGTAGAATTATTTAGAATTATTTAATCCCCTTCTTGATTTGTCAGAAACTAATTTGAAAGGAATATTAAATCTTTTCAAACAAACTGATAAGCCTGCTATTAATGCCGTGCATTTCTATGAACGTTGTATTATGTAATATATTCAACCTAGTCCTAGGGCTATAAACATTAGATTTAAAGAAGGGGGGAAAAAGCCTTTTACTGCTACTATATAAAAAACTCCATAAAGGGCCATTTATCATTACTGAAAGAAACAGTCACTTTCATCATGTTGAATGTATTTGAGGAATGAGGTGACAGCTTCTAAAAGCCCTATGCATGCTGTTATACTGCCACCGAGTGGAAATCATTCTGCAAGGTCATCAGTGCTGTCAGTTGACGTGATTTTCAAGGCATTTTAATAACCCTGTGGTGGGAACTAGTGGCTATAATTAAAGTATTATTTTATTCCTGTTTGATTTCTTATATGGAATTGGTTGGAAACACCTCAGATCTGAAAACCAATCCTGCTAGCCTACTATTCTACGTGTGTTTTTGTTGTTGTTTTTTTAGAGATATGTGTGGAGACTAATAGCACCACTCCAGGTTAGGACATGAGGACATGCATGAGATCATGCACTCTCAGGTCAGAGGCCCGAAGCTAAAAGTCATCAGAGCTGACATTTCTTTCAAAATCGTACCATGCGAGAGACTCTGCAACTGTTATGTTAGAGATCAGTCCAGATATCGAGAGCTCATACTGTCGTGGTTTAGAAAAACATAGATCATACAGACTCACATACATACAGTATAACTCTATAAGTAGCCTTTTCTGCACTGCAAATGCTTTTTATAAATAAGATTGTGTGCTTTAACACTGAATAATTGGGCTGATTTAAAGGTATAGCATTTGACTTTAAAAGGTTGAAAAGAAATGATCACATTTATTGGGAGTGGGTCCAAATAAGTAATCAGCCTTATGATCTGAAGTTCCTCAGCAGGACTGTTAATCATTATGAATTAATATCATCCAAATATATGTAATAATGTTTATGAATAGTAAAGTTCCTTTTAAATAGGAATTGTTACTATAGGTTATTGCTTGCTAAAAATACTGGATAAACATTGTAGTAATTTCATATTGCTGTTTACTACATTTCCAAAAACATGTAACTTTGTAATATTTGAGAATTTATTGAAAAAGACTGTATTTGAAACTAATCCAAGACATAGTGTATTATAAATCATTTTGGACATGCACTGAAGGAGTTCAGGTTTGTTTAAGAAGTATTTGGTTGCAGGGATTGTTTGCGTCTTGATGACATTCGTACTTTGTTAGTACGAATGTGAGTGCAATTAGTCATTAAGTTCAGGTACTCTTCCAATGTGTTCTGTGTTTCATCTGAATCAGATGTAGCTGCAGTGTGTAACTGCAGTGTAGCTGTGCACATTTCCCAGTAGTTTTGTTTACATCGTGTTGGATTTTGATAATTCATGAGGTTATTAGCCTGTAAAATGTTAATAAGCCTTCTGAGAGTGTGGTGCATTAGGATATTGTTTCTTTGCTCAGGACATGATATTACAGAATTTTACAATGATGAGTGGGAGTTTCTATGCACCTTTAGCATATGGATACAAAGCTTTGCTTGAAAAAAAAAAAACTTATTGAGAGAAATGCCATGGGAAGCTGCTCATCAAACTGTAAACCCTGGAACTTGGAAATTCAACTATTTTAGCCAAAATGGAAATTCCAATATGTCTAGGGAAATCTCAAGTTATTGACGGTGCAGAGTTCCTGGCAATGTTCTCTGGGCCGTTTAAAGAGAATGCAGTAATGTGGAAAAGAGATCCGATTTCAACTAGTGTCCCCTTATTTCTTTGCATTTCTTCCAGGCTGTCTCACTGAATTCCTCCACTGTGCCATTCATACCCGAGTCCACTACCCCTGAGCCATACAACCGGACTCAGTACTGTAAGTGGCCCTGCACCTGCCCTCAGACTCCCCCGAGCTGCCCGGCTGGTGTCAGCCTCATCATGGATGGCTGTGACTGCTGTAGGGCCTGTGCCAAGCAAGTGGGTGAGGAGTGTAACGAGGCAGACAGCTGTGACCACCATCGCGGCCTCTACTGTGACTACAGCTCAGACAAGCCTAGGTACGAAAAAGGAGTGTGTGCATGTAAGTGTCCCCTGCACTAAACATGTCCTTGTGCTCAGGCTTCCATTAAGCACATTAACACTAGATTCTTCGCAGGGATTAGATTGAGATTAAGAGGGTTAATTAAGGTGGAACGCAGACTCGGATAGAAACCCACAGCAGTAATCCATCAGGTTTATTTACCATCTTCTTTTTTGTTTGTTTGTTTGTTTTCCTTTAAATTTCTCAATCATTTTTGAAGTCCTGTCTCTTTCATGTAATTCCTTCTGTCACTCAAAATCACACCATTATCTTGAGTAATAAATCCCTTGTTCTTATCTTATACATACTGAGAATTCCATTTACATCTTATCAGAAACTCATAAACTGTGATCTTTGACGGTGTACAGATCTACTCGGTACAGGCTGTGAGCACAATGGTGTGATCTATCGTAACGGGCAGAGTTTTCAGCCCAACTGTAAATACCAGTGTCTGTGTGTGAACGGGGCCATCGGGTGCGTATCGCTGTGTAACGAGTCTCAGCCTCCAAGGGTGTGGTGCCCGACGCCGCTGCGGGTCAAAATCCCCGGGCGCTGCTGTGAGCAGTGGATCTGCGAGGAGCCCAGAAGGGGGCGCAAAGGAACACCTCGTCATGCCATGGCAGGTATAATTTAAAACTGACTGTACTTCTGACTGACATAGTTAGTTTAGCTGAATTATAATGGTAGGAAAATTTTGATGCATTAATTACATTAAGTTACATAAAATTGGTAAAGTTGCCTTTTTCATTTTTTCCCATACTTTAGGATCCTGGTTTTTAACATCCAACCAATAGTGAGGTCAAACAAAAGTTCAAAAAGAGGTCATATATCCTAAAAACTGCAAATTCCATTTGATAGAATACGTTTAATTTCATGTTTAACGTTTAATACACATCTTATGGAAGCCCCCAGGTTTATAGATTGTGGCAACAATTTCTTCAAGATAAAATAACAAAGGCATCGAGTTTGCACTGGCTCGGGGCTAGCCTACAGGTAGCAAAAAAGCAGTAAACAGAAAAGGTGAAAAAGAAATGCCTTTATATTGGTCTTTGACAGCTCTGTTCAGAGGGAAAGACTCTTGGCAGGAGAACTGTGTGACACAGACCTCATCATGGAGCCCGTGCTCCAAGACTTGTGGCCGAGGAGTATCTTTACGCATCACTAACGCCAACAAGCAGTGTCGCATGGTCAAGGAGAGGCGGCTTTGCAACATCCGGCCCTGTGAGGTGGACATCACTAAACACATTAAGGTAGAATTTTTCTCTGGTTACTGTAATCCATAAAACACCAAGTATCCCTGCGATCTGACAACCTTTTACTCAGAACTTTGTAACTACTCCAAAAATACTTTTACTATTAGTTTGAGTGCAGTTAGATACCCCTATTAGTCATAATAATCAGGCAACATACGGTATTGGTGCTAAAAAGCATCTCACCCAGGTGAACCATCACCCATCAACATCATGTTTTATGCTACTTAATGCTAACTACAGTATATCCCAATCCATCCTTCTTTTTGGTAAATACGCATGCACATTTGTATATTTATCAGATAAAAAGAAACACATTTGCTAAATACAACTTCATGCCTTTTTATGTAGTGTCCGTACCGTTTTTGAATTCAAATCTTTCAACGATTTAGATGAAACTTGGCCAATTTAGATTTCATTGTAAAGAATCACATGAAAAGACATAAACCTGAAAAAGTTATTATTCTAAAATTGTTGCAAAATTGTTAAGATATTGCATCATGGTTACGGACACTACAGATTTTTTGCTATTTAGGCTTTTACCAAAAAACGTAAAAAATATAAGCAGCAATTTTTACAGGGCATACATTTCTGGAAGCTTACTTCTTTCTTTATTTTCATGAATAAATATAAATAATTTGCATTATAAATTATTATTGTTTGAAGCGAGACAGTATAAAGCTGAAAAATTGCAATTTTGGGGCACGTACTGTATAAAATCATCTCTACAAAACATCTAAAGTTAGCAACTTGAAATTTTTAGTGAAGATTGGTCACTTCAATGTTGCATAAACTTCAGAAGTAAATTCTTTGGCGTACATTTTCTGTATTACATGTATATATATATATATATATATATATATATATATATATATATATATATATATATATATATATATATATATATAATCAGCACCAATACTGTGTTTTGGTCGAATAATTAAAAAAAATAAAAGAAAAAATATTTTGGAGATATTCCCAATGATATTTGGATGTTTTTTCAATTGCTCCTAAAGCCTGGAAAGAAGTGCCTGAACATCTACAGGGAAGATCAACCGATCAACTTCACCATCTCAGGCTGCACTAGCAAGAAGCTCTTCCGGCCGAAGTACTGCGGCGTCTGCACAGATGAGCGCTGCTGCATCCCTTATAAATCTAAAACGGTGCAGGTGGAGTTCCAGTGCTCTCATGGAGCCACGGTCACTTGGCAGGTGATGTGGATTAATGCCTGCTTCTGTAACCTCAGCTGCAGAAACCCCAATGACATCTTTGCAGATTTGGAGCAGTACTACGAGAATCGAGAAATCATGAACTGAGACACAGGTGGCTACTGTGCTGCTGATCAATCTCATTTTGAGGTCGACGCAATAAAAATAATCAGCCAATAAGGAATATATGTATATTGCAATACATTCTGAGCATTAGATATCACGCTTAATTATTGAATTCCTCTTTTATTGATTGGCATATCAAATGTGTTGATTTATATTACAGTAATATTTCCGTCGTTAAATCATTTTTGTTTGTTTTTTTATGCTTTTTAATAACTGTATATCTTGTTTTTTAGGCTACAGACATTTTATAATGAGCACAACACCACTACAAAGAGCCGCTCTTGCATAAGCATTCACAGGCGGAAACTGAGATTTCCAAAAATGTTAAAACCCAAATAGTTTTAATAAAAGATTAATTAAACACAAAAGCAGGCAATACTCATGTAATAAGTGGCAGTGGGCACAAATCAGACTCAGGTCAATATGGCTGCTGAGTGTTTGTTACTGGCACAGTTCAATTATTTTTGTAGGTCACAAACCATACACACTCATGAGTCCTGCTCACTGTGTGTGTGTGTGTGTGTGTGTGTGTGTGTGTGAGTGAGAGAGGGAGAGCTTGTTAATAACCATTCCCACATAGGTGACAGGTGTACCATGTTAATTAGCTCACTCAGGATCTACATCTTTTTTTTCTTCCACAAACTAGATTTTTGGAATTGGTTTTCCTCAGGCCTCATTTTCATTGATGAGATATAATAGCAAATAAGTCATTTTCAGTTCAAGGTTATCCTGTACAGGGTCACTGTGGCCTGGAACCTATCCCTATATGGACATGAGGTGGGAACACGGCGCCAATACATGACGTGGCACGGGCACACACTACGGGCAATTTGGGAATGCCGACATGTCTTTGGACTGTGAGGAGAACATCCAAAGTGAGGTGGGATTTGAACCGTTGACCCTGGATGTGTGAGGCCACAGTGCTAACCACTACATTGCTAACCGTGCCACCTGTTCCAGGTTATAACGATATAAAATGTGGACATACATTCATGTTCATGATTAGGGTATGTATGTATACTTCTCACCACAACTCTATATCTTATGTGTTAACCATCTTTTATCACCATATGTAAGCAATTATCGACAGATAGAGGTGCTTCAGTCATACAAAAACAGTCAGAGGGGTTGGTCTTGTTTTTCTTCTTCTTTTTTAATAAATACAACTCTTATTCCATTCAAATTTACAGTGTGGTCTATGCGTTGCTGTGCATCTTTACAAAGATCATGTTACCTAAAAAGACTGTAATTGGATTTCTCCCACAATACTTCTAAACCACATCAAAAGAAAGACAGTGGATGTCCATGGCACATGTTGATCTCCATAATAATCATGATTAGATCCAAAACACCAATGACTCATTCATTTGTATATTTACAGTAATCCCTATAGTCTTTGTTAATGTTTACTTAAAATACCTCTTTTGAGAACTGATCGCTAGTAGAACATAAATCATTTTAAAGAACAGATTACTACTAGGTTATTAATATAACCCCAAAAACACGGGGAATAAACACAGAGATAAATGAAAAGGAAAACATATGTCTGTATTATGTCATTTATTTTTAAGGTAGGTAGCATAAAAAAATTGCACCCTTACATCCACCACCATAGCCTTTCATCAATCGTTCAAAATATACAGAAAATGAATCAAGTATTAAAACTAATAAGCAAATATTTTACTGTTAAAAACTCCACCATTTACAGGCATCAGTGAGATAAATGACACTAAAATCAAGTAAATGAGAATGCAAAGAAAGTGAATAGCTAATGCATGAAGAGTACAAATGTACAAACTTGTACGCTTCCCAAACTTTCTGATTCTCTCTCACTTACAGTATTTTTGTGCTGTGTTTCTGGCATCAAGAATAAATCAGCCCCCAAAAGCGGGCAAATGAGGAGATTTGGGGAGAATCCCTTTCAAATATTTTACTTCACCTAAACTGCATTTCCCAGAGGATCCTCAAATAATACACTCGGACTATTTCGGCTGTATTCTGGGATGAGAGGGTGCCCAAAGCTGGTGGCCTGCACTCTTGGGCGTTTTTGTGACAGTGCAAGACCCACACACAGCCATGGGTAAGGAAGTGTGTTAAAAGAAGTGTGTGGTTGGGGATCGGGAAGGGTGAAGCTGCTTAGCATGACACTTCAGTGGATTTGAGCACGGCCTGATCCACGGAGTTGTCCGCGGAGTCGGTGTGAGAGCGTGCACGCTGGGCGTCGCCGGTGTGGGCACGGACCCGGCCTTCGTTGGTGTGCGAGCGACTGCGGCTGCCCTCGTTAGTGTGAGAACGACTGCGGTTGCCGTCAAATGAGGTGACGCTGGAGCCGGAGGCAGTGCGAGAGCGAACCAGGCGAGTCATACTGGCTGAGGGCACTGATGGAGAACAAGGGGGGGGGAAAAGTCAGAACTTGTATCACCTGATCACCCGTCTGACTGTTAAGTCAACTTTAGTGACAGCTCCAGTCTCGCCAGGGTCAAGCGAATCCAGTGTCTATATTTCCAAACTTTAAATGCAAAGTAAAAAAATTATTCAGAGCATTTTAAAAGACTGAGGACTGACTGGACATATTACACCAAGCATAGTGCTTAGGTGTCTAACATTTAATATTCTCAAACCTACTGAGATATTACTATACTAGCAGATACTAGCAGAGTTCACCACTAGGTGGCAGAAAAGCTAACCATAAAAAACCCCAAGCCGCATCCAAGATCAACAGGCTAATTTGCTGTTTAAATACTTACTGTAGCCCATTCCCTGTATGAAGTATTTAAAGGCTTCAGTCAGCTTTCCAGGCTGTGAAAAAAATGAGAAAGAATTTCAAGTGTCAACGACTGTATATTAAAATATTTCAAAATATGTATTTTCACAACCGTAAGACAATGTGAGTAGCAGGATTCTGAAGATCCTGCCTGAGAGGCTAGCTGTCAAAACGGTCAACACACCTGGTCAACCTGAGGCAAGCCTCCACAGTCAGCCATCTGTGAAAAAGGTGAAAGAAAAGGAGAAACACATTTTTAAATGACATCGCATGCCTCACTGCTTGTCTTCTGCTCCAAGCTTTCACAGACCAGAGAGCACCGCTATCAGCATGAATTTCTTAACTACCAAGTGTTCCATTAACTAGCCTATTCACGACACTTATCAGCAACGAATGAGTCAGTTGAGTTGTTATAAACCTGCTTTCCCCATGGCAACATGGGTCAGGGCAAGAAAACTAGGTCAAGTGGAGAAGAATTCTGTCCTTGGTGTAACCATGAAAATCAGCCTAGGTAAATCAGTCACCAGGTGCCGAGCTATCGGAATCTTATCAGCTCCTAATGTTTCCATTCGGGCTATGAATAAAGAGCCAGAAAAACGTGAGAATGCTCACTCGCCTTGAGCAGTGTGGTTTTGGTCGGATCCAGCTTAGTGTTGCACTCCACCTGTAAAAAAAAAAATGACGACAAATCATTTTAAAAAATGCTATAAGCTATATATGCATGCACTAGTAAAACAAACCAATTAACCATTTTGTTATTACTGTTAACCTGTAGCAATATCATCCCTTATCATTTATTGTCACTGGGCCAGATCGTTAAAATGTGTTACTAGCGTGAACTTAGACTTACCACAGCATCCACTGCCGGAGAACTGTCTCCAACTACGAGAAGAGAGGGGCACCTGAAAGCAGAGCAGCACCATGTTATTACCACAATCATTACCACAATCATTAACCTAGAAAAAGCCAGGCAATGCTCTGAACTCACTTGATGGTTCTGACATGAACGGTTCCACCAGGAACAGGCCTCTCAATTTCCAGGTCTCTTCGGCTACGTAGCAGAAACACAAATGTCAATCGTTTATTTAAAGACCACGATTGACCATGTCGTCATGGTAAGCTATCGAGTCTTAGTTTACCTGTTGTATGCCTTGACAAAGAGATGAAGGTTGTACTGATTCATTTCATTCAGGATGTGGTGGCGGTAAGTGCCAATTAGGTCATGGTTGTTCTGGATTTCCTCCTAAAGCCAACGTAGCAAACAATTACTCAAACATACTTCTCAAAAATAAAAAAACGAACTGCCAGTTAGTTGGGTTCATACTCACCTTTCCAAATAGGTGGCTGATGATCATGTCAGGCATGGCATGAGTCCAGCCACTGATCTGTAATACATGAATATTGTAAAAGGTTCAACTATTTAACCATGTAAACAAGCTCCCAAGAGTGTGGAACCAGACATACACAGCAGTATTTCCTAGTCGTTTCACTGTAATTACGGAATAATTCATCGTAGTTACTGAATAACATGCTTTTGCGATAAATAAGACTTGAAAAGTGTAACATCATTAACGCACCAATTCTATGAAACGCTTGAGTGAACAATGCTACCTTTTGAGCTGCCCAGTCCATCCAACCCTCAGCACATGGATTGATGTTGATCAACACAACACCCTCTACCATTTTCGGGTAGTCCAGCTGAAACAAACGTGAGGAATTTGCTTTTATTGAAATGAATAATAATGCACAGTAATTACATACAAGAATACTAAGAACTGGATAAATGTAACAGCGTAAAGTGTTAACATCTGTGGTAATAAGCTTAAGAATCAGATCAGGACTCCCTACAGTGACCACCACTGGTGTTTAAAAAGTTTGGAACATTCTTTAGCAGCTAAACAAAGCAGAAAAACAATAAAGAAGAAACAATAACGGGAGCAGCACATGAGCTTGTTCAGCTTTTAATCCAGGTTTGATTAAAATATAAAACATATCATGTTATTAAAGTGGCAACTCACAGCAAACTTTGCAAGGATGTAGGCACCGGCACCGACCCCCATGCCAATCACGCTCTTAAGACTACACAATAAAATAAAATTAAAAAAGCATAATTAGTTACATATCAGAATCCTTAGTTTTCAAAAACATAAATGATTTACGTGAGCCGTTTGGGGTTAACACTTTATAGGGCACCCATTGACATTTTAATGTTGCAAAATCAAGGTCAATGTCTTTTTCTTCTTATTATTATTATTTTTGTGTATGTGTGTTGATATGATATGAGTGTGATAACTTTAGCTGTGTTTTTAATATTTTTATATATTTCATACATATAAACTTTTTTGAGAAATTATTATCCTAGAATCTAGAAAAAAAAAGAAAAGCTTTGAAAAAAATCACAAAATGAAAAAAGTCTTATACTATTATAAATGTTAATATAAAGAGCATAAATAAAGGTACCTTGTTTTAAACATAAAAATGTGCAAATATACAGTACATAAAAATACAGGAATATACAAATGCCAAGGAGGTTACCAAACCTCCTTTATTCTTCACCTGATTACAAGTTTAAAAAAAACAAACAAACAAAAAAAACAGAAAGCAATATTACCCAAAATGTTTCAGGACCAGAGGAAGGGTCTCAGACAGCTGGTCCATAGAAGGGTACTCGTATCTAAAGTAAGTGGAAGATGCAAAATTGCACATAGTTTACATTAATTACATGCAGTGAGATGCAAATCTTTTTGTATGACCATAGTACACACATTCCATGATATACATGTTCTGTTATCACTTAGATGTTACAACAGCGTTCTTCCTATATAGACTGAGAGGTCATGACCAAAACTTTTAAACACTTTGGATGAATTTTTTTTTGTAGATTAGTTATATAAGTATACTTAGTTTGTTTGCCCTCATTTTAAAACCTTGATGAAAACAAAACAAATGACCTCTGCACTATACAACTATACAACTGTTCATTTATCTATTGTATGATAACATATTTTGTATTAGAACAGATCTATAATCAATGTAGGTCAGGGATAAGGCAAGGCTAATGATTAATAGCAGGTCAGAGGTTACATGTTAGCTAACCTATTTAGGTTATTTAAGGTCAATTCCCAGCTTACCCGGTAGAAAAAGTATTGGCTCCCTCATGCTGTCCCGGTGCATCCACATGGCACACAGCAAAGTGCTGCATGATCTCCTGCATGTCCTCGTGTTGGAACAGAGTGTCAAAGCATGTCTTGTCTTTAACAACAAAAGACATGCGTTTTAATGGCATAATTACAGTATGTATTGAAAATCATGCAAAAATGATATGCTGGATTTGAGATGACACTTACGGTTCAATCCAACGTCGTGGAAGGTTAGAATGACAGGTCTGTCTCCTTTGGGGACCCCCTTCATAGTACAGTGAATTCTGCCACATGGTGTCTCAACATCATGCTCCTGTAGAGCCAAGAACCATAATAAAAATTACACAGAATATGTATGAATGTCATGCACAGATCTGAAGACTGTAAATCACACAATGCAAACATCACCCAACATCACCAATGGACAGTCTTATCCCGTTAGGTCACAGATCATTAAACACTGTCAGATATTGTACCGCAGTACTAACCTTAACCACCCGAACCTTTACAATCTATTAAACAAATAAAAACCAATTCTACACCATTGCTTCATCAAATCACATTTTCATTCTTAAACATGTTGTCCATCAGCAGATTTCCCACCAGCACAAATAATCCTCATCAACAGCATGAACACCAAGCACTGGAGAATGTACTCACAAAAACCTCGATCTCAAACACTGGCTCTGATTCTGAATCCATCTCTACAAGAACCATTTCTACAGCTGGCCGTTGGACGTAGCAAACCTCAGAGTAACCAGCATTCAGTACATAGGTGAGTAAGATCCAATTGTATATAAGCTCTTTGTAAGCTTTTGCATCTGCGCCCAAGGCTTTATACCCTGCTGCCACACCTCTTCATAAGCCCCTAGGTCCCAGCATGCCTTGCACCATGACCAAAACAAGATAATTCCAATTGAACAGATCTGCAAATCGGATCAGACCGTATCAGACAACTTGAGTATTCGGCCATCGGAAACTTCAAGGCCTATTTACTGTGGAGTTGAGTTCATCACTCAAGGAAGATATATAATACAGTATAACAAGAATGTCACAGGTTCAAATATGCATGAATGCACTTGCTTTGGACTACTGTTAATTATTTTTGGATTTAAATGGTTTGATGTGCAATCATAATGTTAATTCTTTTTCAAACTGTATAAAAATGGCTGAAATAGGAAGTGGAAATGAGAAGTAAAAATTTTTTGGACATGACACTACAAAATGTGGCTGGTACACACATACTGTAGGCCGGTTGTTCTCAACATTCTCTCCATTCTTGTGCAGTCATATGGCTTAAAAAACCTGCGTCTAAGTCTAGTAGTGCAGGAGAACATTGTAGGAGGAGCACTGGCTAAATATCAGCAAGCTCACAGAGCACAAGACGGCCTCTATTCCCTCAAAGACGAGCACAAACTCATGCATTTACTGCTTTGGTTTTGCAGATGTTTCCTTTAATCGAATTTCCTTTGATGCTGTATATATATAATATGAATAGCTCCACAGTAACTGTTTTGCATGCGTCATTTTGTTTGTTCAATGCATGGTGGGTGTACATTTACAAAGCCAAATCATGTAATCGTGTAAATCCAAATCATGTAAATGACATCATGTATTGTCATTACACCATATATCCAAAGATTTGGTTTAAAGCTTAGATTGGTCAGTTCTGAGCAAACCACCGAAAAAATCTAAAATAAAATTGATGAAACTCCATGGGAATACATAAGGGTTTACAGAAGGCGAGGAAATAAACATCCTGTGCTCTTGCTTTGCTGCTGACTGAAGACAAACACATGTTGTCTTCCCATCACTGCTAATCCCCTTAAAGAATACAAGTACTACGTGTGAAAACTGCCAGCAGCCCTAAACCAGTTCTGGGCAGATGGCAGTTCCATCCTTCTGCCTCCCACGTCACTACAGGCCACATAATAAACACATGACCTGGAATCTGATCGCTTTAATCTGTAGGGGTCAGCATGGGAGGGCAAGCTGTTGCATTCCCTCACATCACCAGTCCAAGGCTACTCGGCAAGAGACTGGCATGATGCTGCATAAGAGCATCTGATGCTCCACAAGAACTAGGCTAGCCAAGTTTGTATAATTCAAGTGTTAATCAGAAATATGAAACGAAGGAAGGAAGACGTTTGGCAATAGTAATATAATTATTATAAGTAATATAAATAATAATCTGAAAATAATTATACCTAATATCATCTCTCATATGAGGATTGTAGAAACATCATGTCCTCATGTCCTCATCCAGTCTATTGCAGGGCACAGGTGCACATGCATTTTCACACAAATACAAATGCCAGTTAGACTAATCTACATGTCTTCAGACTGTGGGAGGAAACTGGAGTACCCAGAGGTAACCCACCAAGCACAGGGAGAACATGCAAACTCCACACACACAGACTCCAAGGTGAGATGTGAACTCTTGACCCTGGAGCTGTGGGACCACAGCGCTAACCACTACGCCACCATGCCTATTTTTATTCAAATTTATCTAAATCTCATCTAATACTGATTTACTCACACATAAAAAAAATCTACACATCCTAATGATAAATCATGCCTTAAGGTCATGCTTGTATTCCTTTCTATAAATTGCAACAGGTTACCTTAAGCGAGCTAAACATTTTGCACCACCAGATGGCAGCAGTCATGATTTCACAAAGCAACCCAAGTTGTTGTATCCATACTGTAAGAACTGCTGCTGTAATCATAAAGGCTGTTTTGTATTTAACCCAGAAAACCTATTCATCAACACAATTTATACTCTGACTTTACATTATACTGTTGTAGAAAAGTTATGATTTTTTTTTTTTTACTATCCCACTAGGCAATGATTTATAACCCTATTTGTTTACTGAGGTTTTAAATCTCCATCAGGATTTCTATAAAGCTGCTTTTTGGAAAAGTACAAATGTTACAAAAGTTAAACGTTAAATTGCTTTATTACTGCAATTAAAATAATATATGTTGCTATTTAATACCTGTATGTTAATATAATATTGTAAAAGACTTGCCTTTGTCTCAAGCTGCTGAACAGCTTCTCTTAATCCCTACAGTAAAAAAAACAACAACACAAACAACAGCAATTTAACCTAAGTGTAAAAAGTATAAATACATGTATTATATATATATATATATATATATATATATATATATATATATATATATATAATTATAAACATACTGTACCTGGAGGTCCTTATCAAGCAAATGTCTTGTCTCAATCTGAATCTCCTCCATTTTTAGTTTTGGAGATACCTATGTAAAGAAAGAGGACGTTGATAAAACATATCCGCTCAAACGCTTTTGCAATACGGAAAAAAAAAAAAAAAACAGTACAAGGAAACACGTGTATTACCAGCGAGGCAGACGATACACTTCTCTAGCTGGTTATGTTACTATGTTTACACTACACCTTATTTTTTTCAGATCCTGCCTGTTAGCAGGAAGTTCATCTAGTACTTATTTCCTTTCATTATTCTTTTCTTACAAGACATCAGGATTGTAAACACATTCAGGATTCATATGGATGTCTGTTTTATATTTTTTCAGCACAAAAACGAAATAACACAATAATGGTCCAAACTAAATAGCTTCAGTTGTTTCTATGTACACTGCACTGTCATGAATGGGTTCTTCTGTATCCTGAGTTTTTTTTTTAAATAAACAAATTCAGGCAGGGGGGGAAATAACGCAATTAGACAACATTGATGCTGGCACTTATGGAGGATGGCAACCGGAATGTTGCTGTGCATGTAAATGGAACAAGATTTTGAACAGGCCCTTTGTCCGGCAAGAGGTTTCTAAAGGTCACCAGTCAGGCTCTTCCTCTATGGCAAAGCCTAAACGCTACACAGAGGAAGCCACTGACACAGCCTCTTCCATGACTCCCTCCCTTGCGCCCCGCCCCTTTTGCACAACCACAGATTGACTTTGAAGCAATGTTAAAGGCCTTTGTGATCAAACTGCTTGGATATAGATGTAGTTCAAGCCAGGTCACTTTTTCAAGGCGTGATCCTGTGGGTTAGAGTGCACGATTCCCTTTACTTTTCATCATCCGTGCCAGCCCCAAACACATTCCTACTCAAGACCACCTGAGAGCTGAAACACTAGATGAATACTGCCTTAGTCATGGCAAATCTGTTCTTGTTTCTATGGCAGCCTCTTGAGTTCACTGTAAAACCTTAAAAAACACACACATCTGAGTCAAAAGATGAGTTAGCGTGCACTTGTGTTGTCGTGTCGCTTAGTTAATTGTTTACCTGGCTGTAAAACAACACCTCAATCAGTTAAGGCTCAGTGAGATCTACATGTGGCACTGCATGACAAATGGACATGCACTCTATTAAGACATTAACCTTCCCTGTTTCATAAAAACATCCAGGGCCACCTGCTCAGTGCGGACTGACACACAGGAGAGTCTTAATTGTGACATCGATGATTATTTGCCTTATTTATAGGATCGTCTCATATGACTTAATACATTTTAATGCATACATCATTGGTAAATGCTTAGTCACTCAGCAATGTACTTATTTTCTTTTTGTAAGCATAATTCTTTTAGTATTTTCTTTAAGAAACGTGAACATTGTAAGGACAAGCAGGAAATATCTTTGCCTGTTAGACTGCACGAATGCTTACAAATGTCAGTATCAGTTCCTTTTTGTCACGTCTGGACTTTGTTTCATTACCACCGCTCTTGGAATGATAAAGGAGATCTCACATTAATAACACTTTAATAAATTATCTAGTAAGCCCATAAACTCTTAAGCAAATAAAGATTTGTCACAGATACAATAAGTACAAATATCTCCATGTTCACATAATAAATGTACTTTTACTCTTTTATATACAAGTAATTACCTTATATTACACTTTATCTGTACTGGCCATATTTAAGTCTACCATGTTCACAACTTATTGTAAACACCAAACTAAATTTATAATTAGAATTTAGGCCATAAAAATGAGACCTGGCATGTACACATATAATGATCACCCAATACTTATTTAATCTGCCACATCCTGAGTTTCGATTGATGAGTTCTGCCCAGTTAAATTTAAATAGGGTTCCTACTTGCCCTTCTGACCCTGTTTTACACTTGTGCAACTCACAAGCAAATAAATCCAGGAATTAAGTGATTTAGAAGTATATGAGGTCTAATTAACAAAGTGAAGAAGAGAATAGTCCTGTGCCTTATTCTCTATTTCCTAACAACTACTTTAAAAAAAAAAGGAGGCCATTATGGATGTTCTGCATCATCCAGGCTCTGTCTTCTAAATATTAAATGATTGTGGGGTATTTTAGAGGTTTAGAAATGTCCTAGAATGAAAAAAAGAATTAATGCATTTTTTTTTATCAAACTGGATGAACAAATTCACCACCGATGTTCTACACTTTCCATAAAAAAGACATCACTCAAAATGGAAAATATTAGTGTGACGCTCCAAAACACACGTTTACTTTTGACCTCACACCCTTATGTGTGTCAAATACACCGCAGGCTGAAGAGCTAAAGACGTCCATACACTTGAGGTTGGTTGTTTAGTGTGCTAACAGAAACTCACGGTGGGCAGAGTTAAATCTTCTCTTTATCGATTTATTAGCAAAACTCGATACTGAATATCTGCACCATGGACAATACCATCCTGAAACTTTTGGTTTGATATAGGGTCAGATCCAATGATCGTTATGCGTTGTATACTGTGGCAAGAGAATCTTGAAGTGAATCTCCGAGAGAATCAGCTCTGTTACAGGTCAGTATCAGATCAGCTTTGGTGCAGATTCAGCTTTGATGCAGAACATGTTACAAAAGTAAAGTTACAGCAAATCCGCCTGTATAGATCTATTATCTTAGGAAAGGGATCTATGGATCTAACAGAGCTAGTTTTCCAAAAACATTTTTAAGATTCAACATAAAAAGCTTGAGCTGTTTAGTCGGAGTGTGATAGGAAGAGTGTACGGTAAAGCAGTTGAGTCGAAATAGATAGAGACTTGAACTTGGACCCATTCAATGTCTAGTGCTAAACCTCAACTCCCTGTGATAATCACTGCTAACACACTGTCTGACTGCAGGGGGGACTTACTCGAGCCTACGACCCTGAACGTGATGACTGTAGGGTTGTAAATGATACCGGAAAAGCGAAACGTTCAAGGTGGGCGTTTGGTACAATCAATAAATAAATAGATAGAACAATGAGTGAAAAGTCGAGCACGCGCCATAACGCACGCGCAACAACCCCAACGACAAAAGCACGCGCCCGCCCGCCCGCGACGCTTCTTCGTTTTTGAAACGAGATGAATGAGGAAGAAAACCAAACCTTCGCTCATGAGACTCGCGTTAGAGTTTCTCCAACAGGGTATATGTTTAATGTAAATCAACCATAATGTAGTAACGTCATAGTAACAACCGTTATATTATTCGGTCATGACTTACCGGTTCTCTTTAGACGTCCAGGAGGTAGAGGCTGAAGGTGATAGAAAACTCGAGGAGGAAAAGTTACCGCTGTGTGTATGTTTCTCTTTCTGCTGTTTCTCCAGGATGTCTCAGTGCTGTTATAAAGGCTTGCGTGAAGCCGGCCCAGCCCACTACAAGCCAATCCCACTATTGGGCAAGCACCACTGACTCCTTCAGCAAGGACCTCATTTCAGCACCACAGCTGGTCTGCTACGTCGGCTTCCTGTAGCACTCCTTTTCTCATCTTTCTCCATTATGGAAAAAGTGCATACATTTCACCTGGGATTAATGTATGATCACATGAGAAAAACGGCTGAAAGTTCAGGTAAACAATCAAATAAAGACGTGCCATTATGTAAACAAGAGGCAAGGTGAAAAATATAACGACAGCAATTAACTGGATTAACCATGCATTATAAGAATCACATGTGAAACTGCAATGTGTGTATAAAATTACATGTGAAAATGAAGGATTTGTGTAAAGTCACTTGTGTTGAATCCATTCATTCGTCTTCTATGCTGCTTATCCTGTACAGGAGGGGGGCTGGATCCTATCCCAGGAGACTTTGGGCACAAGCCATGGTACAGGGTGCCAATCCATCGCAGGGCACACACACACGCGTACAAAACAAGCAATTTGGGAACCCCAATTAGCGTAATCTGCATGTCTTTGGACTGTGGGAGGAACCCACAGGAAGCCCATCAATCACAGGGAGAAACGCAAACTCCATGCACACAGCCCACGAGGAGGGAATCAACCCTCAACCATGGAGGCGACAGGCCACAGTGCTAACCACAACCCCGCCATGCTGCCCAATGTGTAAAAATCATTGTAAATCTGCATTAATCTTGTGAAAAAAATGAGACAGGTCAAATCACATATGAAAATGACATTTCTAATAATGTGAAAAAAGAATTTTGTAAAAGAAAAAAAAGAAAAAAAAAGGAAATTGAATTAATCACACAAAAATACATAAATTGCGCGTAAAATGTGAAAATCATGCATAAAATAATATCTTAAAACATCAAATTATTATGTTTTAAAAGAAATGAGATCTGTAAACATCACGTGAAGCGTTTTTTACCCCCTCACTTGGTATGGAGCAAATAGGACAACAGGTTTCATCGTTTCTATGGTGCAGTGGTGTTTTTAGGTCAGGTTGCTAGCCAAATCGCCTCCTTTCTCATCTGGGCTTTGGGACCACCAATGGCAGTGTGATTTTGTATAGGCATAAGGTTAAGGTCCCAACTCAATGGTAGCAGGGTTCGAACCCGCCTGAGCCTCCACTGCCTGCAAACTTGCATTAATCATATGTCAAATTAATTCATTAATGACCATTGCAAAAATAAACAAAACAAGTCTGCCCACATGTGAAAATCATGCATAAAGCCACGTGAGAATCTCACATAATCATGTGCAAGAATAAATAAAATATATAAATTCTGTAAAAAAAATAAACAAAACTTTTTAAAGTTACAGGTCAAACTGAATTATTCATCTGTAAAAATCAGGTGAAAATAAACAAACAGTTGTGAAAAATCACATGTGGAACTGGACTAATCTTGATATTTAAGTAATCATATATAAAAATTACATATAGTACACTTGAAAATGCAAGTTCAAGTGAAAAACGTGAAACCTGAAAAACTGTAAAATCACATATGTAAATAACCGAATTGCATCTGAACTGTCCATATCGATTTAATTACGCCTAAAGAGAGCTACAAAGCTAAATTCTAATACAAGGCTGAATCCTAAATCCCTCTCTAACCTCTGATCAAGGGTGATACTTGGTGTGTGGAACAAAGGATTGTACACCCTTGCAGACTATTCAAAGATTCAAGATTCAAAGAAGTTTATTAATCCCAGAGGGAAATTGCTTATTCCTGGTTACAATTGCTCACCCTTGTTATCAAATAGAAAGGAAAAGTAAAAAAAAACAATTCAATAAAATATCTTCAAGTCCTCAAACAGTAAGTATCATATTGCACACTAAGTTAATACAAGAGTATTTGTAAATATTGCACCGTAAACTAGTATATGTATGTAATCTTGTATTATTATATGTAAAATTGTATTACATATTAAGACTAGCTTTCCATTTAACACTATTTGGGATTTATCCCTAGAAAATGTAAAGAGAAACTTAAAAGATTTACCGGACTGTCTACCACATCACCTTTTGTCTGCATGGTACCAGTGAGACTATTACATGGTACCTGTTAATCACGCTGTCGGTCACCAGTTCCACCAATAGTGGTTAATTAGTTCTGCCAGTCAGGAAGGAAATTTGTTAGTGGAGCAAATGTTGTATAAAAGCAATATCATACTCAAGGTTGGTCACGGCTGTAATGCCTTCTGCACTCAAGCTGCACCCTGGAGCCTATGTGACAGGCTTTTATCGCTTTGCCTAGTAAAAGATGCTTAGCTTCCTTCCAAGGCTCTTATCTGTCCTAGTTTTGACCTTTTTTCAGAGTGTATATTATATACAAATCTGGAAATGGCGAATAATCAAAGTTTGTTTGTGTACGTGTGTGTGTGTGTGTGTGTGTGTGTGTGTGTGTGTGTGTGTGTGTGTGTGTGTGTGTGTGTGTGTGTGTGTGTGTGTGTGTGTGTGCGTGTTTATGGGTGTGTGTATGACTCATCCACTTGTTGCCAAAGCAAGTTTTTTTTAAGGAAGTATGGTGGTAGTGCTAAACTGCTGCTTTTTAGGTTCCAAAACATCATCTGAGAATCACAGTTCTGTGAAAGTGTTGAATCTTTGTTTTTACTAGTGTTTAAGGATGTCCTATTGTGGATGAGGAGTTATTGATTAATTATCCAAAGTGTGCACCATTTGGCATTTTTCAACTTTTTTACTTTTTATTTAAAACAGGATATGTGTCACATGCAGAAAAATATATTGTCTCATCTAAGGTACAGTACAGTGGGGTCCAATGATCTGAGACCATTAGTTGGAAATGCTAATATGTTGCATGCTTTTTGTAATTTCACACAACATTTCTTATTATAGTTTATATAATTAACAGTAAATTTGCTAAAGTAAAATCAGTACAGACCAAAAGTTTGGACACAACTTCTCATTCAAAGAGTTTTCTTTATTGTGTTCTTTACTGTGTTCTTTATCCCAAACAAGTCTCTTCTGCTTGTTGCCTGTCCTTAGCAGTGGTTTCCTAGCAGATATTCTAGCACGAAGGCCTGATTCACACAGTCTCCTCTTAACAGTAGTTCTAGAGATGTGTCTGCTGCTAGAACTCTGTGTGGCATTGACCTGCTCTCTGATCTGAGCTGCTGTTAACCTGCGATTTCTGAGGCTGGTGACTGGGATGAACTTATCCTCCGCAGCAGAGGTGACTCTTGGTCTTCCTTTCCTGGGGCGGTCCGCATGTCAGCCAGTTTCTTTGTAGCGCTTGATGGTTTTTGTGACTGCACTTGGGGACAAAGTTTTCCCAATTTTTCGGACTGACTGACCTTCATTTCTTAAAGTAATGATGGCCACTCGTTTTTTTTTCACTTAGCTGCTTTTTTCTTGCCATAATACAACTTCAACCTCTTTGAATGAGAAGGTGTGTCCAATCTTTTGGTCTGTACTGTATATTTTCATATGAGTTCCATAAACTCTCAGCATGTAATATGTATACAGTATGTACAGTATGTGGTGCCCCTTTTTTTATTTAATTACATAATGCGCTGAAACTTCAATGAGTTTGTGTAACTCTATGTTACCGTATGTACTGTATGTTTATCTAATTCATCTGTCACATGAACATCGTTCAAATAAAAATTTTAAAGTTATAATTGAAAGAAAACTACAGCCACAACTGAAATTATATTCTTATTGCTTTAGAACATGATTGACCTCCCATTTTTCTAATAATACAATACTGTTCTTTTTTTTTTCCTTCTGTTTGGGGTATTTAATCTATTCCATAAAAAATAAGAAACAATAGGAGAATAACATGTTTGACAATGTTTATGGAAGAAATGCCTTCCTTTACAGCTTGCTTTTTCAAATATATATCAGAGGTTACTGATAAGGTATGTTTTCACTTTCTATTTACATTCCATAAATGTATTGTATTTTTGAATTGGTATTTGTCTAGACATTGAATGGGTCCATTTCTAACAGAAGAGGTTATAAAGTATGCAGTCTGCTGTTGAAACTGGCACACTCTTTCTGGTATGGTATTTGCAAAATGTGCAAAGAAATGTAATTTATCAACAGGCAAATGTCCACGCATTCCTGTTACATTTGTAGATTTGTGCAAAAAATTATATGGTGAAACATTTCGGGACACCTGGCCCTCACACCCATATGTAGTTCTTCCCTAAATGTTTACCACAAAGTTGGAAGTACATAATTGCATAGAATGTCTTTGTATGCTGAATCATTACAGTTTCCCGTCACTGGAACTGAGAGGCCCAAACCTGTTCCAGCATGACCATGCCCATGTGTACAAACTAAGTTCCATGAAGATATGGTTTGCCAAAGTTGGAGTGTAAGAACTCCACTGTCCTGCACAGAGTGTCCTGACCTCAACCACACTGAGCACCTCTGGGATGAACTGAAATGCGGACTGCACCTCAGACCTCCTTGCTAGTGCCTGAGTTCACTAATGCTCTTATGGCTAAAGGAACACAAATCTTCGAAAAGTGAAAGTTAAATCATAAAAGCAGTCCAAATCTGGAACAGGACACTCACAAATCTTCATAATAAATAAAATTATGTTGATTTTAATTAAAGAAATTAGAGCAAATGTTTTAATGTGACAGGTTGTAATGTACCTAAAGATACAATTTAGAAACTGGTTGTTTATGTAGCAATCTCACCAGCGACCTCATTTCCCCCCTCGTCTGTTCTAATGACTCAGCATTCAGCATCACCAGTATTCTAATCACCAGGCTGCTCATCTGTCAACATCTGCACCTGTTTTTCACTGGTTCAGGCAGTGCGAAGTTTTTCTGTGCTTGAATTATTAATAGGTCACTGTGTGACTTCAAAAACAAAAACATTCCTCTGAAACTGCTTAAGTACAGGGACTGGACTGAAAACGAGAGCCAAAAATGTCATTCAGGAAGCTTGGAAGTCTTGTAGTCTATTTCTCACGACTGCTTTAAAAATACAATAACGTCTGGCTCTTTGGAGGCAAAATATAAAGGAATTAAAAGTGGCCCAAGACTTTTGCAGAGTACTGGAAGTGGGTATGATGTAACTCAGTTGTGCACAAATGTTTGGCCAGTGTTTCTCGGTTTTATCTTTTTATATCACAAAAACATGTAATTTTAACTGGGGTGTGTAGACCTTTTATATCCACTGAAGATGAATGTTTAACACATCCTACTTGCAACTACTATATTTGCCCCTGCATTACCTGCCACATAATTATTGTAGTGTGTGTGTATATGTGTGTGTGTGTGTGTGTGTGTGTGTGTGTGTGTGTGTGTGTGTGTGTGTGTGTGTGTGTGTGTGAGAGAGAGAGAGAGAGCGCACGCATGTGAAAGATTGTGTGTGTATATGTGTGTGTGTGTGTGTGTGTGTGTGTGTGTGTACTCTGTACAATGCTGCTAGTGTGAGCTGACTGCAGCAACAATAAGGACCACATTCACAACAGAGCCAACTTAGAACCCATGTGAATCAACTACCAAGCTCCATTTCCACTACAACCTCACTCAGATGCAGAACAAATGCAACTGGTGTAGAGTAACTGTTTATTGTATGTGAAAAGTTAACTAGTGATATTATATCTCACTTGAAGTTGTAAAACAGCTGTAAACTATGACCTTATCTAGCAGACGTATTTTATTGTCAGTAAGGTGTGCCTAAGCAGAGTGATATGTATATGGCCTGTCCTTTGGTTGAACATACAGTAAAGTTCCAGTGTGTGGCAGTTCGATGGTGCCAGTTGCTGCTCGACTGTGCCAATGCAAAATGTTTCGCAAGATTTAGAAGTTCACTATACAGAAAGTGGTCGTAACAATACAATCACCGGTCTAATATTGTGCAGGTCCTTCTTGCATCTCCAAAACAACTCTGAACTATCAAGGCATGCACTCCACAAGATCTCTGAAGGACTGCGCTGGCACCAAGTTGTTTGCAGCAGATGCTTTAAGTACTGTAAGTTGCAAGGTGGGGCATTCTTGGATCAGACTTGTAAATCCAGCACATCCCACGCATGCTCAAACCAGGCCACCTCCTTATATTGCTCCATGGTCCAGTTTTGATCTTCATGCTTGTAGGAGCTTTCAGCATTGGAGAGGGGTCACTCTGACCTGTGTGTGGCTACACAGCAAGCTGTGATGCACTGTATGTTCAGACACCTTATCATCAAATTGTGCTACAATCGCTTTTCTGGGGAACTGACCCAGACAAGCTAGCCTTTGCCTTGGACGCCCATGACTCACGACCCATGTCATCAGTTAACAGGTTGCCCTATTTTGGTACGTAGGTACTAACCACTAAATATCAGGAACACCCCAGAAGACCTGCTGTTTTGCCGATGCTTTAACCCAGATTTTTAGTTATCACTATGTGACCTTTGTTAAAGTCCCTCAGATCCTTATGCTTGCTCATTTTTCCTGCTTCAGGCACATCACTTTGCTGCTTGATAGATCGCACCCTTTGACAGGTGTCAATATAAGAGATAATAAAAAGTAATTCTCTTCAACTCTCAATGCGGTTAATGTTATGGCTGAACTGTGTACTTTTGCAATATACAGTATGTATAATATGTATAGGGTTATGATATACTGTATGTTAATTAAGATCAACTATAGCTGTCTACTGAACACAACATAGATAAATAGTAAAACAGAATTTCATATAGTCTAATATCCATTGCCTAATAGTACGTCCAAAACACTGAGAGCATTACTGAAAATTCACTCATTTCTTGCATTATTTTATAATCTAATACAGCACTACAAAAAAAAATTGGAAACTACCATTTATATTATTGCCAGCTTAGTTTGGTAATAATTGGCAAGTCAGTTTAAAGATTGACAAACGTCTTTCAAATGTCCTTCTATTCGAACACTTTTATAGAAGGAGAAACAAGATCGAAGCTCTGAGGCTGGAGTCTTGGACCAAAGAATGTATTTACTTCATTAAAGATAAGAGTGATGGACTTTCAACTGGCCTGTGTCTGAATGAATAAGATCATGTCCTCACACCTTCCTTTCTAGATCAAGGTCTCCTCACGTAGACGTTTGCTGACTTTTTAAAGATGAGTTTAATAAACCTTTATAAATATTACGAGGCTGCATTTATTGTGACGTTAGCATGTGTTTAAAATTAGAAATTCAGGTAGCACAAAGTTACTTGAAAGTCATGTTAAGTGTTGCATATCAAATAAAGGTTTTCAGTAATCATTTACTTTATTTATTTATTTATTTGGTATTTAACTCCAAAATGGAGTTAAATATCAAAGTAAGGGATCTTACTTAGTAGTAAACCAATGTGTACTTCTAAAAATTTGGCAAGGGAAAGCAACATATTTAGTGATAGACTACATATTAAAGTAAACATACTTATTACTTATGTACAGTATATACTGGAACACAATGTTGTAATTTAACAAAGATAACACATTTCTTTGGAAGAACTGCCCAAGATGTTGGAAAACCTGCCATCAGACCTCGGTTTAATTCCAAGAAATCATTCCTCCAAAATTAACTGATATTTATGTAATTACTTATGAAAATAGTTTTAATAACATGTGCCAAGCACAGTACAACATGTTTTACATCTGTCCATGAAGCCAATCAAACACAAGTATGGGACTTATAAGAAAATCCTGTGCCCTTGTCCAGCTCCTGCATTACCTCTTTTTTCCCCTTTCAGTATTGTTTGCCATGGCCTGGTGTCAAGAATGTGTGTTAAAAGACTGAAACTTGTCCTCTGTAGCATCCTATCAGGAAAGCAAAACAAAAAGATTAAAATCCAGCCTTTAAATTTTTATTCTCTTTGCTCACATTATTTCCTGCATTACATTAACATTAAAAACATACGCAATTGTAATAAATCTACCATTAATTTAAGACACAAATATCAATAAACTTTGATAAAGTTATTAATGCGCTATTAATAATAACATTCATGGTTTGAGGTGACACGGTGGCTTAGTGGTTAGCACTTTTGCCTTGCACATCCAGGGTTCAAGTTCGATTCCCACCTTGGATCTGTGTGCTTGTTTGCATGATCTCCCCATGCTTGGTGGGTTTCCTCCCATAGGCCAAAGACATGCACGTTAGGCTAACTGGTGTTCCCAAATTGCCCATAGTGTGTGTGAGTGTGTGTGCCCTGCAATGGATTAGCACCTGTTCCAGGGTAGACCCTATCTTGTGCTTTAAGTCTGCTGGGGTAGGCTCCAGCCCCCAGCGACCCTGACGACGGGGCAATGAGATGATGACAACATGCATGGTTTGATAATGCTGAATTCTCTAATCTGATTGGTCAGTGTCAGCTCTAGTTCTTGACATTGAGGATCACAAGTTTATATGAACTTTATTGGTAACATTTTATTGTGTCTATAGCATATTTACAGGGACTTATATGGCAAATGCTCAACATAATCTAAGAATAATAATAAAATATTTAAACATTGATATTGAACAAAGAAAAAAAATCATACATGAGTAGTAATATATTTATTATTATAATAATGTGCTTTCGATAGCAAGATAGTCTTCATGGCAGAGAGCATGTTAAGCTTTCCATCTTCTAAGTAACACTGAAGATGATTAATTTAGAGACAGTAAAAAGAGAGATTGGTGAAGGGATAATTGTTTATAACAGTTTTTACATAAATAATAACAGAAAATAATTTGCCCAACATACAACATTAACTATAAATGAATAAAAGTGCAATATGGTATTCCTTAACTAATGGCAAATTTTTAACTATTGGCTATCTGCCATTAATTAAAACACTTTGAGTTGTGTTGTTATTGGAAAATTGTCAACTTTAGAGAAGGAACGGACATCACACCATGCTGTCTTTGATTATTTTTCTATTACAGCACACATCATGTTTAATTTCTTACTCTAAAGTAATTGTATTTTTAATTAAGTGCAAGTTTATGTTCAGTCAAGGTGTATATGTATAACAAATGGGTTTTTTCTATAAGGCACTGTAAATCTAAATTTGCTCCCACTACTTAAATGTTTTTTGTTGTTGTTGTTTTGTTTTGTTTTTTGCATTTAAAACTAACATAAAGTTAGTATTACCCTAAAAATTAATTTTAGGTCAACAAATAATGTGTATCCACATAATTAAAAGAAATTATGTCTACAAGACATTTATCCTTACATTTATATTCCATGCAACCTACTATGTTGGGACATGGGGTCCCAGCTTATTGCAGGACACAAGCACACACTTGCTCAAGCTAGAGGACAATCACCCAAACTCCATCCACACATAACAAGATCAAGATTCAAACCCCTAGTTATCTATGTGCAAGGGACAAAACTGACCCCTAAGCTACCATGCTCTGGTGTCAAGCCTGGTTAGCATGTGCAGGGAATGGTGCTTAGTCGTCAGTACTGTTGCCCGCGGTGTTGGGGATTTTAATCTATTTAATTGTCTGATTTATTTTTTTATTGTTGTTGTTGTTTACTTAATATCAGTTTTGAGGGAAAAACTATTTGTGTCAGGTGTATTAAGTGCAAGCTGAGTCCAAAACTTTTAAGTAGAGTGAGCGAATATGGATTTACAGTCTACCATACGTACTGTAGTGTCCGGATCAGAATATGAATGTATAAGAGCATCCTGAATATACAGTATGATGCAATGATGCTGGTTACTGTACAGTATGAATCATTACTTCAGTGATTCATGATGTGTGGTCTGCCAGAATCATTCTCGGGAAAGTCTTGTTCAGATTTGTACTCAGGAAAGTGTTGTGCATCTGCTTCCGTTTGATTTCTAAAAACAGTTTTTAGGATGTGTGCTTTCAAAGGGAGTTCGATTCATTCTCTGCCTTACGGCTAGCCATAAATGAGTGTGTGTGGATATAAAATGCAAGATTCAAAATAGTTCATTATCTTCAAGGGATAGATCATGTGACATTGCACATTAATCTTTGGACTGTACTCTTGGGGTGTAAAAAGTCAAGTCATAAATAAGTATGGAACCAGGGTCCAGTGTTTGGGTCAATCATAAACCAGGCAATGGGGTGCCAAAAGTTAATTATTTCAGTGTGTTCAGTGTGAAACATAGAAAGGAACATGCTGAGACAGTAAAATGACATACCAGTTTCAATTTCATTCTAGACCAGAAATGCATTAAGAATGAAAACAAAGCAATATTTAGAAATAATAATAATAATTTGGTGTAGAAACCTACCCAGATACTTTCATTGTTAATTTTAACAACTGCAGGGCTATAATCAACAGTTGGTGTAATATCTGATTTTCAAATGATCTTTCAGCACTGCTTGTACTGAAATCATAGAACAACAATAACAACCGACATACATTATGCAGATAACCTTGGTGTTTATAATTGTAAAGTTACTGAATAACCTGTACCAGGTTTGGCTAATGTGCAACCAAAACAACAACACAAACAAGTTTCCAGCAGGCTGCTTTTCTCATAAGAGCAGCAAAAGAAATGATTTACCCTTGCTTCAACTATAAGCTCTTAATAAGCGCAGCATAAAAAGTAAAACTTCTAGTTAAACTATTTGTATATCTGGAAGTAGATTTCTTCTTTCTGGTTAATTCAGCTATAATTACACCGACAAGTACAAAAAGACTGTGGTACATAAAAGTTTACAGAAACCAGGCTAGTTAATGATTCTGGTGCTGATTTTGAGCTAGAAGGCCAATTCATTTTTGGTAGAATCAAATATAATTGAACAATATTTGGAGCAATTCTTTTATTTGATTCAATGGTCAACGGTCTGAGGTACTGATCAGACATTTGAACGGTTCAAGCCCTAGAACTGCTAAGCAAACCTTCTCTGCCTCGGGTGTGCAGTATTATGTTTGACCCTGTGCTCTAACCCCAACTTCCTAATATTCTGGGATATGTGCAGAAAATCATTTAATTTTGCTATAACATACTGTATATGTGACGATTAAAGACTTTAAATGTATCCCAGAAAACCTGACACTGAAATCATGGCTATTCTGTTTGCCAAGGGAGTTGACTATTGTCATTACTCTGACTGTGTACATGCTAATTTAGCACTAGCACAACTACAAGGGAAATTCATAAACAACCAAAACGAACATCCTGTTAGCACATTCATCATAGTTGGGGACTTCAATCAAGTGTTTGCAAATATTAAGTGTGCATACAAGACCCTGGCCTCCCCCACCTGGCACAATCTGATCTCTCATTAGTTCAAAGCCCAGCATACAAACATCTCACCAACACAGCTAAACCAACCATAAAGAGAGTCAAAGCCAGACCTGAGGGGGCCAGTTCACACACACACACACACACACACACACACACACACACACACACACTGGACTGTTTTGTATGAACCTATTTGCACAACAGGCAGCTAACAAGACCATCAATTGACAAAAAAATGTGTTCCAAACCAGAAACAGTGAATGAATATGGATGTCTATAAACTGCTGAAAGCACACACTGCAGTCTTCAAACTTGCTGACAGGGACACTCTGGTTATTTGGTGCCAATAAATCCAACCTGACCATAAGAGTCATAAAGAGAGCATACACCTGGTACATGTGGCAAGGTTTCCAGGTCATTACTGATTATACAATTATAACATCGGTTGTCTTTTAGATATGACGCCACAGCAAGACGCTTACTGTCCGTGGACAACCAGGTGCTCCCTGTACACACACACAAAAAAAGCAACAAGACCTAATGGCGTTCCTAGGTGTGTGCTTAAAACAGCCATCCTAAACAACTTAAGCAACAAATTTAATTACTTTCGCACAATAGCAATTACTCCTGTCATTATAAAGTGCATCGAGGGACTTGTTTTGTTAAACATCAAAGCCATGCAGCAGTTAATTGAATACAACTCTGCATTTAATATGATCCTTCAAAGGAGGCTGGCCTCCAAAAAAAAGGTCCATGACACCCATGGCTCTATGGATTATCAAAAAATTATTTTCTGACTTCTTCCAAACTGGCACGGATCACTGGTGCACCACAACGGTTTCTTTATGCTCTCTTTACAAGCAACTATGTACTTTCACATGCCACAAATACCATCACAGATCTTTCAGATGACACAACAGCGATTTGGGCGATCTCTGACAATAACAAATCACCATACAGAGAGGAATGCCCAGAATGTAACCTGATCCGTAACACCATCCGTAACCTTGAACTTTCTTGTGTGTCTGTGTGGCTATTAGTTTTAGGGACCAATGCAGAACGGTGATGTCAGACATGTCTGTGGTATTAGCACTGACTCGTTTGGCACACCAACATTTCAGTCCAATATTTGTTTCCCAGTCTTTCGCTCCATGTCTGACAGAGAAATTAAAGGGCTCCACATAAGACCTGAAAGATTTGACAGATTTTTATAGAGTTATAAAAATCTATAAGCTATAAGATTTTCTCACAAGCTAATATACTGGTATTCAGTATGCTAGCATAGTTGCTTAGGGAAAAAAAGCATGTTTAGGAGAAATGTGTTTTGTGTAAAACCTTCATGGCCTCTCTTGGTTCGAGATAAAAAATATCTTGCACAAAATCTGCTATAAGGAATAGCTTAGTTTATTATGGAGTTTATTGAATGCATTGTTTAAGATCAAATGCAATATTCATGGTGTATTAAACAATGCGCTGTCTTTCTATTATTATTCCAGTACTAAGGTTTCAGAACATATACACTAGATATTGCATTTAAGGTCACGCTTTACTGTTATTTTGATTAGCCTATTGTTTCCATGTTCTCCATGTCTTTATGTGTCTCCTTTAGGTTCTCATTCTTCTCTCACATACGATTAATAGGTGGATCTACATGGGGCGTTGAGGTCAAACAAGGGCTTGGGATGAAATGTCTTGTGAATGATGATGTAAAATCGACTTACATTTGCAGAAAACCTGAAAGACAATGTAGTGATGAGACTCTTAGCTGCAGTAAAACATTGAAATGGTGCAAACATTTTAAAGCAGTTCGTACATCCGTAAATGATGATCCCAGTTAAGGTGGCTCAGGGCCCAATCATTCTTGTGTATATTGAGCGATGGAATTCTTAAAAAAACAATGGATAATTAGTCACCTGCTTGTGGAAGAGACATATCTGTCTGTGGGAACTGCTTGGAGTTATTGACATATCCACTATATCTTATTTTAGCATCATATCCACATCTTTGAGCCAGTAAAGGAGTTCCTTGAAGGCGAACATTTCAGACATGAAGCAGGCAGTCCAACAATCAAGTCCCAGTTTGACGTGTATTGCCTCTAAAGGGGAACGTGTGAAATGGGTGCGTTCCCACCTTGTCCATAGTCCTCCCAGGAAAGACTGGGGTACAGATCCACCATACTTATTCATCATCTCTACCACTTTATCCTGTATACAGGGTCACAGGAGGCCTGGAAGCTATTCCAGAAAATGAAACGGGGTACACCTTGATAGGGTGCCAATCTATTGCAGGACACACACACACATATTGGCCTAATCTGCATGTCTTTGGACGAAACCAGAGTACCTGGAGGAAACCCACCAAGCACGGGGAGAACATGCCATGACATAGTGTACAACTCCATGTACATAGAGGTGGGAATCAAACTTGGCCGGGAATTGAACCTGGATGTGCAAGGTGACCGTAACCATTACCCCACCGTGCCTCCCAGGATCCACCACAAATGTGTATATATATATATATATATATATATATATATATATATATATATGTGTGTGTGTGTGTGTGTGTGTGTATATATATATATATATATATATATATATATATATATATATATAGCACAGTTTCTGTATTGTATGACCTTCATTACGGCACAGCAAGGATGCGTCTCTCATTGCAAAAGCTTGATGAACAATGCAACATCATTTTCTGCCTACACTAAAAGATCTAATCTCCATCATAAGGTGACATTTGTTATGCCATGGCTGCGGTTTTGCTGATTTCACCACTGCTCCTAACAAATGCTACCATATTGCACACAGTTGCATTTCACAGCACATTTATCCAGGTCACATTGCTTACACATTCTTATTTTATACCAAAGCAGTGCAGAGCACATAAAGAGCACATTAAAAGTGCTGAGATAGTTTATAAGGTTGATTTTTAATAAATTATGCTTTTTAATACATATATGTAATATTATTGCTATAACTTGCTATATATAAAGGATAATCCCTTGGCAAGTCTATACCTTCTCAAACACATTTGGTTACAATAAATGTGGAAAACATAAATACAATTAAGATTAAAATATAGAAATTGAAAAATATCACATATGTAAACAGCGGGCAAACATTGTCCACAACCACAGCACCATCATCTTCTGCAATAGCAAGCAGATTTGACCATGGAACAACATGGGATCTCTGATTTAAATGACAACAAGAGGTTTATTTGACACCAAATAAAAGGCTTGTTGTCAAATAAATCAGGAGATTCCATGTGTGTAGAAGTCTCAGTGAACTGAATCCGCGAGACAAAATAATGGCATTTAAAAGTTAAATTAAATTTTATTTCCTCCCTTTTTTTTTATATATTGTTTTTTTTCCTACCGTCAGATCTTGAAGAAGGATCACATTCCTGTTATTGGTAATGGATTTATTTATTTACTTTTTTTTTTTAAGACATTGGCGATAAATGAAGTGGAAAACATCTACAATCTGGTCGAACCTGTTTTTCCTTTCCATGAAAAATAACATTGACCAAAAAAAAAAAAAAAAAAAAAAAGTGACTGGTGGAAATAATGGAAAGTTACACTGTGTACAGGAATACAGTGAACACAAAACCGATAAACAAAACCCATGTGCAACTGAATGCCTTGTTGCATCACAATGCACAGGCATATTGCATTTACTATGTGCCTCTTATCTAATAATTGTTGAAGCACCTATATAACTCCTATACTCATTTGTTCATGCTCTATTAAAATGCACCAATCAATCTCCAAACATAAGACTATAGTGATGCAGCCCTGGAATAGTAGCCATAAAGGAAATTCGGAAATTTCTAATAAACAAGCTCAAATATAAACATGCATGTTCTGCTGCCACAGCTTTAATCTAAGGAGACCTGGACCCTATTAGGCATATTAGGGCACTAATGGGCACTAATGGCTCAAGGTAGGGCACACTATTGCATTGCAATTTCGCCTCACTGTGTCTCTTTATTAGCACCTGTTAACTATGAACTTGACAGGATCAAGTTTGGCAAAACCAATGATACCTGATAGTCTTCATATGAGATTTCTACAAAGATATGTGGACATGTAGTTGGGCGAAAATGTCATGCGTTTATATGAGGACATATTTAGGTTAAAGAGGTTAAAGACACAAAACTCGTGACAGCAGGCCCTGAACTGGGGTCAATCCACAGTGTGAATTTATAATCCACACTGAGTATTACTGTGATGTATTTAAAGCGACACGCTGTTATGGAGATATTACAGGTAGCTTTGTAATGCTGGGATTTTAACTTGCATTAGTAGCCTAAAAAGAACTTGTACACTGCCACCATATGCACTATGTAGTGTACAATCATTTGAGTTCCCTATCAGAGAGGGGGTCCAAGAGAAACCTTAAACAGAAGCAAAGAATCCTTTAAGAAGAGTTTTTTCAGTGAGTGTGTCTTGTGTTTACAAGCAGTCTTTAGTTTTGAGCACTTTTTTCCCAATGGAATCTACAATCAAATATAATGAAGGCAGATAGAGACATGCCTCAACACATGTGTTTTTACTATAAACCTGAGCAAAGGCTCTGCTAATCATTACTCAGCTGGACCTGCTTAGGGAGGCTATATAATAAAGGCCTCTACAAATTGGCATGTCAGGGAATGCCTGTTAATCATTTTGCAGTCCTGTTGTCCTTAAAATCATGAGACATGTGACTACCGCTCAAGTTCAAAGAAAGGTCATGCAAACAAAACAATGGCAATGGCAAGTGTTTTCAAACTTTTTCTAGGTAGAGTATAGCTTCATGTATAAAAATAGAATGAAATACATAATAAAAAACTAATACCTCAAAAAATTTAATTCAATAACTTTATTAAAATAAAAATACAACAACAACAACAATAATAATAATAAAACATATCTCTCCTGTGTGCCCTACCTTGAGCCATTAGTGCCCTAATATGCCCTTTACAAAGATCACCCCATACCTCATGTTCCACTCATAATACTGCTGTCATACCAACATGCCACATCTTATTATATTGCACATTCTGCACATTCTACACATTCGCATTTTACACATCCTGTTTAACTCCTACGTTTAATTTATACATTTTAGATATTTTTTCCCATTACAACCTTTTAAATTGTAAACTTGTACACTTACCCCAATTTTTTTATTATTATTATTATTATTATTATTATTATTATTATTATTATTATTTTAGAATTTACATTTCTCTCTGTGCAATTTTTCCTTGCAGTGTAGGAAAGTTCATGACTTTTTTTTAGGTCATGAACGGTCGTATAAGGATTTCACTGCATATCATACTGTGTATGGTAATTTAAATATGATTAAAAGTATAAATAAATAAATAAACAAATAAAATAATTAATTAATAAATATTTGTTTATTTTTATGATGTTAAATATTATAAAATTATGAATTATAATGAATAGCTGGAGATGGAAAATATCCTCATAATAATTCAAGTCTAGCAGAAGATCCAACATGTGTAAATCATTTATAATCTATATGATCTTATTGATTGTGTCTTTAACTCCAATATTATGTGATAAATGTAATCTTGAGACGTGTAATGATGATGATGATGATGATGATTATTATTATTATTATTACTGTTGTTGTTGTTATTATTATTTATGAAAGTGGTACCGTGACTTCACCTTTTTCACCTTTGACCAGCAGCCTATCAGAAGCGAGTGCGGCAATGACGTAGATGCCGGATGTGGAATATCTCACGTCCCAAGGAAGACGTGCAGGACGTGACTCTGCGGTGGGCGTGGGCGTGGGCGGGGCGTACAGCGATTATTCAGCTTTTTTTCCGGTGTAGTAAACTAGTTTAATGTAGAACTTTTTTAGCGCGTTGTTAGCAAACATTTTCTTTTAAGTTTTGGAACACATTATTATTATTATTATTATTATTATTATTATTATTTGTAGTAGTCATATTGCTGCTGCTGTTGTTTTTGTTGTTAATCATGGTCCTACATATAAGAGTAGAGGGCTATAATAATCATCATCATATAATGACAACAATAGTAATATTAATCATTTTAGTTAACTAAATAAATTTTAATAAATGCTCCTACAACCTTGTGTCTTATGGCTCTTAGGGAAGCACAAAAAAAAAAACTCACTAACCCAGCCAATGATATCAAACTCATCTGCCTGAACGTGTCTGAAACAAGCTTGGCGTTTTCACAACAATGTAAGAGCTTCCCAGTGTGCTGCTATTGCAGAGACACAATACAGCTGTGTTAACATCGGTCTGAGACATTTCCCTCTGAGAGAGGACGTGCAGAATCAAGCAACCACAGTGAGATCATTCTGAATGTGCAGCTTTCCAACCTGAATCACAGGATTTCGAAACTTTTGGGGGGATTTATATGAGCAGTAATAACAAGGGTGATGTGATCACTATAAAGGTGAAATTTTGACCATGATCATTACTAATGTTATTTTCCACTATAAAAACAGCCGTTGTTGCTTTTCTTTTGGCCACTGACATTATAATCTAAATTCTTGCTGTCACAGTCACATGAACTGGTCTAACTGAAGCCATGCCAGGTTGACTCCTACAGGGAGTGCATGTCTCACAATCTAGTTTGACCATCAGTAATCCTATAAAGCCTAGGAATGTTGTAGGCTGTAGTTGTGAATGCTGATGCTGGCCAGTTTAGTGCCTACATTATTATCCTGATCAACTACTGAAAAGTAGTAACCACACTGCTGCATTTTCTTATCTTAGGATTTATTATTCTTAGATTTTTTTTTTTTTTTACAGTATAAAGGTCTCACCTCTCACCATTGTGCATATTTTGCTTATGCATCCGTTTACACCCAATGAGCTTTACTAGAAAATTTTATGTAAATTTCCATAAGGAAATTTCTGCAGAAAAAAAATCTAATGATTTATTGTTCCTTCATTTAAAATAAACAAAATGCCATAAACACAAAACATATAGTCAGTCAAGTGGCATTTATCACGTCTAATCACCCTGCACAGGGGCGGATCTAGAAAATTATTCATGGGGTGGAAAGGGGGTGGCATTAAAATTATGAGGGGTGGCAAAACTGAAGCAAGCATCCTTGCATGGTTTTTGTGGATTCAAGGAACGCTATTCTTATTCGGTTTATACACTAGGGTGCACATTTGAGATTGTCCTATAAAAATTAAATAAAGACCGATGTGTGATTGACTTGAACCTGATATCTGGATTGGAACATCAGATAAATTAAATGAGATGGTACGGTATATTTAACTTCCCTTTATTGAGTTCTATGCAAACCTGTAGCGAGTTTAATTCTATGCCAAGTTTCATTTACAAAGCATGACAAATAATGCAGACTGCATATGGATATTGTACAAAGTCTCAGTGGATCAAGTTTTCTTAAGTCAGAAACACATAATAATATACAACATAATATATACAAAGATATCAAAATAAACTGCTTCAGCTTGTTAAAAGAAAGAGCTGGTTTGATGCTGTGTGTGATGATCTCGCTGCACTAAATGTCTTTGATTCACTAAAACAAAGAAGTTCATAAGTGTCGTTTGTTCTGACTTTGCTTTAATAGAAAGACGAGATTTTGTTCTTTTATTTATGGGTATTGTAGCGGGGAATAAAGAGCAACAAATAAAAGACAGATGAACAAACCCAGAGGGTGGTTTTATTGAACAATTTATTTTTATCAGCGACGCCGATAGATTATTGGGACGCTTGTCACACTATGTCATCAAAATACAGAGTGGAAAATGGGGTGGAAAATGCCACCCCGGTAGATCCGCCCCTGACTCTGCATATGGTATTATTACTTATTTAACCCTACTAACTTAGTGGTCAAATATATTTAATATTAATACATTTCACAGTAATGTATTAATTAAACTAATTAAATATTTATTTATATTAATTCTATATTACTAATAAAATGAATACATTTTTTCCTAGTTATTATTGTAGAAGCTGTTATATTAAATCATGTAGTGTTTTTATAAATATTTATATAAACTTATGATGATGATGATGATGATGATGATGATGATGATGATTTTTAGTTGTTGTTACATGGCCTTCACTTATTTACCAGTCTCTATGTATTTTCACAGATATTCAACAATAAGAGACTACTAAAATCTTACAATTCAATTTTATTCATTAAATTGAGGTAATCCTGTACCAATATGCAACAAGTGCCATTCTACTGTATGAGTGCATGAATACATGTACATTTCCACGTGAAACGGATATATATATTGCTTTAGAGGTACTTTTTTCTTGTTTTATTGCTCAGACTAGTCGTTTATTTGCATGCTTTGTTTTATACTTTATTGTCTCGTTATTTCAATTTAATGGTTATTGAAAATAAAGCCGAGCGTTTCTTTGTCCCTTACTGACATCTAGAGGCCAATTTAAATAATGCATGTTCTTCTTTAGATATGATAAGACGCATCTGAAGGCTTTTAGCATCCTTACGCGCCCAGTGCATCGTTAACGATGTGTTAATGGACTGTGAGCATACCACCCAGATTTGTTTGTCCTAGAAAACTTTTAAATGTATAACACTTGTACAGAGACAGATACAGACCCACCCAAAATGGTTGTAGGATTTTAAAATAATATTTAAAAAATGTTAGGAGTAATTCCTGAAAATGATCGAATAACAGTGTTTGGGAATTAATAGAATGATTCTGACAGTAAACTGAAATACTGACTTATTGCTCTGTTGTGTTAAAGACAAGCACAAGGGCAATTATATTATAATAGGATTATTTGTCCTTGGCATCTACGATCAATTGAGTAATTAGTGGATTTTCGTGAAGAAGCACCTTTGGAAGAAGTTCTAATCCCATAACCATAAACCAGAGTTAGTCAAACGAATTAAAGTAAATTGACAGAATCAACAGAAAAGAAAGAAAGAAAAAAGAAACTAGTTCAGTATGTTTTTGTTTAATTTCGAAAGTAAAACTGTACAAGCAAGCAAAAATATATGAATGAAACTCTATCCAAAGTGCAAAATTTTAAGATTCAGTCTGAAAATGTTAGACTCTCCTGTACCTGATCTCGCTTGGTTTAGTCTGGTCATAATGAACGTATTGTGAATACAGCAGTGTGCGATGCAGTTCAGGAGATAAACCAGGCTTCCCCCAGCTGGTCTCATCTACTGGTCTGTACATGTAATATACACTGTGCTGTCTGTTCTCTCTGTCTAGACCTGTAAGTGAGTCTGTGCTCGCTGGTCTGCTGTAGAGCCGGTCTGAGAAGCACAGGCTGGTGTTGGGGATCGTCTGGGCTGGCTGTTGCACGGCGATCCGAACCTGAGGGACATGCTCCTTCTTTAACAGCGACTCTATTGAAAATGGGCCGGAAAATTTGGCCGGGCGGTTCTCCATCTTGGCGGGACACACTGGTGAAGAGTGGACAATCGGAGGGGCTGGTTTTGTGTCAAGTCCTGGGGGCAGTCCGGGAAAAAGCTCGGCCATGTCACTGAAATGACGCCGCAGCATCTTCGGAGTGATGCTGCTCTCATCCACTCTCCAGAAGTTCCTCTTGGCGTTTGGGTACTCCGGATCAATCGGAACCTGTGATAAAAATTGAAACATTGTAGTTAGTGTTGATCTTTTGAACGAACCTATGACATAAGAGTTGTGTCGGCAAAAACACCGACACAACCGACTTACCTTTACAAAACATTTGTTGGCTGACAGACAGACTCTGATGTTGTTCTCCAGGCCTTTTCTGTCCCCGGTCACAAATACACCCAATTTCTTCATAATCTGAAAAAAGAAAAGAAAAAAAACTATTCTTATTATAATTCATGGAATTTAAAATGCTTACCAGCACTTCTATGGTTACATGTTCTTCCTTATCCTACCTGCTTGAAGGTGAGCATCTTGTTAGGAGAATCCTGAATCACATATGCAACAAGTCCAATGTAGGTTCCTTTCGTGTGTCTTTTATATTTTCGGTTCAACCCCAGTACAGGTCCATTCACTGTGTTAGTCATGGTGAAACGACTTCAGATGAGACTGTAGTTAGAAGACTGTGGGCCCAGGTTTATAAGCCTAGCAGCATACAGAGGAACAATATGGGTGCATGCCAGCCTAAGTGCGGCTATTACTAAATCTGATGAGGTGTTAACATGTGGGAGGCACCTAAACCACTCAAATCACAGAGCTATAACCTATTTGCATGTGAACTGAAAAGTCGCCTAGGTTCTTCATTCTAACACCTTTTCTTAATGTTATTTTGCTACGAAAACAAAAAGGCTTTAGGTTTAATTAATTTATGATTTAAGTTGATTTAAGCGACACAGTTGGTCACTCTTGTTGGTCACTCTTGTATACCTATAATTAACTTTAGATTAACATGTTGAAGTTATGCATTATGCATCTTTCCAAGTAAAAGATACACGAAAAGTGCAAAAGATGCATCAACCACAAGGTATATTTTATTAGTTTTTCTCAATATGCAAATAAAAATATTTATAGTTATATCATAAATGTAATGAACTCAGACGAATTAGCAGGACAGACTAGAAATCAGAGTATTCTTAAGAAGCAGTATTCATAACAGTTCACAAAAGTAAATATTTACACAAGTAAATATTTACATCTTTTCAGAATGAGGTCATACCTCCTATTTAACCACTGTAATGTATTTAATTTCTTTATTTTATCAAGACCAGACTAATTAAATGTTCTAATAGAAATTGTCGTTTGCATTTAATAATAATTACCATTTTTTCATTAGCAATTTAACTTCATTCATTCTTACAGCATGCTTTGCTGACTTATTTAACTAATGCCATATGTTATTTTATAGTTAAAAAAACATTATTGTTCTAGAATATAGAAAACAACACATACAGAAAATTAAAAGTAAATTATATTTACACAATAAATTACTATACTAATATAGTATAAGTAAAAAGTCAGTAATAAAACAACAAGAGATATAAAATATTATATAAATAATGTAACAAAAAAACCTTTTTAATTATGTAACAGTTGCAATTTCTTAAGACATCAAAAATAAAAAACAAAGAACTGAAGTAATTCGATCATAGATTGCATAAAAACTACAGGCTTTACTCTCCTCATTGTAGTGAAACCCAACAACATAACAACATAAATCCTGCAGAGATTAACTGTGCTTATTCATGCTACATTCATGATTTAAACAACACAATATGTTTTCATTTATATATATATATATATAAACTGTCTGTAAGAAGTATATACTGTTATTGACTGTAGAGGACACTTAAGCAGTGTATTTAATTTATAAATACGTTCATGCAACACTGACGTTCATAGGACAAAATTAATAATATATTTTAATTGCAGGTGAAGCATGAAAACATTTTAGCAAATTGAGAATTAAGAATAATAATCTGGATAGCAGTAAACCAATAGACATTTATTTAGCTATTCAATAGAGCATAATGCAAAGAATCCTAAAATATTTGTACAATTGTTTGTTATCATTCGGTTACTTAGTGCATATATTTTTTTTAAACTGTTGCACAGGAATGTATCATTAATACTTGCTTGTGTATCTCATGTAGTGTTGAATATACTGACAATCAGTATAAATTTACATAAAGCCTGCGCATTGTGCTTCGTATGTGTTAAGGCATAAATGAGAGCATTTAGCGTGCAGATGCTGCAGTTGTCACATTATTAAGGCGATTATCACATTGTTCAGTTAACACGAAGATTAAACTTATAATGTGGCCGTAGTTAGACCCCGGAACTAAAATAACGTTCGGAGTTTCTTTACGGACTAAAAAAAATGTAACATACTCCTGAAATAAACAGAAGATAAAGAGAGCAGAAAGATTAATCATTTTAAGGCGTTCGTGTTGTAACATGATAACTGTATTAAAATAATATTTTAATACATTTCATTTATTTTTATTTTATTTAACTTTACGCAATCATGTATGAAGAAGGCATTTCTCCAGAGTTCACAGCTATCACTCCACCGAGAGCGGACTGTGTGTACACGAGCTGCTACTGGTAGGAATGTTGTTAAAAACAACAACAACGACAGATATAACAATAAGTCTTCACCAATAGATTGTGGGAAATGTGGTTTTATCTAAATCAGAAGTCGCATACTTAGATAATACAGACCAGTTTCTTGGAATCACAGTCAAATATTGCTTAATTAAGAAAACATCTTGATTTTATTTTTTTATGTGCATGAGTACATGCACCAGTACATGCATTACAAATACCAGCTATTATGGAAGTGAGATTTATTTGTCCTTAATACATACATATACATCTAATCATAACTCATAAGTTGTTGTTTATGAAAATAATTAAACAAATAATTTAAGGATATAGGACATGACATGCATATAAAGCAGGCAGAAATGAAGTCTTGAGGAAATCTTCCATGTAGATCAGATCAAAGCCTAATTAAGCAATATCACACGAGAGGGAGTGCTGTACTGCTGGATATAGCACTGGATTTAGTACTCCTTATCCTTGCATAGAAACAACAGGTACAAGCTTTTCCCACTTGCTTTCTTTGCGTTCTGTTCACTTTATCTTCTCTGTAACAACTCTTGTGTCCCATTTCTTTTATAATCCAAAACGAACCTGAATGACTTTATTTTAACATGGACCCGAACATGGGCTTAGGGAAAGTTTACAAGCTTTCTGAATTTGTGCAACTGGATATAGCACTGGATTTAGTACTGTACTGCTGGATATAGCTGTCGAAGGCACGATAACGCAGCCTGGGTGGCGGAAGCCTCACAGTCTGGCTGTGTCCAGCAATATAGCATGGCCCTAAGTGTGATATGGCTTTTATAGGACAGTTCCGCAACCACTGTTTACTATTAACATATTGCAATTTGTTTGTTTATTTAACCAGTTATTTTGTTCCAACAGAACTATCTACCCAAAACTGGCAGAGCCGGCGACTGACAATTAGTGTAATTAACAGGGGTGAAACTAGTTTTAAATTCTTTGTAGGCAAAAGGTGAGGAGAATAAGACATGGAGGTGATGGACAGTCCCATTAGTCTCATAAGTTACTCATTATATTTCCATTTATTCGTCTTTAGAATATCAGCTACGTTAAGTTTCAGGTTCTTGGGTTGAATCCCAAATAGATGGAAAGCTAGTGTGCTAGGGTGTACAATCCATTAGTCCAAAGTAGTGGCTTTGATTGGAGAGGAATTTAGAATTCAGCTTTGTGTTAGGAGCTAGGTAGCTTTGTAGCCATAAATAAAAGAACACTAAGGGATCAGATGTAATTCAGAACGACTATAAGCAATTATTAATTATTATCAGATGTGTTATCTTGCTGAAAGTGCTTCTGTGGCTGGTTTTGAATGCGTACAGCTTTACTTTCCCCTATTGATGCAACTGACAGTTAGTGTAATTAATGGGTGCAGAATACCTGGGACACGCAGTGATGCATCTAATTAAATGTCCCAATGCTGTTAGCATTTATTATTATCACTCGTGGAAACCCTCTAGTTCAAATCAGACTGCTTGGTCAGAACTAATTGTTTTATAATAAATATAGATTAACATTATTGTCTTTCTAGAAATAAAAGCAGTAGCCGTTTGATGCTGTACAGGTGAAACCCTCATATCTATGTTCTTTTAAAATGATTTTCTTCTACAGTGAAGAGAATGTGTGGAAATTGTGTGAACATATCCAGTCTCAGGGGACATGCTCACTGGATGAAGTGTATGCAGTCTTCATATCGAATGAAAATAAATCGGTGGGTGAAGTTTAATGAGAAAGCAGAGATGAATCAGTTGCGCTCATGGTATTATTAATGCTTTTGTTCTTTGCCATGCAGATTCCTATTTGGAGACAGAAATCCAGTAGAGGGAGTGAGCCTGTGATATGGGTATGCAGATCCTGTCACTCAAAATAGAATCAACATTTTAAAAAGTAAATTTTGAATGTTATAGTATGTTATTTGTTTTAGGATTATCATGTCGTGTTGCTGCACTTCAACCCACAAGCACAGAGTTTTGTGTATGATCTGGACACTACCCTCCCCTTCCCGTGTCCTGCAGATGTGTATTCAAGAGAAGCATTTCGATCTGATGGGGTGTTGAAACCAGAATTTCGAAGGCAAGTTAGAGATGTAGGAGTTTTTGTGTTCGTTTAAGGTCTACTTTCACATTGGGGAAAGGAGAGAAAAAAAGACTTGAGGTGAAATGTGATTTTTTTTTTTGTTGACATTTGATCAAACCATTGTAGTATGTGGTATTCTTTTTAGGAAAATGCGAGTCATACCAGCAGTCACCTATTTAAAGAAGTTTGCTTCTGATAGATCTCACATGAAGCATTCTAATGGGACATGGCGTATGCCGCCGCCACCTTATGCTTGCATAGAAACAACAGGTAAACGCTTGTCCCTCTTGCTTTCCTGGCATTTTATCCGCTTTCTCTTCTCTAACAGCTCTTGTGTCCCATTTTTTTTTGTAGAATCCAAAATGAACCTGGATGACTTTATTAGCATGGACCCGAACATGGGCTTAGGGAAAGTCTATAAGCTTTCTGAATTTGTGCAACATTTTGGAGTTAAATGATGAATTTCGGCGGCAGCAAGTGAACCGCATCAAAGTGATGCAGAAACGTCAAAGACGAGTTGGGACTGTCGAGGTATGGGACAATGTAACTCACTCACTCACTCACCAAATCAGTGGACGGTACATGAACATGTCTGGTTCTGTCTCTCCAGTTTCTCAAACCCCGGAGCTCACAGCACAAATCGAATAAGGTGTTTATCATATGCAAACTGTTTCATTAATTTAAGGATGAAATAAGAACAAAACAAACAACAAAAAAACATGATGCCACTAGAGACTGTTGGTTTATATTTAGATTGTAAAATGTGTTGACATTTTTCTATAATTATTATAACATTTCTAAAAGCAATTCTTTTTTTGGAAATTGTGTGCTGCTTTGAAAAGGTGCTCTAATCTGAAACAATCTACTGTTGCATGGCCCATTAGTGAATCACTGTATGTAACTGTTCTTGAATTGTCAGCCCATTATAGAGCCATTTATCTTCACAACTCCTGCAATTGTTTTGCAAATGCCTTGTTACCTGTTTCATTGTTTTTTTAAGTAAAGCAGTAAAAACAGAGCGAGTCCTAACATTTATTGATAGTCTGTGTTCTCATACAAAGAAGAGGAGGAGATATACAAATAATAAAAATGTTGTTATTCAGAATTATATCAAGATTTTTGAACAATGGGGGGGGGAACAAGCAAATTTTGTATAGCTGCAGTTGTTCTATGCAATTGCTGCCAAGTAATCCTTTACTTCAGCGGGTGAAAGTCTACGGAATCCCGCTTCGTTACAGATGCCCACTTCAATGTTATCTTCGGTCATTTGTCCCTCAAAACTTTCCTGTTCAAACAGATGTAAAAAAGAGCATACGTGATTTAGGTATAGCAGTACCCAATAAAAAAAAATTCTGTATGTCATATCATCATACATATTGTTGCTAGAGAAGGTAGACAAGTGCTAAATGCTTTAAGGGTCTCAGTCTTCAGCTTTCTGTCGTTCAAGATCTCTAACAAACACTGACTTATAAGCTGATTCTCGTTGAAGGTTAGATTTTTACAAATGGTATTATAAAAAAGTTTAAGTTAAATCCACAGTAAGTTTGTTTAATGATGTTTGTCTCAATTGCAAATCAGTTCGTAAAAGCTGTAATGCACCTTCAGTGTCAGGATGGCTGTGTGTATGGCGTCTTCAAGCTCCAGGTCCTCGTTGTATCTGAAATTAACGAACAGCAAAAGTTTTTCCTGACATTTGCATTCCAAAATTGCATTTTCAGCATTAACACAAGTTTATTAAGGACACTTGATTGGGAATGTTTAGTTCTGCTTATATATGTAGCATGTAGATTATACTATATGTGATTTTTTTTTTAATTATTAATAATATAGAATTTGGTGTTTTCTATAAGTAACAAAAGCACTGCAAACTAGTGAATTTTAGACTCTGCTGATATCACAATATGTAGAATCAACGGTGAACAGACAATTGATTCAGCACACTTTTCTCAGTAAATATACTGATTGTGATATTTTACAAAGCAAGAAAATCTAAGAAATTTTAAGAGAGCAGGTTGTAATGTATAAACTATGGTTAATAATCAGATTTTAAACTACGTTAGAGAGAAAATGGTCAAATAATACATTTGTGTATCATCAGCCACCTTTTGACATAATTTTGATCTTAACAGCAGATATCTTCTTTTTTGTTTCATTACCGTTTCTCAAGGAACGTTTTTCCATTCACGTAGTTCTTTCCCATTGCTGTGGCTTTCCAGGCAAAATACGCACCCTGTAGGACCAGCAGAGTTATACTCATTGGAATTCATGCACAATGGGGAAAAAAACAAAACAATAAAACTAAACATATTACAACAAAATGTGTGCGTTTGTTTTACCGAAGGGTCCGATTGAAAGAGATATGGTCTGTCCTCATCCCAACCAGCAATCAGCAACGACACTCCAAAAGGACGTACACCTCTAAAAAAAAAAAAGAGAGAGAAAAAAATAATCGACGACAGTGTAAAAAAGATGTACGTTTTAAATTTTAAGATCTCATTTTTAATTTTAACAAGATAGCAGCACTAATTTAATATTTACCCAAAAAAACTGAGATACAAACCTCTATTATACCTCCTTGTGCATAAAAAAGTGACAAATTACATGAAGCTCAGTAAACATACCCTGATTGTGTGTATTCTTGCATGACTGAGGCCACCCTCTGCACTAACTGGCCTGTAGGAATCGGCTCTTGGTAAACCAGGAAGTACTGCTGGGCCAGTTTCCTGGCTCTCCTGACCAAGACCCTGTCAGGAAAAGCACAACAAAACAGAAGACATCACAATACTATAGTTTTATGTATTAGACATGTTGGGGCAAAGATAACATCAAACTTGAAATGAGTGTTAATAATCTGATTATAAATTTAATATACAGTGAAATGTGATACCTGTAGTCGGGACCCATACCGCTGTACACCATGCCGATGTTTTTAGTAATGGGTTCAACTTTGTGAACGCTTTGCTCGTCATAAAGTATGGATTTTTGCTTCTTCTCTGTTGCCAACACCACACCGTTGGAGGCTGATAAACAGGGAAAAGGTGGACATCAACATCTGCATTGCAATATTTTTTCACCATAAGCGTTTTATTCCTGTCTGGAGCCTATTTTGAAAGGATTGGGTGCAAGTTGGGAGTAAACCCAGGACAAGACTTTCAGGAAGGGCTTCGCCAACCATGACCGTTCAGTTTCGATTCCATTACAATTTAGCCCTTCTCACAATATCTTGTTACAATGCTGGCTTGAAGTGGGTGGGAATATTATTATAGTATTAGGCCACAAGTGAAAATTTTCCTGAAGCTGATGAGTTGAAAGCAGAAAAAAATGGGACAGCATAAGGATTTGAGTAACTTTGCCAAGGGCCAAATTGTGTTGGCTAGACTCCAAAACTGCTATTCTTGTGGGATGTTCATTAATGCTGGTTGTGATAGAAAGGTGTCAACACACGGAGCATCACTGTTATTGTGGCAAAAGGGGAGACCTATTCAATATTAGGAAGGTGGTCATAATGTTATGGCTGATCAGTGTATGTAAAAATTTTGACTTACTTACCTTTGATTCCTACAGATGGTGCACCTGCTGCTACAGCCGCCAAGGCATATTCAATCTGCACCAGTTTCCCAGAAGGGCTGTGAAGAAGAGATCAGTTTTCACATAGTCAGATGGAATATGTTATTTATTTATACATTTTTTTAATGATACTTTAAGCCAATCATGATCCTGGAAAAATTTTCATGACCGATTTTATGTTGTGCATTATTTTTCGGAATATTCTTTATCTGAGTAAACAGTCTCTCAAGGACAGTGTTCAGTGTAGAGATGAAGTGTGTGAGTTAGAGCAGGACAGCTCTACAGCCTTAGCTTAACTTAGCCTGCAGGACCTGTGCTGTCCACAGTGATATAGTAATATTAGTGAATGACAACTATAGAGGAAATACCATATTAACTATAAATAAAGAGATAAATATTTAATTTATCCACTATTTAATTAATAAAGGCGAAACACACTGTAAGAGGCATTTCAGGCTTTCAGTTTCCACTCACTAGTGTGCTGCTTGCTGAGCGTGACAAAGCAGCTCTCTCACACACACAATCCCAGACAAACACAACCCAATACTCTTATATAGCTATATACTTCACTGTGGTTATACAACAGTTAATGTACTCTAAACTCGAATGAAGCACAAAACACGATTTAATCATCACTTTACCTAAAAGTAGTGAGAGAGAAACTATATCCGCGCTCTGCCATTTTTAATTCCTTGTCTGTGAAGACGTTCAGTAACAACTTCCGGGTTCACGCTTCCGCCAAAATAAAAGGCAATTTTGTAACGCAACTGAACTGTATATACAGAGGCAGTCAACAAAAAAAAAATGCGCACACACATCGGGTAAAGAAAAACAACAACAAAAAAACGAAATTAATTGATATAAGTTATATAATATAGTATAAGTTATATAATATAATATATAATAAAGCATATTTCAAGACAAATTTTACAAAAAAAGTTAAAGAATTGTATTTGAATTGATTTACTATTAATTTTACTAGTAATAATCTTATCATTTATAATGTTTTATTTGATAATAATAATAATACTAATAATAATAATAATATACATCTTAAAAATGCTATTTCAATCATCCAGGGCTTTTGGGGGTCTTGAAAATATAATGAAATCAGCACAAGTTTGTTTGCATTTTTGGTTAGCTCATATACACTTGCATGTATACTTTCATGTGAAACTTCTTATATGTTTGGATCTCATTGAGCTGAGCAACATTTTTTATGCATGTCTTTTTTTTTTGTCTATTTTTATAAACTGCCTTATAATTGTGATGACTTAATAATATCTATAGTTTTATGTGAGTGTAGGAAAACAGAGCCATAAGTCAGTGACTTGTATTCTGTATTTCTCCTGAGCGGAAGTTAGAAGTGTGATTTCCGCTCTCGTCCTCGTCGTTCCTTCGACAGGCTCGCCTTCTGAGACGCCAAGGTATTGTGTTTAAAGAAGTGTTCAAATTACTATTTTACTCCGTAAAATCGGCTGCTTTACTCTTATGTTAAGAGGATAATGTTTTTTTTCTTTTGCGTTGTATTTAAGGAAAAATTAAACAGAGTCAGGCTGAAGTAGAGCAGGCGGAGGGTAATGTCGGGCCGTGGAGGGAAGATGGCTCTCCGGCTAGCCGAACATCTCGCTATGCTAACATCATAACCGGCTTTTTTACACGGCAGCTAGTGCTGTTAGATAACTCAGGTTGAACATTATCACAGGCAGGTCAGAACGGTCAAAAAATGTAGTCAAAACTATATCCAAATGTAGTTATTGTTAATATAGCTGATTAAGGCACAGTGTGGGAGTTTAACGGGTTTATAACAGCTGTGTTTCGGTTGAGGCAGCAGGGCAGATCGCTCGCTCGCTCGCTCATGCTGCAGTATTAAATATCTGAGAATCTTATTCTCTATAATTGATTAATTTGTTCTCCTTAAAACACACATTCAATTATTAAACTTTAAGGTGTAGATTCATATTGTAAATATTTCAGCGTCCAAGTTTATGATGATGATGATTGGGCAATATCATGCATCTTATCGGGGGAGGGGGGGTCGGGATGAGTAGGTACTGTAGGGTTCCTACCAAACCATACTGATGAACTAAACTTTCCACCAATTAACCACAGTCCAAAATGATGATGCAAACAATGTCAATTGTTCAAATCACAACTAACACATTAATTAGAAATACCACTCCTGCTTATACTGGCTAAACCGTTCCTTGTAAATTAAACAATAAAGTCCAATGCTCAGCGTCAAAAAGCGCAAAGGGACACAAAATGATTAAAATTACAAAGAGTGTACAGTACTTGCCGATTGAATAATTGCAGATATAATAGTAATACGGTGGCATAGTGGTTAGCACTGTTGCCTCGCATCTCCAGGGTTATGGGTTTGATTCCCACTTCAGGTTTTGTGCATGGAGTTTTCCTGTTCTTCTCATGCTTGGTGGGTTAACTCCAGGTTTGGTTAATTGTCGTTCGTAAACGTTCTCAAATTGCCGATAGTGTGCATGTTCCCTGTGATGGATTGGCACCATGTCCAGGGTGCCCATTGTCTTTTTGGATAGGCTCCAGGCCCCCAGAAACCCTGTACAAGATAAGCATTTGAGAAGATGAACTAACTAACAAATCAATGAATGTATTTATTTTAATATTTACTTGTTTAAATGGTTTGTGTTAAAATACATTATTCAAGTGTGTCCTTTTTTAGTTTTTAGAGAACTAGGGTTGCTCTGATCAAAGTTTTTATGCCCGTTCGCTGATTACAGAAATCAAATTGGATGGTATTGTGTGTTGGTGGGGGTGTGGTAGAGGGATCCGCCGTTTAAAGTATTGTATTTATTGTGTAGAATTGCTTTTCTTTTTCTATTTACGCCATAAAAAGTTATAAAATAAAGTGATGTATCTTAATTCACTGATATCAGAGCTTTCTTGGGCTGAGGTTTTTTTTTTTCTTTTCCCTAGGACACAATCCTAGTGTCACCCATACTGCTGGAATTGCCTTATTATTATTATTATTGTTTTGGATTCTGTGATTTAATTAAATGTACAGATTTTAACTTGCTAATAACTTGCTAATAACCTGCTAATAACCTCAAAAAGCCTACAAAGTTAGGGATGAGTCGCTTCCCTCTGGACGATGAGCCCTGGGCAGGATTCCAGCTGGATGAAGTGAAGGAGTGGTATTAATACTGATGACCCCTCCCAGTAGTTTGGGGAGCTTTAGTTTCATATGACAAGTTTTTCTGATCAACATGTCACAGATAGTTCGCTGAAATGTATCCCTTATCAGGTCTTTTAAATTTCAATTCGCTACCTTTCCTTATTAATGATATAACAAAATCTTGTTTTTATGCACAGGTTTACTGTTACCTTTTCACCAGGTTCACTTTATTACTAATTTAAACAGCTCAAACCTATGTTGGTGTATTTGTGATATTCTATTACACACTTTTTGATTTTATTGTCAGTCACTGCCATCATCAGGTTCATTATTATTTTTATTTTTTTTTACATTGTTTAAAAAATGTTTTATTTTTTAAGCTCAGCAAAGAGGAGATAATGTGATGTACATCTTGTGTGGTTCTTTTCATTCATCTCATTAAATGTCTTAAATGTAATGTTGAGTTGTTAATTTTTTATTTGTGCCAGGCCGTATGTAAGTTAGAAATGTGTTTCCCTTATTGATTTAGCAAGAATGATGATGCAGCTTAAAATGGTTTCCTCATCCCCACCCAGAAATGTAGTGACTTCCTTTTACCTAGATGGTTTTTTGTTTCTTTGTTTGTTTTTTTGCTATCTTCATAATTATTAATACAAAACAAATGGGTGTAATGTTTACAGGCAAAGGCAATGGCTCGCGGGCAGCAGAAGATTCAGTCGCAGCAGAAGAACGCCAAAAAGGCAGCGGAGAAGAAAAAGTCGCAGGGAGCAGATCAGAAAACGGCTGCCAAAGCAGCACTCGTCCACACATGTCCTGTCTGCAGGGTGAGTCTGTACACTTCTATTGGTTGTGCATTAAACACACAGTACACATTTAACACTTGCGATTTCTTGCCTAATCTATTTTTTTTAAAAAGCTATAACATTTCTTGTCCTTAATAGACACAGATGCCAGACCCCAAGACTTTCAAGCAGCATTTTGAGAGTAAACACCCCAAGTCTCCTATGCCCCCTGAGCTGGCAGATGTGCAGGCATAAACATCTCAAGGAGCTGCAAGTGTCTGCATCTGGGGTAAGGGTGTGTTAGTGGAGCACAGTACATATGACGTTCAAATGCAAATGTCTGCTTGTGTGTGTGTGTGTGTGTGTGTGTGTGTGTGTGTGTGTGTGTGTGTGTTGTCATTGTATTCACATTGGTGTCATTTGCAGATCCTGGGGAGAAACGATGTGATTCAGCTTGGCCAACTGATTCAACTTCTAGAAACAAACTCTGGATATGATGCAACAGGAGAATTAATGATGGACTAAAGCACACCAGCACCCTTTTGATTTTATATTTTTATATGTATTACCATTCATTTGGGCATACCATCTGTTTTAGTGTGCCGTACCAGAATCATCATAACTTTATGTCCACTCTTAGTGTTTATTCTCCACTGATTAATATGTTCCTCTCTTCTATTGTGCATTTCATGTGGAAATTCATATTAATACAGATGCAATTGTTCTTCGGTGCATACAACTCGATACTGCTCTGTACACATGAGCCATAATAAGAATTGCATCATTGTGCGAATTAACAACATTGGCCAGGATTGTGATTGGATTAAATGACTTCAGTTGGGAGAAAGAAAAAAAATGCTCAAAGCAAAACAAATGCTCTTGTAAAGTACTTTGGGTGTTGAATAGAGCCTCTGCTTAACGTGTGCTTACTTTTCAATTTTTTGCTAAGGTTTTCAATAAATGTGTAAGCATATAGTTACTGTGTGTCATTGTGATCACCTCAACTGTTGTCCTTCAGCATGTCCTTTGAGTCCGTTAATACGGCAGGTTTATAGAATCATGATGGATGACCTTAGAATAATGATTTTGCATCTAGTGTGGCTTAAAATGTGGCACCAAGAAAGGGCTGTCTGTTAATACGGTGAAATTGCTGGAGTTTCTGCTATAGGAGTGTCTTAAAGACAGACGACTTTGCACTTACCTCCGTGACCTTAAATATTTTTACAAATGGAACCTGTAAAACAAGATTCCATCAAAGTTACAAAAAAAAAAAAAAATTATATATATATATATATATATATATATATATATATATCTGAAGTATAATGTAATGTAATATATTACAACTATAGTCTGTGAAAACTTGAGGTAGTATTTTAATGAGATGAGGGGGGTGTGAAACAGGACCAGCTTAATTTTTTAAATGGTCAAAAAAAAAAAAAAAAGCGTGGAGAGAGGACGGTTATTTATAGTGGTTATTATGCAAGGAAGAAAAGGAACTGACTAAACCCATGGATATGTCATAATTATAATTAAGATTATTTTTAAAACATGGCAATATTTTTACATTACGTGACTGCTTTTCACAAAGCCCGACAGAACATCTCATGGATATATTTAACCAGGTCCAGCTGTTAAGCCCTCTGTGTCATAAAAGACACACTAGATGGTTTTCTGAACACAAATGAACCCAAGTTCCTGTAAACTAAGCAATGATTTATTTACTCCCCAGTGGCAGTGTAATTAAGCTGATACACTAACAGTAGCATAATCAGCATCTGTAAAGCAGGACTCACATCATTGAACGATTTCCTGTTATAGCATGGGGGGGAAAAAAGCTACATAGTCTTCAGTCTCAGTAAAGACACAATTAATCGTGAGTAGCGGGATTTGATATGTATTTTATTGTGCACTCACTGCAAGGCAGCTTGAATATAGGTGGCAGTATAATACAGAGAGAAACAACCTCACACTGGTACTGATTCTTGTATTCCTTCTGTAGGTCACTGACATCCAAGGACAGGAATCAGTGGATAATATGTTATAAAGATTACAATGAAGTTATTATAAACTGTCTCTTGTTCAACTGTCATGTCAAAGTATGAATGAAGAAATAAATTTTGTTTCTTACAAAGTTGTGCTTTAGTTTAGCATACAGACCAAGATATTGGAGAAATAGACTTGACAATTGGACTTTTAAAAGAAAAATATATTTTGTTTACTGTTTCTATTTTTATCAACAAAATTGAGTTTCTCACTCACCAGAATGTTAGCACAACATTCCACAAACTATTAGTTATAATTAATAGGTATGCTTTTAATAATAATAATCCATAATTGTACACATCTGTATTCATCACACTGAAATTCCTGATTTATTTTCTCAAGTACTACAAACCACAATGACGGGCTGTTGTATCGTTTTAATAGCTTATTTTTTTACACCAAGAGAAAAATATATAAAGGTCCTGTTGAAACAATACTTTTCTTAGCTTGAAATAGTGCAGTAGGGCCAGTGGCAGACTGCCACCACTAAACAAACAGAGACACAAGTTTACTGGCAGCCGCACGTCTTAACCACCATGTTTCGATGTTTTTTGAGTATTACATTGTTGTTGTCATCGTAGAACAGCACAGAGATGGGGCTAAGTTTGGTCGGTGCACAGCACGCCTTAGGGACCTCGTCAGGTTTTATAAGGTGAACCTGTCAATGACAAGAAGTTACTTTCATTTCATTATTTATACAAGGTGATGCCATAGGTACATTGCCTTATATGAACATATATAATATAGATAGCCAGAGCTGTTAACATGATACAGTATACGCACTTATGCACTGCCAGGCAAACGAAAAGACAACGCCTGTATTTAACTAAGCAAATAGCTAAGAGCCTTCAATTGGATAATTACTGCAGTGATTAATGTGTTTCAGCTGACAACAAGTTATTTAACTCTAAAGTGTTTGGTCGTGGTGAAGATGTTATTCTGCTTCAGGAGGGGTCTAATTTCTGTTCTAATATAATATTCGACGGAGATTAAATAGGGGGTGCAATCTGTGGCAGGGGGCATTTTAGCGCATAACACCGGTCTTTCGCGGTGAAATAGCGAATAAATTTCTTCATCCGTAGTCTGACACTGAGTGCGGCTTGTGCCACCACTTTGGGCCGGACACGCACTCATCAATGTGTTCACACTTTCTTCATTTCTCACAAGATGCAGCAACCAAGTTTCTCGCCGACTCACTCATCCTTTCAAAGATGGCGCTGTAAAGTACTGGTTTATGATTGAGATGTAGTTATGAGTGTTGTATGGGGTTATTATTGTATGGGGTTATATTATTGAGTGGGTTAAGGGTTATGAGGCTTGGAGTTGGTGGAATCGTAGTTCTTAAATAAAATAAAATCTTGGATTATTTTGTTTTTCACCAAATATAATAAATAATCTTTATACTGTATATACTAATTATATATATATATATATATATATATATATATATATATATATATATATATATATATATGATTCATATTATATATTTAAAATATATATATATATACACACACTCACACACAATGTTTTATTATATTATATATAATTATTATAGATTTGTGTGTATACCTATGTAGATTATATCATGTATAAGCTTTTTAAATATATAATAATAATCATATATATATGTATATATATATATATATATATATATATATATATATATATAGAGAGAGAGAGAGAGAGAGAGAGAGAGAGAGAGAGAGTTATTATAAATATTTTAAATATTATATATAAGATTATTCTTTTATATAGATATGCGACAACATACATGTACTAGTAACATACAGTGGTGTGAAAAAGTGTTCGCAAAAAGTGAATTTCGGCAATTCTGAAAAGATTAGCAGGTCAAAATTCCTCTGCAGCGCTGTAACAGACTCATTGAAAACGCTTGATTACAGTTGTTGCCGCTAAGTGTGGCCCAACCAGTTATTAGGTTTAGGGGGTCAACACTTTTTCACACAGGGCTATGTAGTTTTTTTTTTTTTTTGGGGGGGGGGGGGGGGGTTTCCCTTAATAATAATAACCTTCATTTAAAAACTGCATGATGTGTTTACTTGTGTTAACTTTGCCTAATATTTTAATTTGTTAAACATTAAAATGTGACAAGCACGCAAAAGAAAAAAAGGGGGAAAAAATAAATCAGTAAGGGGGCAAAGACTTTTTCACACCACTGTATATGTTTCATTTCCATGTATAAATGCATCTAATCTAGGCAGCAACCCAGCCAATTAGTTATCCGATGCTCGCTAGGATGAGAGTACAGTGTCTGTGTTGCTGAGATTTTCCTTTGTACATCAGCACTGAAACAACCCACTCCAGCTGCAGTCTCACATTTCACACTACTTTGGGAAGTACCGTTTCTAATGGAACTGCTGCTCAAGTAGGGTAGCTCAGAGGGCTTAGGAAAAAATCGCACTGCCCAATCCTGTCTACATGATCGAACACACTTTGTCTAGTGTGACTCAGGAGAAAGAGGAATATCCTCACTGCCAGCCAATTGGGAGGAGGATTATTATGCTCCATACACACACAAACTCGGGTTGATGATCGGATGAACGCTTTGTCTAAAGATATAATTCCAAGTGGTGCAATAGTCTAAGTCCATCAAATCTCCTACGTGTTAATGCTTGTAGAAACGGGAATGTGATCACTGGTGTTAGTCACACAACCACATGGCGTTCTCTTATTAATCTGGGAAGCAGGTTATTCAGATTCTCACCTTCCACTCTTTCTCTTTTCAAGTTTCAGACAATCCAAGGAATATATCATGAACCATACTTTTAACCGCAGAAACATACAAAAAACCAGGTACAGGACTCTGCATCTGCTCAGAAAGTAAGCTGATTGAGTGACCCTTTGGCCTTTCAGTGGAAAAGAGGCTTGATGTTAAAGGTACTAACCACAAGCTGGATTAAGGCGTGATTAGTAGCGTTCATACAGGAACCAAGAGGATAGTCACATTCCCCAGCACAATAATATGCTGAGTAACCAGAAGGAGCCAAAACCCAGTCCTGAGGAAGAAAAACAAAAGAGTATAGAAGAAGCCACTTCAATACCTCTCCATATCTCTACATCTGATTTATTCATGTAATTATCCAGTCAGCCAATCATGTGGCAATAGCGCAGTGCATAAGATATGCAGATACGGGTCAAGAGCTTCAGGTTTACTCTCTCACTCATCATCTATACTTCTTTATCCTGTATACAGGGTCATGGTGGGCTTGGAGCCTATCCCAGGACTTAGGGCACGATGTGGGTTACATCCTGAATAGGGTGCCAATCGATCGCAGCGCAAACTATGGGCAATTTGGGAACACCAATCACCAATAACCTGCATGTCTTTGGTCACAGGAGGGGCACATGCAAAGACCCTGAAGGTGCAAGATGAAAGTGCTAACCACTGAGCCACCGTGCCGCCTGAGCTTCAGGTTCTTCACATCAAATATCAGAATGGAGAAAATAAATAAATACATTTTCTTTAACCGTGGCTGGGTGTTGGTGCCAGCTGAGCTGGTTCGGGTATTTCAGAAACCGGATAGCTGAAGATCGATCGAGTCAAACAATGTCTTTTCATTCCGAGTTCATGCACACTGTAGCCTCGGATTTCTTTTCTTGGCTGACACAAGTGCAATCTGATGTGGTCGTCTTCTGTTGTGCTCTCCAAAAAGCTTTTCTCTGGCATTTCTAAAGAGCGGGTATTTGAGTTACCCTGGCCTTCATATGTTAGTTCATCGTCAACGTGTTCTGACCTCTCTAATCAGCGATGCACTTCCAGTGGCAGAACTGTACTCACTGAATGCTTTAGTCTAAAACGTTTGTGCATAAATATCTCAGGAGTTCCTAGAATGCACAAGCCAGCTGCACCTACATTTTTGTGATGTTTGATGTCTAGACCTGTATCTGTATCGGAGTTTACGGCTTGTACTACTGCCACATAATTGCTCGATTAGATCGAATAATCGTATGGGGTGTTAATTTGGTGGATGTATAAGACTTTACCTTCCAACCCAGGTCACTGAAGCTGACATATAACTCGTGTTTCTTACAGGCCTGTCGTCCATTACTCACAGGAGTGTGGTCTGAAATGGAAAAGAAAATAGGATATTCTTTTCTAAGATTTTAAGCAAACTGGAATAAAAAAAATTGGAGGAGAACAAGCTATTTAAATTGTAATATTAATTAAAATTATGAATATTATTTCAGCTTTATTGTATCGAGAAACTACATGTGAGCTGCGCTTGCACTTATTAAAATGAAATATATCAATATGTTATTGATTATGTGCCAAGCCAACGCAATCCACCTTCTTTTGCCCTTACCAAGTAAACCTGTTCTGTTGTGAGGTAGATCATTTTTGTGTTTTTTCTTGCGCTGTGTGTTGGGACTGGCAGCACGAGGAGGACGGCAGGGGGCCTGGCTGGCTCTGAAAAATGTCACCATGAAAGGCTGTTTGGAACGCGGCCCCCTGCGACCCACCAGACCCACCCAGCCGACAGATAATGAGCGGTCTGAGGGAGGAAAAGAGCAGTGAAGAATATAAACAGATAGCATTTAACACGAAGAGACGATCACACATCGAAATAAAACGTCTATTCGCAAAAATTTTTTGAATCTGTGCCTAATGAGGTGCTCACCGTCCTCCGTTTCCACGTACAGTCGGATGCCCAGGTTGCTTCGCGGATGCAGGAGCCAGTGGTTGCTGGCAGTGGTTACATCGAAGGCCAGCCAGCCCTCCTGTCCTGCTGGAACCGACTGCATGTCCAACAAGACTAGTTCAGGTTCCCTAAAATCACACCAGCGAAATCAAAGCTGTTTACTTATTTAACGTAAACAATCATTTCAACACTTTTACTGAGGGATTCATTCAAATGTCCAATTAGGGGAACCCATTCAAGATCAAAGCAATAGAGGTTTTCCTTTCCATAAGGTTCCATAAAATGTAATATAAATATTTATACACAAAAAATGCTCTTTTTAGTATATATATATATAAAGTTTTCATTAGAGGAACATATATATATATATATATATATATATATTTTTTTTTAGAGCAGGGAGGTTTTCTTTGAGAAAGCCAGGGAAGTTTGAAAACCAATAACCAATCACACAATATTAGCCATTAAGCATTATATTTGTCTCAACATACAGTTCTGTGTAAAAGTCTTAAGACATCCCTCATTTATTTATATTGAATAAAACTAAATGTTGTAGATTAAATTACGGAAATGGGAACAAATGTTTGACCGTGACAGGCTGCAATGTGACTTAAAAACCAATTTAAAATTTGGTTGTTTATGTGACAACCTCACCAGCGACATCATTTCTCCTCTCGTCTGTTCTAATGACTCAGCATTCAGCATCACCAGTATACTAATCACCGGCCTGATCATCTGTCAATCATCTGCTCCTGTTTCTCACTGGTTCATGCCTTAGGTTAGATGTGTCAATGATTAATAGGTCACTGTGTGGCTTATCAAATGAAATGAAGCTGGTCAGGTACAAGGACTGGACTGAAACTGAGAGCAAAAATGGTTTCTATATAAATAATGGAGATTTATTACACAAGACTACATCAAAAATATAAGAAAGTCTGGCTGATTGGAAGCAAAATATATAGAAATCAAGATGTTTGCTTTTATTAAAATCGAAAATCATCACATGTTAGGTAACCTTTTAAAAGGTTTATGTAAAATCCTAAACCAAAAGCTCACAAAAGGTACCCAATCTACCTGCTAGCTTATTTCTGGGGGATTGGAAAGGAAACCAGAGAACTAGGAGCAAATGCATGTGGATATGAAGAGAACGTGCAAAACCCGGTAACCCGAGCTCAGGATCAAGCTGCGGAAGCGGGAGCAGTCTGGACTTTACTCACTACACCACTGTAGCATATTCAATTTCCAAGGAAAACAAATTACCATCTAAATAGCGCTTTTCTTAAGAGCAGGACATTTCATTGCACGATATAAAATTCCCAAGGAAACCATACAATATTTTTATGCTTAAAAAGAAAAAGAAAAAAAAAAAACAGATGAAATTCTCTGTTTGGCAATATTTAGTTCATTATATAAGAATATTGGACAGTTTCAGATACATGCATGCATTGTGTAAGAGATTAGAGTCGGACCTGTGTCTTTTTTCCCTCTGGATCTCATAGACAGAGATGTGCAGGGTACGGTTGGCTCTCTGACCCAAAGTCAGGGTTTTATAGATGCGGAACTCTGCAGCAGTCACCGTCTCTCCTTGAGGAAGCGGCGTCAGGTCGAATCTGAACTCCTTCCAGTAGGGCCGCGACTGGAGTAGATCTCGCTCGTGCTCCACTGATGGACAGAAAGAGAGCAAGGGAGGTTAGAGGTTACTGAGAGCTCAAAAGCTGCCCAAGTCTTGATTTAGAGTATGATGGTGCGAAGGAAGGAGGAAGAGGAAGGATTTCACACTAGCAAAGCTCTACGTCAGAGAGAGAGAGGGAGAGATGTTCATTTTATCTGTATACCCCTTTTATCAATGGTCATTGTCACAAAGCAGATTTAAAGGAATGCGTAAAGTCTAGATTTCTATATTTATAGGGATAAAATAAGCCAGAGACAATGGCGGGGAGAAACCGTGGGAGGAACCAAGAACGGTAAGTGAGCGAAGAGAAAGGTCCTGAGGTGTACTGAGTATATACTGGAGAGGGAAATGAAGGCAGAGGTGTTGGAAGAGTGTGTGTCCTTCATGAAGGTGTGTATGGGATGATGAGAGGATAAAGAGCGAGCAAGATGAACATTTGTCCTTGCAGAGGCATGTGGACCAGACTAACACCCATGGCTATGGCTGCACTATAGGGTAATTAGAGACTCTGTGGGGCCGGCTGCTACTCAACACACAACCACTAATTACAGCCCTCTAGTGTATTTTTAGAGGAGTGCCTGACATTATTTTCATTTTCCTCTCCCTCCTTCTCTTTCTGCCTAGCAATGGAGCCTGTAATTCTGCACAGCTGTGTGCATTCAGCATCCTCGTCTGCCTCCTGGCCTTCCCTCGAACTGCATGCAAGTTCCCAATCACTGTTTCACTGCTTTACGTCTTCACGCTCATCAGAATCCCTTTCAGGTGAAAGAAGAGAAGAGCTCCATATCATAAGAGCAACGGATTTAATGCCGAACGTACGCCAACGGCAGTGACGGTTCGAATAAGACGACCCGGATATCCTCTCGTGAAGAAGACACGGGAGAGAGGAAAAAGGGAGGAGGCCACCGAGAACCACATGGCTAATCGCAATTTTGAGACAGATAAGCATCGTCTGGCCGACGAGACAGGAAGAGATACTGGAAGGATAATGTGGTTCTCTCAGTGAACTAAAACACCAATGCTGGCTCTCATCCTGGTGTGTTGAGGTTCTTGTCACAATGTCAGATCTACCACACTACTGCAGTGCAGTTACATTTCTAAATTTGTATAAAGATAGCGACCAAGAAACACAGAAAACTAAACTCTGGTATGGTAAAATTACTCTCAATCTTAAATTGAACCCTCTCACCCTCATATCCAAGTCAAGTCAAGAGTTTAATCCAATTCCTTAATGGGGTAAGTGGTTTGCCTACTTTGCTATAAGTTTGCTGTGAGTCAAAACCTAAATCTCCAGTTATAAGCAAATCCAAGTTTCGAAACTTACAATGTACAGAAATTCATCGACCCAATATCAATCCACCACATCTGTATGGTTTGGCATGTTGTACAGGTATCTGTTGCTTGCCCTAACAACTACCCTTGGGTTTCCATTACAAGTGAGTAATGCTTTCAGTATTTTTCAGTTTCCATCCATCCATCTATATAGGAACATCTGTAGTCCAACTGGGGAATGTAGAGGCCAGTGTATTTATTCCTATTTTGTACGACCGATTGGTTGGAAACACCAGTTAGCCTAATCTGCAGGAAACTCACCAAGCATGGGTAGAACATAAAAACTCCACGCACACAGACCCGACGCGGGAATCAAACCCAGGACCTGGAGGTGCAAGTCGATGGTGCTAACCACTAAGCCACCATGCTAAACGTATAAAGCAACATGGAATGTGAAATTCTAGCCAGTAGTAATCGTCCATACAGGAATCCATCTTATAAACGTACTATGTGAATGGGTAAGGGTTAGGGTTAACTCTAACCCTAACCCTAAGTAATATCTCTTAGGTTCTTAAAGGGGTTCGACTGGATTAAAGTGATTAAAGTGGATGTCTCTGCAAAACACAGAATAGAGGTAAAGGTTCTATTTAGAAACTGTAGGTGCTCCTTCAAACAATATAAAACCAACAAATTAGGGTTTATAATAGGGTTTAGATTAATTTGCAAAAAACTGTAAGGATCCTGTAAGTCAGTTGGCAGTTTCATGACACACAGCTAGTATGATTACAGTGTTAAAATCCCACAAAATGCCAGCTTTAAGCAGCTCAGAATGAAGATGGTTTGGTTGTACGTGCGTTACAGCAGACCTCAAGTTGCAGTTGCACGCACATCTTTACACGTAAGTGGAGGTTACTAGTTTAGTGTATATAGAGGCATTTTATCTGTCACTCACCTAGGTTGACGAAGCTCATGACGGTGTCTGCCTCACTGACCACCGTGCCAAGTGGCGGTGTGTGTGTGCTTAGAGTGGGCAACACGGCATGACTGACGCTTTCAGGGATGAAGCCGACACCTGGGCCCTCGTCCTCTTCCGCTGAAACAGCATGGTACAGGTCCAGCATGAAGAGTGGAGCAGAAGAGGGAGGACGCAAAGGAGGGTGAGGACGAGGCCGACCCGGGAGTCCCAGGATGGACAAAATCTCCTTTTGCATCTCTTTCTTCTCACGGCCACTTAGCCTGCGGAAGCTCGAGTGCACCATCCCCTCCATTTGCCCACAGACACAAACGAACATGCATAGAGAAAGAACGATGATTGATATCGAGAGCCACCGTCCACCTGCGATTCTGTTGCCATAGAAAGCGGTCCTCCTTCTGCCGTGGTGCTGGGACACATAGCGGACCAGGAGCTCCCACTTTCCCGCAACTGCACCGTCCTGGATTACAGCCTGGTCATCCATCGCTGGTTGTGTGGTTTTAGGAGGAAAATGGACCGTCTGCTAAAATTTCGGCTCTTGAATGTAGTTTGTTTTTCGACAGCTTCAGCCCACACGGCTGTTTAAAAGCCTCGTCAAGAAAAGTTCTCCCTGAATTCATTCACCTGTGCTCAAGTCTAGCAGTTCTTCAAAAGTGACCGAAGTTACTTCCCCTCATCAGCTTATGTCCGTGTCTATGCTTCCTTTCGCTTGGCTCTTATCTCCAGAATTAAATGGTGTTCCTCTCCGTCTCATGTAATATCTCCTGTTTACTTATGGAGCGTGATGATGAAACACACCACAGCAGGAGCAGTCGGTTCTGGCAGCTTGTAGGAAACCAAACAGCTTCTTAAGACTTTCCAATCCTTTGAAGTGCGACTTTAGAAGAGCCAGAATAAAGCTAAGTAAAGAGCAGGTGCTGAGTAAAGACTGGGACTAAATGGGAAGTTAATATCTAAGGGTAGAGTAAATAAATAAAGCAGCTCTAATGACGCACCAAAAAGTCTTCAAAGAGCCAACAGTGAAATGCAACACCTGCTCTTTCTCCAGACGGCTTGCAACTCTGTCCAATAAGATCCAATGAACTGTGAAGAAGGAAATCAGATCCAAAAAAAAAATCTGAAATATTTCATAGATGGGCAAACTCTCAGCAGCGGTCCTTTGTCTTGGGGTCGTAATCCACAGTCCATGCTTCCTGAAGTGTCCCTACTGTCCCTTTTTTTTAGCCAATTCCCTTTCTTCAAATGCAGACAAATGAAGACAGGAGTACAGCAATAGAAGCCTCTGGCCTTTTGCACTGACTATGTAATCTGAATATGAGACTTCCTCCTCATTGCAAGATGTAGTGAGGGAGTGTCCAGAACGGCCAGATCCTCCTCCCTCTCTCCCTGCCACTACAGTGCTTCCTCTTTTCAATATATCATCTATCTCATCTTCCACACACCCAAAATGTGTCCTGTCACGTGAGGATGGAAAGGGTGACCTGAACAAAAGTTTAGATTATATTACAACTAGATTTGATTTCAGGAGAATACAGGATTTCATTAGATGTTTGACTTCAAAACGTCCACTCAAAAAGAAAGAGTATTAAAAAGCTTCCCCTATACAGATCAGCCCAGGAATGAACTTCCAATTGATTTAAGGACGCTAAGTTGTATAAATAAATAAATAAATAAGTAAATAAATAAAAATGTGAACGAATGTTTAATTCAATCTCATATCCATGCATCCATCTGTGAACCTCTCTGTGAAGAAGTGAATTTTCAGATAGGAACACTTCTCATAATACTCAATGCTTCTTTTCTCCTGATCCATGCTTCGGTTTTGGTAAATATGCATACAAGTTTATGTTTTTATCAGATTTATCAGAACATTTGCTAAATACAATTTCGTTCCCTTATATGTGGTGTCTGTAACTTTTTGGAATTTAAATATTTCAATGACCTTAATTGTCATTCAGATGAAACTGGGACAATTAAGATTTTCCATGAAAAGACATAAACCTGAAAAGTGTATTATTCTAAATTGCGGACACTACAGATTATTTAGCTTTTTAAGCTTTTACCAAAATCCAGTTGAACATATTTAAACACATTCTCTCTCTCTCTCTCTCTCTGTATATGTATATATATATATATATATATATATATATATATATATATATATATATATATATATATATAGGGTGGGCCATTTATATGGATACACCTTAATAAAATGGGAATGGTTGGTGATATTGGGGGCAAACTTTTCAAGATGGGTGGTGACCATGGTGGCCATTTAGAAGTCGGCAATCTTGGCGTTTAGTTTCAGAAACACCTGAAACTACGGATACTGGAAGCCTGTGCTGGCATTTCTCCTGCCGTGTTGCTATCAGTGTGTGAAGAGTGGGAGAAGAGGGTTGCATTGACAATCCATCACAATGGGCAGCACATTGAACACATTTTATAAGTGGTCAGAAACTTGTAAATAACTCATGAAAGAATAAAGTTACGTTAAAACCAAGCACACCATTGTTTTTCTTGTGAAATTCCCAATAAGTCTGATGTGTCACATGACCCTCTTCCTATTGAAAAAAAACAAAAGCTGGATCCAAGATGGCCGACTTCCAAATGGCCACCATGGTCACCACCCATCTTGAAAAGTTTGCCACCTCACATATACTAATGTGCCACAAACAGGACGTTAATATCACCAACCATTCCCATTTTATTAAGGTGTATCCATATAAATGGCCCACCCTGTATATGTATATATACGTATACTATGCCACCGTGCTGCCAATCTAATTCTCGGGCTGTGTTATATGTTTTAGGGTGCTTTATATGTAACCATTGTTCATTTAGTTTTTTTTCCTTTTTTTTTTTTTTCCACCTGATCTCCACTGAGACAAAACATAATAAATCAGCCAGATGTCAATGTAACGTATTTATATGATGAAAAGTGGTGTCCATTATCGTGTACTCACTCACTTATCCTGTCTAGGGTGATGAGGGGGATCTGGAAGCTGTCATCACAGGGAATCATACCCGAACACAATCACACACTCATTCACAAATAGGGTTGGTTTGTCTTGGCTTGGGCAGGTCACCCACTGTTACTGAGAAGTGGGAGGAAACCTGAGAACCCAAAGGAAACCTATGCATGCATGCAAACATGCAGCGAGTAAACTGGAGCTTTGCGCATGCTCGCTACATGCCATGCCACTGTGTCATGTGTATTGTCCATATTTAATTGATAGATAGATATTTTTATCACATAATGCTGCACTGTATAATTAAAAAAAAAAAACAGAAATAACACTGAACTCTAGTGTCACATTAAAATCCTTCGCTTTTTTTTTTATTATTATTTTTTTTAACACTGTCCATCATCACACGCAGCACTGCATTCCCTGCTGCGGTATTTGGTACGCCACAGGAACGGGGGACCTTCTGAAGACGTGACTGAGGTGAAGTTGCGCGACAGGCCGCAGGAGCTGCTCGCTCCGGGTCCTGACGAGACTGTTTGGAGGGAAAGGATGTGAGTGGGTTTAAATATTTGTACATAACCCCAAACACACAGCTGCAGTGTGCAGCATGTAGTACCACCCCTCCCTAACCCCATCCGCTCCATCCAACCACCAAACCTTTACATGGTCCAATACAAACACACACACACACACATACATACACAAAGGTTCTTTATGATCTGTAGTGTAGGGCTTCTTTGAAACTGTTTGGTAATTGCGCAAATATGATCTACGTAAACCCATCCTGTTTGAAAGTTTAATTGGCTGTCTTTATCTCTTTGGAAAGGTAATTGCTCCCTGCTTATAATTATCATGAAATTTCCTGTGGTATGTAGACAGCTGCGCACGCACGCACGCACACACATCTTACTATCCTCACAAGAACGTTCCACTGTCATTTAAATTTAACCCTAACTTTAACTTCAGTAACTACAAAGAAACATCACAGTTCTAAAAGTCTTGGAAATAAACGCTTAAGTATTTACATAAAAGCAGTTTTTTTTTTTTTTTTGGCAAACCAGCCAAATGTTCTTTTGAGGTCAAATCTGTCAGACATTCCTGTAGATGTGAAGACATTTGATTACCACCAAAAACATGCACCACACACACACACACACCTTTAATAAACAACAGCAAGTACGATTTACTGCAAGCATAATTTTAATACAAAAGAGAACAAAAAAAAAAAAGAAAGAAAAGAATTCATGTATAATCTTCACTTTTAACTGGTACACACTCGCACCCTGCTCTTTTATCTCTTCATCATACTGAGAGAGTTACACGGACTCAAAAGGTGAATCCGTTTCATAGCCCTTACCCCCCTCCCCTCCCTTAGACACAATAAATAAATAAAAATCACCTTTCGATCTTACTTCCGTTAGACATTCGTACGCTTCGGCTCGTCGAGCACGAGGCTAAGCGAACGGTCGTTTCATGGGGCGTGCGGTCAATCCCCGCGATCCGACTTTCTTTATGAGCTCCCGACAACAAAACGGGAAGCGTTTTTTGACAATGATCTAGAGGCTGTAATCGCTGGCAAAAAGGCCACCATTGAAATCAGTCAGCTTCGTGGTCCGTTATATCAGTAACGACCATTATCAGAAAAAAAAATCAATTAGAAACAAATGCAGAAACACGAACAAATTATTAGACATAATGTAATACTAGAGTTTCCCAGAATGTGATATACTGTAATGAAAAATAAATACACATTATTATTATTATTATTATTATTATTATTATTTTACACTAGAAATGAAAAGCAAAAACAAAAATACATTAGGATTATAAATTAACCATGAAAAACATTCACAATTTCTTGAAGGGTGTTTCTCATAATGTGAATCAACTAAACGATTTCAGTTAGATGATATGTGATAACTAATAACGGTTAAAAAAAACAAACAAACACACAGGTGAGGACGCCTGCCTTCATTAGCTAGCATCAGACGTTAGAGGAAAGAAAAATATGTCAGTGCACGTGTGAAATTCCGCTGTACGAGTCAGTCGAGCGCTCGCGGGAGTTCGTTGGACGTTGAAATAAACGTACGGACATGGGATGCCGAGCGTCGTCAGCGGGCGAGAGAAGCTGCGGTCACTTCTGCGGACCGAGCTTCTGACTCACTGGCGGGGCCGAGATGATGAATTGCTCACCACTTCCTTGAACTGTTGTTCGGTTTGTCCGCCATGAAAGAAACTAGCACACAAACCACACACACACACACACACACACACACACAAACACACACACAAACAAACAAACACACACATGGTCTAGGTGCAGAATACTTTGTGAGGTTCTTGAGAGTCTCTTCAGGATAAAATCTACTAAACAACGAGTAGCTTTGCATACAGCGGAGAAAAGGTTAGAATCGTCACCACTGTCATTTTTTTTTTTTTCACAGAAATCCTAAAGAAATGTGTGCCTGTGAGAATCAGTATTGGAATTGTGGCTGTGGCCATCTCCCAGTCTCGGCGCTAAAGAGTGGCCTGCCATTGCATATTGACGGGGCTGAGATGAAATCCCAGGTGCAGTGGTAATGCCGCTCCACGTGTCCGTGTGCATACGTGGTGCTTGCTTTCCAGCTCAGTCACATGTTCAAGAAACTAAGAAGTCAGTCAAATTGTAACATAACTAAGGCAGCACTGTTAGTTTTCGTCATAGGGGGCCTGGAGTGTGTCCAGATGTTTTTTTTCGTTTTTTTTTTTCTTTACGACTGGAGTAGAGATGTTCCAGTTCTCTAGTCTCATCAATCCTACATGCCTGTGCTGGTGGCCAGGAAGGCTGAGTGGCATGCACTACGAAAAGAAATGGTGCAGGATCGACATCAGTGCACTGTGCTCCTTTGCTCCGGTCAACCTCCCCTCCCCCTCTCGCCCGTCTCCACCTGGTTATGGTGAAAACCTGCTACTTCTTAGTCGTTGGTGTTTTAGGACTGGGGGTCTTCTTGGAGATGGTAGGGATTTTCGAGGGTTTGGCGCCTGTGCGGCGAGGTGTGTCGGAAGTGTCGGAGCAGGCCGAGCGCGTCTCCATCAGCTCGGAAGCGTCTGAGGCGTCGCTGCCCCTACGGCTGCTGGCTCTGCTCCCGGCGCGGCTGCCTGCGCGGCTGGCGGGTCCGCTGGCTGAGGACGGGGTGCGCTTATTGTCTGCGGAGGAAGACGCAGAGAAGATCAGAATCATGAAATCTGCTGTTTTTTATGGAATGAAGATTAATTAAATGAAGAATGAATGAGTAAAAACAACCTGCCGTACAAGACGTTACAAGACGTTGTACTACGACTGGTTGCACAAGGAGAATTCGAAAATTGTCTAAAATCTTTATTTCCTTTTATTTTATATAGTCACTGATTTCAGTCTAGACTCTGACGGGGGGACCCTGTAGCTGTAAGACGGCAACTGTCTTTTTACGCATTTAAACATGAATAACACGGTCTTTCATTTGTACAACGTGTGTCACATATTTAATTTATAACCATGGACAAGCCAATAGACGGTAAGGAGGTTCGACTAAACTGTACAGGGCCAACTGATGCTGCGTCTCAGCTCATACCAGCGCTATGGAGGTCTTGCTAAGATAACATTCTATAGGAATTTATTTTTGACGTACTGCGCTGCGAGTTTTTGTTTTGCTAGGTTATTAATGTCTTTAAATTGTACAGGCCAACTCAGACAGCACAGCATTTGTTACTTAATCGGCATACTTCAGGGCTGAACTGCTGCGAACCAGAAAGTTGAGATAAACACTAGGGATAATAATTAGACGAAGAATAAGGTGCACTTTTAGTTTGGGGATATTTCTAGACAGATTTTCGCACTTGAACAACATGATCAAATCGTGCCTAACTCTTATAACGAATACAAAATAAAACAGACTGATCCAAACGCGCGCACACACACCCTCCTGTGAAAAAATATTATAGTTTTTGGTACTGAACAGCTGTCTTCCGTTCATTCCCTGGTGTTTAGAAACCCTTGAAGCTGCGAGCGGTTCCTCACCAGAGCGTGCAGGCTTAGCAGCAGGCGTGGTTCCACCATTCTCGCCCGTCAGAGATCCGCGGCTGGAATGGAAAGGTGGCCTTTTAAGCTTAGTCGTGGAGCCTCCCTGCAATTAGAGAAATCCAGAAATTGACTTGATGAATGTAATGAGGCACTCATTATGTCTGATCCTTTACGGACTAATGTCCTAATGGAGCAAAGACTAATGGATAAACACATGCTGAGTGTAACATTCTGAACTTTTACATGATGTACTTATGAACTGTGCTTTAAATGCTTCAAATTACAGATTATTTCTAGCCTGACTAAATCTGCTGCTTTGACATTTCTGTTTATGGTTATTGCTATGTTTTCAAACACATTTCCTTTTCAAGCTCTTTTCTGTTAGTGCAATATGGCTTTTGGGGAAGGGGAGGCAGTGTGTTACCTCATGCCCAGGGGTGTGGCTGTGCTCTGGGCAGGACTGGCACTTGGTTGGAGTTGGAGTTTTACTGTGTGCCAGCCAGGGCTTGGCATAGCCCCGCGATTGAGTTTGGGAGGACTGGGAAATGAGCAGGCAGGGAGAAGGAGGATAAGGAGAAGCAGGAGAAGGAAGAAAGTGAGAAAGGAGCATTTGGAGTGAGGGAGAGGTGGGGGGGGTATGGGGAAATAAGCGAGTACCACAGCACAGAGGAGTGCAGTGTTTGGAACAGGGGGTGATGAATACAAACACAGGGTGAAATTGTGGAGGAGGGAAAATTTAAAAGCATGGAAGGGAGGGAGGACAAAAAAAAAAGACAAAAGAGACAAAACCCCAGAGATGACCAAGTGATTATTGACATGCAGAAACAACAATAAACACCATAAACCAAACAAGAACCAGTGAAAATGGGAACACGGGTAACAACAATCACATATGGTAATGGACAGGAAAGACCAGAACCTTTGTAATGGAAGAGAACATTAAAACAGACTATGGACACACAGCAGGGTTGACCAAGCTCATCAGAGACGTTTTCATTCCAACCAATCAGGAGCGCCACGTGATACCTTGTCCTTCAATACACTAACCTGATTGCCTGGAATGATGGGTAAGATTCACACTTTGCTTTATATATATATATACAGTACTATATATAGTACTGTGCAAAAGTCTTTTTATATGTGTGACATTTTATCTGTAGTAAAAATTTGGTTATACAAGTTTATGATGTCTGCATTATTATGTACAAGATCATTCCCTACAAAAATACACTAAAATTAATGAATAAATAATATTACAGAAAAATATTTGCATGCCTGTAAAGAAAGCCACATAGTACATGACAGACCAGTTTTCAGATGGCAAAAAAAAAACAAAAGAAATCAGTAATATAGACTCCTGGGTTTTGCATGAAAATAGAAAGGAGCGAGTGTGACGAAGTTACCAAAAGAACTCATATTCTCCAGCATGCTCAGTAAAACCTAACAGCTGTTTTATTTACAGTACTGTGCAAACGTCTTGGGAACATTCAAACAAAAGACATGTGCAATGATGCTTTTGAAAACCTTTCAATATTAAAAGAAACATCTATAAAAAGCACCAAGTAATAAACAATAAAGGTCAATATTTGGTGTGGAAACTGTTTGCTTGAACATAAGCGTTAGTGTTCGATACAGATGTGTGCAGTATTCTAAATAAAGCAGCTGTTAGGTTTTACTGAGCGTGCTGGAGAATAGAGTTCTTTTGGTAACTTTGTCACACTCGTTCATTTCTATTTTCATGCAAAACCCAGCAGCCTACATTACTATATATACATCTGTGTAAATACATGTATATTTTTTTCAAATGGATGAACATAAATAAGAGATCAGTTAGAACAGCTAATGATCTAAGAGAAGAAGACTGAGACTGAAGTCTGAGGATTTAAACACAAGTGACTTTGTGCAGATTTGAAGCTCACCCTCGATGAGGCAGTAGGCGTGGCAGGGGCGGAGGGCCCCGAGGTACAGCTCTGTGCGCTCTGCGAAGCCGAGGACGAGGAGCGTGTTGGAGAGGCCGTGCGCGATGAAGGCTTGGAGCGTCGGCCACGGGACCGGAAGGCTGCCATACCTTGCGACGCTCCTTCAGGAAGAATGAACTTCTCACGCAGCTCCAGGTTGGTACGTCCACGTGCTGGATTGAGACGAAGGGACAAGAAGGGACACAAAAAAAAAAAAAAAAAAGAAAAGAAAAGAAAAAAGGGACAAGTGTTAACAAGTTGGAATCGACACATGACCATTAGGCAGTAAGCAGCGCCAGAGGATAATCACTGCTCCGGGTCAACGGGCGCGTCAGTAAATCCACATTAATAGACACAGTGAGCGAGTTTAATACGGGACATGAGCGGTAGGGCAAGCATCCTCACTTTGAGGGTTGCGCTCAGTCAGTGCCAGACACAGATGCCACTCCAAAAAGCATAGCCTTTAATCTTGTACAATCCACCACTGTGCACTTTGGTGTGCCCAGTGCTAGTAGTGGGCTTTGATAGAAAACCAAGAGGCGTGGCTGGTTACGGTTCAGGCACACACAAAAACACTGGATACCGACACAAGCCTCTGGGCCAGAGAGACAGGCATTCTACAAAAAAAAAACAAAAAAAAACAGATACCAGACGTTGCAGGCCTAGCACACAACACACAGCCCAGAGCAGCCAACCACAGACAGAGGCAGGCAGAAAGAGAGAGAGAGAATGAGAGGATAAGTGCAGAAGGGGAGAGGGCTGTGCGCATTAGCAGCAGTGCACTAAAGACGTTGTCACTAGCTGTCCTAAAGACTGCAACATAACCCCATTTTCCATGGCCTCAAGCAACAGCAGTGCAGCTGTTAATTGGCGGCACACCATATAATTTCTTCTCCATAAGCCAGGTATAGTCTGTAATTCGTTCCCCATGAGCAAACCCTTTTAAGAGCTGCTTGGAGCAATATTAGAAACCCAGTCTGGCCACACCCAGTTCTTCCTTTTTTGATTTTGTGATGCTCATCAGGAACCCGCACAGAAAAAAAGAAAAAAAAGAAAAGAAAAAAAAAGAAAAAAAGTGCAAAGACCAGGCCGGGCCGAATGGGCATGAGAAGCATGACGCTGGCTGGCATGAGACTGAGACGTCACCACACACGTACCCTCACACCAAAGAACCAACACTCACACATACACAAGGATGGAGCAGTGAGGAGATGGATCTGATGTTGGTCAATGGATTTAGAGTTATTAGAGTATTGACAGCATAGAGTGATGATGTCAGACTGAGAAAGTGAGAGCCAGTCAGTGAGAAGAAGAGAGGAGGAGGAGGAGTGAGGTACCTCTGCAGCAGAAATAGCCAGGAGTGACTGCCACTGAGAGACATAAGAGACAACATGAAGTAAACCCAAACACACATTTAACCCCAACTCACGCAACTTGGAAGAAAGTTTTATACTCTTTCACACACAAACAGAAATACTATATATAAAGGCCATAAATCTATGTGCTTGCTTTACACCATCATCACGTCTTTTAAAATGCATAGGCACGATATGAGCACACAGCCAGGAGAGGACAGTTAGTGTAGTGCTACAGTCAGCCAAGCACAACAGAGCACAGAGGAACCGAAGATGATCTGAGTAAAAACAGGGGAGAGAGAGACAAAAAAAGCAACAAGAGAAAGTGAGCGAGTGAGAGAGAAAGAGAGAGAAAGAGAGAGAAAGAGAGAGAAAGAGAGAGAAAGACCCAACCTATACGAGATGATATGGAGCAGCTGGAGTCGGAGCGAAGGATTTTAAGTCCTGGATGTTGCACTGGGGAGAGAGAGAGATAGAGAGAGAGAAAGAAGGGAAGGGGGGAGGGAACAGGGGAAAGGGAAGGAGAAACCCAAGGAACATGCATCATGCATTATGATTCAAATGAAAAGACAAAGAGAGAGAGACAGCATGAGAGAGAGAGAGAGAGAGAGAATGGAGTGAAGTGAATATTCATGCATGTCAAAGTAAAGACTGAAGAAATTATTCATGATCAGAGGTCTAAATCACCAATGAGATTTCTGAGACTCCCACAGCAGAAAAAAATAGGAAAATGGACTGATAGGTGATTGATGGGGTGGTGACATCACTGAAATATCTTGATAAATTTTTTACTTTTATATTCTGTACTGTTACAACCAGGAGGTCAAATGGATTTTATTGGATTACATCATAAACAACAACAAAAAAATAAGAAAAATGTAAAAAAAAAAAAAGGTTCTCTAGTCTGATGAGACCAAAATAAAACATTTTATCTTGGTAAAAAGAGTTAGGTTTGGCAGAAACCGCATGATGCTCGTTAACCTAATGAGCAAACACCAAAGTGAAGCATGGTGGTGGTAGTATCATGCTGTGGGGTTGCTTTTCATCATCGGGGACTGGAAAGCTGGTCATGGCTGAGGGCAAGATGGGAGGAGGAACAATGCAGGGCTATGCTCCAGAAAAACCTTTTCCATTTTATAAGACAGTTAAGAGATTGATCTTTTATCAAGGCAGTGATCACCGCCAATGGCTCCAAAAGGAAGGATCAAAATGTGACTTCCAAAAAAATCTTCAGCAAAAATGGAAAACTGCTTCCCAGTGATCGCAATCTAATTGTACAAAGCTTGTGCAATTGAAAACTGCTCAAAAAAATCTTCCAGACTGCAGAAGTTTAAGTGCTAATAGAGTCATATTCCAGGAGCCTTGAGTCCGATGGTTATAAGAACTCTGATAGGGTTAAATACCAATGCAACCAACAAATGCTGTTTTACTGCTTTTATACAATGAAAATATTTTGCCCTTTAATATACAGTAGAGACCAAAAGTTTGGACACACGTTCTCATTCAAAGAGTTTTCTTTATTGTGTTCTTTAGCCCAAACGCGTCTCTTCTGCTTGTTGCCTGTCCTTAGCAGTGGTTTCCTAGCAGATATTCTAGCATGAAGGCCTGATTCACACAGTCTCCTCTTAACAGTAGTTCTAGAGATGTGTCTGCTGCTAGAACTCTGTGTGGCATTGACCTGCTCTCTGATCTGAGCTGCTGTTAACCTGCGATTTCTGAGGCTGGTGACTGGGATGAACTTATCCTCCGCAGCAGAGGTGACTCTTGGTCTTCCTTTCCTGGGGCGTCCGCATGTGAGCCAGTTTCTTTGTAGTGCTTGATGGTTTTTGTGACTGCACTTGGGGACACTTTCAAAGTTTTCCCAATTTTTCGGACTGACTGACCTTCATTTCTTAAAGTAATGATGGCCGCTCGTTTTTTTTTTTACTTAGCTGCTTTTATCTTGCAATACAAATTCAAACTCTTTGAATGAGAACGTGTGTCCAAACTTTTGGTCTGTACTGTAAAAATAATACATATTGTATAAAGCAGATAAAAAAGTGTCAATTTCCGGTTGTAACACACACAAAAAAAGGAGAAATGCTTCTTCTAGTCACTGCACACCATAAAGAGAAAACACGATAGTGTATGTGTGTGTGATTGTGTCTATCAGGGGGTTCAGCTGTTTGGAAAATGTCTGAACCAAATACATCAGCTTCCTTATACACAGCTGCTCCTGATGTTTGTGCAAGCGGGTGTGTACGAGTGTGTGCGCTTGTGTAAATAAGCCTTACCTCTGCAAGGGTCGTTCTTCACCAGGAACTCGTCTAGCGCCATCCAGCCCCCTCCCACCCGAACCATGACTGTGCTGCGCAGGATCCGGACCAGACGCAGCTGCTGAGAGTCTCCAAACTGAGGTAGAGAGAGAGAGAGAGAGAGACAAAGACGAAAGGAGCAAAAGAAAAGAAATGCAGTAAAAGAAAAGAGAGGTGAAAGAATAGCGTTAAAATCAGTTGAGATTTTTCAAACCTTACCATTAAAGATGAAAAAATTTTAACAATTTACAATATCATGCAAAAAAACATGCATCTTAGATTCTAGATCATTCAGGATCGCGCTCGGCCCAATGACCCGTAGCCCTCTGAAATCTCTACAACTTTTACCATAGTATTTTATAAGCTGACGTGTTTAAAAAAAAAAAAAAAAGCTGTTATAATTTTTAAAAGTAAAAAAAAAAAAAAAAAAATTTTGGCAGGTTTTTCACATTTTGACAGTGTTATGATCATACGTAATACATTTGTTCATATGCAATGTGAGTTGGGTATTAAAATAGCAAAACTAACTAACTGATTTGAAAATGGACAGACCTTTGCAGTGTGTTTAGAGAGCGACTGTGTGAGCACATAAGATCTGTCATAGAAATACAGTGAAACACTGCTATTTACTCTTTCTGCATAACAAAGAAAGCGCTACCTCCTGTCCTCTCGGGGCAAGTAAATTACAGTTAACCATTATGCCTTGAATTAACACGCATCAAAATGCCTCGAGCATCATTTTAATTATTATAACTCATTATGACAAAATACTATGGTAAAAAAAGTATTAATAATTCACAAAATTTCTCAAGAACAGCACTTTTGACAGATATTTCCTCCACCAAAGAAGTTCGACGTCATTGTACATCAATCAAACCACCAAATCTTTTCAGTATCATTAAAATCATGAAGAAAAAAAATTGTAGGTTTTTTTTTCTTTTCTTTTACATTCACTATTCAGAAACAAGACAACAACACACTGACATGGCCTGTGATATCTGCTCCAGACTTGGAAGTGGACACATTCCCGGCATATTTGGGTAATGACTATGTAACCATGCAAACCAGAAAAGGAAATGCCCAGTAACTGCGGCTCAGAGAGGTTCGAACAAATATCTGTACTATATTGAACGGTACTGTATATATAGTGTGGACTGGCTCTCTGTGTGCCGTGGTCGGTCATTCGAATGCAAGGTCACAACTCCTAACCAAACCTGAAACAGATTCCAGAGGCCATATCACAAACACGCCAGTCACTTTACCTGGTTCCCAAGGAAGAACTACAAAAAATCCAGCAGACACGGAGAAGGAAGAAAACAAGGAAAAGAAAGAACAGAGAGAGAGGATGAAATAACATGTACAAACACAAATGTTGAAAACAATTAATCAGCTACCTTTAATTAATTACTGTTCTAAATCTAAAACAAATCTAAAACTCTCTAACTAAGGATGGATGATACAAAAGAAGTTTTTCCTAAAAATGGATTAGAGTGCTGGTGAATGGCAGATTAGAAGTGCAGATGATGAGAGATGACAAGGCAACAGACAGACACAAAAAGAGACACACAGTTCAGTCTAATAAGTGTGATAGACCCGGGGTATGCCAGGTCCATTGAGTGAGTCTTGCTGTAAGTATCATTACCGGGCAGATAATGATGAAGTGAGAAAACATGAAAACAACACAGCTCCTTCATTCGCTGGAAATATGAGATGGACATTAGTTTGGTGGTGAGAAGCACACGCTGCATACACTGTTGTGTAGTGATGCAGTGGTAGTACAGCGGGGTAGTTCGGTCATGTAGCGGATTCACACACACGCACACACACACACACACACACACACACACACACACACACACACACACACACCAGCAATGCACCTTTAATCCAAAATAACATGACATAATACGTGATCACAAGGTGGCCATGACGGTTAGGACAACAAAGGCGTGAGAAAGCGGCATCGATGGATGTTTAGTAAACATCTTCATTAATATACATTAGTAGATCTGTAATGAGCTTATTTCTAGCCATTAGAAATAAAGACTATTAGTTGTACAATACTCACCCTGTACTTGTTCTCGCCAATCTGTTCAACCTGGAACCTCTTAGCACACTTACACTGAGCCACTTGTCTGGTGACCTACATGCAGAAAAAACAAGAAATATTTTCTTTGTAAATAGTTACAAGTAAGGGAAGATGGGAATAATAAAAGTTTCAATGAGGTGTATATATATATATATATATAAGATATTACCTCATCTTCGATTTTGTCGGCATCTGTAGTGGGTCTGTAAGCATCCTTATTAGGGTGCAGCGCTGCCACAAACTCGTAGTAATCAATGTAACCGTCACCGTCACGGTCAAAGATATCAGCCACGGCAGTCATCTCTAGCTTGCTGGTGGGGAATTCTGTCAAGATCAAAGTGCGTAGTGATACATTAATGCACAGATCTAAAACACAAAATTAATGATGTTCTGAGCAGTCTACTGAAAACATACATTTTTAGACAGTAAAGTGATATTTGGTCAAGTATTACTTGTGGGTTGTTGATTTAAAAAAAAAAACAAAATTTTTTAGCCTGTGTTCATTAAAAACATTTATTTAAAAAGACGTTTCATTAAAAATACACATAGTGTCTAAACAAAACTACCCCAGAACCCTTATTATTTAGTTTTATTTAATATTTTATATCAATACGCATTATGTGCGTACTTGAAGCCAGGATGCCATCGATAAATTCCTGCCGAGTGATTTTGCCATCTTGGTCCTTGTCAATACGTCTGAAAAAGTCCATGACGCGAGACTTCTTGTGATTCATCCAGCGCATGTACTTCTTCCTCCATACATCGAAATCAAAGTTGGCAAATTCTTTCAGCTGCAACATTGTGAGAGACACAAACAAGGACAAAACAATTGAAGTAGAAATATCAGACTGCACATGATAATTAGAGTAATTATGATACGTACTGTACAGATGAGTAAGCAAGTAAATCAAAATAATAACTATGTACCAAGAGTGATACATGCATGTGGTAAGGAGTTAAAAATTCTTCTTCAGAGTTAAAGGAAGCAAAAACAAATTCATTATCTTTAATTACGAATTATTATAAATTGAATGAATTATCATTCATAGCGTTGTTTAATTTATTACCGTGGCCGAGAATTACAAAACAAAATAAATTCAAAAACAAAATAAAAAAAAAAAATTAAAACAAACCAACAAAACCGAAAACAATATAAATCAGAAGGCACAACGACATATCCGTATGGGTGCAGTACTTCCTGTATATTTCGAGTGACAAATGACTCGTCCAATCAGCGATAAGAATCAACAAGCCAAAAATAATGTAGGCGTCGTTTGCGAATTAAATACTTACCGCTGATTGGACAAGACATCTGTCACTAAAGATCAGCAATAAGAATTTCCTTACCGCTGATTGGACAAGACATCAGTCACTCAAAATATACAGGAAGTACTGCAGCCACGCGGACATTTAGATGCAATTCTCATTTAAGGATTCATTTCAGTATTTTAGGATTATACTGCACTTTGGTCAACTAAGGTGTGTTAAATGTGCTATTAAACTGATTCTGGCTTCACTTAATAGTACTGCTTGTATGTCTTGAGTGATGGATGTCTCGTCCAATTAGCGATAAGAATTTCATTCGCAAACTATACCTACCTTTTCCGGGTTGCCTGAATTGTCGTGTTTTCTCGTTTGGTATTTTGTATCTGGATATGTCGTTGTGTTTTTGGTTTTGTTATTTTGTTTTTGAATTATTATTATTATTTTTTTGGTTTTTAATTAGTTATTGTTTTCGGTTTTGTTATTTTGTTTTGCACGTCTCGGCCACCCTAATTTATTATTCATTCCCCATGAAACAAGATGATGCCGCCTGCAGTACCTCTTCTAGCCTGTCGAGGGCATCATGGAGCTTGCGCTGACGGTCCAGGGCCAGCAGCCAGACCTGTTGCCATCGAGAGCAGAGCTGGTTGAGACGGGGGTTTCCTCCGGTCACCTGCATGGCAGGCTGCTGCTGCTGCTGTTGCTGCTTACCTGAGGAAGAGAAAGCAAACATATCCAGTGACAATCTGTATTCAATCTCACCACACCTACTTTACACAAACATTCAACAACACACTGAGAGTACATTGTGCTCCGTGTGTGCATGTGACTGAAAGCAGTACAGAAGCGTCAGAAGGGCCACTTACGGACACCGCGTCTCTCAGCGAGACTGCTAGAACTGTCTGATGGCTTTCTCTTGTAGGTTTTCGTCACTTTATCTACATCAGGTTGTTTGCGCGTCATCTCCTCCATGAAAACCTGACAGAGGTGTACAAAGGTTTTAAGCACGGTGATCTCAACATATAATTATATACAGGCACAGGTATACACACTGGCATGCAATAGATTCTATTCAAATGTTTACTGTATATGGTTGTTTGTGTATACATATACAACGATCAGTCATAACATTAACGCTACATCACATCAATTCTGATTATGAATTATATCATGCATATTTGCATGTTCCGTGGACATTTCTATTTAAATTCTATGTCAATTTCCACAACAGTTTCTATATTTTCTATATTTGTACAACCAAATCTTCTATAATTTTGTACAGCTAAGTTTTTTATATTTTTGTTGTTTATTTTCTATAGCTAAAGTTTTTCTACATTTTATTCTCATTTTATTCCAGAATTTATTTCTTATTTCGGTCATGGGCGGTCTTATAAGCATTTCACTGCATATGGTTCTGCATAAGGACTATGTATGTGACAAATTAAATTTGAAAAAGGTCCCGCCTCGCAACCCACAGCACCCAAAGGATCTGCCACCAGACAGCACAGCCTATTCCCCAAAGGTCTTGTGAGGTCATGCCCCAAGGAACCAAAGCTGCTCAGCAGGAACAGGAGGAACTTACACAATATCATGCACCATCATTTGTGCTGTGATGTTATGGCTGATCAGTGTATATATAAAAATAAAAAAAATAAAAACCCTGGCAGTTCACGATCCCCACCCAGTGTAGCCTCACCCACCTGGTGTTCTGTGATCAGCGTTTTAAGCTGAGTGATGTCCTGGGGGAGGGAATCAGTGTCACGTTGCACTAATGTCGTCTCTGCCCACTGTAGCCATGACAACAGTTCTTCCAACAGTGCGGCGTTGTTGAGCAGTTCCGCGAGCGCTGCTTCCAGACGCTGCTCATGCTGCTTCGCCCATGTCAAAACCTGGGGGACGCATAAGAACTTTCAGTTAGGGGTACTGCTAATAAAATGAGAGGAAAGTTCATTTTGTAGAAGCAAAGACAATGTCTCATTAGGAACAAAATGGGACATGATCGCTTATTTCATTCAAGGCCTTTTTTGATGACGTTTTACAGCACAAACACTGAAATAAACTGTTGTGTGTCAAATTTCATGATCTGATGAAAAGAAGTTTAGCACAATTTTACAACATTTTCCATGACAGTGGCACAAAAACTATTTCAACACTTTTTCGTGCTGAATGGGTATGCACTGTTGCAAAACTGAAGCCAAGTTCCTGCTAAGCTGCAGTTGCAGTTCTTTAAACACATGGAATAGATCAAAAACGCTTTTCATCTTTGAATCTAATGGAAAAACAGACAATAAATGCAGCTGCACTACCTCCTCAAAGCGTGCCCTGATGATGGTGATCCAGTGTTTGATGGTGGTGATACAGTCAGGATGGCACACTGCCAGTATGGCCTCCCCCATGCCAGCTGCTTTATTCACGTCCACTCGCTTTTCTTCCACGGTCTGCATGAAGTCACGATGTGTGTGTAACAAGGCCTGCAAGGTCTCCACCTCCTCTGGCAGGACGCCTCGAAAACGCAGGGTTTGCTCCGCCTCCGAGAGCCACTCTAATAAAATCTGCACTGCTGTGCGGAACTCCTCAGCCTGTAAGGGGACATGAGAGGAGGTAAAAGCAAATGATGCAGCTGTGTTCCAGTTGTATTTTCTTTCGGTTGATTATTGCAGCACCTGCGTTTACTATAGTCTAATCTGTTTTCTTTTTCACCTGTTTAAGAGCCTGCTGGAGACGGGTCTGTTTAGAGACAGACAGTGCGCAGACCGTGTCCCAGCGGTTGCTGAGCTCCTGCAGCTGGACTTTGACCCAGGCGGTGTCGTCTCGGCCCGTCTCCATGAGCTCCCGGGCAGAACGTTTCAGTGCCTGGATGTTACTGGTCCTTTTCCCCAACTCCTTTTGAAAAGCCTAAGACAACACCAACAGTGTTTTCATGCCCAGTTATAATCAGATAGTAGTCTGATTTCTGATTCCATCACCTCTCCAACTAATATTTCACATAACAGTGACTTTTATCTGCAGTTCACCGGTACCTTGTGAGAATCCATTAGATTGGAGACGAGGTCCAGGTCTCCATGGACAGGCTGATCTTCAGCCAGCTGCGGCTCTATGCGATACAACCAGTCCACAAGAGCCTGCAAAGCCTCCGCAAACTGTCCTGAGAACAGCAGGGCCTCCTCCAACTTGTGCTGCCTGAGAATGAGAGAGACGATGCAAAGCTCATTCTAACCTTCTACTTTCTCTTTCCTCTTTTATATCCACTTCCATTGACTACTCAAAGGATTCTGTGGTATAGTGAGCTTTTTACCTTTCCACACTCTTTCCGCACACAGTGTCCCACTTGTCTCGGACCTCCCCGAGGAGGTTGTCTAGTTTCTGTGTGTCAGCTGGCAGTGTTGCTTTATCTCTCATGGCTTTCCCAGAGCGCACCGTGGTGTCATATACAGGCTGCTTAGAACCAAGAGCCTTCTGAAACTCCTACAATGACAGGAAAGAGGACTTTTCATCAAACTGACAAGTGATTGAACAGCAACAACAAAAAAAGTCTAGATATGCAAGTATTACTAGTTTAAATGCAAATATTAAAATATGTTTTCTTTTTGGCCCAGCAGGTGGCACTAATGAGCAAGAAAGTATTTGTACCTTATGCTTAGTGAGTTGCACTTTGATTTTATCAGGCTCATTGGAGATCTCCAGCTCAGAGTCCAGTCGTTTCTCAGCCTCCTCCAGCCAATCTGTCAGCTTCCTCCAGGCTTCATGGAACTATCCATAAAACACACTTTGTTAATATAATGTTCAACTGATGATAATAATAATAATCAACAACATTGAAAGACAGGGGTACCTGTTTGGCTCTTTTGCGGGCCTCATCCAGATGCCGTCCTCTGTCTAGAGACCTCTGCACCAGTTTGTCCCAGCGAGCTTGGACACTCAGCAGCAGGTTCTTGATGAGCACCACATCCTGTTTGAGGCTGGCAAAGCGTAGCTGAGAACCAGCCTTCTCCAGAGCCAGGACTTGCTCCCTGTGTGTGTTCACCTCATTCACAAACACCTGAGGAACACGTACAATTAGTCAGGGTTGTGAAAACATCTACGGGCAGCTGAGTAAATAGATGTGAGCAGAGGCCTGGGCAAAACTGTCACATGGTGAAATTATGACATTTTCTCCTATAAATGTTCTGTAGCCTTCATCATTAATACAACCATGTTATTGCACCGGGTCAGGGACTTTTTTTTTTTAAAATGAATGAAGCAATGGGTCTTTTCTCCTCATTTTAAAAGAGCCAGTGACCTTGGTGCATGTCTTCAGAAAGCCAGGAGTTCATTTCACCACCGTGGTGCAAGGATAGAGAAGAACCTTGATGTATCTTCCTTGTATCCCGAGAGACGGTGGGATCAAGCAAGCAGTGGTCGTGTTTTAGTGCAGAGTGGTGTGTGCTAAGTATTTTAAAGTAGATCTGTACTGGACCATCTGTCCTGGTCCATCTGTTCTGGTCCGTTTAAATAAAAAAAATAAAATTAAATAAAAAACGTCCTTACCCCAGGTGATTTTTACAGGAAAATAGCCAAGACTAGATTAAATCACAACAACACGGGTCATTTTGCTGATATGTATTTATGTTACAATGTGTATTTATGTCCATATTTGGACCAAAATCAGGTTTTTTAGTTGGCAGGATTCAGCCACAATGACAACCCAACAGACTTTCCCAAACCTCCACACAAACACACATTCTCAGCTCCTGATCATTTCACAAGAGACTAAATCGATCAATTCTAACAGCCGAACTTCACCTTGTGCTCATCTATCTGGAAGAGGACGGTGTCGAGGATGAGGCTAGGTGGCTGGGCCATATTCAGAGTCTGCTCTGCCTGCGTCAGCCAGTTGATGGTGTCCTGCAGTGACGACTGGAACCCTGTTGCCAGCAATACAGCTTCCTCCAGCTTAGCCTAATGACAAACCAAAAGAAAACGCACTGAGAACCAGATGGCTACACAATGGCTAATTAAATATTGATTCAAATGACTCTGAGCTATAGTAGTTACAAGGCATGATATCATACCCTCCTGTCGTCAATCTTGGCATTCAGACTGGTCCACTTGTTTTGGAGCAGAGCCAGGTTCTGCTGGGTTTGGGTGGTTCCAGGGCTGGACTCCTCACCCCCTCTGGCTAAAAGCATGGCCTCTCCCTGATCTAGCAGCCGGTGATACTGCTCACCACGCTGCGTCAACTGAGCCTGCAGCTCCTGCAACACACATGCAAAATTGTTCCATTAAACAAAAATTCCAAAGTGCTCTTTAGATGCACATGTACATTGAATTTTATCATAAGCTATCCCTTTTTATAATCTGCCAGAATCAGACTGCGATGAAAGCTGCACATACATCATAGTTAAATTGTAAAATGAGCATCATACTGAACACACACTATGTACAATGCTCGTGGGGAAACTGGGCCCACGAGCATTGTACATAGTTTTTTAGCGTGCAGGTAAACGCATTTACGGCACAAGACAAACTGATCCAGAGTGACTTCTACTCATCTCATTGCACCATATGAGCAGTTAAGGATTAAGGGCCTTGCTCAAGGGTGCAAGTGGTGCTGGGGTTTGAACCTGGAACTTTCCGTTTGGTAATTCAACACATTAACCACTGAGCTAATTGTAATAAACATTGCAAAAATTCTGGACAAACAACAACAAAAAAAATTCATGTTGACCGTTTTCCTTTTATGCTCTACTGTACTGCAGAATTTCCTTAATCTCAAAGTAAATAAAGCATAAGCAAATGAGCATGGAGCTCTCTGTACAGCTCTCTAATGAAAAGTTTACCATGTGCTGCTGCAGCTGCTCCCTGGCCGTCTCTGGAAGGCCACCTGTGGGTTTGGCTGCCGATAGCTGACTCTCTGTGCGCCTCAGCCACTGCAGGAACTCCTCCAACTCACCATGGAAACCTTCCGCCTGGAAAGAGCAGAGAGAACTGATCACGACGCTCTCTACCATTAATATTAAAGAGACTGTCTGTCCTCGCTGCTAAGCACCCTTTTAGAATTTATAGGCCACTTAATCCTTTGCAATTCTCATTTATTTAAAAAAATAAATAAAAATAAGGATGGAAACGTTATCAGTAGTGTTGTGGCGAAGCACCTGCTGCAGCGCAGTCTCCAGTAGCTTCTGTCTCTCATCTGTCTTTAGGAGTAAGCTGTCCCAGCTGCGGTTCAGCTCATCCAGCTGGTCTCTCAGGTGGCTAGCTTCATCTCCAGGACTGGACTCCAGCAGCTCAGAGCCTGCACTGTTCACCGTCTCCACTGTGGCTCGATGGGACAGGACGTCGTTGCGCAACACCTGCGCAGATAAATAGAAATGTACACTATAATTAAAGTGCGTTATGAGGAGAGAACCAAATCAGGTCTCAGCGCAACGAAAGCAAACAAGATGAAGCGTGCTACATTGGAGTTATTGGTGGTGAGTAGAAGTATAAACAGTGTAGATTCTGGAACTGAAAAAAGCATTTCAACAGACAGTATTTAATAGATGATAATGATTATTATACTGGTTCGAATAAAATATTTTCATAAATACATTGAAATATACCAGCTGCTGTGATTTGAAACTGGATTAAAATATATGAATCAAAACACTATGGTCTTTCCTTTTTTTCTCCCCCAATTTTAACTTAAACAATGCAGAAGGCATCCAAAATATACAATAATTTATATATATATCTGAGATAATCTATGTATCTGCTAATTACACTCTGTAAATCCTTCATAGCTGAGGGGTTGGTTGTTAATTGGTGGTGATGATTTCTGAGGCTGGTGACTCTAAATGAACTTCTTCTCTGCAGCAGAGATACGTTTAGGTCTTGCTTTCCTGGGAAGGTCTTCATGAGAGACAGTTTCATCATGGCGCTCGATGGGTTTCGCAAATGCACTTGACAATACTGGTCTTGCAAGACCTATTCCAGATCAGCTGACCTTTAGTGTATTAGAATAACAGCTGACTGTTGTTGTTGGTACTTAATTACATAATTTCATATACTGCATGGTATTTCATAGTTAACAGGATTGTTCTAAAATAAATCACAAAACAAAAACATTGAATTAGAAAGTATATTGTATATATTTGACTAGTACTGTATATGGTGCAATGTTTTTCTTAACATTTGTTCTTCTAAGATGCCGTTTTATTCATTTATTACTGGAAGTGGCTTGAGGAAATGTTAAATGGCAAAAACTGGAAAAATAATAAACGGAAATGATTAATAGACAAGGATTGTTTGGCCTTAAATGATTGAATAAAATCATGAGTATCACTATATTGACCTCTGCTCACAGGTTTTGGATGGAGACCTAAGTGAGACAGAGAGGAGACTGATGCCTGATGTTATGTGTTGATCACTGTGAGATTGTGCATGCTGTACACTTCTGCAGCAAAGTATGAAACATGAAATAAAAATTCCGCTTAGACGTGTGCTCACATGGTGTTTGGCCAGCTCGATCTCGATGGCTTTGGGGTCAGAGCTGACGGGTCTCTGGGTGTCCAGAGTGGCGTGTGTGTGGCTTAGCCAGGACTGCAGCTCAGAGAGAGCGTGCTGAAACTGACCCAGGGCTAAAAGCGCTCCTTCCAGTTTGTGCTGAGAAAGAAAAAGACAAAATAAAAAACTTCAGTATGATCAGTAAATCATCAATATCCTCATGTATAAATATACGACAACCTTTTGAGGCATGCTAACCTGTCTGATGGTAATCTTGTCTCCCAGATTTTCCCACAGGTGCCTGAGCTCTGTCAAAGGTTCCTGGATCATGTCTCGGTCTGCTTGATCAGAAACCTTTTTGAGCAGGAGCTCCCCCTGGTGGCACAGCTTCTCCATGTCTATCTGCTGCTGGTAGACTTCAACCTTGAATTGCTGTAGGAAGAGAAAATGAGTTCAGATTTCAGATAATCTACAGACTCACTAAAGTAAAAACACAAACAAACACAAAAAATAAGCTAATCTAAAACTGATCTGAACCTTGAGCTCCTCTATCTGTTGTTTGACGGTGCTGAGGTCAGTTCCTACAGTTTGCATGTCGCACAGCTTGATGACAGCGTTGTCCAGATAGTCGAACATACCCTAGAAAGCAGAAATCCTTATTAATATGCTTATTCGTTCCTTACATGAGTGTTGCATCAGTGAGCGGTTCGCTATCCGTGCCAGTGCCACCCACCTGCAGAGCATCCTGGTACTGCACAGAGGCCGTCATAGCCTCCTCCAGTTTCTCCATCCTCTCTCTCCATGTGCGGTTCAAGCCTTCCCAGGCAGCATTCATCTAGACGAAAAGGTAAAAAGTTCATATTTCAAGCAAAAGGAGAAAAAATGGTTTTGGGTGCATAACTAGTATGATTAAAAAAAAATTTTTTAAAAAAGACTCCTTGAATGTTTCTGCTCTTACCTCATCGATGGTCTTTTTGACCTCTGGTTTCTCAGTTTCTCCACAAGCAAAGATGAGGTCAGCTCCCAGTGTGCGAACAATCTCCAGCTCCTCCCTCAAGCCGTCTGTCTCTGCTTTAATGGCCTGAGAGATGACGCACACAGTTAGGAGGAAGAAATGCAGAGAGAGGGAGACGTTTCATTTGCATCATACTACAAACGAACTATTTGTCTAAACTCTATTATCATATGAATAGAATAGAAATTGTACTCATTTTTGTAAATAAAATAATAAAAAATAAAACAGTTATAGGATTATATGCATCAGGAGCAAAAAGTCAAGCAATGTTCTTTTTTTAAAAACAAAACGAAATCAATTTAAACATCTGAATCTTCCTTTCTGAATCTAATACACAAACATATCCTCTAAAGACATCTCTCGGCCCGTTCTTCCGGACGTATCAGATTTCAGCACTGAAAACAAACGGGCATATGACAAAACCTGTTCTTTCTCCATCCAGAAACATAAATATGCAAGCCTTAGCTTTAAGCTTTATACTCAGTACAACCCATCCCATGCATAAAGACCTACTTCTGCTGCCTCTATCTGCTGTTTGATCAGTGATGGATCCACTCCAGGGTCCTCCAGCTCTTTCACAATCTCCTGCGAGTCTCGCAGCGTGCTCAGCAGGGCGGCCATGTCAGCCCAGAACTTTCCAGCCAAGTCCAGTACATCCTGCAGTTTCCCCTCTCGCTCCTCTGCCCTCTGCCTGATCTCATCCCACAGGGAGCGGAGCCTCAGGAGCCGAGAGCGCACCGCTACAGGGACAGCGTAACACGCGTCACTTGTCACGTCAGCATCAAATTTATATATATAAATACATGGCATCTACAGTACGTCATTCACTGAGCACTCACCTTGAGCAGCAGGATCGTCATGTGATGCACGGGTGATGAGCTCTTCCCCACGGGAACATAGGGCACTGAAGGAGGGCAGCAGCTTGTCCAGCTCTAGTCCGGCTGTTCGGTGCTCTGCTAGCTGTTCGCGGATCTTCTCCACCTCGGCTGCCACAGGAGGCGGCTGCCGCAAGCGCTGCACTGCTCCCTCCAGCGTCTCCAACAGGGGGTCCATCTTATCATGGAACTGAATGAAATGTACAAGAAGAGGCTCGGGGGTCAAAAGGTCAAATACTCAGTACGTACATAATTATATTATTACACATGGACTGTATATTCATTCCATCTGTCTGTCTGTGCATCTGTGTCTACCTTTCTGTCCTGGAGTCTGTCGTCTCGGTTCTTTGTCTATCTCTTTCTCTCCAACTTAATCTGTCAGCCTTTCTCTCTCGTATTGTGTCTGCCAGTCTGTCTGTCTATATTGTTTTACACTTTTTTCAAAATTATCTTTAATAGAGTAAAGCGTTAGACTAGTAGCCTGTCTAGAACTAGGATTATTCTCATTCTCATTCAGTTTCTCTTCTCCTTTCTCTACCGCTAATGCTATTGGTCCCAAATTACATTTGATCATTTTAAATAATGCATTATTACAGGTATAGATACAAGTGCAACAGGGTACACTATTTTAACATTTGTGTGCAATTAGGGACAATGACCCAAGAGAGATTGAGGATAAGCCAAAGTGTTTATCCTGAGAGTATTAACAACAACAACAACAAACAGAAATTTTTAAATAGAGTCTATTCCCAAGTGTTTAATTAACATTTTACCATTCTAGAAATTTCTTACTGGCATGAACAAAATTCAATCAACTAACAACATAAATGCCAGTCGAAGCTGCGTTCGTGCTGATAAAATAACACCGTGCATTTGAGGATTAGATGAAAACCCCATACCATGCCAAATCAATTACAAAACACCAGTTTTACGCCTTTAGGATGGACAATGAGTTGCATGATTAATGATGTTCTTACCTCTATCAGCTGTGGGTGTTGTAGAGAGCAGTGATGGTGAACACATCCAAAGTGAGTGACGGGATGGAGGGATGGATCGCACACACACACACACACACACGTGGGATGGAGAAATTAAGGGGAGATGCAACAAGGCAAGGAAAGTAGGGAAGTGATAGGAGGACGAAGTGGACACGACGAAGGTGAAATGAGAATCGAGTGCAGAGAGCAGAATAAAAGTGCAGCAACAGCAGAATACGGTTAAAGGGATGGGGTGGAGAGACAATACAATGTGTTAATGAAATAACATGCAAACAAGCCAGCGGGCATCTCAACAACAAACATTCGGCCGAGTGCTTATCGTCAGATCATATTAATAATGACTATATGAGATTTATGAATTCATGTTCGGTGAGTCAACTGTAGCAGATGGTCAATAAAAAAGTAAAATGTGATGGATAATACAAACTATGAGCGATCAATATTTCGGTAATAAACTATTTATGAGACGGCAATTTGAAGTTTAAATCGATTCCAACTAAACATTAATGATTCAATACGGATATAATTAAATATTATAGAATTCTATAATTGTTCCAAAGCAAACAGTCTGTTTAACCTATTTAGATTTGACTGATACTTTAATATCATGCTCTGTGACTGTTTTGGGTCAGGCGGTATAGTCGCCTCATTTAATGATGCCTTCATTGTTCATTTAATGAACACTTTCCTCATTAATTAAATAATACACTGCCTGGTCCAAAAAGGCCTCCATTATTTAATTTGACCTCCTTTAGCTTTGATTATGGTGCGTAAAGTCATGGCCAATTCATGTGTGAAAAGGGTTCCGCGTGCTCCCCTTCACATTTTGAGCTGTAGAATAAGCCTGTGCCATCGGTGAAGAAAATTCATTAAGTACATTCAAGTAGTCAACTAACTTCATGTTATCGCCGCACAACATTGCTCTTACGTTTACTATTAAAGGTAGCTGCGATTTCTACTCCTGATTATTATTATTATTATTATTTTTATCACAGTCTTCTGAAACTGACTTTTTTGGGTCAGGCAGTGTAGTCTCTTCATTTTTAGTGATGCTTTCAATGTTTATTTAATCTCGACCCCAGGGACCCCCTACCCTGAACTGTATCAAGCTGTATCTGTTCCCAAAATAACGTGAATGAGCTGAGAAGCTGTTGCACTATGTCACGTCTATCATCAAAAACAAGTAACTTATAGAACCAAAATTTTATGTTATCCAAAATTTCTCAATGAAAACAGCAAGAACACACACCTGCGCAGACTGAGAGAATGCCTCATCCAGTGCTGTAGCTCGTCCTTTGACGTCCTCTTTGATGGCCAGGTAGCGGCGCTCGGCCTCGGTGTAGCGCTGTCTGAGTGTCGTCCCCTCCTGGGCACTTAGTTCAGCCAGCTGTGGGCCAATCTTCAGCAGCTTGTCGATGTGGGGTTTGTGCTCGGCTATAGACTCTCTCAGCAGCTGCAAGGAGAACAGAAACTGAATGAGAATGAGTATAAAAGAGTTATTTGTATATATATAGTCACGATAGAAACGAATTAACCCCATGTGAAAATTTCCAAAAGCTTGGGACTGCCCCGAAATACAGACTGACCCTCATCTGGTCCTGCTGTTGTCGGAGAGCTTCGGTGTCAATTGCAGGAGGAGGCAGCTGGGTGATCAGGGTCTCGGTCTCACCCAGCCAGGGGTCCAGTTCCTCGTATGTCTCCCAGAAGCGGGCCACCAGCACCTGAGCCTGTTCCAGCGCTGAGAATCTTTCTGCATGATTCTGACTTACTGCCTCATACCGAGTACTCAGTGAATCAGTCTTTACCTACAGGGACAGCAGGCATGCGGCTTAATTTGGTTTCTCATGAGCTATTATTATATCATTTGTAAAATATGGCTATTGTTACAAGAGATGTACTGTTTGAATAGACAGGTAGTCCCCGACTTACGAACGAGTTCTGTTTCAGAGCGTGTTCGTAAGCCAGATTTGTTCCTAAGTCGGACAAAGTGAGTTTTATACACCGTTGACACGAATATACAACGTAAAGCATACCAATACACTTGACTAAATGTGGCCAGAAACCATAATTGCGCCTAAGGAATGTCACATGTCAAATATGAGAGTGTTGTCGTCTCTTTCGCCTTTATATCGTGAGTGGAATTCACTTACACACTTATTGTATATAATTGTAAATATTGGTATCGGGTGCACTACGGTGTCTATTTTTTGTACAATACACAAGAGCTACTTCCATGATTGAACCAGATGGTCAGTTCACATCTTGCGGAAGTTCGTAACTCGAATGTTTGTAAGTCAGGGACTACCTGTACATTAAAGCACTTATTATATCTAAAAAAAATGATGCAACAGGAAAAAGAAACAATTGCTCAGCTGTCCAAAATGATGCACACTGCTCCAGACCACTTTCCTTCACACTCTTTTCTTCCTCTCACTCTCTTCCTCTCTCACCTTCAGTGCTTCTCTCTGCTGCTCACTGCAGCTCTCCAGGATATCCTCTCGTGTGTGCAGGAGCTGGTCCACTGTGTCCTTGTGGCGGATGATGTCGATGTTGAAGGCTCTCTGGACTTGGAGCTGAGCCACTGTCACGTCAGGTTCCAGACTCAGAGGCCCCAGCGACGCCAGCTTCCTCTCCGTCTCCCCAACCCAGGCCAGTTCCGCATCCACAGACTCCTCATACTGCCACACAATAGTTTGTTTTTTTTGACTTAATATTGTCGCTTTCTTATAGACAATCCCTCAAATTAAGAGGGATGATTCACAAAATGAAGCATTTAAAATAAATAGGACTAATGCCGTGCGGTTGTTGAACTGGGCTTAAAGTATTCTTCAGTCTTAAAACAAAGCATTACTCATACTGACTACGTTTACATGCAACGACTTACACCAATGGCAATTAATTTATTTTTCACTGCAGATGAAGAACGGCCTGTTTATATTTTTACTAAGCTCAGCAATCCTTCGATCCGAACCATATTCATGTGCCTATGGTTTAAAGTGAACATTACAGCCTGAAGCCCGAGAGTGGAAAGAGTTCAGCAGGTTACCACAGTGTTCAGTTGCCTTAACTGCTTTCATAAATCTTAAATTACACCAGCCTCAGCAAAACAGTGGCCAAACCACAAACTATTCGACACTCTAAGAATTCTAAAATCGTTGAAAAAGAACCGTTTTATTTATCTACTGTAATAACTTAATTCGATTTCTTTTTGCGGTCACCCTGTTGTTCAGTATTCGCTGTGAGGCAATATATTTCTATCAAGAAGAGCCTAATTATTATATACAGCCTAACCTGACTCAAAAGGTTTACATGATGACTATTTTTATCAGTCTATGGAGTAATAAAACAGACTGCTTTTAAAGGGATTCAGTACCTGCTGTGACCTCTGGATGGCCGCCTGCACTAGCTGCACTCTTTGCGTAATGGTCTCGTCGGCCTGTCTGTAGCGTTGGTTGGCGTCAGCCACTAGACGATCCAGGCCTTCGCGTGCTCGCCAGGGCACCAGATCGAGCAGCGCGCTGCCCACCTCGTTAACCGTGTCCAGAATAAGCCGCTTCTCAGCCGACACGCACTTGAGGTCCTGAAACAAAGTGCGAACACGGAGAAATGAGACACTTCACACAGAAAAATTCAAACAAAGCATCTAGGAGTACAGGTTAAAATAATCAGAACTAATCACGAATTTACTAAGCCAAGTTTTATTCAAATTCCTTATTTTATGGTGGCTCATGTGGCTAAGGCTCTGGGTTGTTAATTTGGGGATCTGAAGATCCGGGTTCGAGCCCTGCCGCATGCAGTGCTGGTTCCAAGTCCGGAGGGTTTATATACAGTTGATGCAAGAACTCTTAAAATCCTTTGTACCTTCTGTCTCTCCTGATAGGCGGGTGTTGTGTCCGACTCCATGTTATTAAGCTCTGCTTCCACAGAGTCGAGCCATTGGTTGAGGTCCTCATGGGCGCTGGCGAATCGGGTGGCGAGCTGCAGGGCCTGCTCCAGGTTACGAAGGGCCTTGCTGCTGCCTGCTGTCATCTCTGCATATCGGCTCTTAATTCCATCCAGCTTCTCCTGGATGAGCAGCACCTCTTCACCTGATGCACAGCAAGAAGAGAGTCAGAACTTTAAGATCCATACTGTAATTATAAGCAACCAAAAAAGTACAAGGAGTGCTCGCGGTACCTGTGGTCTGTTTCAGCAACGCCTGTCCATTCTTAATGGCCTGGTCCACTGTCTTCTTCCGGCTCACGATCTCCTCATTCAGAGACTAAAAGAGACCAAGTAGCAAAATGTTACATAGAAAAAGACCAAGGATTTTTTTCCCTCTGCATTGCTATAAATTACAATAAGAACCAAATCTACTGCGTAATTCCTCATATGTCCTACCAGAGTGTACTTATGCTGCTCAGCCAGCAGCTCGGGCTGGTAGCTCTGCACTGAGACTTCACCCAGGCGCTGGGCCACCTCGGCTAGCCAGTTCAGCACCTCTACCTCCTCCTCCCCAAACAGCTGTGCATTGGCCAGGGCCTGCTCCAACATGGCCGCTCGCCGAGAGCACCAATTAAGGAGCTCAGTGTGCCCGCTGCGCACTGCTCCCACTCGCTCACTGAGCCAATCACGGTCTGCTGCACAGCTGAGAGGGGAGAGAGATTGGCCAAGTGCCTCTAGATGGTCCACCTCCTTTTCCCGAGACAACACCTCCTCATGGAGGGCCTGAGGTTTTGCCCACAGATGAATAAGAAAACGATGGGGAGATATGGCATGGGGGGAAAAAGACAAAAAGAAAAAAATGACCATGCATGATGAAAAAAAAAAAACAACAACTAAAGAATTAAATAAATAATAATGAAAACATGGAATATAAGAGTTAAATCAAATATATATACAATGAATAAGAGATAACAAATGGAAACTTAAAAATACGGTACGTATTGCATGGAAAACAAAAATCACAGACATAAATAAAATGAACAGGGTGGGTTGTACAGGCTGAGCTTGATTAAGAGCTTTACCCAATGTTTTCCTTCCCAGATTTCCTACACTATTAGAAGATGTACAGTAAGGTGTGGCGTTCTGGACGTTGCTCCTTTCTACCTTTTTATACTCAACACCTTTAAAACAATTAGAAACCAAAACTATTTTTTTCCCTTCTTGAGCTTGATGACAGCACCATCTTACACCACAGCCGTGGTTTACCGTACCTTATGGCGGCTGATTTGCTGGCTAATTTTGGAGGCCTGGGTTCCCATGGGCTCAGCGGAGCTCAGGCGTCTCTCGGTGGCACTCAGCCACTCTCCCAAAGGCTCCACTGATTCATGGAACTGCAAAGCAAGAATCTGGAGCTCCTCTAGCTGACGTTGCCTGCAGGAGAAGCAAAGGCTCAGTGTACGTGAAATAACCGTTTTATACCGATATATCAATTTAGGTATCGATTTGCTTCTGAAGGAATCGTCTGGTGACGGGCACTCTTACCTGGCATTGGCCTTGTCCAGCAGATCTGTCCATCGCTCTCCTAAGCTTTGCAGCTGTCTCTGGATCTTTTCTCTGTCTTGCGTCTCTGCCGTGGCTGCGATGCGTTCGCCTTCAGCCCGGATCATCTCTACCGTCCCACGCCGGTCATCCAGCAACCGCTGCAGCAGCTGCAGAAACAACAAAGCAAATTCAGTTGAGTTCAGTCAAGGTAAAACTCAGTTTATCAGCAATTAACTACATCACTAACAAAATGTCTTTCACCACAAATCGATGGATCTAGTACTATTTATGTAATTTATTACAAATATATAGTTTATGAGATTTGTTTTCTATTGGATAATAACATACTTCTATTTTTATTCTGTAACTACACAAACGCTACTGTAAAATAAACAACTTTTACATCTGGCATTGGGAAAGCCTCACCTTCTGTTCTTGAATTTGTGCTTTAACCACACGGTACTCGGCTGACGGTGGCTTCTGATTGGCTATCAGCTCCTCTGTGTCATTTAACCAGCTTAACAAAGGTTCCAGAGCATCTTGAAACTTCCCACAATGCAAAAGGGCTTCCTGAAGCTGAGCGATTCTCTCAGCGACCTAAAGAGAGAAACCAAAAACGAAATTCAAATCAATGTAATGATCTACAGTACATGTTAAAGCAGCAATTCTGAGCCATTTTAATAAAATTTGCTCACCAACTATGACATAATTGCTTTTTTGGTGCAGTCACCACATAAATCTACGCATTAGCCAAGCTGCACAGATAACGTAATCTGTTATTTTTTTCCCTATGAGATCAGTAAAACATGAGCTAAGGAATACTTAATAATATAAAAATAAAATCTTATATTTATACATTAACACAAAGCAGCTTTACAGAAACTGAGGTTTAAAATGTTTATATATCCTTATTGAGCAAACCAGAGATGCTGCCATAGGGGACCAAAAAAACAACAACTCAGTGATTCAACAAGATAAAAAAAACAAAACATCGTCAGTTCATTCCACATCCTTACTTACTGTAGGTTTTTGCACTCTTACCTCATAATGATTCCAGCAACAGGAACTTGAATCTGGATTACAGATGTTTCTCGTGCTAGAAATCTGACCTCATTTCCCTACAGTGTCGTATTTCTATTACTTACGAATGATAGATGAACTTTCAGATATTAGATATGGTTTTAAATATTGTTCTATGAGCGCTGTACCCCATGAAGCCCTAAGCAAACCGTTTCAACCTGTTTAAACTTTACTTTGTCGAGATGTATTTAAGGCATGGAAACAAGTGCTGACTGTTAACCCATTAGACACCTTAATGAGGTGCATTCAAATAATTGAAGTAGAGCATGTCCATAGAGATGCAAAATTGTAGTTTGCCAATGCTAACTTAGATTTTGTTGCTGCAAAATTTAAGTCATGCCAGAAGTTCGCAAATGAAAAAAGTGCATTAAGTGCAAACAAACATAAAACATAAAAAAAAAAATAAAAAAAACATAAAAAAATATTATATAAATAAAATAATACAAAAATAATATAAAATAATAAAATAATAATAATAAATAATAAACAAAAAACAAAAAAGAAATAAAAATAATAAAATAATAATACAAAAAATATACTACTACTAATAATAAAAAATAATAATAATAATAATAAACCTGACAATTTCGTACCCTTTTGTTGAGGGAGTTCCACTGCAGGTTGGTGGTTTCCAGGTCATGCTCCAGAGCTTGTGTGTCTGTGTGTTTAGCTGCACTCTGGATGAGGCCCTGACCCACAGCATTCACATGGTGCAGTTTGGGCTGGATGCTGTCTACCTGCTCTCGCTCCACAGCCTGGACACACACACACACACACACACACACACACACCACAGAGAGAGAGAGAGAGAGAGAGAGAGAGAGAGAGAGAGAGAGAGAGAGAGAGAGAAAGATGAATTAATTATACACACTTTCCAGCAGCAACATGATGGAGGTGGTAAAGTGCTTAAAAATTAAAGAGCTTTGTCTATCTCCATTCACTGAAAAACAAAACAAAAACAAATATAGGGCTTTAATTCCATACAACCAGATCTCCAAGGACACTTAACCACAACACTTAATCAGAGACTCTGGGACAGTATTTATATTAGTGGTTTGCACACAAGGACAGGAACAAAAACATACCCGACCACTATCAACACCGCAACTGAAGGCTCTGGGGAAAAACCCGAGAGACAAGAAAGAGAGGTAGATTTAAACCCGTAAGCTTAGAGCGTCCAGGCGCACACTCTCCATATCCACTCGTATCCATGTTGGAAAATAAAAGAGCTACTGATGGCCTTTGTGTTCCTTGGGTGCTTTGATGTCCTGATGTAATAATTATGCATGAAATGTGTTTCTCCTACTGCTTAAGTGGAGACCAGAAGAATTCTTGCTAGAGGTTAAGAAATTACAAGTCAGCATCTGCCCCATATTTGGAAAATCCTGTTTTCATTGCAGCAGTGTGTATCCATTCAGAGACAGCTGTTTTGCAGTGAAGGCCAGGTCCGGGCTTTAAACAGGATATCTGTTGGTCTCAATAACAATGGGCTAGAGCCGTGAGCCACCACACCCTCTCCCCAACAAAGTGTGTGCGTGCATACGTGGACAATATGCAAGTGCGTTGTCTTAGTGGTGCTTTTATTAGCCTTTATTAGCTTTCGCTCATTTCATTCTTTCATTCAGACCTGGTGTGCTTGTGGACATTAAATCTAGAAAACTATTCTTCACTTCTGTTACACCATGATCTCCTGTCCTTCCTCGAGCTACAGTATCACAGGCCGGCTCGGGCCAAAAGCCGCATCAGACACTACTGCAGCCGAGCGCTGGAAAATATCTGAGATGCCTCTCATTCTTTTTTTCCGAATCTCTGAACGTGCCAGTAAGCTAGTCAGTGACTCGCGCACACTGGGTTCATCCTCCCTCATTACCCATGTTTCTTCTGTCGCAAACAATTTTGCCAAACTCCTCTTTTGTTTCTCACCATGTCTCCACATATCATTCTTTCAGTCCTGGCTGCCTTCCTGCCCAAACGCCAACCCACATCTCTATCCGTTCCAGTCTTTATATTTTCTTTTGCTCTTTCAGTACAAACCACAAGTCTTGTGTTATAGTACTGACAAAAGGTCAGCCGCATCAGAGCAAAGCGGTGTTGAGTTAAATTGCTTACATAACTCCGTTACAAAATATTCATATGATTTCGCAGTTCTTCGTGGAAATGGTATTATTTAGTGTAGAGCGTCGAATTGAAGCGAAAAAGAAAGACTGAGGAAGCAAAGGAAAAAACAATAAGAGCGATAAGAGGGGAAAAAAAGAAATGCAAAGTCAAGCCAGATTTAAAATGGCCACTTTCCATTTACAGACATTACTGGCAATTAATTACACTGAGTCAATAAAAAATGAAGACAGGACAAGCACACCCACACAAACAAAAACAATGTGTGTGTCTAATGAAAACACATAAGCAATAACAAACTGAATATTAACAACATAATATTTCAAGATGACGTGATAAAAAAAATGTAAAAAAACACTGCATTGAAAAACTAAAAAAATTAAAGTAAAAGATTTCTCCCTTATTTCCCTGATTATTTTTCCTATACACAGTTAATTAAATATATATTTTAACTTCAGTGAGCTTTTTTTTTTTAAGGCCCAGGGCAAAGTTTAACTTCAGAACCGACCTAAAAATACAAATCTTTGTCTCAATCACTCAAAAAGTCGACTCACATTATAAATAATATTAAAGATCTGCGATATTAAATGTTCTGTCATTTGAAAATTCAGGAATTAAAAAATGGTATGGGTCAAACACTTTAAACCAGGGGTGTCCGAATCCAGTCCTGGAGGGCCAGTGTCCAACACAGTTTGGTGCTTCTTCTTCTCAACACACAGCTGATTTAACTAATCTGTTAATTACTAGATTCAGTGGGTGTGTTTAGGTGTTGGTGAATTACAAACTGTGCTGGTCACTGGCCCTCCAGGACTGGATTTGGACACCCCTGCTTTAAACAATAAGCCAAATATTTAATGATTTTTTAAAAATTATTATTTTATTCAGTAACTAAATCTGTACTGAGGGGCTGTATGCAATTTCTTTTTAAAGTTAGCGGGATCTGTGGCTGCAAACGTTTTGGACCCTTGCTTTAGATGCTCGTTACAGTTAAAGCCAAAACCTTTAGAATCCCAAACCATGACTTCATACCTGGCGGAGAGCTTTGCTATTGTTGAACTCGTGCTGAACTGTGTGATTGTATGTTTGTGAGTGTGTGCATGTGGTTGTCGAGCTTAAAGCCCTGCCCTCTCTTTGTCCCTCGTGACACAGGTGCTTCCTGCAAGTCTTTCAGTACCATCTTTTTCAAAACGGTCAAACGTGCCCGTATTATCATTTCCCACAACACAGGTTCTTGTTCTCATGTCCCAGTCCTTCCTTTCTATATAGGTTGCTTGTTTGTCTCTGCTGCATCAGGTTTACTGGAAATCCACCTTGACATACTAGTTTAGAAGCCGAGATGAGATCGGCTTTCCTCTGTCCCATCTCTGGCGAACAGCTTTATCACCCACTCTTATCATGAGCATTGCCAGGTGTTCAGCCATGGAGCCATTTTGTTCCATGAATGACTGGTCTGTGATCACACCCCAGAGAGTTCCCGGTCATATCTCAAAACAACCACGGTTTAACCATGCATGTTCACTGGTGACCGTTTCACAACCCCAGAGTTTACATTACATTACATGTATTTCCTGTAAATTAGTTGCCCACCTCGCTGGTGTTACAGGGGAAAGTTGAATCAGAAAGCCCAGAGCTGATAAGCTTGGCATGTTCTTATCATCTATTTATATTCTCAACAATGTTTTAGTGTTCCTGTGTTACTGGCAACAGCAACTACACGCTAACCCCCCCCCCCAAAAAAAAAGCTTTGTGTTTATTTCTCATTTCTATCTCAAAAACAAGGCCTTCTTTATAGCGCAATGGGAGGGCTCTTGACAAGAACAGGTTCAGAACAGGTAAGGTGCGGTGGTGTACTGTAGGTTTATAGCAGAAAAAGAGGAAATGGAGATTTATAGTTGGTTGAGTTTAAAAAACAGACACTCCATAAGAGATGCATTATCTTGGACTTTTTTTTTTTTTTTTTGTTCCTCCCCCAACAACCCGCAAGAGATATTAAAAGTTTAAAACTCAATTTGCTTGCTGATTCATAGCGGCCACTCAGTAATTATAATGCTCTCTGCCAATCATGGATAGGTGATTACATTTGGGGGACAAAAGAGGCAATGACTCTGCAGAAAAGCGGAATTACCAATGCCGAGCTATGACTAAATGAAATGTAGATGGACAGCCAGGGCTCGGCCATTACTTAAAACGAGTAATGTAATAACAGAAGCACATCAGGTCTACATCAGCCAGAATCATGACACAAACCACAACAACCGTAACGCAGAACAGACACCAGACCAGTCACAGCAAATTAGGAGATAGAAAGAAAGAAACATATAGATGATTTTCAAAATCATAAGCAAACTGCATCCATCTCTCTCTGTCTCTCTCGTATACAACCCAATTCTCTAGTTTTCCATTAGTAAGAAATGAGGAATATACAAATGTTCTTCATGTGCACCGTGCAGAAACAAAAATATCTGCACAAAAAACTGTACATTTGTAACCCAGCTAATAAATCTTACAGATGTTTTTTGTACATGAAACTAATGTAGATCAGATGGTCATGTTTACTTAAAAAAAAAAAAAAAAATGACAAGTGTAAACATGCTTCTACTTGTAGATTGAAAACCGTGGTCACTAACTGAAGTCAAATTAAAACCTGCAACTGTTTGCATAACCACATGTAAGCATTGTGAATACAGATCTGTGGTCAAGGATGTATAATTATATGCATCCACTTACACACCCTGTTCCTATAGTTTTAAATATTGTTTGGCAGTAACGATAGTTGAAACTGTTGAAATAGGACCACAGTAGTTGAAGTTCTAATTAAGAAGAGATAGAAGTTTCTTCCTAAAAATGTAGTAACAGTACATGGTAATGCACATTCTACAGCACAATAGGTGATTTTGAATGGCCTTTACCTCTGTACAATTGGATGGTGATGAAACTGACGCTCCCTCATCGGGATGAAGTAATTGACAAGTGGCGTCTTTTTCATCACATGGTTCAGAAATATCTTGCTCGTGCTGGTTTTCACAAAAAAGTCTATACAAGTCCCCTGGTTCAAGTTGTTCCCACTGATCTTGACATGGGGGCACTGAAATTGGTCTTGACAAATCTGACTCCCAATCACTATCTTCGTTCATTAACCCTAGAAAAAAATCCACACCTGATTGGCTAGTCTCAGATTCTGAGTCCAAGTCTCGACAGTCCTCGCCAGCAGAACCACCATCAGACACTAGAGGGAGACGCTCAGGTGCTGCCAGGTACACAAAGCTATCAGAGGATAGAAAAGACCCCTCTTCCGGATCAGGGCATGGTTTGGGAAGGGGACTAGGAGGAGTAGATTCCATAAGTGGGGATGGAGGACAATCCTGTGAGTACTGCGATGGGACTGCCACTGCTAGATAAACAAAGCTGTCAGTGGGAAGAGATGAATCTGTATCATTGCCGTCATTGTTTATTGGTGATTTGAAGGGTGGGGAGTGAGGAGGAGAATGACTGTTGTTTGAGGGTGCATGTTCTAGAATGGTTGAGCTATCAGAATTTGGGGGATTTGTAGTCCTCTGGGCCTCATGTGTTAGCTCGTGCTCAGGTACAGACTTGTCCTCGGGCACAAAAACCTTCTCAGCTACTGCCGAAAGTTCTTTATAGGTCTCCACAAATAACATCATCATTTCTTCTTCTTCTTCTTCAGAATTTGACTTAACTGAAACACTGGGTTCCAAATCCACACAAGATTCCACATTGCAGAAAATGCCCTCGGGGTCTTTTCCGAAATTACTGCTTAAATCAGAAGTTTCAAGAGACAGCTGTATTATGTCTTCTTTAAAATTAGACTTACACGTATCTAACTTACAGTCGTTATGTTCTTCATATAGTTCATTAGGACTTGGAAATAGGTCTTTATGACTCACTAAGGTATGGACCTCAGACACCTTGTCTTTTATTTCATCATCTACCTGTTCTTGTTCCGATAAGACTCCACTGCCCAGGTCTGAATCAGTTTCTCGTCTTTCTGCTTGTGTTGCGTCTGACAGAATAGTTCCGTCCAGGTGATATGTCTGAATTCCACTGGACTCCGATTCCAACAAAGGCTCATCCAAAGTGCATAAACCAAGCATGGGTGTGGTGTGATCCTGTGCAAAACTGGTGTTAGCATCACTATCATAACAGCTTTCACTTATCATATCATCAGTATCCTTGCTGGAAATATTCTGATCTGTTCCCAAATCCAATGGCTCAGTCTGAAAAGGCTCTAACTGGGTTGTATGATCAGTATTCTTTGTGAGGCCAGATATATCCCCGTTATCTTCAGTCTGAGCCTCTCTCTCCTCCTCTTCCTCCTCTTCTTCCACTCTAGGTAGGGTATGACATGAAACCAAATTCTCAGTGGGGTTAGATATTACAGTTGATTCAATATTAGATGCTTCATTTCTTTCCTCCTCCTCAATACATTGTCTCTCTAATTCCAGAAAGAGGTCAACTGATCCATCCTCTGAACTTGGGTAAGGAGAAACACTGGCAACTTCTGAGCCTCCAAAACCTACTGGAGGGGTAAGAAGAGACCTGTAATCTGAGGTACTGAGCTGGTGTGTCTCCCAGTCATGTAGCTCAGATTCCTCCCTGTCTACTGTCCACGAAATATTGCTTGTTTCATGACTATCCATCTTTAACACAACCTGCCAGTTCTTTTCCTCCATCTCTAACCGTTCATTTTCTTCCCTCTCCTGTACCTGTTTCTTCTTTTCCTCATCCTCCAGTTCTTTCAAGATTCTGAGCTCATCTTCCTCAAAACAAAGTTCTGAAGCAGTACGTTCTCGTAGTTCCCCTGTAGAAGGTGGCCATCCCAAAAGACCTTCGGCACCCCCTTCTTGACTGAGACATGGAGAAAGTGGTAAGCCCCCATAACTCAGTCCCTCCTCCTGAAGGAAAGGTGAGGGGGGATCCAACAGGTACAATGTCTCTTCATCCAGATCACTGTCCTCTCCCAGCAGAGGAGGCAAGGGTGGCAGAATTGGCAAGTTATGAAGTACTACTCCATGCCCAAATGACCTTTTTATGCCTTTTGTAGTACGAGGCCAGGTACGGGCTTTAGTAGGAGGACAAAATACTGGTTTTGGCGGGATCAACAGGGCAGTATCCTGATCGTACTCCAGGAACGGTGACTCCCTCTCAGAGTCTGATGTTTTAGTTGCAGCAGTATTCCAATGTTGTGGTTGTTCTTCTGATGCACTTCTTATACTAAGTAAGGGGGCTGCACTTGGCTTATTCTTCTCACCACTCTCACCCTGCCTATGGATACAAGGACTGGGTTGTGGAGAATTAGCAGCATCCTGCTTTGTTTGGAGTACTGGAGTAGTCTTTAAAGATGGCCCTCCTTTAGAGGGAGTAGGCATGGGCTTAATTTGTTTTGACTGATGAGGATACAACTTTGGGGACTCTTTTTGCTTGACTGAATGTGATGGAGTGGAAGAAACAGGGCTGATTGATGGAGTGAGGGTTGGAGAGTTGGCGATCAAAGGGATGTGAGGGACACCTGAGGAGACAGGAGAAGGACTGTAGGACACAAGCGGTGGGGTGGATATGGAGGAAGCTGGAGCAGTTACTAAGGAGGGTAATGGATGGAGAGGTGAAACGGGGATCCCTGCGCCAGATGATCGTTTCTCTCCATTCTCTACAGGTGAAAATTCTAACCGCTCAGCAAACTCGGGGTAAGTTGGAGGCATAAACGCTTTCCAGGAGCGCCGATTTGGATTATCTTTCTTGTCACCACCATGATGACGCCTCTTTGTGACTACAGCTGCTCCAACAGCAGCCGAGTTTGATGCAGGAATAATAATGTTGGTTCCAACACCCCCTGCAGATGGCATGCATTGAGCATCACCAGTTAGTTTGAGAGCATCAAAAATCACTCTTTCATCTAACCTTTTTACCCCTGCATCAGCAGACCCACCTCGCGCCACAAATACTCCACCAATGTCGGCTCCTAAAGTCCCATTGCTGGACAGTGTGCTTCCTTCACCTCCACCAGAGCCCAAAGTACTTCGAGATGGCTGGTTAATCTTAGAGCCCTGGTCAATCTGCTCGTTAATCCGCATGGTGTCATAGATGGAGCGCTGTGGTACATAGCAATCCTCAATATAAGCTTCCTCATCATCGCCCTTCTTAAGACACCTGGGGTTTTGCCGCAAACAGTCTGGCCGGCTCAGAGGCTTCCCCATCCCATACGAGTGTGCCCTCAAGGGGCTGGGACGGGGCACAAACTATTCCACAAATAAATCCTCCAAAATCAGGTTGTTTCTGAAATTACTATTGTAGGTACTGAAGCCCTTAAGTCTTAGCTGTACAATTCTTTCTAATAAACATTGATCCACAAAATGTTTGTAAGATGTTAGGATACTTATAATCCAGGGCAAAAAATGATAAGCAGAGAAGGATTATAGTCCATGGCTCTCATATCCAATGTTATTCCTGATCTTTTCCAAATGGAGCACATCAGGGAAAATGCCTCAGTCCAACTGATACACGTATTAGTCAACATATTAATATGTTCCTTTTTATAAGTCATGCAGGCAAATAGGAGAAGCAGGGAAATCAGTTATTAACTGTTTCAGAGGTCCAAAGTCCAAAACAGAGTGTAAACATTCCATGCAGGTTGCATTCTCTTTGTTCTCATTGTGATTTCAAAAGAGTGCTCCTTTATCTATAAATCTACATCACAATCCTTTCCCCAGGTTTCTTGCAGCCACTTCCTTCGGAGTCTCTGTCTCTACCACAACAGGAAAAATCAGAGGTCTTAGTAACTTAAGTCGTTTCAAAGAGAAACTATGAAAGGCTCCTTTTAAGGTGAGAAGTCCATACTCCGTTGCATCAAAAAGATGTTGAAAAAAAGTATCCATCAAGTGATTTTGTCTCTCATTTTATTGTTCTTTTAAGCACATTCTACTTCCTTAAAAAAAAAAAACAGTCTAGCATTCAGATCGACAATGTTTTTGTATGTCTGGTCAGATGACTGTCATGTAAATATGTTTCCTAATACCGTGTGAGAGTCACTTGTCAGACAGTTGGTCGCTGTTTGTAAAATTTTTCTTGTCCTCTTTTTAATCCAACCACAAATATCTGAAAGGCGAGTTCAAAACACCGCATTTTCATAACTATTTTTCCTTTACTGTTTTGACCGAGTCTTGATACTTTCAATGAATGAAATCTACCTCATATTGAAGTCGTTTCAAAAACAAGAACAGAAACAGAATATTAATCCTCTTCACTGATTGCCTTCTACATTCCTCTCATCCGCAGTGAAGTGAAAATCTGTAAATCCAAATGACAGCCATGTCCAGAGGGGTTACGTTAGAAGTAGGTTTGAAGGGGTTGGAGGGTTTCAGCCTAATCCGGACAGCGGCGAGCAGAGAGCTGTGGGACTCTATCCAGAGGGCAGAGAGGCAGACAGTACCCTCGCAACAAACGCACCCTTCCACTCGGGGCACTCTGCTTTTCAGACAATCCCCAGACGCACTCCCTCCTTTCTTATCTTCTTTCTTTTCTCTGATCCAAAAGAGAGCATAAGATGATGATGCATGCAGGCAGAGTTCTTCCTTTCCTCCTGTCTCTAGCGCAGACTCTCTCACTGTGTTCTCGGGCCACTGCGCTGCTGAAATGGTTTGCAGCTGCTAAAAAAATCTCCCACTTTTCCTCCCTCTCTCGCTCTGTCTCTCGCTCTCTCTCTCTCTCTCTCTCTCTCCCCCTCCCTCCCACTTCTCTCACTCTCACCTCCCTTTTTCTCCCTCTGTTTTTGTTTGAATCCAGCTCCGTTTGTTCTGTTTCCTGCGCTGGTATTAAAACACAGGAAGTGCTCCAATCGTGCCGGTTTCCTTTCCCCAAAAAAACACACAAGACCAAGCTGAAAAATGGAGGCTGAGATAAAGCTTTTGGTAGGAGTGGCCACCATGCCAGTGGGAGTGACTAAGCAGGGAAGTTGATGTGTTTCAGCAGAATCACTAGCTTACAGGATCAATTCAGCTCAAGCCAATAGTTGTATATGTAAAAAAATTCTCGTATGATTCAACAGTTTGTGGTGCTACTAAGAAAACACTTGTGACACAAAAATAAAGAATCAAAAGCACAAACTCTAGGGAAACAAAGAACAAGATAAAAAGAGACACACATGGAGGGAGAGGATTAAAACAGGATACAGACGATGGTCAGTGGGAAGTAAAGAGGCTTATCAATAACGGCTACTCGTTTCTTTCCAAAACAACCTGGCATGTGTGTATACGGAAGCAAAAATCCCCTTCTCATTCTCTTCTCTCTGCTCCTCCCTCTTTTTTTTTTTCCCAAATAGCCACTCTGTATTTGAACAAAACACCAAGGGAGGACACACAGAAGTCTGCAATATTCAAAGTCCCCACTTGTGCGTTCTCATCTTCTGCTCGTCTGAAACCCTATCCAGCCCTGAGCAGAGAGCGTGGTTGGTTGGGGGGGGTGGGTGGTGTGTGTGTGTGTGTGTGTGTGGGGGGGGGGGGGGGTAAAAACTGCAGCCACTGCTTTACAATGAAAATGAATAGACACAGAGACAGCAGCAAATGAAAAGTTTATGCACAAATGCCGGTCTTTTTTTCTTTTTTTGGTCTTGGTTTTGTTTTGTGTCTCAGACTATTCCAGTCCCTGTTTTATTTCTCTTTTTGCTCTCCTTTCTTCGCGGCCTTTCCTTATTCGGTCGGTGCCGAAGTATGTATAAAGAGCTCTGGCAGAGAGCAGTCACTGCACTAACGCATGCTTGCTTACCCTCCCACTCTCTCTCCGTTCCTGGATCCCAGACGCGCGCACGCACATGTACGGAAGACACCCGCGCATGCACACACCACAGTTGCTCTGTGAATCACCCACACTGTCCATGCTCTGCGTGTCCAACAAGCTAAATACTTTCTTTTTCAATTCTTTCGTTTTTTTTTTTACCCTTTCTTTGCTGTCTTTCTTCCTCGCTCCCTTTTTCTTTCTGTCAGTCTAGTTGCAGCTGTCAAGCTTGCTTCCAAGACAAACCTCCCAGTGGAAACAAAAGGGGTTTGTCTGTCTCTCGCCCTCATGCGTGCTCTGTTTCTTTCTCCTCGAGCTCAAACTGACCAGCCACACTGCCATGACTGCACAGCGGATTAACTTGTATAATAATTAACATACATCTATGTCGACCATGTAGAATCTGAAAAATAAAGACTAGTGATGTAGAAATTATGAGATTAAACATATGTTGGTTAATTTGGTTATATTTTAATCTAGTTAAAAAGGCAGACTATTGACATATAGATATATTGATAGACCATCGATTTTCACATTGCAAACCCAGCCTCCGTCTATACATAGGATAAACTCGATCCTTTTTACCTTGCTTTGTTTAGGTAAAGTAAAATTCAGTGCCTGACCCCATGTCTATCCCCTTCCCCCTTCCCCTTAGTCAGTCCCGACTGCTCATTTGGCTTCTAGTTAAAAAGTCACAGCCTTGACTCAGACAGGAAGAGGGAGGGCTCAAGCCTGAAATCCCCTAAAAACAGACAGACTGGAATAGCGTGCTAAAGCTTTGGTCTCAGATAGAGCTACAGTACGTTGGGTGAAAAACAAGCAGGCATTAATCTACCATCAACACAAGAGGGCAGAGAATGCTATTGACTTTGCAGTGTTTGCTTTAGGACAGCACCTGTTGATTCGTTAGCTCCATCTCCTGCTAGCTCTTGCTGCCCCTGCCCCCGCTCCACCAATCACAGAGTACCGACTCTATTTACGCAACAACCGAGATGCTGAAAATGACTGTATTTTCTACCCGGTTTGATCCCTCTAAAGCACCCCGCTCCTTTTCATATCCTTCCTCCTTTTTCCCCTTTGTGGTATCTGAGCACCCCAGGCGCTGACACTCCCCCCTTTCTCCTCGATCTCAGCAGTAGTTTCATAATTAACCCGCAGGCTTTACCTGAGCCTCTCAATGTGAATGTGTGCATTGTTCTCCTCTTTACCAGACACAAAAGCAAACCAGAGAAAAGCCAAATAAAAGCCCAATCGACTCTTCCCATTAAGGTAGAAAATGGGATTTCTGGTGTAATTTCTTACCGCTGGGTGATTGTCTGGAACCGTGAATTACATGGCGAATGTTTCATACGGAACCGCATGCTTTCTTGTACCTGGTCAATTGGCACTTAATACCGTGTTCCTGAAGCAGATCAAACAGCACACGGAATGGTGGAACAGACGTAACTCGTGTCAACCACCCTGAAAATCACCGCCATTATGACAATTATTAAGCCGCCTATTAATTTCACACATCAAGACGGGCACTGTTGTTTGCGCAAAGTGCTTTATTTATTTCAGTTGGTGAGCTAATAGAGTGTGGCTGAGAGGGAAAAGTGGGCTATGCTATGGAATGCCACAGTAATTCACAACAGCTGAAACAATACCAGGCAACGGGAGAGGCAGCTCTCTCTCTCTCTCCCTCTCTCGCTCATGCTAGCAGGATATCGCCTGGGTAGAAAGTCAAATTAGCAAAATTAAATCATCAGCTAGTGCTAATTATGTTATGCTAATCTGATCTAACCCTGAAGACAAAGAGAAATATAAACTGTGAAAACAGTCACGAAGAAAAAAAAAAAAAAAAAAACCTATATTAAATTCTAATGGATCTCATTGCTACTGTAGGTGCTTATTGCTAAGAAGGGAAAGAATGAAGGCTGCATCAGCATGCCATTATGCAGTACATCATTAGCAGGAGGTCAACCTAGAAATTTGCCTTCTTAACCATAGAGCTACTGTAGAAGTTATAATTGGCATGTCCTCATAAGCATCAGGTAGCCAGCAAAGAAAATGGATTTCACTAAATGTTTCAAAAATGGATTATGTCTTTACGCGAGTACTATTTACCGACTGCGTTTAAGATGATTGCGTCATAATAAAATAAAATCTTGGCTGAATTCTGTAACAGACTGTGCAGTAAGAGGTGTTCTCAAAGTCAGATTATATGAGGAACATCCTCGAACAGTACAAGCTTCCATTTATCACTTACAAACAGTTACATATTAATCGGCATGATCCGATATCGTGCAGAAAATAAACGGAAACGAGCTTCGATATCGATATCAAATTAAAGTATTCTCCGTTATTACAAGCAAAACCGTGCATGAGAATCCGAGTCTAAAAGGAAAAGCCCTTGGGGGTTTGGGTGGGGGACACAAAGGTCTCGACACATCCATTGCCCTTGTTTTGCTAGAGGAACACAGAGGAAGCAAAGCGACAGACAGAAATAGGATTAGTGTGTGTAAATGGAGTACGAGTAAGTTATAGCGAGCAAGAGTGAAGACAGCATGCTGCGCTCAGCTTGATTTAGAAGCTATTCACCGGTTCTAACCAGCCCTGTACAGGAATGCCCAGTTGGAAAGCATCTTTTCTCCGTGTCTGCGTCTCACAGCCCACCCCTCTTTCTCTTAAGCTCAGCTGCTCCACTGTGGTGGTGTGGGATGAGGACACACACACACACACACACACACATATACACACACACACACACACACACACACACACACACACACACACACACACACACACCAAGTGCACACAGGCCACGGGAATTTTAGGGACACCACCACCACACCCTGTATGTGTGTACGAGATTATGTTTGTAAGGGGTCGAGGATGGGGAGACAGCTGAAATTCCGCCCGCTCCAAAACGGCCCGGAATTAGAAATATCGTTCCGTGAAGTCACCCTCCCAGGCCGTACACACACACACACACCTAGTGCTTGTGCGGTCAGCTATGTTTTGAACGGGGACGCGCTGACTGGCATCTGAAGCACTCGGCGCGATACATACATATGTTTAGCAAGGGGGGGAAAAAAGACCTCCATAGTAGAAAATGCTGGTGAGATGATTCATCTGGTTAGGACCCAACCCATTATTTAATCACTCCCAGAATGCCTCAGGGAGCTCTACGCAAAAATTTGACACCTTCTTCTAATGTGTACTGACCTACTAGCCAAGGCACATCGCAGGCAGGCAGACAGATACACACACAGACAGACAGAGACACATATGTGCGCACACACGCACACGCCTTGCTTATTTGGGTTTATCCTGCCTCCCCCTCTCTCTAATCTCAGCAATGACATCACTACTTTGGATTGGGTGTCTCTGAAATGGAGTCTGGCTTGCATGAGAGAAGGGGGAGAAGGGGAGATCAATCCTTTTTTTTTTCATGGCAGACAGCCTTTCTGGCCCTCTGAATTACCTTCGTGCGTGTCATTGTAAGTGAAAAGGGGGTGTACAAGAGCGGGCGGGTGTATGAGAAACAAGACCCAGACAGCATGGAATTTTTTTTTTTTTGAATAGACAGCAAATGAGGACGAAAGAAGAACTCGAAGAAGTTTCTTCTCACCCTTCTCTCCTCATAGTGTGCATGACCCTTTTCTAAAAGTTTTCTAAAAATACCTCATGCACACGGACCCTCTTTCTAGACTTACAGTACAGCAGCAGCTTGGTCTCCTTAATTAGCGCTATTAACAGAGGCGGGTCCAGATTTTCAGACATGAGGTGGCGATGAATGAGCACACTAAAAGGAGACAAAAGCTAAGTAGATATTATGTATAATTATGCTTTTGTAGAATATCTGATTTGTTCCTTGGTGCAGGATACATTGCAACATCATGACATCATCGTTCTGGCTTTATGAGTACTCTATACTTGTATAATTCTCAAAATATAGCACGTCAAGGATGATTTATATCTTGACCAGGCAAGTAATAACACCTCTTTTTTTTATGATAGCATAAAAAAAAAAGAAAAAGTTTTGACAATATGGTATGCGTTTTATTTTAATATAGTGTGTATTGTCAGAATTTCTACATAACCATTAACTTCTTGATAGTTTTGTTAACTTTTACTTTATTCATGTTTCTCGTGCTCTTGTATTCCAAAATAACCCAAGAGCTGATCTTTGCTAAATGAGGTGCCTGCTACGTAGCTTCCACCTCAGCGGAATCGTGGCGCAATTGTTTTAGCGTAAAACTAAATATTATGATGCGCACCATGTACAGTATAATAGCAACATTTTCTTGTATCATGATAGAACTTTATTTTGTGACCATGAACTCATGTACCATGCAACACGACCCTAGCTAATCAATCATATACACGCTTTTTGCTAAATATCGTTCCCTTTTTCTCATTCCACTGACTGTTTGCCTTCAGAAACTCGGTCTTTAAGCTTGCTGTGAAGCAAAGACAGAGAGAAAAAGAGAGAAGAGAGAGAGAGAGAGAGAGAGAGAGAGAGAAGGTGGGGGCAGAGGAGCATGAGTGTATACAGTAGCCGACATTGTTATTAACAGGAACAGTAAATCTGAAAGAACTCTTAGACGGCAGGAATTTCAAACAAAGGAACACCAGGAAGGCGAGACACAGACCAAGGAAGAGGTGCAAGTAAGAAATCAAAGTAAAAAAAAAAAAAGAAGACACAGTGCAATAAAAGAGGAGAACATTCCACAGCTGAAGTACAGCTTGGATGAAGTATAAAGCTCTCTGCACAACCACTCGCTGCAAGTTCTAATTAGTAACAGGTGAATTTTCAGATACGCAGGACGAGCTGCCAACGTATCCAACGCGAAGCCAACTGGGCGAGTCTGCGCTAGTCGGGTGCAGAGACAGTGGGAAGAGACGGTGTTTCAGTGATTCGCTCCGCTCGCAGATTTAGCTCCGTGTCCGTCACCACAGTGACGGGTCTAATGAGCACTCGTAGCTGGCGTCGAGCTGTTACGAACAGAAGCATCTCCAGAAGAATCCTTCATAACCAATGGCTTTGAGAATGTTACGCCGCATTAACCAGACATGCCGAAATTACTGCATGCTTGTCTCAGTGGAAATGACTCAGCAAGGTGAGCTGCCTTCAAAGAAGTCGCTGATTCACTCTCTCCTGGTCTAAGAACGCATCTCGAGCCTCCACAGTGCCTCTATTACTCCCACACTCCAACCACATTTGACGCTCCGGAGGGGCATGAGTAAGATCCGGAGAGGGAATGATACAACCTCGGCGGCACTATAAATACAAGAGCAAGCCAGGGAGAAAGTGAAAGGGGTCATAATTAATCAACCGAAGGGGTAACAGGATGAATGCAAGCAGCCCTCTCGGTAAAGTAGCAAGAGTGACAGGAACATGCTGATTCCCTCCTCCTGCAGAGAGGCACGCTGGGACGAGGGCCCAGATGGGGGCTGAGGGTTGCAGAGTTGGAGGTGATTTAATAAAGCGTAAAGCTGTGATTCATTCCACGAACGCTTGACAGCCAGCGTAGAGCATGAGCTGGCCGAGTACACGAGTTCTTCCAGTGACAAGGTGCTTAAATCTGAAACTCTTGCATTTTCCATCAGTTAAAAAAAAAAGTTTGCTTTGAATTTCCGGTGACTCTTTTCTTCTTTCTTTAAAGAGCAAGCGGGTACAAAACATGCATATAAAATATCTCCTGTTAGCTATCACATTAGAAAACTCCTACATCACATTATGAAACTGGAGACTAAATGGACAGGTTTGTGAAAATGTAAGGTGCAACTTTCTATCTAAGTTCAACATAACTATCTCGATAAAATTCATCACCTTTTACTGTGAAAGCGAGGAAAAAAAAAACTGTGAATTCGAGACTCTTTTAAAACCGTCTCCAGCCTATGCCTCCACATGAGTCATTGGCAATGTCCTAGTCCTCCAAGGAATTAAAAAAATAAAAAAAAACATGTTTTGAAGCCGCAGTTACTGCGTCTGCCATGGCAACATCAAATCTGCTTCAGTCTGGAAAAAAAAAAAAAAAGAAAACCCAAAACCTTACCTTAAATTCCTGTAGCTGTTGCTTGATGACCTCCACTTCGGTTCCCACGACACCTTGCGCATTCAGGCCTTCCTCGGCCCGGTCCAGTAACCCCTGCAGTTCTGTGAGGCGGGCATAGAACTCCTTCACTCGACCCTCAGCTTCTTCTATGAGTGCTAGGCGACCCTGACCCCGCTCGGCCAGCTTGGCTGCCTGGCGACTCAGAGCCTCTGTCTCCCTCCTGAGAGCGAGGAGATCAGGGGAGCTACCCTCTCGTCTCAGCATGGCGGTGCAGGCACCACCGTGGCCTTCAAGCTCAGTCCGCAGCGAAGCCAGACGTCCCAGGAATCCTCTTATTGCATCTGCCTGCGAGGCCAGGGAGTCCACGTCTCGGCCGACGGGACTCAGGCTGTCCAGTTCGTCATCTAAGTCGGCCAGGCGTGAGAAGACATCACGGACGTGTGACTGAACTTCTCCGACACCTTGCAGACGTGACTCGAGGGAAGTGCAGCACTGCTCGATCTGCGTGATGGTAGCACGATTGAAATTATTTGTGATAATTAATCTCCACATTATGAACCTATATTAAGTATTTAAATTTAAAAGCCACCGTATTAGTTGTTACGCATTCCTTACCTTCTCAGTCACTTCTCCAAATTCCTTCTCTGTGTCTTGAGCCTGTTGCACCAGCTTCTGCCCTCCATCTTCATTGCCCCCTTTCGTCTGAGGCGCATCCTGTGCCAGCCCCTTGGCCAGATCCCGCAGATATACCACTTGTGGCTGAAGGGAGCTGAGAGTCTCCTGCTGGCTGCGCAGGCGCTCCAGACTCTTGTTACTGCATGCCTGAGGGCCCAATGCTTCCTGCACTTCGAGCTGGTGCCTTGCCGCCTCCAGTCTTCTCTCTACCGCCATTCTACCATCTTCAAACTCTTTCAGCCTGCTGTTCAGCTCCTCCAGCTGAGCCATGCGTCCATGTAACCTCTCAGAGAGGCCATCCAGCCGGCGGTTCAGCTGGGCTTTCTCATCCCTCACCTCCTCCTCTCCAGTCCGGCTCTGCTCCAGGAGCTGGTCGGCTGCCGAATTCAGAGCCTCCACTAGGGGCCGACGGCGATCTAAGTCCAAGCCTAAATGCCTTGCTGTCTGCAGGGCTTCTTCGAGGGCAGCAGGCTCCAGAGAAGGTTGGATCTCCGCCTCTTTCTGCTCACACTCCCTCAGCCAGGGATCCAGCTCATCACGATGCTGCCTGTACTGTGTGGCACGGCTCAGTGTCTCTTTGATGTGTGCTTGCTTTTCTGTAAAGCGCTGGCTGACTTCCTCCCAGTCCTGGCGCAGTTTGTTGAGCCGAGCCTGCAGACCTGAGCGCTCATCTCCAGCAGGAAGTGATGCCAGGATAGATGCTCCCTCAGCCTGGATGAGCTCGTATGACCCCCTCTGTTGTGCCACACCACGCTGGAGCTCTTCTTGTTGGGCAAGGAGGGCTTGGAGAACTTCAGGTTGGCAGGGTAGAGGGTCAGACATGCCGGGTGTACCTGCAGCAGTCTGGCCATCTAACCAAGCACGAAGCTCCTCAAACATTTGCTGGAACTGCTGCGTGCTCGAGAGAGCAGCTTGTAGCTGAGACAGGCCATCAGCTGGAGACAAGCAGAGAAAAGAAAACGTGTATCTATGTTTCATGCACAGATCTTATATTTATATTGAAATATATTACTGATAAAGTTCTATCAATTCATTATGACACAGCTGGAAATGACGAATCTTAATCGTCTCTGCATGAACGCACAAAACATTATTCAAAAATTAATTAATTTCAATACATCATAAGCCCTATAAGGTTGTGCTGTCAAATGGATTAGCATGAAATTATGCATTTATGTGGCAGAAAGTCAAACAAAATCACAAGTTGTTGCACACTTTTGCCATAAAGTTTAAAAACTAATATTTTATCTCCTCCAAATCATTTTTCCCTGTTTCTTATAATTCCATAAAGTTGACAAACATTCCCCATCGTTATCTGAAATACGTCCGCTCCCTACTAAGAACAGACTCTTCAAAGCTTCAAACTAGCCTCTCTCACCTGCTCTTTCCTCCAGGCTGTTAAGTGGTCCACTAACGCTCTCTAGTCTCTTATTCAGCTCCTCTCTGAGGTAGGGCTCCACCACAATAGCGCTGAGCTCGGCACACAGCTGCTCAGCCTGGACCAGCTGACCTCTCCTCTGCTCCAGCTCTGCACGGATCTCTCCCGTTTCCTTAAGCCTGTGGCGCAGGGCTTCAGGCTGGGCACTAAGCGAGGCCTGGTCGTCCAGCTTCTCAGCCAAATGGGACAAACTTTGCGAGAGCTCCTTGAGCAAGGCCTGGAATCCTTCGCTGGTACCCTGGGCACGCTCGATCTGATCCGAGCGCCCAGACAGACGAGATGTCAGGTCCTCCCACTGCTGGGTGATGGAGGCCAGCTCCTGCTTCACCTCAGCTACATCCTGGCTGTCCCCAGATTTCTGCTCTTCTACGGGTGACAGGATGCCCTCTGCTGCCTGGGTCAGCTGGTCAAACTGAGCACGCCGTGTCTCAAATTCACGCAGCATAAACTAGGAGGGAAAGAAGAGAGAAAATCATTCGTATAAAAATGAGACTTGAGGAATTGTATGTTATTAATGCTATACAAGTCTACATATATATATATATATTTTTTTTTTTTTCACATTATATTATGCTGTATGATTTACTGAATAACAAGCATACCAGGTCTGTTGGACACTGAATACTTATTTATTCAGTACTATAGAGGTTTTACACGAACAAATAATTTACATCCTTAGTGCCATGTGTTGCTATATACGGTCTTCTACACAATTTCCCTTTCTAGACTTTGTCATTTCCTTACAGGAAAGCAAAGAAGTTAGAAAACAGGAAATTGTATGAACGGAAAGCAGGAAAAATGTACAACTGAGTGCAAGGGTTTGCATTCCCTTATATATAAGGGTCCTAATTATATCAGATCAAATTGTTTGCACTGCCCTTTCTGTGCTCTAACCTTTTTTTGTTATGCATCATATAAAATTTGTAATATCTGCATCCTAATAATTCTTGATTATCCAATAAAAGAGAAAAAAAAATACTCAAATTTATCTTGAGTATGCCTTATGTTTTGGATCGTTTGCTGAATGCAGCGTGCACCGGACATAGCGGAAACATCTGCACTCAAGTGTGCACGCTAGTATGTACCTGCACTTGTTGCTTCTGAGTGTTGAGCATCTTAGGGTCGATGCTCAGGGGCCCGAGCACACTCATCATCAGCTCTTTCTCCCGCAGCCAGGGGCCGAGCTGATTGGCTGCTGATGCAAAGTTGCCCAGTCTGTCAGCGCACGTCTCCAGTTCTGTCTGTCTCTGTGTTGCAGTCTGATTGGCTTTCTCCCATCGAGATTCTAAGAAAAGAAGCGTTGGTACATGCGGTTGTGTAAAATAAACATATCACTATGCCTCTTGAAACCATAACAACTGAGGCTGGATGCACAGGTTGCCATAGCAATGCAAAGATTCTGGGAAACAGTGTAACCGTGTATAATCATTTTAGTAACAAATACAGGGTGTTAAGATTAAAAGGGACGCAAAACAATAACTTCTAATTTAGTCTGTTTATGCACCGGAGCAGAAAGATGTATACATGCAATCCTGGCAGCAATACATGCTTGCCCTTATACTTTTTTTTTTTTTTTTTTGAGTCATAGAAGGCTCTCGTCTCACACCCGCATGTGGTTCCTATAAAGCATGAATTCTGCTTTCGAGAATAAGTTTAATGCTTTGAGTCACACAAGAAAAATAAAATATCACGGAGGACTAAAAGCTGTTCCTGGAGCTCACTCTATTCTCCTGCCTCCTCCAGTTCCTCCAACCTACGCACCATACCAGGCTTTTGTTTGATTTACCAGTGAAGCTCTCAACCTTTTAGGAAAATAATTAATTAATTAAATAAATTTACAAATAAATCTCCTACAAAAATGATTTTTAGCATTAGTACTGAATGAATATGCACATAAAACACCGAATGTATCTGAAGAATTTAAATGCAGCACTGTTTAATGTTATAGCATTATATAAGCTTGATCTGACTGACCGATATCTTTAAGGTGTTGTTTCCAAGTCTCTGCTTCGGGGGAGTCTGGGTTTTCTTTTATAAGTTGCTTTAGGGTCTTCTTCAGTTCCTCCACTTTACCAGAATGTTCTGCAAGCTCAGACAGCAAGGCCTGCATGGAGGTAGATCGATTATGAAACATCTGAAGTGACACCACGCGGCTAGAAATGCTACGTCTTGAGCTGTGCTTTAGCTCACCTTGTACTCCCGAGCCTGCTCACGAACTACCTCGGGACGCGATGCCGAGGCGGCCTGCCCCTGTGCTAGGCTCTGTTCCCGTGGGCCGAGCCACTGGTGCAGAGATGCAGTGTCCTGCTTGGCTTTCTGGTACAGATCCAGAGACGCCTGCTGTCTGCTCTGCCTCTGCTGAAGGTCCCCACCTAGCTGTTCATACTTGCTGTTCACGTCTGCCACCATCACCTGGATCTCAGTCAGGTCTAACAGGAAGGAAGAGAAAGGGGGGGGGGTAGTTTTAAGATCAGATAAATGATGAACTTGAGTAAATATAGTGTTGCATGTTGGATGTGCAGGATTTTCATGTTTCTTCTTGTTTATGGTGATGACCAACATGGTGATAAGAACAATCCAGACAGACACAGACAGAAGCTGAGACATGGCATGTCAAATTCATGAAAGCACACTGACTGAGTGGTTATAAAGATGTTTTTTTTTCTTTCTAGTGGCAATCAGAGGTGCATTTTGTTAGGTGTCATTTTTTCCCCCACACCACACACACACACACACACACACACACACACACACACACACACACACACACACACACACACACACACACACACACACAAGTATTGTTCACTTTGACCACTGGAATTAATTTCAGCTAAAACCTCCTGAGGTCCTGGGTCCTGGTCGCAAACAGTAGGTTCACAATGGAGCCCAGAATCAAATCTTGGGTCTATTTGTGGTATGGTGATGATAGACCAGAGACGGAGTGACACAATGGAAGTCGGATGGAGATGTGGATGGAGACAACCTGGCCTGCACTCAGTACAGGGGGCTCACCTCTGCAGGTGTGAATGCCATTGAGACTGCTGGAGCCACCGGCACCATTGAGCGTGGGGACACCTGGGAGAGAGACACTCACTCAGACACTGATGCCACACACATGCATGAACACTACAAACACGGAAGCTTTTGCACAGACCAGTGTATAAGCTCACGAAGGTTAAACATAGAACAGGGTGCTAAGCAGACATAGACGCGTCTCACAACTGATAGAGAAGATTTAAAAAAAAAAATGTGAATTATAATCTACTGTATACCACTAACTAGAGATTAAGCCATCTGGGTTTTATAAAACTCCTTTTTCCAATTTCTTACTTTCTGATTTTAAACAGGGAAATAATGCCTGTCTAATTGAGGATAAAATGTTGTCTGTAAGACAGACACGATGGAAAACCCATCGCAGTGACGAAGATCTGTATTTAAAAAATATATACAGTATATATAAGGTGAAATAGCAAAAATCTGAATGCCAGTTTTACCAGTCTTGCTTCGTGGAGCGGTGATGCTGATGATTAGACTCTCCAGCTCTGAGCTGCTCTTGTTTAGCTCCTGAACTCGGTTGCCCTGGGACTCCCACTCACTCAGCAGGTCCTGAGAACAAACCATGGAACATTACGAAACCCAGAACGTTCACTTTCCAGAACACGACTTTGCGTTTTCTCTTCTGCACACCCACCTTGAGCTGCTGCACTCTCCTCTGCAGGCCCTCCGTGTTAAGGTTGGGTTCTTTAGCGGGCAGCTGCTCCTGTGCCATCTGCAGCCACCTGAGGAGGGAGCCGGAAAGGGAGCGGAACTGCGCCAGCTGCTGGTCACAGTTCTGGGTGGCGTTCACTCTGAAGAGTATGATCAGACAGTTGAATTAAAGTACTGACTAGCCAATAGGAAAGTATTTGAAGTTACTTGTCGAGTCTCCTTTCATTCTAAATGTCTTACAATGTTTTTTTTTTTTTTGCAAGATATGTTTTTCAAAACATATCAGCCAAACCACTGATTTAAAACCTTTCGATGAACTCATGCAGCTGGCTATGCTTCAGTACTCCCCTGTTCTGCTATTACAGATTGGCTTGCATCACCAACATGACATTTAGTCGAAGGAATTATAAAAAGGTCCCGTCTGCTTCACGCTTAATAACACAGAGAAGGCATGATCATAATCGCACTTCTCATACACCAAGTACCATAGGACATTTATATATGAGGAACCGAGTCTTGTCTGGCATTTCACACATGGAACGCTTCAGAAAAAAAGCTCCTCTGGGTAAAAATTTTATTTTCACTCTGTGGTGACATTCTGCTGTGCTGGAATCTGGCTAGTGCCAACGCACAAACTTCTGTACATCTGTAATATTTGTTATACTCAAAAGGCATTTCTGATAGCATGGTTTCGGTTCACTTGTTCTCTCCGAGGAGAGGCGGAAAAGTTTCTGCAGAACAGTCAAAGTTTGTGACTGATTTATCCTATAATCAGGTTATACTTTATCCGAATGGGAACGATCTCTGTCATGATGAATACATCTTGGGCTATAGCGTCTCACTGGTCGATTTTCACCCCAGTCTAACATTCATTTTAACTTCATTTTGGGGAGAAATGTTAGGCGCTGCTCTACGTGACGATCACCAAAGGTTAAGCTAAGGGACATGTTTTGAAAAAATTCATGGACATTACTTCATTACAATGGCCAGAAGCTGTTCTGGTGTTTTTTTTTCAATCATTTTTCTTTTTCCATCCACCACACCATACCCTTGTCATAATGCATTAAATGTTTGGTATCGCCTTGTCTACCAAGCATGTGGAAACCACCTCAACTTCTACAGTGCGTCAATTTGGGAATTTCTAGTTTGGATCTGAAACAAGTGGATAAATCGGCAATTTTTTTTTATTTCGTCAGCTAACGAAGTTATATCGCAGCAGCTTTAAGTGTATGTTTAAGTTCCTCGCCAAACTGATAATAACTTATGGCTTAGCTTGTGCGCAGAGATAATGGATAAATCTGAACTACAGAGTCCACATGAGATGATCCATGACCCACGCAGTTCAATAATACATGAGGGAAAGGAAATTTATTGAGGCCCTGAATCGTGCACAAAATAAATTGGCACTATTTCACCAAGGATGAATGGACTTCACCTGTATTCGACAAAATGAAATATGTGGCTCATTTCAGAACTAACAGTAAAAGGCGGTGTTGTCCTAACATCATAATTCCTTCAGTGCCCTATTACAGCAATTCTACATAACCTTCAGGACAGGTGTTTTTTTTTGTGTGTTTTTTTTAATACCCAAAAATACCTCTCATTGACGCCGGCTTCTAGTCGAGCAAACTCATCAGACACCTCTTTGGTCGAGTCCACAAGGCTGTGCACGTTGGCAAATAGCCTCGACTTGCTCAGGTCTGTACCAAGCTCCACGAATGACTTCAGCCGACTAGTTTCTTGGACAAGATCCGATTTTACTTCCTATAACCGAAGCATAAGAAGTTAATTAGAGACTTTACCCTTTAGAAGGTAACATTAGAGCCTATAAAGAATCTCTAAATACAGCACCATGACTGCTGTTTGTGGATGACTCCATTACCTCTATGGTGTGTTTATAATCCTCGACGTTGTGGTCCGGCAGGCCCCCGAGGCTCAAGACTCTCTCGCGGCTCTGGGTGAAGTCTCGAAGGTCCGAGCTCAGGCGCTCGAAGCCCTCCAGCTTGGGCAGCACTACCCGCAGTTCGGCTTCTTTTTCGCCCTGTTTGGTCTGGGCTGCGGTGTAGCGCTGACTCAGGTCCTGCAGTGCCCCCTGCAGACCAGAGACTGTTGATGCATCTGCTGATTTCAGCAGCTTGGACACGGAGTCGCGAGTGGCCTCCACGCTGCCTTGCCGTGACAATAATTCTTGACGCAGTTTCTAAAAAAAAAAAAAAAAAAAGACAACGGATCAGGAAAAAGTAGTTATGCATAACTTTGCGTTTGAGTTTCTCAAATTCGTTCATGTCATTTGGGCACATTTTTTATTTAGATTTGAGTGCAGTATCACATAAAGCAAAGCTAGATAGATATTATATTATATTATACCTGATTTTGGGTGAGGGCCTCCTGTACTGCTTGGGCAGTAGGTTGGATTGGTCCAGGATCTAATGCTAGACCATCCAGCCAGGAAAGCAGTGCATTGAGTCCCTCCTGAACACTGACAGACTGAGCTACAGCAGTCTGGAGTTGCTCAGCTCTCTGACACACACACTCTGACAGCGTTCCAAACCGCTTCTCAAGTGCATCTGAAACGGATAATGTAACATAAGTAATATTTTAAAACGGCATATAATACATATATGGGATTAACAGAAAGCGGATATGCAGTTACCTGTGGTGATGTTGATAGCTGTTGTTTTGAGTTTGGGAGATTCCTGGGTGCTGGTGAGATCTTTCTCAGCTTTCTTAACCTTCTCCAATTGCACCGAGCGCTCAGCAAGCTCATCCTGTAGATGCTGGGAGAAAGAAAAGGAAAAATAAATAAATAAATAAAATACAGACATAAAAGGCTTTATTAAGGTCTCACTGATTCAAGATGAATTTCCTTCATCAGGGAAGAGTGGACACCCTTACCTGTACAGTATTGAGTGTATTTTGTAGTGTCTGAGTATCTGTCTGCTCTCCACTGGGTTTTAGTATGCTCTGGTTTTGCTCTTGAGCATTGAGCCAAGAATCCAGAGCTGTAGCCTCATCCTGGTACTGGTGGTACCGATCCAACAGAGTGGACAAATGGTTACCGAGATCGGCAGACTGCGAACAGCAGAAGAGTCAGGCATAGATTATTTCTAAAATGAATAATACATTACCTGATGTAGCTGCATAAAATATCTACAATTCTGTTAACCCAAAAAAAGACATACAGGTATTTTCCGACTCACGAAGGTTTGAGTTAGGAATTTCTGCAGATACGAACAGAGCACAGTTCTACTTCCAGTTCAAATCACGGAAGTAGCGCACGTGTATTGTACAAAAAGATAAATCATATTTACAATTATATACAATATTTTTAGTAAATGAGTAAATGTCCAAAGTCCGGTATATTGTATGTGCGTGCATGTGGGTGTGCGGGAGAACTGAGTCGGCCTCCCCGGTTTCAGTGAACCAGTCTGTGAGCATAATGATAGAAAATGGCCGTCTGGTAAAGCTGTTCTGATGATGAATAATGCTAATTTTGGTAAATCCTCAACAAAACAGAGTTCACAGTCCAATAGTCGGCAGTCTATCACGACTGCCACTCATGATTTGTATGCTTTACATTGTATATTGATATCAAAGGCGTATAAAACTTATTTTGTTATTTTGACTTAAGAACAAATCGGACTTACAAACCTGCTCCCGGGAAACAAAACTCGTTCGTAAGTTGGGAACTACCTGTACACTTTTTAATTTAATATCCCCAACATTAAAGAACCATACACATTTCAAAACATTCTGGATGTCTTTAATTAGTAGATTTGTATCCTGAAAAGATCACATCATTATGCAGATAAGAACTTTTCCTCTACCTTATTTTGTAGAGAACTGTAGCGTTGTTGTGCATCTTGTAGTTTATCACTGACGAGCTGCCTTGTGTCCTGTAGTGCTGGCTCAATAGCACCCGCCCTCTCCTGAGTGCCTTGTATCGAATCCAGAACCTTCTGTCCAGAAATGGATACGAACCGCAAATCTGCCTTGTGGCAGATCACGTCATCTGCCAGCTAGAAAACATTGACAAACAAGACGCCGGCATTAATCATGCATGAAACCCTTGCAAAACCAAATTACACTCAATGATTACAAAATATTAAACATTTGGCCATAATTAATACCTTTTTGTGCTCCTCCAGCCTGTCTTTCAGTCCCTGTGCATCAGCTTCTCCTTCCCTTAAGGAACACAGCCCTTTTTCATTCTGCTCTAGCCATGCTCCTAGGTTGCTATGTTCCTCCATGAACTTGGAGAGGTCATCCTGAAGCGCTTCAGTTCGTCTTAATCTCTCCTGGCAGCTCTGTAAACGTTCTTGGTGCTGGCTCTGGAGGTGGTCTAGTCTGGCGCGCAGACGCTGCTTCTCTTCCGGGGGCACACTGGAGTCTGGCTGCTCCAGGAGAGAGCGTGTGGACTGGGCCACCTGGAGGAGGTGAGCCTGCTGGGCTTGTAACTGCTGCAACTCAGCCTGGAACGGTTAAGGCGAATGGGAATCAATTAATGTTGAAATCAGGACTCAGAATAACCACATTTAAGTTTAGACATCTCGTATCTGACCTTTAGTAAGTCACTGTGCGAGGTCAGTGACCCTGCTGGCACATTGGAATCGGGAACAGTTTCATCAAACGACTTCACCTTAGAGGTGTCCAGTGATGATAACTCCTTAAGCAGCACATCAATTTTTCCCTGAGTCTCCTGCAGCTGCTCCTCCGCTTTAGCCTTGCGTAGACAAAAGGGAAAGAAAAGACTTTTTTCAGAAAGCACTGGAAAAGGAAACTCGATGCTGATATAAAGTATTTCCTTGACGTTTTTACCCTTTGTGTGTTTTGCTGGAGGGTTGTGTTGATGGTAGAGTCCAGCTGGGCGAGTGAGGACTGAGCCGTGTCTGTGAGGGTGTGGTATTGCTCTTTCATATGTGCCAGTGCTGCTTGAAGTTTAGCCCTTTCCTCTGGACTCAGATCCTCACCACGCTCAGCCAGGAACTCTTCCACTGACCGAATCGTCTCCATCATGCCGTCACCTTTGGCCTGAAGATCTTTCTGCACCTCCTGGAATTTTTGGCATTTACATTAAGCTACACGGGTAATCTATATCCCTATATAAATATTTAACAGTCATGCAGCTCACTTATTAAATCACCTTGAGCTCAGTGTGCTTTTGCTGAAGTACATTCACATCGCCTGAATCAGCTCCGGTTCTCTGACTAGCCAGCAGGCTCGCTGCACCGGCCAACCACATGCTGAGGCCTTCAAGCTTCTGTGAACACTCCGCTTTCTGCTGCTGCACTGCCTAAAACCCAACAGAATAGTTTTTCCTCCTTGTTGGTCCTTGTACAATAATCGAAACTACATTCATCAGGATCATTTGTGCTTCATTGTTTCTAACTAGAAGATTTTCACTTCTACCCATCATATAACTGATTAATCACACTTCATTTCTTACACAAAACTACGCATTGTTTGAGCAAGATGTATCCATTCTGATCACACAGACAGACAGACAGACAGAGACAGACAGAGACAATTTTTCACAAGGTCAGTCAAGCAGCAAAAGTGATTTCGGTTTATCGCAACGTCATTTCATCAGTCGGTTATTTTCCTTTGCTTTAAAACCAACAGCGAGTAAAAACTCTATTATTATAAAATGGTTGATTTCATTCTCTAGCCTTTTCAAGTTGGCATAAGCGTTTGTCCTCTGTGGCATCTGTAACAGCAAGGCAGACAGGTTAATACATATATGTTATATCAACACACATGCACAAAGCAATAAAATATCTAGTGTGAGTGGTAGAAGAAGCCGTAAAAGCATGATGGAGCATAGCGGTATTAAAATTGCAAAACTGGTGCCTTAAAATAACTTCTGTTGCTTGGCGGATGAAAAAACATCAGATTTGTATTATAGATTACAATCATTCTATCGTTTATGCGTTTATTACCTAAGTGTTAACAAAAATCCAAAGTAAAATCCTGTTTCTGTTATTGCGGCTGTTAAAGCAAAAGCATTCAACCAGGTATTTCCAAACCTCTCTCTCCCTAGCAGTCTGTCTCTCTTTCTCTCTCGCTCTTTCCTCCTGTTCCCGCTCTCGTTCCTTCTGAACTTGCTCCTCTTCCCTGACTCGTTGGACAGAGAGGGCCTCGGCCCTGGCGTGGGTGCGGCCCGAGGCCTGGTGAAAAGCACTCTGAAGCTGCTGAAGGTGTCTCAGCAGATGCCTGCTTTGCTCAGGTGCCAGATCCTGCGCACGCTCCGAGATGAACACCTGGATGTCAAAAGCCACAGCGTTTACATCACTGCAGCGAGCTGTGAGACACTCCTGCAGATCCTGAAACAGAAAAGCAAATGTGATGTAAAATGTGATGTGGAATAAAACATGAGAGTGGAGACAGTTACAGGAAAATAATCAATTATGATATTTCAAATGTTTCAAGTGTTTGAAACCTTGTATAACCAAACCAATTTTCCAATTATTTTCTTCAACGACAATAGCTGTACAGCATTTTATCTATTTGTAGTTTTGGTCAAAGGGATCCATTATGCAAAATCCACTTTTTAGTCATTTTAGTCATTCAGATGGGTACATACAAGAAGCATGAAAAAACAAACAAACATAAAAACACTAAGAATTTTGTATTGGCTGAGACTTAAACAAGCCACTTAGATTTTCCCCTAATGTGACCTCACATAAAATGGGCTTCACCCAGCTGTGCTCAGCTCTCCTGTTGTCTGGTGGAACGGGCTTGAAACAACATATTTTGAAGCAGAGTGAAATAGTCGGAACCAGAGGCATGATTAAAATGCATTATCCAAGACAGTTTTTGGCAGCTATGAGAAAAATGTTAACTTGTTAAAGAAATAATACAATATCAGACCATTGATGTTATCCTTTACATTGGAGCAATTCTTCAACAGCTTAGTTTTACTCGCTTATTCTATATACTACTACTGTACAGGGTCACGAGAGCCCTGGAGCCTATCCCAGGAGACCTGGGGTACTACAATCCAACACACTCACAGGCTGCAGGCAACTGGAAATACAGTAGATATGCCAATTAGCCTAATCTGCATGTCTTTGAATTGTGGGAGTTAACCAGACACGTATTAAGAGAACATATTAAGCACTGGGAGAACAAGCAAACTCCATGCTTTCCATGCAGATCCATGCTCGAAGGCAGGAATTCGAACCCTCGAGCCTGGAGGAATGAGGCCACCATGATAACCACTATGCCGCCAGCTTATTAGTAATATTCTAATGATAATGATAAGGAAACTTCATCATCAACACCCTCTAACTTGAGAATCAGAATAAAAAATTCTGAACAAGGAATTATTACTCAAACAATATTTCTCAGAGCAAAGTTCGTGAGTGATACCTTGACTTGTTGCAGTTTTTGATTGAGCCACATTAATGTTCTTCTATCATTCCCTTTAATCTTTCCATCCTCAGATGGAGCTGCTTCTTGCTCCATCTGAGCTTCTGTGTCATTAAGCCAGTCAAGCAGATGGTCCACTAGTCCAGTCAGAGACTCCAACTCGCTACTCACTGCCTCCTACGGGGAAGTAGAAAGCATTTTTGCGGTTTCAGTGACTGCTGACATTCTGGTGTGCTTCTAAAGTTCTACTAAAACTAAAGCTCATACTGTATCTGATATTAACATCTTACCTTCTGTGCATCACGGTGTGACTGCATCCCTTGCAGAGCACTCTCGGCAAGATTTCTTGCAGCGTCAAATGTACGGGACAAACTGCGCTGGTCCTTCTCCAGGGCCTTGACTAATTGGGGTGGGATATCGTCACTGTGAGACTCCAGGAGTTGCTTGGCTGCTTCAACCTCTTTGTTTACTTGGGGCTCCAAATCAGTGAGCTCTAGAGCAAGAGCCTTTTTTTGGAAGAAGAAGAAAAAAAATAAATAAATAATTATTGATTAATTCTGCATAAAAAAGGTTCCTTAAAAACCCCATTAGAAAAACCTCCCAGCCTGAAAAGGAAAAATACAGAGTCGCACTGGTTTGTTGGTGTGTGTGATTAACAAATCGTTTATGCATATTTTCAGGATTTTAGGTTAAAAAGCTTTGAAGGAAAATCCATACAACAAAACCTCTCATACAGTACTGTGCAAAGGTCTTGAGCAACCCATCATTTCCTAACATTAAATGACATGAATGAAATGAAAGAAATGAGAATGAGAAACATTACATAACAACCTCAGCAGCAACCTCATTTCCCCTCTCGATCATCTGTCATCATCTACATCCATTTCTCACAGGTTCATGCCTTAAGTTCCATGCATTCTTTATGCTTGAATGATTCATAGGTCACTATGGGGCTTAGCAAACAAAAACATTCCTCTGAAACTGCTCAGCTACAGGAAATGGACTGAAAATGAGAGACAAAATCTTGCCAAAGTGAAAGCCAAAAAAAAAAAAAAGTCCTTTAGAGAACCATTTCTCAAGACTACATTCAAAATACAATGCAATGCAATGACTTTAAACGGCCAGGGATGTTGATTAATATTAAAGATTCCTGATTTATTTATCATGTCCCTGTCCAACTCTGCAATAATCTATGCTAACCACCAAATGAAATCTAAAGAAATCCTTAAGAAACACCCCCCTTTTCTCAGAATATAGAAAGAATATTTTAGCAGTGCTCACCTCTGTCTGTTTAATGATGTCATCAAGTGTAGCAAGACTCTTCCCCATGGACTGCTGCTGCTGTTGCTTAAGACGGACTTCAATGTGCCTCACCATGGAGAGCAGTGCTACAATTTGTTGATCATGTTCTAGGCATTCTTGACGGATCAACGAGGACTTGAAAGATTTTAAATGAATGGATTAGCGATTGAACTCCCTGTCCAAGCTGATTGGCAAGATTACACTAGAAAAGTGGGAATTTCCAAATTATTTGAGAATGCATACAAACACAGCATCTTACCTTGCCTGTCTGTGGGGTTGTCCTCGGTTCTTCGCTAAGGTCTTCAGCCTGTTTTACATCAGCACCCTCCTGATGTTCTTCAATGTCCTCCTCTTCCCAGCTCTCTGTAGAGTCCTCTTCTAAATTAGACGGTTTTGACTCTGAAGACTCTTCAGAGTGGATGGATGATACCTCTTTGGATTCACTGTCGGTATACCGATATTTCTTAGACATAGCTTGCAGTGGCACCTTGCTATGTGTATCCTTCAGCTCGGTTTCAAAGGTTTGTACACATGTATCAGTGTGCTGTGGTACCGCATCTGAACTGTTACCTAAAGTTACAGCGGGCACAGATTTCTGGTGGTCATTGTCTTCCTCAGTAAAAGTAATATATGGCTCCTTGGGGACGGCTGAGTCTCCTAGCGTTTCGCTTTTGAGAATTTCACTTTCTTTTGTTCTCGTCTCACAAACTTGCCTGTCTAATCCAATAGTGAGCTCCAATATTTGCTTACTAGGGTCCGAGACAAAATCTGAGCTCGCAGTACTACTCATGTCCTGCTTTTTGTAAACGTTATCCTTAGTCTGGTCTGGCTCACCTAAACGAGTTTGTGTACAGTCTGTTGCAGTTAAAACATCTCCTGGCAGCAGGTTTTTATTTGTGTCTATCTGCTTCGTCTGATGTATTGCATCAGTATCGTCTTCGTTTGCACGGAGTGCAACGCTTTTCTGCTCGATCTTGGCTTTCTCCTGAGACGTCGCATGCCGTTCTTTAGCTGACCCTTGGCGCAATGCTTCTAATTCTTCAGCGGCCTGTTTCTCACTGACACCCCTCTCAAAGACTTTCCTAAGAATGCTTTCTTTGGCTTTCATCAGGAGTGCTTCTTTCTCCAGCTGTGCCTGGTTAGGTTTCTGAGGTTGTTCCAGCCCATCGTTTTTTACTGCACTGCCTGTCTGACTTTGAGATGGGACGTTGACTTGGGATCTTTGCGCTGGCTCACCAACGTTGCTCTCCTCGGATTCCTTGTCAGTATTTACCATCTTGGTCTTTTTATTTTTTCTTTTCTTCTTCTTCTTCTTGTCTGACTGATCTGAAACTTGATCCTCTATTTCATGGTCCACCGGTGTTTCTGATGTTTCATTTTTGACTGCGGATTGCATCTGAGTCTGTAATTCACCTTTTGTGTTTCTGCCAGCATCCACCAAGTCAGCTGGGTCATGTTCTGATGGTTCCAGGCCTACATTTTCCACATGCCGCCTCTCTTGCGTCACTTCTACACTCTTCACAGACTCTATTCTCTGGTGTAGACTTTCTGGAATAGACTCAATGCTATTACTTGTATCTGGTACTCCTGACATCTCTGCATTGACAAGGCTCTCTATTTTCACATCTTCAGCAATTAATTTTTGATCCATGTCAGCATATTCTTTTGTAATTCTGTTCTCCACTTGCATGGCAGATAAATCCTGTGATGCTTTTATAATTTCCAAATCTCTAAGGTTTTTATCTTTGACTACATCAGTGGCCACAACATTTTCAAATTTCTTTATGCCCTCTGTAGGTGACGTTAGGCTCATACATGGAGATTTCTGAACTTCCAAATCCATTTTAACATCTCTTTGTTCTTCCACTTGTTCTTGATCACCGGTGTCTTCTCTAGACATGTCCTCTGTATTTCTGACACCTTTAACATCCTTCAAATCTACTTTGGTCTCTCTGTTCATATTCTCGTCTACGAATTCCTGTCCTGTGACTACACGGTCCTTGCCAAACTTGATTTCCATGCCTTCTACAGGTGAAATCATACCCATATACATAGGCTTTAAAACTTCATCATCCTTCTTGACCTCCATGAGTTCTTTTACATCCACGACACGTTTCAGCTCGATGCCAATCATGTCTGTTACGGATTTGTCCTTAATATCCACCTCAAGAGAAACCTCCGTCACATCTTTTATAACCTCCAAATCTGCTTTAAACTTTCTCTCCATTAACACATCTTCAGGTTTCTGGTCAGTCTTTACAACTTCCTTTCCAAATTCATTGTCAGGACTCTCTATACTTGAAGTCACACTCGTACATGGAGGAACCTCTAAATCCACCTTCACATCTTCAGCAAGTTTTTGATCAACAACTTCTTTTCTAAACTGGTCCTCGGTGACCTCTACAAGAGAAACCTCTGTCAAATCTGAAACTTTTCCAACCTCCAAATCTCTTTTGACACCTATCTTAACGCACATAGCTTCAGATTTTTGATCTGTTATGGCATCTATTTTAACCTTGTTGTCGGTCATGTTTACAGGTGATGTTACACTGAAATCAACTTCAGCCTCTCTTTTCATGCCCACATCTATATATTTTTGATCAGTGGCTACAGCCTCGGTTCCATATTTGGACTCTGTGACCGCTTTGACTACTTCCTCAACTTTCACATTATTTTCAGAATATGTTTGATCAATGGAATTATCAGATTTTACTGTCTTCGTCTCAGCACAAGATACAGAAGGAGCTCTATTTACGTCACAGGTTTCAGAACAGTGCTCAGGTGTTTGAACAGTGCTTGCATCCATCAAGTGGCAGCCATTAGCATCCTCTGTAGGTGTAGCCACACTAACTTCTTTATCATATACATCTACTTTGAGCTCTTCACTTCCAAGCTGTTTTGCAATGGTGTCTTCAGATGATGACGCACTGACCACTGGAGATCTTCTCATTTCAATCACCATCCCATCCTGTTGGTCAGCTTTCTCACTGGGTTTACCAGATTTTTCATTTGAGTACATTTTTACTCCATTTTTGTCCTTAGTACCCTGGAACCGAGTTGTCACCCTTACATCTAGTGATTCTACCTCTGATCTTTTCTCAGGTTCTGGACACATTTTGGTTTGCTTTTTATGTTTTCCTTTTCCTCTCTTTTTTCCAGGCATCTTCTGCCCATCAGTAAGTGTTGATTCGGACGTGTCATTTCTATTGTCAGTGCTCTCTTCACTTTTAGGGATTGTCTTTGTATCACACACTGAATGCAGTTCTGTTGCCTTGGGAATCTCATTAATTTTTTTGATAGATGAAGGTTGCCCATCATGCAGCTCGTGTACAACGCTGAAGGAATTCTTTTCATAGTTTCCCAGGTTCATGTCTATTTTAGGGTCTAATTTAACTGTTGGCTGTATTTGAACATCTGGCTTGGTGGTTTGGAGAACAATGTCACAGCTTTTTCCAGCTTCAGAGTAAATCGTAGATATTTGTGAAACTGGAACAAGTTTGTGTCTTGATTCTTCCTGGGGCTCCATAGGTTTATGTTGTACAGGGCTACTTTCTTCAATATCCTCCTGTAGCATTCTTTCTGCTTTTCCAGTAAACTGACCTGAAACCTCAAATGAAACATCATCGTTTTCAACTCCACTTGATGCAAAATCCACATGGATTTCATCCGCCAATTCAGATGATGGATAATGTTGAAGCAGTTGCAGCGGTTCATCTGAAACTGCCTCCAATTTATCTTTATAATGATCTGTAGATCTGACGTTGGCAGAATGCAATGTGTTCTCTTCTATGTTATTACAACTTCTTACTGTAGGACTGTCTTGATATGAAACACTCGGAGACACAAGAGGATCCACAAGTCCAAAGTAATCACAAAGTTCTGCAGCCATATCTTTAGAGATTAGCCCAGCCTGGACAGCCTCCGTAAGACTCGACACCCTCTGACCACTGACGGGGTTAACCAAGCCACCTTTCAAAAATAGATTTTTAGCAATAACCATGGCAACATCTTTTGGAACAAGGCTTTTGTCAACAGCGTCGTTAAGAGACAGCTTTTCTCCACTTGAAATATCGATGATGCCTCCAGAATCTGCCTGACTCTGTAATAATCTGAGTGCAGGAATGAGATCAACCTGACCAGCCTTCAGTGCTTCTTGTACGGTCATCAGGTCATTTTCTTTGTTTGGAATACCTCTGAATGGTCTTACTTCGAGGAAACGCCAACCTGTCTCAATGTCGATCTTTGCTTGTTTGGTTAGCTCTGAATATGGTACAACACGAGCATTTTGAGGATCCAAAACACCACTTTTTACAATTGGAGACTCCATAGCTTCATTTGCAGTGCCTTGATCAATCACACTACAGGAAACAGCTTCGGTCAATGTAAGGTTGCTCTTTGAAGCACCATCATAAATGAAGCCTACAGCTGCCTGAAGAGAAGCAGCATTTGGATCTGAACTAAACTGGTCTTGTCTTGACTTCTCAAACTGTTTGAGTTTTGGAGCAAGTGAACTGTCAATCAGGCCTTGATGTACCGCATCCGTAACATTCAGGCGAACTCCAGACTCATGGTGCAAAATTCCACCTTCAGCTACCTGTTGCAATAGGATCTGCTCTGCTTCTTCTTGAACAATAAGGCCTTTTTGCAGAGCTTGTTGAATTGATATAGGCTGTTTTGTTTCAGGATCTATGATTCCATTCATCTGGAGTTGCAGTTTCAACTTTTTTTGCTCTACATCTGGATCAGAACACTTTCCATGATAGGACTTCTCCAATAAAAGTAGATCATCTTTTTGCTCTTCCTCTATTAGCGCAGATTTGGCTGCAAGGTTAACTGAAACTTTTTTGCCTTTTTCAAGATCAACGACTCCGCCAGACACGATCTGGCCCTCAAGAAGGCGAGATGCTGTATCTGTATCCAAAAGTCCATCTTTAGCAGCCTCCCGTAGTGAGCATATTCGACCGTGCTCTACATCAAACACACCAGCCAGGGATTTTTCTGACTGGAAAACCTTGGTCATTAAATCTTTGTCCAAAAGACCTTTCTGTATAACATCTTCAAGGCTCAGTGCTTGACAGCTATGCATATCCAGGAAACCACCAAAAAGCTCTGCTTTAGACATTACTTTCAAAGCAACGTGGTCTGGGAGCAGATTCTCGTATACAGCCTTATTAAGGAACAACTTCTGCATCCCAGCAGTCAAAAGACCCCCCTGCAGCAACTCCTGTGACATGCGATCAAGTTCAGCATTTTCGGAAATGTCCACAGATGTGATCTTTTGGATTTTTAGTGAATCTGCATTTTCCATATCTTTGTTGTTATCTATTTGAGCTGAGCTTTGTTCACTTACATCGACCACTTCAATTTTACTAACTTGCATGCCTTCTGTGACATTTTTGTGAAGCTGATCAGGTTGACTTGCTTCTACAGTATCTTTAGTTGTGGTTTCAACAGTAATGTTTGCTCTCAACTTATTTAAAGATGGTGCACTTTCTGCTTTATTTTCATCATGCATATTCTTATGCGACGCTGAGCTTGGCATCTCAACCTCAAGACAAGAGCTTGGTTCTGTCAGTTCTAGGAATGATTCTCCCTTACTTCTGTTTTCCACTTCTGGACTCAGTGATTGAAATGTGGCATCACTAGACAAAATGTCCTTCTCTTTTACAAGCAAGTGTGATGTCTCAAGTTCTGTCTCTGATACAGTGGCGTCTGTGCCCAAGTACTTTACTAAAGTTCTGTCAGGGTGTTTGCCTGCAACTGTTTGCGCAGAATTCTTGTGTGTGCTCTTCTGAATATTTTCCATTTTATCTGTTCCATCCTCTTCTAAAACAATGTGCTTTTCTTGGACATCCTCTCTAGGGATATTAAAAGTTGAGCTTTTCTTTAGATTTTCCTGAATGTTTTCTTGTTTTGTTTCACTTAATGACCTTATAAACTTGAGTTCTCCTGCTGCCTCCCTGCCAGAGGGCTCTTTCAATTGTGGTTTATGCTTGTTTTGATCTTTTGTTGTTCCAATTGCATTAATGAGCTCCATCAGTTCAGGTTCCAGCAGGACCAGACGCTCTCCTGAGTGTGCATTTATATAACTGTTTGTCATAAGGTAAGAGAGGAGATGGTGGAGAGCTTGCTCCTGAGGCCTGGATGCCTCCAAAAAGGAAGTATCAGGTTGAAGGTGTGGGAGTGAGGCAGGGGCTGAGTAGGACAGTGGTGATGAGAAGGAAGAACCCAAGCGCTGAATGCACCCTGTTTGATTCATAGCAGGCAGAATGTCAGGAATCTTTGTCTGCTCAAGAACCTCTGCTGCTTCTGTTGCTAAAACGTCCTCAGCATGTCCCAGAGGAGTCAGCTGACCACTTTCTGGGGAGTAAATTGCACCAATAGAATGTCGCTTGTTTAGAATTTTCCGAGCTAGGTCACCTGAAATTACACCCTGCTGAAGAGCTTCAGTGACAGGAAGCAGCTCCCCTGACTCTGGCCATAAGATGCCCGTAAAAGCCCAGAGAGATTCCAGAACCCTTAAAGCCATGCGAGGAGACAGAATGTTTCTTTGGATAGCTTCATCTAATTCCAAGCGTTCTCCACTGACTGGGTCAACAAGTCCACCCGTTAGTAACTGGTGACTCAGTAGGGAACAGGCCAGGTCCTGGTCCATAAGGCCATGCCTCACAGCTTCATCTACTGTCAGTCGGTGACCAGTGCGAGGATCGGTGATGCCACCTGCAAACAGCTGAGCCTCCAGGAGTCTAATAGTGACGTGCCGGTCAATCAGACCCTCTTGGACTGCCCGGAAAATGCCTACCTTTATACCAGATCGTAAGCAGATTGTTCCCCTTGACTGCTGATTGACTGGCAGTAGACGCAGACCAGTCTCCTGATTCAAAATACATCGCTGATAAAACTCAGACAGACTGAGTTTTTCAGCTGTATTAGGATCGATAAGTTCTTGCCTATCAAGACGGTCGTGTAATTTATTGTAAACGTTCGCAGAGATGAGACCTTTGTCTTTAGCAGTTTCAAGACTAAGGATTTCGTCTCTGGTGTCGTCCCGAAAGCCTCCTGTGCTCACCTGCAGCTCCAAGATACGAAACCCAATTTGTTCAGTTATGTAGCCTGCTTCAATAGCAGCAGCAACTGGTATTGTGTGGCTCTTTGTGAATTGGGAACTTTGGACAAGATGAAGGGCATCTTCTATTCCTGATAGCGACTGGTGGATACGGCTATCGATCAGACCAGAGGTGAAACTTTCTTCTAAGGAAAAACCCTGAGCGGAATCAGGATGCAATAGACCACCCCTAACAAGCTGTGCCTCCAGCAGCACGTAGCACGTGTCTTGGTCGATAAGTCCTCTCTGTGCTGACTGGAAAACTGGGAAGGTTTCCACAGTACCGAGATCAATTACTCCGGCGATGGTTTCTCGTCCCTGGAAAAGGAGATAAACTGTTTAAGTATGATTATATTACAAAACTAGGATTATAATATTTTAAAAAATTTATTATAACTAAGCAAGTGAAGGGTTTAGAAAAGACCCACACACCAAGCATGCAAATGTAATACAAGTTGGTATTCAGTACTAGTTAACTAAAATATGATTCAATTACTGGCAATTTTGCCTAGCTGGACTGACATTGAATTAAAAAAAAAAAAAAAAAAAGCAAATAGGAAACATCAAGATTTGTTTTATAGCAACAATGATGCATAAACATACTAAAGCAAAAAACAAGATAACTACTGTGGAAATTTACAATAGTTTTCTTTATGTACAGCAAAAAGAGTGAAGAGAAAAAAGCAGCTGAGAACTAAGCCAACGGTAAGAGAGAAAGCAAGCACTACTTACCGTATGGAGGGGGTCCATACACGCACACAAACAGATAGGCCGACGGCTCGGCAGTTTGAGGTGCAACAAGGTGAGAAGCTGGATGTTAGCGTTCTGCATGCCACACTCCATCTGCCTGAGACACTGCCAGCACTGACTATCTACTATCTGACTTTCCTAGCCACTTCTGATCTTATATTACCGTCCTATCAATTAATCTCTGAGATAATCTGTTTCATTATGGGGCCTGGATAGAATTTCTTGATCATTAGCTTAGTACTGTATTTGACAGTAAACTGTAAATGTGTTTTCTGTGCTATGAGAAATTTCTATAAAAAAAAAAGAAAAAAAAAAAGAACATGACTGAAATGACCGGAACTTATCTTTAAACATTTTCTAATCTGACTCAGATATTTTCTGGCAGCCGTTAGTGATTTTAAAGCAAAATGCTGATTAAGTCACACAATATTACTGTTTTTAAAGACACAGACAAAGGCAATATCGCATACATACATACAAACACACACACACACACACATAAATGCTTTGTGATCTGGACACATCATGCTCAAACAGACAGAAGTAAGCGTAGCTGGCCTTTACATTATTCCCTATGAAATGTCTGATATTTAGGTAACCATTGGTAATAATGCATACATCTACATCTAGGCATTTAGCAGACGCCCTTATCCAGAGCGACTTACATTTTTATCTCATTACATCTGAGCAATTGAGGGTTAAGGGCCTTGCTCAAGGGCCCAACAGTGGCAACTTGGTGGTTGTGAGGTTTGAACCTGGGATCTTCTGAACCGTAGTCCAATGCCTTAACCACTGAGCTACCCCTGCCCATTTATACCCATTTTCACCATATTTCATTAACTCACTCTTTTAAACACGCGCACACAAGCAGACATACAAAGATCACTGCATACACACATAAAATTATGTAATATACAGTATGTAATATTTGTAGCTAAAGATGCATGTCTAAAATGTGTACCTATGATTTTCACAATGACAATGTTCACATCTATGATGCAAAAATAATCATGAATAATTACATGTGCAATGGAAACTACAGGGAATGAACTTTGAAGATGTCTGTGTAAAACTATAAAAACTATTCATTGCTACTTCTTTAGATCTCATGGCCAGTAAGTAGCAATAAGCAGATGTTTGATGAAGATGATGATGATGATATGATTACAAGCATGTTGTGAATTATATGTTAGGGTTTCACTCCATGCTATTAAAAATGTTATGTTGAAGCAAACCTGTGAGACTTATGGAGGTGGTGATGGATGTCAAAAACACAAGTGAAAAGCAACACACGAACATGCAGCACACGTAGCACTCGCACAGTCTCGCACACAACGCTCCATAATGTCCTTTAAAAAATTGTAACATATTGTAGGACAACCATTTAAAGCAATGTATCATAAGCACTGTTTCAACGCAAGCGCTGCATTTGGCTTTTAGAGCTCCAAAGCGAGCACTCGCCTTAACCCTTTAAGTCTACCTTTCGTTTCTCCTCTTTGGCCAGCTGTTGTTCGAGCTGCTGAAGCTGAGATGCGGAGCGGTCGCACAGCTCACTGTAGGTGGATTTCAGTTCATCCAGCTGTGATGTAACTTGGGCACGCTCTTCAGGGGACAATCTATGGGACAATGGGGTAAGTCAGTATAAAATGTGTGTTTGCTTGAACATGTCCAGAACAGCAGTCTTTGGTTTTAACTACAGTGTGGCTGCAGGTTTTATTCTTTCTAAACAGGTCACATATGATTCCACAGTAGTTTCGTTTCCTGTTGGGGTGAAAACCTGCAGCCAGTCTGGTTCAGCGCAGATAAGTCCACATAATTTCACGTGTATACTGCAGGCTTAAACCCAAGTATTGCTATGGTGACCATAAAGAAGGTATTCTGCTCATTCCATGACTCTTATTCATAATACCATGACTTTTACGCACATCATCTCAGAACCTTTTTTCTATCCCCATCCTGTCTGGCTTGTTCAATAGGGATTTAAATCTCTTTTTTTTTTTTTTTTTTTCTTTTAACAGGTGCTTTGCGACATTGTGTTATTTAACTGAAAATCACACTCCTGTGTGTGTTTGTTGTGAAACTTAAAAAGCGAGGTGGGGAGATGGAAGAGGAGTGTTACTGTGTAAAACGAGGCGAGGGAAGGGGCTAATCCCACACACACACACACACACACACACACACACACACACACACACACACACACACACACACAGCGCCTGTGCGCACCAACGGAAACACTTATCTGTCGGAATTTATTTGTACTTTTTTTTTAAAGGTAAAGTGCAGATTCATTTGTTTTATTTTCATTTTATAGAAAGTATTAATTATTTTTATGTATTTAATTTTTGGGGCTGTGGAACGAATAATTTGAGTTTTCATAATTTCTTATGGGAAATGATGATTTGGTTTATGAGTGTTTTGGAACATGAGCCCACTTCTGGAACGAATTATGCTCATAATCCAAGGTTCTACAGTATATATATATAATATATATATATATATATATATATATATATATATATATACACACACATATTACACATATATATAATATATATATATATATATATATATATATATATATATATATTTTATTTATTTTATTTTATTTTTTACCATAATACGTGCTGTATAAGTACGAGAACTGCACTCACTTGCTGGCTTGTTTGGAACGAAGGAAGGCTTCTGTGCTTCTGATTGCTTCAGCAACTTCTTCTTTTTTCGAGGCTAACTGCTCACTGATTGCCTGAATAAGAAAAAGGTTCATCAAAATCTATAAAACCATACCTTTAAAATCACAGTTTACTTTAAGTGTGTCAATGGTCGGGTTAAACCGGGTGATCTCTTCATACCTGCTGTGCAGCAAGCGACGTCTGAGCTGGTCCAGCAGCTCTGTCCTGAAGGCCCTTAACCCAACCGAGCAGATCTGAGACCTGACCCACTCTGGCCTGTCTCTCCTCCTCGACTTGTTTCTGCAAGACAAGAGCAAGCATTGCATTCCAAAATGTGCAAATACCTTCCAAAAACAAAGTGACACCTTGTCTAGCTTCAGGTCAGACCTCTTCTTCCTCAAGTCTCCGCAGTGCATCACTGATGTACTTGACATGTTGTGTCGTCAGCGTCACCAGAGCTGTGTACCGAGTGCGAAGATCCATGAACTGCAGGAACAAAAAAAAAGACAAGGTTTGAATAAATCCACTGCTTGTGGGCCAAATAAGAAATGCAGAGGTAGGTAGAGTGGCCCCAAAATTTACTCAGATAAGAGCTGTACTTCAAAATATTATTACTGAAGTAGAAGTAAAAAGTAGTCATCCAAAGTATTACTCAGGTAAGCGTAAAAAAGGATTCGGTGAAAAGCTACTCAAGTACTGTTTCTTTTCTTTAGAAATGTTAATAATTATACAGCTTTGTACATGATGCCAGGGAGCATTATATTTTTTGGGATGCATCAAAATTTACAACACGTGTGTTGGCGATAATGTACCGAAATATGCTTATATACTCATAGACCGTTAAAATAACATATATGTCAATTAAAGTTAATATTTAATCGAACAAACTACAAGCCACTATAAGCAGGATGGCTTTATGGCAATTTTACAAAATTAATGTTTACTTTTTTTGTACTTTTTTTTTTTTTTTTTTTACTTTTTACTTTTGAGTAAATGTAACTCGTTACTACCCACCTCTGAAGAAATGTGGGAATTACGTTCTATAAATATTTAATAAGAATAATATTGTTGGAGCAGTTCAAGATTAAAAAATCTGTCACTATATGAGCATAGTAATTAAATTAAAGCAATCCATGCAGTGCAACTAAAATTATAACATTAATTAATTTTTTGTGTAGGCTAAACAATACAAATTATATAACAATTTTTACACACACATGTATAATAATAATAATAATAATAATAATAATAATAAAAAACCCAGTCTATTACATCATAAATATCAGATAAATATTTAGAAATAAATAAACTTACATTTAATACTATTTAAATGTAATAATAATTAAAGTTAATGCTTATTATTTTTACTTTTACTAGCAATTATAATATTAGCAAATTCTCTTACAGTGAAAAATTTTAAAGAATTGAAGCATGTACCCTTTCATAGTATGATTATTAACATCACTGAATGTTAACTGATAAATAAAACACTATAAAAACAATCTTGTAAATAATATCACTTTGACAAGTTAATTTCATGTATACATAACCGACTCCAGAACCACAGGCTTTGATCTCAGTTATAAACCATTGCACCGCTTGAATTCGCAAATTCCATAAACTAATCCCATTCCTTTTATCCTCTCGTACCTCTTGTGTTATGGCGTCTGATGAAGAATGCATCCTCCTCCTTTTCACCGGAGACTTCTGAGTCGATTCCACGAAGGCTCTAAATGTCATCAGCTGCAGTTCATAGTCCTGATGGGAAACAGGGAGGCACACTACACTGTCAGACAAATGTTATTTGCGTATATTTCGATTAAAAAAAAATGAAAAAAAATCCCAGAGTCCTGCCAAAACAAGCCGAGTCTACAGTAGCCCGGTCGAGTCAATCTGTCCTGAATGAGCTCTTACTTTTACAGCAGTGCAATAGTGTTTAGAGTAGGTCTGGCACTCGTCCAGTTTTCCTTGGTTCTGTTCAATCTCAGCCACCAAAGCCTGTGGGGGTACACAGAGCATTAGGTCTAGATGAAACACATTCCAGGTAAAAACCACTTCTCAGGGCTGAAATACACTTAAGTTAAAAACCACCTCACGGGGCTGTGACCCACCGTCTGCTGGGCGAGCTGCTCAGACAGGGCTTTACTGTCAGTCTGCTTGGGTTGAGTGTTCTCCTGTTTCTCGGTGGTCTCTTCGATCCAGCGTATAAGACCAGAGTGACCATCCCTGTACTGCTGGAGCACTGAGCCTATCATCTCCAGATCAGATTGCCTACGGGAAACACATTTATTATTATTTATTATTGGTGCTAACCAATCTCACCCACATCCCATTAAGCCGGCAATCCGTGAGAGCTCACCGCGTTTCCATTTGCCTGCATACGCCATTCCATCTCTCAGTGAGTTGCTGAGCTTTCTCCTGATAGCGCTCCAGTTCAGGACTGCGCTCGGAGTGCAGCTGATGGAGTTGGGTGCCCGCTTCGCGTACCCGCTGCACCTCCGAGCTCAGCGACTGGAAGATGTGGTCCTGCTCCTTCACCTCTGAATTCCATTTCTGAAAAAGCAAGTAGGAAACAGTTAGAGACACTGTAGACAACTGCCTTCCTAAAGGACTCAAAAACAATTATAAGCCCAAATAAAAATAACTCGCTGACCAATAAGCATTCCCATTACGGCCAGGACCAATCACCACTTTATTAATAATCCTTGATAATGTTCAAAGATTGGTCTCATTTAGCAAATTGGAGTCCAACATCTGGATTATTTGTGAATCATATTTTAGAATACCGCAGGAACGCTGTCAAATTTATTGATATACAGGACATCAATACAAAAGAGATCCCTGAACTAAGACAAACAAATCCAGCCAATAAATTTACAGAAAAGTAAGAATGTCATGTAAAAGGATGAACTTGCTTTCTAATTTATGGGGGATTGGGAAATATCAACATGTGCATGCCAGAATGAAGAAAATCAGAGGAGTCAAAAACAGAGGGTTTTTTTTTTTTCGTTCGCTTTGTGCAATAAAAACATTTACACATGTCGTGTACCAATTCATTACTTGAGACTTCATAACCTGGCTTGGCTTTGTGGAAAATATATAAAACATGGCAAGGGTACAATATCCTGAGTAGTCATGACGCAGATATGCATCTTTTGCACATATTGTGATGTTATGTTCTTGTGATATTTAAGACGACAGCCGCTTTCCTTTTTCTCGGGTAACACTGGTCGCTCATAGGAACGAACACTGTACAATTTGGGATGAAAAGTTGACTGACGTTAGGAAAAGACACGGCAAAAAAAAACCTCATAGGGGATACCGATTAACAAGACTATTTACTGATGCCTAGTATAAAAGGTAAAGAATGTTACACAGTATGTAGTGACCAGGAATATGGATAATTCCCAAAATCATGTGGATACTGTATGTGACTATTCCTCATGCGTGTGCCTTCCCCAAACCGCAAAGCTGGAAGAATGCAACCTGTCTGGAATTCGGTAGCATTAAGATTTTCCTTAATTAGAACTAAATCTGTTCCAGCATGACAATGCCCTGCACAAAGCCAGCTCCATGAACACATTTAAATTTTAAATTATAGACATATTTATTACTTAGGTCCCCAGTTTTTTAAGAAGGGGTCCTAGATAATAAAATATGTCTCACTCTTACTCATCGTCTATACCGCTTTATCCTGTATTCAGGGTTGGGGGACATATTGTATCCATGACGGGACACAAAGCGGGGTACACCCTGAACAGGGTGCCAATCCATCGCAGGGCACAAACATCCACACACTCATTCACACACTACAGCCAATTTGGGAACGCCAATTAGCCTAATCTGCAGGGCTTTGGGAGGAAACCGGAGTACTTGGAGGAAACCCACCAAGCACGGAGAGAACAAGCAACCTCCATGCAGACAGAGACCGGAATCGAGCCTGGCCGGGGAACTCTGGAGTTGCAAGGCATCAGTGCCGAATGATAAATAAGTTCATAATTTAAAAAATTTACCCAGATTTCAAAATCTGCTTAAACCAAGATAGGGAGAGCAGCTAACTGCTAAATGAAGCAGTATCCGAACCCTAATTAACGTAATTACATTCATTTCAAAAGCCCTAATTTAATTAATTAAAACCATTTACTGGGCCCCATTAATGTAATACTAAGTCTCCCAGTATTATTATGAACAAGCTGCAGAGGAACAAGGACACACTGCTACCCACGCAGTGTGAATTACAGTTATGTATGTGGAAAAGAGAACCAGAGAACAAAGAACTAACAGGTGAGTGTGTGTGTGTGTGTGTGTGTGTACTGTATGCTGGTGCAGCTCACCCTTATCTGTTCTTTCAGTGCCTGGATGGCAGTGGTATCGGCAGGTACTATGTCCTCCTCGCTCAATCGTCCCTCGTACTTCTTCACCAGACTCTCTGCGGCCTGTAAACTTCTCATCAGCACGTCTACGGTTTTCAACCTGACGGAAACAACGGGACAGTGAGAGGACTGACTGTGTGTGTGTGTGAGTAAAAGAAATGTGATGGGCGATTGCGTATTCACTGACTTGTGCAAGTAGACAGAGGACAGCGAGTTGAGTCGCTCAATTTTCTCCACAGCTAGATTGAGCTCGGATCGAAGCACAGGCACGTTGGAAGAAGAGGGCTTCTCCTCGAAGAAGCTCACACAGCGACGAGACACGTCACCCAGGTCTGACTGCAGATTTTTCAGATGCTGTTGCAGCTTCTGCACGATAGATTTAACACCGTTGTACATTCAGTCATGTATGAGACCGAAAGAACAAAAAAAAAAAACAGAAGAGAATTTTGAAGCCAGGAGATGGCGCTGTTAAATCTGTTTCTGCATACCTCTTGCTCCGCAATATGAACGGCTGCGCCTGCACCTTCTCCTGACAGCCCACTAGATGGCGGAGTCTGCATGCCACTCATCAGCTTCTGCTCGGCCTCCTGCAGGTGAGACTTTATGCTCTGCAGCTCGGAGAGGTAGGAGCGTGATACAGACTCATCCTTCTCCACTAAAAAGATCAGAGAAACAAAACAAACAACATGAGAACTATTGCTAAGAAGCAGTGGCCTTCTGGTCAAATGCTAATGGAGAACCACCTCACTTACTATTTACTGTAGATGCTCAGTTTTTCATTTTGTCTGACACGTAAAAGGGACTGCTGCTTATAATATACATAAGAATATGAAAAAATTGGATTGGCGTTATATACAGTGGGTGTGTATATATATATATATATATATATATATATATATAATATATATATATATATATATATACCCAAGGAATTTTATGCTTAGACCTCCAAAATACCCAGATGCTGGAAAAAACATCACACTACGATGTCACTCAATGTCACGTCACGCAATGTGATGTGGAAGTTGTTCAGCTCAAGTGTGTTGTTCAGATCAAGCTATGCAGCAAAATCTCATGTGAGTGCCCCATGCCACACCCGAGGTCCAGACTCTCTGGCATCCTAATGGCAGCAGATTCCAACCTGTCTGCCAACTTTCATGAGAGTTTATGCATGTTAGGACCCTAAAAAGCCGAAGATGTTAAAAAATAATAATAATCCGTAGAAGAACAAGAGGGCCCGCACACTCTGTGACGACATGCTTGGGTCCTAATAATCAGTAATGTAGTGGAGTAAAGCTGTTGATGATGATGTATGATAAATTATACAGATTTTACATAAAAATATATCTTACTTAATACTTTCCTTATTATTAATTTCTACCATTAAATAATGCAAACTATAATAAAAAGCTAAAAAAAAAACATGATGTGGTTCTTGAACCATGCTTGCTTGGTTATGATTTCGTTTAACTGGCTGTCTAGTTTGTGACATAATAAAAGAAAGAAAATTTGGTACAGAAACCGTACATTTCTGTTACTGACTTGGTGCCGTTAGTAAGTCTGTGCGGTCATGTTTTTTATTTAAGTACGGTAAAGGCACTCACGCTCTCTCTCTCAGTCATTTATTTTCTATACCACTTATTCTGTACAGGGTCACAAAGGGCATGGAGTCCATGCTGAGAGACTTGGGGCATTAGGCGGGTACACTGCACAAGAACACACATTCACTCACTCAGTATGGGCAAATTGTAAACATGAGTTAGGCTTCTCTGCGTGTCTTAACTTTGAGAGGAAACTAGAGTACCTGTAGAAAACCCACCAAGAATGAGGAGAACAAGAAACTAAGTATTTATAATACACAGTTACCCCAACTGCCCATCACTTATCCTTCCGATCCTGTCTAGTGCATATCCAGATCTAGTTTCTGACACCGGCACGTGTCGTTTCCATTTACCCGTCTCCATGGAGATCAGTAGTGCTTGGCAGTGCTCGTGGCAGTTCTGAGCACGCTGCTCGAGCTCGCACCTCTCGGCCGCCGTAAACAAGGCACTCTCTTGGCTGTCCTCCAGAAAATCAGCCAGGTGGGCATCCAGGTGATCCAGAGCCTGCTGTCTTTCAGACGGAGACTGGAGGCGCATCTAAACAAACCAAACGGAAATAGTCAGGAGTCAGGGCGCATCCTCTGAAAAAGGGAGGACGACGACTGAATTGCAGTTAAAAATACTGACCGTGTCCAAAGTCCAGGAAGAGATGTTGCTGATGTCCTTCTGCAGATAGTGCCAGGACACCACACTCTTCATATTCATGTGCAGCTGGTGCCATAAAGACATCACGTTCTGGTACAGCTGCTCCGTTCTTCATACAAAAAACAATCAAACAAAACAAAACAAAACACAACGAGTGCTTCATTAGCACAAACCAGGCCGTGCAAATCACTAAACCTTTTGGCAAACATTAAAACTGTTGTTTTATAATAGTTTGATGTCTTGCAATCCGACAACAATGAAATTAATGTATAACAACCTGGAAACTGAGCCACTTAAGCACATCTGGTTAGACGCTAAATGCATTTAATTGGCTTTGTGCATGCATTTTGCACAATGACAATAAAGTGGAATCTAATCTAATCGAATGTATCATGAAAGATGACGACAAAAAATATCTGACACGATGACTGAAACCAGCAGCATGCCTTTAGGAAACATTTATGCATAACATGCCATTTTGATCACAGCCCGTACAGTATCTGTAAGTGTGTTTACCTGCTGGCAGTGTCAATAGCCTCCTGGTTGGGTGGCGGAACTGTGAAGCACACCGATGGCACCATGGCCTCATTTCCTGTCGGACTAATGATCTTCCACTTTGTCCTCTGCGAGTTATCTTCTAACACACACTCTTCTCCTTTACTGACCGTGATCTAAGAGGGATATTGAGAGCGACAGAAGGAGAGAAATGGATAGATGGGGGGGAAGAGGAAGGAGGACGTAGGTAAGGAAGTTTTAAAAAATGAAAATAATAAATAAAATTTTAAAAAGCATAAATGAAAAATGTGGAGAATAATTAAAACATGTGCAACAGATCATGTTTAACAAATGAGAAAAGAAATGAAATGTTAACGCTAACGGAGGTCAGACGGGTAACTGAAGGGTTATATGATGAATGTTATTTTTGTGTCTGGTTTCCTGATATGAATTCAACCCCATTTAAACCTGATTTCTGTCGTCTGTCTAGAAATAATAAAAAATAATAATAATAATAAAAAAATAAAAAAAGAACAGCTAATCCATTATAAGGAGAATTCTGGCAACCCATGTGTGAGGTAACAGAAATCCATCTGTCTTACAGTACATACGCTACCATACGTCTATGACCGTGGTTGACACACACACACACACACACACACTATTCCCAGATCACTAAAATGCCGTAGTGTTACAATGCTCGCCCCCATTTTGCAGCTGATGGCCCATGATCTGCATGCTAGAGGATGTTTTCCGACTACGATGCCTCATAATTACTGACTCGCAATTACAACTAAGACACTGTAATTGATGTGTGAAGAATAAGCGAGTGTTTAAGACAGTGGATCTAATGCTGCTGTGTGATCGTGACTGGGAGGCTGGAGGCAAAGCAGGATTATTAACTGTGCTGGATTCAGACAGTGTGTACAGAGCCAGGGCAAAGAGCACAGGCCAGAGGAAGGAGTGATGAGTAGTAGTAGTAGTACCTGAGAGTTGGCCTTGCCAGCCCCGCAGACACAGAAGAGAAATGAAGAGGGGGGAAAAGAAAGTATGGGGAAAAAATAGGAGGGACGGAGGAGGGATCAAAGAGAAAGGGAAGGTGAAAGCAAGGGAAGGGAAAGGGAGGACAAAGATTAATTTGGGGCATTTTTAATACCCTGCAAATGGCTTAGAGTCTGGTAAATGCCAGCCTGATTGAAAAACATTTATGACCGATCAGATGCACGCACACACACACGCATGCACACACACGCAAACACACACACACGCACACTCCCTTATCGTCAAAGCCAACAAAAATCCCCATTTGATTCTTTTCCTCGTCCAAATAATTTTTGCCCCTTGATTTCGAAAATCCAATCCCAATTCATTATGCAATTTAAGGAAGGAAGACTTTATTAGCACATATTTATTTAATTACATTACGTTTCCAAATAAATGAACAACATAACAGTGTCTCAAAAGACATCCAATGATTTCTACTTCTGCTCAAGATTTCTACTTGAGTGCAAAATATTGCATTCGTCCTTGAACCCTGGTATTTTTATATACAAATTCTGCTTATTGTCAGGTGACGGAGTGTCACAGATTTCCATGAACGGCGACAAAGCAGCAAAATCGGCCATACACTCATGATGGGAGGGACGGTGTGTGTTTCTCCATCGTCAGGTAGAAAATGTGTCTATGAGCTCCGGAATGCAGAATAGAGTCGATATAGGATGAGCAGATGAGGAAAACTGGCATTTTGTGGCTCAGAGAATGCAGATGTTAGCCTTTACCCAGGGGAGTTTGGTAGGTAGGGGGTAGAAGGGGTACGGCCAAATTAGAGAGAAATTAAAGGGGGGGAAATGTTGTCGTACAGGTATGCAAATCATTGGGACGTTAAAAAAAATTATTTAAAAATGTATATGTATTGTAAATCTATCTATGCTTAACCATTGCTAGTGAAAATGGTTTCATAAACCGTCACACTAGACCTGACAGACACAAAAGTTATTTCACCCACTGCTGAAAATCTGTATCCCTCCATTTGTCCACCAGTGTTAGACTTCGACAGGATGTCAAGAAATGTAGGTAAGCGATGAGCTGGGAACGATGTGCTAGAATAATTCTGCCCTGGGTTTTCTAATAAGTTAAACGTTTGTGAGATACCATGAGTTTGATTCCATTGAGGTGCCATTGATTCATCTGGATAACAACAAAAGGGTTTAATGGTATGGCCTGAGCAAGGCAGAATGGAAATCAGCCATTAAAAGAAACTCAAAGAGAAAACGGTTCAGACAAAAAGGTTCCATACAGAGCTGAGGAGGCGTGCAAGTACTGTAGGAGTGCATCATTTATATGGGTCATACCTCTATTTGTTTGTAGTCACAGATGCCGCGGATGGGCGTGGTGGTACTCAGAAGGTAGTCGGCACTACGCGGGAGGAGCTGAACCACAGTTTTGGCCCGTCCTACCAGGCTGGCCACCGAACTACGATACTTGATCAGCTGCTCCTTCTCCTCCTGTAGAAAACAATCGAGTCTCAGCCAACCTTTCATAAATTATTACGCTAAAGTCTACATTTTAACCAACGATTCAAAAGTCCTGAACCGCCCCTTATTTCTTTATGTTAAAGGAAATATAATAAAATTTCAAAATGGGAAAAGATACAAATTTAATAACAGGCTGTTTATGTAACAACCTCTGCAGAAACCTAATTTTCCCCTCTCGTCTGTTCCAACCACTCAGCATTCAGCATCATCAGTATACTAATCACCGGCCTGATCATCTGTCATTATCTGTAGTTGTTTGTTAAGTTTTTTTTTTTTTTTTTTTTTTTACATTTCCAGCATTTGGCAGATGCTTATATCCAGAGCAACTTACATTTTACATCTCGTTATACCTCTGAGCAGTTGAGAGTTCAGGACCTTGCTCAAGGCTCCATAGTGGTGGTGTTTGAACCGGGGACCATTTGATCAGTTCTCCGATGCCTTGACCACTATGTTACCCCTTATAATGATTTCTACTGTAGGTCACATTCCTAGGTGGCTTAACAAACAAAAAAAGCATTTCTTTGAAACGGGTCAGGTACAGGGACTGAGATGAAAATGAGAACAAAAATCGAGAGCCAAAAAAGTCCTCCACAAAGCCTGGAGAATTATTCCTCAAGACTACATAAAAAAAAAATACAAAAAATAAAGTGTGGCTCTTTGGAAGCACAATTTTAAAAATGAGGGGCGGATCAAGACTCAGTATGTTTTAAAATACAGTCAAGTTACTGTATGCAAATGTACGTTCAGTGGAACCTCGGATTGCGAGTAACTCGGTTTACGAGTGTTCCGCAAGACAAGCAAAGATTTTTAATAAACTTTGACTAGAAAAACGAGCATGTCTTAGGTTACGAGTGCCGAGTTTTTTGACACAGACACACACACCCACACACACTCTCTCCCGCCTTTACACCCCCCTCCCCGGCTTTGTGTTTTTTTACTTTACAGCAGTGATTCCGTTAGTCTGTGCTCACTCGAGTGTCAGAGAGATTTCATTTCATTTTTTCCCGTTAAAACAGTGTTTCCGTTGTGTGTGTGTTTGTTGTGAAACTTAAAAAGCGAGGTGGGGGGAGGGAAGAGGAGTTTTACTGTGTAAGACGAGGCGAGGGAAGGGGCTAATTCCACACACACACACACACACACACACACACACACACACAAATACGCACACAAATGGAAACACTTTGTTGGGATTTATTTTTACTTTTTTTAAAGGTAAAGTGCAGGTTAACTTGTTTTATTTTTACTTTTATATATTGTATTAATAGTTTTTCTGTATTGGAATGAATTATTTGAGTTTTCATTATTTCTTATGGGAAGGTTTGATTTGGTTTACGAGTGTTTTGGAATCCAAGGTGCCACTGTATCTTGATTAGCCTACATCATTATGTCATGCCATGCCATGGAAAAGAGACCTCAGATCTTCACTATTGTACAGTATAGTGAAAGCACTTCTGGCCAAAGCATCCTGAGGGAGGAAACTCCATGTCCATGTGTTCCAGACTTTCCAAAGTATTAAAGGCATTCCGAGTTCCGAGTATTAAAGGCATGCCTTTAAATGTTTGCCTCCAAAATGTGTCTACAGACCAAAATCTACCATCTGCTTGTATGCCATATACATACGCACAGTATATACACAGCATGGCTACAATACATTGCTCTTTTTTTTCTGACAAATATCTCGTCAATCTATAATGAGAGAAATAAAAATTTGTCCAGTTGTCTATTAAAAATTGAGTATAATTTCTATTTCATTATTTTTTCTTCCGTCAAGGGATCTCTACAAACTGTAATAATCAAAGTCCCTACAATTACAGTATAAGAAACCACACTACATTTCTATTCCAAGAATCTAAATTAATGGCTGCCATCGCCAAAAAGGTCACAGTCCATGAGTGATCCCTGTGCTAATATTAGTGGAGGATTTTGTCTCTGTGATTAGCATCTCAGCTGGGCACCAGTATAAATAATAATGAGCAAAATTCTAATCCTTTCTCTGGAGTTTGGGGGGGGGGGGTTCATTAGGGATTCATTACAGCGCCGGCTCTGGCTGGAGAAGCAGAGACAGATCAAGGCAGTGCTAATGGCATTACACACCGGTCTGGAATTTTACAAGTCCTTTTTATTTTTTTAAAGGAGTGCTGGGAAGTAATCCTGGGGTAGAGCTTGTACTGTTGACTGGTGGTCAAATGCCGGGATGTGCCTTTACCACACAGATGTGAGAGTCATGAAGCAGTATGAAACTATTTCTGGAAATCAGTCAGAAACAACCAATGTGTTATTTCTTCCAAAGAGCAGATTAGAAACAGCTGTGCCGAAGCATCTGTCGGACGCATGTTGAATTAAAGGAATCTGCGAGACCCCGGTGAGATCTCTGCTCAGATACAGAGACTGAAGATGTCTCAACAACGTGCTTCTATTCTAATAGCAACAAGTCTAAACCAGCAACGAGTGCATAAGCTTACCAATGCATACAAGTCAACATGATTAATAAACATCCCAGACATTTTCCTTATGGAGCTTAGTTAGCGTCTGCATGAGATTACGTCAGAGGAAGGACGTGTATGTTTTTGCTGCAAATCTTTGGACAATATTTGACAAAACAAGTGCATTCATTATTGCTGAGAGTTTCCCCTCCGTGAGACCATTAGACTAAGAAAGCGCGAGCCACCCACAATCGAGGACAAAGTTCAGAGATGTAGGCTGTAATGATTTGGAGATGACTAACCCACCAGACGACTCTGGAGGAAGTGTCTCACACAGAAGAAAACGTAGTGATCAGAACCAAAGGTGGACGTGAACCAAGTTGAAAATGACCTAAAGGGTTGGAAACGTGCACTCAAAGGAGCTAGCAACGTCGTGGAGGAATGATCATGAAGGAACTGGTACTGTACGGTATGTGCGCCCTGCTTTGTTTGCCCATGTCTGTGTGCCCTGCTTTCCCACTGTGCCAACTGCTGAGCATTATTCAGTCCAATAGATGACTGTATGCGCGTGTCCGTGTGTTAGGAGACACAATGAGCTTACCATAGAGTCCTGCAGGAGGTCCTCCAGTTTGCCGAGTCGGCTGTTTTGGTCACACGTGTACTGCCGCTTGATGGTATCCTGAAGCTGTCGCAGGTACGTCTCACTTTCTCGGGCATCACTCATGAACTAAGAACGGACCCGGCATGGTTACAACACCGCTTTATTGATGAGAACAAAAAAAAAAAAGAAGCATTTTCTGAGGACGGATGGTACCTGAAAATAGGCAGTGTTGTCCTTGAGATGTTGCTCCACGCATAAACACAGCTGTCCAACCCACTGCCACTGTGTGTGCAGGGCAGCTCTGTAGGCCTGTAGTCAGAGAGAACGCATCATTAGTATCTAATAATAGCTAATAATAGCAATACTCTACAGAAAGTTTAATTCCATCTGTATTCATTTAATGTACGCTAATACAAATGTGAGGCTTCGCTCATAAACATGATTGCATTTTTTAACGCTGATTAACAGCTCACCTCTACAGTCTGCTTGGCTGGGTGGTTCTCCTGGCACAGCTGGTCAGCTGTTTCCTGTAGAGAGCGAATCACTTCCTGTTTTTCCTCCAGCTCTGCTCTCAATTCCTACAAAATTAAGACAGAAATTCAATGAAGTGGCAATCTACTACAGTAATAACAAACTACAGTACAGAGATTCGGCTTTTATCTTTTCCGCTAATTGCCACTATTAACAGGAATACTCCGGTGATTCTCCACTTCATCTCCATCTAGTCTGTGTGTGATCGCCATAACTGATCAAAACACTTTTTCCTGTATAGAGACCAGATCAGAAAACCTCGCTAGTTAACGGTATTATGGAGTGGAAGTCCAACATCAGTTAATGGGGCAACAGTAAAACTTTTGGTAAAACACTACCATGTGTTCCAAGAAAGTGCAACAGAAAAGTATCAGGAGATGGCATCAGGAGTAAAGCTAACGATCTTTGCCCGACGGGTTCGGGCTGAATTTCTATCATTTCACACGGGTTCGGGCGGTAAATGAGTGGTCATGTGATGCGTTTCGATTAGCGCGGGAAAGATGTGAAGAGGGATGTTGAGGTATACATACTGTATACGTTATGTATAAATGACTCATTCTTGGCAAAAGCTGTATGTGTGTGCACACATTTGAATGTCGGGCTGTGAACGGGTTTGGGCTTCTAAAAAGAAGTCAATCAAAATGTACTTGTCGGGCTTGGGCCGAATTCTGTCGGGCCTAACTTTTAAGGCCCAACTACAACTCTATTCAGGAGTTAAAATTCTGAGCCATGACGTCATGTTACTCAGTCTCCATTGACATTTAGAGGCACATTGGACAATTCTATGTGTCTACGAGTTTACATATGTGGACGGGGGCAGATCGCACATTCTTTGGGCGTGATGTGGATGATGAGTGTCCATTCACCGGGGTTTAAAAAAAACAAGCAAACAAAAAAAAAACAAAAAAAACACAGACTTTCATGGATTCATGATCTCAAACACGTCGGAGCTACTTTTTTTCAGGAGGAAGGATTTGTGTCTGTAAAGTTCATAGAATGTGTAATCCAAACCCACATGGATGGATTTCCTCCTCAATAACTGCAGGTATTTGCTGCTTGAGTGTTTGTAAGTTGTATAGAACTTGTTAATAGTCTGTCAACTACCATGGATGCAAGTTTGAAAAGAAAAAACAGGACAGGGACAGAAGTTGACATTTTTGTTTTTGGTTAAGGCGGATACGCTCGGTTACTGCAGGTACAAAGGATACTGGAGAACTGCACTATGCTGCTTTTGCACTGTATAGTATATATAATTATTCTGTTACTGTCACTTACAGCATACTGTTCTCTCTTTGCAGCCATGTTGGTGTTGTTCTCACTCCAGTCGAAGGCCAGCTCCTCCTCTTCCTTCTCGTTGAGCCAGATAAGCTCTTCAGTGCATTGTGACACAAACGCCCGTAAGCTCTCCAGGCAACGCAGTCGCCATGACGAACGCTCCTGCAGCAACAGATATCATTCACAAACTCTGGTTTCATCCTTCCCCACCTACACGCACATACAATCCCTACGACAGGTTGATCCCTCTCTGAACCCTATCAAAACTGAAATACTTGGCTCTAGAGACATCACTGATCTGGAAGAAGAAAAAAAAAAACGTGTGTGCGAGTATGCAGCCTCTCTGTAACCCTGCTGGTTGAACTCTGTCACACACTGATGAGAACTAACGTGCATCGCAGTGTCATCAAAATCAAATACACACTCACAAGCAGCTTGCAGTACTGGTTCTCCAGCTTGGCCAAGGTTTCGGAATAACTGCTTCGGAAATTGGAAGAGACGCTTGGCTGAAAAGAAGGGGAAAAAAAAAAAAAAAAGAGCACACAGATGAGTCGATCAATACGGGGGTCAGAGAGGTGTGATAAACACAGTGTGTGTGTGTAGGTGTGTGCATTACCTCATAACTACGAGCCTCCTTCAAGCTGTGCAGCAGGTCTTCCACGGAAGTGTGGATGGTGTGGTGATCCTGCAGGTGCTGATCCACAGATGGCAGGTCGGTACCCCACTCAGCACGCTCCAGAAGCTCCTGCCACACGAACACATACTGTACAGTACACTGTTCATCCCTAATGCAGGGCTTCTAGTCTTAACTATCAATTTATTTATCAACTTGGGCTTTGTATACTGTATAATACGAACGAACCTGCGTTGCCTCCACCCATCCCAGAAGCTCGTAAATAAACCGCAGGCTTCCCTCGTCCTCCGATGATGACATGGCCACCAGCTCGGAGCGAGACATGGGTCGTCTGAGCTGGTTCGCGATGACGCCTGCCGCGCCAAGCAATGTCTGGGCTCCAAGTGTGGCCAAGCTCCCAGAGGAGAGTCTCTGTGTTTGCTCTGCCATCATTCCTCCTGACAGGAACTGGCCTTTTCTGTAAACGCTGGAGCATTGCAGTCGCAGGGAGACCAGCTCCTCCTGCAGACGTGTCACTCTACAGTAAAGCATTAAGAACAATAAAATAATTAATTAATTATTTTAAAAAAAGAACAGCATCCGCCATGTCAAAAGAAAAGCACTGATCTTGACATGATGTAAAACCAATATGTGAAACTGCGAAATATATTCAGGATTCGCTCTGTCCCACTTTTCAGTAACTTGCAACGAACCTGAAGGCCAGCTGCTCTACTTGGTAATACTTCTCATCTCGGAGGATTTGCAGGTCCAGTTGCATTTGGCGGACCAAAGCCTCGCAGTCCTGCAGGTACGCACCCAGCTCCTGCTCACAGCGCGCTTGCTCGCCTCTCTCCAGCTGAGACATGTCCTGCAATCATACACACACACGGTCTTACACAGACACTTAGGGTATATGTCCACTTGGCACTATGTCACTATGGCAAGAACTGGCCCGAACAGAACCTAGCAGAACTCTGGACCTGTAAAGGTCACTGCATCGGCTTGATGCACAATGATGCCACTGTTAACAAAGACAAAAGGTTTGATTTAACATTGTTTTGGTGGTCAGATGGCTAGTTGACCATCTTACAGTAGTTACAGCACCCCTAACAAAAAGGCCCACTGTCTGAGGGGGTTTGAATTGTAAACGATTAAAAAAAAATAAAAATACGGAAATCCGTACCATGTCTTTGTTGATTGGAGAAAAAAATAATTCAAGGGCCGTTCAAGTCAAACTGGGACTTGCGATGAAGTTTATCGTTAATGAAAAGAGTAAAACCGATTGATATAGACAGAAGACTTTAAACGTTTTAAAGACGGCCGTAAACGCTCAGCGAGTGGAACGCCTGTTCCTTAGGGGGAAAAAAAAAACGACAGACATCTGAATGGTGCAAACTATTTAAATAAGGTCGTACGTAGGCCCTGATCGATGAGGTGGCTCGGAGGTAGGTAATGTCAATCATTTATGAATACCATTTGCACATTACAGGAATTCAGCTGGGATTTTTTCACAATTCCAAGCCATTTCCACACGTTTGCGGCATTAAAGGAGTTCCTGGGGGGGCCAGTGTTTCAGCCGTGTAGAAGGGGATTATATAGTGAAATAAATATAGTGTGTTCTGTTATTCTGCACAAAAGTCAAAAGTCCCAGTCTAACTCGAACGCCCATCATAGATGATTTGTCTTGCAACTGGCTTTACAGTTTGACTGTGGTGTGACGGGAATTTCTATTCTACACTTGTGTACACACAGTTGATTGGTTACACCTAGTTACTGCAAGCCCCACCCACAAGTGTAATTAAGTCATTATGATCTTCCTAAAGCCAGTTTAGGTCTCCAATTTACAATACGCTCATACTGAACAAACAAGAACACACTCGCGGCAAAAGACAGGATCTACTGTATTTTGAGTCTGGTTGCCCCGTTCAAGTTTTCTTCCTCATGTTGTCTGAGAACGTTTTCATGTTTTGTTTTGTTTTGGTAGGGATTTCTGTAAAGCCCCTGAACTGAAAGCAGTACAGTTAGAACCTATCGTACTGGAATACAAAAACATCCCGTGGTTGCAAACCTTAAGGAGTATTTAATATTTCGCAAATCGAAAGCGTTTCGCCTCTGCGTGACTGACCGACTGCAGTGTGTTCTTGGCCAGAGTGAGTTTCTCCTCACAGTCCACAGCCATGTTCTGAATCTTATTAGCCATCTGTAGAAGTAACTCCAGTCTGGAAAATAAATAAATAAATAAATAAATAAATGCAGTTAGAAACCATTCTTACAGAAAGAAAAAAAGCAGAGCACATTTAACTCCGCTCCTCTCTTATTTATGAAAAGAAGCTTTATATGATTATTTCTCAGCGTCCTTCACCTTTCCACCGCGGGCCGCAGTGCCTTCTCTCTCTCCAGCATCTCCAGGATCAGTTTCCCCCACTGCTCCTCCAGGTCATTAGGGTGCAACCCCTGTGGGAGTTTGAGGCGCCCGAACTCGATCCATACCTAAAGCAGAACACAGAACCACAGACACGCACAACGAGAACGACTTGAAACATATTTTCACCAAGGCACTAATAATAGATCGTTCCTCTGCTCTATCCCTGGATTTCTATGAATAAAGCATTTATTTTCCTGCAGAGCTTCATCGGACCGCATGCTGCAGTTCTGTTCATTCTTTTCATTTCTCTCCTCTCGCTCACCTCCAGCAGCTTGTAAAGGTGCTCAACGTGCCCCTTCTCCGTCTCCTTAGTGGGAATCTCTGTTTCTTTGAAGTGGACGTATTCATTGTAAAGTGCCTGAGGGATGAAAAAGATGAAAAGAAAAAATCATTAAAAAAAAAAAGTCGATTATCATATGTAAAAATATGACTTCGAGTGAGTCATTGTTTACACTCAAACAAAATGAATCTCATCTGGTCTTTCAAGAGACTGAGTAGTGCTTTCGTTTTGTTTTTTTTCGTTTTTTTTTTTTATTTTTTTCATTTCTCCGGTGTCTGAGGTAACCACTGGAATTTAACCACAAAATCTTTACTGGACTTTTTACTTGTCTGAAATCCAGCTGTTGTTTAAACCTTATAAAAAGACAAATCGTACCTTGAGCTCCACTGGGTTCTGGGGGAAGTTCTTGTTGGCCATCAGGGCCGTGTGCTGCCTTGTCCACTGCAGCAGCGAGGAGAAATGAGACTGGTACTCCACCCATCTCTGGTCAACCTCCTGAGAATAAATCAAGAGAGAATAAATGTGAGAGAGAATCAAACGACCGTATCGTGTGACGAAAGTAACGTGTGGAAGATGGTTGGGTGTACTTGTGGCGTGATGCCTTCTCCTCCCTCTGGGATCTTGGGGAAAGCATCATAGATGGAGCACACGTAGGTGATGACCGACTTCTCATCCGGTGACGGTACGTCCACATCTGGTGCGAAAGCAAAAGAAAGTAGAAGGAGTATGGATTATTAATAAAGACAGGTTGTTCAAGATTATAAAAAGCAAAAAGACTGCAGCGATAAAACTCGGAATACAAGAATTTGGAAATCCAAACTGTCTGTGTTTAAGGAAATTATTGCCTTTTTTTTTAAAACAGGGAAGCAAACATATAACTGTTAAGACAGTCCTATTACTTCTAACATAAAGAATTATGAGGAGCATTCAAGTCAAAACGGGACTTTTGATCGTACAGAATGACAGAACACACTTATGGGAATAAAAACTCCCTTTATTTCTCTATACTGTATAATCCCCTGCTACACTAACGCACTTATCCCAGCGTTTCACTAATGCTTGGATACCATCAAGGCTGAAATTCTTTTCAGTACGCCAGAGCCATGATCGGACTGCCTGCTTCACATCTGAAACACTGGCCTCTCAGAAATTCCTAAGGGCCCAAATTTGTGGAAATGGCTTGAAGCGAGGTCAGGACTGTACAGGGGATATGGCAATAACTCTCAGCCGAGTTCCTGTAATTTGGAAGTGTTGTTGGCGAATGATTGCATGAACCGTTCCCATAGACGGATACGTTGGTGACATCAATGTTTTAAAGATCAAGAGTCTCATCAACGTACTTGAAGTTCTGTAAATGTTAGCCAGTTTTACTCCTACAGTGCTCTCACAAGAAATTTCATCCCAAGTCCCGGTTTGTATTAAATGCCCCTCGTATAATAAGTTGGACTTTTAATCAACCGTAATAATTTTTTTTTTTTAACTATTAAATGAATATATATTAGTCACATGCAAAAGGCTTAAATATAACAAAACACAAACCAGCAATAAAACGTGTACAAATAAAAATAAAACCAAAACTTTTTAAATCAGACCAAACGACCCCAAACGTTACCTTCAGCATCCAGAAGTCGTGTCACCCCAAGTGACTCTGCGATCTCAAACGCCTGCTCCAGGTTGTCACGGTTACTCTGGCGTTCCACCAGCTCCATATCAATCAAGTCTGGCCTGAATGTTAGAACAAAGAGAAGAGAAGTGCGAATACTGAGCGTCAAAATCACTGTATCACAATCAAGAATTCCTAACAAATAAAGTATCATATTTGAACATCAATGATCTTACATTATATAGATTAAAGTCAATAGTAGCCAATGTAGGGTCAAGTCAAACTGCTACAGTGAAAGTGAGTGATCGCGTCTCGGGGTGCTATTACTGACTTTCCGTACACTTACGTACCTGTATCTGTGCAGGAGGGCATTGAACATGCGGCCATCGCTCCAGCTGGAGGAGAAGTTGACGCAGCGAATGCCAGGGTAGCCCTCGGTGGCCTTTTGAGCCCAGAGCAAAAGCTTCTCCTTGGCCGTCAAGTCCCCTGACTCACCACTCACATAGATCTCAGAGATCTGTTGAGAAGATGAGACCAATGTCATGACAAGAATGCCTAAGGATGTCTTTTTAATTTGTAGAGCTCATCCTTTCATGGATGGGACGCAAGTCATTCATCAGAGACACAAATTGTGGTTATGCATCACTGACATGGCACCAGATGATCCTGGAGTCCATGAAACCTTAAGAAATGTACCAGGCAGAAAGGAAATAGCTCTTTCCTGTGCAGCTCTAATAATGAGGGTGGATAAAACAACATGAGGACGGCTTAGGAAAGATAGAGAGGCGTTTCTGTTTGCTCCAAGTGTTATGGATTTATGCTTATGTACAGTATATAGTCATATATTTATTGGCAGGATTCAAAAACTGTCCTTGCTTTCATCCTAAGCAGGTTAGTTTTTGTTCTTTTTTCTCAGCATAGGAAAATGTGTTGCAATTGAAATGAAATTGTATGAATCACACACACAGTACGCTACCGACGCTCAGAACCGAGATTAGGTTAAAAAGACTGAAGAATTAATTTAACGTTCATTTTGAATATACACTGCACAAATAATTAGATTTTTCCACAAAAGAGGAAATTAACTGGAGGTCCATTTAGAGACGCACAAACACACATGCACGCACGCACGCACGCACGCACATGGTGGAAGCTTTCGGGTCTTTCAGCATTCATCACTGCCTTTCTCTGGCTGGACTCTCCCATTTCCCAGCCATCACTTCAATTTCCAATCCCCTTCATTACTTCTGTGGAAATGCCATTAGTACGTGCTTTCCATTTTCTATACAAGTCAATTTCCGCTGCGTTAAAATGGTCTGCTTAAATAGCAAGTAAACTAAAATTGTCTTTGTAAAGTCAACTTATTGCAATTCAGACCCGACCCCTCTCACGCTTCTGACTCAGCATAACTGATCTTATGAAATGTTTGTCTTTAGTCTCCAAATGTTCCATGCACACTACTCCATTCCACACCTGTCCACCAGGGACAGACAATTCCTCGATCCGGACTCATCCTGGCCATCCGACATTTTCGAGTTGTGCCCGTCAGCCTGACGTTTAAATCTGTGGGTGAAGGAACGAGGCCATCTCTACGTCATCTGTCCTGATGCCAGATGCTCTTCCATTTTAATCTGGACTTGGGATCGACACGGCATCCAGTTGCTAGGGTTTGGGCATTGGCAGGGAATCGAACCCGGGCCTTCCATGGAATCGAACCAGGGCCTTCCACATTGGAGGCGATAAAACCTTCTGAGTCACCAATGCCCTACTGTGTAACATGATGTCATGCTTTTAGAAATAATGCTTAAAGTAGTCCTGCATGCATTCCTATTTTGCAAAGTTTTCTGGATAACACTTTGCAGAGGAGGTGAGGTGATGCTGCCTGACTGGCAAAAAGCATGAGAAGGAAAGTCAGACTTGCATGGAAAAAGTCTGAATAGTGAGGAAGAACGTTTTGTGAGCAAACAAGTTGGAACAATTATCAAACTTTTTTCTTTTTTTTTTTTAGGGTGGAAAAGACTTTTCATGAAAATCTTATTTTTTATTTTTCTCTAACTGGCTGCCTACTGCAACACTACAAACATTCAATCGCGTTCCTGTTCTCTCCTTTTTCTAATCGTTCTTCCTTCGGACAAAAGACGGTGGAATGTGGTATCGGCCTGTGCCTGGTGCACTTCATCTGTATTCCTTCATCATCTCTCTCTCTCTCTCTCTCGCTCCGCACACATCACCGGTGCCAGCAGAAAGCAAACCGAAACTCGGAACAGAAGATAGAAAGCTGCTCCGGGGAATCGGAGCAAACAAGGGAGAAAGAAAGCACAGACAGATAAACCACAGCCTACAGTACATTACATAGTCTCCATTCTCAGCCTCTTACATTAAAGATGATAAAGTTGAGCATAAAGTTAAAGTAGCCTGGTTCACATCTGAACATAACGTGTGTTCTAGATCAGCATGATATTTCTGCATTACTACAAATATCACCTTGCCCCAATCTAAAAATAAACGCATGGCGAAAAACAGGCTTCTTACTTAGAAAGTCTCAGCTCATTATATGCTAGAGAGATGCCTAGAGTAGTGAAGTTGCTCTATTTAGCAGAGAACATTTCCTCCTGCAGGGCCGAAAATCATCCAAGGCTTTCAAACAAACATACAGCGTACTGTATACTGCCAGTCATTTGCTCTAGGCATACAGTATGTACACAGTCGGGTAAAAAAAAGAAAATTGTTTAATAGTTACATTTAATAGTTTCCATACATATAAATCATTTTATTTTCTACACAAGTTGTAAAGAGCAATCTTAAAGAATATGCGAGCGTTGTTTGAATCTAATCTCCAATAATGGCATTTTAATGTAAAAGAAGTTTCTAGAGACATGAACTGGTTCTTCCTGCACTAGGAAAAAATATTGGACCGTATAATGCAAATGCATTATTAAGCTTGAACAGTGAAAGTATGGTAGAATGAAAACCTTTGCTAAGGGACCACGTTACCAAAGCTTTATGTAGTTTAGCACTGTATCAAGAAAGTTTAGAATACATTTTAGATTAAAAAAGTTTACTTTTTAAAAGAATTCTTTTGCCAGAATTGCTTTTTGTTTATTTCTTTTGCCATACTCACACATGCTTTTCCTTATTTGACCTTGGAAATTTCCCCTGTTGTGCGCAGTATCTTGCATCTTTACAAATGCATACAAATGTATCCATGCATCTTAGCAAATGCATATTGATCAAATATTATATAATGTAATATATTAATCATTTGCATTAGTATTCTTAAAATGTATGTAATAGATCATTTCAAAGATGAAACAGGTACTGTAGGTGCTTCAGTTTTAGCCTGTTTGTATGCTAAAAGAAAAAAAAAAAAAAAAACTTTAGGGAAACTGAACAGAAAAAGAAACATGTGTGCGTGTATATACACACACACACATTATGTGTGTGTGTGTGTGTGTGTGTGTGTGTGTGTGTGTGTGTGTGTGTGTGTGTGTCTTTTGGCTCCCATTTTAACTGGAATTGGGACCAGTACTGGGACGGTACTGGGACAACACGGGCCTTCCTGTGGCGAGAAACCTAGCACTAAGCTACCAATACCCATAATTATATGTATATATCAATAATGCTCCTATTAAATAACAGTGTATAATCAACCTCTGCTACAGAGTGTACTGAGACAGGAAGAATAATGACGAGAGGAGACAGAGGTTTATATACGTGTGTGTGTGTGTGTGTGTGTGTGTGTGTGTGTGTGTGTGTAGATCTATATAACTATATATCTACAGATAGATAGATAGATATAATATATATAGATACAGTATAAGCATATACAGGTATGTCTCATATACATGAAAGTCTTACTTAAATAGGTTTTGCGTTTTCTCAGAATGTAAATGTGCTGGAATTATCCTCTTTCTTAATCATATACACTACAGATACAGTAGACAGATGTTAGACTGACCTTAAATTAACTAACATACTGTAGCATGCATGTGATGTATAAATATCCAGACATGTACTGTATCCTGCAGCTGTGCGTGTGTCTGTGGTAAGAAGGCTAAATCTTTAAGATTAGCATTGACATCAGTGTGAGACAAGATGCTTCTAGCACCTTCCACAACGCCAGATACACATCTCTCACAGTAAGCCAGGGACATACGCACGGTTTTGGAGCCAGCATGGCAGCAAAAACCTCCTCATCTTCATTCACACAAGACACCTGATTCATAATGAAGAAAAATCAATATACATTTGTATAGATGGCTGCGAGATAAAACATACAAAAAAAAAAAAAAAACTGGGGAGCTGAAAGGAGTGTTTAACACCATTAAAAAAAAAAATAAAGAGAGACACGGAACGAGACAAAATTTAAAATAGCCTCATCCCCCTTGAGAAGGCCTGCTTGCAGTTGTCCTGATTAATCCAGCTTTAGATGTGGAGAAATGCGATATACAGAGAGTGAAGGCACAGACTAGTCAGAATGTGGCGTACCGATCTGCTCCGCACATACACCTGTGTACGTTTTCTGCATTAATGAAAAGCAATTGAGAAACCGTGTAGAGCTTCTTTTTCTCAGTGATGCCCCCCCCCAAAAAAAGGAATAGGAAACCATCTATCAGGTGAGCTGTAATAAAAATGGTCACCACATAGCGTTAACTTATTGCTACTCCATGAAAGGTTAAGGAGCCGACAGCTGATAAACAGCATGCTATTAGCACGTTGTCAACCCAGCTGTAACAAAAGTCGTAATTTCTCTTCCTGAGTGTTCCTGATAAGGAGAGACGAATGTGGCACATTCAGCATGCATGAACCTGCAGCACTGAACCGAACTGAGGGGAAAAAGGATTGCATATAATTAACAATATATCAGTTTGTCAGACATGCTCACTTTAAAGCAGGGGTTTGCCATATCAGTAGCATAGGACAAACAGATTCTGAAAGAAGGCAAAGAAGGCTATTAATAGGTTGATAGATAGATGAATAAAGGGATAAAAAGAACAAGAGGAAGTAAATGAAGAAAAAAATGGAGGGTACATGTTGCTGTTCAGTGATGATTAGACTCATGGGAAGTGGTCAGGAAGGAGGTGGAGCTGTTTGCTTTACAATATGCGTAATAAGTAAGACATCCAATTTTTAGTCTGGGAATTCAGGAAGACAAAAAAGGAATTAACAGAAAATGTGTGGCGTGCAAAAAAACAAATCAAAACAAAAAAAAAAACTGTTTGCATCCAACCTCTATGATCAGTACTATCCAAGAAAGGGTGTCTGACCTTGGAAGGGGGTTGTGGTGATTTCTCTGGCGGAGAGATGGGACTCTCCAATATTGAAGTGTTCAGCACTTCGGAAGAGCTTCCCCAATCTGTCTGGGCAGTCCCCGCTATGTCCGGAGAGGTAATAGGCACATCACTGGCGTAACCTGAGGAATGGGGATCCTGCAAGGGACCAGTACTGTCTGCACCCTGAGTACGACTGTCCGACATGAATCCTTTCTCTAGTTGACCAACAGCGATTGTTGGACTGGTGACGCCGGTGTCTGTGGACGGTTTTCTTCTTTCACCCAGCACTCGTACTTTCTGAATGGCACCAATAACAGGAGATGCACCAGGTGGCTCGGAGTGCACTTCAACTCCTCGGCTGTGCCACAAAGGTGAACCGTAGTCTCTTGGGTAGACAGTACGGACCACGCAGAGCCTGCCATCAACCTCGCGAATGTGAACGATTCCCTTCTGGTCCTTTTCTGAGGCATCATCAACCAACAGTTCGCTTGGCCTACCCTTGTCTTTGTCCTCCGGGCCCAACTCCCCACTTTTGGCACTTAAAATACAGGGTCTCTCAAGAATACCCTGAACCCGACCTTGAACCCGGCAGACTCTACCTCCTCCAGGTGTCGTGCTGCCATGGTCATCCTTAGTTTTGGACTGCTCGGTATACTTTTCATCCGTCCCTTGATGGAGTGCTCCAGTCCATGCTGGGCTAGGAGCGGGAGACAAAATAGCCACTCTGCTCCCTCGCAGTGTCCCTGTGCTGCCCAAGATAGGTGCTACACCAGGAACTAGGACTACCTGGGTAGGAGTTTCAGCCTCTGATTTGCTAGATCCGAGTTTGTTAGATGCATCGTCTGAGGGACTTACAATGACCTCCCCTGGAAGGCTAAACTTTCCGAGTTCAATTTTCTTCTCAGCCTCTGCGCCTTTCTGCGCCTTTTTCCCTTTGCGCTTTCGCCTGAAACGAAGTTTCCTCTTGGGGGACAGAGGATGCGCACCACCTGGTGCTATTTCTCTAGGCTGCTTTACGCAACCAAGAGAGCTCCCCATTTCCAGTGTAGTGTACAAAAAGAAGGCGAGATCACAACTAGGAACAAAAACTTCTGTTAGACTAATGGCATTTAAAGACTTCTGAAGGTGTAGAGTGGTGGACCGAAGAGATATGAAGTTAAGGTGTAATACGCTCTATGATGAACTTCTCGCAGCTTCTCCAGCTGTCCATGTACTTATACATCAACATTAATGTGGTGCCTTTGCAAGTATTAAGGATATCAGCACTAAATGTCAGCTGCTGATGCACCAGTATATATCTGTTTAAACCCAATTCCACTGTCCACTGTACACTAAACAATTCAGTGTTTTGTTTTGTTTTTAGGGAGAAGACCTGGCCCGTCTAGATCAGAACCTTCTAGACCATGTGGAGAAGAGCAGGGATTCTGGCACAACAATTCTGGCTCACACACTCAACATCCTCCTGCTGATATTCCTCGGTAAGGACAAGGCAGGAGCTGCAGTGCAGACATACAGTACACGCAAGCGATCTCTCATGAGTGTGCACACACACACACACAGTCACTAAGACTGAGTCAGGACACATGACTGCCAGCTTGGCAAAAAGTGCCTCATTCTTCACCTTAAATAAAAACGAAAGCCATTTAAATTCTGAAATGTCCAGGGAGTAATTAAGGTGCTTTTTGGTCCCAGATTCAACAAACCGTCTACCTATCACTGATCGTCCTACTTGTGGACTGCTGGAACAATAGTAGCCGTGATAGTAGTTATAACAAAATACTCCACTATAAAATCGTTCAGGTGGTCACACATCAGCTGGCAGTTGGCAGCAAGGATGAGTTATAGCCAAGCCTTTCAATTCTGATGATCCGTCGATTAGAGCTAATAACAGCACAGCATTTTAATTCCCAGAGTCCACCGAGTGCATGTGTGAGACTCCAAAGGTGTGCAATGTTGGATCAGTCCCCAGGCATTAAGAAGCAGCAACGGGAGGAGGGAGAACAGTGTGTCTTGTCTCCACTGCCACGGTAACTGATGTCACATGCGCCGAGAGAAGACATTTATGTCAATAAAGAGGGCAGAGAGCATTATGAGCCAAGAGACTACACAACCATGCATGCACTGCACACACAAAAACCGCCAACGATATATATATACATACACGCACAACTCATTATCCCCCAACGGTGGTAACTGTGGCCATAACTAATCCCATGAAACACTTTATGCTATCTGTCGACTTTAGTTTGGGGCACCCGTCTCCTCTTTGTCTCTCCATTGAAGATGTTCTCCTCCGCAGGCAGATTGCCACTCCCTTGTGCCGTTGGCCTCACCGGCTGAGGAATCTAATTAAAGCTCGCTGCCTTAACTCGGTCCGGATGAAGCGCTTGAGCAGGGGAACACCAGGGAATCTTTCCAGCTCCTGGATACGTGTGATGACTGTGGACAGTTGCAGATGTTCCGGTCAGAAAGAAAGCGGTAAGAGCTCCATCGCTCAAGCAGTGCACGATGGATCTGATTGATCTGGGGCTCCGGCTGAATCAGACAATATAGGTGCCTGTGAAGTGTAAGAGAAGCAGTGTGTGTGTGTGTGTATGTATGTGCGTGCTGGGTTGGGCAATCCCGTGATCTCGAGAACGAGTCTCATTGGTGATCCTCCAAAGGCCTGAGATGAAGAGAAGCCAGGGGCTCCAGTAGCAACGTGCTGCCTGCCTCCTCGCTCTGTCGCTGGGTAACTCGGCTGCGCTCTCTCTCTCTCTCTCTCTCTCTCACTCGCTCAGTCTCTCCCTTGCCGGTAAGCTCGGGTCTTATCTCCAGTCTGCTGCAGCCTCGCACAACACACTGCTGCTGCTGAGGCTCCCTCCCTCTCTCCTCTTTCGCTCTCTCGCTCTCCTCCTATGTGCTTCCTCGTCCCTCCCTCTCTCTTTCTCACTTGGTCTCGCTGTTGCGAGCTCAGAGCTTTGCATGTACACACACACACAAGCAGCCCCACATGCGCTCACAATAAATAAATAAGTAAGCAAGACACCCATAAAATTTGGCAGGAAATACTATAAATAAATAAATAATAAAAATGTAATAACTTGTTTTTAATTCAGATGCTTGAATCTGACAAAACAAAACTGAGTAAGTAACCAAAAATGACAGAGGAAAAATGAATGCTTATCAATTAAAACAGAAAAGAGACACTGACCCCTGCGCAATGGTACAGTTAGCATAATAAAACAAGTCTGACTGAAGAGACACAGACATACTGTAGAGATAGTAGCGTGATCGCTGAATTACTGAGTATCTACAACCGCGGACTAAATTAGCAATGTGAACAGACATTTATTTCAACGCCATCCTCCCACCCTCTCACACACCAACACCCATTTGTCTCACGTGGTGCGTGGTTGAGATCATTACGTCAACCTTTTAGCTACGGGAAGGGAAGTTCCTCGGCATTCAGCCCTGCGATGATTGACCCTCTTGCAGTGTCATTACTCCGGTTTGAGTAGACAGTTTTCTTCCGACCGTTTCAGCACCTCATCAACCACACTCGATGTAAACAGCTCCTGTGGGAGAGCCGCACTTCTGGCTCATCAGCTGTACGCCGAATCCTCCATTACGCACATTAGGCATCTCCGAAATTGTGATTAAAAATACACAAGGGCAATAGAAAGGCAGACCGAGGACAATTCGGTCCGGAGTTAGGCTGAATTGCAGAGGTGCTTTCTAGGGGACGTGTCCCAAATTGAGTGCGTGAGACATGGCAGTGCAAAAAAAAAACTCTAAAAAAAAAAAAAAAAGAAGAAGAATGGTCATGCGCTTTTAATTAATGTGACGGTACCGAACTGTCTGCAGATCTTATGCATATTCATGAATCTGTACTTTGAACTTTGATGCGCATCAAATCAAGCCTTTTCTTCACACTAATCATCTGAGGAAAAACTTCACTATCACATCGAGTCACCCATTCATCCGCCGAAACACTGCTCATTCCCATCATGCCCGGGGACTTTCATCCTTCCTTCCTTCCAATGTCCTCCTCCCCTTCCCCCCTCTGCTGCATCATGTCTGCAGAGTCACATAAAACACAGTCTCCATAGCAACTGGCTCCATACAGTACGTCATCTCGTGACGTCATGCTGCCTTGGAAATCGACAGCGCCATCTACTGGATCATACGGTTTTAAACGCAGCATTTTACTTAAAATCACATGATTAGCAGGAAAGCTAATAACGATATAAAGAATCTATCCAACAATAAAACACACACACACACACACACACACACACACACACACACACACACACAAATCTTTTCAGACATAAAAGAATCTAGATTTCCCAAAGTGTGCTTAAGGAGACAATATTCTACATTCTCTCTCACACAGAAAGTGCATCACTGCTCCTAATGCTCAAGTGCAACTGATCACACGCATACACACACTTGCAGAAACAGACGCACACGCGCACACAGACAGACAATCACAAGACAATAGGATAGAGACAACACAATGGCGACAGAAGCAGAGAGACATACAGTACAGCTTCTCATCTATGCTGTGATCTGCATCCAGAGAACGAATGATTAAGTTTATAAACAGAATCCTTCTGGTACTGGCGCTCACTCTCGCTCTCCTTCTCTCCTAATTTAGTCCTCCTTACTCTGCTTTTTTACTGGCATCACACTGAGAAACGAGATTGCTGCTGGCTAACAGACAATTATAAGAGCTCCAAGCACTGCCGTAGATAAAGAACTACTACAGTAGCTCTACATTTTGGACACAAAGACACAACTACGTAGTAATCTGCAGTTCGGGTAACTTGCGCAGAAAAACAAGAAAATGTACCTGGAAATGGAGGATGATGGTCCAAATCAGACCCAGGGTTAACTTTGGGTTTCCGTCAGTAATGTCATCGTTTCTGATATTGACCAGTTTGACCTGCGATGAACAACACGATGGTTATTTTCAGCAGACTGCAGGAACATACTTTAATCATATCATGCATTTTATGAAGATGAATTACAGTAGGTAACTTTTTTTTGTGCCCCAGGAAAGTGTTCTTTTATAACAAATTATATACAAATAAAATATGCTGTCTATTTCTCAAAGAGGATTACAATGTTGTCAAGACATAGCTGATGAGTCTCCAAGTTTGACATCTTTGTCACTATGACGGCACACCAGCAAAGGGTGGGACTGAGCTTGTTGGAGGAATAACGTCCAGTTTAAAGTCAATGGTGGACCCTCTGATGGTGCTGATGCCACCGCTGTACGTGTGAAATGTAACATCCGTCATAGCTCAAGATAAGGAGATTACCTTCACAAAGCTTCCTAAGCTGTCGGAGACAAAATGTCAAACCCAGTTGAAAGAACAGGAGTAGAAAAAAGTCCCCAAAGAGGACTAGGAAGAAGAAAACAGCTTGGAACAGCTTTGTCTCAGTGGTCCGGGGCATCCTGGGCTATTAGTCACAGTGTGGAGCCGGTCGAGAGTCTGATGAAGATCTACTGCATGGCACAATTGCTTACAGGATGTCTCTCCAACTTCCATATCCTAAATGCTGATCACGATCACTTGAAGAAGAAAATGTACTCAGTAGGAACGAGACGAATGCTTCCAACTGGACGTACTGGACTTTGAGGACAAGATGGGAGAAGTGTCCTGACTTCTATAATCATAAACCTCTTGTAAATCATTTTATTTTACTTTCAATAACCTTGGTATAAATGTTAAAATAGTTCGTGTGAAATGACAGGTTTTTTGAAGCATAAGAAATTATAGTGTGATTTGTATGATTCTAAAATGATTGTTTTATGAAATTTGTAATAAATGGTGCTATTTCGGCTGCTCTTCTTTAGGGATCGACACAATGGATTGACAAATTTGCATATTATTTACGGTAAAGGTTTTACCGCTAAAGTATCACCCGATGCAACCCTCCCATTTTAACAAGTCTCGAGACTGGCACTAGGGATGCCCGGTGTTAGTGATGGGAAGTTTGAATCATTTTAGTGACTCGGTTCTTCGAATCTCGTTCATCAAAAGAAACAAATCTTTTTTTGAGTCATTTAGTTCATTTCGTTCTTTTGACCAGAGATAACATAAAATGTTACATTTTCAATAAACAAACCCGCAACACGTCTACATACCCAAAATTTGGCTATAGTTCCAGTAATTAAAATATTACAATGCAGCTAAAGACATATTTATAACATAAACAGAATCTGATATGAGCATCATATCTTCTAGTCCGAATCATTCGTTCTTTTGAATCTATTGCACTGCATAGCGTCTATGGGAGTCACGTGACAAAAGGACGAACGAGCCGGGACTTGGAAGACTCCTTGAGGAGAACCGTCCAATTCTGTTTCCTGTACGTGAGCTACGGAGGTTTTACGCTGCTTTGCGCATGCGCACCCAGTAGAAAACGAACGAATCACTGAGTCACGTTAAAGATTCGTTCATCGACTCATCACTACCCTGTATGTGGAGCATTGACCTTGACTCAAACCCGAGTCTGTTCACAAATCTTTTATAGACTGCTAGACAAAAAGTCCACGTGGAGTACATGTGTGGTTCTCCCTTACCTGTCTCTGTTTGAGGAAGTCCAAGGCGATCTGCACGTTCTGCAGCCGATGGAATCGCATGCGGCCCTTTTCTCTGGGCTGAAAAAGAGCGAGACGAGAGAAAATTAAAAATGTGCCATTTAGTGTATATGGTAGTTCACAGCTTTCAGGCGACGGGAGAAAAAAATGCGTGTTACTTGCGAACCAAAAGCAGTAGGGGAAAAATAGCAGAGAGATTAAGAGCAATGCTTGAGGGCTAATGGTAGTCTAAAGCTTCTATTGAAGTGTCAGGAACGGTTTACGGTCATGTGGCGTGAAATCTTCCAAACAGATAAAACCTGCATTCATCATCACTCCATGCACGAACACACACCGTGACGGTATCTAGTTATCTAGCACACACACACACTAACATACACACACTGAGGCACAGTTGAAGTGTAGTTAGTCATCACTGGAGCAGTGGGACAGGAGCAGCTCGATATACGGAGTTCTGACGGAGCACATCGACAGGATCAGCTCCATGACAGGGGCAGAAGAGGCACCTGCTGAGTACCATACTGAGTACCTCAGAGTAGACACTGTGTGCTCATAACAGCTGCTGAGTACTCATCTGTCCTGTCTGGATTTAGGTCTTTTCATAACCTCTGCGATTAGGCTTGTGGAAATACTGTACAGTACTGGAGATATCCATGATCTAGTCAAGGTTATTTTTCCCCGCACTGATACAATCATAAGTCACAGACTGTAATAAGATCTCTGGCGCCACCTTGTGGTCGGCTGCAGTTTACTGTTTAATCTCACCCTCGTTCAGATCAGTAAAAGGAGAAACTACTTTATTGTTCAAGTAATTGTGTATAAGGCGCTGCTTTGTGGAATAAAACTGTTGTTAGTTAGCTTGAGCTAAGGTCTTACATGCTCCTTTTGGGAAAGTGACACTAATATACAATTAGTAACTAAAATCAGTGACTGATTTAAAGGTCCCATATATTACTATTTCTTTAACACAGTTAACCAGGTCTGCCAAAGTGCGCTGAAATACCACTCAAACTGTTTCGCTCCTCTTCCACACATGCTGTTTCAGTGTCTATGTACAGCCAATGAGATCCTGGTTGGAAGGGAGGAGGAGGAGGGGGGGGGGTCTTCTTTGAGGTGAATATCAGGGAAATCTAATTGGGTTGTTTAAACCAGGGCCAAAATAAGAATAGAAAAATATGATAAACACAGGACACATTTTTTCCACTTTTTGATTTTTTCATTTTGACATTTGTGCATACTGGAGACCCACATAAATGCCTAAACATGACTGAAATGTGAATTCTGCATAAAAGGTCCGCTTTAAAAGTAACATTATATGGTGGTTTGTATAATCACTGTCAAAAATGAATATGAGATAGCTGAGTAAAAAAAAATGTTTTACCCCGACAGCCTGTGTGCATTTAAAGTATGCGCTATTTAACATATGAACGGAATTATGTACTTGTATCACTGGAAGGAGTAATTCCTATAGGTATTCTAGTACGTACTTATCTAAAGGAATTTGATTCGTTTCCCGATCAACACCTAACTCACAGCGATATCCTCACACGGCCATAAAAACATCACTAATTGTATAGCTGTATGATTTTATTTACATTTCTTTTTTTAAAGATGCTGTACAATCTATATCCAGCAGAGGGCAGCAGATGTATTAAAAATGCATTAGACGTAATGGTCTGGAAAATCAAGGACTAATATTAAATGTCTATAGCTCGACTTCGGACAATCATGTCTTAGAGATGTAAATGTAAATTAGTTTAAAGTCAGTCACTGGAAAGAATTTTAATGCTAAATGATCAACAATGATTGGGCCCAAGCACCTGATGTCACTCAATATGATGTCACTCAAGAAGTTATTAGCAACTTTTTGAGTTAAGTTTAAGGCATCATCACAGTTGAACAGTTTCAGATATCAAAAACCAGATATCAAAAATCCGTTCGCAATTTTTGCAAAGATTTTGCATTCTTAATATACTTAACTAAAGGAATTGAAACACATGCACTTAGACAGGCTGTGACGTGCCTAAAGATAAAATTTAAAAACTGGTTGTTGATGTAACAACCTCCGCAGTCGCTCCCCTCATTTCCTCTCTCGTCAGTTCCAACCACTCAGAATTCAGCCTCACCAGTATACTAATCACCAGACACTCACTTCGGCATGATGCCACCCTGAGTCAGTCATAACCGAAATTCGTCACTATAGGAATATTCATATTGAGTGTTTAATGCTTCAGAGGGTTTAATGCACATCACTCGCATGCAGCTTCTGGATGTGTGTGTGTGTGTGTGTGTGTGTGTGTGTGTGTGTGGTGGTCATAGAAGGGTTAGAGGGTGGTCAAACATACTCCCTGAGCTCCATCCTCTTCATCCTCCCCACCGAGCCAGATGAGTGGAGGAGCGCGAGACACGCACGGCCTCTGTACAGTCGACCCGCCTTTGAGCTGATCACAACAGAGAGGGATGCGAAATGAAAGGCTGAACGAAAGCAACGAGAGGAAGATGAAACAGCAGTGGAGAGACAGATGAATGAAAACTAAAACACAAACCAGCAGAGAAGTAAAAACAAAAGAAAATAAAAAATGAAGACAGGCAAGCAATTCGTTTTCGCTTTCTGCTTATATTAAAGAGAAAGAAATGATCAAGCTAGAACTGAAAGAAAAGCGACTGAGAATGAGAAAGAGGAGCAGGAGAAAGAGTGAATGGTGACTCGATTAAAAAGCCATCCATCGATCCAAGACCTTACTGCGTTGTGGTTTCTGCGGTCAGTCTTTAGGGTGAAGAATAAAAGGTGATGCTGAGATCATCAAGCACTGCACTGTGTGTGTGTGTGTGTGTGTGTGTGTGTGTGTGTGTGTGTGTGTGTGTGTGTGTGTGAGGTCACTATTAATCTCGGCCCTCATGCCTGACCGTGAGCACATTTACAGGAAGAGGGTGCTGAAGTCATGTGACGGAACAGCTCAAGTATCCATGGTGTGTAAAAAGCCAGCTAATCATGCTCTGAATTTAACATCACCACTTCAGCTACCTGTGTGTATGACAGGACTATCGAGCACATTCAGAAGTCCAAACTCTCATTAAAACCAATTAGGAACTGGTCTCGAGTGCATGTTTCTGTACGTGTGGTTAGTGTGTTTGTGTTTAACTCACCAGCGTGACTCCAGACAGAACCTCCAGCAGGGAGATGAGGTTGTGTCCATCTCGCAGATCCTCGTACAGGTCTGTGATGTGCTTCCGCACCTTGACAAAAAGATAAAAATGTGTTCGTTTTGAGCTGATGTTGCCTTTTATTTCAATTCATATTATAATTAGATTAGATGATATACATTTTTATTTCCAGATCAACGAGATCTTCACGCGGCCATGAAAACATCACTAATTGTATAGCTGTATGATTTTACTTCTGAAAAAATTTTCAAGATGCTGTACAATTTATATCCAGCAGAGGGCAGCAGATGTATTTTATTTTTTTTTATTATTAGACACAATAGTCTGGAAATTCAAGGAGTAATGAATGTATAGACTAATATTAAATGTCGATAGCCCGAATTCAGACAATCATGTCTTAGAGATGAAAAGGTAAATTAGTTAAAAGACAGTCACTGGAAGGTATTTTAATGCTTAATATCTTGGCAAAGCAACAATGATCGGGCCCAGGCACCTACGCCATCGCCACCTGAGTGCACCGCACAACCTGTGTGCTTTTTGAGCATATTAAGAGCTCCAAAAAGAAATGAATGTTGGGGGGGGGAAAAGCATCACACTATGATGTCATTCAATATGATGTCACTCAGGAAGTCACTTTTTGAGTTAAGTTTAAGGCATCACCACAGATGAAGTGTTTAAAGTATCGAAAATCTCTTCGCAATTTTGCATCCTCAAATGTTCTGAGACCACATGGGCCCGGTTTGTTGGCGATAAAAAAAACCCGCCTCGGAGTATATCAAGGCTCTGAGTTACGGATCGGAAGATCGGCGGTTCGAGCCCAAGATCCGCCAGGTTGCCGCTGTTGGGTCCTTAACCCTGTCTGCTCTAGGGGCGCTGAAAATGGCTGAACCTGCGCTCTGACCCCTGCCTACTAACAAGAAGCTGGGATATGTGAAGAATAAAGAATTTCACTGTGCAGTAATTTGTTTGTGACGAATAAAGGCTTAACTTAACTTAAACTCCACTAGTTGTGAAATCTATATCCAGCAGAGGGCAGCAGATGCATTTTAAAATGAATTGGATACAATAGTCTGGAAAACCTACAGTAGGAGTAAATTGTATGTCAAATTCCTCAAATTGCACAATAGCAGCAACAGACAAAAAAGATAAAATGTGACCAAAGGAGAAAAAAAAACTCATTTTAGATAAAGATTCACTGACATTGAAAAATCACTCAAAAGTCCCATGTTTAAAAGGGGGAACATGCATCCGTATCAGCATGAACTATCCGTCTAATCCATTCATCAGATTAACACGTATGCTTGAGGCATGGCATCTAGAATTTCAACCTTTTATTACAGTGATAGAGGACAGAACTATATTAAGAGGTGAGAAAAAAAAAATACACAACGCCTCCTTCTTTTTAAGCAAAAATAGTGGTCAGCCCACACATGTAAATGCATAAATATGAAAATAATCGGTACACTCTAAAACACTGACTCTTCTCATTAGAGCAAAATGAGCTGATTAGCTGATATCAAATTCCAAACTTCATCACAGACACGGTGCATACAGAAGGCACTTTCAGACGCCCTGGCTCCGAGCCGTCCTCCTTCTTCAGTTTCCTGTCTGTATTACAGACTAAAGTTACTTTGGTGTAGCCTGATATTATATCATGTGTTAGAGAAGGATCTTCGTAGCGCACATGATTTGCATATAGCCATAATGTGCTATATTACACACGATCAGTCATGCATGTACTTCCTCTAACTCGATCAACTTTCACCACACCCAACAGTGGAAAACTCAGGAGACCATGGATGAGTGACGATATACCAGAAACGTCATTCTCATAGACATTTCTGTGAAAAACTAGTTTATATGCATCACAGTAGACAAGTGTGCTTACTAATCAGAAAACCAGACTACAAAACAAAGTGCAAACTCTGAAAATGGTGCAGCAGAGGTGAAGCCCTTGTGCAAAACATACACACAATCTATTCCAAGTTAAACTGCCAGCTTAACCACCGCATCTACGACAAGCAGCCATTAAAAAGAGTCAAAATCTGGACACAGCGTCACCACCGTGGGCGCATCCCTGTTTCAAATGGAGTGACGAATGAACTCGGTAACCTAAGGTACACGACAAGTACTGCGATGATGGAAATCCTGGAGTCAGGAGATCATCCACTGCTGCATCATCTGTGAAAATGCAGACAGCAGGTCACATGGCGGGCAGGACCGTGCAGGCGAGGTCACATGGCGGGCAGCTTGTTGAAATAAGCGTCTGCAGATTGTGTGCATGTGTGTGTGTCGAGTTACCCATATGCAAGTCAGTGCTGACTGCAGACATTGTGAGTGTGTTTGTTCTGTACACACATCCAACATAAACATGACCTCACTCTGACGGAACCCGAGGTCCGTAATGAGGAACCGCTCAGATCGAAGAGATAAAAATTCTGCTTTAGCGGATTATTTCTAAAGCGCTTTTATGCAGCTTAAACGCAACACATTTTGTTCACAGTTAACACACCCTTGTTAACACATCTGCCCTCAAAACCTTATTCCAAATAAGAATTATTCTGAGGTAAATACTTTGCACATTACACTTTGCACGTCACATTTACCGAAAAAAAAAAGATGATGTCAAAGGATTGCTGGTTTACATTTCTACTAAGTTAATGTAACATAAATTTATAACAGGTTTAAATTAATACACTATTCTAGTCTTAATACGTTTCTTTAGTAACAGCTCATTTACAGGAACTCCTATAAAAGATTCTCCTCATTATTATTATTAGTATTATCATCATCATCATCATCATCATCATCATCATAATCTAGCGATAATTTTATGTTTGGATTATTAACCCTTAAATTAACCTGCAAGTAAATAATAATCTCTGATGTTTAATCTTTGAACATTTTCTTTTAGCATTTTCTCATTAAAATCTTTGTTAATGATTAAAAATGTTCCCATGAACAAAATAATTATTGTCAAAAAAAAATGTATGAGAGAAAATGCTAGAAGAAAAGGTTCATAGATCAAACATCAAAGTTCAGCAGCCATGCAAGCCGCACAGACAGGGACAATTTATATAGACTGAAAAATATTTTTATTCATTAACAAATACCTTGCACTAGAGATGGAGGTTGATGGGATTGGTGCGATTTAGTGATGTATTAAGATCCTCATGTGGTGAGACATTTTTTTTATTATTAATTAAACAGAGGAGCCCAAAAATGTGTCCACAATCCACTGGATTGATGCAACTACTGACACTTGGTGGCTTGCTGTCTGGTCTATTGCTGCTTATGCAAAAAGCTCGGGTTCGATTCCCACCCAACGCCCAAACGCCTGCTACGGTCCCAAGGCCGGATAAAATGGAAGGATTGGTTAACAAGAGCCTCTGCTGTAAAAACCAGTTGTTGGTCCACTGTGGCAACACCACGACGGGACCAGCCGAAAAACATTTTTTTGGGTCCCTCTGTGCATATTGTGTAAAGTACATGCACACATATAAGAGTTCCTCTAGATTCCTACAGGTGGTGCTTTACTTCATTCACACATTGGCAGACAGTTCAGCATCCCATGCGGTAGGAGCGAATCATTTACTAAGTGTGTTCAGAATCATAATAACTGTAATAATTCGGGATATTTATTAAACTGTGATACTTATAGAATCGCAATACAAATCGAATCGGCACCTGGGTATCATGATATATCCGTACCGAGTGATCCCTGGTGATTCCCATACATACATACATACATACATACATACATACATACATACAGTAGCTTTGCTTCTTTAAAAACCAAAAAATCAAATAAAATCAGCGACATTTTACCATATAAATTCATAAATAATATCAACTGCAACTGCATATCAAAAAGGCTCACGTGTTTATCATTTCTTTTAACCTCAAATCAAGGTAGGAAGCAGCATTTTTTTATTTTACTTTTTATTTTAGAATTAGCCAACATCCGAGGATCGAGTTTGGATTTTTAGGGATAAGGTCTCATGTTCCACACTTTAATTGCTGAGTTAAATGTTTTAAAGCATGAGAAAAGCAACATGCTTTCCATCATGGGAGTCTTTTAGGGCACAAAGGAGTTTATGCCTTCCTGGTTTCCTCAGTCACACAAGGAGGTGATGGAACAACTGTTTACAGTAAGCGATAACAGGAGCTAACCCGTCTTACAGACTGTTCCATGATATTTACGGTAACTGTAAAGAGTATAAAAGCATTGTGATGTCCATTATATCATATCATATCGCTTTAAAATCAATGCGATATATGTGGAGGGACGCACTTCAGACTGCCCTGTTATTAAAAAACGTGAGTGTATTATTTTTGTCTTGCACCGTCAAGTTTACTGTGGCTGCTTTAAAGGATCAGGATCATCACAAATCATTTGAAATTCCAATTAAGTAATAACCCAACAGTAGACGGACTAGAGTTGCAAATCTACCGTCAAACATAATTGAACGCAATAACAACCATTCAATATAATATTTAATATAATAATAATTATAATAATACGAATAATAATGAGAAGGAGAATCGTCATCATAATAAATTATTAATATACTTATAATTAATATAATAACTACTCAGTCAAACATTTATTATAATTAGTAAATCAAATAAATAGTAATTAATGATTTCCCACTCAGTTAAGATTGAAACAGTAAATAAATAAAGACACTTTTATTTAATGTCTGTGACTTGCCACACCCCTCTGTACACACACATCAGCTGTGCACGTAAAGACGACCCCTCAGCCTCAAAGGCTTTACAACAAACCTCAGATTAAATGCCTTTGAAATAAGTTAAATTCTTTACAGCAATTAATCAAGTCCTGATTAAACATCAACACCTTTAACACAGTCATGGTAGACGTAAATGAGGAAAGTCATGACTTTTATCATAGTTTTAAAAATATGTCAAAACTTTGAACAATAAATACATTATTAACTTTGTTATAATGGCTTTAAGAGCAACAATTTGCCTAAGCATGAAATGGCAGGATTGTTCTCAACTGCCCACATATGATTTTTGCCAGACTGGATAAATTTTCCAATATCTGACATCTGTTTAAATCAGATTGATTTCATGTAGAGAGCAAAAAAAAAAAAAAAAAAAAAACACATTAAATCTGATTATTCCAAATCCAATTTGAACCACATCCAGAAGTGATTTGAAATTAGATTAAGATTTCAAGATTCAGATTTCTAAAGACACGTCTCAGTCAGGATGCTCTAACCCACTCGAATCGGATTTCAACCTGTCAATTGCGTCACTTCAAGTCCAAACACGCAGTGGAAAGAAATGAACCACGACTAGACAGCGATATGACCAGCGATATTAACCATCGTCCTGTTATACTGTAAATCTGCAACTTTTGACATGACACAAGACACATCCTACACTGTACTGTAACCACGGCTCTGCCGTCACCACCACGCAGATACTGTAGGTGGACAATGTGTTGGATCTGGGCTGTTGGTCAAAATGAATCCAAATCCGATCTGACCGCTTTCAACCAACAGTGTGGAAAAGAGATAGAGATCCTATAGAGGTCGGATTTCTGAAACTAATTTTCTTTTTTTTGTTTGTTATTTAAGTTGAATTACACTATAATTCTTTAAATGCAGAAAGTCCTAGCTTTTGTCTCCGAAACAGTCCACACTCAGGCTGACCTTCAATCTGGCCTCTTGTAAAATCAGAAATTTTGTTCCAGGCTTGTTTACCGATTAAAAAAAAAAAAAAAGAACACAATGATAAAGTTTTTGGTGCATACACTTTTACCTTCTTGCATGCCTGTGCAGTTACTACCAGTAGTTCCGTTAAATGGTAGGAACAGTCTTTGGTTTAGTTGGACAACACTGTTGCATCACACGTTGCCACATGTGGGCAGCAGGTCCCTCAGAGGCCACTGAGCAAAGCGCTTGTCTGTATCTGTTTCTACTTATGTAGTGAGAGTCTCAGTGCTTCATACGACTCTGAACATGGCATTAAACTCTAATGACACATCCATAACCCTACTGTACCTTTAACAAACACTCCCACCAGGCATTACAGTACCAACATCTGGATCGCTGATATTCTAGTCATTTTATTCTATTAATACAGACTAATAATAATTAATGCAGGAAATTATATATTCTCACACCAAACCAGTTCATGTGTTTTCCTGAATCTATTACGATAAACAATAACGCACTCATCGCTTTTCTTTCCTGACCGGTGACTTTGTCGTCCTCCGTTACAGCCAGACAGAAGGTCACACACCTCCTCAGTAAATATAACTCACAATGTCATCATGTCACCGTGGAACAAGAGTGTCGTCTAGCATTTGGGTAACGTTACAGCCGAGCTTTGCGCTCGCCGCCTGCAGTCTAACCCACATTACAGCAACGCAGCGCAAGTTATGAGGTCACCAGCTCCGTGACACTCTGCCCTGATTGGTCCCTGATCCTGCTCTTAGAATACCCAGCATTCCTCATGTCCAAGCCTCGCTGTGATTAGTGAAGCTGACCAGACAAACGTCCAGTTGCAGTATAACCACTGTATAGATGGTACTTTAAATCATACCAATAGAAAACCTTACATCATTTAAGCATTCTGTATTATTAACTCTAAAGAAGTAATTCATCAAATAAACGAAATAAAGCTTGCGTTCTGCTCATACTGAGTGCCATGTGTCTGTATTATGTAATTTATTACATTAGGAGGCTGGTGTGTCTTCTATCCATCACTCACTGAGTGTGTAGCGCTGTGACTGCACACACACTGCCTGCTTCAGTGACATGGCAGATTGCCATAAATAAGTATGTCATGGGAACCTGTGTTCTTGCATTTGATGGATTAAGCAGAACATTTTAATCTTTTCTAAACTCAATAATTGACAGATGATCTGCTGCACAATGCCAGTGCCGTGTCTCTGTTACATGGCTGAATGATGCTAGTTTTAACTGCAGATTTACACCGCCTACACACTGCAGAAACTGGGTTGAAATATCTTTCATGGTCGACTGACTCCAATCTCATTGGCTACCAAATCTAACAGCTGAACATCAGATGCACTGGTACAGCTTCACCTTACCGGACTCTTCTGCCACCTCCACCAGTCAGATGCTATATTATTCCTACTTTCCATCATTTCTTTCATCATTTATTCCATCCATCATTTCTCCCTTCCCTCCATCATTCCTTTCTTCCATAATTGTTACAAGATTCCTTCCCTAATTTTGTCATTCTTTCCCTCATTCATTTATTCCTTATTTCTTCTATCCTTCCAACATGCTCTCCTTCTTTCATTCCACCTGACACCAAATCATCACTGCTTCCTTCCTTCCTTATACCCGTCCATCATTCCTTCCCTTGTTCCATTTTTCCATCCCTCATACTATTATTCCTTCCCTCAGTCTTCCATAATTCCTTCTTTCATTCCACCATTCTATCCTTCTTTCCTTTTATTCCACAATTTATTCATTCCATCCTTCTTTCATTCCTTCCTCCTTTTTTTTATCCTACCTGATCTCCATTTGACACCGCAGACGCTCACTATCTTGCTGGACAATGTAGACCTCATTTTGTGAATGGCATGTTCTGTACGCGTTAATATCCTGTGCTTTGTCACATTTATAAAACGTTTAACCTGAATCAGGCTGGAACACACATACATTCAATTCTCAGACAAGTCAGTGGTGCCAGGCCTTATCTATATTAAATGTAGAAAGCATGCATGTTGGACTATACCTTGATAAGGTGTTTGTTGACCCATTTGGTGAAGGTTTTCTTCTGCACTCTGTCTCGCTCATCTGCAAAGAAGGACAGGTAAAGATGGGGATCGGGGAGAGATAACAGAAGAAAGGAAATGGAGAGAGATTTAATGCTGGAACAGCAAGAGAACTGCAGTGTCATTATTGTGGTCCTGTATTATTTAAGGAGGCTCCTCCCTGTCCTCTTGTTTTCAGACAAAGTTCTAAAAATATACATTGACTTCTGTGCTTATACAGCAGGTTATACTACAATACTTTTTTATTTCTTTTTTTTTTTTGTGGAACAAGCTCGTTCTCTTGTGTTAGCCATATTAGACTCTACTTGACTGAAGTCAAAAATAGTCACTTTTGATAAGGAAGTCGCAGCAGATCTCTTTTAGATGACCTAAATAATCGCTGACCTTGAACAACTCCATGTGGGACAATTAGACTCATTAGTCAAATGTGATACACACTCGTGTTATCTCAATCTCTGTCTTATAGTGGTGTGAAGGCTTGCGTTTTCAGATCCTTTGCATAAACCAACACAAATGCTCACACTTTTTCAAGTTAAGCCTTTATTTGTCACATATACATTATAGCACAGTGAAATTCTTTCTTCGTTTATCCCGGCGTAACTGGAGTCAGAGCGCAGGGTCAGCCCTGATACAGCGCCCCTGGAGCAGACAAGGTGAAGGGCCTTGCTCAAGGGTTCAGCATTGGCAACCTGGTGGAGCTGTGGATCAAACGGCCGATCTTCCGATCAGTGAGGGCCTTAGCCCTCTGAGCCACCATTTTGTTGGCCTAATTTTATTTAATTATTAAGAAATTGTAACATTCACAGGTCACAGCCATAGATGGAAACGATATGAAGTTCAAGGAGTCTTGGTGTTGCTGCACTAGTGACGTGAAGGTTATATGTTCTAACCTCAGGTGTTAGAATACTTTGCCTTCAGTTTCAACTCATTAAATTACCAGCACACTTAGACTACATTCAAGACATAATCTGTGAATTACAAAACCCTCAACTGCAATTCAAGTTTCTCCGAACTAAACATGTTCATCGCAATTGTGAAGCTACAAAGGGTTGAGCCGTTTCCTATTGAAAGGACCGAATCTTATGTCTTTTTTATATATATTTTTTTTTTTTTACATTTTTCTATGAATCTTTCTATGTTTGGCAAATGAATAAAACATTTGAAGCACTGGTCCAGTTCTAGCTTAAACGGCACCAAGTGGTTACTATAAAACCCCTATAGATAGATACAACACAACCTTGTACCATAGGAAAAAACCTACATGAATACACACAGCATATTAGGCATGTCTAAGCGATACAGCTCTGCGTCAGCACGCCAGAGCAGTGAAGCAGCCGGGCCCAGAATAGATCCTGATACCGCAATCTGAGTGTGAATTTCATCCATCCCAGTCTCCAGCTCTCATTTTCCTTCCTACCACTTCCTACCACCGCTACTATCTGAGCAGTTCGCTTAGCGGGGTTGCTATGACAACTCCATGATAGAGAAGCCATGTGCTGTGGAGTCTCCGTGACCCCTCCATTTCTGTGATATGCACACGCATTACATCATACTCTCCATCACAGGGTCAACATGGACACTGTGAATGTTTAACTTTTCAGTCTAAAATCCAAATGCTAGTCTTCTTATTATTAGTAGACAGTTCAAGCGCTTTGAATTGGTTTGCAAAACACAACATAAAAATTTAGTATAAGCGCCTAAACCATGGAGCTGCGATTACATTTCTAAAAACAAGTAAGCAAGACAGACCCGCTCCAAATTGTTCACACGCATTAACACACAAAGAGCCGTGAATTGCAAAATTTTCGTGTTATTTCACCGGAGGACATGTTTAACTGGTTTGTCATCCTAAAATGGCATTTCTTTCACGCAAGTACCAGTGCTCTTTTTCATTTGAGCTCGCTATTCAGTGGCACTCACACATTTCCTATCCTAAAAAGTTTTTTTTTTTTTTTTACAATATGCAGATAATTCAGTATGTATAACACAAACATTTCAGATAAGAGCATGGTCTCAGATACAGAATTTTAGATGTCCATCATGTAGTGATGTCTAAATTTGTAGTGGACAGTCACTTTGTCTTCAAAGTCCACTATTTATAGCGGACTGTAAATTCAAAGTTGTTCAAAACTTCCTCACAGTTTTTTTTTTTTTTTCAACTCGAAATTGACAGAAAGTCAGCACTGTTGTATAAATATAAGCAATAAATTTTTGAACACTACAATGCCATAAGTGGACATTGTTGCATTTAACACAAATGATTGTACTGTATTTTGTTTTGCTTCGAGTATGCTAGCAAAATGCTAGGAAATTTGCTAACCTACACTTGACTGTAAAAAGATATGTAAAAAATATTTTACAAACTCATACAAAACAAGAATAAGGAAAAGTATTTCACTCGAGGCTAAACACTAAACTAGCCGTCCATGCTAGCTATCGCTAAGAATATAGAAAATCTACTTTTAGCTCTGCAGCTACAAGCTAAGCGCTAAGAGTTTAGAAGAGCTACTTTGTTAGAGGAGCTATAATGTTTACATAATGGTTTACAATACCTTCCTTACTCCCACCTATAATCATTTACACCATTGTAATTGATCTACCTCACTATATACAATTTATATATGCAAATTATTCTGCACTGTGAAAATGCCCTCCTGGTTGGATGCTAACTGAATTTTGTTGCCTTGTACCTGCATGTGAAGTGACAATGAAGTTGAATCTAATCTAATCTGCAACAGGTTTACTTCACAGCACGAGTTTACCTCAGGTTCCTCCAGCATCTTATTTACCAAACATCCACTGTGTAAATGTAGCTACAGTGCTTATTATCTGAATGGAAATTCTGGTGGAGCAGAGCAAAAGTATACAGCTAAAACGTAGACAAAAAACACAGGAATGTGTATGTACACTGTTCATGTACAGTATTAATGGTGGTTATTTGATATGTGTGATTTAATCTCAGCATAAATACAGCTGTTCTGTGAAGCGCACAGCATCATGAAACCCAAGGAACACACCAGACAGGTGAAGGTTTGGAGAAGTTTAAAGCCAGGTTAGGTGATAAAAAAATAAAATAAAAAATAGCTCAAGCTTTGAACATCTTACAGAGTACCAAGAGGACCTTTCAATCCATCATTTAAAAATCGAATGAGTACGGCACAACTGCAAACCTAACAAGACATGGCCGACCACCTAAACTGACAGGCCGGGAAATGACGGCTGCTTCTCTGATTAATGCTAAGAGGCCCATGGGAACTCTGGAGGAGCTGCAGAGATCCACAGCTCAGGTGGAAGAATCTTTCCATAGGACAACTACTGTATTAGTCGTGCACTCGTATTTACAATATAAACTCTAAGGTTTTGTAAAGAAGTACAACATTATGGCATGTACGGTATACGGATATAAAATGTTTACTTTACGCTGTCGTCCTGGTCTGGTTTTTCCTGTTTATGATACAATACTGATATCAGAGTATCATCCAATCCCTTATACTGACCTGGTACCAAGTTCGTACAGGTTAGGAACCGAGCTAAGATTATCCAAAATATCAGACACAATCATGACACGCATGAAGATAATTAGTTATCCGTGTTCATGTGCAAGATATGTCGTTTACCCACAGCATAATTTCAGTGGATCAGATCAGAAAATAAGCAACAAATTGGACATCCAGCATGTTGCTGAATCCTTACTTTACTTTAGTCCATGGAACGATTTAAAAAGGTGCATCCATCCATAGTTACTCACTCACTGACACTCATCTTCTATACGGTTTTATCCTGGATACAGAGTGGCGGGGGCCGGGAACCTATCCCAGGACTTTAGGGTACACTCTGGACGGGGTGCCAATCCATTGCAGGACACACACGTACACAAACTCACTTACACACTATGGGGCAATAAGGGAACGCCAATTTACTTAATCTACATGTCTTTGGACTGTGAAAGGAAACCAGATTATCAGGAGGAAACCCACCAAGCCCCGGGTGTGGGGACCCTGGAGATGCAAGGCGACATTGCTACACCAATGTGCCACCCATCCATAGTTAATCTACTCGTAATTCTAGTACCTAATTCTTCAACAAGGACATGGCTTTACTCAGAATATAAACACAGACATGCACACAGAGACTTCTGTAATTCAGACGCACAGCTGGAGTGACAATCAGAGAGAGGCACACGCTCTTCTGTATATACAGCGAATCATTGTGGTGTAGTGCTACTACTACAGACACAGCCAATAACAACGCCGCACACATGCTACTGTAGCACTGATGAAACAATCAACATCAATCACACGCACACATACTGCACACGTGCTTCCGAACACACCCATAAACAGGAACTGACCTGTGCAGCACATGAGCGTGAGCAGGTGAGCATTCAGCCTCTGCTCATTATAGTAGTCTGGCCACATTCTTTCGCTCGCTTTACTCCTCTCTTAGTCCAGAATGCATGACTTCTCTCGCCGTCTTTCTCTCTTGAATCATGTCCTGCTTCATTAGTCCGGTCGACTCCAGTGAGAAATGAGCGCAGGCTAAATCCCAGCACCTGTGGGAAAGCTTGTGAGTTGGTAACTTGCAGTCGCTGCCATGGCAGAGCTGACACTCTGGCTCCCACGTGTGTGTGTGTGTGTCACACACAGACTGAAAGCGAGCTCCTCCCCCACCAAGTTCCCCTTTGCATTCGAAGGCTCGTCACCACGGTTTCATGCACAGCTGTCCACGGAGGTAAGGAAACACGTGCTCTTTCACTTTACACCGCAATCAAAACCTATAAGTGTTTACTCCACCAGGCTCAGTAGTCCATGGAACGTTCTGGTCACGCCAGGCTGCGAGGACGAAGCAGAAGTAAGCAGGAGGAAGGAGTTCCTAAGTAGTTGGGCGTGACAGGACTTCCTTATGACATATAAAACTAAGAACATATGAGCAAGAGCAGGATGCGTCCCTTTTTAACGATGTCATGCACCATGTCTCTAAGGAGCTCAGTGACTTAACAGCAGCTAACTATAAACTAACAACCTGCACCGTGTCGGAGAGAGGAGTAAGGAGATTGACTGAGGCATTGATATGAGTAAAAGAAAAGTGAAAGACTGCACGCAGGAAAGAAGGATCGGGAAAACTAGGGGACCTCCGGGGAAAGAGCTGATTTTCATTAAAACCCGAATGACGAGAATGGAGAATGAATGGACCCCCAGGGTTTGTAATTGTACCGTAAAACTCGTTTTAAAGAGTATTAAGATAAAACATCTTTCATAATAAACTGTGTCACATGGTACAATACAATATTAAATAAAGAACTGCTTCCAGTAATGCATAGAATCACAGTGATGAAATTGGTAGATTGTTGCAAGACGTTTCTCCCCTGAAGCGCTCTTTAGGTGGACATCCTGGAGGAACCCTTGAAGGATCCTCAAGGAGAAACGAGGAACCCTTTAACTTTCCTTTAATTCATGGACAATGCCAGGAACTGTATAAACATCTTTCATTTTCCTTGGGAATCTTTGGGTATTTGCATACTGGAACATGATAAGCTTTGGAATTTTATGATGCAATAACACTTTGTCGTCCACAGTTTGAGTTTGACATACAGTAGAACCATTTTACAACAACTCTTGGGTAACTTGAGCTTAAACGTAATTAAAATTCAGTTAATCCCAAAAAACTAACATATCACAATGTGCAGGAAAAGAAGAACCATTGATTTTCCAGTTACCAAAACCTGCCAATGAACTAATCAATAAAAGCACTGAACAATCAGAGAACGTGTGATTCAGCCAAAGAGCACACATCCATCTCACTGCAATTAGCATGACATAACACACAATCCTGGCACAATGATCACTGATAAATTAATCAGCAGAAGCCACTCAGGAAGGATGTCCAACCTTGCGCCTTGTTAATCAATCACAGTTCAAAGGTCAACCACAAGCTGACCCTAACACAAGCAGATCACAACACAAACAGAAACTCTCTCCATCAGAGCTTTATCGTCACTCCCTCCTCCTCCTCCTCCTGGCTGTTGAGAGTGAGCCTGTAAGCATTACGCTCGACATCATCCTGTGTGCTCCTTTCCCTTCTTCATCCTCTCTTCTGCTGTCTCTGCTCTTGCTGTTCTCTTGCACCTCTCCCCGAATTCTTCTGTGCGCAAGGCTTGTTGCGTAGCTCTGTTCCCCTGCAGCTCTCCGAACTATAAATATCGAAGCTTACCCTAAGAGCTAATGCCTCCCAGTACGTTTATCCCTCTCCCTCTTCATCAGCTTCATCTCCGATAATCTCCTGGAGAGTCTGGAGTGCGCTGTCCAGTTCTGCTTTTTAAAAAAAAAATTATGTCCTTCCTTCATCCATGCTTGTTTTGGGTTTGTGTTTCAGTATCACTCACTCTTTCACTCCCTCTCTCTGTCCATGCGTGCAGTGACGCTTTGAGACTGGCACGGTGCTCCCTCCCCTCCCATTTCACTGTCCTCTGTGCGCAGCAGAACAAGCGAAACCTGTGGGAGTCCAAGGGAACTTCCGATGGCGTCGTTATGAAACAGAGCTGCGAGAGTGACGGGTTTGGGAACAGGACGAGTCTAGAGACAGATGGCTCATATTTAGCAGAGGATAAAATCCTGCTACAGGCACAGCTCCTGCAAACTGACCAGCCATCATCATCCCATTAGCTTCGATTACATCTCTGCTCCTTGTGACCATGAAGCACGGATAAACACAATTACACCCAATTAATGCCGACATGTGGAGCAGTGCATCTACAATATTTCTGCAGATACAGAGCAGCTTCTATATATAGTATATTGTTTTTCTTCTTATTATTATTAGACATGCTCTTAGTGCTTAATATCTATTTTGCTCTATAGCTTTTTATTAGTAACACCTGTACACCTACTCATTTCTGCAATTATATAATCAGCCAATCATGTGGAGGCAGTGTAATGCAAACTCGTACAGATACAGTACATGCCAACAATTTCGGGTAACGCCATCAGAACAAGAATCTCAGTGATTTTAACCATAATAAGACAGTCTGGTTTAAGTATTTCTACGTCTACTGATTTTCGAACAGTCTGTAGAGTTTTCTCAGAATGATGCAATAAAGAAAAAATATCCAGCGTGTGGCAGTTCTGCAGACAGAAATATCTTGTTGATGAGAGACGTCAACCCGGTTAAGCTGACAGAAAGACCATGTTAATACATACTGTATAAATCACAAATGTGGTGAGCAGAAAAGCGTCTCAAAATGCATAACATGCCAATTTCCCAGCTGGATGGGCTACTACAGCAGGCAACCACATCCGAGTCCACTTCTGTCAGACCAGAACAGAAAGCTGAGATTGTAGTGGTCACAGGCTAACCAAAACCATACTAAGCTATACAGCACAGCGTCAATAGTCGAGGCTGGTGGGGGTGTTGTAATGGTGTGGGGAATGATTTCCTGGTCTGTTAATAAGTAACAAACTCTTAAATGCAGCAGTCTATTTGAGTCTCGTTGCTGACCATGGACACAATTTGCCGTATTTTAATACCACTGTAGAACGACGGAGCATGAAAGCTCACCTGAAAAATCTGCATGAATTGTGTGATGCAAATGTCAACCACAATTTCAAAGAAATGTTTTCAACGTCTTGAGGAATCCATGCCATGAAGACTTTGATGTTTCGAGATCAAAGTAATTCCCTATACAGTATGTGTGCAGTGTTTATAATACACATTCATGCAGCACTTTCAGATTAGAAAGTTATTTGATTACAAATTACTATCATACTTCCATCATTACACAGACTTCATTACTAATAGCATTAAAATGTTTGGCAACTTCAAATATTATATGTAAATTCTTTACTAGCAAATGTACAAAAACAAAAATAAGTAAATTAAGATTAAAAAGCTCTACAGTATTTAGTGCCATAAGCAAAAATGTCTAAACCACTGCCACACCTCAATGTGGTCAAATGTGGGAAATGCAGGAACAAAAATTAAGATTTCTTTTATTTTTTTCTTTATTATTATTATTATTATTATTATTATTATTATATTACTATATATATATATATATATATATATATATATATATATATATATATATATATATATATACACACCACGCATACACACACACGCACACACGCATATACACACACACACATATACACACACACACATATATACACACACACACATATATACACACACACACACACATATATACACACACACACACACACACACACACACATACACACACACACACCCACACACACACACACACACACACACACACACACACACACACACACACACACACACACACACACACACACACACACACACACACAGCTGCTGGCTCCACCCTGCCTCACCCAATGCTTAACTTCCCATTTTAGCTAATAAACTGCCCTGTACTGCATGGTGTGTTCAGACACAGAGACACACACACACACAATCATTTCTTTTTTGTTTTTTAAACTCCAGCCAGTTCAACATCAGTAGCTTTGTTGAAAAAAGAAAATCAAAAGTCAAACATTTTTTTAGTAAAAAAAAAAATTTATAACTTTTTAAAATTTTTTCCATAGATAAATCTTTGACTATACAAGACTGCTCATTCGGCACCAAATTAAATTTGTTAAGTACCAAGTGACCAATTAAATAAAAAGCCACTGTATATATACATCAGGATCCGGATTTAAATATGATGAAATGTGCAGCCATCAGAGGGCACTAAACGGTTACCTACAGTAAAAGTTACCTCATATAAACCACTTCTCTGTTTCTCTCTCTCTCTCTCACACACACACACACACACACAAACACACACACTTGCAAGATACAGCACCTAAGCTCTGCTGCTCTCAGGCATTTCTCTCAGTCTAAAAGGGCCAGGTGGCTGAATAATGTCTCATTTTGTTTCTCATTCTTAACTCACCATCACATCTCTCTCAAATTATGTTGATTTCACCCAATCAAAAACCTGAGGTTTAGATTCAGACCACTTTCTGACAAAAATCTGGGTTAAACACTTTCCCTAATGCTGGGTATAGTGATAAATTAATTAATTAATTAATTAATTAAGACTGGTACCGATACCATGTCATCGATAACAGTTCCTGAACAGTAAATCTTTTTATTAGATGTTACTAAATTAAATACACAATAACCCAATAAACTTGCACTACACATTATGCTTCAAGAAACAGGTACATAAGAATCTAAATCTGAGTCTAGTTTAACTTGTCTGTTTCAGCTCTTTAGATTTAGGATTTCAGCACCTTGGTGAGCTGTACCGGTCAGACCTGGGCCGTCAGTGAATATCAAAGCAGTGAGCACTTTCCAAAGAAACTAAAACTAACCATAGCAATTAAAAAATAATGTAGATGTTAATGAGTTCTGTAATAACCATATGTGTCGAAACATGCAACCATCGTACTGTACAGTAGGTGTGGCCTGTTACTTAATCAAATAGCGCTACTGCTCTCATTATATTCCAAAGAACAAACAAAGAGAAAAGGTAAATAAATAAATAAAAATACAACTTGATACAAAATGCATCTCGAAGGGTTAAAGGTCAAATCACTAACATATTATTTATTGTTGTTTATTAAGTAATAAACAACAATAAAAACTAATTAAATAGAATGAGCTCACAGGTACCTGAAAACAAAATCCATCTTTCTTTCCTCCTGAATAAAGAACGCAATAACATGATACATAGTGTACATTATTGGTTTTAATAATCATACCGCATGTCAGATCTTCAGAACCTTCATAGGATCTCACTAAAGTTTAATAAACCAAAAAAATATTTTTTTATACATCTCTTCAGCCATCTTGCAAAAAAAAAAAAAAATTTTTTTTTAATTCACACTGAACACAGCTCACTAACTACAGAAACTGAATATAACGAAATATTTTAATGTTGCATTAACTCTGGCGAGGCACTACATAAACTTTATTTTCAATTTCAAATAAACTGGATGTGTCGGATATGCATGTAGTGACATGAAAGTCTAGTTAAAAGAATACTCCCAATAATGATGCACCGAAACACAAGTGCCTATTTAGTTAATTGATCTTTACTCCGTCATCATTTAGTTATATGGCAGAAGCCTGCAGTATGTCACAGCAACCAAAAAGGGCTGGTATGAATAGAAGTGTTTGGAAGTGTTTACAATAAATGACATATGACCAGACAAAAAACAAAACAAACAAACAACAACAAAAAAAAATATTTATATATATATAAAATTTGGAGAAATATACCACCATTGCCAAGGGCCTGGGTGACCTTAAGGAGTCGCCACTGAGCGGTTCTACATAAAATGTATTAACACAACTTGAACAAGTCAAGTTGCCTGCATTGCACCTATAGCAAAGAAGTCAAATGTACTAAACAGCATGTACAGTACTGTACAAGTATCTGAATATTTATGTTTGCTTAATGTTGCCGGCTAAAATCCCAGTCAAAGCGTAGCACAGACTTTGAAGGTGGCAGACATGAATAATGAGAAGAACATAGCTGTGGTCTGTTTTCCTTGCAGTCAAACACAAAGCACCTTTCTCCATGCACCTTTTAGTGTTGGCAGCGACACAGTATGCATTCTGCATTTATTACATTACACACTATTTTCATCAAGCTCGGTAACATGAAGCCAGACTTTTGATCTCGCAGACAATTTGCACCTTCTATTCATTGCACAAGGGGGTGAAACCTCTCAAATACACCACCGCCCCGCACACAAACACACTAGCTCTGTCTCTGTGTGTTGTAATCAGCATGCTACATGATTGTTGGCTCTCTCACACTGATGAGACGCAATTCTTAGGCATTGAAATTTGGTACCAAATAATGAGGCACTCTTCAATACTTCAATTCAATTCAATCTGTGCCTTAAAACCTTTCAATACCCAGCACTATTTAACTCCTACTTTGGTATATACAGTAGTCTGATATTACATCTGTTACTAAGACCTGCTGCTGTGAGCAAAAACACTATGATGGTCATATTAAACATCTGTCAAGCACATTTAGACTTGCACACAATTATCGTCTATACCGCTTTATCCTGTATTCAGGGTCACGGGGGGGGGGGGGGGGGGCAGGGGGGGGGCCAGCAGCCTATCCCAGGAGACATCGGGCACGAGGTGGGGTACACACCGGACGGGGTGCCAATCCATCGCAGAGCACAATCACATACTGCACACACACATGTTGCATGTCTTTGGACTGTGGGAGGAAACCGGATCACCTGGAGAAAACCCACGAAGCACAGGGAGAACATGCGAACTCCATGCATAACAAGGCGACATGTGCTAGCCACTAAGCCACTGCGCCGATTACAATACCGTTTTGATTTTCATAATTCCTCTATCTGACCTCACTGAACAGACATGTGACTTTTGTTTATATGAACATTTCTTCCTCATATTGTCTTTTCAGCTCTTGTGCAGCAGGAATCAGGACTTCCTTCAGACTCGTCTGTGACGACATGCATTGATAAAAGCACTATACAAATAACGTCATCCTGAACCTGACTGCTGCGAGTGAAACAATCTGTCTCCGTTTTTATCAAAGCCAGCACCCAACATCTCGTCTCTGTACTTGTCTCACCCCCTCCATAAAGTCCTGTAGCTAAACTAGGATATTAGAGCTCTGTACAATAAGTACAATCCAAGAAATAAAAGAATCATTTTGGTGATGACACTGGGGAAGTGTCAAGTCGTCTTGCATGGAGTTCGCATGTTCTCCCTGTGCTTGGTGGGTTTCCTCCAGGTACTCCGGTTTCCTCCCACAGTCCAAAGATTAGGCTAATTGGCATTTCAAAATTGCCCGTAGTGTATGAATGAGTGAGGGTATGTGTGTGTGCCCTGCGATGGATTGGCACCCTGTCCAGGGTGTACCCTGCCTGGGATAGGCTCCATGCTGAATACAGGATGAAGCGGTATAGAAGATGAATGAGTGAGTGAATTTTTTTAATTAAATGCTAAGCTCTTCTCTACGAAGTAATTATGTACCGTTTTGGAAAATGCTGCCCTTGGTTTAAGTGAGAAAACTAATATAAGCAATAGGCTACATTTAATTACTCATATTCAATGCAGTTGTGAAGCATAAAGCTAAGGTATAAAACTTTTCAGTTATGACTCAACTTTTATTTATTTATTTTTTTTTTTAATTCAAGGTCTTAAAATTGTTAAATCAATAAAATCACAACTCTCACTCACACATTGTCTATATCGTTAAATCCTGTATATAGGGTTGCGGGGGGCATGGAGCCTATCCCAGGTGACTTTGGGAATGAGGCGCGGTACACCCTGGACATAGAATAAAAATCAATAAAAACAATCATTAAATTATACAAAAAATTAATCAAATCACACCTACTGTACTGTAGGTATCGTGATGTCGTATCGGGTGTTCCCTGGTGAATCCCGTTCCTACTGTAATGTATTGGATATTTACTTGCTCTATATCTAGGCAGTGCTACACATTTAACATGCTATGTTTTTTATTTTTCTTTTCAGAATGCATATCGCATTTTAGTCCCATATTTTACATTATCCTCAATAAGTTAACACAGCTTTTGGAGCTCACCCAAAGTGTGTGTGTGTGTGTGTGTGTGTGTGTGTGTGTGTGTGTGTGTGTGTGTGTGTGTGTGTGTGTGTGTACCTCTCAGATAAAACACGTCTTAGTCCTCTAACATCCACTATTTTACTGCAACGGAGTTCCCTCATACTGTATGAGGTCATATTATAGGGGAAAATCTACACGTCTTGTTCCCCCAGCCGACAGAAAAATGGAAAAAGCATAAAAATCAAGCGATGCTATTTAATCACTTTTTTTGTGTTTATACACACACACATTGGAGACTCATCTGAATGTAACAAAAATATATATATATATATATATATATATATATTTGCATAATTAAAATAAAATAAGTGCCACTTTGTTTAGCGGTGATGCTCTGAGCAGGCATGACGATTTGGCTGAACTCAAAGCTGTGCACAATTTCCTGCCATTCCGAGTACGAATTCCAAGTTTAGAAGGTTGTTTTCTCGAGTCGGAGGTTTGAAGACTAATCACGAGTTAGCAATTAATAGACATCACACATTTATTTCAGGGGAAGACTTGTGCAGGGGACTTTTTCTTATTCGCAAAAAACGAGACACTACAGCTCCAATTCTCCTATTTATAGTCTCGTATGTACTCGAGTTCTCGTCGCTGCATTTCAGCTAACATTGATCCGAGTCAGGAAACCTACAGGAAGAGGAAGGGCCTGAGGAGGAAACTGGCAGAGGTCCTTAACAGGTTAGAGAGAGAGAGAGACAGACAGACGGGCATAAATAGAGAGAAGGATACCGTTAAGAGGTGCAGCTGTTCGTCTGACTCTGCGTCTGCAACACAGCCACACGCCGGCCGCCGTCGCGAAGTGCACGGCCACGAACAGCACGGACGTCCACACGGCTGGATCCGACAGCTCCATCACCCTCACACGTCCGCTTCGCTTATGCAGTAGATACGTAAATCTCTTAATCTAATGAGAACCGGGAAACCACGCGAAACCCTGTGTATTTTCAGTCACGATGCGCGGAGCACCATGTCCGGGCTCATTCACTCGCTCCTGTTCTCTTTCCGAGTGTCTCTCACACGTTGGAACAGAAAAAAAAAAGGATGTCAACGTCACTGAAGTTTCTGCTTAACTTTATTCTGCTCTGAATGAAGTTAACTCTTGAGCGGCATCATCTCTACTGAGTCGGGTCTCTTACTAAGTCTCAACACACACACCCCTCTCACACACACTTTGGTGGAATTCCTTTCCACTGAAGCAAGCGCCTGGGGTTTAGCAGTTGCTAGACAGAAAATTACTAAAATAGGAAAATAAGGCGATGCTTACAGAAATCTACGGTTACAAGTTTACCTTCCTGAGCCTCAATGAGCACTACTGAGTGTGTGTGTGTATGCGCACATCTGAGCATGCCAGTATGTCTCTCTCTGTTTATCCTTGTGTATCTCTGTTGCTATGAGAGAGCATTTCCCTTCACTACCATATTCCGTGTGGTGGCCGACCCCATCTTAAGCGTGCGGCGAGAGCAACTGGTTCGTCCGACTCATCGTGAAGTAGCGAATGGTGTTGAAGGGTGTGTGACGCACACGTGTGCTCATAGAACTCAAGGACAAGCGGGAGACGTTACCGAGGGGGGCGGGGGGCGTCCTGCCATTATGGGCTGTGACTGCTCTGTGTTTGACACCAAGTTTGTGACAGGACACAGAGCTAGGAGACCTGGATGTTTTATTAGGCCTGGAGCTCTGCTCATTAGCCTGTATTAGCCGTGTTGAAGGTGTGCTTTAATATACCGGACTGCGGCGGAGACGGAAGATAACCGAACATACCCAATGAGTCACGATGACTGGACATACTGTTCTAAAGTCCTGGGGGTCTTAGTCACAATATGAGAGAATAGATAGAGAGGATGAAGCGCAGAATAAAGATGGTACAGGAGAGCTGAGCAACAAGCTGTTGAGGGGGACGGGGTTGTTGGGAGTCATGTATGAGGTCACAAAAAGGGAAGAATCTAATTAATGTTGGTATAAAATCTAATCAAGAAAATGCAGCCACATTTGAGCTATCTGGTTTATTAGAAGAGGGTTACAGACAACTGTTCTGCCTCTTAACTGATAAGAAAATCAGTCTAAATGATTTAAAGCTCAAGCATACAGTACATCTTTGCTGTGAATTATTTGTTGCACTGAGAGATGCTGTGGTCATTCGATTCGATAGCACTCATTTTTAAGTAAGTAGCCATTCTTCTTTCAAAGTATTTAATAAAAACTGAAATGCTTGTGTTGATTGTATAATTATTGCATCTCATATAAAGTTATGATCTTTTTTTCCGGCCAATCTTCTATTCCACCCTCCAATCCCATTGGTGGCAGTATTGCACCAACCTCCCATAAACTCAAAAGAAGTAGTGAAAATGTCGCAAAATAGGAGTATTTGTAGAAGAAGATCAACAGGGTTTGGGGTTATTTTTCCGCACAATCCATTTTATATTTTCAAAGTATTGTTTCATTTTGAACCATTTAACATCCATAAGTTTACCTGATTAGTGTGAATCCCATCGGTTCAATAAAAAACTCAATCACAATCAATTAAATTGTACACTAATTACAATTCCATAATTGTATACATAAATATGTATAAATATTCAAACATTTAAACACACATACCCAATACCGGTCTTTCTTTTGGTGCAAGATGTAGGGCAGAAAAAGATCATTTCTAATGCCTAAAAGCTGCCTAAAAACATGATGCATTGCTTTTATTTATAACTTTATTTATAACTAGTATGACCTTTAGTGTTAATGAAGTCAACAGTTATGTCTTTGTTTATGTTTATGTGGACAGTGTGTGCTGAGGTGAAATGGGTGGGGGGAAAAAAAAATCTAATCGCCACACACGGCAGTATTGTACCAACCTCCCATAAATCTAAAATAAGTACAGTAAGTAGTGATACGCTCGCAAAATGAGAGTATTTGTAGGAGTTGAATGGGGTTATTGTCTGCAACTGCCGTTATATATTTTTACAGAATTCATCAATTTTAGGCCATTTAGCATTGTTAAGTTTACCTGATAGATTAATAATGTGTGAATCCCACCGATTCAATTAAATGTTGCAACCAATAAAATAGATTAAAATTTGTTTTTTTAGAAATGCAACAAAATCTAATCCATAAAAATATATATATATTTATCAAACCATGATACTTCTAGAATCGCAATACAAATCAAATCAGCACCTGGGTATGGTGATAATACAGTATCGCATGGTCCCTGGTGACAACACCGCAAATGAGATAAACCAAACATTTGTCACTTAGACAGCGACATGAACTGCTTTTTAAGTGACAGGATTATTTTTCTTGCAAAAATCTTGCAAACAACTGCAACCGCAAGAAATACAACCTACGTCTCCTTGAAATCATATTATGTACAAACGATTCATTCCTAATAGACCTGCTTTTTGGGTGAGTGACTCTTAAAGGGGTTTCAACTGGCAATTATAGTGCATCTTATATCACCACTGTGCGATAAATCTACTGTACGAGTTGAGCAGATATAGTGAATATAAAACCATTATAGCATTAGAAATATACTACTATATATATATATATATATACACACACACTATAATATGACTACCATCTACTGAGGGGAATATATTTTTTTTTACATTTGATATAATTCTGATCATGCTTCCTGAACATTCATCTGTACTTTCAGCATCTGTATTGCAACACATCATTACCCCAGAACAAGTTCCATGTGCAGCCTCATCCCATCAGAGAGAGCCTCATCCAATCGGGAAAAGTTGGCCTATGTTTTTTAAAATGACACAAATGGTTTAAAACTGTATGTACAGTGTGAACAAACGTGTAATAGAGGCTACAAACAGGGCACAAAGCCGGAGTCTTTAATTAACCGTAATCTTCATCAGGGGACTTCCAGTGTCAACTTACTCACAGTACTCTCTGCTATATCTAGTCATCTCCAGATCTATGCCACATCAGCTCATCTTTCAAAAGGTGGACCAGATGAAGACTGAGAGATATGATCGTGACAAAGTAGGATGAAAAAAAAGCACGCTGTCGTGACAAGTGAAGGCAAAAAGAGAGAAAGGTTGGGTAAGGACGAAACAGCCACAAATCTGCGGTTGGGTGTGTGATCTCACTGCGGAGGAGAACCTACACCCTGGGTTTGCATAGTGAAGAAGAAACTTAGAAGAAAAAGAAGAGGCACGAGAAGTAGAACAAACTGCATGAAGTGAGAATGTAGAGCTATTGGCTGAAATTATTATATCTAATAATTATATATATCAAATTATATCAGATTCACCGGTTTTATGCTCCACAGCCAAGTGTCCTGATGTCACCTCTGACAAACGAAGGGGTTTCCCCAGCTAGAGAACCACACACACACACATACACACACTCATTTACACATACACACGCAAACATCTGAAACAATTGGCCATGAATTAAATGAGAAAACGTTGTTTTTTTCCCCGTTTAACTTGAATGTGAAGGAGAGGAAGTACAAATGTACAAGAACTACCCAGGTTTTTTTTTTTTGCCGCTCAAAGTTTACAAACCACAGATACTACGTTATGCATGTCCTAGTTTCATAAGTATGGTTACTATGGTTACCATCCATCTAAACACAACTGACACTGGTAGAACACAGTCATGTGGGGAATCGCCGTAACATGTGTAGAAAGTTTTATTCATAGTGTCATAAAATTTATAAAATCATCAAATTATTGGTCTGCATAAAGCAAAGAAAACATTCAAATTATTAGAATTGGGTTAATAACCATCCAACACATTACATTACTAAAGAAATGTGATTAAAAAAAATAAATAAAATAAAAAAAGACCTAAAAGACATTAAAGATCAGAGATCACTTACAGTAAACTCTTGGTGAAGCTGCAATGTAAATATATAACAAAATAACAAATCGTGATGCAATCGCAACTCGCAGGTTTGGAACTAAACAGCTAAGTGTTAATAAGAAAATCACTTGTCCGTGAGACTAATTGCTTCAATTTGCGATAAAGCAATAAATATTGGATAACATTTATGCAAAGAGTCAGCATTTGCAGTGTTGGCGCTTCTTTTTCAGGACCTCTGCAATTCGACTGGGCTGCTCTCAATCAACTTCTGGGACAAATCCTGACTGATAGCAACCCATTCTTTCATAATCACTTCTTGGAGTTTGTCAGAATTAGTGGGTTTTTGATTGTCCACCCGCCTCTTGAGGATTGACCACAAGTTCTCAATGGGATTAAGATCTGGGGAGTTTCCAGGCCATGGACCCAAAATTTCAACGTTTTGGTCCCCGAGCCACTTAGTTATCACTTTTGCCTTATGGCACGGTGCTCCATCGTGCTGGAAAATGCATTGTTCTTTACCAAACTGTTGTTGGATTGTTGGAAGAAGTTGCTGTTGGATGGTGTTTTTGTACCATTCTTTATTCATGGCTGTGTTTTTGGGCAAAATTGTGAGTGAGCCCACTGCCTTGGATGAGAAGCAACCCCACACATGAATGGTCTCAGGATGCTTTACTGTTGGCATGACACAGAACTGATCACCTTTTCTTCTCCGAACAAGCCTTTTTCCAGATGCCCCAAACAATCGGAAAGAGGCTTCATCTGAGAATATGACTTTGCCCCAGTCCTCAGCGGTCCATTCGCCATACTTTTGGCAGAAGATCAATCTGTCCCTGATGTTTTTTTAGAGAGAAGTGGCTTCTTTGCTGCCCTTCTTGACACCAGGCCATCTTCCAAAAGTCTTGGCCTCACTGTGTGTGCAGATGCGCTCACACCTGCCTGCTGCCATTCCTGAGCAGCTCTGCACTGGTGGCACTCCGATCCCGCAGCTGAATCCTCTTTAGGAGACGATCCTGGCGCTTGCTGGACTTTCTTGGACGCCCTGAAGCCTTCTTAACAAGAATTTAACCTCTTTCCTTGAAGTTCTTGATGATCCTATAAATTGTTGATTTATGTGCAATCTTAGTAGCCACAATATCCTTGCCTGTGAAGCCATTTTTATGCAACGCAATGATGGCTGCATGCGTTTCTTTGTAGGTCACCATGGTTAACAATGAAAGAACAATGATTTCAAGCATCACCCTGCTTTTAACATGTCAAGTCTGCCATTCTAACCCAATCAGCCTGACATAATGATCTCCAGCCTTGTGCTCGTCAACATTCTCACCTGAGTTAACAAGACGATTACTGAAATGATCTCAGCAGGTCCTTTAATGACAGCAATGAAATGCAGTGGAAAGTTTTTTTTTCGGGATTAAGTAAATTTTCATGGCAAAGAAGGACTATGCAATTCATCTGATCACTCTTCATAACATTCTGGAGTATATGCAAATTGTTATTATAAAAACTTAAGCAGCAACTTTTCCAATTTCCAATATTTATGTAATTCTCAAAACTTTTGGCCAGGACTATAACACAACTATGAAGCACAATGTATTGACCCTTTTTGCTCGAAATATATCAAACATACCAGGGGGGAAACAATTACACAGTGACAAAGCAAAAATTCAGAATATAAAATTAAAATAAAATTAAGAGAGTTTTTTTATTTTTCTGTATTTTTGATCAGGGAATAAATCAAATGCAGTGATGTTACACCAACTTGTGCAGGACTGTAAATGTGTCCATTCATGCAATGAGTAAAAAAATCTAGCACCGTCCACACCCACACACACATCACTCAAACACTAAATTCCGCTCCTCTTCTCCAGTAAACTCTTAAACCCGCTTGCCATTTAGTGTCATCTCTCATTTATTCGCTGTAGTTGTTTCACTACTGATTCAGCACACACTTGTGTGTAAGGTCATACTGACCTTCACACCCTCCCTGATATACGATCCTTTCACTAGACATTCTGCCTCTAACACTTACAACAATCTGTAGCCAAATGCACAGATAAACAACCTGAATGAAGGCTTTCTAGTATTAAAAATCATGTTTGTTTTTTTATTCATGGTTATCATATAAAAAACATAACAGGAAACTTCGGGACTAATAGCCATACAGAATGAGACGCTTCCACAGCTCTTTTCCCTAACACGCCCACTGGACATTCCCTGCAACACCTCACCAGTCAGAAAGGGGGCAGCCTGGTATCATGTTCAACATTCTCAGGAAAGCGTCGCATGCACAGACTCGCATGTCCCTACATTCCCATAACTGAGGAAACCGGCAGCTGTACACATGCCATTGGTCACGCCTTACAGGAAGTGACTAGGGAAAATACGTGTGATGCCATAGAGTGACACAGGACAGGAATCAGGCTCAGATCTGCTGACACAGTTGTCTGGCTGCCTGGTCTGACTTAATGATTATGGACATGCTTTTATGTACATCCTATGTTTACGGTAAAATAGGCAATAAGACTCATGTAAAGTCAGGAAGGGACAGATGAATGTGTGTGTGCGAGCACCGACATGGTCAGCAGACAGAAAATGAGCATGTCCTTCTCCACCCTGTTTGAACATGTGCTTAGGTGCCATCAAGAGATTACAGAAGGCTGAGCTTCAGACTAATACAACACGCAGACTGAGCTCAAAATGCCACAGAATAAACCGCATCCTGGAAACAGCCTGCTTGAAATACACAAGAATAAAGTGCTGGGGTAAACTGGGTTTGTGCTAATTCTGCCGTTAGCCGCCCGTCTCTGTTAGCAGGATGAATGTTTGTAGGTTAAACAAATGGATTGAGAAACACTTTTTTTTTTTTTTAGTAAGAGCTGGAACAATCACTCCCACACTCTAGAAAGCTTTCTTTACAGTAATTATTATATTCCATGCCACTGCAGGCTGCTGTAAAAAGCAATACATCAAGAGCTATTAAAGGTCAAACCCATAGCCGGCAACAACCAGACCATTTCCAAACACTATAAATACATCAACACTTCATATAACTAGCTGTTAGCGTTAAAATACCTCAGAACAGGTCCCTATATAAATAAACTCGACAGCACAATAATGTTTTTATAAACGGGCTAGCACAGTGCTTTAAATTAAATTAAATAAAAACTATGAAAACAAAGTATAATAAAATTTTGATATAACTCCCTCACATTCTAAAGCTATCCAAACTGACTGGCTAAGTAACAGCTAGCACAGCAGTTCTCATCTCTGGTCCTGGAGGACCACCACCCTGCACATTTTAGTGCTTTCTCAGCTCTTAGCACACCTAATTTAACTAATTAACAACTTTTTATTAATTGAAAAGTTTGTGGTAGAGCAGGGAAAACACAAAACACTAAACTGGTCAGACCTGAGATGAGAACCGCTGTGCTAGCCGTTATTTAGCCAGCAAGCTAGTCAGTTTGGATTTCAGGAAAATGTGAGGGAGTTTTATCAAAATTGTGTAGGAATTGAATGGATTAAAATATTATTTTGCTATAGAGTTTATTGAAATGGTAACCTGTTCTGAGGTATTTTAATGCTAGGAGCTGGTTAAGGTGTTGCTATGGAAGTAAAACAGTGCTAAACTTTCAAAATGTTGAATTACATTCACTGAACAAAAGCAATACAAATGTTTGAACTTTTCTGCCAAGAAATTTGACCTCAATTAAAAAAAAAATCCTTACAGCATTTACAACACTTTTATTATTTTATTAAATGATCAGCACTGCAATTTATTGTGGATGTATATTATAAATGAAAGTGTAATTCAAGCAAAATAAAATGTCTAAATTTTTACCTTACTAAACTGTACTATATTAAATTGTTTAAAAATAAAAAAAAAAAACTTTTTCTTCATTCCTTTTTCAACCTCACAAAATCAGGTTGACAAAATTCGACACACCCTGTACGACTGCACAACCGTAGTAAATTGAAGTTCAGATCGCTGTAAGGATTTTTTCCTGTTACGATCAAAAATTTATGTTCGATGCATGTAATTCAACATGCTATTTTTGCGTTGAGGAACTTTGGCACTGTTCCGTACTCTCATAGAGAACCGCTGTGATTTCACACTAGCGCACACTTGTGACAGATGGACTTGAATATTTCAGCCTAAACTCTTACATATTTCATGACAACCGCAGTCATGCTCGTCAGTATACACCATTATAATCACTGTTTTAGCCATCGCTAAACTAGCTAGCTAGCTTATCACTCAGATTCTAGTGTTTAGTTACCATATCGCATTGCTAAACTTTTAAGATATTAAAGTTGTGTAAATCCTGAGCTCTACGGTTGCTTTCATTAGCATCTACCTATTTAGTTCTTACTCCATTAGACATGACTTTCTCTCCTGATGTTTGTGTTTCTTATTACTTTCATACTGTACCTCCATCCTGCTGGACGGGCTCATAAATCCTATCCCAGCAGCCAATAAATTAATAAAACGACTATCCTCAACTATTGGCTATTTTAGACAGCCATATTATATTGCCAGCCATAACATCATTACATGAACTTCTGTTCAGATTATTTTTTTTTTTAATCCAAAGTAGGATAAATAAATACTGTGGTACCCATATGAATTTAGACATTCAAATTTCATATTGTGAAACACATGTAAATTCAGATAATCCTTTCCAGCCACCCAAAAATGTTACCAATTTCCAACACTATAATTATATTTTTACTTATAACAGCAATCAGAAGATTCAAAAAAGACTGAAATGAATGAAAATCTGAAATAAACAGACAATAAACCTCAATAAACTTTCATTTATGATTCCTCTTGGCACAAAACCATGCCAGCGTAAGGATGTTTTACCCAAACACAAAAATAAATTCCATTAAATTATTAATAAACTGATTCAACTGAAAAAATAAAGAAGGGAGATCCCCGTTTTTTTAATTCTATACTCAATCTGAGGGTAATCCCAGATCTCCACTTCACCTCATTAACTTTAACAACTGCAAAGACAAAAAGAGTTGTAAATATTTATCTGACCACAATAGTGAGAAAGTTGTGTTTGTGTGTGAGTGCGTGTGTGTTTGCGTGTGCGTGTGTGTGAGACAGAGAGACAGAGAGAGCGAGAGAGAGAGAGAGAGAGCACGACTGTTACATCACAGGTGATGTCTTCAGCTTTGGAGTTTGGCCTTCGTTCAAGACACAGGATGATTTAAAAGGAGTGATTTACCGAAGGCCATTGCTACCGCCGTAACTCTACGAGGACGGGACGAGGCTTTCACTGAGATAGCACAGAAAGTCACTGTATACGACAGGAACGAGAGACAAAGCAAGATTTACTCTTGCGCCTCCTCTGAGAAGGAGTGTCTTTCAGCTCCAGAGATGAATGAAGAAAGATTTCCTCAATCACAGTTAAAAAGTGGGTGGAGTGCAAAGAGGTCGTGAGAGAGACAAATTTAGGAGCAGGTCAGGGGCTGGGAAAAAGACGAGGAGAAGAAGAGAAAGCAAGCAGAATGAAGGAGTGGAATGAGCAGAGGCTACACAAACAGAGGAAGGACAGAAAGTCAGCTCGCTGATCGTTGCCTCTGCCAATTTCCTTCAGCTGTCGCAGTCACCAAGGCAACTTATCAATTAGACCCTGACCTCAGCTTGTTGACCTCGAGCTCCCCAAAGCCCTCTCTCAATCAGCACTGAGCCTTGATCATCATTAGGACTTTTCACACAGCGAGTCCAATCGAATTCATTTCTCTAATAGCATTTTAAGACCAAGCAGCTGCAAAGTAATTTGTTTAATAATTTGATAGACGGATTTGCTCACAAATCCATGGTAGCTGCTAGGGTAACAATGCAAGCATGCACACTTCAAGTAGTGCCAGCTTCCTGGTTCGTGTTTGTGGTGGTGGTGGTGCAAATTTTGTCGAACATTAAGAGAGCCTTAACGGGTACATTTGACCTTCTTGGTGCATCTGATTCTAAACCTGATCACGATCTGATCAAGGTCGCCTACTTGTTTAAGGCAAATTCTACTACAGTACGATTTAATTTCAGTGAGAAAGCGATTCGGCTCTGAACTGAAACTACTGCAAGAGCCAAAGACCTCATGTAGCCTCATGCGTCATAAACAACATTTCTTCGGTCTACAATATACAAGCTGAGTGCATTACACAATGTTTTACATTAGTTACAGAACGACCTAATCATTCATTTAAGCACCGGTGCAGAATGTTATTTTTATACACACATGGGAGATTATTTACATTTTTTTCATTGGTGTATTCTGACCAAAAAATGAAAATGGTCTTACATGGACATTTTCAGCCTATATGCCCTTCAGCTAAGGTTTTTGCTGGCTACTACTTAATTATGTGAATTGTGCAACCCAAACAGCAAACAACCAGAGATATTTTCATTCTGATTGGGACTCCGTAAACTGACTAAAAGGTATGAGAACACTTAAACACTACATACCAATCATATCTAACAAAGAAAGAAAAAGGATCCAGTCATGCATCCAAAATTGTATGCATATTTAAAATGATGTAGAATCCGACTGCACATACTGAGCTTACTCTGCAAACATAAAGCGGAATGTGTCAATATTCTTTACTACATTCCTCATGGGATGGGCTTAAAGTCCAGTTGTTCAAATTAAAACAGATGATGAGACAAATGTTCAATAGGACATGTGATGCAGGACAAGACCATAAAGATTAAACCCTCCGGTGCCATTACACGTCTGCAAACGTTACGAAGGCACATTCCTCATTACTACAAGTTCTAGCACCTACGTGGTGGAATGAACTTCCTCTAGATGTCTGAACAGCTGAGTCACTGGCAGCATTCATTCAAATATTTGGATTAACACACACACACACACACACACACACACACACACACACACACACACACACACACACCTAAAATGGCACTTTCACACTAGGCACGACTGATTTGTACCATGCCCAGAAACGATTGCTCCCATCATTTGCACATTATATTTTTTTGCTCTCCGTACTCGGGTACACTTGCGCATTTTCACTCCCAGATACAGCAGGTGGCAGTACGGACCTGGATGGTTTGCGAGCCACCATTAAACAAAAAAAAGAATATGAGAACGAGGAAGTCAATCTTTGCACTATGACTGATATTACTGATATTTTGGAAAAAACCATCAAGAGGAAAGATCACGTGTGCCTTCCTACTTTATCAGCTATGGCTGTATGGGTCAGAGGAAGAGATTAGAATGTGCTACGTGCCCAAGTGAGATTTCGGATGAGACCGACAGCACTGATGACATCGCATCCACTTCCATTCTCTGAATCAATCCATGCCCGAGTATGCACCCGAGATCACCTTATACTAATCGCAGAACCTTTGTTTTCTCACTGATCAAAATGAACCAGACTTTGGGCTCAAAAAAGTTTCTCGGAAATGATCCTAACGTGAAAACGCCCTCAGATTGACGGGCCAGGTGACCCTAGTGAACCAGTAGAAACTTGAAAACACTGAGGTAAGTCACTCGTGATAAAATTTATCGTACTGTATATAGCAGACGCTCTTAAGTGTACTAAACAGTCAATTGCAGTTCTCCCAGTGCTCCTGCCTCGAGGTTGTTAATCTGCTTTTAATAAGCCACTCCAGGTCCAAGGTAGGTGTGGATGAGGTACGCAAGGCCCTGGAAGACTTCAGCTTGTTTGAAGTGAGTTAGTATGGAAGGTAGGAGAGCTAACTAAGGAGGCCATGTGAAAGCGCAATGGAAAGGTGAAAGGAAGTACATGAAGGGTCTTAGTGTCATGCTCTATCAGCGTCAAGATTAAATCATGGTGTTTGTAGTTAAATTTTTTTTTTTTTTTTTTTTTTTAAGACCAAGGGAGTGGGAACCAGAAAAAAAAAAAATGACAGAGAAAGACGAAAAGAAAGAGTAGAGATACTGAAAGCCTTGGGGCCAGAGGGGGGATGGGGGGTTCTAGGAAGGAGGAACAAGGGCCCCATAAACCATAGGAGCAACCGGCCATAAAGACAAATATACAATCTGTTTCTCTCATATACACACACACACACACACACACACACACACACACACACACACACACACACACACACACACACACACACAGTACTATAGTTGGGCTAAAAAACACCTACACTTTTGATAACCCTATCTTACTTTACACCGTTTTTAGCTGATTTTTATCACAGCTTCATTCTCAGTGCCGTTTCTTTGAACTGTACAGCTCGTGCCAGATCACAAACTGTGCAGCCTAGAGGCCAGGGAACAAACAGGAAGTGACAGGCCATCTCTCCCACCACCACTCTCTCTCTCTCTCTCTCTCTCTCTCTCTCACATACACTCATACATAAAGTTTGCAAATCAGCCTCGAGAAAAAACGATCCAAAGAAAAAGATCGCAGCTACTCAATCATCTGCAAACTGACATCAACCCTGCGGCTGTCTCTCCACAGCAAACTTTTAGCAGGAGGCATTGATCTGATGTGAGTGGAATGCCTGGTTAATATAAAGGACGAAAAACAAAAATCGATGCTATTTCACACCCGACATCTCGTTCCCATTTTCAGTTTAGAAAACTTCTTTTTCAGAGAAGCACATGCTAGACTACTGACTATATTATATAATATAAATGTATGTAGAGTCAGGGGTAGCTCAGTGGTTAAGGCATTAGACTACGGTTCAGAAGATCCCAGGTTCAAACCTCACAACCACCAAGTTGCCACTGTTGGGCCCTTGAGCAAGGCCCTTAACCCTCAACTGCTCAGATGTAATGAGACAAAAATGTAAGTCGCTCTGGATAAGGGTGTCTGCCAAATGCCTAGATGTAGAGTCTGCGTTGATTTGTAATTCAGATCCATGACTTTTACACGTAGCAGAATGAAGATATGCCCATAAGTCATGTAGATGGTAAATTTCAGTTCATAGTGTTCACTCATTCATCTTCAGTCACCGTTTTATCTTGATCAGGCCACCCCTATGTGAAACCAGGGACCTTCGCTTGAGGCATGAGTGTGAGAGTGCGTGCACCAGTCTACTAAAGAGCAGCATTCATACTCATTCGAAGTTTGGCTTGGCCATTACACACACCTGCATATTTCAGGGGTGGGACGGATCCCAAGAACCTGAAAGGAGCCCTTAGACATCGGGAGAACAAACACAAAAGTCCACGCAGACAGAAACTCAGACAGTGTTCATGTTATAGCATGATATTACATTTACTCCGATATATTTTAGCCTTTAATAGCTCTCTACCCTCCAGAGTTTTTTCTTTTTCCATCAGGTTAAGACTGCTGGTTATCCCTGTCGCGTGACTCTACGTTCTTCCTTTGTTTTTCCTGAATTGATCAGCTATTAAAAGAACCTTTAAACCTGCTTTCACTTTTCATTTGAGTCTGCTTACGAAACAAGCGCATGAGATGTTCACTTTGATTGTTTACATCTACTCCCAGGTCACATTTTCCCAGTTTCAGATAGCGAACTCGAATGTGCTAAATACTCCTTAATGAACCGTAATCGATAAGTAATCCATTTCACAGGTAAATCATTAACTAAATCAATTGCAGAATTTCAGATATCCTTTATGTCAGCACAGTTTCACATCAAACTCCATGTGACTTAAAACCTACTCGGTAGCACCAAGATTAAATGATCTTGCAAAGCAAAACAGACTGAAGGTCATAAGTCTCCAAGATAAGGAGTAAGTGTTAGCACGTCCAACCGATGTGATGAAAGTGAGACACAGCTGCAACAGACAACTGACATCACGGCTGTGTGAGCAGGCGGCAAACAGACTTTCGCCATGTTAGGAGACGCACCGGGGGCCAAGCACCGGGCGCCTACTTACACCCACGCACATAAAATATACTGCCGGAGCTAGAACAATACAGCGCTCCACCACACTGCACAGCGCATAATTACGCTAGAACGGCTCTCTGTCATTAGCCAGAGAGCGCCCTGTCAAGCCGGCAGCCGAGCAGCTTTAAGGCCAGGCTTAGAAAAAGATCACAGAGTGATCACAGTAGGTGCATGTACAGTACAGGCAAACTAATATTCCACGCATAACTGGAATAATAGCCCAATCAGAATAAAAACGCATCATGTGACCACCTCAGTCAGAACAGTCTGAACCGATCCAGCCTGATCGGAAATATATTTTTTTTAATCAGAATGAGAGGGTGGTGATAATATTAGCCGTGTATTCAAATTGAGATTAAAATGTGGCCAAAAATTTGTTTATTATGTTCGCAACCATATACAGTATGATCGGCAGTGGAATGCTCACACGACTGTCCATAACCTAAAAAGGAAAGATAAAATAGAATAGAAGGATTCCACTATCAAAAGAACACAAAAATCAATCAATCAATCAATCACTAGTGAATACAAATAAACTTTAAAATTAAGATAGAATTTCCAATAAATATTTTGCTCAATATATACTAATTTACAAAGTTACAGAATAAAATAGAATTAAAATAGAAATATATATAAATGTAAAAATTACACAGGATGTTCAGAATGTGCAACGTGTAATTGTAAACTGAAACGTATAAAAACGAGAGAAATATAGAAGGAACACCCTTGTGATCAAATCGTTTCCCTTTTGTTGGAATAAAAAAAATTTTTCTGTGCGTTTTTCCCCCTTGTGTGGGGTAACATATATCAAATTATGTTTTTGGTGAAATTTAGCGCACTGGATGAGCTGTAAAGATGTTCCTGCTCTGTCCTCTTGGTTGCAGACACTGCTACTTCAGTTATACTGTATTCCCAGCTGTGATTGGATGCAGCAGGCCGAACCATTTTGTGCATATCAAAAGAAAATAACTATCCTGATAAATATAAGTCGGATTATTCTGTCGGAGTATTCTGTGCACAGTAACTCCAAAATCTATTTTTATAGAACTATACAATTCATACATGTTTGCATTTGAAGTTAATCTCACAGATGGCATGGTTTAAACTACTCACACATGGGCAGACAGCATGCTATGTGTGAATTATTTGCTGAGTGTGTTTAAAATTGTAAACTTAAAAAATTATATTGAATTGGGATATTTCTAAACATTCAAATCAAATCAGTACCTAGGTATTGTCATAATATTTCATCAGGTCACCCATAGTGATTCCCATCCTTATTCGAAACTACATTAAGATATCTACAAACACTTCGATGGGGAACTTGTGTTCATTGTTTAACAGTTATGTCCAACACAAAGACAAACTTTTTTTCCTGCCAATCCTATGCTGCACACTCCAGTCCAATAGGTGGCGGTATTGCACTAACTGACCATAAATTCAAAAGAAAAAGACAAGATACTCTACAAACGAGTTGGAAGCGCTTTCTATTTTCCTGCAACAGCCACTGTATTCTTATTGTTAATAAATTCAGCAAAATTATACTGTTTAACATTTGTAAGTAATTTAAAGAGTGTGAACTGATTCTGAATCGAAAACTGAACCATTAACGTAACTAACTGAATCAGCCCACCAAATTATCTGTTGCATAACTGATTAAAGCGCACAGTTCTAGTAACAGCACACCTTACCATTTCAGAGCCCATGTAAACAGTTATGTTGGAATGTGTTTTCAGTTTGATTAAAGAAACCATAGCTAGTATCAGCAGGCAAGTTCGGCTTATTTGTTAAATCTGATTTTTTTTTTTTGGACAATTACAACAACCAAATCTGTGTTTGTTCAGACTGTAGAAAGTCGTATATGCGTAATAAATAAATAAAAAAAACTCTGAAAATCCACCTGCTTGAATACAGCCTGTAGCCCCTTTTACACGTGCAACGTTACATGGGAATTTAATAGTAATTGATTAGGAAGCGTTTTCTGACTGTACGTTGAGTTGGGTTCCTACAAACACTGACCTAAGAATCCGCTGAATAATTCACATTAAATGATCTCATGTGTGAACAGAAGAGATACATTACCAAGATTCAGGATATAACGTGATGGCTGATTATGTTACGGCAGGTTGACATTTTTATTAAAAACATTAGCACCATAAAGAGGCACCAGGAGGGAAAGCGAACAAAGTGCAAACAAGAAGGGCGAAAATAGCGTCAGCAAATTGAAGCGGTCAAAATACTCTGTGGGTTTGCTCCCCTTGTCCACCCCTACCAGGTATGCAGTCAGATAGACCTCTAATGCTGGTGTGAACGTGTGCGCGTGCGTGGCGGGCTAGTATCCCATCTTGGCTGAAATCTCCCGCGTCTCATCCTGTGTAATTTTGTTCAAAGCACTAGAAGATAACAATAAATGTATGCTGATGATGTCCTCAGTGTGAAAACTGATTATCCAGATTACTGTAAGTAACACAGAGACAGGATCAGGGTGGAGCGTGCTTGTTATGAATGCCACATCATGACGCCATCAGCTTGGTTTCCGTATCCAAATTAGCTCCGCGCTCAGTCCGGCTAAGTTCATCAACAGGGAGCGCAACAGAGCTGTCGGATTATTTTGCCTCGTTTGCGTCCCGCTTCAAAAGCAGCCACGCCCTGCCGGCACCATCGTGATACGCCGGCCTCTGCTCTTATCTCCAACGCTGCATGTGTGTTGTCGCTACTCTGTCACACCGAGCTACAGCGTGTCCTTTTCACTCTCTCGACTCCCACTTTCGCCTCTACACGTCTACATCTGTTTGCTGCCTTATCCTTATCGCTTAGTCAAACGTCACACCAGGCTAACACTCATAACAGCCTAAAGCAACGGACAATACACTTAGAATGTGACAGACATCCAAGGTCATGTGTGGTTTAATGTTTTTAACAGTGCGTCCCGGTTGCATAGGGTTTTTGATTAGGTTTCACAACACTGTATCTGCTCTTAGATGATAATGAGCATGTACATGAAATCCAGCTTCAGACGCAGACAGGCTTGACCACCGGATTGGTAGAACGACTACAAAAACGGGCAGGTTTTTTTCCATGTGAGAAAAGGGCTGGAGAACACTGTGTGTATGAGGAACGCTAATGAATAGTGGGACTACAGTACCTAGCAGCCGTCTAACCGGCAAAAAATTGCCACAGTAGTGCATACTAGAGCAGGGTCAAATCCCCTGCAACACCAAATTCCATGTCTAATTTAGGAGCAAAGCTGTAGCTTTGAGCCCTTGTGTTTCAGAGATACTGCAACCGGCCCTGAAAAACGAGACACCAAGGAGTTTGTTAAGAATGTGTGTGAAACATGCATGAACATTTTCTGCGCGCATGTGTATCCCTGAGCGGACTTACGGTCCTAATGCAAGTCATGTTAATGAAGGAGAATTGGTTGTGTGTGTGTGTGTGTGTGTGTGTGTGTGTGGTTTTTTTTTCACGTCACCGTTCTGTACGTCACACTTCAACTCCAACATCTGCACCTGCCATCTGTCTTCGTACACCATGCAGGTGGACCTGGCTGTAATTTCATCCAGTCTGAATCACCACATGTCTTCCCATTACACACCACTTGTGTGGTTAAATGATGAAACGTACGCATTAGAGAAACGCCCACGGCGGACATTTGCAGTATTGCACAACATTTACTTCAAAGGACCTTTAAAAATAAATAAATAAATAAACCGCTTAATTCGACACTTTGCTCCTGATGCTGTCGTTCTGCAGAACAAAAAAATCTATACATTATAAAGATATAAATTATAAAATGATCTATTATAAAGATATAAATACAGTAGCTGTTTTTATACACTGTAGTGTAACAAAAATCAGAGATCAAATCGAAGTAAGAAACCCAGGTGTGCTGTACTGTAATATTACACTGTAACTAGATTAAATAAAGCAACTGAAAGTATTTCTGTCCCAAATAAGCTCTTTGATGTAGTGTAGGTTTCAGATGCTCGTTCGCTTCAATGCTTGTGTAACTGTATTTGTTTGCCTTTGAATATTCACAATATGAGGACTGAACTGCAGCATCTAAAAGAACCCGGTGGTGGGTTTTTCTTGCCTAGTACATTATTAAATTAAGACACTAGCTTTGGTGTTTTACGACCGTGTGTTCTCACAGTAATAGGTGTGGGTTTTTAGGGGGGTAAAGAATATGAAAAGCACTTCAGAATGGACCACAGGTAATAACAGACACACACTACAGACAAAAGTATGTGGACACCTGACCATAAATACCAGGGACGGGTACCAGTTATCACACAATTCTATTATTATTATTATTATTATTATTATTATTTCATATTCTTTATTTGAATACAGTGTTCTTTTTGTAAACTTTTAGGTCATGGACAGTCGTACAAACATTTCACTTCACCTCATACGGTGTATGACTGCGTATGTAACATAAAATTTTAATTTGAAATGATATCACGATACCTTTGTGCCAATTCAAATAAAAGCGCTTGTGTAAGAACAATTTTACAAATATCTTGATTCAATATTACATTTAATGATTAATTATACAAATTAATCTTCTCACTTAAAAAAATAAAAAATAAAAAATAAAAACCCATGGGCGGTATTTAAACAATACTAAATAACTTCAAGTACAAGAGTTTAACATTTACCTTCAATTTAATTAAGCAAAAAAGCTATTTCTTTTTCCTAGCAGCATGCATCACCATTATGTTATCTCGGCTGATTATTATTTCTGAACAAACTTTGCGATTAATTCCCTCCTGCCACACAGGATGAAAATCTATGCATAGTTCTTAGTGCACTACCTGTAGGATTATAAAGAAACAGGAGACGCGTCAACTCCTCAAATACCTCTTCAATGCCTCAAAACTCAACCTGATCTTACTGTAAGCGCGCGGGTTGAGTGCATGTGAGCGCGCGGACGGCTTCTAAACTCACGAGATTTTCAAGACAAATTTGTGCTCGCGGTGTTTTGGGACCGGTGGAAGCGTATGTAAAGAGTGCGTTTGACACTAACTCACAGAGCCGCACAAAACAAATCGCAACTCATAACTCAACTGATTTTTTTTCCCCCCCTCCATTTCTGTTGCTGCAAAGTGACAAGTACAGAATTTCATGGCAATGCCACTGTGTATACAAAGCAAAGAGCCCTAACCTCAACCCCCACTGAACACTGAAAGCCAAGTACACCCCAAACCTCCTCGGTGCAACATCTGTGCCTGACCTCAGTAAAATCATTCAGTGTGACTTCTTTTGAGAAAGCCGCTTTATCCTGGACAATAGGCTCGGTGTGTGCGTGGTATTAAAAATACCCCCCTCCTCCTTTCTTATCCATATGGTCAGCACACACACGCCTGGTGCCATCCGCTGTCCAAATGGTTGTCCCATGATCCGGGATTGAATTACAACACCAAAGCTAACGGCACACCATTTCATTTAAGACGATAGAAGTAGAAGGTAGCCAGATAGCTAAATAAATTCAATTAGGCTCATTTTGAAACAGAACACTGCACGCTGGAGGGACAAGCGCATAGCCTCGCAGGGCAGAAAGAGAATGGAGAAGCTACACCCCTTAAACAAATCATAGTCATTCACCTCAGTCATAGCAGCGGTACACCCTGAGCATGCACACGCGCACACACACACGCGCACACACACACACACACCCACCCTTCAGGCAGGATTATACAATTCTAAGACCTCAAATTAAACAAATATAGAAACCCATAAACTATTATGTCAAACATTTGCTTTGTACTTCAATTAACTAACATTCATAACGATGCATTAACATGACATCACTCTCTAAAAATATGCCCAGAAGAAAAGACTTTCTAAACAAAGTTAGAACCAGGACTTCAACTTCAGAAATGTGAGAACCTGCAGGCAGGAATGTACAGAAACACAGCTGACCATGGCCTATAGGTCTACACAGACAACAGGTGACAGCTGCCTCAAAGAAGCATCCACACCCACCCAGTGGGTTACAGCAATGCAGAGCTCTCGAAAGCGACCCCGAGCCACGATTTACCGAGGTCACTTCATTGAACAATATTGTTTTCAGTTCCAATCATGTAATTCGGTGACAGCCAGTCGAACTTTTCCCAAATACTGCACTCGGGCAAGTTCACCTGAAGCATCGTTACAAATAAATACAACCGTGAGAATCTTTAAACACATCACAATTCATCATGATTGAGATCTGATAGTAAACTGATGTTGTATGGATCTTTATTCATGTCCGGTTTAACTCAAACTACTACAGTACCCGACACTCTACTGCACTCTTGCACATGTCTAACCTCAAATTAATTACAGTTTAAAAATCAGACCATCTCCAAAAGTGAAGAAGAAGGAAACCAAATATAATTGAGTTCATCTTAATGCAGGACACCACATTTAACCGGCTCTTCACCCAGCATAACCTTTACAGGAAGATAGCCAAGGCAAGATTAAGAAGTAAATTAACTGTTTACAGTCAACACGTCTGAAGTTTCAAACTTTCACTTTGACCAAATTTACACTATATTAAGGGTTTCTCAAAGGTTGATCGGTTCAAATTTTTTTACATAAACTGGAAGTATATTTTTCACTCAAAATGGAACTGGGTTTGTCTAATTTTCACTACTGAATAGGAAATAAAGTAAGTAAGTAGAGTAATAGATATGTGTACATCTGCTATAGCCCATTCATATTTATGACCAACGCCTAGGAGCTTTAGGAGCATCCTCAGTTACAAAGAGGTTTTGTGCATCTTTACTCTTCGCCGAAAAACATAGACTTATCCAAAGTTAATCATTTGGCCATTGAATAATATCTACCTGTCTAGGTCTTTTGAATATTAACCAAAGTCAACATGATTGTGAACAGTGCAGCCGTTCCTAAGCAGTGAACACAACATAAAAGCAGAGGTGTCGAAACATGGTGCAAAGAAAAACTCATTGTTAGATCAAAAACATTTTTTCTGTCTCGTTTGTCCATTTGCTTAAATTTGGTCATGGTGATAGCTAACAAGAAACCTTCAAATCCTAAAATCACAGGTACAAAGCGAGCCCTGATGCTGGTACACAATGTGTATGGTGGCAATTACAGTCTGTGAAGATAAAACTGAGATGCATCCAAAATTATTGTTTTACTCATCCTTAATTAATGAGCCTTAGGGACTTTTTAAAAACCTTTCTAAAAAAAAAAAAACATAAAAATAGTCTTTTGAAAAAGAAGAGAACTAACCTCTTTTGATTTCAAGGTCCTGAAGATACTGTCTGTATGATGCTGAGGCACTCATATCAACTTATCCATATACAGTAACCACACAAATTAAAAAGGAACTACAAACTAATAGAAGGTAAAAAAGGAAGAAAGCTTAAATGTGAAAGTAGTAGAAAAAAAAAAATTTTTTTTTAAACGTCTCTCAGCAAACATGAAAAAAAAAGGAAGTAATCACTACGGAATCCAAGAGGTCAAAAATCCGGGGTCATTATGGAAATCCAGGCGTCCTGCACGTCAATTTTCTTTTTTTGGTTCCCTTTCGTGCCCGGCGGTTAAAAGCTAATGAAAGCTCACGGATTTGTGTGTGTGTGTGTGTACTAGTCAGCAGCCTGCTAGCTCTGAGGGAGCAGCATGCTCTGAGCCGGAACTGCACTTTGACCACAAAAAAGCAGGTGATGTCACTGCTCGAGCCGGAGCATGTGCTTTACTCCCGCCATGAGTCAGACGTATACGAGCATGCGCCTGAGGGCGTGTGCGGGGTGTGCGTATGCACAATTTAGAACTTCGATGACTGATAACATATATATGTCTTGAAGGTGTGAGAGGAAATAATGAAGAAAGTGTTCAAAGAACCTGACCTTGCATAACACCAACACCCTTTTTCCGTGTCTGTCTAACCTTTTGCTCTTGTTTATGTGTATTTCATGGTTGCGTGGTATTTAATAAGCACTGCAACTACTCGATTAACACTTCTATCGTTACGGGGGTAGCTGTGATCTTACTGTTTATCTATGCACATTAATGTCTAGATCAGATAGAGCAATATTCCTTTAAACGGGATCCACATGAAGATCCACCATCTCATCTCTGTCTCATTTATGCTGAAGCCAAAATGGCTTTTTATTCACCAACTACATTTATGGATTTATGTGACCGTAAAACATGGCGAGACAGTTACAGGAAAATAAATCAATCAATCATCGACAGGGTGATGTGATGCATGTATAATTACAATTTCAATAATTAAAGAATGACACATAACATTTTCTGTCTGTTCATGGTTAAATTTGGGGTTGTGGAACATCTGCAAAGGGAGCAAGTCCCTGTTATAACATGCATAATAACGGTTTCCTCACTAACAGTTTAGCAAAAGCCAGAAACAGCAAAGCCAGAAAGTCCCTATGCTAAATATTTTCCTGTAGCAGGAAAAAAAAAATCTGTTACAAAGTGCTGACACAGCAGACTCGCTTCTATAAACGTGTAATAAACATCTCTCTACAGACTCCTTCACTACGTTAACATTTACAGGTTTTTCTTTGCACACAAATCCTCATCACTTATAAGTTGTTATTACAGAATTGCAGAACAGCCAGCACATTAATATAAACCTGCCAGGATCACTATTAAAGCTGCTGGTACTAAAAATGAATAAACCTGACCAATCAGGTTTGAGAATTCAACAGATCCACCTAGTGGCAGAAGCATTAAAAGTATGAAATAATGTACGCCATAAATTCTACACTTTTTCCTCCAGAGTCCGATTACAACATCAATGGCTCGAACATTATTTCAATAATCATCTGCTAGGTGACTAAAAATAGAAAATTCAAATGTAGGTTTTTTTTTTTCCTTTTCAATATGTAAATATTATATAAATGAGTGACATTCCTTCTTCTAGCTCTAAGGTATCAATTTTCATAATGGACGAATATTATAATACATCAGTATTACAATAATTATAAAAATTATAGTATTAGTATAATAATCAGTGAGTGGCCATACCATAAAAAGAATATCATGAAGAAAAAAAAATCAACTTAATGTATAAATGTACATTAAGCATTGATTTTTGTGCCTTTAATCAAAATCTAATCATATCATGAGATCTCTGGAGATTCGCACCCTTACACTGCAGCATCTAGTCTAATCATTTTAACTCGGTGTTATATCAAGACAGCCATGCCTACTTCCTAACCCCCAGCTATCATTTGCACTTAATGGCATGAAATCATCTGACTAGAATTGTATTATTTATCTGTGCGCTCGTTATGCTGCTACATGCTTAAGTGTTTATATTGACGACCGTATCATTTGCACAAATTTGCTCAGCTTTTGCATATTATGCAACTAACTCCATTCTCATGATGCTCCTTCTATAGTAGGTGCTGTTAGTTCGTACCAAGGCTAGTAGAGACAATCCAAAGTCCTGGTTTGACTCGAACGCCGGTGAAGAAAAGCTATGCGGTCACATTTTACATGGATTAGGTGATAATTAAGTTAAGTTTAATACCTCATACTATGACATGGACGCTTAATCCACAAGACAAACTTTAAGGCAACATAAACTACATCTCAACCAAAATATTTCCTCAAAGTTTCCAACACCCATAGATTTTATTGTCTCATGAACACACATCACACAAAAACACGTTTCCCACGAGAACACAAACTGCTCACAGGGCTTGGGTAACAAGCTGGAATTAGCAGTGATCACCAAGAGGATTGAAAGGAGTCCTGTTTTTGAGAAGAGCACACAAATAAGCCAGGAAGAAGAGTGAGCCTGTGGTGCAGTCATGCTGGCCAGCGTGTCCTCTGGGACAAAGCCGGAGGTGCTAGAGACAGCTAGATATTGATCTTCCTAACAGGATACTAAACCATATTACCAGTTTAATTCAGTCATGAGGCTCTTATATTGTTATTCATCGCAATATGTTGCTAAGACTAATGGTTCAGCACTCGGCAGTGGTAGTGTAGTGTAGAACATCTTTTTCAGTCCTTAGGACTGCCTGACTGCACTCTTACACTCAGAGCACAAAAGAAAAGCAGACAAAAGCCGCCAGCTCCTACTGACAATTCCAAGAATCAGATTTAAATATAGCTAGAGAGAGACTTGAACATCCAAATGAGCCAAGAAAAAAAAAAAAAAACATGATGTTGTCACATCATAAACGTTCCTTTAGGATCACAAGAGAAATTAAATGTAAAAAAATAAAATAAAAATTTATATATATATATATATAAATTTTTATTCAAGAGAATTAATGTAATTTCTCTTGTGATACTAGATATATAATTTTAAAAATTTAATGATTCTTAAAGGATTTATATATATTTTTTTTTCAATTATTTCATTTGCTATTACTGTATTATTTTATTTGACATGAAGTTGTTGTTTTTTTTTTGTGTGTGTGGAGATTTTAGATTTGTACACTGTCCTGAATTTTTTTCTGCTTATCCTGTACTAGGGGTCCTGCAGCCTTTTTCAGGAGACTTTGGGTACAAGGGAATGCCAATTAGCCTAATCTGACTGTGAGAAGAAACCGAAACACCCGGAGGAAACTGCAAACTCAACTCACACAGACCCGAGGCAGGAATCAAACCCTTGACCCTGGAGGTGCGAGACTCTGCACTTTAGCACCGTTCAACCAAAAAAGGGTTTTAAAATAATAATAATAATATTTTTTTAAAAATTATCATCTGGTATGCATGAGAAAGTTTCCTTCCTTTTTTCAATTTCTTTGAGTAAAAAAATAAGTAAAAATATTTCCCTTAAGGCGACATAAAATTTTTTTTTTTAATGTATTTGTTGAAAATTATATACAACTGAAATACTTCTCCGTTACGAGTCGCAGTTGAGTGTTGAAGAAAAAGAAAAAGAAAAACTTAATAACAAGCAAGCAGCCAAATGTTGACATGCCTCACTCATCTTTTTATTGTTAGTAGCAGAATCCGGTAAATGCTAATATGCTAACATCTTCTCACCTCAACATCAAATAACAGAACATTATGTAAAAATATGTAAAATTTATTTCATCAGTCATGTCAGTTGTTCAGACTGTGTGTGTGTGTGTGTGTGTGTGTGTGTGTGTGTGTGTGTGTGTGTGTGTGTGTGTGTTACTTTCTGTAGGAATTTCTAACATCACCAGCAACATTACCTCAGGCACACCATGTCAGTTCCTGCTTTAAAGCTTTAAAGAAGCTATCAGTACGGACAGCGCAGTAGTGTACAGTGCAGGTACATCACAGCAAGTAATGTCCATGTCCCTGCCTCATAGCCATGTAAGCTAGTTAATCATGTTAAAGGACAACATGAAAGCTAATATCAGAAAGCACAAAGGTTTTTTAGTCAACACATTTTTTCTTCCTTTAAATGAAACACAGTCTGACTCCTGGAAGTAACTTCCAGGTTAGTGCAAAGTGCAAAGATTTTAAAGACATTGACAAGGGCTCATTTGCGATGGCTTACTGGGTCAAAGAACCTCCAAAACTGCAGCCCTCATGGGATGTTCCCAAGCTGCAGTATTCAGGACCTAACAAAAGTGATCCAAGTAAGAAAAACCAGTGACCAAGACTCACTCATGCACGTGGAGAGTGAAGGCTGGCCCGTGTAGTCCAGTTTCAGCTCAAGTTGCTGAAAAGGTTAATGCTGGTTTCCATTGAAAGGTGTCAACGCACAGTGCATCGCTGTTTTGGTTGCAGAAAGGGGAACTACTCAGTATTAGGTGGGTGGTCATGCTAATAATAAAGTGTCATAACAGTGATAACAGTAACAAATAAATGTTAATATTCTGAGGGCAGTGATGCGGTGTGGTCAAATGGTTAAGTCTCTGGGTTGCTGAACGGAAGGTCAAGGGTTCGAAAGCCAGAATCGCCAAGCTGCCCCTGTTGAACCCTTGAGTTACCCTGCGTTCACACCGAACGCGGGGAGAGCGTCAAAAGAAAAAAGCGTCGGTTATTTATGACATGTCCCTGTTTGTGTACAGGGACATTAATTAAAAAAATTATGCGTGGACAAAGATAATAAGAAATATAATATAATTATTAAAAAATATTAAATTAAACTAGCAATTCACAATGAACAGAAGCCACACCATACAAATGCCTTATAATTTGTTTATTTCTACGATACAGTTCTTTCTATCAATCAATTTCTTGTTTTCTTCCACATTTTGGTCAGTCTCCATAATTGATTGCTTTGCGGCCCCTTTAAATACAAGAAAGACATTCGGTCTACATCAGAGCCGCAAATTGCGACGACAGGCGTTGCCAGCAGGGCGGCGAGAGCGAACTTTGACGCTCTCACCGGTGTAACGCAGGGTAAGGCTCTTAACCCTATCTGGGAGATGGGGTGATGGGGGGGGAGGTGTATACTCGCTGACCCTGCGCTTTTTACTTCATCGTGTATCGGCTACCATAAAAGCACAAAAACAATACAGAAACGACTGGAGGAAAAAGTCCGAACAGCAAAATGTAGTCATCTGAACAAAACTCTCAGCCCAGTAACAACTAAAGAAAAACAGCTTGAATCACATGTGCATGATAAAAATTTTGCTACAGTGTATTTTTTTAGGACATGAGCACACTAATCACACTATAATGTCCTAATAATAATAATGCATCATATGTCTGGGGAATAAAAACAAAAAAACACCCACAACAAACCATTCCATTCGAAAGAGGTCCCATATTTTACTATTTTTTAACCAAGTGAACACACGTCTCAGAGTGCTTTAAAAGTGAGTGTTAAGGCTCCCACAAAGGTGTCCCATTCAAAGGTGTTTCAAACCATTTCAGTCTCTATGTAAATAAGCTACCACTGAGCCACGCCCCACCAGAGAACAGAAGAGCTGAGCCACGAGACAGGGTCTTCATATATGAGGTCACAATGGAGGGAAAATCTAGCCTCGGGTTTTTTTTTTTAAACACAAACACTGGAGAGCCATGTGAATGTTTAAAAACGACGTTTGCATAATGTGTCACCTTCCTGCCCGTACAGGTTACCTTCCTCTCACTCGAAGGCTCTCAAACCCCGACCCTCTCAGCTTTACAGAATAACTTACATGGGTATAACATTTTGTATTTATCAGCACAATATTCTGTATATTTTTTAGCTATTAAAGGCCCCTCCCCCTTCTACTGTATATCCGTATACTCCACAAAAGTAAATACATAACATTACGGCACACCGGAAGGAACGTTTGGCTTCAGGTGTGGTACCCAAAATGACTACAGCGACTGTCCATGCAGTGTGTGTCTGTGCTGATGCGGGGAAATTTTCACCTCCGCACCACCCCCCTCTCTCCCAGCAGCCTTTGTTACTGATGCTGCCTGCAGCACTGCAGAGAAACACTCATGCAACAGTGCATCAGCTGAGCCACAAATCCGCATGTAATCAGAGAATACCATCACAAACACAAGCTGGCTTCTTTCCACCGGGACCACACACACACATACAGTACACGCACACGCTCAGGTGATTTATGAACAGACTGGCAATAAGCCAAGAAGAAGGAGATGCTAGACGGAGTTAAGTGCATTGAGATAATCTAATGCTCTAAATGAAATGCAAAATCAAAGTCAAATCAGGATCTGAGAGAACCTTTAATGCCTGTAAGTGCAACAAAGGCACACATTCGGAGGGGAAAAAAGCAAAAGCAAAAGCAAATCAGATGCTTCCAGTTAGAGTTTGGACTTACAAGCTAGAAAAAGATATCACTATACTTACTCTATATTAAAAAAAAATGCAACATAATTTATCAGGATCTCAAGATTAGGCTGTCAGATGATCCAGCCCTACCGAACACAAGTGGGTCTGGGTGGTGAGGTGAAAGACAGATGCATAAATAGAAGCACACAAAAACACACACTACTGAACAATAAGGCATTTATCTAGAGAGCTAGAGACAGTCAGCTTCGAACAAAGTCATGCAGGGAAACTAAAAGAAGAAGAAAGAAGAAGAGAGAGGGAAGGAAAAAAAAAAAAGTAAAAATCACTGGCTGCTGAACAGACTTCATGTTGAGGAGGTTATGAAAGGACAGGACATCAATGCTGATTTCTTCCCAGCGATTCAAAAGAGAGGAGAGAAAGACAGGATGCAAACACACCACAATGTAGGTCACAAGTAGCACCACAATGAAGGGTCAGAACAGAAGATACTGATTAATCGTGACAGGGGAGGAAAAAAAAAAAGCGAGACTAAAAATAAAAACTGAGGTTAGGAAATTCAACCACACAGACCCAAATTAAGCAAGCAAGAAGTCAGAGTTACACTTGAGAGTAGTTGTGTCAGATGTGATTTTGATCATCCAATGCTGAATTAATTTTTTTTGTTTTTTTATCATACATGCGTTTGGAAACTTTGTTATATTGTAATAAAGTTGGCTTTATAAGTATAAGAGTGTAACAGTGTAACGCAATGCAATCTGTATCTCATTAGTGCTCCAAATATTCCTACTAGTGATTGTGGCCTAAGCAGGACGCATTTTTCCAATTTATTTTTTGGAATATAACGATATGCATGATTTTTTTCTCTGCACATAGTCATTATTTGTGTTTATACCCAAGGGAACATTTGGAAATTTGGTTAGCTCCATTTCCTGCCAAGATAACCATAAACCTGACCAGGCAGTTACTAAAAATAAATGATTGAACCCAGTAAAGTGGCACAACGTTTAGCACTGGGGGTTTGAATCCCGGCTTCAGATCGACATGTGTGTATGTGTAGAGTTTGCGTGTTCTCCCCGTGCCTGGCGGGTTTCCTCCGGGTACTCCGGTCTCCTCCCACAGTCCAAAGACATGCAGAATAAGCAGTAGGCATAAATCTTATCTCCAATTTGCCCGTAGTGTTTGAGTGAGTATGAGAGTGTGGGTAGTGCTGGTGCCCCGTGATGGATCAGCATCCAGTCCAGGATGTATCCAGGACCAATGCATATCACATAGCACATAAATAGAAGTTTTTGTTTTTTTGTGCACTTCAGATATGACCGCTGCATACATCACCTAAAGTAAAAACCAGATGTCTGGGAAGATTAAAAAAAAAATTTTTTAAAAAGCATCTGCATCTGTACCTGTTTAGAACAGCTTATCAGGATATCTTCAGGATAATGTGTTCATATTTGGCACAGGGCCCCAAACTCTGTTACATGTTATAGTGCCATATAAATCTCTATTATGGTCACACTGGCGAGGCCATGTTATGAGAACATGAATTAAGCTTAACAGGGGGCTGGTCATCTTGTATCCAGTAGCACTTATGAGCTGTTGTCCGAAGGCACAAAGTCCTGAGACAGGCGAGAGAAATGTGTCTTTATTTGCAGCTAATGGTAGCCTTCAGATGTGGACTATAAATTACCAGCTGTTATGGGGAAAAATACACATCGACCATATAGAAAGAGAGTTGGGTGCTCTGGCAGACATATCAGAGCATACCCGTTGGAAGATATAGTCACAATACACAATAAATAATCATAGAGAATTAATGAAAGAGTTTTTTTGTTATTTAGAAATGTAAATCCCTAGTAAACTAAAGATAAAAATGTGCCATCTAACAACCCCAAACCCAGAAAAATAGAGACAAACAGAAAAAGAGACAGACAAGCAAAAAAATTTACAAGTCAATGATAAAAAAATAAAAATAAAAAAAAAGAAGAGACAGGCAGACAGAGACAGAAAACAATCAGATAGAAAGACAGCCGGAGAGAGTCTAAGAGACAGATAGAGACAGACAGAGGGGCACATGCTTAGGTGCAGGGCTCCAGTAAGATCAGTGAGACTGATATCTACAGGTAGAGCAGACAGAGGGGCCAACAGGGTGGTCTTCTGTTCAGTAGCATTTTGAGAAATTCCTCTTCCAATTCTTCCACATCAAACTACTAAAGATTAGAAGCCTTCGGGAAAATCATAAGGGAGCAAGGGGTAGCTCAGTGGTTAAAATGTCCGACTGAGGTCCCCAGTTCGAGCCCTAATGAATCTCCAGGGTGGAAGAACCCCATCCTCAAACCCCCCAAAGAATGATCTGATAGAGGATGAAACATAACCGACTGTAAGCGTTGGGGTGTGAAAGCAAAAAAGTCATGATGTTCTCGATCCAGATCATGACCTCCTGCAGAGAGCAGGTGAGAGGGCAAATGTCATTGTACGCTGCAATTAGATTCCACATAAACGGGGTGCCAATATTTATGTGTCCGAGTGTGTTGTGGTGTATTTTTGCTCACCTGTATCGATGTGAGCACATAGACAAAGAAATAACCCCTCAAACACACACATGCACAAACAGTGTTCAGCATCACAGGGTGGTCTAATCATAAATCCATCAGGTAGCTCAAGTAAAAGCTGCTCAGTCCCGTGTTCCAGTTGCCTGGAAACCTACATGAATACGCTAACGAGTGGTAGTTAACGTATTGTAATGCTGAATGGTGAGATCTAAGTTGAAATTCTTGGTGGTTCTTGGTTGCCTGCCGAATTAGTGATGTCACAACACCTTAAATCACCTAAATGCTGCAATGCTACATGCAGAATTGCCCAGGAACAGCCCAGGAACAGCCCAGGAACAGCCCAGGAACAGCCCAGGACCTGCCATGATTTACCTACCAACTGTTAGAGTACTAGGTTCGTCAGAATGTGATACGACTCGTCGCAATTTAGTACAAATTCAACTCATCAAAAAATCTGAAACGTAGACACAGACTGTAAAATAGAGCAGCAGTTGAGTATTGCGCCGCCAATACCAAACCTGTCATGGAGCGCTAAAATGGCTAAGTCCAACCTTTAATTGCAATGAACTATTACAGAGCATGCTCTAATAGATACAACACTGTGTATGATGATGTTTGCAGCAGGTTTGTACACTAGCTTCTGTAATCACAGGTATTCGAATAGCAGTTCCCAAAAAGGCTTGACTATTCATAGAAATTCATGAGTTAGTTTTTCTATTTCTGGTCATCAGCCAGACAACGGCAAATAAATTGTCAGTGTCTGAATAGAAAATCTGTCCCTGGGTGCCCACGCTAGCGATTTGTCCTTCCTTGCTCCAGTAAAAAAAAATAAAGCATGGTGGAAGGCTTGCAGTGGGGTATATATAAGGAAATGATGAACCTTTGCTCTTTAAAAGAGCAGTGGTAGAACAATAAGGAGGAACAGCCGAAATGTAGAAATCTTCTCAACCACCTTGAGTGATATGATACATCTAATACGAGAAGACCGTTTTTGTGCAACATAAATAAACAAAAATGACACATAGCCTTGAGAGAGAAAAAAAAAAGGCACCTGTTCAAAGCAAAGGTTTCAGACAAATGTCAGAAATGCCAGCGAGTCCCTGAGGGAAAGCTGACCCATTTCTACACACAGCGGGAGAGTGAACCAACGCCCAAGAGGTCGGGACACACCAAAAGCGCAGTGCAGCCCTAGACATGTAATAAACCCCTCAGGCAGGAGAAGCCCTACAAGGAGACAGGGATATGTCTCCAGTCTCGCATAGTGTCAGGACAGTGGCACATTCCAGGTGCAGAGGCAGCTGTTTAAGAGAATGCACAAGAGTCATGCACACACACACACACACACACACACACACACACACACCTGCTTTGTCATGCTTTTCTGTCAGTCACTGGGTTCTGCAGCCATGTGTGATAAGTAACAGGACAAAGCTGAAGTCACATTAATATGAAATGTAACATCAGTATGAAATATAAATGGCATATTCGTGTCTTTACATGTTCTTTTTGAATTTTATTTTTATATTTAAAAAAAAAGGCAATTCAGCAATGGATAAAAAAAATAATTTCGTCACAGTATAAAGTGGTTAGCTTTATGTCCTTCGTGCAATAATAAAGAAAAGCATTGCCATGACTGATGCATGTCCTAAATATTATGTTTTAAGTGTCATTTTGAATGCCAAAGGCACACAGTACAGATGCTCAGTCAATGACATCTATCATCTCACTGATTAGAATGGGGAAGTTGCCATTGTTCGCTCACTCTTATTAAAAAATTTTTTTTAATTTATAAAAAAATAAGAATCTTATGGAATGGCTGTTCAGATCAAATCAGCACCTAGGTATCGCAATATTGTATAGGGTTGCCCTTTCGGTTGTGATTCCCGTTCACTGTATATACACATACAAGTCCGTGACTCTAAACTGTTCTTAGAACTGTTTCGGTTCCTGAATTTGTCAAATCAAATGTGCGCTGCACACTAGAGACCCATACTAATTACCTCCAGTAGCCACAATCACCAGTAAGTACTTGGATTCAACAGCATAGTATATGCATAAAGATGGATGTAGATTCATTTCAATTAGCCAAAATTGAAATATAGTGAAAATATAAGACACGAAATGTGTATGAGCGTGTTAACACGTTCATTTCACAGCAACGCATACAGTACACACAAACATTCAAAATTTATCTAAAATCACTAAATCACACTATAGTTACTGTTCTCCTTGTGTACAAATTATGAGCAGATTCTATATACATTCACTCACTCACTCATAGTCTATACCGATAATCCTGTACAGTGTCGCATGGGGGCCTGGATCCTATCCCAGGGACATTATTCACACACTACGGGAAATTTGGGACGGACTCCATGTCTTTGGACTGTGCACCCAAAGAACATCCACCAAACCTGAGGAGAACATGCAAACTCAATCAACAAAGATCTGAGGCGGGAATCGAACCCTGGACTCTAGAGGTGTAAGGCATTTACATTAAAATCCCGCTACCCCTTTTTAACTCCTAAAAGTGTCGAAGGCATCCTCTTGACATCACTCTGTGTCTTGCATCTCATTGCACATCAGCATAATTTTAACTACAATCCTGGCCTGAAATTCCATTGCACTCAATCACACTGTATCATATTCAGCCTCAGGAGCAGCTGTCATTCAAACCGCCAGCACAGAACCCTATAGTCAGTGACTATGCGCCCTCCTGTGAGCATGCCTGTGCTTTCATTGAGTCCTCTTCCAAGTGTGCACTTGAACAGACACACCCTTGAATCCAAGTGCACACAGGACAACTGCGAAAGCAGCTGAGAGAAAAAAATAACTGTATTAAATTGCTATCCACCCTAAGCTCCGCCCCACAATCTTTATTTCATCTTAGTATTTAAAAAAAGAAAACACCTGTCTCTCACCCTCATGTCATCTCTCGTGTTCCTCTTAACCTCCTCCGTCGACCCTACCTCTGTGTCGCTCCTTCACCTCGGGGCAAACAGGAGCAGGTTTAAAGTAATTATTTATAACATGGGCTTCGTTCTATAAACATTGTCCTGAAGACACACAGGCCTCTCAGGGGCCACTGATGAACGCTTCTCTAGGGTTTAGAGACCTCACCTTTTTTTTTTTTAAGCCTAGAGAGGAACCTGAGCTCAAATAAACACTTCAGTCTGACAGAAAATTTGGACTGCAGTGCCATTAGTCTAGCAAGGGTTTGATATTTTATTTGCAACATAAACAACCATACACAGTATGATATGCAGGGAAATGCTTATACGACTGCTTGAGACACAAAAACAAAGATTTCAGTACGATGAAATAAACTGCAGAAGTTCTAAGAAAATTATTTTCAATAAAAATAAATAAATAAATAAAATTGTAACCATTTACAAAATTTACAGATAAAAAATTAAGATAGAAAACATAGAAGGGTAAATTATACAGGATTTACAGACAGCCAAAACACAGTATTAGTGCAGATTTTATTATTTTTATACAAAAAAAAAAATGTGTTCGTCAAAGAAGCTACTTCTGAAGTTTATGCAACATCGAAGTGACAAATCCTTCGTCAGCCGTTTGAGAGATTATTCAATATGTTTCCCAAAAATTTACATTTTTCAGCGGTATACTGTCTTGCTTCAAACAATAATCTAAAATGCTAATTATTCATATTACGTTATGAGTATTAATACTAAAATTGGTCCAAGCTTCTAGAAGCATATGACGTGTAAGAATTGTTGCTTAAATTTAAGGATTTGGGTACAAGCTTAAAAAGCAAAAAAAAAAAAAAAAACGTGGTGTCCGTAACCATGTCAAATTCATGTTGAAATATCTTAATTTAGCATTTTAGAATAATACACTTTTTCCGGTTCATGTGTTGTCACGTGAAATTTTTATCTGAATGACGATTAAGATCATTGAAGGGTCTGAATTCAAAAAAAGTTACGGACACTACATAAAAGGACATGAAATTGTATTTTACAAATGTGGTTCTTTTTATCTGTGAAAAATATAAATGTGTATGCGGATTTACAAATAAACGAAGCATGGATCAGAAGATAAGAAGCATGGTGTTCTATGATACTATCTGAAAATTCACCTTTTCACCTAGGTGAGAGACTTTAGCACCAATGCCGTGTTTTGGCCGGAACTATACAATATATATACACACACAGTACATATGACTGAAACATGGAGTATAAAATGGAATCATACTGATATGTGCTTTAGCAGAAGTGTGGTATACTGATGAGCAAGTTTCACTCAGCAAAACCACCTAACAAAGCCTGTCTAATTAAGCACACACTAAACAGAATTCTTATAACCAAATCATAACGCAGAAGGAGGGATTTTTACATTTTACTGTATCGCCTGATGCTACAATGAACCCAGTGCCATATGTTGGACTTTGAAACACTTAAATATTTGAACGTGATCCAAATATAAAAGCCTAACCTTGCTGATCAGTCTCAATCTCAGCTGATCCTTCAGTTCATTGTTTTTGAAGCATTACAGATTTAGCGTTTTCATCAGAGCCTCATTTCCTGAGATCACTTGACCCCAAAGTCTGGTTCATTTTGATCAATGTGAACACGATCGTTGCTCAGGAACCGCACAAATCAAATCAGATATGAAAACAGTTGTACCCAAGAACCCGCCGTTTACGCTCCTCCGAAATCTCATCCCCTGACCTACACAGCCATAGCTGATAAAGTAGGAAGGCATGTGAGAGGGTGGCTCTCGACACTTTTTCCGGAATATCAATAATGTTAGGCATAGCGCGAAAAGGTTAACTTCCTGTTCTCTTCTTTTCTTGTGTTTAATGGCAGGTCGCAAACCAGGTGCATATTGCCGCCTGCTGCATCCCAGAGTGTAAATACGCAAACGTACCCGAGAACAGAGTGCAAAAACAACGTGAATGCCGGCCAGCAGGACAGTAAGGGGCGGGGAAGCAATCATTCCTGGGCACGGTATAAATCGATAGTGCCTAATGTGAAAAGTGTTTAAACCGAACAGATCTCACATCTCACCCAGTCCTGCAATTGCAAGGCTTTCCCTTTTACACCAATCCCATGTTGCCCCCGTCACTACATCTGCTCCTGTATTAAACTGTGTGACAATGACGACCCCTGATTCCACCCCTGGTCCTCACTGAAATCTGCTGCAGCACCAAGAGCAAGACGACTTTGATTCATTCACTACACCACTGCTTTCTGCATCTCCTCCCCCTCTCCTCCGGGTCTTTTTTTCCTTTTCCGCGTTTGTTGCTCCCCCCACTCTCTCTATTGATGTGCACATGTGTGTGATAATAGGCGATGTAGGAGTGCTAGGATGTGGAGTGAGGCTGGAGCGCTTCATGGCCTGCACTTCACTGGAGCAAAGTCTTGTAACAAGATGTACTAAACACAGCTGGAGCTGCAAACCAGCAGTCTGAGTCATGGGTGCAACAGCCACAGCACAAACTGCAGCTAAACCTAGTGTCATGACCAAAACATCCAGTGACCGTTAGGTATGGAATGAAAAAGTCATCTGAAGGTTTTTTTTTTTTTTCTTTCCCCTGACCCTGACTCATTTTCAATTACTGCTATGTTATACTGGAAACGTTATACATGTTGATGTTTCAGTATTGAGACAACAATGGAAGCTGGACAGATAAAGACTGGAAGAAGGACCTGAAAATGCATCTCTTCAATCATCAATATATTGATGACAGTTTGTGCTGTGACTGTTGCACCCATGACTCAGACTGCTGGTTTGCAGCTCCAGGCGTGTTTAGTTGATAGTTTATCTTTACAAATGTATAATATGGGAACGATTGGGCTGCTACGGTTCTTGCTTTGGTCTGACATGGTATAAAGTAAAATTGCATGTAAACAGCGATTACGTTTTTATTGTATTCATTTGACTGTACAGTACCTTATCAGGTAAGATTTATTTGAGCTTGGCTTAAAGAGAGTTACTGAACAAAACCACAGCAAACAAGAGGGTTTAGCCAAGACTCTCCACTCAATGTGTGGGCTCCCACTGCAATTACGAGAAAGAAGCTGAAATCTGAAAACGCCGTGACAAGCTTTTTATTTATTCAGAAATATCGGAACAAGGACCGATTGCACAGTTAAAAAACTGGTGCAGAAAACTGCAGACAGAGGTAAACTGGAAATTAAGGTATCTCTAAAGATAAGTGATCAATATTGCACTTTGGAATATTGAACGCGATAGAATCACCACGTATCCACACGCAAGTGCGCACACACAAAAACCCTGAGAGTCACTGAAGCCCCCTGGGACCCGGCAGCGTGCAGCTTGCCAACAGTGCTATAGAAAGGGTCAAAGGTGAAGGAGGGGGTTCAAACATTCCCTGACTGGCCCGCGACAATCAATCTTAGTAAGTCAGACACAAATTCAGTCCAATCGAAAAACAAGTGCCATTTTTACACAATATCAGAATGAGCTGTATTGGATTAGCACTTTGAAGAAAAGCTTTATTTATTCAATTGTTTAAAGGTCCTATAAGGTAACGGTTGATTCGAATTATATGCTCCGATGCCCTGTAGCCCCTTTCACAGACCCTCTTCAAGGCGGGAAGCGTGTTCTTTCATTCCTCATGCTGTTCTGCATGAAGGGAACGGAGGTGGAATTTGAAGGTCGGCGTAGTCACACTATTAAGCCAGAGGAGAGGTAATGACAGGGGTGAGACAAAATCTGAGTAAATAGAGAGAAAGCCAAGACCCCCCCCTCAAAGAAAGGGGGGCCTGATGGTCTCCAATGTGATGTGTGCAGAATTGCGAGGTTTAAACGACAAATAGCTTGTACAGATACAAAGCAGATCAGACGCACACACACCACGCTTAATTCCTGTTAGAAACAATGAAGTGAATGATCAGATGAGATTGTGACTAATGAGCAGTGCCAGGCGTCTATTCTTGTATCGCATGTCAAAATTGTGTTTTTTTTTCAAAGTGATTACACCTTTTTGTGGCAAAACCTACATGATTTCGTGTTTGTCTATGGTTGCTTAGGTGGCCAGAGCTCTGAAATAGGAACCAATCCTAAAGCATGATGGCACGATTTAAAGGCAGCTCAGTTAATCACCTTGTCAGTGAGAAAAGCCAGTGAGCTAAGGAAACACTGAATGGAGAGCTGCATTTGGTGAGCGATATAAAAGTGCATGGCTAGCACCTCAACACTCGGTTCACTCACCCTTGTTGAATGTCACACTAGACGGGCTGCACGATTCTTGCTAAAATGTGAATCATGATCATGATTCTTTTTTTTTTTTTTGGATTTTTCCCCGATTTTCTCCCTAATTTAGTCGTGTCCAATTCCTCCCCGTCACTAGGGGGGTCCCACATTAAGGCTACTACTACCACTCAGCCGGGAGACTATCACGTGTTTCCTCCGAACCACGTGACGCCAGCCGACCGCATCTTTTCGAACTGCTCGCTCGCGCACCGTTGGGGGCGGCGTAACACACTCGGAGGACAGCGCTATCCGCTCCCTCCGCCGAGCGAGCTCACAGACGCCCCTGATTGGCTGTAGAGCCATGATTAATGTCGGAGCACTATGTACCTCTCATCCCTCCCTTCTGAGAGAGCTCGGCCAATCAGCTCTCTCTAGACCTCCGGCTGCGAGAGCCACCCGGCACCACCCGGGATTCGAACTCGCGATCTCCAGATGATAGGGCGAGCACTTTAACCACAGCGCCACTCGGAGGCCTCTAACACGATTCTCATTTATTCCACAAAAATCTATCGCACTCAAGTAAAAAATAAATAAATAAATAAAAATAAAACAGATTCATGTAATAAAAGTGCTGAAGTAGCAAAAAATAGTTTAAGAGTTCTAAAATAAAGAAAATGAAGTGAATAAAGCTGTAAGCTGTTGAACATAACAGAACATTAACTATAATAAAGAAAAATAACTAAATAGAACCTGTGCTTTTTGCTCCAGTTGGCACAGAACCTTAAAGGCATGAAGCCCCCGAGGGGTCACATGGTAAAAATAAATAAATAAATAAAATAATAAATCGAACAAATCACGTGCACTGAATATTAAACCGGCCGCGCGGATTAGTAGCCCATGCGCTGGACTAATAAACCGAGATGCGTTTTTCTTAGCCCCACCCCCGGTGAACACACTGTATACAGAGAAAGTCTCGCCTGCGAGAGGTTGTCTGTGCACCACTGAGCATACATGGATTCTAAAATTGACATTGCTACCATTTTTTTAATCCCTGCAATGGAAGAAAGAAATGAGACCGCATTTATGTATGGATCGTGATTTTTTTTCGATTTATCGTGCAGCCCTAGCCTGAAACATGCTTTCTTTTAAACCGTGCATCCAAACAGCCATCCGGGACCATCATGAGCATATACGTTCACATGCTTGCCTATATACTACATGTGTTATCAGAGGATTCCAGTACGATTCCAGCTCAGATATACGACATAGTACTTTATCTCCCGCCAACTGTCTTGACGTGCACATTTGTCTCTGAGCAGCGATAAAGATACATCCTCCTCAAAACTTTCCACCACTTTTGACATGTCTGCTCACTACACTGCCCCTACCATTTACATGCATATTAGTTCTTGTCATGTTCATTTCTGAGACCTTTCCTGAGCTATGCAGGATACCCAAGGTTGCCATCACACGCGCACAAGTAGTTTAAAGCAAGTATATTTCCCTCCTTAAGAGCCATGCTGTCTCTAATAGCGGAATGCTGCCTGAAAGGACACACTGATGATGCTTAACGCTGAATTACTAGCAAACACCGCACCAAATTGTTCCTTTTTTTATTTCAGTACGCTCATATTTTGATATATAGTCTAATGCGATCGATAAATTATCAGCGCACGATCATATGCTTGCCAGGAACTTTTCACCAGAGTAGCTTCTTAACTTAGTTGCTTGGTACCTTCAGCTAGCAAATTAGCTTTCTTTATTAGCAGGACAAACTCAAACTAGTTTACTAGCGGTTAACCGACTAGCCAGCTATGCAAGACAACAGGAGAATTTTTTTTATTGTTTGTTATTGCATGTATATTAACAAATCATGTTTATATATAGAGTTCTTGCATATCTTTAGATATCTTTTTAGGTTTCTTAGATCTTTTAGCGTGCTTCACTTTGTCAGGTTCTAATTGAGTATTTTTTTGATTCAACAGGTTTGGTAGTAACCAGGCTTGGGTGTGGCAAGAGAATTTACCTCAGCTTTGACAATTTATTATGATTTAGCAAGTGGGCGAGCAATCTGTATTTATTTCGTGCAATATTTAAAATCTGAATAATTTAAGTGTGACAACTATGCAAAAAAATTAAATAAATCATGAAGGGGGCAAATACTTTTTCACAACATTGTATATACTGTCAATACTGGTGTAGAAAAAAGTTTCCATGTCTCTGTAAGGATCATATAGGGCATTATTTCATAATTTCATGAGCCAAAATGACTCATTCCAAGACATTTTACCCTCTGCCCTGCCCTATCCTGAGGCCCAAACAAACACCTCTCAGTGTGCCAATTTCCAGAAAACTGCCAAGCAATTTCAAGCGATTTTATCACCTGACCAATCAAGACGCAGCTCGGGGGCCAAGCGGACGAAAAAAACAAAACATTTTTTAAACGACAACATGCTAGACAGCAGGATGATAGAAAAATGTGTCTTGTTAGTGCTTGATTAAGATTAACAATATGTAAAACTGAAGATATTTTAATCCCGACACACACGAAACCTCCTCCTCGCTGGAGTTAGCCTTAATACCGAGAACTCGATCTAATAAACTAAGGAAGATTAACTAGCATGGATAATTAGCCAGCAGAAACAGAAGGCTGCAGTAGTGAGAGCGTTGTTATGGTTACAGTCAGCATGCTGTGTAAGCCACAACGAGCGAGTCATTTTTCTGTAGATAAAAAATGCTTAGTGTGAAAGCAGAGAGAGAGAGAGAATGCTGTTCTAGCATAACAAACGGCTCACAAGCACAACTGCACTTCCCCCGTAATCTCCCAGACACTAGATCCACTCTGTGATGACAAAAGATCCAGGTGTGTCGTCGACATGAACATCACAGGTGTGTCAGGTGTCGGGCTCATGCACGAGTTACCATGGCAAATACCCTCACTTTAAATTTGGCCAGGCAAACGCATTCGCACCCATGTGAACACATGCCTGTACATGCACTCAAAAAAAAAATCCCATCTTAACCCATAATCATTAGTGTCTGGGTAACAAAACCCGACCCTAAAGTGTAATCTAATCTCGTATACTGTACATACGTATATGGATATGTAATTCCGTTCTAATCTCTCTGAGCCGCACTGAATCACTACAGAGTTCAGGCGGCACGATGGGGCGCACGCCGCCACCGACCTGTTCAGACACGATCCTGTGAAGCAACCAAAACAGGCTGTGCCAACATGCTTCTGCATATCGACTAGTATTTACAGTGAAATAAACCGACGTCCCGAGTGACCCAAGATTCTGTGTGACGGCTATTAGTGCGATTAAACAAGGCTCGCGAGGATAAGGGAAAAAACACACTCCTACAACACATGAAACTGGGACAACATTAGGCTGCTTCAGTGGACTGTAATGCTAATTATATTGCGGTTTATACAGCTGGGGTAAACATCTCGGGCACTATACTGAGATGCCAGATGTTACTCTGGCCAAATATCTCATAGCAATAAAACTGAGATGACATGAAGTGGAAAAAATAATAATAATAAAATAAATAAATTTTGTGCAAGTGTGGAAAAATGCCTAATAGTGCTATCCTTGCCATTATGACAGGTCTAGTGGGCCTTGAAGGCAAAAGCAAGAGCGATAACGGTTTATTCCAACTCCACTCTACTCACCAACTCCAAGGTTTGCAAATTCACATAAACTGACCTAGATAAAGTCAAAATACCCAATACCAGAAGATGACAAAGATGAGTAAAGGAAAAAAATATATATATTCAGTTACGCATAATAATACGTTCATATGGCAATTTCCGTCTCGCCACACACCGAATCAAACTGATTTTTTTAAAATACATTTTTTATTTATATATGCTTGCATTTGAGGTGGTAATATGTTGCAGTTCCTCCAAAATCCTGCAGATGGCACATGCTAAATTCTGGAAGACAGAACGGCATCTTTTGTGGCATTAACAAATTATTTGCTAAGTTTGTTTAGAAATGTAACAACATTTGAAAAAAAAAACAAAAACAAAGCATATGTATAAAATCGTGACTATGACAAATATTGCAATACAAATCGAATTGACAGCTAGGTTTTGCGATAATATTGTATCGCTTGGTCCATCGTGCCTTCCATCCTTATAACAAAATGCTTCTTATTCGTGCCGCTACTTTATCATAAATTAATTTTATACCATCGTAAAGGCTTGTGCTTAAAACTATACATACTATAATCCATGAAAACATCCATAACTGTATCCATGTTTTATCCCCAACAGTCCACTTCATTAACGCCCCTATGAAACAAAGTTACATAACAAAAGCGTACTTTATGAACAATCTCACTCTGTATTATTTCTAGTGCAGTTTAAAAAGTACCTAATGGCATTTACTGACTAAATAAAATGCTTTTGATCCATAAACTTGGACACGTCTGCTGCGTCACAGTGTGGGAGAAGTGGAGCGATGCTCGCGGCTCTACAGCATCAGCAATGAAAAGGTCAGAGCTGAAAGTGGGGCAGAATGATGAGGGGGAACGGCGCACTTGGCCAGGCTCCATTAAACAGCTCTATCCTGCGCAGGGAATGCCACAGACAGCCAGTGCAGTTTTCATCAGCTGGGCATGTGATGGAAAAATCAGCTCTGGGCGGAGCTGCCCGGCCTGTAAGCTTCTTGTTTCACTGACTTTATTGTCGGCTGGGGAAACATGACACAACCTCAAAGCAGCATTGTGTGTCTGTGTGTATTGAGTGAGGCCAGCTTTCTGTTCTCACATTTCCTGCTTTTTGAATCAAGTCTCGCTGCATGTTGTGTTACTTCCTCTTTCCTGACTCCGCCCAGAAATCTCCCTGCTATTTCAGGAATGTAATTCCGACACGCTCTCGCTTTCTCCGGTCTCTCATGTAGACGCACACAAGCAGCTCTTCACTTTTAGTGCACTTTACCTTCTATCATTTATAAATGAATCAGTTATATAGAAAAAAAAAGGTAATTTTTTCACAACATTTCTATCCAAATGGCGCTGAAACAAGTTCCTGTTTACTGCCACCGCACATTAAACTGCCTCAGGCAAGCCAGATTAGAGGTACAAACAGTACTTTATGTTATTAATAGACGTAATAGTAGTAGTATTGGTAATATAATACACAAGAACATTACACTGACTTTCCTTTATGTAAAATGATTATGTTGTTTGAAAAAAAATAATAAAAATCCTCTAATGAGCCCGGCATAAAAACAAACAAACAAACAAACAAAAACTTCACAATTCAGTGTGGTTTTATGTATTATGTACTACAATTATATGTTTGAATGCTTTATATAATATACATGAATAATGTGGTATGCAATAATAATAATAATAATAATAATAATAATGTGTTCTAGCCAATCACACGCCAAAAGCAGTGGACATGGGAAGTGGACAAAAGCAGAAAAGGCTAGTATGACCAAAACCAGTAAAACAGATTTTTCAGACTTACTCATGTTCACGTGAACTTACGATTGTGGGTTGGATCCACATCTGTAGCCACTGAGACAGAATTAGCCACTTGTATAAATAACTTGTATAAAGGCACGCAAACCTCAATTTGAACAGATCAGATCAATGCGTGCGCAGACCACAGCCTGCAAATCCATTTCCTAAAATACATCATTAATAGACTTGAATACAAACCTCATGACGAGCTTAACCCTTACAACCAAGAGCCAAAAAGGCCAGCCTCACCCCCTGCACTCGAGTCCGTTTTTTGGCCTTCCACCCATCTGAAGAGTGAACGACATGCTTAAGGCAGACTGCCCTCCTCACGCAGAGTGTCACACAGTCTATCGGAAACGTTCTCATGCCTTAGGGTCCACACCTGAACCTGGGATATTAAATGCGGCAAAGCCTGAAACAAATAAACCTAGACACCATTATGACCTCGAATGGCATGTTCAAAAAAAGATCACCACTCCCAAAGGAAAAAAAACAAACAGGATGTAAAAGTAACGCCACGCCCATTTACAAAAGAAACCGTCTGCACTATTTAAATACTTTTTTAGTATTCAACTATTTAATCAGTAAACATAAGCAGTAGCTTTGAACACAGACGTTCGACTTGTACTTGGCAGTTGCCTAAAGGATGTCGCACATTTCCTAAACTGTTCAACCCAATGACCCATGATTGGCTTAATCTAGGAAAGTTCCAGGACACTTATCAACATCATAGTTTACACGATGGGCGTTCAAGTTAAACTTGGATTGCGATAAAATTACTTGTGAATCAGGGTGTAAAAACCGCTAGCCACAGTAAAACATGTGAATGGTGCAAAGGGTTTAAAGAAATCTGTGAATGACAATCAGGCCGAGGTGGCTCGGAGCCCCCTGCAATCTCTCCCGTGAACATTCAGCGAGCTTTCAAGGGACTCCTGATCCTTAAAAATCGATGGATAATCTGTCATCAGTTTGTGTAAGAAATGCATGTCTATGGGAACTGTACACACAATCCTTCACCAACACCGCTGGCATGTTACAGGATCCCGTCTGAGAGTTAGTGCCACGTCCTACAGTACCTACAGTCCTCGTCTCGCTCCAGGCCATTTCCACAGGTTCAGGCCATTAAAGGAGTTCCTGGGAGGCCAGTGCTTCAGATGTGAAGTAAACGGTCTGACCATGGCTCTGGGTGTACTGGGAGATCTTTCTATCTTCGTGGTATCCCAGGTTAACTGTAAAATCTAAAAACTTACATTGAACCTGTGCATCATAACCGATATACTCTGTAAAAGGGATTTGGGATTCAGCATGTTGAGAAAATTTTTATTAATTACTGCATGAACAAATATCAAGGATAGAGGATTTATAAATGGATCCCATGTAGTGGACATTTTTCAACGTAATATACAACTCATGTGGTTCATCCTTATGAGTTTTTTTTTTTTTTTTTTTTTGCTTAAAAGGTATCAAATTTTAATACATCTTTCTTTCAAGTTAATACAGGTCTCAGACGTCCTCCAAGGAGTGTGTGTGTGTGTGTGTGTGTGTGTGTGTGTGTTAATACTCCAGCTTTAATAACCTCTACCTCTCTGTTGCACTCCTCCTTCAAACATGCCGTTTCGGTATCTATGCAAATGAGCTCCTGCTAAGCCACGCCCCTGCCAGAGAACAGCAGAGCTGAGCAACAACCCAGGGGAGGGTTTTGCTTATATGAGCTCATGTTAGGAAGAAAACTCGAATTGGCTTGTTTAAGACTTCACCAATACAAAAACGTAAAAAGAACAAAAAGCGGGATGTTTTACTCCTATATACCCATCTGAATGTCTACAACTAACTGCATAACAGTTAACATTTAAAGATGACAAATTTCACCTTCTGTTGCACTGCATAGTCCAGGTGCTGTAAAACATCAAATCCTTCAAGCACTTAAAATGCAACTTGAGTGCTGGTTGAAAAGAATTCGACCCCACCTTGAAACATTACTTGAATAGACACCATTTAAATAAGAAAGTAGCAACAAAGAAGTAGAAACGCTTTATATTCGCACCGATCCGAATACAAAAAAATAAATCATATGCCAGAACTATTGATGCAAAGTGCACAGTTGTCCAAGTCCCCAGCCCGGGGCCTCTTCCCTCTGGGTTTATTTTCTTCTGTCCTCGGCCGGAGAATATCTGACAAAAGGAACGGAAAAGTGACCAGCTGGACGCTGAGCATGCATAAAGACCACATGATTGTTATTCCTTTCACACAGCTTGAAGAACTGGACTGGAAAGCGCACTCAAGTCGTGGGGAAAGACAACAGAAATATGACCGTGACGTCCGAGACGCTGCAGTCCTGCAGGGCATCGTTACCCTGATAATGAAAAAGCAAAACCAAATTGCGTAATTGACTTTGCGCAGGCAGGTCTCCTGAAGATCTGACAAGTTCGGGCACCGCAATTAGGTTTAAAGCTCGTTAACGATGTTCCAGATTTCCACGCCTGGAAACCACTGACCTACTAAAATCCAAAGAATGAGTGGGAACGTGTGGGAAGGGAAGGGAGAGGGAGAGGGAGAGGAGTAGCAGGATCATGTACAGACTATATAATAATGTTTAATACAAATAAGGATAATCTTTCTCACCTTCGGATTCTCAAGCAAGAAATAACGAGTGATTGTGACATTAAACAACCGAGTGTGAACATTACTGAAGGTGATGACTTGAAGTCTTGGCTCCCGGTCATTAATTCAACGAGCTGAGCTAGAGTGCCGACAGATCGGCAGCAGATACTGCAGTGCAGCCTGGAAACGTTTGTCTAGTTAAAAAAAAAAACACCAGAAGGTATATGAAGCACTCAGCACAGCTCTTCACTGGAGCATTACAGCCAGAAAGCACGAACCGCAGCACAACGTTGTGCTGAGTGGGGCAGGAGACTCTGCGAGGTGAGGAAGATCCCCGACACTGATCTAACACGGTGATAACGAGGCATACTCTTCAGGCTGGTTTACACAAGATCTCCGGCACTTCTTAAGTATATACCAAAAACAAAGCTGTTAATAGCCAACCGTGCTGTCCTTCACAAAAGCCCGGGACAAGTAAAGGTCAACTGAAGCCCAAAACAGTGCTAGGTGAGGGGTCGGACTGTCAAACTGTACTGTAGGTCCTGTTGTGTTCAGTAAGTGAGCGAGATCAGATAGCACCTCAATCACGGATCTACGTCACTCCTCCTTTCAACCGAGAAGCGCATGCTGTCTCTTTGGAAATACTCCAAGATATACTCAATACTCCAAGACACTTTGGCTCATTAAAAGAACAGGGAATACGGGCTCATTATTCACAAACGTTTTTTTTTTGTTTTGTTTTTTTAACCGAGCCTTCCAGGACTCAATTTAGCTGGAATTTTATTTTCAATTTTTTGCCCTGATTTTTCTGTCACAGACTAAAATGACACCTGATAATGGAACCCTTTGGTGTTGCGATGAAATGAGCAGTCTCTAAGCACTTCATATGAAACTCTCGCTGGCAGTTAAAGAGTAACTCTGGCAGCGTGAGAATTTGGGATAAAAAAAAAAAATCTAAAACCCACCGACCAAAAGACAGCACAGGATAACTACAGCAGTACGATTTAATTTATTTAACCTTTTGAAATTGAATTTCTTTCTTTCTTTTTTTCCCCCAATTCCTCCCCGTCACTAGGGGGCTCCCACATTAAGGCTACTACTACCACTCAGCCGGGAGGGCCGAAGACGATCACGCGTTTCCTCCGAACCACATGACGCCAACCGACCACATCTTTTCGAACTGCTCGCTCACGCACCGTTGGGGGCGGCGTAACACACTCGGAGGACAGCGCTATATGCTCTATCCGTGTGTGTGAGCTCACAGACGCCCCTGACTGGCTGTAGAGCCGTGATTAATGTGGGAGCACCAAGTACCTCTCATCCCTCCCCTCTGAGAGAGCTCGGCCAATCAGCTCTCTCTAGACCTCCGGCTGCGAGAGGTCACAGCATCACCCGGGATTCGAACTCATGCGATCTCCGGATGATAGGGCGAGCGCTTTTACCACTCCGCCACGCGGAGGTGAAACTGAATTTCAATTGAGGATCGATTCGCTTTTTTTATTATTATTATTTACGTTAACTTGCATAAAATAAAATAAATTTTAAAAATACAAACTGTGTTCATCTGTTATAAATACTCGCATTTTGTGAGAGTGTTGGTTTTTCTTCTTATGTTGAGTTTATGAGCAATGTGTATAATCTACTGGACTGGAGTGTGAAGCGGAAAATTGGGAGGAGAAAAAGATTAACACTTTGTATGAGACATGTCATTTAAGCAACCAAGAATACAAATTACACCACTTTTTAGTGTTTATTAGATACTTTTAGTAGGTTAATGCTTCAAAACAGGAAAAAAAAAGGCAATAACCATTAGTGCTACAGAATCAAACTGAATTAGAAATTGTCATGCTCAAAAAAATGAAGCGAATCAACAGTCTACTTGTGATTCACAGAGTTTTATTTTATATATATATATATGAAAATTATATATTCTTCAAACAGAAATTGTTTAAACCTATTATTAACTATTTCCTTAATTTCTCTCTATCTAATAACATGACTAGTGCATGACCTCTTATACTGTACAGTGAGTTGCAAAACGACCACATATGCGATTCAAAAGAAAAGAAAAATGACAAATGGGAATTCAAAAGTTGTTCTCTTTTTCTGGCGCAGCCTTGAATAACTTCTCATCTTGGCCTTCATTACCATTTTGTCTCTCTGATTCGCGGTTGAGCCAAAACGCTAAAGAGACACGACTCAGTTTTGTGCTAAAGCACCCATTCATCACTCATCTATACCGCTTATCCTGTGTAGGGTCGATGGAAGCCTGGAGTCTATCCCAAGAAACTCCTGGCACAAGGCAGGGTACATCCTGGACGAGGGGTGCCAACCATCCGCAGGGCATAATTACACACACACACACCCAATCCTGTACGAAGGGTAATTTGGAAACACTAAATCAGCCTACACTGTAGATCTTTGGACTGTGGGAGGAAACCTGGCAAGCACGGGGAGAACCTGCAAACTCCATGCACACATGGACCGGTTTCAAACCGGATGCAAACCCCTAAAGGTGAGAGGTGGCCGTGCTATCCACTAAGCTGACTATGCTAAATCAAATCAGACACTATATTAAATAAGTGCATTATGCACTGATTCATCTTAACTAGTTGGCGGTGAACGTTTAAATAATTGATCAACATTCTGTCCTGCCATAAAAAAATCCATTTTCATAAGTTACACAATATACTCGAAATCAATTACTCACCTTATTCCTCACACCCTATTCCAGAGTACTTCCTCATGTTTATCGACACATCCAGAGGCGATAACGGAGTTCTGGTATCACTAACACCTTACTTCCGCTCTCTATAAACGGCGATCTCTAAATCAGTCACTTTCCCAAGAATGGAGACAACTGGATGTGAGGTCAGAACGACATCTGGATGGATTTGTCCCCAGCTTTTACAAACGAGACCGATTCCAACACAAACGGACACAAAGGCTGTCTTTCATCCACGGCAGTAGAGGATGAACCGGCTTGTGCGGATTTCCATCCTGACACACACAGGTGCTTCCCGCAGCCTGACTGCACAGAGGATGAGGAAATGTCATAACACAACCTTGGTGTTTCAGCCACGTGACGCCATGAAACAGTAGATAGTCCAAACGCACCTTCTCCTTCATTAAGACTCTGGAACATCTCAAGCCTGCCGAGGATCAGTTTCAATGGTATGGAAAGTGAAGTGGGAACGCTGGGATAGTGGTGGGCGTGTATAGATCGGTTGAGGTTTCTGGTGCGTTTAAAATCAATGCCGCTGTGAGCTTCAGCGTCCAGCGCCTTTAACACACACTACATGATTTATTCATCAACACTTCGCATGCTTCTCTCAGTCCTCGTCTGTCCTCTCCGACCCTCCTCCATTCGACCCCTAATGTCTCCACACTCCTTCAATTACGGCCACATACAGTAGAGCTCATCTCGTTTTCCATACTTTACCTCCTGAAGTAGCTGTCCGGGACAGTGCAGAGACAGCAAACTCCACTTAGAGTGGAGCTAAGGTATGTGCGTGTTTATATAATATCTGTAAGAGGTTTGGAACCGCAGTGCGAGAGGGGAGCACTGAGGTCACCCTCTCTCCAATCTGGAGCCGTACTATCGATTCTCATCAAGATACACACCGAGGTGCTGTACTGCAGAATCCAAACGCATTGACGTATTAAGCCAGGCATCTGTATGATGTTCCATCGACAAGAGTTTTCCTTGTACCGACAAAAAAATAATAATAAATAGTCAATCCATTGACATCAAAGCTTACAAATTATAAAAGGCTTGCTGAATTTCATAAAAACAAACAAACAAAAAAATAAAAACAAAGCTGTTCTTTCTTTCCTTTCACTCTTCAGTATTTTCTTTATCTTAGTCAGGGTGGTGGTGACAAAAACACATGGCATGAGGTGCCATCTGCGGGCACCACGCACACACTTACATTTACTGCTACAAACCCACTGGCGTACCAGCTTATGCTCAAACCAGGGAGCATGTATCTGTGCCCACTGTGTCTCCTGGAGAAATGCAGCTGAAATCCCATTTTCAGTACATGGATACGTGGGAAAATTCACATTTCTTGGTAATCACGGATGGGTAAAAGTGGTTAGGTTCAAAATGTTTAACCTTACAGCAAACGTTTAGCCAGAGCAGCACTTACGTTTGTTCTTTAAGACATAGACAGGAGATTTGTTATGCAAGTCTATACAGTAAAGCTGCGTGTCCTCCCTAAACACTTAGGGGCAAACTTTCAGAATCAGAGAATTAGGCACTTTTTTTATACATAAGGGAATGAAATATATATACGCACGCACGCACGCACGCACGCACGCACGCACAGTACACCAATCAGCTTTGACATTGATTATGTTGTTGTTTGTTAAAAGCAGGAAAAATGGGAAAGTGTAGGGATCTGGGTAACAAAGATGAAACTGTGATAACTAGACAACCAAGTCAAAGCAGCTGGTCTTTCTGGGGTGTTCCATGTATATAGCCCACTACCAAAAGTGGTCCAAAGAAGGACAACTTGGGAACCAGTCACGAGCATCCAAAGCTCCTTGATTCACGCGGTGAGAAAGCTAGCATGGTACTGGAACGAATTATTCCGATTTGTATTTATTTGGATTAGGGTTTTTTTTTTTTTGGATAAGCAAGCGAATGTAAATGATAGATGTACGGTCTGCTCTTCTCTGCAAGCGTTTTCTTTTCCGGCTAGAACCTGCTGGTTGAACAGGAAGTGAGGACAGAAGCGCTGTGAAGCTGTGGCAGGACGGACAGGGAAACGAAGAAAAGGTCAAGGCCAACAGTGCTGAATTCTGTCATGGGAGGCAAGCGGAATGAAAGGAAATAGGCCACGTCGAAACAAAATAATGCAGGAATGACGGCTGGTCTCCTTCAGCGCTTCCAGCTCAAGTTTCCGCTCGAAACCAGGGGCGAATTCGAGATCACCGAAAAAACGCTCGGGGCTTTCCATATCAGTTGTCAAAACTATACCAAAAGCAGACGTAGTCGTACAGCAAGTACGGCAAGATGCTTGATAACAGACTTTAGAAACTGAAACCAAACAAGCCTTTTCTGCATGGAAAGCTAATGTGCATCAGGACGTTCACACATTGTTTTCCTAACTTTTGTTCTCATTTGTTTGTGTGTGTGTGTGTGTGTGTGTGTGTGGTGCTTTTAGGGCAAAGGAACATCTCAACAGCATGTGGAAAAAGTTTTACCATTAACCAGTATGTGAGACACAGGTGTACTGTTCACAGTTACAACTCAGGCAGGTTTCAACCCACACTACCTTTACCCTTCAGGAATTTCACTGAAGATTCCAAAGATATAGATTTGCACCTTCGATTTGACATCAACATTCCCATTCTCGGTATGAGAATTCACTGGAAGTAAGGGGCCAAGCCCAACTCCAGAAAAACAACCTCACACCAATCACAACACGACTACGCACCAGTGCACAAAGCAAAGTCCATAAAGACACGGATGAGAGAGTTCGGCGTGGACGAACTTGACTGGCCTGCACCTCAACCTGATAGAACATCCTTGGGATGAATTAGATCGAAGACCGCGAGCCAGGCCTGACCTGTCCTGACAAATGCACGTCTGGAGGAATGGTCAATAATTCCCATAAGCACACTCCTACACCTGGTGGAAAGCCTTTCCAGGAAAAGTTGAAGCTGTTGTAGCTGCCATGGGTGGACAAACATCCTAAAATTATCATCTTAAAAAATTGGACGTTACTCAAGTTCATATGCATGTGAAGGCAGGTGAGCGAATACTTTTGGCAATATAGTGTATATTTGCATTTGAGGTGGTGACATTTTGCCAATCCTCTATAATCCTATGGGTGGTGCGCTCAAAACTATTCAACACACGGGCAGGCGGCACAGAGTGGTCGGTGAAAGGAGGAAGTTCGTTTTGAAACTGTAAAGAATTTAAAAATAATAATAATAATAATAATATTGATTACGGATATTTATCAAAAGAAAATAACAATCACTAAACAAATCAATCAGCTCTTGGGCATCATGATAATATCAGATCAGGTGGTCCCTGGTCATTCCCATTAACACAAACCCAACATGCTTTCAAGCAGGCACTAACAAAACCATGTTGAACATCTTCAAAATTGGAGACATTCAATCTGGAAGGAATAAAAGTTTATTATTATTATTATTATTATTATTATTATTATTATAATAATTACGGCGTGTCCTAAACTAATGGACACGTCTGTGTGATGAACAGTATGGTGTATACACTGTATGTGGTTTGATGCATGAAACTGTAGTTAAATTTTAAGTAGTTTAAGCTTAAACATACTTTTGGTTATGTAAAACTCTGTGTTGTTGTTTTTATTTGTTTTTGTTTTGTCCGTAATCAAAGCCTGTTTTATATCTGATACATGATGTACTTGTCGTTGTTAAACCCTGAGTCACTCTTCACCAGCCGGACCTCGGGATACAAGATATAAGAACATCAAGAACTTTCTCAGTCACTACCTGAAGGCCATGTTGGTTTATGTACAGTATCAATGTTTCCTCTGTGAGAGCGTGTCCTTCTTTCTGAATCTCATGACCGTCTCTTTTCCTTCGTTTGCGGCACCCAGACTCTTTTAGATATCCTGCCATTGTTCTAAACTCACGTCAGCTCCCTGCATGTTGGGAAAACAACTCGAGTCCTTGAATTATTTAAACTTGTATCACATGTTTCCTTCTATTTTGAACCTCAGTCAAGTACACACTTTTTTTTTTTAATCTTATAAAAAACATTTTATACTCATCAACTCTGAGTATATACCCTTCCCCCACGCTGACGGCGAAGTGGATCAACGGTTTAGACGTGAAAACTCGCTCCAAACACTGGACAAAAGTAGTGTAAACAGGAGAGCGCCAGGTAAACTACACCGCTCGGGCGGCGTGGATTAAAGTGACTCCTAAAGGCGTTAAGCCTTTAGTCATGAGAAGGTCGATTGCATAATTCTAAGGTTACGCTCGGGGATTTGAAAAAATCAACATGTTACTGTACAAGTGTGACTGTGTAACACAAAGCACTATAGGAAGATTAGCTTTAGGAGCCTTGTATCGCAGGGCCTGAAATCCATTCATCCATCCATCCATCAGAATAAAAAACACCCCTGGCAGCTAGATTATAATTGCTTTTTCGAAATGTGGTAACACTGGCTAATTTGCATCTGTTGTCCCTAGAGGTTAATAAAGTATAAGAAGAGATATTACTGTTGTTCATACATGGCCTCCACTCACCACGGTTCGCTATTATGATCCCACTAAGTGCTTGATGATTTGATAGAGATGAAATGTAAGCCGTATAGATAACCCTGAGATAGATTTACAACCACAGACATTCAGTGCAGAACAGTCCAGACTTGGTATTCAAAACGGTATAATTATTCCTGAAACATGTTCACACAGGACATTTAAAATGGACGAGTATACCTATATACCGACATTTCACTTGTCCCAGATGACCAGCTGCCCCCTCGTATCGACTCGGATTTCATTGAGATCAATCAATAATTAAAAGAGTCCCTTTTCATCAGAGCTGCATTACAGATGCTCTGCTCCCTCCCTTCCTCCCTCCCTCCTTTAGTTCCTCCGAAGCTATTCATTTCAGTATAGCTATTCATTTTTAAAGCCCTTACTATTATTTAACAAACACATGGACTCAAGAGCTCAGCCATTGACGGCAATCACAAAGAACTAAAACAGGACACACAGGATCACTCACTCACTCACTCATCGTCTATACCGCTTTATCCTGTATACCATGGGCAGTGGGACTTGAGCCTATCCTAGGAGAGTTAGGGCACGAGGCGGCGTACACCCTTGACATGGTGCGAATCCATCGCAGACTTACACATGCTCATTCACACACCACGGGCAATCTGGGAACGTAAATTAACCTAGCCAGCATGGGAGGAAACCCACCAAGTACAGGGAGAACATGCAAACTTTTTATGAGGCGGGACCCGACCCTGCACCCTGGTGATGCGAGGTCACAGTGCTAAGCAATACACAATTTGAAACCGCCAATTAACTTCTCCTGCATGAGAGAGAACCCATCATGCACAGGGGGGACATTTAAACTATGCACACACATACGGGAATCGAACCCAAACGCTGGAGGTGCAAGGCTAAGCACCACACAATTTGGGAACGCCGATTAACCTTTCCGACAAGGGTGGAAAACAAACCAAGCACAGAGTGAGAAGATGCGATCTCCACGCATACACAAACCTGAGGTGGTACTCGAACCCGGCCCATGGTGGTGCAAGGCCACAGTGCTAACCTCTACGCAATTTGGGAACGCCAATTAACCTGTCCCATGCATGGCAGGAAACCGACCCAGCATGGGGAGAACATGCAAACTCCATACACACCCACAGACCACAGGCGGGAATCAAACCCCTTCACCATTATTATTATTATTATTATTATTATTAATAATAATAATAATAAAATAATATACGTTTTATTTTTCTGTAACCTGGATGTAAATTAAGGCTTTAATTACTGAAATATTGAAAGGTCATCAATATTGCAAAATAATTAATCCACATTGATATTTTTAGAGATGCTGAGTGTTTATGGAGTTCCACCTTAAAACCAAAAACAATCCGGTTTCTGACACCGCATAATCACATGCTCCGGCTCTGTCCCTGTACATATTTACACAGGTATTGCGTGTGTGTACATAAAACACTTTTACCTTTATATCTCTCCAGGACATCCTCGTAGGCTTTGGCGAACTCTTTCTCCTGAGAATGATTAGCGGGCAGTAAGCCCGGGACGAAGCCGGCCATGGTGTCCTGGAGCCCCGCTATAGCAGTAGCGCTAAGCCGGCGCAGAGAGCCGGAGCTCCGGGAAGAGAGAGAGAGAGAGAGAGAGAGAGAGAGCGCTCAGTCCGGCGCGGCTTCAAATCTGTCCAGCCTGCGGTCCAACTCTCATCCGCCCGGTGTTTAGAGATCGGATGTGTTTCTTTTAACCTAAAGCGTTATTTGCGCGATTCCTGGAAATTATACACGTATAGAAATATAAATGCATATAGATTAGAAAAAAATACTGAAATTACATTTCTTAAATCCGATCACGGGTAATCCTTATAATAAAGATGCCTTTATTGAAATCCATATTCTGATCGCGCACGGCTGCTGATCCGAGGCTTTCTCCAGCGTCCGAGCCGGCGAATTGGATTTGTATATGTGTGTGTGTGTATGATTGGGGAGGTGCTCGCTCGCAGTGGGCTGTCCGTTTTCTGCTCCACAGTGTAATCACATCCCGCTCCTGACCGGCGCGCGCGCGCGTGCGTGCGTGTGTGTGTGCGCGCGCGCGCGCTCAGTGTAATGGCCGCTTCTATTTATTCCCGCTTGTGACCAGCCATCCTCCCCTTTTCTTTTCTTCCAGTGCAAACAGCGCTCGGGATCGCGCTCTATTCTTCCCGCAGTTCCTGCTTCCTCCATTCCCTTTAGAGCAGCGCGAGTCCCGGGTGAGCGAGACTAAAGCTCGGCCTGTGTCGCCCCCCGCTGGTGAACCAGGAGCAGCGCAGCCGAACACGTGAACGCGCTCCACTTCCGATGACGTGTCCTGGTCTGACAGAGCCGTGTCCTAAACCGCACCCTACCTCACGCGCATAACCAACCCGGGTGCTTCCCACTTCCATTCCTCACTTCCCCTTTCCCTCCCTCTCTCTCTCCTTCTCTTCCTCCCTTCTGTCTGTCTGTCTCTCTCTCTCTCTCTCTCTCTCTCTCTCTCTCTCAAAGGAAGCATGGAATATAAGATATATGGTATATAAGAATATTATATAAGAATTATGTGTGTAATAGATCTGCCAATGCACATGTGATCACACACTAATTTATTACAATAAACACTCACTCATCATCCTGAGGAGCCTGGAGCCTATCCCTGGAGATTTAGTTCATGAGGCTGTGATCACCCTAGATGGAGTGCCAATGAAGGGCGCAGGGCACACACACTCATTTACACATTACAGGTCATTTAGGAGCACCAATTAGCACATGTCTTGGACTGTGGGAGGAAACCAGAGTACAGAGAGGAAAACCACCAAGCATGGGGAGAACATGCAAACTCCATGCACACAGACCCCGAGACAGTAATCGAACCCGGACCCTTGAGGTGCGAGTTGACAGTGCTAGCCTCTATGTGTGCCAACCCACACACATACAGTACATGACATGTAATTTAGAAACATCAATCACCCTTCAACATGTTTTGAACTGTGATGGAACACAGGACACAGCGGAAGCCTAAAAAGCAGAACATGCACTCGGACCAGGTGAGAGCCGAAACCCTAACCTAAGGTGCAAACCTAAACCCTAAGGTGCAAAGCAAATGTGTGAACCACTCTACCACTCTGCCACTATGCCTCCTTAAGATGATTTATTAATTCCCCCGTACAGACCTGACCTTGCTACATGTAGTGTATTTCTACATGTTTGGGGCTTTAAAGGAGTTCCTGGGAGGCCGACGATTCAGACATGAAGCAGACAGTCCTATCACGGCTCCGATGTACTGAGAAAACTAGTAGAATGCTGGGATACGTGCATTAGAGTAGTAGGTGATTATATAGAAATAAATAAAGAGGGTTTTTTCTCTCGTAACTGAGTTCTGTTATTCTGCACAATCAAAAGTCCTGGTTTGACTTGAACACCCCTGTGAGTTTAGTATACCTTAGCCTACAACAATGCAATAAGATAAAAACTGTTGGTTCTTTGCAACCACTGATTTAAATTCATCCAGATCATTTAAAACAATAATAATAATTAAAAAATTCAGCAACTTGCTTATCTGCTTTCACAGCCAAAGCTTTTGTTCCAATAAGCCACACATTGTGCCATCTAGTGGCCAAAGAAAGGTAAGTAAGTAAACATGTTCTAGTATAAATATGTCAATATTTTAATTAGTCTGTATAAACTTTGGCAAATGTTCTAGAAAATACAAGTATATATGTAAGCTACTGTATATTAATGTAATGTGATGAAAAGTTATTCATCACATGATACTGCAGCATCAATAAAACAGTGGGCATTCTGCCTGTTAAAGCGCATCATACTGTAGATTAGACTAAAAAGTCATAATTTACCAGTCGTGATGCGATGGAAGTTACTTCCTTCCAGGAATTTTCTTTTCTCATCGCACAGCTACACAAGTCTTAGATCTTTTTTTTTTGTTTGTTTATTTTCGAATGCCATGAAAATACAGTTTTGTGAAAAAACAGTAACACAAACTAGACAAGCAACTCTAGCTGTGGTGAGAAATATTGAAACAGCCACTGTCGCAATACACGCCTCTTCCAATTCTAATGCCGGAAAGAGTAGGTTACTACAGTATTTGCTAATTTGCTGACGTGGCAGAATGTAAATGTGCGGGCGAATCCTGATCATCTCTAGTGCAACTACAAAATGGGTACAGATATTTCTAGACATTTTGTATCTGTACTTATTTTAATTCCTTCTCTATTGATATGATATTAGGCTTTATGACCTAAAACACACTTAAAGCGCGGAAGTTAACAGCATTGAGGACAGTGACCCGTTACTAGCAGGCATGGAAGCTCTTATCAGAAATGTACTTAATGGAATACTGCAGCATTTTATCCTAACACACCAGGATCTCCAGGATCTCTGTCATGTATGTGCAATTACACAATAGAAACAAAATTTGGAGAAACTTTGGCGAGACGTTGACAAAGTCCAAATTGTGATGATTAGATGACTTGATCATCACTATGGGAAGACTAGGACTCTCTGAGCAATGTTCTGCTGGGAAACCTTGGGTTCTGCCATTTATATGTATGTTTTTTTTAAATGTACCACCTACAGTATGTAAACTTTGTTATTGTAATGGTATTCCCTAGTGGTACTGGGCTCTTTCCGATGGATAATGCACATTGCAACACTACAAAAATGATTCAGGAATGCTTTGATGAGCATAAAGAGATCAAGGTGTTGACTTGGCCTCCTAATTCTCCAGATCTCAATTGGATCAAGCATTTCAAAAACAAGTCTGTTCTAATGAGGCCGGCCGCACAGTACCTTGCAACTTAAAGGACTTAAAAGCATCTGCAGCTTGCCTCTTAACGCCGGATACCACAGCACACCTTTAAACATTTTGTGCGGTGCACTGTGCGTGCAGAAAGGAAAGGATCTAACAGAAGATACAGGAAAGCTAATCATTTTGAATCCAACATTTGTACGCAGATTGAAGTCAGCCATAAGTACTAAAGCAGATTTGAAACCCTCTCCAGCAGTGTTGACATGCTCTGCCAGAGGATATTACTCATGGCCCACAGTTCCTCTGCATCCATCAGCCAGACACACATTACACACAACACGGTCAGGCAAAATAGAACATACAATGATTAAACATGAATAGAGACTCAAAACCCAGCATAAACCCAGCACCCTCTGCTCTTTCACTACTAGTGCTTGTCAAGATTTCCTTAATGTTGGCCATGTCTCCATTCTTTGGTCATGATGTCACTACAGCGATATCGAAAGAATAGCACAGGGAAATAGTGTAATGGATAGAAAATGCAATATTTTCTGCTCAAAGGATGTCTGATATTAACAACAAAGCAGTCTGCCCCTAACCCTAATATCCACTGACCGGGTGTCAGAAGGCAACAGAGCTATTTAAAGTTGCCAGTTCATCAAGAAGTACTGTCCTGACAACACATACAGTACAAACACTGTGATCCTTACTTATAGTGAAACCCTATCACAGCTGTAAATCATAATCAGCATAATCATCAACATCATCGTGCACTTCCTGGCAGCCACAGTCCACAGTCGGCACATTAGCAGGAAACTGCCCAAACACTACGGGATCCACATGTATTATTAATTTTAAAGACAGAACGGAGACCCATTAGATGTCTTTTTTTTTTTTTTTTTTCTCAACAAAATTTCAACAGCTGTTAATGAAATATCCACTCCGATGAAAAACTCAGTTCTCTATTCATTGAGACTATAAATGTAAGAAAACGCTAATTTGGTACACCAACCTGAGACTTTCCTGTAAACATTACTCATCGTTTCAGAAAGCCCCACCGACTGCACTCCTATGGATGCGTACACTGCTATAAACAAAATTCCATCCATCACCACACACGCTTTCTTTCTACCAAAGTCTACCAGGGCGTGGCCTGGGAACCTGCAGTCTGATGAGATTTTGCATGTGAGAAAAATATAATACAGAAGCTGAAACTGGTAACAATCCAAACAACACTTGGGGAACCCATCCCTATTTTAAGAGGGAGTTGGCTTATCTAAATGATCCAAGCTGTGCTGAAGGACATCTTCAGCTTCAATCATTAAACAAAAGCACTACACTAAGACAAACAAGTAATCTAAATGCCACTCCATCCAGTATTTGGAGGACTACCTAGAATTAGAATGGAAACTACCTAATTTGCCAACCTAATTATTTCACAGCAATCACTTTTCTCATCACATCTAGCTGTTTCTCCCGCTTTGCTTCTTTGCCATCATTACGATTCTTTTCAACGCCCCCTACTTTGAACCCAAGCTTTTATCTGAGGCCCTGCTACCTCATGTGCTTTCTCCTCGCCTTTTTCCCCATTTTTTTTTTCACTTGATTGCACTCCAGTGTCCCCCACCCCACACACACATACACACACACACACACACACACACACGCACACATCTGCTCTGTCTTTTTCAAGTTCAAATTAAAATTCTAATGCTCACTCTCTCTGTATTTCCCTGTTTGTTTTGGGCCTTTCTTGCCTTTTTTACTTCTCACTGTGCTTTCTTTTACTCCATAGCCTTGGAAACCAAAGGACTGGGAGAGTTTATGTGTCCCCATGGAAACAGGGGAGGACAGGGCGAGCTCCTCTGAGTTGAGTGACAAAAAACAATTAATTCATTTCTTTTTTGTTTTTAGCTCATGGTTCGTCAGAAGTTTCGAATTGTCGAAATTAGGTCATGCAACAGGACAACGATCCAAAGCGCAATAATAAATCTACATCAGAATGGATGAAAAAAAAAAAAAAAGATCAAGTTTTTGGAATGGCCGAGTCAAAGTTCAGACCACAGTCCATCTAAAATGCCCTTCTGGGACCTTAGGCAAGCTGTGCATAAGCAAATTCCCAAAAACCTCAATGAACTGAAGCAATGTTTTCAAAAAATAATGGGCCAAAATACTTCCAGAGCGATGTGAGAGACTGATATAAGTTATACAGGAAATGATAACTTCAAGTTATTGCTACTAAAGATGGATCTAACAGTACAAGCTATTGAATCATGGGGGGTACTTAGTATTACCCACATGGTTTTGTTGGCTTCGTTTTCGTTATAATAAACAAATAATGGTACGGTGAAAAAGGTTATACATTGCTGTTCGTCTGAAGTTAGTATCAGATTATGTTTATTACAGGATATTTTTTTACAAAAACACATAGAATTTAAAGAAAGAGGGTACTAACTTTTGAACGTGACTGTAGAAATATGTGTCTGTGTGACTGTCATGAATAAGATGACAATTAGTATGCTCCCTATTTTGCCAAGTCATCAATTTCCCCACTCTCTGACAACTTATTAATAACATATGAATCCCATTTCTAGTCTCACCATTGCAGTTCCATGTGTAAGGAAAAATAATGACAGCATGCCTGAAGCTTCGATACTCTCTGCATTTGGGGGATTTCCATCATCATGAGCTCATAGAAAGTTATCACTCGGTAGAAAGTCTACCAGTGACTGAATCCATTTCTCACTGTTTTCTTTTCTCAGTGCTACACAAACTTGCTCTCCTTCCTATTCTCCGCCTTCTTGCGGTTGCTCACAGTCCATTTCTTTGTCTCATTCTTGGCTAGTCTGCTTTCAACACAACACGACTTCATCAGCAGTAATGAAATAGACTGGAATAGCAATATAACTGAGACAGAGGGGGGACAGAGTCGGATATTAGATTAGCTTCCCCTCTGAGTCACTACTGAAGCGCCCAATTCTTTTACGCAGTTGCGTTATGTGACACCCTTCGCAAGCCAAAAAACTGTACTGTCCCAGACGCTGGATAGACAACTATACTGCTCTTCTCTATCAAGCCACAACACTTTTAAGTAACATGCACGGCTCTGACCAAAATCCCATTTGCGAGACAAATGACATGTTTATACACTGTATTTATTCATGTCCTTAATCTAATAAGTTTTTAACTTATAACATAGTTAGATACAGCTCACACTTACTTAGGAAGAACTTAAACTGGGTTTTTCTCCATGTAATTTAATCCACATAAACAGATGTGTGTTGTTACATCATCTGTGATATGGTGAAGGTGTCTAAAAGAAGATTCATTGTCAGTGCTCTTTAAAAATCAGGTACAGCTGTTTGGTACAACTTTTTTTATTCATTTTCTGTTGAACTGATTGTAGCTGCATCAGTATAATGTAATTGATAACTAATTAGTTTTGCAGATAAAGAGTAATATAGCATTTATTTACGTAAATAAATGAAGAAGTGTAATCCTTCCCAGACTGCTCTGGTGTACGATGGATAAAACACTTGGAAATGCTTTCATAGGGGGGAAAAAAACCTCCTTAAGTTTTATACCTTTTTGTCGAATTCCTCCTAAGCATACAATAATGATCTGAATTACTAAGTGCTTACGAGCTCTTTCTGTAACTCGTTTGAATTCAAGTCCTGCCAACAACCTTAACTCAGTCCCCCAGACATCCCCATGATTGTGTGCTTAATAACAGATGCGGAGACAGATGGATCTCCTACCTGCCACTCGCACCACAGCTCTCTCCGCAGGGTCCAGCACCGAGTCCTGGCTCTTCCGCTTGCGCCTCTCGTGTTTGGACAAATTCCATGGCAGAGTGTCTCCTTTCGGCCCGGTGGTGCTGTGCGGGCACGGGGACAGGGATCCCCCCGAACGCTCGCTCCGAAACGAGCGCTCGCTCACACACGAGCGCTCGCTCAGACTCTCCTCGTCAGAAGAAGACATGTTGCCGTGGGGCTGGAGGAAAGAAAGCATGGGGAGTGGCTTGGTTAGCCAGAAGTAAACACAAATGAAGAGGACATGTTTGAAAAGCACGACAAAGTTATTTGTACAGTTATTTAATTAGCTGCACAATTACTTCACATTTTGAGAATAACAGAGACGATAATGCACAGAGTCAGATCAGGTGACTCAAGAATGATGATGAAGAGAAAAAGAGAGAGAGAGAGAGAGTGAGAGAGAGAGAGAGATCGATCATCCTCATTACTAAACTATTAATATAAGCTTAAGTCCAGATCAATACAGGACATTCTGCTGAAAGCCCAGAGGAGCGATCTTTGAAGGAATGGTGCCTGTGGGAGCAAGATCAGACACCTGTCTGTCTCCAAGCTGCACAAAAACTAAAAGATCAATACTGCTGACCTAAGCAAAAGGTAGCTGCACATGTTCCCTCGTCATCTTTTATAAAAACATCAAACGACGTACAGTATGACAAAAACCCTTCAGAAACTTTCACGAGTTAACTTTGTGTCCTGGATTGACCACATCTGTACTGTAAGTGTATTCATAGACTTAGCTGTGTGTTAAGTACTGCCTAAATGGAACAGAATGGATTTCCTTTTTCGAGATCAATGAGCAGTATCTATGTCCAATAGATGTGCAGGTATTTCCTGTGTCTGTTACGGATTTTTTATTTTTTTTATTTTTTTCTGCAAAGAGTAGGAAAGAGTTTAAAGAGATCCTTAAAGAGGCCAAAGTGCGATCAACATTCCGGCCTTTGCTGCCATGTTTTCCTTCTGTGGCAGCCAGCTCTTATAAATAGCCGTGGTTCGCAACCACATGGTCTCATTATGCTTGTGAGGCACAATGTAAAGGGGAAAAAAATGGCTTTTTTTTTTTGTAAATGTGTAAAAACACATTCGGCTGAATCCATTCAATCTTGCCATACACTCTGACAGATCACAGCAGCTGCAGGAGTCATGTGTGCTGACACGGAGTTGGCACGGCATTTCGAATACACTCAAGAGAAAATGCATGCCTCAGCATCACGCTTCACTCCATGGCAAGGAAGAGAAAATATGCACCAAGATCTAAAACCTACCCTAGCACCCTGCTTAGGCAAGAAGGCCTCTTAAAGCTATGTAGCTTTCGCTACAGAGCGAATGGCATGAACTGACCAACGGACACACATTCTTCAGTGTACTGCACTCATCAGCGTTCTCCATTTATTGTTGACTAAATGAATAGGAGTTTATGTCCGACTACAATGGAGAAGTCTACTTAAAAGGAATAACGGTGCTAGATTAACAGTGCACGTCATTCAGGATTAGAATATGAAAAGGGTTCTTAGAAGAACATAAAATTAATGATCTGGGGCCATCCACAATGTGTCAGACCCCCTTCTATCTCATCCATCAATCCTACTGAAAATAACCACCATACCACCGCCAGCAAAGTGGAAATATTTAACTTGAAGAGTATTCTTTTAAAAAAAAGCGAGCGATCAGACTGACGTGGAAATAACATGCAGCAGGAGATCTGTCTCAGATACTGCAGTGTTCCCTCTGTGTCACTGCCGGGTTTAGGAACAGCCCACCAACCCCAAAACATCTGTTCGAATGCAGCCCTGTGGTCAGAAAATGTCGTTAATAAATGACTCAAGATCATAAACTATGGCGTACATAGAACAATATTAGCCATCTCTTCTATGTTCACGCCTACAACATGGACCGACAAGTATACATAGAAAAGTTTACATAGTGTTCAAAAATCCAACATACTACTGTATAAATGCCACATAGCAAGAGAACCTAATAAATCGGCTGTACAGTATGTACAATCAAGAAAATGATATTTCAGCAAAGAATGAAGAGATGTTTGATGTGCTGAGTATGACATGGATCACTGGGCCATGGATCGGATCAGTTCTGACATTCCGCTGATGTGTTTTATGCCATGATGAAAAGTGATGCTAATGAACACAAGATGGATCTTGAGGACGATCAGAGAACATTGCTGCATACAGTGCTGTCAGAAATAATGGCCCAAACTGTACTATTCTTTGATGCTGACATGGTGCCATCAATGGTGCATCATTTGTGCATTAAGTATTTGTCTTTTACCTGGTAAGGTACAGGTGATATAACTTAACTACCTTATACACTACCTGGTCAGAAAATACTCAAACACTCTAAGATTTCATTCAATCACCTTTAGCTTTGATTACAGAACAGAATGTGGTGGCCAGTTCATGTGTGAAAATGATTCAGAGCCACACTTTCACAATTTGAGTCCTGAAATATGGCTGTGCCATCAGGGAAGAAAAACACCACTGATGTGACACCCTCACATTGATGTGGCTTCATGTATTTGTCACATAACGTTGCTGAGCCAAGACCCGACCAACTGAAGCAAACCCAGATCATAATACTGCCTCCATGAGGCTTGTACACTGCGCACTATGCATGATGGTGCATCTCTTCATGCGCTTCCCTTCTTACCCTATCGCTCTGGAATAGGGTCAATTTGGACTCATCAGACCAGACGACCTTTTAAATTGTAAAAAATCCAAACTTTTTCTGATTAGTCTCATAAGTGGTTTCCTTATGGCCACATAGCTGTTTAGTACCAATCCTGTGAGTTCTCATCACATTGTGAGTATATGGAAATGCATGATCTAGGATTAGAATTAGGGTTTCTCTATTAAACATAGCAAAGTGTTGAAGGGTTCTTAAGAAGGTTTCACGAATGTCAAATCTTCCTAGTTTTGACATTTCTGAAATGGTCCTTAAATCATATTTAAAATGCATTGAGCGACACAACAGAAAAGAGTTCACACCTATCATCAGATGATGCCACGGCCATCTGTCGGAGGCAGAGGAACCAAACTAACTGACCTCTCTGGGTAGGAGGAATGGCATACGTGCTCTCTGATCAGTAATAAAGAACAGCGAACATCTTTGAGTTCAGGTATGTGGAAGAGGGTAGCTTGTGCAATGTCAGCATCGGCATAAAACCATGCAGGTCACTGGATTCATGTGTCTCCAAAAGCGTAAAGCATGCATTAGCATTGTAAGTTATGGAGAGCTATATTTAAAGATATACTACGTTCCCATTTCCGGATGAAAGATATATCTTAGAGATACCAAAGGTGTAGCATTGCTGATATGACATACCGTAAGTGTTCACTTTGACAGCACGGCTACAGCAAGGATGTCTGGATCAGGAGATCCTCAGAGATCTGATACTGTATGTGTACTGTTAAAAATCGATTCGAATTGGGTTTTGTCTGTATATTTCTAGTAAATGTGCTATATAGGTTATAAGGCCAAGCGGCACTGTGTTTTAGTGGTTAGCACTGTCGCCTTGAATCTCTAGGGTCCGGATTCGATTCCCTCCTCTATGTCTGTGTGCATGGAGTTTGCATGTTCTTGTTCTCCTGGCGCTTGGTGGGTTTCCTCACACCAATGCTAATTGGTGGTCCCAAATCGACCCGTAGTGCGTGAATGAGCGTGTGACTGTGTGTATGGATTGGCACCCTGTCCAGGGTGTACCTAAAGTCTATAAATAAAGCGGTACAGACGATGAGAGGTTATAAGGCGTTAGAAAGCGTCCAGCTCCTCACCGCTCAACACGGAAACCAGGAACTCCTTCCATTCGCTTCATATTAAACTCAGTTATGTTCTGTCCGATTTGACTTTCAGATTTCTAGGGTGTGTTCAGGAATGTGATTAAAACCCTAGACTGGACTGAATAGCTGGCTGATATACAGTAGGTGGGAAATCTCTCAGGCTCGTGGGCATCAATAAAGAGGATCTTTATGAAGCAACAATGGATCAAAGTCAAAGCTTATTTTGAAATAAAGAACAAAAACAAAAACGTTTAACGTACAATGTAACGTAAAATCTGGGCTTGGCTCATGATGGGAAGCCTTTTGTCCATCCAGCACACACACACACACACACACACACACAGTATACCTCATGATGATGATGATGATGATGGCTGAGATCACAGTGCTGGTGCGCCACCAATAAATAAATAAAGAAATAAAATCCTCCCTAATGAAATAGCAGCCCTTAATAAGATCAACTGCTTTTGAGATCGCAGGAATTCAGTTGCAGTTTCAATTGAATCGAGCGCTGTGAATGGAGACGAGAAGCCATCGCAGAAGCAGAAGCAGACAGTTTACGTTTCTAAAGCGCCTTACCGGAGATGGTCGGAGTCCCCGAGCCCCGGACTTGAGCCACGCGCGCGGGGATGCGAGCAGATCCCGCCGGCTTTTTTTTTTTTTTTTTTAACGCGATCCGCTGTGGGCGGTTGTGGAAGCGGTGATCACAGCGAGCCGGGTAACGGAAGAGCAGGACTAGACTGGCCGACCGCTCCGGTAATGGCTGTCTCTTCCCCTCCTTTCATATCCCTCCTTCTCTCCCGCTCTCACTCCTTCTCTCCCCCTCCTCCTCTTCCTCATAGTCTCTCTCTCTCTCTCCTACTCCTGCTCCTCCTCTTCACCCCCTCCATCTCCTCCTCCTCCACCACCACCATCACTATCACGTTCCCCAATCTCCATCCACACCCCTTAATGCGCTCAATCAGAAAGCACTAAAATCAGTATATTTAAACAGTATAGTATTAAATGATGCCTGAGTTAGACATGGACTAGTTGTACATACAGTACACACAAAGTGGTTAAAGGTCTGTCTATATCCAGAGAAGGACCAGCTCCAGCTGGATTCTGCTTCATGCTGGTCCTGAGCTCCCAGTGATCCTCTACACACCCCTGTGTTGACTCATCCCTGTGTTGAACTGGTCTCCATGATCAATTCTGTCATATTGAACTTCTATCTGCGTATGATTCCTGTTACGAGGATGGGTTTGAGTCCGGTTCCTCTCAAGGCTTCTTCCTACTGCCATCTCAGGGAGTTTTTCCTTTTCCACTGTCGCCGTCACCCTTCAGGGACAATCTCATTATTATCTAGACACGTTTTTTCTCACTCAGACTGCACACACTTCCATAAATCAATCTTCTTTTGAATTCGTGAAGCTGCTTTGAGACAATGACCGTTGTTGAAAGCGCTATAGAAATAAAATTGAATTGAATTGAATTGAATTGAATTGAATTGAATTGAATTGAAAAGGAACATCACACTCATACAGTCTTTTTTTTTTTTCCAACCAAAATCGTTCCCACAAAGGTTGAACAGGGTGACATTTTATGCTGAAGCATAAACATGTGATCCTGTGCACAAAGCAAAGTCTGTAAAGGTTGCAGTAGAAGATCTCAGATCTTGCGCTCTGATCTCAACCGCACTGAATACTGTACATTTTGGATGATATGGAATGCTGAATAATAATAATAATAGTAATAGGCAGCACAATGGCTTAGTGGTTAGCACTGTTGCCTTGCACCTCCAGTGTCCGGGTTCGATTCCAGGCCAGATTCCCACCTCTGTGTGCATATTCCTCATGGCCTAAGTCTCCTGAGATAGTCCCCCACTATCACTCGCTCACTCATCATCTATACCGCTTAATCCTGTATTCAGGGTCACGGGGGGCCTGGAGCCTATCTCAGGAGACTTAGGGCACATGACAGGGTACACCCTGGACAGGGTGCCAATCCATCACAGGGCACAGATATACACACACACACACACACACACACACACACACACACACACTCATTCACACACTACGGGCAATTTGGGAACGCCAATTAGCCTAACCTACATGTCTTTGGACTGTGGGAGGAAACCGGAGTACACAGAGTACTCCATGCACACAGAGTACTCCATGCACACAGAGACGGGAATCGAGCCTGGCCGGGAATCGAACCCGGATCCTGGCGGTGCAAGGCGACAGTGCTAACCACTACATCACCGTGCCGCCCTAAAAATGATAATGATGAATGTTAATAAAAATAATGCATTTTATTGATATAGGCGCCTTTGTAGCCCCAAAACAAGAGAACAAACAAGAGATAAATTAATAACATTGAGTAGAAAATAACATGAAAACAATATTAAATAAAACAATAGACAGTGTCTAAAACATCACCTTAAATATTTAAAACCACAACCATCAATAGCACATTCCCCAAACTCATTCACACACCTTAATGAGATGATGATGGAATCAGAAATCACTAAAAACATATTCATAATCATTTAATATCGACAATGTGCATAATGATGCATGAGTTAGACAGTGGTGCATGTGATCTTAGCCTAGGACTACATATACACAAAGTGTTGAAAGGTCTGTCTATACATGATTTACTCATACTCATATGTGCATGGGGAGAAGATGCAAACGCCATGCACACAGCACCCAAGGTGGGAATCGAACCCAGATCCTGGACATTAAAATCACATGGAGATTTGAGTGCTGCCTTACATCATGTGGGATAAGCACTCCTGAATAAAAAGGACTTTAGACGTGATTTGTATGTGGTTGGAGACTTGTAATGTATATTACAGATGTTTTTAGGAAGAAAATTCCAGAGACGAGGGGCAGTGCTGCTAAAGTTTCTAGAGCCTATGGTGGTCAGGCGGACACGGGGCTGGAATACAACCCAACATCAGCGTCTGATCTCACTAATGCTCTTATGGCTAAATGAACACAAATCCCTACAGCTATGCCACAAAATCTAGTGTAAAGCCTTTTCAGATGAGTGGGAGTTTCTATAACAGTAAAAGGGAATAAATCAGAAAAGGGTGGTCAAAAAGGACATGTGAGTGTGATGGTCAGGTGTACACAAACGTATAGCTTCAAACGTGCTAGATTCAAAAGTCAACATTCATAATTTCACAACATACAATATATCAGTGAAACAGATCTATCACATCCATTTCTGTTCTTGCTCAAGCATCTGAGAACAATACCATTCATATCAGTGCATCCATATATAACGATTATCCTGAAGATGTCCACTTTTTCAAACCTTAACCCTAAAAGTATTTAAATACACGTCATTCATCAATATGTTCTTCCACACAGACACAAGCACTGATTCTGTATCATGTGCAGGCTTTTAGACTTGGAGTGATGAGGATTCTGAATCTACTGTATTTTGTGCCTTGGTCCAAAATAATTTATCTGTTTTCTGGCTCTTTTCTCTTATAGCTCTTATAATTCATTCAAACCACCTCACAAAGTTGTAATGATGAATATGAGCTGCATATAATTTACTAAGTAGGAGTAGCAGGTTGGAGTTAGAGCAGTGTGACTTGAGGTCAGACACACATCCCTGTATGGATTTCTGTGTGAGGAAGTTGTAGTCAGAGCAACTGAAGTGTGACTAAAAGCGCAGGAATTCAGCTCAGCACCACAGGATTAACTCAACCAAACACTGTCGCTTCTAATCAACCTAAACTTCCAATATGACAAATGAAAGCCTGCATGAGAAACATCATATTTTATCTCCTTATGAGTGATGCTAAGCATGTGAATGTAGTTTTGTAGTTTATTGTGCTAGGTTGTATATACACATTCTTAAAATATCAGAATATCATTGGGGGGGACATAATTGAATTCAAAAAGTGAAACTTGTATGTGCAAGATTCATCACAGATAAAAGAGAAATATTTCAAGACTTTTTTTTTTCAAAGATTTCAATTTACACCTCATTAAAATAGATTACTAAGATCAATCAAATGTACCATATATAATATTTACTAATATTTTCTAAGATCAATTAAAAAAGGATTTGCAATACAGAAACTGCAAAGTATGGTCTGGCGATCTGGTTGGCCAATCAAGTGCAGGAACATCATGGTGGGCAAACCAGTTAATGGTAGTTTTGGTACTGTGGGCAGTCCTGCTGGAAAACAACTATATATATGACCCCCGTGATCCTGTAAACACAATAAAGCGGTATAGACGATGAGACGATGGTTTATCCATCATTCAAAACCATCAAAGCATCTGATTGGCCCCAGATTTAGACAACAACCCCAAACACAGCCAATGTCATTAAGAGCTAAAGAAAAAGAGGGAGTCCTGAAAGTGAATGTTTGTCCCCACATTTTAACATCATCATGTATGTCTGGGGTTAACTGAAGAGACCAGGATTTGAGGCAGCCTACAGTACAGAAGATCTGGGGTTAGTTCTCCAAGATGTTTGGAAAAACCTACTCGTGTGCAAGTGTACTGTACCTAGAGAAATTAATGCTGCTTTGGCCACACCAAATACTCATTTGATTTTAATTTACATTTATCTTCTGTTCATTTACTTTTCACTTTGTTAATTGATAAGAATAAAAAAACGTTTCATTTCATTTTTTCCAGACCTGCCTAAAACTCTTGCACAATAGAAGGGGGTTGCTTTCTCTTTGTTAACAAGTACAATGTCCTTTCAAAGTCAAACGTGTCAGATGTTCTATACCAGTGGGGATATTTGGTTCCTCCATATCAGATACTCCCATACCCAGGTACAGATCCTCCGGCTCTAACAACTGTGCTGGAATATCTTCTTCAAATTATATCTGAAGACTCCAGACTCTGAAGTCTTTTTTAAATGTTTTTTTTTGTTCCATATTCTGTTTTTGCACGGTATTGGACTGTACTCTTTATTTCAATAATGAACCAATTTCATACTTGTGTAATGGTGTACACACAATGTACGGGTCATTGTGAGAAATTGATGGTTTTCTACTGCCATCTAGTGGACTAGAACTATGTTACATATGTACCAATTGTCTATCTTTTAATAAGTCTAGCTGCTAAAAAATCCAAAATAAATAAAAAACTTAAGTGGAGCTGAAAATTGTAATCCAATATCAAGGTTAAAGGACATCACAGCTCTTCAACTTTGTTGTATCTGATTGGACTGAAGTTCTTGACTTTACTTCTATAGTCACAGCTCAAACACAGAGAGTTGATAGATACTCTAGAAAATCCAAGACTAATAAGTGGATTAAAAAATCTGCTAATAAAAACATCACATTTTTGCTAAATGAATGTTTATCAGACCTGAGGGTTAGAGAAAAATATCCTCTACACAGAAATCTTCAGGCCAGAGGATTAATTAATAAACATTGGAGGCAAAATACTGTGGTATACATGAAATCAAACTGATCGAGAAATCCACAGTAGGTGGTAAAAGGACACCTGGTTGTGTACTTATTATCTGATTAGTGTAAACAGAGCAGCAAATAAACTTTATTAATTAGATTTTCATGTGATTAAGAAGCATTTACCAGTGTTGACAATTACGCTGTCCTTAAGTCAGTGTAAAAAAAAAATCTATAACCAGACACAAAATGATGAATAGTATTTATTAAATTTCGAGTGGAACAGATAAACAATATTGTTAGAATAATTATAATACACAAGAGAGTCAGCACACCGAGTTTCTAACAGCGAGCTGGACGGGGAGCTGAGAGCTCAGGGTTCAGGGCCGAGGTTCTTCATTGCCAGTGTGATGTGCAGGAGGTGTGTATGAGCCTTCTTTAATCAGCTTCTCCTTCTGCTTCCGAATCTCATACAAGCGCTTGTTCTGGGTGAGGATACAGGAATGTTAAGAATATAGGAAGAAAGTGGTAAAAGGAGACATTTAAAAAAAAAAACACAGAGTGAAATCATATATCTTAAATGTTGGGGATTTTACTGAACTCTGGAGTGAGTAATTAAGCTTTACACACCATACACACATTATCATCACATAAAGTAGAATATGTATTTATTACTCAATATTATAGTTTTTTTTTTGGAAACCTTAGCTTTAGTTTTCTGACAACCAACCCTTAGAAGTCATTAAAGATCTCGCACGGATCTAATGTAGTACAGCTCAGTTAATCAACGTCAAACAGAATATACGGAAGTGACTGTTGCAATACAAATGTTTATTTTCATGATCCTCTTTGACAAGTTCACCATGTTGAGGCACGAACAGTGCAAGAAAGTCAAATATTGGGGATTTTACTGAACTCTGGAGTGAATAATTAAGCTTTAATTCTGTTCACTTTAGGATGAACACATTTCCCTGCAATTTCATTAATAAAATTTTATGTGAGATTATATAACATGATTTAATGTTATACACTTAAGTGTAAAAAGAAAATACCAGCGTACTTCTATCCAGCTTTCAGAGACTGGATCATTACAGTAAAAAAATTAAAATTATATCTCAGATGAATGTTTACATTTCCAGTAACTAATAATTTGTCTCCCTCATCAGTGTAAACAAATATGCTGAAATTTTTGTTCCCTGCAAACACACCTGTGCTATGCAGTATTAGCAGACCGTGAAATAACTTGCTTATATTATATGGACTAACCGTCTTTTGTCGGTGCATGCACTCATAGAAATCTTCAAACTCAAGCTTGCATTCTTTCTTAGCACGGGTGTGACCGATGCCATGGCCACACTCGATCCACTCTTTCTCAAAAGCGTGACAACGTGCAGCTCGCTTGTAAGGCTGCTCTCCACTCTGGGCCAGGATCCACTGGTCCAAATTGATTCCCAGCCTGGACTGAAGGTCAACAAACGGCATGGTTCTAGAAAATAAAAACATGTATGATGAGCTCAGACACATCCAGGTTAATTGACATGTACACTGCGTATTACACCGATCAGCCATAACCACCTGCCTAATATCAAGCAGGCCCGCCGTTTTAACACCATAACAGTGATGCACAGTGTCTTTTAATACCTTTCTATCACAACCGGCATTAACCTTTTCAGCAATTTAATCTACACAAGTGCTTCTATTGGATCGGCCTACTCGGGCCAGCCTTCGTTCCCCATGTACATCAGTAAGCCATGGCCACACAAGACCACGTCACCGGTTTTCATTCCTTGGATCACTTTTGTTAGGTCCTGAAAACTGCAGTCTGGAGACATCCCACAAGAGCTGCAGTTTAGGAGGTGCTTTGACCCAGTCCTCTAGCCATCACAATTTGTCCCCTGTGTCAAAATCACTTAAATTCAATGCTTCCAACACATCATTTTTAGGAAAAAATTTTCACTTGCTGTTTAATTTATCCCACCCACTTCCAGCCGCCACTGTAACAAGATATTGAAAATGTATCTTCCTTGTAAAGGGCCAAATTGTAAACGCTAACCAACTACAAAACTGCAGCTCTTGTGAGATGTTCCCAGGCTGCAGTGGTCAGAACATTCCCAAAGATATCCAAGGAAGTAAAACCAGTTAACTCACAACAGGGTCATGGGTGGCCAAGAGTTGCTGAGGCACATCGGGAGAGAAGGCTGGCCCATGTAGTGCTCATCCAATAGAAGAACTACTATAAATCAAATTCAGGAAAAGGTTAATGCTGGTTCCAGCAGAAAGGTATCAGAACACACAGTGCACTGCTGTTTTGGTGGCAAAGGGGGGGACCTAGGTGGTCATAATGTTATTGCTGATCAGTGTGTATATACATATTGCACTCTGATCTGTAGAATGAATATCTGTTCAATGGCACAAATATTTATTTTGTGTACACAATGCCACCTGACTATCCCCATGTGAAAAATATCCCACGCTTCACCCTCTACCTAGAGATTTAGTCATTTACTCAGGCCAGCTCTCTCAGCTCCTGCTTACACAAACCTGCTAATGTCTAAAGCTTAACTTACGTTTTCATGACACCACCAGCGCCATTATCTAATAATTTGGCCTACTATACACAACGGTACAACTTCTACATTAAATAAACATATGGTTATTCCTTTTAAGTGTGCAAGCGCTACAGAACACATTCCCGACTCTAGTTGTGCTTTCAGACTCTTAGCTCTTAGCTAACTAGCCACACAGCAATGCTAGCTAATACAGCGTCCGATCGACTTTACCAGCAGTAAACATGTTTACACAATGATATTACGCTCTGAAATATTTTCCTTCTAATATAAACATAAACTCTATATAATTTTTAATTTTTAAAAGACCAAAAAGTCACCGTACACTTCGGGTTCACTTTAACCTTTTCCAGACCCTCCAGAGATCGTTGACGACGTGCCGTAAACCAGTTCCGCAGAGTCACAGTTTGCGACATTGCCGGAAAGCGCTACCATGACATCCTCGGAGCAGTGGTGACGGAAGGACGGAAGATGGCGCTGTGGTAATAATTAGTGGTGTGAAGTTGAGAATTTTTTATATAGTGTATATAGAACTGTGGTCTCACACCTCCAAGGTTCAGGGTTGATTCCCGCCTCGGGGTCCGAGTTTGTATGTTGTCCCTGCGCTTGGTGGGTTTCCTCTGGGTACTCCAGTTTCCTCACACAGTCCAAAGACATGCAGATTAGGATTTTTGCCCGTTGTGTGTGTATGCGTGTGTGAGTGATGACCGGAGGTCCTACCACAGGTGTAAAAATGGGAATAAATACAGTGGTCACCACTGGCCTCCACAGTCCCTAGTTAGACTACAGAGGTTCCTGGATGGATGGATGTAAAATAGTCAGTAGAAAGTAAAAATAAGTTTTAAAATAAAATAGAAATTACATTAACTACTGAATACGCATTTACTGGAGTAATTATTTATGACCATCAATCTTTTGGATACATTTTTATTTAATCAATTTTTATAATGTACAATGGGAGTTCAAGTCAAACCAGGACGTATTTAATTAGTCAATTAATTGTGCAATTAATTTGTGCAAAAACATAACGCCTTTGGTGATCAAACCAGGCTACATGTTCACAGGAACGACTGCAGTTTGCTCTGAGCCACCTCAACCAGGATCTTCCTTTCCATTGAAATGTTTTGACAGCTAAGAGTCTAAGAGCTACTGTAAGTCTTCTTTAAATATCAATTATCAATCAACTTTTATGCCTCATTCATGAGAAAGTCCCGGTTTCACTTGAATGCGCCACATAGTCTCAGGTCAAACAATACAAACATAACTAGTGTCATATGAATGTAAAAGGCATGAATGTGCACTAAATAGTGCAATTTATTCATTTTTCATGTTTTTATTTCCATTTCTCACTGCATATCCTGTGTAGGGTTGAAGTGAAGGCTGACTCAGGGAACTCAGGGCACAAGGTGGGGAACGTTCTAGAAGGGCACATGTGTACACTCACTTACACACCTAATGATACAATATAAGGCAAGCTAAAAATACGAATCAGCCTGCGACATGACTTTGGACTGTGGGGTGTGGGGGGTGCGGGGGGACAGGACATCCCAGAGGAAACCCACCAAGCACAAGAGAACACCGAGAAGAAGAGTTGCGGTCAGATTCAAGTTCCCAACCTTGGAAGTGTGAGGCGACAGCACTAATCCTCTAAGATGCTATGCCATTTGACATTTCGTTTTTTTTAAGCACAAATTTCAACAGATAATTTTAACCTGAACCAAACACATTGGTTATTACACACGTGGACAAAATTGTTGGTACCCCTCGGTCAATGAAAGAAAAACTCACAATGGTCACAGAAATAACTTAAATCTGACAAAATTAATAATAAATCAGAATTCTATGAATGTTAACCTATGAAAGTCAGACATTGCTTTTCAACCATGCTTCAACAGAATTATATATATATATAAAAAAAATAAAAAAAGAACTCATGGTACAGGCCTGGACAAAAATGATGGTACCCCTAACTTAATAGTTTGTTGCACAACCTTTTGAGGCAATCATTGCAATCAAACGATTCCTGTAACTGTCAATGAGACTTCTACACTTCTCTGCAGGTATTTTGGCCCACTCCTCATGAGCAAGCTGCTCCAGTTGTTTCCGGTTTGAAGGGTGTCTTTTCCAGACAGCATGTTTCAGCTCCTTCCAAATATGCTCAATAGGATTGAGGTCAGGGCTCATAGAAGGCCACTTTAGAATAGTCCAATGTTTTCCTCTTAGCCGTTCTTGGGTGTTTTTAGCTGTGTGTTTTGGGTCATTGTCCTGTTGCAAGACCCATGACCTGCGACTGAGACCCAGCTTTCTGACACTGGCCAGCACATTTCTCTCTAGAATCCCTTGATAGTCTTGAGATTTCATTGTACCCTGCACAGATTCAAGACACCCTGTGCCAGATGCAGCAAAGCAGCCCCAGAACATAACAGAGCCTCCTCCATGTTTCACAGTAGGGACAGTGTTCTTTTCTTGATATGCTTCATTTTTCCATCTGTGAACATAGAGCTGATGTGCCTTGGCAAAAGTTCCATTTTTGTCTCATCTGTCCATAGGACATTCTCCCAGAAGCTTTGTGGCTTGTCAACATGTAGTTTGGCATATTCCAGTCTGGCTTTTTATGATTTGTTTTCAACAATGGTGTCCTCCTTGGTCGTCTCCCATGTAGTCCACTTTGTCTCAAACAAGGACGGATGGTGCGATCTGACACTGATGTTCCTTGAGCATGAAGTTGACCTTGGATCTCTTTAGAAGTCTTTCTGGGCTCTTTTGCTACCATTGGGATTATCCGTCTCTTTGATTTGTCATGAATTTTCCTCGTGCGGCCACGTCCAGGGAGGTTGGCTACAGTCCTATGGATCTTAAATTTCTGAATAATATGTGCAACTGTAGTCACAGGAACATCTAGCTGCTTGGAAATGGTCTTATAGCCTTTACCTTTAACATGCTTGCCTATAATTTTCTTTTGAATCTCCTGAGACAACTCTTTCCTTCGCTTCCTCTGGTCCATGTTGAGTGTGGTACACATCATGTCACCAAACAACACAGTGACTACCTGGAGCCCTATATATAGGCCCACTGACTGATTACAAGATTGTAGACACCTGTGATGCTAATTAGTGGACACACCTTGAATTAACACGTCCCTTTGGTCACATTATTTTCAGTATTTTCTAGGGATACCATCATTTTTGTCCAGGCCTGTTCCATGAGTTAATTTTTTTAAATAATTCTGTTGAAGCATGGTTGAAAAGCAATGTCTGACTTTCATTGGTTAACATTCATAGAAGTTTTTTAAATTATTACTTTGGTCAGATTAAAGTTATTTCTGTGACCATTGTGAGTTTTTCTTTCAATGACCGAAGGGTACCAACAATTTTGTCCACGTGTGTATATATATATATTGAAAGTTGCTCAATATGTATGGTATGATGCTCCTTTATAAAGTTGGCAGTGCACTGTAATGTTTAGGGCACTGGAAGGTTCAGGGTTCCCCTTCCTGGGTTAAAATGAAAAATAAGTGGCTTAAGTGTGTGTACTGAAGATATAAGTAGATACAGTGTCATTTATAGTGCCCTTACAGTAAAGAGGACATGGTGCAGTGCTCTGTAGGGCTTCTCTTACATGCAAGGCAACCTGATGAAATGCCCTAGTAGATGCCCTTTCGATAGAGATAATGAGATGAATAACCCTCTAGGTATTTCTGCCTGCATGACAACCTGCCCTCTTGGGCGTCTCTATAGTAAAAACATTAGTAAGACAAAACACGATTTAGTGCACTCCAGGTGCCCTCTTCTTTTGCTCTGTGTGTAGGAGGTGACCTTTTTATTATTCTGCCACCTCACCCCACCCCAGCCCTCGACTGTCAGACAACCTGAGCCCGCGCCTGGGGTACAGATTCGGATTTTATGATTTCAACCCGCACCATATACACGATATTTATTAAACAATATTATCGTAGTACTTTGGAGAACTTCAGCTTTAGGTTCCTGTTCACCAGTCGATAAAGATCTCGATCACATCTAATGTAGTACAGCTCAAGTAACCAACTTAACTGCATTTTAGGCTGGAACCTACTGCTATAGTGCACTCAGAAATCTGCAGGAAATGCCAGACGTCATTGGATTGCAAACAGAAAATACGAAAGTGACCGTTGCAATACAAATGTTTATTTTCATGATCCTATTTGCCAAGTTCACCGTTTTGAGGTACGAACTGTGCAAGAAAGTCTTCTTTATCTGGTGTGTGTTTTCTTTTTCCAATAATAATTAGGTTGTATTTATTGTCAAATTCATGTTAGCTTAGCTTATTACCTAAATATAACACTGGATCTTGACTGGATTATACTCTCAGGGCTATCGTTTAAAAAAAATTATGACATAACATTCATTAGTTTATGATTAATATTTTATAGTTGAAAACACATAAGAAGCAAAATTGCAGCATATGAAAAAAAAGTATAATATTCCATTACATTCCACAATAATATAACAAACAAATAGTATACAATCAATTGGTTTTGTCATTTTTGGGGAGTTACAATTAAAAGAAGATGAATCAGATGCATACTAAGTATACAGGTAAAACTAGCTTTGACAAATACTGGGATAAAGTGCAAGAAGCTGATGATTTTCATTTATTATTTGGAGACACTAGAGTCCAAACACATTGCAGGGAGTTCATGATAATAATAATAATAATAATAATAATAATAATAATAATACAAGGCTTTGTTACCCAAAAAAAGTGCATCAGGTGGTCTGTTTGACGGTTGATGCTGCTTAATTTATACAAACTCAGAAATAACACACACACGCACACACACACACACACACACACACACACGAGCACATATTGTTGTCAGCGGGAAAGCTACAGAGGTACATGATGGAGAGAGCAGCGTCTCTAAGGCAGGCAGACCATGATTAAGGTGGAAGCGTCTGCTTCTGAAGTGAAGTGATTAGTCTTCTTAAAACCACAGCGCTGCTCGATTCTTAAACCTGATCGGTCAAAAAGAGCTCTAAGTAATGCAGCATCGTATCACAGTAACAACTCGCCTGAACACGAACGTCTTTAACTTGGTTCCGAGATGTTCCATAACATTAAATGTAACCACAGATGGATAGAAATGATAAAGTATGTAAATTATGAATATAATTCAGGATTCCCTTAGGGAAATAAGGAAATGATCAGCTTCGGTTTGAAAACGTCCCGCTGCTCCCCCGCTATTTGTTCCTAACATACTGTAAGAGTGCGTCTCCTCCATCACCGAACTTCATTCTCTGTGCGGGTGAAACTCATGTGCAGGTCCATTTACATCTTATCACTGTGCAAACTTGGTCAGTGCAACTACTACATACTATACTTGTATCCTCATATACAAATGCGGGTCATGCATGCATACATACATACATACACACACATGCATACGGCAAATGATACAATTTCCAGGTTGCTTTGTTATAAATAAAAGAAGATTTGATATACACACACTCTCAACATACATAAAAAAAGAACACATTACAGTCCATAATTAGACCCTTTCCAGAGTCCCTCACAAATTGTACATGTGTGCTTGATACTATTTTCTGTTTTTTTTGTTTTGTTTTGTCCTTCCTGACAGGAATTCTCTTCACAATGTTTTTGTGGTGGTTTTTTTTTTTTTTTTTTTTTTTGCTTCAATAGCCAAGGCATTTTTTTTGCACCAGTCGGTACATGAATGATTAACAGTATGAATTGTAGAGGTAGAGCCCTGTCAATAATTTAGGCAAAATGGACAGGCAGACCCATGCCACCAAATTCCCCAGAGAGCACGTAAGCTTAAAAAAAAAAAAAAAAAAAAAGGTAAATAATACGAAAAATCAGTCAAATCTCTCTGGTACTTTTCACACAGAAAGGATGACGCCATCAGGGCAGTGCAGGCCATCGGTGGAGTTCTGGGCTCGGCAGGTGGGCTGAGGAGGAGCAGGGTGAGGAGAGTCGCAGTCCTCCGATGTGAGCTCGGCGATGTCGTCCGACTGCGTATCGGACGTCTCCAGGTCGCTCCGGATGCTCTCGGGCTGAGCCAGAGTTACGTCCCCGAGCCCCTCTCTGATCGAGCCTCCTGATGACAGCCCCAGAGACGAGCGGGATAAAACCCTGCCTCGGCGAGAGCTGCAGTCCTGAGGCTCCTCCGCCGAGGCGACGGCCATGGCGCAAGCACGAGGAGCCAGATCCTCCTCGCTGGTTAAGCACAGATGGCTGGGTTTGGTTTCAATGTCCACTTGAATCTCCAGGTTTGTGCCTTCTCTGCAACGCATCACAAATACAGGACGGTATGAATTACACAGACTATTTTTTGACAGATCTGCAGTTAATGGAAAGTCAAGAATGGTTCATTTATATCAGTAATATTTATTATTACATTTTATATATATATATATATATATATATATATATATATATATATATATAGTCCTTCAAGTAAATGACAACATAGGCTGACGTCAAAAAAAAAAAAAAAAAAATTGCATTCAGCATGGCCCCTCTAATTTACTGAAATGAGGTGGATGATTTAATCTGTCATTCCTCTTCCTGCAAATGTTTTTTAAAGGAGAAGATAAGAGTAAACAGACTAAACACACAATGTCTGAACAAAGTACAAATTAAACAAAAGGACATGTGTTTAGTGAAGGCTTTTTTTTTTCTTTTTTTTTTTTTAAAGAGCACTTCTGTTTACCCCACTGTTTGGTATTTTAAGGAAGCACGGCATGAACGCAGTGAAACATTATAAAAGTGTGAAATTTTGCCATCGATAAAACCTTGTGTTATAATAATTGTTTACCATTAACAGTTTCATTGGCAAGCTGGCCATATTATATATTAGACTTTAGCCTGTGCATTAAATAATAATAATAATAATAATAATAATAATAATATTAATAATTGTATTACATTCAGAAAGAAAAATGCCATCATTAAACCTGATAATTCTGTATATACACACACTAAACAAATGTAACTATGATATATATTTTAGAAAAAAAACTCATAACTCGAACATGTTCTGTATTAAACATGCTTAACTCATGCTTTATCAAGATCTCGCCCTGGCAGCCCATTAAATCCAGACTATGCCACGGCAGACTGATGAGCAACGGTGAAGCGCACATACCTATCCGGTATCGTGTACGAGGAAGTAATGGATCCTGCCATGCCTCGAGTGCTTGCGCAATCACTGGCTGCTCCCAAGCTCCCCGTCTCTCGATGCGCACCCTCCTTTCCAATCTCGGTGCCTTGAACTTCCAGCCTGAAACATCGACACAGTTAAGTTATTACAAACATAATTCACAGCTGACGGTCCCTCGTGTCAAAGTCTGAATGGAATGTACAGGTAACAATGGGGACTTTGTCACACCTGCTGTATTTTCCAGTCCGGGCTCCGAGAGCTCCTCCGGCGAGCGTGTTGAAGTTGGGCATGTCAGCAAGGCCCCCGGGGGCCACAGACAACCCTTCGCTAGGCGAGGTGGTGCTAAGGCCACTAGCTGCTCCCTCGAGGCTGCTCTCACCCAGGCTGGGAGACTTCAGGGCTCGCCATGCATCTGCAACTACATGAGCAAAAACAAGAAAGATGTTACACATCTAAGAGCTTGAGTATTAGTGGTAAATAGCATAAGAAAAACTGTACAAGGGGTGTTCAAGTCAAACCGGGACTTTTGATTTCGCAGAATGACAGAAAGGTTATGGGAGTTAAAAGCAACCTTTATGTCCCTATCTAATCCCCGGCTACACTAATACACTTATCCCTGGGTTTCTCTCATGCTTGGATACCATCAAGATGGAACGTTTCCTCAGTATCCCAGAGCCATGATGGAAATGCCTGCTTCACATCTAAAAACGCTGGCCGTCCAGGAACTCCTTTAATGGCCCAAACATGTGGAAATGGCTTGGAGTGAGTTCAGGACTGTACAGGCGATGTGGTAATAGCTTCCAGGCAAACTCCTGTAATGTGTAAGTGCTGTTCCTGAATGATTTTGCACATAGTTCTCACAGACAGATGCGTCTCTTATGCAAAGCGACGAGTTATCCGGCGATTGTCAAAGATCAGTTGAACGGGAATGACAGCAATGGGCTCTGATCCACCTCGGCTGGAATTGTTATTATTCACAGACATGGGATGGATTTTTATTGTAAGAGTCTCATCACCGTATGGTGCTTGCATTACAAACATCCTTTAAGCCAGCTTTACGCCTTCAATTCCAAGAAATTTCATCACAAGTCCCAGTTTGACGTGAACGCCCCTCATATGATGACAAAGGCTTTTACCTGTAATGGGCCCATCGTCTTCATCAAAGTCAATCCTGACACCTCGCCCCTTTCCTCTGCTAACTCCACAGCCCCCACCGCGACACAGCGATATCGGCACCACACCATACACGTATGCCAACATGATCGGTACGCCAATACCTAAAGAACATGACAAGGGATTCATCACTGGACATGTCTTTACTGTTGAGTGTAGAAATAGTTCTTAGGAAGAAGCAAAAGAAAAAAAATTTTTTTTGGAAGTATGTAAATGATATTATACAACATTTTAAAAGGTGTTTAAAAGAAAAGTAGTGATATTTACTCCATCCACACTGGGATGTTTTACAGTTCGTATCACTCCATGTGTCTGTGTTTGGTTGCATAATATTACATTTCCTAGTTGAAAATGTTTACTACAGTAAAGTGTCAGTGACAATCTCAGTGAATTTAAATGCGAATAAATCAGTATAAGCAATATTCAATATAATATTCCGTATAATCGCACTCAGTTTTTCATCCCATTCCTTTTCCACTGAAAACTTACCAACACTGACCGCTGCAATAACCGGGGCCGTGATGATGGACAAGGCTACGCCTCCAGTAATGGCCAGGTTTCTCCTGTGCTGGGAGTTTTTCTTCCCCTCATAATGAGCATATATCTGTGCCAGGAAAAGTAAAAATAGCATGACGATGTGTTTCCCACAGGATATAACAATACACGGTGCTTTCAAAATGACATATTCACGTTGACCCAGGAAAGTCTTAAGCGTAAGGACGTGACCTCTTCGTCATAGTTCCTTTTCAACGATCTGCGTTTTCATCATTTGAAATGGTGAATTCCTATTTGTTCAGTAACGCGATTACGCCGCTGTGGGTGTGGTACGTTTCGTACTTGTGGAAAATTCAAGGGAAGTGCGACTTCTTGATTTTTGTCTCACTGTGCTGGTCACTTTTTAGGGGAAAACTCTAGGGATTTTTCTTTTGTTTCAGAGGAAACAATGAGGATTACAATAAATAGAAAGTAAAAGCTTGTTTCCAGTAAGTCTTTTGAAACAAACATACGCTCATTAATTCTATTTATAATTCTGGAATGTGTATTTGAAACGGTCATTCTATTGGAAGAGCATTTTTAGAGTCCCTATATATATATATGCGCCAGTATAGACCATTTTAAGGATCAAATTAAATGAGTAATTATGTCTAAAAATTATCATAATAGTTGTAAACTTCTTATACACCGTCTGGCGGAAGGGGGAAAAAAATTGCGCAATTTAGCTTTGGCTACAGCACACAATGTTGTGGCCAGCTTACGTGTGAAAATGATTCAGAATCACTTCATTCACAATTTAAATCAAACAAAAACTCAAGAGATTTGATAACCCGGTCATTCAGTACATTCTTGACTTCATTTTATTGCCACGTAATGTTGCCGAGCCTAGACATGACCAACTGAAGCAATCCGGATCATAACACTGCCTCCCGAGGTTTGTACAGTGGCCACTATGCATGATGGGCGTGGCAGCACCCATCACCCTGGAATCGGGTCGATCTAAACTCATCAGACCTTTAAACGGCTTTAAAGCCCAGTCTTTTTATTATTAGCCTCACTAATAAGTGGCCACACATCTGCTTAGTCCCAATCCTGTGTGTTCTCATCATACTGTGTGTCTATGGAAATGCTCTTACTGGCCGAATTAAATATAGCTACGGTTTTTACTTCACCCATTCATGAGCTTTTCCGACCACATTTCTTCCGCAAATCTGACACATTCATAACCTAGTTCCAGTTATAGCAATTCTCCCTAGTTGTTTTCTTTGCCTGATCCAACCCAATATTTTGACCCTTCTGGTATCATCATCTCATATTATATATATATATTCTGTATGTCTTCACTTGTTATCATTTGTTTGCACTATAAGTCACATTTCTTCAGGGAAACTGTTGATTGCTTAGCAGGAATGTTTCATTGATGTTGGCTAATGTCTCAAGAGCTAGTATTACACAGTAATAGCATTGCCAGTATAATGTGATACTCCTTAAAAGAAAAAAAAAAAAAAGCAATCAGGCGATATAAACCACACTGTGAACAAACAAGGAAGTGCACGGCCACATCACTGAGAAGAAATCATTTATTATTCAAACGCACTTCCTCATAAACTCCCTGGTATTACTGTCTAAATTCCCAGAACTCCTCAATGAAGGAAGTTAGCCGCGGCATTAGCATAACCGCATATCGGACGAGTATCTTACCTTCCTTCCTACATAAACCGGGATGCCAATGACCATGGCAGGCACAGCGATGCCAGCAATCAGCGTGATGCCGACCGGTGCACCGATCAGTGTGCCGAGCTGCCAGAGAATCTTTTTCTTTCGACTCCATGGCTTTTTCCCCCAAAATGTACAACCTGATGGACTGAAAAAGCAAGAAAAAAAATGATAAAACAGAGCCTGGATTGAGATTGGGCTGGCACAATGTGGACAAAAAGGCTAAATTAGATGTATTAATGGATATTATTCGAGAACTACAGATACCTGAGGTAGTGCAGGTCAGAGATTTCTTTCATGCACAGCCAGCAGAACTCGCACCCACACACGGCACAGGTCATGTGATTACAGCTTCCATCGTTCATCTTGATGATGTAGGCGCCGCACCGGGGACATGGCTTGATATCGTCAGCTGAGTGAGGATTAATGGAGTTAGGTTTAGTATAAGCAGTGAAACACAGAGGGTCCTGTAACAAATTATGCCGGTGCGATGCGATGCGATGCAAATGTCAGCTCGGGATGCAGACTTCAAGTATATAACAGAGGAGTAACAGTGAACTGCTGTGAACTTGCAGTCTTACGAATTTGGGTCAATGGCTGAAAATCTACTCCATAAGAAAAATATAAAAAAAAAATATATAGTACACTCGTTGAATTTCAGACTTTTAATCCATCTCCTAATAATCAGCCGGAGGCTCTGTATTTTGGAGGTCGCACCTCCACGAGCACCTTTCATAGTCACAGAGAGATATGCGAGTGACATATCAGGAATTGTAAACATCTGCATCTCTCATTTCAATACAGTAGTCCATCGTTTAACTTGTCAGAATACGGTTAAGAAAACTGTTTGTAATCATATCCATTAGTATCATTCACTGGCAATATGCATCACCATAGAAACAGCACATAACTCAGAGGCGTCACTCCGTTTGTACTGTTATTATGACGTGCCGTGAACAGCCTGTTTAACACAGTATGTTATTTTGTTATACGATTTACTACATTTAATATACAGTCGTACAATAGACCGAAAGTGAAAGATACAGCGATTATAGATATACTGTAGATAAGGGACTTACTGGGCCCTTGATCGGCTGTGTAACTCGGCGAGTGGTTGCTGTGTACTCTCAGAGAGAGCGCTCTCTGCTGCCGGGCCGAGTCACACGTCTGGTTCGGATGCCAGGCCTGCTTGCAGTGGTAGCAGAACTCGGCACCACAGCCTTCCCTGCGACATACCAGCCTGGGGCAACTGGCACAGCCTGATGCAATGACGGCAAACCTGGCAGAAGAGACGAGCACACGTCAGGAGAGCTGTCTGAAAAACTACAATATACTAGCATGACCTAAAGCACACATATGGTTAGAGGCTACCTGCAGGGGAAAGGTAACGGAATGGAAATAAAAAGCACAGCTGTTATGGGGGCAATTATCAAAGCATTTACTGTACATGCCATTTTATATGTGAACTTTCAAGAATGATGAATTCTATTCAGTTGTATTCGTATAGCGCTTTTAACAATGATCATTATCTCAAAGCAGCTTCACAAAATCAAAAGAAAACAACGACGATATGACGAAATGAAGAAAATGATGATAAACGGAAAAAAAATGATCATGAAGAGGAAAGATTTAGAGAGATAAGCTGTGCCGTCTGTGCTGTGTGTGTGTGTGTGTGTGTGTGTGTGTGTGTGTGTGTGTGTGTGTGTGTGTGTGTGTGTATTTTAATCCAAAATGTCAAACTGGTATATCGCCTTTCATGCTGTAATATCAGCAAACTCGAAAAACAACCCTTTTCACCAGCATGTTGTTACGTGTTGCCAAAAAAACAAGATGACTCCATTAAGGAAGAAAATGAATATTCCATGGAAAGCCTAGATATAAACAAACTAGTCGGATCATGTTTAATACAGAACCACAATAATAATTTATCAAAAAAAAAAAAAATTATGATGCTTTTAAAATGTAACAGGTTCTTACTGGTTGAGTCAGAGAAATCGAGCCGTCACTGTATAGTTCATAGCAACGTGCCGTATAGAAAGAACACACACATGGTCCAGTAAGGAGGTAATGACCGCTTTAATTAAATCCCTTTCCTCTGTTACCCCTAGCAACGCTGGCTCCGGACTGCATCCCAGTCGCCATGGCAACTGACAGTAAAAAAACGGAAAGAGAAGCCTCAGATTGGGAAAGATAGTTTCGAGATGAAAGTCATCAACCTCGCAGTCGGCATGGAAACTAACCATTACAACAGCTACCGAAGTGCATCTCTCTTTCTCTCTCTCTATATATATATAAAAAGAAAAAACTTCCCTTTCTGAAAATTCCCGTCTGTAGGCTGGAGAAGGAGTGGTGCTGACTCAAAAGACAGACGCAGGCATGTCCCTGATATGTAGGTCACCAGCCCACTACTGAGATTGACAAATCTCTTAAATGCTGCGAGTGTGCAGTAAACATAAACTCTACAAATGACACATCTGCTGAATTACGCTTCCCACACAGCACTTGCATCTTACAGTCTCTCTCTCTCCCCCCCCCCTCTCTCTCTATACATCTCTCTGACCTTTAAGGCAACTCCTACACAAGAAATGCCAAAAAACAAGGATACTTACAACGTCGGATATTTATAGACTAAACGATGTTAAAGATTTTTCATGCCAACAGGGAATGAAAGCTGGTACGGACAAATAAGATCTCATCAGTCAATCTGGCTAGAGTTACTAACATATTATACTATTTTTCGTATTATAAACCTCTCATGACCTTTACGTCTCCTCTGGACTGTATCAGGAAATAAAGACTCATTTGTGTCTTATTGGTGTCTATATTGTAGTTGAACTGATCGAACCAAAACATAATGTTAATAAAAATTTGATTTCCGTACTACCTCCTCTTATTAGCCATTCGAAAAACGGGACGTGTTATACGGTTTGTAATAAACGTTAAAGACGCAGATGTGAAATTAATATTACATTAATAAGTCAAGAAAGGAACATAAGGGTATTTGTTCGGTCTCCAAAAACATACCGATCAGTGTACTAAAATGAAATAAAATCAATACTTCAACTGATTAAATCATACATGTTTGCATAAATGTGGTAAATATGGTTTCTGATTGATGGCCTGATATGCATAACGACAGCACTGATGTCTTGGAATCACATGTTATATATCTACAATATTTTAATCTCAATCTGAATACTTCAAAGACGTGTAGGCGTATCTCATTCAACTTTATAGACAGCTTACAAATCAGGGAATTGTCAGATATAACCTCGGTCACTTAAACACAACATGAACGGTTCACATGCTCCGACTCACCCGCAGTCTGGAGCCGGACACCAGCGGCAGTCCGGGTCCGAGGCGAGGCACCGCCTTAACAGGAACTCCTCATACTTCTCCAGCAGAGCAGCATCATCCAGGATGAGTGCCACCTGCCTGGGCGCCAACCTCTCGGCACATTCCGGGCAGCTGAGCTGCACGCGGCTCTCTGTGATCTCAATGCGCAGGTACTGGCGCAGGCAGCAAAGGCAAGAGCGATGACTGCAGCCCTGAAGCTCTGCCAGCTGCTCCCGCGGCTGGCGCACCAGACACAGCGGGCACTCGAGAAGCTCCTGCCCTCCCAGAGAGGCCTGGCTGGCGGATAAAGGCTCGGCCGGGTCGGCGGTAAGAGGGTCCGCGGAGGCAGCGGTAGGAGTGGGAGGCTGGAGGAGCTGCTGCTGCTGCTGCTGCTGCTGCTGCTGGCTGTGCTGTTGTGCTAAAGGTGTTCCTGAATTAGCTTTGCTCCTCCTGGAACCACGTTTGCTGTGGAAGAGGTTGGCGAAAGAGATCCTGCCCTGCTTTTTCCCCGGACCACGACATTTAGGATTGGGGATGCCGCTGACAGACGAATGAGGTGATTCAGAGTCTTTTTCTGATCCCATTGCCTAGCGACGATCTGATTTCCTTTAGATTCTTTCTTGAACACTTTGGATCTAAGGTCTCTGAAGGCAGACTCTTGTGTCAGGCTTCTTACTGAAAGTGAATGAGTAATTTAGATGGCAATTAAAAAAAAAAAAAAAAAAAGCCGTATTGTCCCAAAGCAGATTTTCAAAGATTCCCGTCAGCGTCACACCTTTGTTCTGTAGTTATCATGAAACACGAGAAACAGAGATTACTCTCAGTGAACAAGACTGACGCAACAAAAAGAGAAACTAAAAAAAAAAAAAGAAGAAAAAAAAATCCCCTTGGTGACTGGTTTGTTCTCGTAACACTCAACAATCAAATAAACAGATATAAATTTCCAATACTATAGACTCCAAAATGTGATGGGATTTCTGAGTTTAAAAAAACCCACAGATGTCAGCTTTTAAACAATGTCGAAATTAATACGCGCTAGGAAATATGTCCTCCGGCTCAGACCGTCCTCAGCTTAATGTCCTCTGATGCTTCTTGGTCGAATCACACGGCTGTGCCGAGCTGCTCGGGCTCCTCTTCCTTCTCAATCGGCCCGGTCTGTAAGGAAGAGAAATGGCACAGGAAGTTAGCATGAAGAGTCGGGCGCCTGCGAAAAAGGAGCATGCTCTGTACACCCCCTCCTCCACACACATACACACGGACACATACACACACCCACACAGCCCTCGTCTCAGCCTAGCTGTTTCGATTTCACTGTTAACTCTTCCCTCTCAGCAGGAACAAATTTACCACAGGTAGGTCTGAGATGAGAACTGACTCATGTATTCTGAAATAGATCTGCTAACAGTAATGAGGAAAACCAAACATCTTTTCACCAACCAGACATAACATTTAAACCATTATTAAAACCATCCAGGCTTTGGGTTCCCCTTGTGCCACAGGGGTGGCCCTGGCCCCTGGGGGGGGGCACCCATGGGCCCCTGGTGTGCTGTGGTGTCTGGCACCAGAACGGGTGCTCGATAGAACTGAGATTTGGGGAGTTTGGAGAGCACGTTGGTAGCCTTGGGCTGTTTGTCGGCAGGCTGTGATGCACTGGGTGTTCTGGTGCGGTTCTATCAGGCTCGGCATCGACTTGTCTCTGCGATTTGTGCTGCATCGGACCAGACATGCTGGCTTTATGGGTGATCCCTGGGTGCCCATGCACCGATCACCAGTTTACTGGGGTGTAGTAGCACTAACATTTATAACAGCTATAAATAAACAGTGACTACCTCACCAACCTCCCTTCTGACTTGACATAGCCTGACATTAATAACACCAGAAAAATAGGGAAACCCAGGGTGGAAAATTTGGAACTAACCATTACAAAGCTCTATCACTGGAAAAGAAAAATCGATTCAGTTATGCATCTCGATTCTTTTGTGTGACAATTCATACATCACCGCATTGATTACAAAAATCTATATTTAAAATTCTATTCATTTTTTTAATTATATATTTCCATTTTAGTTTATTGAATCAGGATATTTATAAAAATCGCAATACTTCCAGAATCGCAACAGATATCATATCGCCACCTACTGTAGATATCGTGATAAGACCGGATCAGGCGGTCCCTGGTGATACTCGTACAAAAAAATGGGACTCCCCAGGGGCCGTCTGATACCCCTAATCTCTTAATTGGTCTCTTTATTGATCACAGTACTGTATGTGGAACCTCATCCATACAAGCCCTGTCAATGAGCTGTTACTATGGAAACAGTGATGTATTAAAATTAAAATACATGAGTGATCCGTCTGACAGTCGACACTCCCGTCAGAGCTGCTGTTATAGAAAATGAATCAATCTTCTGACTAATCAGATTCGAGAATTCGACAGCTCTGTGCTTTAAACAGTTCTTAATGCCATTTTATCAGTCAGCTTAAACATCTGTATAACCACACTTAATATAAACAGCAGTCAGTGCGTTTCATCAATAAGCCATTCATTAATAAGAAATGATCATACACAGATTAACCCCCAACACAAAACACAAAGCATTGCACAATTCTGTTTTTCCACGGTTTCTAATTGTCCTCCTTTTTCTTTAGTCCTTTGTTCATTTATCTCCCTGTTGTTTCTTATCTCACTCTCGCTGACACCTTCTGGCTTTCGCTTAAATGCACAAGCACACACACTCTTCAGCTCAGTCTTTCTCTCTCTCTCTCTCCACTTCACACTGTGCTACTAGTGCGGTTGCTATGGCAATCCTCACTACCAGTGCCACAAACACGGACCCTTGCAGTGACTGTGCCACTTATGAATGCATGCACAAACACACACACACACACACACACACTACATATAACTACTACATTAGCCATCCTGTATATACAAAATAACAATATTACACGGTGGCTTCCGATTATTGATATGTGTAAGATACAGCACTTAAACCCACCAGGTACACACACACACACACACACACACACACACATACACACAGCACATTTAATGTCCTGATTTCCTCTGTTAACCTCTGGCCGACTGCCCTTGCAGTGCAAATTTGTTTTTACAGGAACAGAAGTGAAAGAGGGAGGAGGGGCAGCAACAGCTCAAATCTAAACTCTTATCGTTCACCATGATCACTGATAACGAGTAAGGACATGTGCTGTACGCCAAGACCGTTCTCGTTTTAGAGTTAATGTAAATTCATCAGCTTGCTTGTTTTACTTCTAAAAAAAAAAAAAAGATGAAACAATTCTTTTATTCCCACCAGATTCAGTTTTCAGATCTTAATGGAAAATGAGACGTACAACAGAATTGGGTCATGCTGACTTCAGTGTTAATGGCAACAGGAATTATTGACCTCAAATCTTTGCCCACGACCGCAAACATTTGCAACGACCTTCAAAACATATGCTCTAATAATAATCCTATTGTTTAATATAGCACTTACAGATAACCTGGCCCTGGTCATTTACACCCACTGAGTAGAACTCACGGTGCTTTCCATGATGCATGCTAGAAAATAAATAAATAAAAATAATACGCTGTATATCAGTCTATCTATCAATCTGATAGATAGATAGACTGATATACAGCAGCAATATATATATATATGTATGTATATATATATATATTATATATATATATATATATATATATATATATATATATAGAGAGAGAGAGAGAGAGAGAGAGAGAGAGAGAGATGGATAGATACCATGACCTTCCCTTTTTCACATCAGTCTTTCTTCAGAAGCAGCCGTCTCTGCTAACACATTGATTACAAATAATAACCATCTGTACTGTCTGAGGTTTGGTTCATGTGGAGAGTGTGGGTGGACAAGCAAGAGTTCGCTAGAAAAATGTATCACCTTTCCACACAAGAGATCAGGCTTTTGTACTGTGTTAATGCTCATTAAAGCATCCAGCAACAACAATGTCTACCTGTACCCCAATTCAAAAGAAATCGATTTAAATTATGGTAGACGTGCGCAATCTCGAACAAAAGCCCAAACAAAAGCCCGGGCCAGTTTATGGAACAAGATAGTTTTTTTTATTTTTATTTATTTTATATATATAAAAAAAAAATCTCTTAGGATTGCACATTAGAGGCGCAAAAAACGTCTTCGGACGTGCAGGCAACATGCAAATCGGCTTCCTACAGTACATCCAACCGCTTGTTCCTCATTACGATCGCAGACATTAATCATGCATTCCGGGCATCACGCTGAATCAGCCACTCCCTCTGCTTGAACTGGAATTTTAAAGGAAGTGAGCTTCATGAAGTCGAGTTTCATGTGTAATGAACTGGAAGATTTTTCAAATCTGGATCCACTGGACCGACTGTATGCAGCTGATTCTGGCTTCCTCTTACCGCTAATGACTGAGCTACAAATGCTGAGCTAGCAAATCAAACTGAGTAATCATAAATAAATAAATAAATAAATAAATAAATCTAATCAAGGTATAGGGGGGAAAAAAACATGAATTGACAACGATCATGGACTCTTAAAAACCATATCCAAAACATGTAGCAAACTGCAAACATTTGCAATGACCTTCAATACATATGCTCTAGACCCTAATAATAATCCTATTGTTTAATATAGCACTTACAGATAACCTGGCCCTGGTCATTTACACACACTGAGTAGAACTCATGGTGCTTTCCACGATGCATGCTAGAAAAATAAAAAATAAATTAATTAATAATATATACTGTATATTAGACTGATGTACAGTATATATTATTATTATTATTATTATATCTTTATAATATGTCTTCCTTTTTATATATTCTGTTCGGGTCTGTCGCAATAATCCTTAATGGTTGCATGTTCAAGTGTAATTCATCAGTAATCTGACTTTTATTTAACTGGCTTGAATATACATATAGCCACTAGGGTCATATGGCTTTGTTATTTGTCCATCATAATTAAAGTGGTGAAAAATATGCCTGTTAAGACAAGCCGGGATATAATCGGCTAATCACGATCTACACGATTACTGTTCAGGTGATCTGCTTAGTGTTACGCATTACATTTTAGCCGTTTAGACGTTTCCACTCCCCACCCTCGATTTTGGGTGGAAAGCAGTTTCCAACTAAATAAGATCCATTAAGGCTATAATTAACTGTGGTTATATCAAACCAAAAACATAAGGCAAAATCAACAGAAAGCTCAAATAAAAAGAGAGCGAGAGAGAGAGAGCGAGAGAAAGTTTTCCACCACCCTTTCTGTCTCCGAACCTGATCAGAAGAAAGCAGTATGACATCTGCCAGCATTAATAAGGTATACTGAATGTCAGGGACAATGAACAAAAAAGAAATTGCCAAGTAATCAGGCAGCTCTAACCGTTATGGCAGAAAGTACTCGGTTGTCAGATTTTCCATCTGAAAAGCTGCTCAGGAAATCCAAGAAGTTGGAGGCAGGCACGGTATGAGAGAATATTTATATCACATTCAAGAAAAGAAAAAAAAAAGTAAGAAAGAAAGAAAGGGAGAAACTGGCACTATACAGCAGCATCTTTCACAGCTCCTCTGGCACAAGCAGTTCGAATAACCAGACAATTTCACGTCATTTAGATGGCAGCTAATTTTAGCAACATACCGTTATGAAGTTCTGAAGAAACTTGGCACAAAAAAAAAAACAAAAAAAAGCAGCTCTAAAGGCTTTTCAAAAGAACCACTACACTGATAGGCATCAGGAAGCGAATGAATGCAAACCAATGTTCAGGACACAGTATAACGTGTAATATAGACGATATTACACAGGCATATCTGTGCTGCATCAAGGTTTTGAATATGCAGTAGCTGAAGAGGACTGACGGCTAACGATGGCGATTTCAGCACCTTTATCGCTCAATCGCAGATCGAAAAAAAGGCATTTAAATTAACACACACACACACACACACATACACACACACAAGCTACATTTTTATTATAGCTATATACAAAAACAAATGCATTAGAAACTATACATTAGGGAGGAATGAGAATTAATCACGAGACTCATTTTTTCCCCTTCTTGGCCTAATTTATTCCCTTAAATACGTTGCCCTAAGCGATAAATCCCAACCCCCCCAACTGAACAGCTCAGAAGCTCTTGTGACAATGCAAATCTCCAAACTCAAGTCTACACCCTGTATCCTGACTAACCTCCGTCAGTCTTTAGGACGATCAGAGCGTCTCATTCTTCAGGCCTCAGCATTTCCAGCCCGTGCAGCCACTGAAAGAGCATCTCAGCACTCTAGCCTCGTCTGCCGGGACCCTGCCGCAGTGCCACGCTATCCATCAGCAGCTCGCTAACGGGGCTCAGTCTCAGGCCCTCTCCGTCTCCTTCAGTCATCCACTCAGTCAGTACACACACCCACTCGGGTTACGCGATCGGCTTTGTGCAAGGCGCGCGTCCGAATCAGCCTGCTGTTACATAATACTTTGAGTCGCATTTGCAGCTAAGCAGGCATGCGTGCTCGGTGTCACACACAGGTTCGAACCTGCTCTCAGGACCGCTTTCATTGGTTATAAGAACAAGAGAAGGCTTGTTATGACTGGATTAGTGTCTCACCAACAGTTTAGAAATGCATTGCTGTAAAAGCATTAGCTTGAGGAATTATTTTGAACAGTAGGCTGCGAGATAATGTAACTTAAGCTTATTGTACACATATTTTATCCGTGGGCCATGACGTCTGGAGCATGATGGTGTATTAGTTACAAAAAAAAGTGGGTTTATCTCTACTGCCGGACACAGACTGGAAGCATCAACAACAGATGGCCTAATGAACTAATTTGATCAATTCTGTGCGCTTAGTGAAGAATGACTCTCTCTTTCTCTCTGTCTCCGTGTGTGTATGTATGTGTGCGTGTGTGTGTGTGTGTGGTGTCAATCACGTTCACATTTGTGCAAAACCACCAAAGCGACTAGCAGTACAGTTCAAGAGCCAAATTCTGTTTAAAAGCCATGACTGTACAGTATGTTTAATATCGAATGCACATTACACTCATAACCTCATGGTTACTCTTAAAAGAAGGCCACTTTATTTATAAATGATCCCTAACCAGCTGTCTGTCAATAACCATCAAAAGAGAGCAGAGTACAAGCTGTACCCTCAGTCACATGAATGGGAGTGTCCTACGTCGCATTAAAGGTGCAACAGTTTATTTATTGATTTTTGCATTTATTATTAGCACAAATAACCTGGAAAATATACAGAAGATCCTTTACTGTTAAATATGTACCGTTCAAGCAATGGAATCAAGCACAGGAGTATTATGAGCCGAGAACACAGCGCATGTAATAAATCCGAGACAAAGCCGGGTCAGATTGCTCCGTCTGTGTTTACATGGCTCTGCTGTCGGTCTTTTTATAGGCACTCCCCAACACCCCTTCACCCCACCCCCATCTCAGTCTGTCTACGTAAGAACCCGGCACAGCTGCACACAGCACTGTACAAGAGTATCATTTCTTCATATTACAGCAAATGACAGAACAGTATGCGGATTCAATTAAAGAAACGGAAACGAATGTTTTATTGTGACAGCGCCTAAAGATGCGGTTTCCCGAAATGGCTTGCTTATGTACTGTAACAACCTCAGCAGCAGCCTCATTTCCCCTCTCGTCTGTTCCAACCACTATTAATCATCGGCCTAATCATCTGTCATCATCTGCACCTGTTTCTCACTGGTTCATGCCTTCATTTTGATGGATTTTTTTTTTATGCTTCAATGATTTAAAGGGCACTGTGTGGCTTACGAAGCAAAAAAACATTCCTCTGAAACTGGTAAAATGATAAAGAACTATTCCTCAAGAAGAAATGACGGGCGATCAAGACTGACTATATATATAAATGCTTAGAATGAATATATAGTACTGTATATTATATATATAGTATATATATATAGTACTGTATATTCATTCTAAGCAATTAATATTATTTTATAATACAATATAATTTTATATTATATAATTCTATATACTTGGGGAAAAAAAGATGAGAAACATTAAAAGTAAAATAAATATTACTAATCTCAATATTTTTTTTTGCATTCATCTGTACGATCTGTGTAAAGCGCTCAACTGTTTAAACTACCCCACCAGCCACAACATTAAAACCATACGCCTAATTATAACGCCTGTCTACGTCCCCTTGTGTTATGAGCCATTAAGACATGGACACCGCAAGACCTCTAACGGTGTCCTCTGGTATCTGGCACCAAGACCAGCAGTAAATTGCAAGCTGTAAGGTGTGATGTAGGGCCTCCATGGATCAGGCTTGTTTTGGCCAGCACATCCCACAACCACCCAACCAGATTGAGATCTGCGGAATTCAGAGGCCAAGTCAACACTTTGAACTCTGTCATGTTCATCAGACCGTCGCTGAATCATTTTTGCACATTATCCCGCTAAAAGAGGCCATTAGGCTATTTGCCTAAATACCGATGCGATAAAGAGGGGTGTACGTTCAACAATGCTTAGGCTACTGGAACATGTCAAAGTAACATCCCCATGAGTGACGGGACCCAAGGAGCAGAACATTTCCTGAAACATCACGTTGTTTTAAACGGCTTGTCTTTTTTCCACACAGAGCATCCTGGCATCGTCAGTATCGTCACCACAATTTGGACAATCATACGCTTGGCCACTTCCCAACATCAACTTCAAGAAGCGATTGTTCACCTCATGCCTAATAGTGTATATCCCATCCCATGACAGGTGCCACTGTAATGAGATCATCGCTGTTCACCTTGTTTTAATGTTATGGCTGATTGTTGTAAATCCTAACAACAATGTAAGGCAATGGCCTTAATAAACCTCGTCTTGACTTTGTGTATAAGCTAGTATGTCTGATCCGAGCGCTCTGCAGAATATATGTAGTTTAGCACATTTTTATGATTAGCTATTAATACAAGTTTACTTTTTTTTTTTTTTTTTTACTTCTAGCTGTGAAGCAATTCAAATACTTAACAAATAATCAGCTAATTGTTAAGTTACAAAAATACATCAATTACATACCTCATAAAAATAGTATACTAAGCATCCTGAGATGATTAGACGAGTACTTTATACTTTGATCCAGGAAATGGCTGTGACATTTTAGCTTGTGTCTACTAGCTCCAGTTAACCTGTATTACTACAGCACATCAAGTATTGTCCTTTACTTGCTCTTAAATAGAAATCACATTAAGGAGGATGAAGCGGAAAGGCTTTTACATGAAGTAAAGACACATTTATTTACGTCATGTTTACCAATAAAAAGCAGGTAGAGACGAACTCTGAATACACTAGATAAGATAAGATACAAGTGTGTTTAAAGCCACCTGAGAGGAAGCGTGGTGTAACTGTGGAAAGGGTCAAAGCAATGGCTCTGAAAGGTTGACATCCGACTAAAAGTAGCGCTGTGCCATTGTGTATTACTGATCATGAGGACATTTGTGGCCTTATTGATCTTAGCTCACTTACAACATGGGCTTTCCACTCGGTTTCCATTCACGTAAAATACAGCTGGAACAAAATGAAGTATGGTATGCAAGCAATAAAAGTCATTTTGATGGATTGGAAGCAAATTGAAAGTAAGGCAGACAGCAGTGTGCTTATGTGTCACTGTTAAAACATGTACAAAAACAAAATGTCTGGATTGTTGTTTTGGAGACAAGGAAATCATTCTTACACAGTAACGACACATTTTGACATCTATGCAACATTTCTTGTGTTTGGCTTTAGGTGAAAGTGAAGAGCTGCAGATACACAGAACGAATCGCAGCAAGCGGTAAAGTAATCCCAGGTACAAATGTCCTAGTGTCCTGTTCTTTATCAGACCACAACATAAAGACAAACTGTTTACTTTACTTTTCTTCCACAAAAAAATGCCTATATTAAAGTGAACTGAATGTTGAGCTCAAAACCAAAGCAGGAAACATTCTTCTTCTTCTTCTTCGTCTTCTTCTTCTTATTATTATTATTATTATAAGTATTCTTATAAGTATTATAATTTGGATCAATTAGGATCCATCCCAGGAACACCAGATCTAATGTTGGAATACACCCTGGATGGAATGGCAGTACATCGTATGGCATCATGCACACATACACAGCTTTATTTCCTCGTCATGTCTGCAGAGGGTGTCTTCTGGGTTCTCTGGTTTCCTCCTACTGTCCAAAACATGCCAGTTACACCAAATTGCCACCAGGTGTAAACAAGTCAAGGTCCTATTTGTTGTTACTCTTTCGGCTGCTCCTAACATGACCAAAGCTACACCACAGCGTGTCAACCGATCCGCATACAACTTGGCACAGGTTGCCCTTCCTGACGAAATCCTGCCATTTTATGCATCTAGTGGCTGGGATTTGGGCATTGAATTTGGAACTGAACTTCTGTAAGCCACCTTTAGATTGGCCACCAATGCCCCTATAGAGTTCTATTTGATCATTTTTTCCTCCAGATTGAGTTGTTCACATTTTCAGATTTTGTGACAATGTATTCACATCACACAAGTTTATTATTATCATTTTTAAGTGATATGCATTTTTAGAAAATAAAAGAATAAATAACATTTTTATTTGTCACAAGGATCAGCTAGCTTACAGTGCACCTGGAGCAGTTAGGGTTAAGGTCCTTGCTCAAGGGCTCAACAGTGGCAACTTGGCAGTGCTGGGGCTCGAACCTCCAACCTTCCGATCAGTAACCCAGTAACCCACAGCCTTAACCAATTGAGCAACCACAAGAGGCACAGCACAGGTTTGCTCTATGGAGCTTTGAAACTCAACATCTCAAAACTGCTCAGGAAGCAGACAGAACCTTATAACCCCAAAGGGTATGAAGTGTTTTGTGATTGGCCAAATATCATGTCAATGGTTGATCCTTGCAACCAACAATCCTGGGATACTATCTGAATCCGCACTGACACCGACCAGAATAAAGATAAATTAATGAATAAACTCAATCAAATTAAAAAAAATCTATTTATTAGGAAGCCGGAAAATAATCAGGGATGATCTACCAGATCGCTCTGTGTTTGGGAAGCTGCCCAGGTCAGTGTGGAATTTTTCTTTTTTTTTTTTTTCAGGATGGAGTTAAGAACCAAAAATGTACTCTGTATATCCTGCAGACAACAATAAAACGTGAACAAAACACTTTCAAGTGTACACAAACAGGATTTTCCGCCACTGCTCAGCAGCTATGCATGTCATTATACAGTGGAACAACTGACTTTCTACTGAATTTTGCCTGAAATGGGAGACAAGCCAAGCCACACTGACTGGAAGGAAAAAAAATGTCACGGGACTAGGATTGTATTATTAGTAAACCGTAACGGTAAAGCAAATGTGAACATGAACGAAACAGAGAATGTGTGGGACGTAAAGCCAAACCCACCTATACCCAACATCTAAAACATTGTTCTCGCCCAAATATAAGGACTTGAAATGTAAAGGCCTTTTTTTTTTTTAAAGAACATTAAAAGATGATAAACCTGTTGTGTGAAAGGGTGAAGATTAGGGTTGGTTTAGTCTATTGACTGGTTCTCACACAGATAATTTGTACTGATTATATATATATATATATATATATATATATATATATATATATATATATATATATATTAATTATGGTATATAAGGTCACCATTTAAATGAGCAAGGCGATCACAAAATCACAAAGACACGTACCTGAAATCGGATCAGTGTTGGTGTAATGGGAACAGGGCGTTACACTGGGAGCTGCCGTGTAACACTGTGTTTATTCACACACTCCTGCATGGAAGCCTTTTCTTCAGCACAGACATTAAACCCCAACACACGCACACACAGAGACACGCACACACAGCTGCTCAGTCTCCGGTATGTCCAAACGGCACTTCCTTGCCCTGATCTTCTAGATGTATACGCACCGCGACGCCGATCAAACCCGCAGCTCGTTTCTCGTTTCCATTTACGTCATTGAGGAAAGCCCCTGCTTGCAAGTCGCGAGCTGCTGGAAACGCCGCCCCCGATACGTCACTGCGCTGCCTTGCGATTGGTCAGAGCGCCGAAACCGGAAGCGGTTTAAACACTCAAGTCAAAACAGAAATGTAACGGGTAAGTTTGACACTCACGAAATCAGCGTAATTTCCAGGTGAAATCCTAGACTTACTGGTTTATTTACTATTTTTAACATACAACATTACCACAAGGCGGAAAAAAATCATAGACTTTTATCAGAACTCTAATTTTGACCATACAATGGGATGACGACGTATTCGGCTTATATTATACCTCATACAATCACTAAAAATTAAAGTATATATATATATATATATATATATATATATATATATATATATATATATATATATATAAAACTCGATCGGGGATCACATATATTCATCATACATACATAACTATCAATGTAGTGAAACCCCTGTATTATAACAATATCATATACTTATATATATATAAATATACTGATATATAAGTAATATATATATATATATATATATATATATATATATATATATTTTTTTTTTTTTTTTTTAAACATGACCAGTGACATTATATTTAAAAGATACACAAAGACTCAGGAAAACAGTAATAGATTTTGCAACACACACTTTGTAATTCAATTTGAGTTCACAATTTATGGTTGATGGTCATCATGGAATTTTTATGCACTTAACATAAAAAAAAATCTTCATTTATGCTATTTCCTTCATATGTTTACAGTAAAAAAAAAAAAAAAAAAAAGTAAGCTTTTCGCATGCTTTTATGGTGGCACTGTGGCTAAGTGGTTAGTGCTGGAGTTTGCATGTAGTGTAACACTGTGCTTGGTGGGTGTCCTCCCACAGCACAAAGACCCGTAGATTAGATTAATTGATGTTCCCAAATTGTCAGTTGTGTGTGAAAGAGCACGCGAGTGTATGTGTGTCCTGTGATGAAGTCTTTTTACATATATACTGGAGAGGTATGTATGAGGAACAAAACAGTTGAAAAGCCAAGTGCATCAGGTTAAGGAATAACATGCTTGGGGACATGCTGTTATAGGGGGGAAAATCCAATTGTGACCCCTCAACCTCTTTGGGTCATATTTTATATAATAATTAAGGAACATGGAACCTAATTTATTACTATTTTAAGGTTATCAAAATTTTGCTCACATGGGTAAAAAATATATACCCATGTAATTATTATTATTTTATTTAAAATGATGCTACATAATATGATTTACATAAAGAATAAAACTTGACAGAATGAGCTGGTAAAATGAAACGTAAAAAGGTAAAAGGAAATCTCAAATTGGCCAATGATTTCTTTTTTTATCATCTAAAAGAATAAATATGCACATTTTACCTTTTTACAATTAAGGAACAGTTGGAACCCTAGTAACATACACAGTAATTTGACAAAAACAAAAAAAATCATAACTGAAGATAGTACAATATCACCTTTTATTTCAAGTGAAACATGATGCGGGTCATTGCACTGTCCATTTTAATGTTGGTCAACTATACAAAATAAAGCATAGGATCACAACCGTGAATAAATTTATGTTTTAGACACTCCCCCCTTTGTCTCATCAGGCTCAGACTGGATGTAGGAAGCAGGTTTCAGACAGCTGAAAAAAGGGGAACAAAAAAAAACGTCTTAAGTAAATTAATTATTCATTCCAGCAAATGGGTGTAAAAGGGGAAAGCAAGTATTAGTAAAATGATTTATTTCCAATTCCAGGAAGCAGCAGACAAAAAAAAAATTTAAATACATGTGCCACGTGGTGGACATGAGTGGAATTACAAGGAAGAACAAAGCACAATTAGAAATAGCACAGGGATGTTTAAGTGCAATTAAATAAAAAATAATTGCTGTACAAAAGGGTTAAAAATCAGAATTTGGGAAATTGTAGTGACAGATTGAGGGACTGTCATGCAGAAAGATTTATCAAAAATAGTAGGTGTTAAAAAGAAAATGACTAACAGATTTGTCATGCTGACTTAGTGAGTAATATTTGTGCTAAAGAAACAATTTTCTGTAAACTTGTTGCTGGTTGCTTGGACACTAATGGAGAAAGCCTATTTTGTTTTCACTTTGCAACAAGACATGTAGCGCATGTATGAACACAACACCATCAGGCCCTTCATGTGTGCCATAGTGAGTAATGCTAGTACAAACAGATAGTTGTCAAAGCTGTCATGCTTCCATAAGCACAGTTGTGACAACTCGACAATATTCTTCCAGACAACCCTAAGCTGGCAAACTCACACACTCGAGTGCAGAATTTTCGTCAAGGGCAGAACCCAAACCTTCCCGTGAAAGAGACAGACACTAAGGAAAACAAAAGGAAAAGAGAGGTGGAGGAAATGTTTAGATGAATAACACAAGGTCTTTACAGGTGGTGGCTGAGAAGGCGGCAAGGATGGAGGCAAAAACCACGTCGGGTGACTGAGCAGCATCGATGGCATGGTGGATACCACGTGCGCCATAGTACTGCACCAGGGGGGCCGTCTGCTTGTGATAGGCCTCTAGCCTTGAGCGCAATGTCTTCTCATTATCATCACTACGACGAATGAGGGGCTCGCCAGTCACCTAAAGGCACGAGAAGAGACATGAACATTCAGGCCAGTACATGAGACACAGTTATTGATCTTATCTCGTACAGTACAAGCATTAATCAATGATTAACTAGATTTTATCTCAGTTTATCTGACACACAAACTATTTACCTCACAAAAACATCAAAGCTGCATCCAAAATTTCCTTATTGCAGGAACCGTTTGTTGTTTGAGTGGAAGTACAGAACATTTTTAAAATACAGTTTGGTTTAGTAACGGCCTGGGGGAATGTATTGACTTATTTAAGGATTAAAACATTTCAGTGTACACTGTTACAGGAAAGTAAAAAAAATACAGAACAGACCGACCGTTACAAATATCTGACTCTAAGACTTCTAAATAAATGTCGTCTCACAGAAAACAATCATGGTCACAAATTATAACAAATATAATTATACAAATTATAGCACACAAACATACAACTGTGTAACAAATTAATATTCGAATGCGCACCTAAATAGAAAAAGCTGACTTTTTATTGAAATCTGGGTTATAATATTAGCGTAAGATTTCTGGGTCTCAAAACCTTCACAACTTCAGTGAAACAGGAATGCTGGTTGACACAGGACACATATGGTCTATCTTTAGCCAGGAAAAGAAGTGCACCTGTTGCGTTGTTTATCCTAAACTGGTAGCACAAAGACACACTTCGAATACCAGTTTTAATACTGGCATGACAAAGTCCTGCATTGCTATTGGTTGAGCTATATATGACTGAGTCAATCAATGAGGTCAGGGATGAGGACAACTGAATTTGGGTCTGTAGCATCACTACTACACAAATGCCCTCGCTATGCAACATGTTCCACAATCCTGACCTCTTCATCGATTATTAATAATATAAAAGAGCCCATAGAAAAACCAGTGTAAGATATCAGACTCTGCCCGTCTCTATGGAGTTTAAGCTCCACTAACCCACTCAGGGGGAAAACAAACAAAGCAGATGAAAAGTGCTCCAGAAACAAGTGTGACTTTATTGTTGTTATTCTTCCAATGTGCATGGGGATCCAATATGTACGCGTTTCTACGAAGTCATTTAAATCCATACTACGAGTACACTCCATGAAAATCATCTCTGTAGTACATAATATGGCGTAGATCAATTCTAAAAAGAAAACCAGGCCACACGACAGCAGTGTCCTCACACAAGCTTGCATAACCTACCAGATCGGCAATTACACAACACTTTCTACATTTTGGACTGCGTCTGCTAAAAGCTGTCAGTAATAATAATAATAATAATAATAATAATAATAATAATAAAAAAAGAAAAATACTGACCATCATTAGCATTGAACTACGTTTCATGATATAGATATACTGAACATTTTACTGTTATGTCATAATATTTACACCCCAAACTAAAAGCATTATTAGCCAAATCATAGACAATAATGATAATAACCTGGACAAAACACAGACTACCGGAAATGTATGCCAATAATGTCTGAGAATTGTTGTAATCAGTAAACATCTGATATCTGTTGTACAGGGTTATTGCAGCATGGTAATTACTTAAGCTTACACTTTAACCCAAGACTTTACGAAATTCCCTTCCTCGGTTATCTAATGGCTGTTTTGGCAATATTCAGATATGTTGTACAAAGTAAACTGTACTTCTAATCCTCTTAAACTTACATCATCCTTCATAGGCTCCTTAGGCGGATTAAACTCCTCATGGTACGAACGGCCACTGGGCTGATGAACAAGTCTGGAAATGCAACAAACCAAAAAAGGGGGGGTGGGGGAAACAAACATTCTTTAAGAAATTCTGGCATGTCCAATCCCTGAGGGCAACACTACCACACAGTACAGTAGCTGCCACAGCATGTCAAAAACTCAGAGGAATTAAGGAGGAGTTAAAGACCAAATAATTTCAGAATTAAGATACAATATGGCGTATAAAAGGGATGGTATGAGATTAAAAGAGGAATTGACTGTGTGGTCTTGTACCATGCTCCGATTCAGGAATCACTCATGAACAGCAGTAATGTCCTTATTAATATAGTAGAAACTGAATAGGACTTTTTTTGGGGGGGGGTTGTTTCTGAAAAACCTTTGAGAAGCACGAGTCTAAATGAGTAAATAAATAAATCTCAAAGCAGTAGTTCAATTATTTAAAATTATACGAGGGTGAGTCAAAAACACTGAAAAATCCTGTGGATTATGTCTGACTCGCGTATGAATTAGTGAAGGCTGCCTTCATTTGAACAAAACCACGCCAGGACAGGAGAGGACTTGTTTGATGCAGTTTTTCCACATCTCTTACCTGCCACAGATCCTGCGCACGAGGAGAGAGTCATCTACAGAGAACTCGATTACAGAATCCAGCTTCTCTGTGCGTTTCTCAAGCAGATCATCCAACTACAGGGAACATTTCAAACAAGGAGTGACTTATTGGTACTTGAACTTACTCGCTTGTCGAACAACGCTCATTAGGATTACCATTTCTGCTTGTTTGACAGTACGAGGAAAGCCGTCCAACAGAAAGCCTTGTTTGCAGGCAGGGGTATCCAGGTTCTTCTCGATAAGCTCGACGACCATCTCATCACTCACCTAACAAAAGACAGACAAGGACTCGAATAAAAATGCTAATCAAAATAATAAGTGGTTCTGGGGAAAAATATCAATTACCAGAGCAAAAGCGGACATTTGTTGATATTACCAGTTTGCCAGCATCCATTGTCTGTTTTAATCTTTTGCCTAATTCAGAGCCAGATGCAACCATCGCTCTCAGCATGTCCCCAGTAGCCAGATGACACACGCAGAACTTCTCTGCCAGTTTGGGTGCCTGGAAAAGCCAAAGGACCAAGTATTAAACCAAATAAATAGGGTATTTTCACAGCTTAAGAGTTTAAATTCTGTATATTAATCTTTCTTGAAAGTAGTAGCATTTTACTAACATTCAAAATAGGGCTGGGAAATTCATCAAATGTAATCTCTATAGAAACTTAAAGGTTAATTAAAAAAAAAAAATCAATCTGATCAGCTTTAACATTATCAGTAATATTATTTCAAATCGAAGCCCACATACATGTCTGCCTGTCTTTCTGCATGACAGAACTCTCTGCCTAACTTATTAATACAAAGAAATAACGTTCTTTTTGCTTGTCTAATTAATATCTATTGGTGCATGTGTTTGTTGACATTGAGCAAGTATACTTTTATTTTAAAGTAGATTATTAAATCGAGAATATTAAATTAGATCTGGCTGAACAGAGATTTGGGCCTGGTTTCGGGTCCTCCAATATATGGAAGATGATATTGAAAGAGCGAGTTCTGATAACGTACAGACTTAAAAAATAAAAAATAAAAAAAAGGATTCTATAGATATGTTTAATTTTCTTTTAACACCATGCCCTTCTTAAGAATAAAATAACACGTTTTGGGGCTTCATAAATTGCCCCTAGTCCACTTTTCTATTTTCAATTTCTATTAAATAAAGCCACAAGGTCAAACGTTATAAACAGATCCCAACCCGGAAGTCCAATTTAACCTTAACCTCTTTTCAGCGAGAGATTCACAGACTCGATACCGAACCGAAATGAACCGACACACTGCTATGTGAATGAACCGGGCAGTCCATTCGGCGCACGTTAGCTTAGCTAAGTTACATCCGACTAGCATACGAAGCCTGACCTGAGTTCCTTTCCCCGCGCCGGGCGGCCCAAGAAGGATGGCTCGAATCCCTTTACGGACACCAGAGACGACATCGTCTGCACGTGAACTTGGCGCCATGGTCGACTTTTCACACCGCGCTTTGGGAGCTCCGAGCCTCCTCCACACTTCCTCACCGTGCGAAAGGAAGCGCTCCGACCTTCTTCCCGTCTCTATGGAGAAGTCCCGCCCCTCACGGCACCACATCACGAAATCTGATTGGCTACTGGAGACGTCTTTCAAAATAACTCGCGCTCATTGGAAATACAGTTCCGAGGGGCCAAAAATACCGTACGCACTTCAACAGTGTGCCCTTTTTTAAAACTCGAATTGAGTTACGGCGGCAATTTGTAGTATTGGTTCCTCGAAACATGGCAATAGGCATAAATCTGATGTTGAAGTGTGTATACATTTTTGGGTCCCATATATATATGGAGAACATTATTGACCTTTATTGGTCATTATTTATTTATCTATTTATTGAACATTATTGGCCTTTTCAGCAATTAGAGCTACACTAGTTCTTATATTGTATCAGGCACATGAGCGGGCTATGCATCAGTAACCCTTGTGCCGGTTCACAGAGTTTTAATACAGAGCCTCACTTTTGGTCGGTTTTCACCACTGCAGACTGGGAAAATCCCATAAAAGCTGCAAAAGTTTTTAGAGTTGCCCTTGTCAATGTTTGCCCACTCTCTCTGTTTCCAACATCAACTTCAGAGACAAAGGCATTCACTTGATGCCTAATATATCCTCCACTTCCAGGTGCCATTGTAACCAGATATTGTAACTGAACCTACCGTAACAAGGGCCAAATTGTGACGACTAGACAAGTGGGTCAGAGCAGTAGCTCAAAACTGCACCTCATGTGGCATGTTTCTGGTCTGCACTGGTCAGAACTTACCAAAAGTGATCCAAGGAAGGAAAACCGGTTAACTGACAAGTTCATGGGTGGCCAAGGCTCAGCACCGATCATGGGGAGTGAAGGCTAACCCGTGTAGATTTAAAAGAAGTGCTAGTGTGGCTCAAATTGAGGAAAAGTTTTAGCGCTGGTCTCCACAGAAAGGTGTCAGAACACAGTGCATTGCTGTTTTAGTGGCAAAGGGAGACCTACCCAATATTAGGCTGGTGTTCATAATGTTATGGCTAATCAGAGTGTGTGTATGTAAAACAGAACTCTATATTTATTTATTTATTTATCAATCAATCAATCAATCTTCCCTATCGCTTTTCCTGTATAGGGTTGCAGGAAGCCTGGAGCCTATCCCGGGAGACTTTGGGCATGAGGCACAACCAAGTCATTGGACGGCGAGAGGAAACTAGAGTAACTGGAAGAAACCAACCAAGAGAACATGCAAACTACAAGCACACAGACCCGAGGTGGGAATGGAACCCTTGACCCTGGAGGTGTAAGGCCATAGTGCTAACCACTATGTAATCGTGCAGAGTCAGACAAATAAACTTGACCACTGCCAGGTGAAGTGAAAAACATTGATTATTGATTGTTTGAAATGCCTGTAAACTGTTGTCAGGATCACAGGCACCCAGGGCTCACTCATGCCTGTCCTTACCAATCCCAGAGAAAAGTCAATGCAGCACAAATCACTGGGGGAAAAAAATCAATAATGTCAAAGAGAGAAAGACACCAGAACACCTGATGCACTGCAGCCCATGTCTGGCAGTCATAAGAATCAAAACATTAAAACCACTGAGAAGTCAAATGAATAACACTGGTCATTTTGTCACAGTGGTACCAGTGAAAGGGGTGGGATCTAGAAAATGAATAGTCAGTTTTTTTACTCCAAAATAGCAGGCCATGTGGGGTGTTCCTAGGATACTGTGGACAACTAGTGAACCCATGTCAAGGACATGGAGACCTAAGACTTATTGATGTACTTGGGGAGGGAAGGCTAGTTCATCTTGTCTGAATCAACAGAAGATTTATTGTAAAACAAATTGGAGAATCAATGCTGGCTGTCACAGAAAGGTGTAGAGCACCACATGCATTGCAGCTTCTTGCTTATGGAGCTGTGTAGCTGTAGACCAGGGAGAGTGCCCATGATAAACGCCTGTCCACTCTGTCTACAATGGACACATAAGCATCAAACCTTGACCATGGAGCAATTGTTCTTTTGAATAATTTTCTTGTGGATCCACAGGTGCACTATGGGAAGAGACAGACTGGCTTAGGCAGTGTGATGCTCTGGGCAATGTTCTGTTCTGAAAATTTGGGTCTTGGCATTAATCCAATTGGGATGTTAGTTTAGCACAAACCACCTGCCTAAACAATATTGCAGACCAAGTACATGCTGTCATGGTGACAGTATCCCCTAATGCCAATGGCCTCTTACAGCAGGATAATTCACCCTGCCAAAACAACAACAACAAAAAAAGTAGTAAGGTTTGTGGAGCATGATGAACAGGTTAGTGTTGAATTGGCCTCCAAATTCCTGAGATCCCTAGACGCACTGGACAAACAAGTTCAAGCCACATCGGAGCTTACAGGATTTGGTTGCCAGATGCCACACCACACCTGAAATCTTGCGGAGTCCATGCTTTGACAGGTCAGAGCATTTTTGGCAGCACAAAAGGGACATGCAGAATATTAGGCATGTGGTTTTAAGGTCATCTCTTCTGATTTGATGAAAATGTTAGAATACAGTAGTACAATTCATTAAAACACCTATTGTATTTATCCTCACACAATCAAACACAATACACAAAGTACAGTGGAACCTCGGACTGCGAGTAACACAGTTTGCGAGCGTTCCGCAAGACGAGCAAAATTTTTAAATACATTTTCCTTTCCAACAATATTTTTTATTGATTTTAAACAGAGATATAACAGAGTAAAAAAAGGAAAAAGAGAAAGATAGGGCCCCACACCTGTTGAAATTTCAAGTCTGAATGACGGATTGAGTAGTGAATCTTCTTCAGGGACAAACAGGACATAATATCTCTGAGCCACTGGGCGTGAGTGGGTGAGGTAGCACCCTTTCACTTGAATAAAAGAGGATGCCTGGCCAGGAGTGTCGCAAAAGACAATAAATGCTGTTTAGCTGGAGTTGGACACCCATCTTCCTCTCCAGTGATACCAAAAAGAGCAATTCAAGACTGCATTTCAATTTCAATATGTATGACAAGGTTTTAAAGACATCCCTCCAGAATTTTTCCAAATTCGGGCATGTTCAATACTGTACATATGAATACGGGACGCCTCTCCGCTTTTACATTCATTACAACAAGGATTGACATCTGGGTAGAAAAGAGAGAACTTAAGTTTGGAGAAATAAGCCCTGTGTACAACCTTAAACTGTAATAAAGAGTGGTGTGTACATAAGGAGGTTGAGTTGACAAGCTTGAGAACTGAATTCCAAGTATTATCTGACAGTGTCAAATGTAGGTATTTCTCCCAAGCAGTTGTACTCAAAAAGGTGTGACACACATTAAACCACCATAAATAGTGGATATTGGGCCTTTACGCAGCGGGGACAAACAGAAGAGATTATCTATAGTATTTGCATCAGGAGCCTCAGGGAAATTTGGTATTGAAGAGCTAATGAAATGTCTTACTTGCAAATATCTGAAAAAATTAAAATTGGCTAGGTTAAACATTTTAGAAACCTATGATCAACAAACAGATCTTTGCAAAGCTTAATGCCCTTTATTGTACCATTCCTGAAACACTAAATCATGTAAAGAAGGTTGGAAGAGATGGTTGGAGTCGATAGGACTGGAAAGAGAAAAGCCCAGAAGATCGCTGTGCTTTCTGAACTGAGCCCATACTCTCAAGGTAAGCCTAATAACAGAATTATTGATTGATTTAATTAAGGTGATGGGAAGTACAGATCCAAGTAGTGCAGAGACAGAGAGGTTTGTGGTAGAGTTTATATCCATTTCCACCCAGGCAGGCCAATTAGGTTGGTTATGAAAATATGCCCTAAAGATAAAACATTGAATGTTTGCTGCCCAGTAGTAAAAGTTACAAGTAACCTAACCGACACGCTCATATTTCCATCAGTGAAAATGAAACCTAAGAGAATTAAATGATTAAATAAATTGACACAGATACACGTGTATTGAGTAAAGCTGTTGGCTTTTATTTGAGTGTCAGCACTGAATATTTATTGCCACTACATATCGAATGTTCAAAACTGGCAGGAAACTAAGAAGCATCCTCAAGTGCCTTAGAAAACTTGACACTAGCCATAGCAAGCCACATTATATTAAAGATTTTAAGTAGGCATATATGTGCATTTAAGCCAAATTAATAGAATAAATTGCTAGTATAAAGGGAAAAAAAGCCATTTTCTTATTTGTGTCAATAACAAAAACTATACATTTTTAAACAGTTTACATACACTCAAAGTGAAAGTTGTGTCATGTAGATCTTTTATGTTATTAGATCTACTGAAAGAGAAAAAAAAGTTCAAGCAGCTATTGACAATATGTGTGCACTTTAGTAGTAGTTTCAACAGCTCAGAATACAGTCTTGGCACTCTGCGTTATATACCCTCTTACAGTTAACTGATAAAACAAATAACATTTTTTAAAAAGAGAAGAAAGAAAATCTGAAATCCACCATCAGTTATTGACCAGCTGAATTTAACTGTTCATAAATGAAATGTTTATAAAATATTTTTAACATTGCTGAACCCACAAACGATACATATAAAACTATAATAAAAATTTCCCTGAATAAAAGCAACCCTCCTGATCGTTTCAAAATGGCATGCTTGCAATATTTACACTGATAAGCTACAGTCGCATCATACTAATATATATAAAACAAGATAAGCATGAAACTTGAAATTGTATTAATAAAAATCCAAGAGCTTTAATTCTCACCATATTGTGTGCAGAGTTAATATTAAATAACCACTGTTCTGTGTTTTATGGAGGACTGCTGAAAACAATACAGAGAGACACATTAGTGGGGTTTAAGCTATTGTGTACACATTATTCCACTATAACTGAAGCAGTTACTGAGGTTATGTTTTATTACAGCACATATATTGGGAATTAGGCTGGTTTAAATATAAAGACTGAAGCAGGAATTTTACATACCTGAATGCAAGCAACTGCATTCTATTCAGAAAACTTTAAGAGAGCTTTAAAATGCAATATCTCTGCCAATCAAACTAAATCATGCCGCCTGTACCTTATTGAAAAACTATATAATGTAACACTGAATTTATTACCCTGAAACAACACATGGCTTTCTTTTGATATTGTCAAGTGATTTCTGATATTGATAAGTCATTTGTGGTTAATAATTCAATACACTCTATGGCATTAAGCTGTAGTCACCAATTAGTTGTTGTAAATATCAGCACGTGCCCTTTGGGGCTTGAGGTGGATTTTCTCTTTTATGAAATACTTAAAATGTTGAGTGTTGCTTTATTACTTTTTAAATCTCCCATGTCCATGACTTTGATCAAATATACAATTCCTTAACTTTATATTCCACTGTAAACGTTTTGTAACTTTGACATCGTATTGCACTTCTTAGCAAACAGTTTTATATTTCGTGTAGGAGTAGGACCCATGATCTTTTGCCTCGGTCAGAGTCACACTGGCCTGTAACACGAGTCTGGCTGCCACATGCGCAGGTCTACTAGGATTTGATTAAGCTTCCGCATCCACAGGTTTCTCTCGTCTTTAGTGTCGGCACTAAGCCAGTTCCTGTGTTTTAAAAAGATGAAGACAATTTTGATTAGTACAAAATTCTCCGGCATTAATATTTTAGGTTGTAATATTACTATTATCTAATGAGAGGTTCGCTATAGACACAGACCGTACTGAACATGTACTGGATGCCAACTTACTTTGTGACACACATGGTGTTCTTGCACTGGCTGACCAAAGTTTCTTTGTCGTCATCCCTTTGTGGTCTGACTGTAATCAACTCAAAGGTGTTGGGCCGGGCACAGAACTCGCGATTAGCAGGCTCCACTTTACGGCTTGTACAACTTGCCAAGTTGATACGACCGATAGGATTCTACACAAAACAGGTCATGTATTTAATCATTTATCTTTCCAATTTGTCAAAGCTTTGATGACATCACGCTCCATTTTGTTACCTTGCGTTTTTCATCATCAGGATAAGTCCAATAGGAGATGCAATATCCGGAAAGGACACACCATCTCCTATGCCAGGCTCCAAAGCCACTTACATCTTCAAACATGGTCTATAAATGATAATAAATGTGTCAGTGCAAATACCATTTCCATGTCAACGCAATATTATGAATTATAAGGAATTGCTTTTATGATCCATATACAAGGGATACAGAACACTGACCAAAAAGCCTCTTTCCTGCACATGCGAGTTGACCTCACACTGGATCTTGAGGTAGATGTGACCTTCCAAAGGACAGAGAAAAGGCACCTAGATATCGGGAGATGAAGTGTCAGTTAAACATGTGGCATATAAAAACCACATAAATTGAAAATAGAGATTAGTCTGCACCAAAACACCCACTGAGAGGCTAAAGAAGTGAGAACACACAAGTGATTTGTGTTAGAAACACGCTGTTAAGCAGCGGCAAAGCGAGATGAAACAGCCAAGAAGCAGCCAAGCCCTGTGATACGAAGTGTGGAACGAATATAAAAACCTTATTCTGAAACATGTCACTGAGAAACCTGCTCTCACACCCCTCATATTTGATCTATAAAGAAAGAAATGAGTGCGCATAAACAAGCTGATCTCTACATGTAGCACTGCACCATGCTAGTATTAGGAAGACTTTAATGCCTAGCTTTGGGTAACATGCAAATTAAGTGCATACAAGGAATTCTAGATGTGTCTCATACGTGTCCTGCACAAGCCCCCGAAATTTTTTAAAAAAAATTTAAGGTTCTTATCATGCCATAATTTCTCATCATACTAAAGCACGCCACAAAGTTAGTTTACCTTCTCCAGAGGAAATTTGTTTTTTCCAATTGCAGCCAAGGATAACTTGTGTGATCCAACAAGAGCAAAGTTACTGGAGCGCACGGCATTCGGTCCCCCAGGACTTGCCACAACTACAAACACAAACACAGTGTTATCTTAGCCGCACATACAAACATCAAGAAAGTAGTCAAATTAAACATTGCTTTTATCGAATACTCACCAGGCGTTTGGAGATTGCTTTTCTGTAATGGAAAAGAAAAATAAATTTGTGTCACTAGCGTTACAGAAGTAAACATTGTGAATGTAAAGTGTAAATAATCAGAACAAAGTTTAGACAGGTATATCTAATAAGGTCACGCTTTAAAGCTTTAAAAGATAACCATCTGTCTCTGTCTCATTTGTCATATTCATTACTTTTACTTTTTTATTTATGAAATGATCATCTGTACCAACATGTTTTACACAAACTTCTACTTGTAGCTTCAGACTTCCTTAATAAAAAATTCTTAGCACATTTGTAAATACATTTCTAGGAAAAGCTCTTTTCCTTTTATTTAGGAGAACTCTTGCTCCTTAGCGCCTCTTAGTGGCAAGAGAAGATCCTGTGTAAATATGGCCCCAGTACACTATGCACTTCATGAAACTTGAGTTTACAAGAGTTTACTTACAGTGATAGCAAGAAACCTCTTAGGTGTGATTGCCTAATGGAAACATAGACAAAATCTTTGTTCAAACAAACATAAGTACAATTTTCAAAGCTGCTTTAAAAACATGCTCAAAGCTTGTGCTTATTCGCAAAGTTTAATTGAAATTAGAGGCTCACATTTTATTTTAAAACACATCAATGAATGCTAGATTCTCAAAACCCCACAAGTGGTGACAACCAAAACTACAGAACATAAAGGCTTATTATACCTTGGATTTGGAGGGCTTCTTTCTTTTATCAACAAATAGATCACGTTTCAGGACCTAAAAAAAAAAAGATAAAAAAAAATACAGCACTGAAAAATATATATTTTTAAGTTTAAAAACAAACAAAAAAACTGTACTTACAAGATAGTAGACCTCAATATCAATCTCAAAGTCACTGGACACATCAGGCCTGAAATTTGAAAAAATGAATATAAAATGAATGTACTGAAAGGTGGCAGAAATATCCACTTGAGTAACAGGCATTTTAGACTCACAGAGTGAACTTGGTGGAAAAGGTCAAAGCATCCCCACTGAGCGCATTGTTGGTGCTGGCCAGAGGTGTAGCAACTGTGTTTTCAGCTCCAGCACGGATCATCACGAAGAAGTAATGGCTTCCACTTTCTTTATTTAAAGAAGAAACAAAAAAAATGTTAAAGGAAACCTTGATCTTCAGTTTGTTTGTTCCTTTTAAAAAAAAAGAAGAAAAAAAACAACAATATTAAAAGTAAAATGTGATCTTCAATGTAACTACAGAACAGTGATAAACTACACATGCATTTAACAAGGTTCAACGGGTTCTGAAAACTAAAAATCACCATATGGACACAAACTGCATATTTTGATTGGGGTACAATATTAATCTTTTGCAAATAAAATATGATAATACTTATTGTTTTCAAATTTAACATAAAAAAAAAATAGAGAAAAAAACTGTTACCACCACCCATTCAAGTGTTTGACCATAGAAACAGTGTTATAGAATTACTTATTGCACAATAATAATATTGTATTTTTTATACCAATATTGTTTATACAATATACATCAAGACTCAATTCTGGTATCTAATCTTTTGTCACTGAGCCCTTAGAGGACACTTAAAAATAACGGATTATGTACCAGGCCTATTGGCAGTAGAACAGACAAAGTCAGCCTTAAGAGGTAATCGAAGCTCCTGCAGTGTGATGGAACCCTTGGAGGCAGGCACGCCCATGTCATCTTGGGCTTTGGAAGAGCTTTTTTTCTGAACTGCTGGTCCCTCTGCCTTCAAACGATCCAGCTCAGCTTTCAGAGCCACTCTCCTCTCAGCTAGAGAAAGAATAAACCGTTACTTTCGATATAAAAAAAGGCAGATGGTCTAACACCTGTCCAGCACTGGTCACTCACTGGCTATAAGCAGCAGCCTTTCAGCTTCAGCTTCCACCTGAGAGCCCTTTCCATGGTCCTCATCTGTGCAGCAGTTCAGTGCCTGACTGGCTTGATGGATCACCGTCTGCTGCATGTTCATCTCATTGGTCAATACCTGAACGCACACACGGGACATTTCTCGTTGAAACTAAGCTAAGCCCCACCAGTATGTATTTTTCCTGACAAAACAGTTCTTTTATATTACCTGCATCTTTTGTTTAATGTTAACGTGACTGGTATGTCGGGGATCTTCCATTCTTTGCGACACATCCTCCTTCCTCACAATCACCTGTTTCACCTCAGGTCTTTCAGTCTCTTTGACTCTGGTTGATCTGTATGCATCGATGCTAAAATACAGAGGTACCCATTAAGTTTATGGTATGTAGTTTGATTTATGAGATTTAGATTCATTAGTTAATAAATGGCACTATAAGATTACCTGTAGGGTAGTTTGTGTTCTTCTTCTAAGGCGTCAATGCTGTCAGAGGAGCCAGCACGAAGCATTCGTGTCCTTTGGTATTTTGTGGGCCTGGACACCACCTCAGGAGTCCCTTTTTTCTCAATAAACGAGCTGGATGGGGTTGATGTCTGCTACACCACGAGAACAACGTAAGTGGTATGAAAATTTAAAAGTCTGCAAAATTTTGGTGGCAATTATAGTTTGTGGTCCAACTGGCTAGTAAAGCATGAGTGCAAAACTGTAACTAACGAGGCTCTCTACAGGCAGAATTTAGTGCTTTAGAAAAGGAGAATAAATTACCATTAAACATTACATATGACATTTGATAATGACATAACATCATTGATTAAGGATAATAACGTCTCTACCTAATCTATGCTAGGACTCACCATGATTTTCCTCTCAGGACTCTTGACAACTGCAGCCACTGTCTCTGCCAGTGGGGTGAGAAGCGACATGGAAGAGATGTTTAGAGCATCTTCCTCCTCATCCTCATTAGCATCATGCTCACCACTCTCCTCCAAAACATCTTCAAAAAGTTGGTTAATGACTTCTGAGTTAATGGAGCCATCGACATTCATCTCAATCTCCTGTATCTCCTCCTCTGGTTCTATAAAGTCAAGAGGAACTGTTTAATGACAATCACAACTACACATTTTATAGTTTGCTCAAGCATGACAAGCAACATGAAGAGCTTCTTGCCTTTTTCTCTTTCCTTGACTGTTTCTGCTTTTTCAACAGCAACCTCAACCTTCTTCATTGGACTTGACAGGACAGGTTTTGTATTTGATGTTTCTGCAAAAAGAAATTATCTGATCAGAAGTTGCACTAGTAGAAAGCAGTCATCGAATCACTTACACTAATAACAAAAAAACATTTGAAATAATTTTAATAAATAAATTCCACCAATATTGAACTTCTCAATCATTGCTGTGCTGCATTATATATTTTATATATAAAATTCATTGCACACACAACTATGCAAAACAAGACATGCAGTGAAATGCTTGACTTTTCAATCACTAGTTCCCCCCAAGAAAACAAACAAACAAATAAAAAAATCTCACATTACCTTTCTCACTGAATTTCGTTTCTAAAGCATCCAAGCGTGGTGCAGGTGGCTCAACATTTTGTACTGGGACAGACCTTTTATCAGGTTCTTCCACCTGCTTAAGGATGATAAAAAAAATTCTGCACTTATACCCGTTTTTCTCTTACTTTGCATTAAAGAAATATTTGGGATTTATTGAAGCCAGCGGGTGACAATTCATTGGTGATAAAAATACACATATTAAAGTAGGTGTTTATAGAGAATGTCTCTGTTCAAGGTGACTCATTAAACAACATAAAAAGATATACAACTAAACCAATTCTACTTAAGTAAGCCATAACACTGGCAACCTTAGAGTCGGAGTTATTCGTGTCCTCCACCAAATCTTCTTTGCTTTTCGACATCTTGCCGTTCTGAAATCGACCGCGAACCTGTGCCAGTTCTGCCTCACGCTCCTAAGAACAAGTGAAAACTATTGTCAGATAAAAACAGAACTCTAGACAAACGCAAACAATATGAAGAGGGGAAAAAAATCCCTCACCATTTTCTGCTTCTGAGTGAGGAGGGCGGTGCTGGAAGCTCCCTGTGTGACAGCAAGCCTCTCCTGAACCAGTCTCGATTTGTGAGCAGATGAAGGTGTAGCGGCAGGTGTACGAGCCAGAGCCACACCGTTAACAGGAGAACCCTGATTACGTTCTTGACACCTTTCCCCAAAACGCTCCAAAAATGACTTAACACCCCCTAAGGATAATAAATAAAATGAGCACAGATTTGGGTCAAGAAAAATAACAGTTTAAAAGAACAAAAAATGCTTTAAATGCAATTTAAAAAAAATTGTCATGCGTTTCTCACCAATAGGTCCAACTGGGCCACTTTTCTGAACAGGTGTTGTATCCTTGGTCAATCGCTCCGTAGGCTGAGTGTACACTACACTGGAGGAAGGATTGGTATTAATGCTCGTTTTTGCTGGACTTGCATCAATCACTTTTCCTGGTCCCAGTTCTTTGCATGGCACCTGAGTCTTCAGAGGGCTTCGGGAAGACTGGGTATTTTGAGGGGAGGATGGGACTCTTCCAGACTTGAGTGGAGTGGAGTGGTGATTAGAGAAGCTCTTTAGAGGGCTAGATGCAGGGGAGAGGTGTCCTTTAGCCAGATTTGGCTCAGACACCTCAGTCTTTTGTGGACTTGGAGGAATCACTCTGGATGATTTTACTGGAGAATAAGCTGATGGCTAGAACAGACCAAAGATGAAATATGATTAACAAATTGATTTAAAAATATATTTTGTCATGCTCTATAAGAACATGTGTGTATCCCACCTGCTGAGTGCTGTGGACAGGCTTGCTAGCAACTGGCTGGACAGTCTTAGCTTGTTGTGCAGTAGGCTTGACACTGGTGAGACGTGCTGGAGGAGGAACACAGGCTGTGCCAGGCTGCCCTTGTGTATTGTTTCTGCAAGTGGGTGGATGTCCAAGATCATCTTCCCAGGAACCGATTGTCGCAGCAAGGTTTGCCAGTCTGCCCTTCCTGCCTAAAGGCTTCTCTGATGTAGTGGCTGGGGCTGGATTAGCAACAACCTCCATCCTCTGGTATTTAACAGGGGACAGGACTTCAGCGCTGGGGACTGGCTCAAAGCTACCTGTAACTGCAGATTAATATTTATGAACATTGAGAAACAATGTTATTTACTACAGTAAAATAATGATCAAACATTAATTCCTCCACCACAAGACGTGTGCTTAGTAGTAATCCCATACTTAAATCTTCAAAGGATAAGCAAACACATCAGCAGACAATAAGCCAATTAACATACTAAATTTGGTAGCTTTTTATCCAAAAACTAAATGACTCAAACTTACCCTCTGAGTCCCAGCAGTGCCTCTGATCTGCCAGTCTCTGCAGACGAGATCTCATGTTGCTGGCAGATGGAGTAGGAGCAGAAGCGTCTTTGAGAACTTCGCGGCTTTCCTCCATCGCGGAGTGCTTTATTGCCTTATCTGTGCATCCTGTAATGGTCTGTGAAGGACGAGCCTCCATTTTCTCAATGTCTGAAGGAGGGTGCACAAGCCCTGTGCCTGAGCTAGAATAAAGAGCAGGTCTCTCCACTGTAGCTGGGTGAATGCTGCTTGGTGCAATAGGGGGCTTCTTGTCCATTGCTGGCTCTACAGCTGCAACCTGGTGAGCAACAGGCTCCTTGTTCTCTTCCCCAGTGAAGTGAGCATTCTCCTCTGAGCAGCGGCGCTTAGAGGGAGAGGGATTGGAAGAGGGAAGTACTGTAATACAAACACAGGTGATTTTAATAAGGCAACATAAAAAAAAAACTGAAATCACATCAACAGCATGGCTATTCTAATGAAACAACAAACTCTTTAACATTAGCCAACATTAAGCAATGGAGAATTGAACTTCAAATAGACCTCAGTGGCTAAGATTACAGCTGCAATAATGGATCCATTTTCAATTGTGGCTTAAAAAAAAAAATTAAGAGAACATAATTGACTGAAATAATGTACTTAAGTTTGATTGGGTAGATAGATAGGAGTCCAGACTAGTGCATTAAAAACAAAGCTCTCCATTCATATACTGTATGTTGAACCTAAAACAACAGACGTTGTTTGTACAAATGCATTTACTGCGCAGCCTCATTTCATGTAAGCTAAACCTTAAAACTATTTTGAACAACATGGCACCTTTTTCAGCCGGGGGTTGACTGACGACACTGTTTGTCTCTGTAAGTGGCTCTCGTGACCTCTTGGTCATTTGTCGGTTAGCTGCTGTTGGTCTCTCCGCCATCTTCTTCTGAAGATTCTCTCTGCGAGCCCGCGTACGCTCTAACAGTTTCTGAATAAACAGTGAAACACACAAGTTCAGGAGATGGTTATCTGCACAGAGGTCATTAAAAAAAATAAAATAAAAGTGTCAAGTCAGAAAAGTGAAAGGAACTATTTGGAAGACTAATATTTATTTTAAATAAATGTAAATACCTTTTTTGATTAAATAATAAAGAACAGTGATCCAATGAGCTATACAACAGCTGATGAAATCAACTTCTTTCATCTTATTTGTAAGCTGACTTTATCATCATGATCTCATATTTAAATCTGCTATATGAAAAGATAATCTAAGAAGATCTAAAAATAGCTCTTTCATTTCCCTCCTCACACCCAGTGTTGGTCACATTTGAATAACTCATCTTCACAAGGGATATACATACAGAACAGAAAGTTCTGAGGCGCTACAGAATGTTTACTGAGATGCACAGATGGCTGGAGACGTTTATATAAAGGGAAACTCGCACTGAGGACAAACAAACGCAGTGGGAGACCATTAACTACAAAAAGGAGCATTTTTAAAGACGATTCGTGAGTTGGGTTCGATAATGATGCAAATGCATAACTGATGTGATGGACACCATGTTAACGAGTACCTTTGCATAGAGGGAATATTTACTCTACCAACATTTGCAATATGACCAACCTAGGTCAGTTGATAAAAAAAATAATAAAAAAGTTATGCCAACTTTTGTATTGCTTTCAACACAGTGATTGCACTTCTAGTTCTTATAATAATTTATAATTCTAGTTTTTTTTTATTTAAATCCAATCCTTATTACCTTAATAACAAGTAACCTATGCACTGAAAGATTAAGAATGAGCACTTTGTAATAAGAAAAGTAATTTATTACGCATTAAAGGAATCTTTTGATTGATTGTTTTTCCATTACCATTCTCTACTTCTAATCCATGCAACCAAAAGTTTAACATAACTTTCTAGAAATGAACGCCACACTTCTTAACAGCATGCATATCAAATCCATCTCTCCCTCACACACACATTCCCAAATAGTTTGGCAGACTGTTAGCAACGAGTGGAAATTTCAGTTAGGGACTGTCATTCCCCAAAAATGCTGTCACGTGACTAAACCATTTCACTTGCAATAAAAAGGTCAGAACTCAAGTCATACCCTGCGCACTGCTCTTCACATATTCTGCGAAACATTTAATTATATTTTGTATTAAATATCTGTGAAGTCATATATGAAAATTCAGGACAGACTAGGAAAAGCTCAGACAAAGACAACCACACCTTAGCATAGTGAACTAGCTAAACAAAGACATGAGTAAGCTGGCTAGCTGGATATTAACTTAGCTAGAGATTCCTGCATTTAACTAGCAACCTATTCACCTATTCTTGTCATTTTTTTTTGTTTTGTAAGGGGAAAAAACCGTATAGGTTTATTTCATATTTACAACGTATGTACAAACAGATATCTGATAGCATTGTCAGGAGTCAAATATTTAACTTAAGGCACATGACTGCTAAACTTCGCGAAAAGAAAAGAAAAAAACGATTACGACAGACAAAACATTAGCAAAAGTTATTTACCTCAGTAAACGGATCCATTCCGGAGTAAATTAACCCTACTCTCCAGCTGAATCCCGCTGTTACACCCGCTTTCCTCTCTGTACAACGAACAAACCGATCTTCTGCACGAGCACACACTGCTGCTGTTCAAAATTTGAATTTCAGCGCTGCTCTCACTAACGGTCACGTCCACGTCATCGACACTCCTGCTCGGCTCGGCTCCCATGCAGACACTGCTCACTCACACTACTCCCTTCAGCGACGGAAACCCGTCTCGCATTCGGTACAAAACCTGTCAAATGACGCTCAAGTAAAACTGAATATTAAATTATATCAGTCTGTAAAATCAGCGCTGCGTTTAAGATTCAAATTTCTTGCTGTTTTCAAGCTAAAAGGGAACAGGGGAAGTGATCGAGGACGTATTTGAGTTACATCCCATACTGATACGGAAAACATATCGCCACATCCCAAGGGAGTTGCTAAAAGCCTGGTGGGGTTTGAAAACTGTCGTTAGTGTCACATTACACGAACACTAAATATGGGAATGCAGTGAGCAGCACAAGCAAGAGATAAATCATCACGAAACAGTGACTACAAGCTATACAGAAGACAAAAACAGAATTTTAACAGAGCAGATGAAATGAAAATGTGGAAGAGCAGAAGCAAGGCGTTATGGTTCAGAGTTACACTTAAAGTGAGCAAAAAATGTCCCAGACAGGGACGTTACCAGACATAAAGTCTCTATGTTCTTCTGAGACAGATACCCAATTACTCAAACTGCATTATTAGTATTGTTGTTATTATACGTAGTATCATGGCCCATGCATTGGTGGCTCAGTGGTAAGTTTTCTCTCTGGCATGTAGAAGTCCTGGGTTCAATTCCCACCCAACCTGTACCAAGTTGTTGTGTGGATAGATTAGTCCCCAAGACTAACATTTGTGGCACCATGGCATAGTGATTGTATGTTGAGGGTTTGACTCCCATCCTGGGTCTGTATGAGTGGAGTTTGCATGTTCTCCCCATGCTTGGTGGTTTCCTCCCAGAGACATGCAGATTAGTTGGCTAATTGGCATTTCCAATAGCCTGTAGTGTCTGTGTGCCCTGTGATGGATCGGCCCTCTGTCCAGGGTCTTCCACCTTTTGGCAGAAGATTCCTGGGATAGGCTTTAGGACCCCCGTGACTTTGTGTAGTATAAGTGGTATAGAAGATTAATGTATTGTTATTTACTTAAATGTCTCTATGTTAGTCCACTATTACTGTTACTGCCATACTACTACTGCTGCTGAAACCGCTGTACGTTTGCATTTATTTCCTGCATTTCATAATAATATTTTTCAAATAATCATCATCATAATAATACTTATTATAATACTGTAATTAGAATAATTCCTCATGGTCGTCGTCATAATCAGAGCAAAGAACATTTCAAACAATATTTTCAGGAAGTTATTCAGGCAATTAAAATAAGCAACACAATGCATATAACCATGCATAAACAATTCAAGCCTGTTACTTCAATTGGTATGGGTGTTGGTTCTTGGTAGGCTTGTTTAAGTACTTCAAAACCTGATGATCTGGCATTTTCATATACAAATTCTCTAGAGCTTACTCAAAAGGTGTGAAGAGTAAGCACCAGTGCTATGGATGGCAATGCCTTGTTGATAGAAGAGGTGCCAGGTAAAAGTCCAAATTAGTCTGCGCTGCTTGGAAGGATATACTAACTTGTATACTGCACTTCTGAAACAATCTGAATATTGTGGGAAATGATTTTTCTTTTTCATGATTTAAGAAAACAAGGGAAATTTTAGATTAATTACTGATAACTTTAAATATTTCAAGCGTTTTTTAGTTTTAATTTCGATGATTGTGGCTAACAAGTCATGTAAATCAAAAATCCATTAGCTCAAAATATTTGAATATTTCAGGGTAAGATATAGAAGGTCATCGCTAAAATGGCTGACTGTCTGAGTGCTATATAACAACATATTTATGGAAAGTAACTAGAAGGGAAAAAGGTGCACAAGTACACCTTAAGATTATTAAGCAAAGCCTATTCAAGGACTTGGGAGAGTTTCACAAGAAGCAGAGTGAGTCTGGTTCAGTGCATCAAGAGCCACCATGCATCTTCCGGAAATGGGCTAGAACTGTTGCATTCCTAGTATCAAGCCACTCCTGGACTAGAGCCGATGTTAGAAGCATTTTACCTGGATTAAGCAGAGAAAGAACTTGACGTTTACTCAGTGATCAAACATCTCCTTTTTAGATAAAAGTACATTTTGCATTTCAAGTTTCAGAGTCTGAAGAAAGAGTGGAAAGGCACAGAATACAATTTGCTTAAAAGACCAGTGCAAAGTTTTTTCCAGTCTGTGATCACAATGAAAAATAATAGCAGTGTGTTGAAAAAAGTGAGTAAAGCTCCATATCCTTTTAATAACTTTTAATTTAAATCAACAAATGCATTGGATAGCTTACAGAAAGAGAAGAAAAACAAATATTAGTCTGTTAAAAAATAGCAGTGTCATCATTCATCTTTACAAAGTGATGAATTTACCGTTTAATCAAAAATGTTTGAAGTTTAATCTTTCTTGTGCATCTCTGAACTAATATTTAGTTGTATGACCGTGGTTTCTGAGAACTGCTTCACATCTGTGACGAACTGTAACCTCTTCAGCGCGTCTTTTTTTTTTTTTTTTTTTTCAACAATGGGACTTTGCTGGGGCTTCCTGCTGATAGCTTGGCTTCACATAGCCGTCTTCTAATAGTAACAGTACTCACAGGTGACTTTAGATGTTCTTTGATCATGATCATGATGGAACTGATCATTGGCTGAGTCTTTGCCAATTTTGTTATTCTTCGATCAATTCGAATGGTAGTTTTCCTTTTCTTTCACATCTTTCTGGTTTTGGTCTCTATTTTAAAGCATTTGATATAATTTTAGCAGAGCTGACTATCTTTTTCTGCACTTCTTTGTATGTTTTCCTATCTCTAATCAACTTTTGAATTAAAGTACGCTATTCTTCTGAACAATGTCTCTGATTTTCAGAGAGAAAGGCACAGGACAACCTTTTCTGCATTTATCCTTAAATAAGAAGACATCTTATTTAAGACATCTGTTTTTCACAGAATTATTTACCTCTCTAATTGAACTCAACATTGCTATTATTTTGAACATGCCCCCTTTCAATTAATGATTCAATTAAACAGAATAAGGTGCATGCAAGTCATGACTGTTGGGTCTGTTGGTTTTATATTACTCCACTGCACCTACAAGTAACATATTTACCATGAAGAAATATCATTTCTCCCAAACACAGTTACTGATCTGGTTACTGATGTTGGACTGCTATTATTTTGAACACAACTGTATATGCCTTTAGCTTTAGTTATGGTAAAGATAAAAAGTCGTGTGTGAAAATAACATTTCATGCTCAAATCCCAGTTGTTTTCATTGCTTAATGAAGGCCAATCATTTGACCCTTTTGAAGCCATAACCTTTAAATGTTTTGGGCAGGTAGGGGCATTTTAATATTTGGTAAGTTTCCTGTGAAAGGAATAACACGGTCAGTGTCTGACAAAGTAGGAAAAGCTTCTATCAGCAACCTTATCCACCCTCCTCCATGCAGAAAGTCTGGTTTTACCACTGAGGCTTTTACCTCCTCTTGGCTAATAAACTTTTATTCAACTATATAGCCAAAGGCTGGTGCACGCAGATGGCCTTCATCTTTGTCAAGAATTTTGAGTAGTAGGGTTGAGGAAATGCCACACCACCACTTTTTGTCTCACTTCAATGCATTTGGTGTCATTATCCGGCAATTATCAGTATTTAATTCACTCCGTTCTCTTCTGTAGCCTCATTATGAGCTCTAAATCATAAATGATTCACCAACATATTATATATATATATATATATATATATATATATATATATATATATATATATATATATATATATATATATATCTCAGATGAATTTCCTTGTATGCAGTTCTTCTTGTCTTTTAAACATGTCAATTGTGTGGATAGCCCAAAAGACAACACAGAGGAGGAAACTGGAAGTTCACAAATTGCGAAACCGGTCAATAAAACAGGTTTAAACAAGAAAACCATAGCTATTAGTCCAGTGGACATTCAGTCATATGGTATATTCGTTTTTAAATATGAAGTAGGGTGGGCGTCACTGCTTTAAACTACAGATACTGAAGGGGAAAAACCGGACCTCAATATAATATTTCTGTTAAATCCAGTAGATGGGGCTATAGACAAGTTCCAGCCCGCACAGTCAGATATGAATAGTACTTTTTTTTTTTTTTGTTTACTACTGCTTACACGGCACTACAGACAAATGAACATCAGGTCAGTATGCAGCCACTCCCATTGAAATTAAGTGCTCGATGTCCTCCCTAATAGTATAAAATCACAAAAGACAAAGGAGAGTTCATATCAATTGTTTATTCATTTTAAAAACAAGATGGGGATATTTTTCAAAATGTGGGCAAAGATAAAAAAAAAAAAAAAAAATTATCAAGTTTCCCATCTGTCATTTCCTTGAGTGTGCCTATGCGCCGAACAATAGGGTCATCACAGCAAAAGTATACGGACAGTCTGGCCTACAGCTTAGCTGACTGACCCACTGTTAGAGTAAGCAGACGTGGTGATTGAAAAGTACCTAAATAAAGCCGTTCTCCTCGGTTTTTGTGTGTGTGTATATGTGCGCATTTAAAATAGTCCTAACGAATGATTGCTTTTCTAAACTGGACTTAATATTGCACTCCCCAGAGATTCAGAAAACTAAATGAAAAACATGGCTCCAGAAAAGGGGAAAAGTGTCCTGACCCCAACCATACTCCTGACAAGACTCAATAATTATAGTGAATAAATACAGTTGACATTTAAAACCCATCCTGACCCCTAAATTAAAAGTGACTTCGGGAATTGGAGAAAAGAGCTCTTTTGGTCCTTTTCAGCAAATAAAATCTCATTAAAACAGGTTATTTGTTTGTTTTGTTGTTTTTTTTTCTTTGCCCAATTACAACTGCAATATTCAACTGAATCACAAATCAACATCATTACACAAATCCATATCTTTTGATAATGGTTAAAATAATTCATTTTAGAGTAATGGAGAATAAAAAGTTATCCCATGATTGGACATTGTGAAGAAGTCATGAGGAACTGCTGTGTGTTATAGCCGTGGCTGGTACACTGGTAACCAGGAGGCAGCCATATCTGTGTGCTTTGACCTCTCTCATTCATACAGCTGGTGAATCCACAGATCAGGTTTAATTTGTTACATCTCGGTAATTTCATTAGTCATGACTTTTAACCATCACATTAATTACCCACAGCTTGCACTAGATAAATTTCCCATTAGTTGTGTACAACTGGCACTTTACTGGATGCAGCAGTTGGGACTGTTGGCATCCTTGAACCGCAGGCGCATCTTAGGTCTGTATTTCTCGAGGTAAAGAAGCTGTTTGGCATTGAAGGCTCCACGTCTCTTCCTGAAAACAGAACAAATGATGGTGAGCGGTAAAGCCAACAGATGGGTAGTCCTGTGTGTGCATCGGTGTTACGTACTGCCGGATAAACTGCACCGCATCTTCATACTTCATCCCACTCTCGATCAAGGCCAATGCCACAAGTACTGGTGCTCTAGAGGAAAAGTCAAACAAGCAGAAATTAATGAAACATTTATTTAATGTAGCAATTAATTAAAGTTAGGGTTATTATTTACCATTGTCATTCACCCATTTCTTGTATCTAACTGCCTGATTGTATGATAGGATACTAATAGGTTTTGCTCGTAAGTGACTTTTCTCTCTGTGTAGAATATTTGTCTGAACTAAACAAACAAGAGTGCTTCACTGTAAAGCAGATGGATGCACTGGATTTATAACACAAAACAAAAGAGTTACAGTGGAATGGAATGCCGCACAATAATCAAATGATCTAAATTATCTTGTTTTCATAATTCCTGAAAGCCAATAACAGTAATCGAAAGTGAATTTAAATTAACTGCACAGCCCTAAGTGATAGTATTTGTGTGTGATTAATGCTATGCATCAAAATGACATTTACAACATGAGGAAAAACAAACAAAGAACTGCTAAGGCAGGTGTTATTTGTTTCTTTTTATATCCTGGTGATGGCCGCTTTACTGCTGTGTATCTTCTTTGTTGTTTAACGGCGGTGGGAATCCAGTAGGTTAATATTTTCAGAAAATCTATGTTCCATAAGAATTCATAAAAGAGTGATGTGAAAATTAAATGAGGAAATCCGACTGAATAAGGAGTGTCTCTTCAATAATCTTCTATCTAATTTGTTACTCATCAGTGGGTAAGGTCTTATCTGTTTCAACAAACAATAAACTACCTGAAAAGTGAATATAACTTGTCAACTGTTTTTATCATTAATGGGTAATTAGGATTATATGAAAAAAAAAAAACATTAAGAAAGTTTTACAAAGTATGCCTGTTATGGGAAAAATGGGGACGGCAGCTTTTTCCCTGTTCCTAAATGTATAACTCACCGGCCCAATCCGGCCACACAGTGCACGGCAATGCAGCATCCTGGTTCATCACGAAATTTTGTCTTCACCAAATTTAGCCAATCATCAACAATCTGGGTGGGGGGTGGAGCTCCATCATCAAAGGGCCAGTCCTGTGAAATTAATAAATAAATATGAACAAACCATGTATATTTCATAGTGCACAGCCTTTATGAGAAGACCATGGAAATGAATACAGCATAACTTTCTCCAAAATCACAGCTCTACTGACCTCCTCACAGTCAAAATAACAAGGAATGCTAATAAATAGGAGCCAAATGCTAATACATTTGGCCAAAAAGGGAGGCGGTAGTCTAGAGATTAAAAGGTAATCAGGCTCGGAAGACGAGATCAATAAGGAGGGATTTTAGGAGAAAGGGAGACGGATAACAAGTCACAGGGCAGCGAGTGGGAAATGGAAACAAAAAAGGGAGACTCTGGGTAAGCGCTCTGAGGCAGTACGTATCGAGTTCAGTGAAATGACGCACAACTCTAATGTCATCTGGAGGGAGTAGATGGGTTTTCTGAAAAATTCATTGTCGAAACATGGCCTAGCAGATCAATCAATTATCGCAACAATGAGAGAGAGAAGAAAAAGAATGAGCGAGAATGGAAAAGCTGGCTGCCCTACTATGTTACCACTGAACTTAAGTTTCTGCTCACTACCGGCTTAAACAGGTTCTCTCTCTTTACTTAACGCATGCCTTTTCTCCAGTCCCCACATTCTCCCTCTCTCACGCGCGCACTCTCTCACATGCTATGAGACACACTCTGGCATTGGAATAGGGTTGAAAAATTATGCTTGTTTTTATCATTTTGTACAAATACATGGGTGACAGGACTGACATCCACAAAATATTTGCACTCCCTGCTACTAAAAATGAGTTCAATAACAGTTTCAAGACTCTGTGCTCTTTTCTCTCCTTCCACACGGCATTGCTTTTATTCATTTCCAGCACATCAGTTTCATTTTAATTCCAAAATTTCTTTAGCTTGGTCATGACCGAACAACATTCCAAAAATATAATTGAGAGTTTGCTGACTTGGGTCAAACATTTACAGGCTTAGAACAAGAAAGGGTTGGAAATTTCCACCTTAAAATGCTTTTGGCTTTTCTCTTAATCTATAAACCTCTGTCAGCCATATAGTCAAGACAGAGATTTTGACTTTTCACAGCTGTCTAAATATTTATTTCACTACATCCATTCAAAACAGGCACAAAATACAGACTGTATATGACTCCATGATAACAGACAGCAATTTACAGTCTGGCAGTGGGGAAAAAAAAAGTGAAAAGGAAAAAAGGAATAAAGCATTCTGTCAGACCAGATGTTTAAAATCCGTGCTGGGACTGTATAAAACATTCATGTACAACCCCAAATCATCATGGTCCTTAATACATCCCAGTATAAAGGCCCCACCTCAAACCAGACGGAAAAGGGAATAAAATAACTCAGCAGGCTCTACTGTCCTTGTCTGACTCGCATCTTCTTTCTGTTCCTCTCTCACAGCTATATGGCTGGATCACGTCCAAGCATGACTGGCATTTTTTAACAGCAGCTGGCTACATTGAATTTGCAAAATTTAAAAAGTTCTGCGTATTCTGCGTAGCACTGCTCCATATCATTTACACTTTAGTTTCTTCATCAAATGCATTAATGCAGCTAGTGTGCAGCTGCATATCGATTATCATAGGTGTGTAATATTCATAACAGTAAGACATAAAACTTTTCTGGAAGCAGGTTAATGCAGTCTAAACAACCACTATGTGCAACCCCATGATAAATAAAAGCATGTACGTCAGTGGCCTTTGTACGTTTGATAGAGATAGAGGCATTCGAAAGTCTTCAGATGGTGACGATTTTGTGTTAGTGTGTTTCCTAAACCAGTTGCACTGCCTACCAGAATGAAGCTAAAGCAGCATTTCACAATGCAGAAAAGCATACTCAGTGTAGGAGGAAAGGATGTGGGGACGTAAAAGACATGAATTTGCTTCCGGTAGTGGTTACTTTCACTTTGCCGCAAGTGCATCCAAATAAACTTTGACCTGTAAATTCACAAATCTCAGACTTGTGAGCCAATAGAACCCGAGTGGGTGGAACAGCTTTGTCTTAAAAAAGGCTGCATTGCCTGGTTTTCTTATTGTTAAATGTTGCTCATCCTGCTTTCTTTTCCCCTCTCTGACTTTAAGGATTCTACAAAGCACAACAATACAAAATCTGTAAACACTGGATTTCATTTATATTAGCTTCATGTCTTTTTTTGCCCTTGGTTTATGATTTGAAGTTAGAAGCAATATGAAAAGAACACATTCCTCTGCTGTAAGTCACACCGGTGACATGATAAATGAACTAAAGAGGTGTGTGTGTGGTCACACACCTGTTACTCTTATATATTTTGCTTGCTTTATTTCCACCTGCACTGAAACTCCTGTATAGAAGCTGTATGTAATTACGCTTAGTTTACTGCTGTACTTGTACAGACTTGTGTACTGGAAGAGGAAATGCTGACAGTGGTTGGTGCAGACAACAGAACCTGGCTGATACACCTGAAAGAACACTACACTTCTGTTTTACTGAGGCTTATAATACACAGGGGGTAGTTAGTCAGGATTTTCCTTGGTCGAAAGGGGTTTATGCAAGACAGAAACCAGTTAGTCAGTGCATGGTGAGTAGGAGTTTCTCAGAGCATGTATGTATTTAAGAGTAATTGGAGTGTGCTTATAGTAAGAAATCTGAACGACTGTACTTACCAAGACCTGGATACCCTCCCTCTCCACCGGCGCCTTGTTGTAAGTGGCGTCACACACACGCACAAGTGTTTTTACCTCAAATTTCTTCAGTTCCTTGAGGGCACAGTCAGAAGAGTACAGGTTACTTCCTTGTGCATTATACACATACACTTCCACTTACTGGAGGACACACAAAGACTCACACTTACCTCTGTAAATTTGTTGAGCGTAGAGTTGGTAGGGTTGTGCGTGATGAGGAACCTCATGGGGTCATGGTTAATTTCAACAGCGGCAGGGCGGTTCATGTTGGCAAGACGGCTTTAAAACAGTAATAAAAATGTTTGATTCCTGTTGCTTCAAAAAAAAAACTTTTGGCTCAGATTCAGCAAGGACTTTTTGTATATTTAAATAAATAAAAAATTGAGTGTGGATGAGATGGAGGGCACTGGACTACAAAAATAAAAAAATAAATACAAAAAAATGGAGGATGGTCTCTTCCACAGTGCACAAAAGGATGTACAGAACAGGATGAATGAAGATTAAAAAAAAAAAAAAATTTAAATTAAATAAAAATAAAAACAGGACTATCCTTCAGTCATCTAATGAGACAACTGTAGATTACCCCATTCAGGAGAGGTGTTTCGGATTGACTGTAGAGACAGAAAGAAGCAGGGGAGGGAAAGAGAACTTGTTTGCACTCAGGCTGAGGACTACGCGTAATCCCAGGGGGATTCAGGAGAGACAGACAGGGCCCAGTGGTAGCTGTCAGGGGGGTTTCTGGGTAGCGTAGTCCCGCAGGGGGCTGATGATTCACTTGTTCACAATGCTGAGGTGCTGAGCATGGCAGAAGTCTCCACTCACAAACGCCATAAATGTGCGGCCCAGATCTGCACGGAAACACTGTCAAAAGAAAAGGGAAACCAAGTCAAAAATTTATAGTGGAGTGAAACTGCAACTACATCTTCAAAATCAACGTTTGCAACAAGCAGCTTGTTATAATAAAGACATATCACTTGACCTAATTACATTAGATCGAATATAAACTAGGCACGAAACATGGTGCCACCATTTTCCTGAAAGTTTAATCTTAAAAAAATGTGAGAGACTAGCGATTATACATCAAGGGTTACATTATAGGTGACCAAACTTGTACATAGTCACCAGGTTTTTTTTTTCTGTCCAAGGGTGGTGAATCATTTCAGTCTCTGTTCCATTTTAGAAACAGCAAACTTTATATCCTACACTAAATTTCTGAAAACAAGAAACAAACCTCATTCAGCACCTTGAGCAATGGATCTCAACATAAACTGCTCAGGATGTGAAACACATGCAACACAACAAAAACACTGCTTCACACAATTACCACTTTGTAAATAGTTAAACAAACAGTTTTATTTTCTGTTATTACATCATGAAACTTTCCCCTTCAGTTTGCATGAATAATAGTGTAAAAAAATATATTTTTTATTTTAAATTGAAAACTGACCCATCCATTTGATTAGCTGAATCGACCAATAAAGGACTGATTAATATTGCATAATAAACTTAAATCACACAGCTCTGGTATTTTTTTTTTTTTTTATAAACGAAGGTGAGCATCTCCAAAACTGATGAAGCTATTGATCTCACTGACATTTCATTTCAGTGGATCTGTTCAGTTATTAACATTTTCTCCATCAATAGAAATTTGAGTACTGACTAACCAGTGACACCACTTGTGTTTGTATCCACAGCAGTGTTTTTTAATTTATTTTCCACATAATTCAGTCTTGTGTGTTGTTCCATCTCATTTTGTAACCATCAGAGGCAATTATATTGTCTTATTTCCATAATAAATGTGCTCAGTGCATGGACACAATCCACACCTCATTAATAATTACAACTGGTATACTGGATCAACACTCAATATTTACCCACTAGAGACGAAAAAGCAGTTAAGCTGTCCAGAATGTTTTACACACTTCTATACTTTTTTTTAGGGGGGGGGGGGGGGGGATGAATGGAATCCCATACCAGTCAACTACAAAGACTCACTGCACAAAACAGCCACTGTAGAAAAGTTGTGCAGTCATTCTTGACCTTTTGGACACAATTCGTAGACAATAAACATCTGTGACAGAATTTCAGAGAACCTGGGTTTGACTGTGACCTTATAATAAATACATAACGGTTGAACTCAAAAACAGGACACTGAATGATGGGCTCACAGTCAAACAAAGCGTTTTCAACATGAACTAAAGGTACAAGGTCGTGGGATTGTATCAAAGGAAACAAGGCAATGCGACCTGGCCTAGGAAAATCCAGAGAAGCATTCTCAAATGTGCATTAAAGAGCCGTGCTAAAAGCACTGGTTAAAAGAGGATAACCGAGCCTAAAGTACTCTCAGAGGGCGACTGAAACGCAGCACACACTACACTGTACTTAAGTAAATTAATAGGGTTATCAGGACCACTTCTACAGAGTATATTTCAGCTTACCATGCAGTAAACAGGACTGCAGCTGTATAGACTGAACCTTTAAATAGTTCGTCTGATCTGCCGAGAACTCTTGCAAATCAAAGCGCCACATTTGCAAGCCTTCCTGTAATTACACTTCTACAATTCACAGATGGAGAAATAAGTAGTGTGTGCATGAAGAGGAATAGCTAATGTTTAGGTTGAAAACAAAAGTCTTGTACACTGATGAGTTATGAGTAGTAACATATGAGATACTCTAACATGATCTGCATATTTTTATCCAACCATAGAAAACAAAACAAAAAAACAAAGCAAGTAATTTACACTGACACATAAAACCAACACACCCCAAATGTCTTACCTTAAAGAAGTAATTTTAACCTGACAGTATGGTCATGTGCATTGTGCTTTGCTGCTCACCATGGTAGTGTGCACTGGATATTTTAAAAGTTTATAGCCACCAACCTGTTTGCTTGTACCAGTCTGGTCATCTCTCACCAGAAAAGGCATTTCTAAGTGCTTTTCTGAGTGGTGCAACTCAAAAGTGTTTGCCCCATCATCTGGAGGTTGTGGCTAGGAGCCCAAAACAGAAAATTTGGATGTGAAACCCTAACTAATCATGGGGGTCGAAGAGCTGCATGCTTTCCGCCAAGTGTGTTAAAGGGCGGTCTGATGTCGCATGAGCAGCTGTGGTCATACACTTTTACATACAGTTGTCTTTTTGAGTTTACAAGGAGCGTTGCATAAAATATAAAAAGAAGAAAAAAGGAAGCAAATTCTAAGGGGGGAAGAAAGTGGTTCTGCCACTCTGACATGACCATATGGTTATATGTTTTCATTTTGCCAGTTAAAAGTATAATTACCAGTACAGTAACATGTATGTAATGTTTCCCTCTGAACGTCTTGCACTATTGGACCTGGAACATAGTTTAATCAAGTCTGAATAAGCATACATTTAGTTAAAAAGTTAACTCATGCTGTGTTTTGTGGGTGTTTAAAAGCACTGTTAGCAGAAGGTGCCTTCTGGTGGTTCTCTCTTCCCCTAACTAACACTAGCCTCTGTAAGGTGTTTGCTGGGTTACAAACCAATGCCATGTAATACACCTCACTAGCCACACACACCAGCTGCATGCCGCGTGAACAGACAACGAAAAACGGGAACTTCTCAGAAATGGCTCAGTGTTCTGTGAAACGCAGCTTCTCGTTAACTTGCAGAGAGTTCACAGGGTACGCACAGTAACAGTGCCACTCTTCTTTTTTACATTACACACTCTTCTCAGTGTCCTGATTATCTGTTCCTTACTCTCTCTTCTTCACAGACCGCTCTGTGCAGCTGGGAAATAGAGAAAACAGCTCGGCTGCTGTCTCCTTGCGTATGGTGTGATAACGCATGATAATGAGGACGACTATCTACGAAGACAGAGAACACCCAAGTACAGAAAGCTGATAGTGGCTGGCAGAGCTAGAATCCTAAGAAGGATGACTTGGCACTTTTCGAACTGGAGTATTCTCCTTATTCATAACATACGCTAGTACAAAAGTTAAAATGAAGCTGTGTGAACCATGCTTCCTGTATAGCAGCAGCAGTAGTAGTAGTACTACATATTCTACAAAGATGAAACCAAACACTTGCGTTTAACATGCAACACAAATCTGGGATTGTCTTACAAAAAAGTATAACGTAAGCTTGCCATGTTTATCAAAAATTGGCTTGAGAAGCTGTTTTCCTCAGTGCCTTGTTCCACTTCTCCTTTGCTTGTAGAAAACACGGGGGATTAAGGGGCTTTGGAAGGGCTAACATGCCTACCCCAGAGTGCTAATCCCCAACAGATCCCTTCAATTTAAGATACAAATCCTTCCAAGGTACTTGAGCCGTTCTGTACACATTCATGAACTGCACAGATACCCAAAGAGCCAGGGTGAGAAGTCACAGCATGCAAGGACTCCTAGGACTACATTGTTGCCTGTGAGGAGCGGATGGAGGGAGAAAGATAATGAGAACGTAAAAAGCTTCACTCTTAAAAAACACCACCCTGAAATGAGCAAGCAGTAAAAAAAATAAAAATAAATAATAATAAAAAGAAAACGAGGAAGACTTGAGGCCTTTTTCCAGTTTGAAATCTTGCAACAGCTTGAAGAAAACCTCACCATATTAAAATCTATTCATGTGTAGTGTCGCCCATACAATAATAACAGTATGGTTACTATAGAAACAATAACATTAGGATAAAGACCCTTAAATAAAACTTGCAATTGTGTGTCCAAGATGCTGGTTTAGAAAATTATTAGCAATCAGAAGGAAATTCAACACAAGTGTGGCATTATTCCTCACACGAACCAAGCTATGATGCAGTGCACTTGGAAATTATATAAAGTGGAGTATTTATTTGAAGTTGATTGCTAGAACAAAACAGACTAATAAATGTATTTAACACCCAACATTTTAACACTGTAAGGCACTGAACAGTAATGTGTGCAAGCCTTGATGTGAGCCGATAATTATTAGCATCTGTGTGTTCTGTCCAAATACTTCTAAAACCAAGGTTCGTCATTTGAGTATTTACTTAAAATGTATTTTTACAGTCACATTAAAATCCTATCCTGCTTACAGAAAAACAATGTTTGTGGCTACTGGTGACAGGGGTGAGTAGCGGAAAGTTGCAGGTGTGGTGAACAAGAAACAAAAACAATACACCACTATCTGAATTTTGTCCAAACCCAACCACTGTACAGCGCAGCGTAAAAAAAGCTTGGCCATATCTGAGTCAGCTGTATAGGTTAGCTCCTTCCCAGGACAGGGCTGCAGCTGTAGAGTGAAGCTTTATCTCAGACTGGCTAAGGATAGGTTGGGTGAGATTAGTGGCCTTGGGCTGGGGGACTGCAAGAACAGCAGCATGAGAGAAGGAGATAGGACACATGCCAAATCATGTACCTATACACGTCTAGAACTAGAGCTGTAGGAAGCGATAGTATATTTACCCCAATTCATAAATTTGAACTTTTTTCACCTTTTCCAAAATTGGGTCATTGGCTTACAATGTCTAGCATCTTTCTGGGTCCAAATAACATCTCTACCTTCATGTATTGAAACTGAAATGTGTTTCATTGAAAAAAGAAAGAAAGAAAGAAAGAAAAAAAAAACAGGTGTGTCTCAAAGTCTGCAGACTGTGAGCCATAAAAGGAGAACCTTTTTTTCTAAATGCTTCGTTAGTGTATTCCCAACAAATCTTTTGAGACATTTAAAAAGGCAGACCCCAAGCAGACACTCCATTCTTTCTATGACCCAATCATGTATGCTAAAGAAAAAGGGCTTTGTGCCTTTAACTTCTGGAAAACATGCGCTCAATGACAGACATTTTTTTGTTTCCTTGCAGTCATAACCTAACAAATATGCACTGGGGGGAGGGGGGGGGGAAAGAAAGGTTCACACCTTGGCAAGACATCCATTAGGTACTTATCATGACCTAGACTTAGATGATGGTTACATCACCCAACATGTCCAGGTGAACTTCCGTAGTTTAAATATTAAATCATTTTATTGCGTGTTTTTACAGGAACTCAGATTTGCTGCTTTGCTCGTAAACGGACATGAAAAAGCACTCCATTTTAAAGAACACTGAATGTAGTGTGAATATCACTTACCACTCCCCACGCTGCCTTGACTATTTCTGACATTTAGCTTGCAGTGGTTACAGTGCAGGGCTTAAACTACAACTGCTACAACTAACATTTTTGTGCATGTATTTGAGGAGAACTTGAGTCAGCCGTCAGCAACTTGATTTTTGAGCCATGACTGATCAGACATGTGCTGCTCCAACACACCATTTCAGATGTTAAGCTTCTTATTTTTTATTTTATTTTTATTTTTTTACTTACTTTCAAAGCAATATAAATTGTATTACAGAATTGAGACACTCTAACCTACTCTTGGTATCCGAGTTTAAAACTTCAATGTGGCAACAATCCAAATTCAGTCTTATCATTCTTGAGGACGAGCATCAGAGGACAACTTCCATAAACTGGTGTGTACTGTATACCAATCGCACTTGAAGGTAAAACATCCACCCACATACCCAGACTTTAAACCCCACCCTTTCCTGATTGCAAAGGACAAACATTCTGACCCAGTACACACAAACTGTGTCCTCAGGCCAAGGTGACAGTGTTCCCCATGAGATAGTGCCGTCATTAATCGCTGATTCACCAAAGCTCACCAAAAGGGCAAAACAGTCTATTGATAACGGTGTACATGAAAGCGCCCTCGGCATCCAACGACTGGAAACTTTCCCTCATGTTTGTGTTTAAAGTGTACAGTAAGTGCTCATGATGACATCCATGCAGGTGCAGGAAATCAGCAAAGGTAGGGCATTTTAACAAAGCAAAATGCATTTAAAAAGTCTGATACAGTGGGTCCCCAACATGTTCCCTTCCGGGAGCTCGTTCAGAAGTCCAACAAATGTTGTCTAGGATATTAGACCTAGTTGTACTAGGATACTAACACAGTATAAAACTAACATGTTCCATGATCTTATCCTTGTTCTTTAAAATCGTACTGATGGTTGAACAATTCATGTTAAAAGAATGAAGAACGTCTGCAATCTTTTCACCTCGCACAAGTCCCTCAATTATTTGCACTTTTGTCTCTATCGTTATTGCTTGGTGCTTCTTAGCAGTACCAGCTTCATAACCTCTGGTTATACGCTTTCTTTCAAACATCCTGGGATGTGTGCTGCATGCACGTGACAATGTACACCGGACATAAGATTTAGCTTCCATAAGTGAACATCTTCAAAAATTCGTAATTCGAATATTTGTATGTCTGGACTTACTGTAAAGTTCTCATGCACATACACATACACAAAGTGAAAAATTTTGCGTACACCTATTATGCAAAACTACAATGCACAAGATGTCTCCAATGGAGTCTGATCACCCCTTATGTGATTCCATTAATAAAAATACAAGACATGTTTCAAACTAGATCAGAATAAATAGTACAACCCTGCTATAACTTTACAGATAAAACAAAACATACAAGCTTTTATTACAACTAATCAAGGTGCTCTCTTTCAATTATACCCACATGGTCTAAATTTCCTATACCTTTACACATTGACATTTATAAGAGTCCCCCACTTGGCATGCTGAAAACCTGACACTGATTTAGTTGAGATGTAACGATGGCCATTGTCCAAGGTCCTTGACCGGTTTTAGCTGCTCTACACCACCATATACCATCAAGTCATACAATCCACACAGCTGCCCCAACACCAACCCACACAATTGCCCTAACATTCAAAAGGTTAAATTCCACCACAATGCTGATAAGAGAGCACCTCAGCCAGTGACCAAACACAGACAGGACACTTTACTCCTTTCAACATGCATGGCTGCTCACACACACTGATGGATCGAAAAGGAGCACATAAATAAATGACAAGTTAGGAAAATCTAAAAACCTACCACTCACTGTGCATTCTTTTTGCCCAAAGGTGTTTCTATCCAAAACTAAGAGCTCTGACGCTCAGTTTCTGACAGTCCCAAAAAAAGATTAAAAGGTTATGCGTTGCCAACACTCTTGCAGGAATTCACAGTGAAAAAAGCTAGGTTAAAGGTTTTCCTTTTATATCCTTTTTAAATTCTACTTAACGATTAAAACCTATTCCGCATGATGACAGAAAGTTAAACTACCTAAACAATTTGTACTGGCTGCTAAACACTTAACTATGTCTTGACACTGTCAGCTGGGTGTTTTTTTTGTGGTCTGCTTTGTATGTGCTACATCGACATAGATGATTAATGAAACTTCACTACAGGAAGAGGAACTTGAATTGACGAGAACAGAAACACTAACATTAAATTCTGCATATTCATCAAACTCAAGGGACAAGAAGTGTCAATTCTCAGAAATGCACTTCTTTAGAGCTTGCACATAGATAAAGGTTGAATACAGAATGAAAGTTGGCTGGCATCCATATTTAGTACGTGGTAAATATTTCTTGCATTTTTAAGAAGGCCTAAGAGAATGTGCACCACTATTAACTAGAGTTACACAGATAAACTGGCCTGTGACCGGAAACAAAAGATCAGCCACAGATATCATCAATTGTTGTCATGAATTCGTGTTACTGTCGTGCCAAGTTACTGTTGTGCCACTCAGGAGCATGTGCATGCACATGCTCCTGAATGGCACGATAGTAACTTGTTTACCCCATAATCCTGATATCACGAGTATAAACCCTATTACAACCATGAGGTGCTCTCAGTTGAGCAAACCCTATGGTAATCAAAGCAGCACTAACCGGTCATTTGCATTGGTGTTTCATTGCCACTGTGTGCTGCAGTTAACCGAGTGTTAGTCTTGTAGGAAGCACATAACAGCGTTTATTTTTGTTTTCAGTTGGATGTAAAAATGCTCTAAACAGTAACCTGGAAAAAACCTGTGACCTTTGTAAAGCTCTCAAGAAAATGTAAAACTAGCAATTATGGTTCTTAGAAAAAATCTGCATCTGCAGGTCAGTTTAAAAAATTTTTTTTTATATATATATATATACTGGAAATCAGTCATGACCAAGAAAATTGCAACTGGCTAATAACACAGCCATATACAGTATTTAATCGGAGCCAAAAATACTCCTGAGAAATATAGGCTTAAGAGCTATAAATACACCTGAAGCCAAGTGCTTAGGGCCACACACATTCCAGTGGCCTGTCTGCCAACATTCCTTAAGTGTTTTCTAACCATAAAAGAAGACTCACCCTTAAAATCTGCCTCGATATTTTATCATGCATCGCTTTTTATTATGTACAGATATCCGTTTACACTTGAGAAAATATTATATGAACATAATACAATAACCTTTCAGCATCCATCATGTGGGATGTGGATAGAATACTTATCAATGACAGAGCCAACTCCTGAGCACATTTTGAAAAATCGCACCATCAACAGAAGTCGCAAATGCCAGTGTCTGTAGAGATTCTTTGAAAACAGATGCTACTGGGATAAAAGCTGAGTTATGCTTCTGCATCAGGTCGGCATACAGCTTATGCAAGTGGCCCACAGTGTTGTGAGCATTTTGCTTCACCACTTTCTAGTGAGTTTTGGTGTACTATAAACATAAATGAAAGTGGTCAGATCTTTAATCTTTAACAAAGATCTTTAATTAGTCTCTCCTCACTTTGATCAATTGATCTTAAATTGAACAATCAAAGTGTAGAGAAAGAAGCCATAAATCCACAGGAGAAGAAACTGGAAAGGCATTGCTAACATTTGAGCCAATCACAGTTGTTGCAGTCTGCGTCACTGTGACATGTAGTTACATTTTGCGGTAGGTCGTAGGGTACACGGCTACGTGAGACCTGCAGCAAAGCCTTGACGCAGCAGCATAAATTAGCCTTACTTCATAAACACACAACAGTGATCTTGGATGTCACAACCTCAAGAATTATCAAACTAACATGATGACACGACCACATATTAGTGATGTTACCTGCAAAATTCCTTTGTGATTGTATAGCATTATAACAAAATTCAGCTGGCCAAATCAGCCTCAAGTGATAATCTTATGTTATTATAAAATAAATTATGAGTTTCAGTCTCCTGAATGAAAGAGTTGTTGAAAGAGTTATTCATGCTTAGTCGGTATTTCACCAGGAAAAAACAAAAGACACATTACAGCGGCACTCAAGTATGTACATAAAAGCATGGGAAAGAATCACACTACCATTTTTTATTATTTTTAGTAATTGAATGCAGCATAATATTCCACCAACCATAATAGGTGGCTGTTATTTATTTCTAAGTGTAGACACTAATTTTATTTATTATTTTGGTGAACATAAATATATATACCTGCACCTGCAACTGAAAAGATAAAGACTGCAAAAACCTCTCTAACATGGTGATCTTTATCATTCTAGGAAATGGAGGAGTTAAACTTGACTGCTACATTCACATTACAAATTATTTGAACACATTAAGGAACCCAAATATTAGAGCCTGGGGGTCTTCAAATGAATAACACAAATCTAAAGCTTATAAATGAACAACGATTCTAACACAAAGATTTTGAATTTGTGCATTGTTTAACCCCTAGTAGTCACTGGTCTTGACTGGTGTAGCCCTTACTGGTAGTCCCATTTGTTGACTACAATATCCCTAAAAGGACAGTTTCAGTATCCTTAGAGAACAGTTCCAATTATGAAACAGATCAGAGAATAAAAATGGTGCATGAAAAAATAATAATGTTAAAAAACGGCTATATTGATTATGTGGCTGAAATAAAGCAATGGTGGCACATCTACCTGCGAAAAAACAACAAAAAACTTGCAGTGGGGAATATTTTAATAGAGAAAATGGGTCCAGGGACCTGGAGTGCACAGTGCTAGCAGGTGTACATGACAACACCAGCAGCAAGAGTGGCACCACTGCCAAGAGACAGTGAACAGGGAATTTGTGTCTTGTTTATCCTATACACTTTTTTCAGCTCATTAATGAGGGATTAAAAACAACCAGCAGGAACAAGAGGGAGATATTATATATTCATATCTTCAAATCAACTCCAAAGTGGTGGAGTCTGTAGTTGCTTTTGCTACAAAATCTGCTGGAAACCAGCTACATGATATAAACTATAGTCAGATGCCAAACTTCTGCCATTCATCACTGACCACTGGCAGACTGAGGAAAACACTGCCTGGTGTGAAGGTCACCAGAGACATATTGGCCAGTGACCACATTGCAGAGTATGTAGAATATCCGGCTGTGACCAGTTTACTCCTGATCAAACACAGAGGCCGTCAAATATCACTGTTAGAAATATCTGCCATACTTTATAGCCGCACTAACAAGGTGACAAAACCCTCTCAACCAATAAATTTCTCAATGGCAATCCCATACTCTGTATCCTACCTGAAAAAAAGTTCATGCTCATTACCTGATGAAATAAACTGAACAAAAACTGTAATCTGTAATAAAAGACCTTATTTAATTAAGATTACAGACAGAATAAAAAAAAAAGCTTGAAAGAAAGCAGGAGAGAGGATGGCATTGATGGTTCTGGTCAGTGTATACAGTTTAGCTTGCGTGATTGTAGCCTGCTATTGTAAATGCAAAAGAAAATAGTTCAATAGTAACAATACAAAAGGGGGAAAAAAAAAAAAAAAAGACTTCACTGTAAAACTGACATTTACTACAATCCCAACACATCTAAAAACAAAAATGTGTATAACATTAAAAATATACACGTTTGAGGTGTTCTGTGTTAACTTTGTAAAAATTAGACCATAAACACCTCATCACTTGGATGTAGGTTCCTTATTTCAGGACATGAATAACAGTGCTGATACCAACAAAAAGTGTTTATTATTTTTTTTTTTACAAAGACAAAAACAAAACCTTACCAAGTAACTGTCAAAAGCAGACTGTAAGAAACCCTGCTATTTAGATGACAATGCTGACCTGCTTTTTGTGAAGGGGCAGACACTTGCAAATGCTGGCGCAAGTCGGCCACTTCCTTGCTGTTGCCACTTCTGTGACAGTAAATTTGTAAAATACGAGGCAACATGCAAACACAGGAACCGACTATGTTAAGCCAGGTGCTTCCACTCTCACTGTACCTTGCATTAATAAGACATGCAAAGCAAGACAAAACAAACGTCCACTCTAAAAATACTCAAGCCACGATTTTTCCTGTAATCTGATCTCTGAATTCAGGTGCACTGCTTATCCCCCCCCCCACCCCATTCATTAACAGAACCCATACAAACTCAACAAGAGTAAACTAACTATTCTTAAAAACAAACACTAACTCAAAGAATAAACAGGAAAATCAAATTATACTAATGCAATATTAATGTTGTTCAAACAGTTAACTGAAAAAAAAAAAACTGCTAGACAGATCCATTTGATAGGCTATAGATCTATGTTCCATTTGTGGTCCTTGATCTAGCATGTTATGTATAGCAAAGCCTGCAGCCTTTAGATGAGGATTAAGGGAGGCTGATCATTCAGATCTTCTTGTGGAAATTGTTTGCTTAAATGTATCATTCAAAATACACGGCAGTCCAATGTCCTGAAGATGTGTGAGAATGTCCATGGAAAGGACAGAAAAGTTAACACTACATTATGTTCTGAACCCTTGAGATAAACTTGAACAATGCATTTTTAAAATATTACTAAAAGAAAATATAGTGAATGCTCACAAAGGAAATAATTCACAAACCTGAAGCAACTGAATCAAACATTTCCAGAAAAGTCAAACGGTTCATGTTGGAACCAGGTGCAAACTTGTACAAGTTAAAAGAAATCTCTTTATCTATGTGGTTTCTGTTTACTTTCCACAAAGTATTCATCTGGCAGCAGGCAATATTTCAAGAGTAGTGTCAGGTTTTAAGAAGAACGTCTGTGAAACACTTCAGTAAATGTTGTTTATGTTATTTGTAGGCTTCTTTATTTTGAACTATGGGTTTTTGCCATTTGTGTAAAAAGTTGCAGAAAATTTCAGACCACAGAGCATTTGGAGGGAAAGGAAACTGCAAAGTAGACACTACTTAGCTACTTAAACCTTCTTAGATTCTTTTGCTTCCGTTAATGAAGCAGCGCTGGGATCTGTGACAGATGACATTAAGCAACAGTGATATGGCCTCCGAGTTAAACGTTAATTATAGGACCGTATTTCGATATGTCGAAGCCTAAAGGAATTGCATTCCTAAAGAGTAATAAGGTTGGTGTATGTTTAACTAGGAATGAAAATAAGTGCTAAATGTCATTGTATAAAAATGTATATAAATATTTGACCCGCTAAACACTTTAATAGTAAAAAATGCAACAAAGTTAATAGATTTAAAAGATTGCTGTAAGGTTATTTCACTTCACTCATTCGTCCCTTCGAGTTCTCAGTCACCAACTAAAATAAAGCATCATCAATGCCAATCTCCAAAATGACAACCGCTCTTATGGTTTATTTTAAGTCATCAGACTATGTTAAGCAGTTCGGAGCACTTCAATCAACATCACCCTGACCCCCTGTAGATTGTTTACCACCACAGTGTTAGTCTTGTTCCCTTACATTACTTGTCTATGTAACAGAGGATCGATATCGGCACAATCTACGGATGATTTTAATACTGTGAAAGTGTACAGTGTTGACCGAAACAGATCTTACACTAAATGCAACTCTCAAACTGTCTTAAATCACTTGCTAACTGAGAATCAGACTACAAAGAAATTCCCTGTAAGGGCTCACTATAGTGTACTGGCTGAGCTCCAATATCGATACAGTATTGAACAGTGTCGGGGATCGTGCACAACTGAGTGAGTGAGTGAGTGAGTAATAGATAAATTAATTAATTTAAAAATCAAAATCATCTAGTCATGTCCTTCGAAAACCACTGAAAAAAAAACTGAATTACAGTGCATTTCTCTATAGTGTATAGAGTGCACCATTATGCCGATCATGTCGCTTAATTTTTCACAACAGCACCTCTGAAGACAGTGCCAGCTGTAATTTAAATGACAAGTGTATCATCATTTCTATAGTAACAACTAATACAGGAACATGTACGGCAGATGCTTCACATAATCAAAGGTTAATAAAAAACAGCTGACGTGTATAAATGTGCCAAAGTTTTCCATCATGGAGGTGTCTCCAAGACGAACGACTTTGCCCTTTCCGGTTTCTCGGTAACATCCCAAGCTGCATTTTTTCATCTTGTCAACTTTAAGAGCGAGCGAGAGAGAAAGAGAGGACACCGTGAAATGGAAGAGGGGCAGATGAAAGTTTATAGGTGCTATAATGTAAGCGATAACGGCAATTTAACTGCGGATGATCCACAACACTAAACATAACTATAAACTTAGAAAAATGAAAAAGTGGCATGTTACATTCTTTTCAAAAGAAGAACTTTTAATAAGAGGATGCAGCCTCAAACACTTTAGCTGGAGGACTATAGGGTGTCACAAAATCCTCTATACATAAAGGGGATTTTTTTTTTATTTTGCAAAAATCACCCTCCACACGAGTGCAATTTGTTTATACAAGAGTCTTCTCTCACACTCGTGATGAACTTGTATTAACGCATCTTGTGCTATGCATGTAAATGCTTAATTATCTTAACGTCGCCTATGTATGGAGATGTTTAGGAAGCCGTACATTATACAAACTTATCTATGGATATTCCTCTGGGGTGACAGGCGACTCAGTGGTAAGATTCTCTCCTGCCATGTGGAAGAGCGGGGTTCGATTCACACCCAATGCCCAAACACCAGCCACTGGATGCAGCCCGAATAAAATGCCAGGAAGGGCATCCAGTGGAAAGTTGTTGCACGGATCAGATGGTCCTCTCTGGCGACCCTTTGATGGGAAGCAGCTGAAAGACTGACATCTTGATTAATGGATATTTCTCAAACAAAAAAGGGCTATGCCCACTTACAGGAGAAAAATTAGAGGATAAATCATGCTATAAAATTCCAATAAAACTAAACGCACAAGCCTATACTTCATACTAACAGGTGTCAAGAATAATTAACACCGTAAGACGTCATTTAATTTAATCTCACCGTTCTAAATGTCTTTGATGTGGTATAAAGAAGTGTTAAGGAAGTTTACTAAGTACTAAGAAGAAACGGTGAGGTGTGTGTGTGGGGGGGGGGTCTTTAATGTAAGCACATCTATGATCTTTGGTTGTCTGAATAAACATTTTTGTCAACAGTAAGTTGCCCTTACTCATGCCCAGGCATGTCTGCAGCACTTGTTCAGACTCATCACAAATCCATGCTTCGTGATCAAAAGGAGATCATGCCTGTTAGAGCAAATTAACCAGCTCATCTCATTTCCTACATACATCCGCAAATACATCCAGAGAAATCAGACTGAACAGGACGTTAGATATGAGCAGCAGTGCTGTGAGGGAACGACTGATGGCTAAACTCTTAGCTTTACCGTAAAAAGATAATACTAATCAAATTTTTTATTTAATATATTTTAGAGATATTGCGAAATACAAAGACGCTTTTGTTTGAGAAAACGTGTGAAACTGCTCGTAAACCAGAACTAGCCAAATAGAATACTGAGAGATATTTACTCATGTCATGCTGCGTTTCAAGCCGGCAGAAGCAGCGGTCTCAACGTCAAACCGCGCTAACACGGACAACTAGCAAGCCCAAAATATATACATAAAAAGGATTTTACAAAAAAAGACCTAAGAAGTTGACAATTTCTGAGTCAAGGAATCCTGTATCTTTTACAGCTGGCTAACTGGCAGGCAAAACGGAACGCGTGGCTGGTCAGCTAGTTAACCAGCCAGCTAATCACGCTGAACTAAACCATACTTCTTCGTGACATATTTTACATTATATAATTAATTTAAAAAACTTATATTTATAATATTATTTATTCCACAGAAATGTTAAATAGATACATGTGCTTTATATGTGCTTCTGAAAGGTCTCGAGCTCGCAAATGGCTGCCACATTTCCCCGTTAGCCTGCTAGCTAGCGGCAACTGAACGCTAGCTAACTCCCGAGTCGGTGCTACTGCGGGGGGGAATACTTTTTAATTAACTGAAAACGTTCTCAAACAATGCTAGAAAGAGGGAAATATATTTATAATACGGTTACTTACAACAAACAGGCTCAACATTGAAATCCCGTGACAATCGCTGAGAAGGCGGATAGGAGCGGGTTTTAAGCGCTAACAGCTCTTCCTCTTCACACACACTAAACAACTCAGTATTCTCGACTCAATAGTATGGGGGCGAGGCTACACGGGCGCGGGAGTCGATTTCCTATGAGTCGACTCTCTCGCTCTCTCTCTCTCTAAAAAAAAAAAACAGAATCAAATAAACAATGATTCAGTAGGTTTGGGGAGAACTAATTAGAACGAAGCTGGAGACGGAACTTAAAGTGATTTATAGCGCATTTTCTCATTTAATTGTTTTTGCTAAATATGATTGTAATTACCTTTCCAAATCTAGCACATAAAACCTGGTAATAAAAAATGTCAAGATCCAGTGTCAATCGTCATATCGACCAAACATTTATTTAATATGGCAGTATTTATATCAAACATGAACTCTTCACTACCTTGGAGCAAGTTAAGGGTGGTGTTAAACCAACTTGTGGGATCTGCTCTCTGATTCTGACTCAGAGTCGGTTCACACATATCCGGAATTGAACTCGCCGTTAAAGCCAGCCGGGTACATAGTGACGTCATATTTACGTAAAACCCTATGACAGTTTTTCCAGGGGCGTGGCGGTAAGAGTGACTCTGTCTTAATAAGATTTATATTAATGAAAGTTGTTCTTCCCAACTGTTATTTGCGTAATGTACATCCGACTCGACACGTGTTACAAATATTATTTTACAGAAAAATCTGTTGTACTTGTACGACGGCCAAGATATGCCTCAGGCCTGAATGAGTCACAGAGTCAAGTGACTGGAAAGAGTGAGCCATACGTGACGCAGAATGAGAGATGAAAAGAACATCTTCAGTTCACGCATGACCTACAGATATTGCTCACTAAATCAGCTCACATTCACGGTCATTGACTTTCAAGTTTTCATTTTATCCTGTGTATCCTGGCAGGTGGCATCCAGGATGGAGTGGTCAGGAGCAGGCAGGTGACACCCAGTATTGGGGTGTCTGGAGCAGGAGTATGACTACCAGGGAAGGGGTGTCTGGATCAGGTGGGTGATACCCTGGATGGGGGTATCTGGAGCAAGAGCAGGGGGGTGCAGCACCCTGGATGAGGTGCCAGTCCATTGCACAGCATACATCAACATGCACATAAACATACGCCTGCGCATATACACTACCCAACCAAGAAAAGTCACCATTCAGATTTAAATAAGCTTAAAAGCATCTGATAAGCATTAGACAATTACTGCAGTGATTAACACATTTTATCTTGTAACAATTCTCATTTAATTATGGTAAACATCCATGTCAAAAGACATATCGCATGGTTATGGAAAAAACTCTATGTTACTTCCTTCAGGAGGGTTAAATTATTATCCTGTAACAAGCAAAGAAAACAACAGGGGAGCTAAAACTACTGGAATTGGGTTATTGGTTCTTTGTACAAGAAATGTCACAGTTAAAAAAAAATCAGATAATTTAATATCTAAATTTTCATCATAAAGAAATTTTGAGTAGAAATCAAAGCCATATTTTAATGGAAGTAACAGCACTTCCACACATAATGTGAAAGAAAGCTCACTGGAATGGGACTAAATGGCTGTGTGGCCATAGGAAAAATACTTGTAATTGAGACTAATGAGAAAAATGGCTTAAATTTGGCATAAATAAGGAGCATAAAAATTAGACTTTGGAGTAATGAAAAAAGGTCATGTGGTCTGATAAGTGCAGATTTCTGTTCGCGAGCAATGGGCATGTCAAGGTAAGAAGGGAAGCGTGTAAATCAATGCACCCATTATTTACAGTGCTCAGTTATGTGCCTATAAAATTTACTTAGCTGATGACCTGAATGTACTGGATGACCAGGTTATCCTTTAAATTTATATTTTTTTACTGATAGCACAGGAAAATTCCAGTACAACAATGCAAAGTTACATCAGGCTCAAATTGTGAAAGACGGGTTTCTGGAAGCATGAGGAATTATTTTTACACATCAGTTGGCCACCAGAGAGAACTGACCTTAACCCATTAAAAGTCCTGAGAAGTCTTACAGAGTGGATCATCTCTCAAATCTTCAATGCAAGATCTCAACCATTAAAGCAGCTGTGGAGGAAAGTAAATGTTGTGATGTTGCATAATGTTGTCAAAACCATGCCATATCGAATGCTTGCCAAAATCAAAGCTAAAGGCGCTCCAGCAAAATATTACTGTATGGAAAATATATTCTAAAATAAGACTCATAGAAGAAGTTGTCTTCAGTCTTCAGCACAACAAAAATAGTGTTTACCCATTAAGAAAATGTTAAATGATTTCTATCAACAATATATACAAACCGAAGCAGGGGAACAGATTTAAAAGAAATAAGTTATATATATATATTTTATTTACTTATAAATATAGCCAAGCGATTGGTTTAAAGATAAAAAAAAAATACCATAATTGTTTTTTCCCCAAGAGAATCTTTATTGATGTTGCATCAATACTATCAAGTATTGCAGATGTATAAACTGACAAAACCTTCATTCAAAGAAGTGCATTCAATAGCTAAAATCTATTGCACAGCATAAATGCAATAGCCATGTATACAACACAAAATCCTACAGTCTGATGCATAGAACATTTTTAAGCAAAAGAAATAATGGTGAAAAAATTCATTAAGCAACAGTAATATGCTAACTAGAATGTAATGCATTAATGTTGTTAAATAGGTAAATAATAATAATACAAATAATAATTGTATTTATGTGGGTTCTTTGGAAAGCAGTCGATTTATCACATACACTTCATGTGCAAATGGGACCAATTATTTGTATTTATCATGTCCATAACAACAAATATCTCTTACAAACCAAAGCAAGGATTTTCACTGTATAATAATAATAATAATAATAATAATAATAATAATAATAATAATAATAATAATAATAATAATAATAAATCATAATAATAATAATTCTGAAAGGACAGTAGAAATAAAAAAGCTGTAATCTAAACAGACATTAAGAAGCAGGTATGACAGTATTAAAAATCTAAACTTACTGATACTTAAAAATGTAATTATTCATTTACCACAAAGAACATGTCACACTCATCTTATGGGTGCTGGTATAGGAAAGACAGACATAAGACACTAAGAATATTATGATAGTCCACACTAATATTATTTAGCGGAATATGACATAGCCCTATTAAATCATGAGGTTCAGATCATCATCATATTTTTCTTGTTTTTGTTTATTTTGGCTTCTTTTAAAAAAAATTCCATTGTTCGTTTTTTTGACATTTTTTTTAAACTTATTACAGCTATTACAGTAATTGCTCCGCTTTATAAGGAACTCTGCTATATGTAGAAAACAGAGGTGCATAAAGTTGTACTTAAATTCTGCCTTCCTGAAAGTGTTGCTTGTTTATTTGGTTAGATTATCTTATTATTGTTATATGTATTTTTACTGCTTTTTTTTTTTCATCACAATGAAATTGTAAACGGTTAACATTTTAAAATCATTTACATCAAAAACTGTCATGGTACTACAGTTAAAACACTGTCCAAGACTTAAGTACGTCATTATACTTTGCTGAATTATATGTGTCAAATAATAATTCTACTAATACTACTACTACTGCTATTGATAATAATCATGCAATTATTGCATTCTTGTATCACATCATTATCACAAGGTGACTGCTGGATAATTTATATGTATTTCAATATTTCATCATATTGCTGATCTTTCATTATATTGCTATAAATTAATCATAGTCCAAATTCTATGAGAAGAAAGCAAATACATTTCTGGAGCACACTGACATTCTGTTGTAAAAATTTAGATGCTGATATGGCCCTAATGCCACTTCTCAGTAGTCTGGGTACTTTGCATAATTCACACTGAACCAGTCAATACAATAGTATGGCAACAGTTTATTCACATATTACATTTAATTAGGTAAATGTGAAAAACAGCATGACATGACTTAAAAAATAAATGTAATACTCTGATCCAAAGATTAGAAATAACAGGCTAGTTGGCTAAACAGCAGATTTGGCTGTTACAAAAAGAGTATCCATTTAATAGCACTCAGGAAACCACCATGTATGGTTCCTTGTATTCTAGCACAAAATATAAAAATTTTTACTATGTTCTTAACATATAAACCCAGTGCATTCATTAAATATGTTCATTTTAATATATGCATACAAATCTTCTGAACTGATGTAAATGCAAGACGTATTAAGCTTTGTGGGATTGGTTATCATATCTGGGATGTGAGAAATAATAAAAACAAATGATCACCTCTGGATTACTAGACACATCAAGCCTTAGCTATTTAATATTGGAAATGATAAGTGCTTAGATAGTACATAATTAATAAAATGGATAATTGCCAAGATAATTTTATATCCCTACCATGGACTGACGTTAATATCAGAATACTATCAAATGATAGAGCAAAGACTGATTTACATATGTTATACAAGCAAACATATGCTAATGGGCAAAAATGAACTCTTGGTTATTTGTTGAAATGATATCATAAAAATATATGCTAGCATTATAGGGAGAGATAATACTCATGACATCATTAGTATTGTTACACATCTGAAGCTCAGTTTGCATTCAAAGTAAACATTTGGATTTGTCAAGTAAAACCTTCCACTTCAAGGATAAGAACTCCACATAGATTCCATCAAATCACAAAGAGTAGCAATAACTTCTGCGAATGTAGGCAATCTAAAAATATATATTTTTAATTTAGTCATTTAAAACTACCAAGCAAGTACAGATAAAATATTGTTTGTTTATTCTTTTTATTTATTTATTTTTTTTTACATATAATTTGTGAAATATGGCACTGAGTTAGAAACCTGTTATTTAAAGGGACAAAAGAGCAACAACAAGTTTAAACTAAATGTGACTGCAGTCAGGGGAACACATTCCCCAGAGTCAAAGAGATGGAGTTCAATTAGTCATTTTGGAGTGTGCAGTCACATGGGTAAAACTATTGCTTACGCATTGTCTGATTCTAATAAACAATAACATAAAGTACATGGAAAAAAACAATAACAGCAACACATTAATACAATAGTTATAATAACATAATATAGGCAGAAGACGCCAAACACACTTGAAATAAAAACATAATCAAATCAGACCTTTTAAAGCACTCAAAGAGATACAGCATAAAGTTTCCGTGTCCTACTTTATCTTTGTTTTCATGTTGTTCAGTCTTTCCTGTTTTTGTTGTTACAGGTGTTACTTGTGTGACTGTAGACCACTAGATAATAAATGATGTTTAAGGTGGCCCGTTATGTAGGGCACAGTAGGAAGCCTGAGAAGGATGAATGAATGTATTCAGTGGAGTAGAGCCCATTTGCTTGGTCAGATGGCATCTGCACCCAAACTTGGTCATTTTCTTTGAGCTCCAGCACTGCACTACCTGATGCCTGGTCCATATAGCCCTTCTTGTATTCATCATATGTGTATGTGGCAGGCACATTGTTTCTGTATAGTGCCACCCACAGGCTGGTTCCCTTTACATGAACGTGGTAAGCAAAGTAGTAAACCCCAGGCATTGGGCTTGTAAAGATGCCAGTGGCAGGATTATAAGCATTCTGCCCATTGTAGAGAGTCCTGTCAAATTTGATAGGCATACCAGATGGTGGGAATGGCGTTGTGAGAATAGCTGTGAAAGCTGGCGCTGCAGTAGCAGAGAGTTCAACTCCAAACTGTGGTTTTCCATTGTGACCTGGTATTGTTTCCCCCCCAACATCAGGCCCTGACACTGCTATTTTGGAATCTCCATTAGAAGGACCAGGTGGGCCAGGTGGGCCAGGTGGACCTGGAAGACCTCGTGGACCACTTATTCCAGAAGCGCCTGGTTTTCCTTGTGGTCCCTGTGGACCAGGCATTCCGTGATCTCCATTCTTTCCATTTCCTGGTGGTCCTGGTGGGCCTTGCTCTCCTTTCAACCCTGGAATGCCCTGTGGTCCCATATGGCCTGTGGGTCCTGGTGACCCAGGAATCCCAGCTACACCACGTGATCCAGGAGACCCTGCAAGCCCATTTTCTCCTTTGGGGCCTTGAGGCCCAGCCAGTCCAGGATTACCAGGCAAGCCAATGTGACCAGCATCACCTTTAGGACCTGGTTTTCCAATTGCTCCACTTGGCCCAGGAAGCCCTTTATCCCCTGGGAGTCCAGGCTTACCTGACAACCCACTGGGTCCCTGATCCCCTCTTAGTCCAGGCAAGCCAGGTGGCCCCTGGGGACCATTGTCTCCCTTCAAACCAGGCAATCCATGTTTTCCTGGGAGACCCATTGGACCTGGTAAACCTGAAGGTCCAGGCTGCCCGGCTGGCCCTGTTTCTCCTGATAGACCTCCTATCCCGGGTTCACCTTTATCACCTTGACCTCCTGGTAATCCAGCAGGGCCTCTGTCTCCTTTTTGTCCTGCAAGACCAGGTTTACCATAACCAGGAGCCCCAGGAAACCCATTTTGGCCCCTTTGACCTGGTTCACCTTTGGGTCCAGTTGGACCTGGTCTACCAGGTACACCATCCAAACCAGGTTTTCCCACTCCAGTTAATCCAGGTGGTCCTTGTGGTCCTGTAGCACCAGGTTTTCCTGGAAGACCTTGGTCCCCTGGAAGCCCTTGTTCTCCTTTTGCTCCAGAAAGCCCAGGTGGCCCATTCAGTCCAGGCTTTCCCACACCTAGATTACCAGGAGGTCCAGGGGGTCCCTGAAGGCCATTAGGTCCCCTGAGCCCAGGTGGACCTGGATTGCCATTGCCATTTTCACCCTTGTCTCCTTTATCGCCAGGCAAACCACGACCACCTTTTAGTCCGGGTTCACCCTTAGTTCCTGGGGGGCCCCGAGCTCCAGGAAGCCCAGGTTTGCCATTTAATGAGAGACCTGCAGGACCAGGTGATCCTGGTTGCCCTGATAATCCACGTGGCCCAGGCTCACCTTGAAGTCCTTTGTCACCATCATTTCCTGGTAGTCCTTTGGGCCCAACCTTTCCTGGCAGACCAGGTAGTCCTGGCTTTCCAATTCCTGGCAGCCCTGCTGGGCCCTGTGGTCCTGGCTGACCATTGAGACCTGGTTTCCCTATTCCAGGTTTCCCGTGTAATCCTGGGGGCCCAGGTGGTCCCCTGGGTCCTGGCTTCCCTTGTGGGCCAGGCTCCCCTTTCACGTCCATAGGAGGTGGATGGTCTGAAAAGAAAGTCAAAATTAAAGTACTTTCTTTAAAGTAATTTTTATGAAATACATAGACATGCAGACCCATTTAATTCCCTGCAGCATTAGTAAGTGAACAGAAAGAACAAAGAACAGAGTTATTAGTAGTTTAGTCATTATTTATAAGTATTATTTCCCAATAAACAAAGATATTTTTTAAATTTTGACATTGCAATTTCTGACTACTTTAGCTGCTACAAGTATATGCATCTTTTCCTTAAACAATGTTTGTTCTTCTTTCTCTTGTTGCCTGATGTGTATGTGATTCTCTGATTCGATTTATATTGTGTTTGATGTATTTTACCTAATTAGATAATGTTTGCTCATTTGATCTTATCTGCTATGTGTACCAGTTTGACAATAATTTGAGGAGTTATTGTTGCATAGCATAACTGATATTGATAATGTTAACACAATATCTTATTACTTGCTTGTACCAGCCTTAACTTGTTCTTATAACTTACACTGGCCTGGATTTGGAGTTTGTTTTGATCTTTAAAACTCCTTAGCTTATGATTATACTATTCAGATGAATTATGAAGCTTTTTACACTCACTCACTCAGTTGCTTATTGTCTATACTACTTTATTCTGACTACAGGGTTGTGGGGGGCGTGGGGCCTATCCCACGAGACTTAGGGCACGAGGTGGAGTACAATGAAATCATTCCCGTATTGTGTTCTCTGTGGCAAAATCTCATCTATCAGACATAATGAATACGCATAACAAAGGCAGCTAGCAAGCCTTATTCCTTATGTGTTGATTTTTAAGGAAAACCTAGAGCAAAGATCTATGGATCTTAGAAACTGCGCTTAGTTAGAATTAATGGATGGAAAATATTTTTTTGGTATCCATTGAATACCATTGCCATTAATCATAGGTTTTCTGTGGTGCTTTTGAAAATTATTGTTATGTAACAGATGGCATTAGTGTGGAGCACAGATTTTCCATGTTGCCCTAGAAATCAGATAAATAAAGTTCTAAAGAAGCACACTTAAAACCTCATCTTTAAATATGTAAATGAGTAATGCATGTTGTGTGCAATATAAATGCAGAATAATGTTAAAAGAAAAACCAAAGGATATATGTTCCATATGTTTTACTTTTATCATCCACTAGATGGTAGTAGCTGCACTTGTCTACTACAGTCAGGAGTCTTGCATTTGGAACAAACTTTAAAACATTAAACCTCTGCCACCTGCAGTATTTACAGTAGCTCCAGATAAAGCTGATATAGTTTAAAGAATTATGAATTACATTTTCAGCAGAGATTGGTTGCAGTGCGGCTTATTATTAGTATTCCTTGTTGCTTATTATTAGTATTCCTTACTTGTTATTATTCTTTTTGTTCCCTGATTTTTGGTAATGATTTTTTTTTTCATGCTGTGTTACAGGAAAAAATGCATGAACACGTCTGACGGTATCCGGCTATTCCGCCCAGGCACTGGTGCCACAGAACTCTTTCCATCCTCACCAGGTTTATTTGTCACACTGTTCCATTTCATACCCATATGTGTACTTGTGCAGGTTTATAGATCTGGCGGCAAGGATAGAATGGTACAAGAGAAGGCTTTACTTTCAGAGATAGAACCATCTAGAACTCTAAAACACTTTATCCAAAGAGCATATTATTTATTACCGTTAGTTAAATCCTAATTGAAGTTTTTCACGCTGAAGCATTAAGATAACAGAGGGCATCGGTGGCTCAGTGGTAGGTTTCACCCAATGCCCAAACCTAGGCCCAAGCCTAGATAAAATGGGAGGGTTCTATCAGGAAGGGCATCTGGCGTGAAAACTTGTGCCAAGTTGTGTGCGGATCGGATGGACCACTGTTGTGATCCCTCGGTGGGAGCAGCCGAAAGACTAATAACAACAACAACATGCATCAAGCTAACAGCGTACACACACACAGATCAATAACACAGGGATCAGATGCTGAGATGGGCTAGTCCTTTACTGTATATCTTTCTAAAGCTAGGATCATTGAAGACTTTTTAAGCATTTGACGCAATCTGAATGTCGATTGGAACAAACTGGTCTCATATTAAACAATCCTCAACATATAAAGAAAATGTATGAACCCATAAGTACAATTACTTGGAGTTGCCCCATTAAAGATTTAAGCTCATTGCCTCCTCCTCCTCCTCCTCCTCCTCATCATCATCATCATCATCATAAAGCACTACTATTAGAGACTTAGTCTGCTATCCTTTAACAGCCCCACAATCACAAGTGTTATATTGCTTTTATTCAGCAGCTCCATTATTGTGAAAACTTTATTGTTTTTTTTTTCTTTCGTGTATTCCAATTTCATTTCTTCAATCTCTGTTCCAAAAATAGTGTTAGAGTCAAATGTTGCCAAGTAACAAACACTTCCTTGCAAAGGTGATTAAGAGGTTGTTTGGTCAAAAACTTGTAGACTCAAGTGAAGACAGCATTTCATGTTAAGCCCTTAAATTATTTGCTGACCCGGTAGTTGTCACCTGTAACATTTTAATCTCACACGCTCCCATTAAATGAATAGAAGGTTAATGTCCTATAATTCAATGATTAAAATTTATCCAAAGTGGAGTGAGCCTGAATATGGGTGTGCCAGAATATCCCCGCTCATGCAATGTCTCTACCTTGACCAATCAGAAATTAATAAATTGCTCGACCAGATCTTGATTGATGTATGTAAAATAATAATAATAATAAAACGAGCATGCCGTTCATCAAAACAAAGGATGTTTTTGGCTAGCAAGTGTGGTCAAATTATTCTAGCAATGTCACAATAGCAGATTTTTTATTACTTTTCAATACTCCCCTCCGACCCCGAGCCAGCTAAACACACCGCCTGAATCCCCCCTCAAGAAATAGTTCCAACATCCTTGCTTGTGATCCTTCCTAGCTTTAGTAGATGACATACAAGTGTTCTGATCCTTTTGCCTTCCCGGCTTTCTCATAATATCCTGGCTCCCTCAAGCCTTTCAGCATGCTTTCTGACATTATTTCCTTCCCCTCCTTTCCTTTTTGTTACCCTCCCTAAGAATAAAGTATATCCACCTGTGATATAGTGTTCCAAAGGGAGTTAACCTGAACCCTCTGAATCCCTCTCTAGTCTTTTCTTTTAATCTTTATCCCTTCTGATGCTTTCACAATGCTCCTCGTAAATCACTGAGGTGAGCTGAGACACTAAACAACAACCTGTTCCTGTCCTCGCATTGTTCGTCTTTGCTACTCCCTTAGTCTGACACACATTTGGCTCTTTTTTTCCCTGACCACTCACTGTCTGGAGAAAGTCTATTTCTCAGACTAAAGACAGAGATTATGTGATGTGTCCAAGTGGGACATGATGATTCAAGGAATTGCCTATGTGGCACTCATGGGTACAAAGGAGACACTTTTATCTGCTATCACTCACCGATCATATCACTCAAGGAGTGCAATCTCTGTGTAATTATAGATCTTTTACAAATGATAATCTGTCAAGTTTATGTCAACCCATAGGTTTGCACTGGCTATAAACAGTTCATCTTACATTAGTTGCCAACCTCTAAGGTCCTCCTACATTGGCTGTAAGACCCGGTCTCACAGTTCCATGCCAGAACTTCAAATACTCATGCATTACACAAATATCTTAGGGTTCTACTTACTTATCTAATCTAAATGATTTTATTGCCTTGATTTTATATATATTCACTATTTAAATGAAAATGGCTGACCTCTGTCACTGTCACTTTTGTCATTAGTTTGAATAGCTTAGCTGTCCTGTTTGTCCCTTAGCTTAGCTAAGTAAAAGTTGAATGGTGTACAAACCTCAAAGCTGAATGGCTAACATTATCTCCTGATTATGTGCGCATTCATCAGACAAACTGAACGCCTAAAATGTTTGAAGTGATTATAGTAAAAATGTCCCAGCTGTGATAAACAAGGATAATTGAAAGGTCACATCCATGACAACGAATACAAAGGCGGCCATTGCGGGCATGGCTTCATTCTAAAAATCTCTAAAAGCCTTTATTTCTACATTCTACATCTACTATTCTTTTGCATAGACTAAATTGAGCACTATAATGTTATAGTGATGACATTAATGCTAAAACATGTTAATCTGATGTTGTCGGACTTTCGGCTGCTCCCATCAAAGGGTTACCGCAGTGGACCATCCGGTCCACACACAATTCGGCACAGCTTTTCTGCCGGATGCCATCCCCTCCCATTTTATCCGGCCTTCAAACCGGCACTGTATCCAGTAGCTAAGGTTTGGGAAGGAATTGAACTCGAGCCTTCCACAGGCACTGTAAAAACTGAGACTGGGGTGAAGTAATGTTTGATAAAAAATATGATTAACATTTACACAAATAAAAAGAGTGCGGGTTGTTTTAAACGACATTAAGCTTAATTCAGCAAATTTGAATAAATTTTATGAAATGAATTTATTTTACTCAACTTTTGTTGAAAATTATTTGACCAAATATATTGAGTAGAAATTAAGTGAGGAAAATTAAAGTCACAAAAAAAAAAAGGATGGATTTAACTCAAAAGACTCTGATTTTAATTAACTTCCACTTCCGCCTGCATCACATGGACATTGCCCATACGAGCTTGTTGGATTGCCTACATTTCAAGTAAAGACCTGAAGGTAAGATGTTTTGCCCTTATTTTTAATGAATGCATTTCTAGTAGCAATGTTGGTGTAGTGAAATTGGACAGATTAACATTAGTTAAATTCATTGCACACGAGCTGCCAAAATTAAAAGCTAATATAGTTAACAAGTGCTTAAAGTATCTTTAAGTAACTGAAATCACGTTAATGCTAAAGTTATGTTAACTTGTTATTGGTGCTGAATTTGCGGAAAACAAAGTAATTGCATTCTGTTTGTGTGTGACAGACATCTTGATTTGATTCAGGCCATGGTTAGGACTGCGGAACTTAGGAACTAACTATATAAATCTGGTAAGAACTTATATCCTTCTAATTTAAAATGATAATGTCCCCTTCTAGATTTGACCAATTCTGTGGTGGCAGCCTGGTATCTCTTTCCCCTACCCCTCGTCAAAGTATGATTAGCGAAAATTGCCACATGAGAGACTACAAAATGCACAGTACAGGTCAAATAAACGTAAGTCAGTCAGGGTTAATTTAGGCGATTTTGATATTTTATTTAATGACTACATTTTAACAACGTTAATAAAAAATAAATAAATAAACGTTTCCTATTTCCATTTCAACGCGCTCAAGTTTAACCTTTTCAACCAATCATTTGCGTGTGAACGTGCGAATCCTGTCTCAGCTCTTCTTAACCCGGGCACCTGTTAGCGTGCTAACCGAGTCAAAGATGTTGTTAGCTTAAAGTCCGAGAAAATGCTGAGCGACATGGCAGCCTCAACTTCGCCGGCGGCTTGTCAGGTGGGAAGAAAGAGTAGCGATGATCTGGTGTTTGTATAACGTTAGGGTAAATGTTATCGTGTTTTAGTGACTGCTTCGCCTTTGAACCTAGTGATAATCACCCCAGAGCGGGTCTCTCACTCCGTGTATCCGGGTGTCGTAAGTTAACGTTAGTTACAGGTAATATTGTCCAATGCAGACCTCTGGGTAGTAATTAGCATAGGCGCTATTCCTGTGTTGTGTGTTGGATGCCACAAGTGGGTTCTTATCTGACTGACATTTGCTAACATGACAAGCTTTCTAAAATATCTACATGACGTACAGAACCAGTCAAATGTTTGTACACATTTAACTGAATGTGAAAGTGTGTCATAACTTTTGACTGGTACTGTATCTGAATCTAACATGTTTTAAATATCTTTTGTCATAAAGTCTTTAACATTTGACTGAGTTAATTCTGATAAGTTCCCTGTCACGTGTTTTATACTATTAGTGACTGTAATTTGAATGTATGAACAAACACCTATTTTTTTGCACACTTTTACAGGTGCATGCAGTCTCTGACTGACTGAAATTTATCAACAGGTATTTATACACACCATACATACAATGTGTCAGGGATTTTGTCATCAAACTGGACTGTATGATGTTCTTGACAGTTAGGACCAGAAGTTTTTGGACAGTGACATAATTTTGGGTCTGGACACCACAACAATGGATTTGGAATGAAAAATTGTGCTTGAAGTGTAATATCTTTAAACACAATAGCTTTAATTTTAGGGCTTGGCCTTCCTATTTTTGAGGTTGGCATCCTGTGACAAAACCACTGTATTCAGTCTGGCTTAGAGTCACTGACACAGATCCCCCTACATCCGAGAAGGTGTTCTTGTTCTTGACAGCTTTCTAAAGGGGATTTTCTTCAGAAGAGGAGAATTCTTCTGTAATCCATCACAGTCCAGAATGTTGTTGCTGAGCTCACCAGTCACTTTTGTTTTTTTAAGAACGCACCAAATAGTGAATTTGCCCACACCTAATGTTTTTATTGTCTCTCTGATGGATTCGTTCTAGCTTTTTTGCCTAATGATGCTTGTTCCCCTGCAGTAACAGGTCTTTAGACTTCACATGGCCAGATGATCCAGGATCCAAATACAACACTTAAACTCTAGACCTTTTATCTGTTGACTTGTTAATGAACTCAAGAGGAAATACACACCTGGCCATGAAACAGCTGAGGAGCAAGCTGTGCCAGTATTTTTGCGCCACCAAAAATAGGTGTCTATGTACGTAAATGTCTGTAATGCCTGCACGGTTCATCCATTTTTTTTTTTTTCCGACCAAGCCCTTAAATGTCACTGTCTGGATACTTCTGGTCCTATCTGTACTTATTACTTCAGGGTAAAGCTCATTTTGCAATCTGTTTTCTTAGAGAGAAAGGTATTACAGTAACTACAGTATTAAATACAGTAAGATGATATTGAAGGTTTTTTTTCTGCCATTTCAGGCCTAAAACAGTCCTAGCATCAACATGACAAGGGATCTTATGATGTGCTGCTTGATGGAGTATATAGGGGAACTAGATCAACTCATCAAAGAGTATGATGTAAGTGAAATACAAATGTGAAATCAGTAATAAAAAAAAAAGGTGCTCTCTTGCTGGCTCTTGAAAAGGGCATACAGATTTTTATTGACTTAAGCCATACCTAAATTTCTCTTAAATAAATGGAAAATGATTGTGTTTTATCATGTAATCATTCAATTGTGTCAAAAGTTAAGGCTATTTGGAATTTTCATTAAGAGATGTTAAGGACGACTGCAGTAATATGTTACCTGCAAAATGTTTTTTTTTTTTTTTGGAAAGTGATATTTCTCTTACTATTTCTGTTCATACATTGTTAAAACAACTTGATTTTTATATACATATTTTATTACTTGCCAATTTGACACATTTGTATACGAGAGTTTACATTGAGCATACAACTGAGACAAGATGCATACTTGATTATGATAGAGATCATGTTTCATGAATAATTTACTCAGGAGGTCTAAAGTGATGAGACATAAAGTAAGGTATGGTAAACTATTCATCAGTACGTAAGGAGTAACACCAAGAGAATGTGGGTTATGTCTACATGAATTGATAGTTTTAATAGATTCGGTTTACAGCTATTTAGAGTGAGGTTTCCAATCTTGATACATTTTTTTTTTGTTTTTCCAGAATGTTGATGGAGACAGTATGTTGGATGACCTTGCTATGTGACCAAGAACATTGTGTCAGATGAGCCAGTGGACACTGGGATCATAATTGAGGGGGTAAATGACTGGGCTGGATATTGTTTCGAATGCTTGCTGCATGATGGTTGGCCTGACCTATGCAGTAGATCTTGCCTATCCCAAGACCTCAAGTACACATTTGAGACTTTTCAGAAAATGTCCCTGGAGCTTCTCTTTAAGAAATGTAATATTTTTGTAAACTCTTTGAAATGGCCTCCCTCAGTTATGGACCTGCTCAGGTGGTGGTGAAGTTATTAACATTAATTTTATGATGTGGTTAAGTGATTACAAGATAATTATTTATTTATTTTAAACCTTTGCCAAACCCATTTACAATGTTTTAAAATATTCTAAGTCTGTTGTAAAGCAATATTCATGTGCCTACATAAGCACTTAATCTTGTGCATACTGCCTGTTTCAAGGCCTCTTCATAACATGTGTTCAGATGTTTTGTAGCTTGTATGAGGCTTCAGCCAAGTTGCACAAATAAATGATTTCACATTGTTACATGTCTTGTGACTTTACTTACATTCATAATGTCAATTTCTTGGTACTGTAATTTATTTAAGTAAACTGTAGTTATTGCAATAAAAATTAAGCGGGAAAAGTGAGTTCTCTTAAGCAGCATAATGCAAAAATATGATCTTACAATATTCATTTATTTAGTCATCTTGAATCATTTACACTTGGAAATTTCATAAAAAATTATATATTTTACGTATATGTTTAGTAAATATACATTTATTTAGGATAGATATTTAGTATACAGTATATCAATTACATTTTAATAAAATTATTAGTAGATTGAAACAAATTTTAGGCGGGATAATGAGTAAGTATGAAACCTGTTTTTGTTTAAATTGCTTTATATTTACTTAATGCATTTGATTACATGAACTCAAAATTTACTATATTATATTTCTTTTTAGTAAATATCAATTACATTTTAACAAAATTCTTAGTAGATTGAAACCAATTTCAGACCAGATAATGAGTAACTGTAAAGCTTTAATTTGCTTTATATTTACTTAATGCATTTGATTACATCGACTCATAATTTCCTATATTATTACTAAATGCAACACAATTTAGCTGTTGCTTTTATCACAATGAACTTAATAATTTTATTAAATTTAAACAAATTATTTAATGGATTTTACTCAATAATTCGACACTTAAAATCTACTAATTATTTTAAGTGTCACTTTGTTGCCTCAATTTTTTGGAGTATCCAGTGGTCAAATTTTTTTTAGAGTGTATGCAGTTAGTGTGTACTTACCAAGATACTGACCCTTCCCCTCTCTAAAGGGGGGGCCGAACGGACCCTTCATCATAGGCTGCATGTACTTCATCTGCGGCATAGGGGCGTAGCCACCACCCAGGACATTACTCCCAAACATCAGCAGCAGCACACATATGGACACCAGTGTCATCTTCTTTGCTCAGAATCTCCAATCTGTGAAGAGAAAAACAGAACGAATAAGTGACATTCCACTTCACTGTGCACTCCTTTAAAGGAAATATTCGCACACTCAATTTCACAAGTCTGTTGGTAAGATCCAGTTATCACTACTGAAAGCCCAGTGTGCCAAAGGACTTTTGGAAGCTGCAACACCTAAACTGCTCCAGGTTTGATTCTGACGACCTGACATACTTCTAGTTATGAATTAAAAATTATTATAATTATAAAGGCATTACTGAAATTATTACTTCCAAAGACTTTTTCATATGTATGTGTTAAAATTCCATTCCAAAATCTTTTTAGATGCAATATTTATATTGGCCTAATTGATATGTTTGGTTAAGTCCTAAGACAGCCAGATGTAGCGCTAGTAGCTGGAGAGATACTCTGTAGCATTGCCAAACCTAAACCATTCATGCTACAGGGACTTGAAAGGTGATAGCTACCTTATGACTGAGCACTGTCTAAGAAACACTGCATATCATATAGCATAGAGACTTCATTCTACATGGTTGTTTGCAGGCTGGATAATTAAAGTTTAAGCTAACAATAAGAAGGAATGTTTGCCTTTCACGGGTAGGGCTTAGTGATCTTGACTGCCTGTTTGTTTAGCTTGTCATTCCTGGTGACAGCTGTACCTGTTTACTTTCATTCGTTCCAAGAAGAACTTGATCCTCATGTTACACATCATACCACGCTTACATTTTACCAGGTGTATAGGACGAGCCACTGGCTGGGAGCAGCCCGGCTGTGACAGGAATATAAATAAATGGGCCCTTAAACAGTGGATATCCAGGGGATAGCCGATATCTGCGAAATATTTCTCTTGTCCTGATGCCCTGATCCACGCTCCACATACAATATGTAAGTATAGTTTCTTTAGACACTCCGTCAAGCACTACTGTAATCCTTGGACTCATCTTTTTCACTTGTCCCGATGGTTTCCAGACAATCTTGTACTTTTATTGAGTTTGACAAGCACTCTGGAAATCCAAATGTCTCCCAGCTCTCCACATCAGTGCTGCAGAAATCCCCCATGAACAAAGGCACGGCTCATAGGAGCGTTGCAAAAATCTGCGTCTGAAGGAATCATGGACATCCAGTCTATCATTTTAATACTTTATACTGTAGGTTTCAGCTTGCCTGAGAACTTTGAGAACGAGAAGTGTGGTTATTTTTGAAGCTTGGATTGCCTTATTTGGACCCTTTACCAGTCTACTTCACTTTTTCTCACTTTTTTGTCCCTGCAATATGACACTGTGAAATATAACCAGAAGTCTCCTCCTTGCAATTCATTCAAAATGGAAAAAAAAAAAAAAAAATTCAAACCTACAATCAACATTTTGATAATATTGAGGAATCTTCAGCACTTATTGTTTAAAATTAATAGAAGGGCATTGGTATTTCCGTGGTTGTTTTTTTCAGTGCCATGCGGAAGGCATGGGTTCAATTCCCACTCAATGCCCAAACCCCGGCCACTGGATACAAAATGGAAAGAGCATCTGGCATAAAACCTATGCCAAGTTGTGTGTCCGGACTGTGATGACCCCCCTCAACTGGAGCAGCCAAAAGCCTAACAGTTGTTTAACATTATTGTTCTTATCATTAATAAGTCTGATGTGCATACATGAAACAAATCTTCTAATCAGTTAATTGATTTCGCTGGTAATTCAGTCTGGGAACTAGATTATAAAGTCTCCTCTATGGTAATGTCTCATTTACCAGCGATTGCTGTTTAATTGGAGCACAGTTACACATACAGTATATGCGATGCCTGTTCCACTAACCCAAACACTTAGTTTTGTAAAAAATTTTTTAGTTAATTTGAATAGTTCTTAACTGTTGTGTACTGACTGTGTATAATGTCTTGTCTGTAAACAAAAATGTACAGTGTTGTTATCTATGTCTGTACCTTGAGAGTCATCAACAGCTGGAATAGAATTCCTTGTGTGTATGTCTCTGTGTGTGTGTGTGTGTGTGCGTGTGTGTGTGCACACATACTTGGCCAACAAACCTCATTCCGATTCTGATTCTGAGAAAGAAAAAACAAACCCAGCAACAACAGACTCATAAAATAAAAGTGTTTTTTTTTTTTGTAATGAAAAATTTTATGCATGTTTGACTCAAATCAAGGATACATGGCAAACAGCAAATCTGTTTAGAGCGACACCATTCTGGCTTGATGTTCCTCCCCTGGCAACGCTAACCGTCTAACTGAATCGTCTGAACAGAGGCGGAAGAAGACTCAGCCATACCATGTTTTCCCACTCAACACGCTGCCAAACGGGGCATTCTGTGGCCTGTTTGCTTTGCCAAACTCTCTGTGGTTTGCTGGCTTTCTCCTCTTTTATCATTTTCATTTTTTATTATTATTATTCCTGGAAGGGGGATGAAGGGTCTCTTTGGTTCCCAGAGGAAACGGTTAGGCTGAAGTCTCATGGCGAGGCTTCTTAGCGGTGTGCGATTTTTTTTTCCTTTTTTTTTTTCTGCCATGGTGAGCACATATTTTTGTGGTTTGCCATAGAGTTTTACTGCAGCGTAAAAAGCGGAGCGAAGCTTAGAAACCATGAGCAATATTCATGTCTGTGCTAGCATCTGTGTTAGTGCTTGTGAAGGAACATACGCTTCCTCTTAGCTCTCAAATGTAGCTGTTTCCCACTCCAGGAAAAACACAATCACGAGACAGACTGGGAGGGAAAGAACAGAGGCCAGAAACAGAGGGAACAAGAGACGGAGAGAGAGAGAGAGGCAGAGAGAGAGAGTGGTGGTGGCAAGTCAGTGTTTGGTGGTTGAATGCTTGGCTGAGGATACCAGGGGTGGTACTAATCCTAGTGGCTGTGGTTTTGTGGGGAAAGTAATTTCGATGTGTTTAACAGTGTACGCAATGTCGAGCAGGCGTCCTAACACTCTCGGCGATCAAAATCAGACATTACTTTCCTTCCCCAGGCCAGCACAATCTGTTTATCAAATATTTGTCTTGAAAAGGGCTGCAGACACAGTTAAATAGTCTCACGCAATCTGTCTGGCCAAACGTTCACCCGTGTAGCCGCATGTATTCACACACTCTCTGTTTACAATATATACTGAAACCGAGATCTGAAACATCCATGCGCGCACCACTGATGGATGATTGCCAAACAACATGCCTACGAGAAGGATAAAAGCAAAGAACCTCCGAGAACGCCAGAACCACTCATGACAATTAAAGGTAGGGTATCCAACCGAGCATAAAATGGACCAATCTGGCAGATGTCAGTGAATTTATTTCAAACAGATTTCTCAGAACAAGGTCTCGTACAAGCATTTATGGGAACAGGCGCCAGAATTGAAAACAGAACATCATATTTATTTGAAATGAAAAAAAAAAAAAATGAAAAAAAAAAGTTAGGTATACTTAATAAATTAGTTATACTGTAAAATAGTTTACCTAAAGTGGATCAGTAATAAGTGTCGAACATAAGCCGTTTCCGGAAATCATACAGTTGCTCGGAGATGGAAGAAGAAACATCAGCGGGATAATTTAACCTTTTTCTCTTCACCGACCACAAAGCACCGGGGCCAAGACCAACACTGTAATCTCTAAACCTAACATTGCAGCTCAGGTGACAACTAAAACACCAGAACCCCCAAGAACCATAAGTAAATACGCTCCGAGAAAAAAAAAAAAAAAGGTAGACCTTCTTTTCAACACCTTCATTCAGCATCAAGTGGCTCTTACCAATGTTTATGGAGTGTGTACTGCACTAAAAACCACAGTGAGCGTTTTGGACCGTTGCCCTTCTCAGGTGGAGACACAGTAAGCACCAAGGGCACTGAAGATATCCATGACAGCGGATCGCAATCTTCTGTTACAAACCACATAAGCAATGCTTTTGTCCTCCAAGCTCATACAGTAAAAACATCTGTAATAAACACAGATTGTGTGGGGTTAAGTAAACGCATGTGTGGGTTTCCAGAGTACATATCTGGTGCTTATTGAGTAAGAGCAGGAGCAGGAAAATGAACATCACTTTTTCATACTGAGATTTATTTATTTATTTTTCAGCAGAGAGTAAGTGGCCAAGCCTTCACTTGTCGACCATTCTCATTCGGTCGCTCATATTCCAAATCTACAGTTTGTGATCTGCCACTTAAAAGTCGCCCGGAGAGCACCGTTCAGCTTGTGTGCAAACATAAGCAAGCAATTATGGCACGGTACGCACTCACGTTTTTGATGGCATGCCACATTAGTGGTGGCCCCTTACCCAGCTCGTGTGTTTGGAGTCGAGACGGAGGTCTGACTAAATCGGTTCTCAGAAAGCGATCCTCGGAGAGACGGTGGCTTGAGACGCAGGCCACAAAAGGAGGTCTATACCACGTAGCCATCCCCCTGCTCGGTTGACATTTAACAGAATCATTAGAAATAAATTATCCATTTAATGTTGCAGGCACTTGCCGAGGCATGACGTAAGCTGTTTACACTCCTAGCACAAATTTGGCTTTCAGTTTTCCATCCATCCCTCCATCAGCAGGACTTGCAGCCTTCCCCAGCTCCCACAGGGGATTATGTAATGATGCTCAGCTAAGGCTCACGTCAAGTGAAGTGACAGGCATGTTAATATAATCGCCTCTCCTTTGCAGTTCCACCTCATCTAAACAGGACTTCCACATACTGAGAGCAAGGGAGGCTTGGTAAGTGGCGCGTAGGATGTGGAAAAATATTTCCCTGATAATTCCGATGTGGATCTCTTTCTTCTCCGACTCTTTACAAATTCCTGTGGAACCGTAGCACACAACAGGCATAATTCATCTTGCTTGTGTTTTGTGCTTGGCTTCGGGAATGACGCTTGGGCTGGGAGTAGGCGTTATAGGAATACAGTTTACAGGAGCATGCGCTCACAAACACACTGCTTACTCGACAGATGTTTGCACTGACAATAACCTGATGTGTTTCATCAGCATGAGCTTTAGTTAAAGGGGCTTCAAAAGTTGAAGTCAATTAGGGAGATGTCAGCTAAAATGATATAGGCCACTAGGGTGTCCAGAAAATTGTCAGAATATTTGAGAAGCTTGCAAGTCCAGTCTTTCGACCTGCTCTATCTAGATAATATGTACAGTACTCTCCCTCTTTATTTTTTCTCTCTCTCTCACTGTTGAGCTATGAATTGCACCTCGGAGTTACAAGTGATCTCACTCACTCACTCGCTCATCGTCTATACAGTTTCATCCTGTATTCAGGGTCGCAGGGAGCCTGGAGCATGCCAGGAGACTCCTATGCCTCCTATTCCAGGAGACTTAGAGCATTCGGCGGAGTACACACATACAGTATACACTCATTCACACATTTGGGTAAAGCCAATTAGCCGAATCGGCATGTCTTTGGACTGTGGGAGGAAACCGGAGGACCCGGAGGAAACCCACCACCCGGAGCAAACTCCATGCACACAGAGACGGGAATCCGGGAATCGAACCCAGACCCTGGAGGTGCAAGGCGACAGCGCTAACCACCATACCACCGTGCCGCCTTACATGTGAACTATGTAGGAATAAAAAGGCAATGAACGACACTTTTAGGTTCAACTTTTTTTTTTTGGAAATTAAGACAATCTAATAAAACGAGTGTTTCTTTGCACTGCTAGTAGATTTTGTGTTTAGATGTCGTGTTATAAGGTCTAGAGCAGGCAATAGATTCATTTTCAGGTTATATGGTTTCCATCCCATTTCCAAAACATTCCAGTAAGTGGAGTTTCTGGTCTGAATCGACCCTAGGTGTGAAGTTGTGCATTCCCGCTTCATGCCTAGCGTTCCCAGGATAAGCATAAGAATCCAATACGATCCTGAAGAGGATGAAGTGGATGTGAATGAATGAATAACGTATGTGAATATACAGTGAAATGGATGTTGGATGAATATTTAACTGACTTATTAAACATTTTTAACTGTCTTTCCGGGGCCTGGATAGAATCGAGGTCCATCTCATGGTTCGGTTCTCTTAGTTAAAATAAATAAATAAATAATTTTTTTGTTAAATAAAACCATAAATCAGACCACTCTCAAGATTCCACAACATTAAAAATAATCACATCATTCACAGCACACACATTTGTTTCCCAGAGTGAGATTAGTTCCCCTTACACCATCTCACACCCACTCACACATGTAGACCACAGTGTAGATATACAGACACATCTCCAGACATGACTTTTCAACCAAAGTATTTCACATTCACATTCTGGTCGACGGCAAAAGGAAAAAAAAAAAACAACAACAAAAAAAACACAATAAAAGCATTTTAGGTCAGCCAGTCAACATTTTTAGAGACAGATAAATGGCTGTGGAAGGGAAGTTGGTAATCTCCTACTGAGATGAACTATGTTTCAGTATTTGCGGAGAAACATCATTAAGGCGGATGAAAATACAATCCAGGTGTTACCTTAAGACAAGACAGCTTAGCACACAGGAAAGCATAACCATTCTTTCCTATTTTGCAGGAAGGGGGGGGGGGGGGGGGGGGGGGAGTATTTGTAAAAGAGCGTTCACAATCAGAAACTGATGTCTGGGGTTCTTAAGAATCCTGAGGGAACAGAGGGAATAAAGACAAGAAGAATGTCCAGTTATTGAACCTTTTGAGATCTGTTACAAACTTCAGATTTTTCATCCACTTGTAACCGTGTAACGTACTGATTATATGATTATAGGACCATATGATTATTACAATAATAAGCTAATATTATAAGAGCAGAGAGTGGAAATATATAAATGTTTTGCTGATTCTACACCTAAACCCAACCCTGACCTTATCCTCAATAAACAGAATGAAAGCTTTGGCGCTTTTAGATTTATTATTATTATTATTATTATTATTATTATTATTATTATTATTATAAAGCATCAGTTTTTCACCTGGAAATTTTACATATGTGGCGGCACAGTTGCTTAGTGGTTTGCAGCACCAGGTTCCAGGTTGGATTTTCTCCGGGCACTCTGGTTTCCTCCCACAGTTCAAAAACGTGCAGATTAGACTATCCGATGTTCCCAGATTGCCTGTAGTGTGAGTGTGTATACTGTATATGTGTGTGCCCTGTGATTCATCGCCACTCTGTCCAGGGTATACCCTGATTTGTGCTCTAAATTTCCTGGGATAGATTTCAGACCCCCTGCGAACGTGTATACAGGATAAAGCAGTATAGACAATGAGAGGGAACTATACAAACGTCCCTACAGATTTCCTACTCCTGTGTGGACAGTCAATATACACTATACAGCCCAAAAGATTATATAAAAGTACACCTGGACTAAACACGCATACATAATTCTACGCGTCCCAAACCTGTTCCAGCATGACAGTTCTACTGTCTTACACAAAACGTGTTACATGAAGGTAGAGTTTGCTACAAGTAGAGTTTGCAGTAGATAGAAAACTTGAGTTGCCTCCACAGATCCCTGAACTTAATCTCACCGAACACCACTGAGATGATCTGAAATGGGGACTGCACTACAGCATCCCCAAAGCAGCTAATATTCTTATGGCTGAATGGTCAAATCCCTACAGCCAAGATTCCAAATATAGTGGAAAAACCTTTTCAGATGAGTGAGGTTATTAAAATGGTTAAAAAAAAAGGGACTAAACCTGGAACGGGATATTCAACAAGCACATGCAGTATAGGTGTGATTGACAGGTGTCTGAAAACTTTTGGCCACACACCCTGTGCACCCTGTAGCTTTTCAAACACTAGCTTTTCATTTTCTGGGGTAACGCCATCAGATTGGAGCTCTAACTTGTCACCACATCCCTATGCACCTTTCACAATTTGCTTCTAATATTAAATCTCAAGCAAAACCACCTCACCTCACTTCCTTTCCTTTTCGATTCAGGGTCTAACGTAGGGTCTAAAATCTATCGCAACTTCTTGAAAAAGAATCAAGACTAAAATGTAAATAATCTAATTAGAGAAAAGATATTAAGCAGCCGCTGTAAGATGTGAAATGACTGTTTTTTGTGGCTTTAATGTATAAAATAACTATAACAGACTCAGCTGGGTTTTCTCGCATGACCTCAGCGCTGGCTGTATCAGAGTCAAGCTGTCTGTCGTGTGTGTTGTCTGTCTGTCTGTCTTTCCTCAGACACAGACACAATATGATCCTTCTGTCCTTTTCTGCCTCCCCCATTAACAAGCTAAGTTTTTCCCCTTATGTCTATCATTTACTTTTACTTTTTCTTTCATTCCATGTTTTTTTGAAGCAAAACTGGCCAGATTACCTCTAACCCGCTCTTTGCTTTCTGTTCTGACATCTCCAAGCACCCCGATATCTCCCTCCTCTCCGTACCGACCTTACCACAGCAGATTGCCTGTGTGAATGCTCTTATTGTGGCCTGCCAAGGGCTGATGAAACAGAGGCCCAGTTTCTGCTTATGTCTCTGCCTTTAAATGCTGACACGCGCTGGCTGCTCATCATGCACATTTTCCTCTGGTGTTAAAGGAAGGACAAAGGCAAATGAAAAGTTATACCTAACTGTTTTCTTTCTCTCTCTCTCTCTCTCTCTCTCTCTCTGTTTCTGTCAAACTTCAGATGACACTCCTGCATTGCCCGTGATCATGACTGCTTCTGACTGGCTGACACATCCTAATGCATGACTTGGAGATCTCATTACTTGGAGGCCTCCGGCTGCTGCTTGATATGTATATACTGTACATCTCACTCTCTCACTCATCATCTGTACCAGAAGACTTAGGGCACAAAGGCAGGGAGAGGGTGCCAATCCATCGCAGGGTCGCACACAGATACACACACTCACTCACACACTACGGCCAATTTTGGGAATGCCAGTTAACATAACCTACATATCTTTGGACTGTGGGAGGAAACCGGAGTACCCGGAGGAAACCCACCAAGCACGGGGAGAACATGCAAACTCCATGCAAACATAGAAAGGGAATCGAACCCTGGAGGTGCAAGGCGACAGTGCTAACCACTACACCACCGTGCCGCCACTATATATATATTTAGATTATGAAACGCTGCTTTTATCAAAAATGACATTGTTTAAAGCACTATACAAATAAAATTGAATAGAAAATTTAATTGCGATGGATGGATGGATGGATGGATGGATGCAGGAGTGAAAGTAGGAAGTGTGTGCCTTTGGATGTGCCGTTCATAGAACATCTTCAGATGGATGAGTTTTTTTCTTCACAGCTTTGCGCAATGCATTCAGTGTAGATGACAAATGGCTAGCCTTTCTTGTCCAGGTGGGTGGTACATGTCAGTGAAGTGAGAGTGTATGAGAGTGAATGTAGCTTTGGGGCCCCAGGAATCAGCAAAGCTAAGATTATACTCCGGGATCCTTATAGAAAACTTGAGTTGCCTCCACAGTGTTAGTTTTTTAAATGAACACTGTATTTTCAACCTGGCATGACTGCAGAATCCACAAGTAAGCAACGCTTCGCAGAATGTTAAAATATCTCTCATTACAGTATGTTTGTTTTTTTCCCCTGTGATTGGGTGGAACTGTTGTCGATTATTGATGACTTTCATAATTGAACATGACGGCTTGATTTCTCTGAACAAAGAATAGACTGTTGTGAGGATAGTGGATTTCGTGCATGTTTTTGTCTTGTGGTTCACATGAGAGCAGACACAACCATAGTCTTGACCAGCCACGATTACGTTGATTAAATGGGTCAGTTAATTATCACTTAAGCATATACTCACTCATTCACTTACTCATCATCTATACTGCTTAATCCTGTATTCAGGGTCACAGGGAACCTGGAGCCTATCCCAGGAGACGGGGTACACCCTGGACAGGGTGCCAATCCATCACAGGGCACACATACATACACACAGTCTCACACACACACACACACACTATGGCCAATTTGGGCACACTAATTAACCTAACCTACATGTCTTTAGTGGGAGGAAACCGGAGTACCCGGAGAAAACCCACCAAGCACGGGGAAAACATGCAAACTCCATGCACACAGAGACGGGAATCGAACCCGGACCCTGGAGGTGCAAGGCGACAATGCTTTACAACTTTCCTTACACCATCCAGTTAGATTCAGCTCTAAGCCTAAACATTCTCAAGTATATAATTACAGTAGGCCTTGCACAATATTAGCTACATTATTGGGCAATTTTGTCTGCACCAGTTTCACATTATTAATCCCAATGGCGCATATTAATCAGCAAAAGAAAGCAGTCAAAAAGAACGGCTATAAGCCCCCCCCCTTTTTATTTATTTAATTTTATTAAATTTTATTATTTATTTTAGTTATTTATCTTTTTTTTATTTTATTTTATTTCAATTAATTAATTATTTATTTATTTATTATTTATTTATTGGGGAAACAGGGAAGGGAGCACAAGTCACTTTTAATTATAAAGAATACAATTTTATGTCTTTTATTATTATTATTATTATTATTATTATTATTATTATTATATATTATTATTATTATTATTATTATTTCTGAATGCATGTAACTATATTCTGACTTGTTCTATTGTTGAACCCCCCCCCAACCCCCCCCCAAAAATAAAAAAAACGCTATTAGACATCTTTCCTAAAAAAGAAAATGAAATACTGCTTGTAATTTCCAGAAAGACTATTTGGTTCATGTATGTCATATCGTTCATTTTTAGACCTACAAAAATTTGTTTGGCTAAGCGTGTATATTGTTATAACCAGAATGTCTTGTCCAACATGGGCCTGTAGACAGAATTGCTTAGCCTGGGTCCCTTGACCTTGGAGTCTCCACCCTGATCCATTTCAGACATGTGCCATTACAAACACAGTCCTTTTTCCTTCCCTAAAGAATGAGCCAAGACACAAGGTAATCCTCTGGAATATTGTATTTTCACAACCTGGCTGTCAGCAAAAAAATGGCCCAAGCTGCACAATGGGAATGGAGTTTAGTGAGGGGGATTATAATTTAATAAGATCCAGGAAATCTTTGTCGAATCCCCCAGAACCGAATTAAATGTCTCAGTATTCAGATTGCAGGCTCGGAGAGAAAGTTGTTCAGCCTAAGCAGGGGATTCAGTCTACAAGGTTGATCAGCCAGGACATCAACACACTGGCTTTAAATAACCGAAATGTCTTCTCAGTGCTGTCTTCTGATGTGATGTGAAAGGAATGGAACATAACGCATAATGCTAACAACAAAATTCATGCAGGCTGCTGGAGATGTCGGTTATATTTACAGAGAGGCTTCTATACGGTGCCTTTACACCTCCAATGAAGATCTTAGAACTACAGAAGCCCAGCTGTTTCCCCCATCTGACAGAAATTAATGTACCGAAAATTATGGCAACAACAAAAAAAAAAACTGTGAAGTTTATTATTTTTTTAAATTCTGTGTGTGTGTGTGGTGTGTGTGTGTGTGCATGCGTACGTGAGTGCATGTGTGTCATTGTGTATACACATGTGTGGTTGAGAAAGTGGATGAGAGTATGCCTTGGGTATTTTGGCTATGTGGGAATGTATTAAGCAAACGTTCAGTGGTCTCCGCTGAAAGCACACATTGGCCAGTGAATAAAGCAGCATCAGCGTTTCATGTCAATCCATTATATGGTGAAAAGTCTTTTGTTATTCGCCAGGAAAAATGTAAAGAGTCGAATTCATCAAGGTTTAGTTTAAACAAACATGCAGTGACAATTGTTGGGACAATATTTATGTAATAGGACCCATATGGCCCGAACCGTTTCGGGAAAAAATTCCGCCATGCCTTTGGCGAGAAGAGATTTACTGTAGAATGTGTCATTATTGTCTTGGTCTCAAATAGTCAGACCTCTCCTCTGCTGAACCCATTTTAGTTGTGTGAATAGGTGAACCTGAAACAAACCAGTAGGTTTGTCACCAGGACAAAAGTCTCCAGCTGGACCTTGTAACTGGAACGGCTATGCTCCCCTGGGGCCAGTGTCCCACACTAGGGTCTACTGTTCCACCTTGGACTTCTGTCCGGCTTTCAGGAAGCCTCGACAATCAGTCAAAAACACTTCTCTCTCACTGAATTGAGTATGGGTTTGACTTGGCAGGGAAGTCACTCTAAATTGCAGCCCTTCCTGGAATAACAATAGCAGTGAGGACTTTTACCTACAGTACATTAAAACAAGGGGATATACTACAGTAGTATGGATATATATAAGGGAAAGGTACTGTAGGGGGCAGCACTTGCACTTTTGATTCATTGGAATAACAAGCGGAGCTCCAGTAATATAAGTTAATATAAAAATAAATAAATAAATAAATAAATAAAATAAGAAAAAGTAACTGTTTACTGTTCATTATTGTTGTAAGATTTAATTATTGTTAAATGTTTCTTTTACAATGAAAAATTCATCCATTACATTTTTTGGAAACACGAGTTGATTGACATCCACATGATTAAAGTTAGTGTTGTGTGTGTGTGTGTGTGTGTGTGTGTGTGTGTGTGTGTGTGTGTGTGTGTGTGTGTGTGTGTGTGTGCGCGTGTGTAAGAGGGAAAGTGAAAGAGAGACAGACAAATGTCCTCCTGTGAGAGTATAAAGTGTTACGGTGTCTGCACAGATCTTGGCGATTTAAAGTGATTTACTGAATTTTGTGATCATGACAGGCAGGAGAGAGTTACAGGACGGGAATAAAAAATGTGGATGTTTAGGAATCTGATGGGTTGGCCTTCACAAACTTTCCATTTCGACAAAATGTCTTACTCTTAAGGAAGGAATTTATTGCATATTTCGCAGGAATTCAACTAGACAAATATGTGTTGTTTATTCTGTCAAAGGCTTAAATATCTAAAATAACGAACCTTTCAGCTCATTTTCCGGGGGGTCGTGGTGTAGTTAAGGTGTTACATTAGAAGCAGATATACAGGATTGTATCATGTGGTGTTAAACTGGAATCATTTTGCTGTTTTGAATGCCTTCTGTCTAGACTTTGTAATTTTTAGACGGGCAAAGGTCTGGAAAGGACACTCTGGAGTCTCATTAAAGCCTCCGATCTACTCTTGGCTTTCCTAGCATTCTCATTCTATTTGTTTATTCGATGCTTTTACCCTCAGCTTTACTATCCCTAGATGACTAAAGATATGCTTTCAGCACATGCATAATGAGAATATGACTAAATCTTTGTATTTATATACGACTTGAAGAATTATAACCATTAATGAAAACTCAAACATACTGTATGTATAAATGTATAATCACTAATGTATCATTATGTATACAATAATCATATAGCATCATTTCCCCAGCAAACGTGCACACCATTAGCCATATAGTACAACACATGCCTGTCTAAAATAAACTGACAAAAAAAAAGAAAAAAGAATAAAGAATGAGATGATAACTCTATCCAACAGTGCTAAGTCTCACGTGAACAATAAAACCTGCCACAGCCAAATTACTAACAATCAAAGAACATATTGAGAACAGACTGCGAAGTGAATTTCAGCGCTTCTGAAATTGAGGACAGAGAGGCCTTGCTGTATTGTTCTCCACTCCAGATGTGCTTCAGCTATATGAGGTTGTGCGGCAAGAGGTGGATGAGGTACAAATCTAGTACAGGCCCGGTGGTTAGAGCAGGATTTAAATCGGATGTCTTATTAAAGAGGGGTTAACTCAATAGTCCCGCCCTCAGAGGTATAATGTAGTCAGAGTGTAGTCAGAATGATGTTGCTCTCCGTATAAGTCTCTCCTATTGTTTTTATTGTCACTGATCATTTTTATGTTATTATTTTATTATTGCCGTTATAAATTCTTTAACGATGACCTCATTCGGCTGGTGCTTCGATTCAAAATGACTTAAAATTGAGACTGATTAAAATTGAGCTTGGCGGGCGGCGCTGGAGTTGACCTGATGGTCTTGAATCATAACCCTGATCATTAGCCTCAATGCCTTAACCGCCGAACTAAACATTGGCATCACAGATCTGTTGACATTAACTTATGTCCAAAACGTATGTGCAAATGCAAGAACCGGCATGATGCAATAAAGGGCAATTACTGCGAGAATAAATAGTATGAGAGGCTGAGAAAAACATCCTGTCCTAATTGTCTCAAAAACCCTTAATGCAGTTTCAATTCGAAGAGGCAGACTAGGAATCATTTTCACAACGTTCCAGTCGTAAACACAGCAGAATTAAAGCACATTATAGGTAATGGTCTGTTAAAGCGTCTGGGACTCACTGAAACTGTCTGGACTGAAAAACATACAAAATAAAAAAAGAATCTGAGTTTAACGACATTGACTATGCACAGATAATTACATCCACCAGAACCCCATTTCCGCCTGTTCACTCGCATTCCTGTATGTATGCCAAACCCCAGTAAACGCCTGTGTGAATTTAGTCATGGCTAGGCTATACACAATAATGCCTGCCCAATGCCCAATTCAAAGCCAAACAATGATTTTTTTTTTTTGTGCACTGTAATGGAATAGTTGTTCTTTATACAAATTGCATTTGTAAACTATACTATTAAATAATGAAGATACCGTAAAAAGATAAAACTAAAACACCAATTGGTTAGTGCCTTTGGGGAACCTTTATAGTTTCTCTGCTTTAGTGTTTCCCTACCAGAGAGGATTCTGGGTAGCGCTAAAGACCACTAGAGGACCCTTTTCCTAAAAGCATTTCCATTTACACGCATCAACATGGATTCAATAAAACGATTGTGGCTTCTTTGGGCCTTGCTTGCATTTCTTGGCGCCCAGCTATGGACTGGCAAAGGAGGAATATGTGTATTACTCATTAATATTTCCAGTTGGTTATTAAAACCGCACAGACTATAATTTTCAGCAAAAAAAAAAAAAAAAAAATGCAATCAACAGAAAATTAAGAGGAATCTGAGTCGATGCAGATAAGACTGAAATGTTGGATAAGTTGATAAGTCGAATAGGAACATCTGGCCTGAAATACTGGGAAGGAAAACCAACTTACTAAATAATTAATAATATACAGTAGGTTCAGCACATGAAGATTTAGTTTAGACCTGATCCAAAAAAAAAAAAAAAAAAGCCACTATTGTGTTGAGAGGATGTCTGGCTCAAAGATTGTCAGCCTCTGTCGCAGGGTGAGCGGCTTTATACTGTTATGAGTAAAAATAAGCAGTAGTGAAGGGGAGATTGCCGGCTGTGCAGCGATAGAGAGAGACAGTGAGAGAGAGAGACAGTGAGAGAGAGAGAGAGAGACAGAGAAGGAGGGCACTGTTGTTCAGCCTGGGACTGTTTAGGCTGCTGTTTTGCCAGATTTGCTTTAAAAGGGGTTGTTAAGCAAACAGCCAGTGGCAAGAGTGTGGTGAGGAGGTAGGTTTAGAGATTCATGGTTTAACTAGACACCCCTGTGTTATTATGTCATAGGGAGAAAGAAATGCTTGATAGGGTGTGTGTGTGCCTGACACTCGCTCTTTTCCCATAAACTGACTCATCAATGTCAACAACCTGCAAAGAAATAGTGCTGGCTAAAAAAAAGGCCCTTTGTTTAAGTGCTTAAAGTACTATATTGTGCTGTGTTCCATTTGTGCTGATGGCCTGATACAACCTCTGTAAGGGAGAGGAAGGGAAAAGGGAGCACCTTATTGAGGGATCCAGTGGACTGCACACTGGATAGTCCTCAGGGAAGAGTGCAGGAGGAGCAGAGCACGCCCATTGGACACGTACATTATAGGTGGTTTTTCTTTTTTCTTTTTTCTTTTTATTTGAGTAAAAGTCTCCACTTCTCTGCTGCATTTCGGGTAAAAAAAAAAATTGCCTCACTGAAAAGTTTGTAGGTTGGATGTCTGAGTGTGGGGAAAACAAAGAGAAAGAGTTCGATGAGACAGAAAGAAACCCAGAAAAACAGTAGAGCAGAAACCAGATTTGTTGAAAACCTTGCTCGTCTGTTGCTTGCCATCAGTGTGCTGGTTCGAAAGAAAGTAAAAAACAAAACAAAAAACTTTATGCTGAAAAATGAGCACCGAAGCTGAGACTGTACAGATGCTGTGCAGGAAACCGAAGCCTGTCAACAGGATTGTGGACAGAGACGTTACAGTCATTTCGTTTGATCTCAGACTTGAATGCCTTTCACAATTTAGAGGAAAAACTCGGAGCATTCTGTTCTTCCACCCCCTTAAATTTCTTTAAAGTTCCCTCTTTGATATAGAAGTGCCTTTCAGCGCATTCCTGCTCTGCTTGGACAATAGAGCTGCAGGCTGGCAAACTACTACAGTAGGTGCATGGGTTACAGTGAGAGAGCTGTGGATATGTGTGGAATTATAGGTCTTGGGAGACTTTACATGAATTTTAAAGTTGAAATGCCAGCTAATAGCAGCTGCACATACAGTAGTGTATGTGGTCGAATTTGGTAAGCGTGTTTTTCCACTGTGAGTGTGTGCTTTGGAAACATTTTGGAGGGCTGATTAGATTTTAAACCCATTTGACATGTGAAAGAATGTGGCCCTTAAACCAGGTCTTGGCAGCTACCGTTTTTTTCACTTTGTTTCTGAAACCTGTGAAGATCAGATTATGACAAACCTGCACCTACAGTACTTGACACCCTCTTTAGCACCTTTCACAAAACCTGTTCAAGGTGGGAATACTGCTCCTTCATTGAGAAGCGGCGCGGATCCGTAATGGGGTCTTGTTGTGCACATTTAACCTGGAAGTAAAAGAAGTGGCCATGTGAGCTCTCATCACAGAACAGCGGTCCGATGTTTTGAAACATAGGTTGTGTGCTGCTCACTACAGAGAGGTCTCAAACCACTGCAACAACTGTAACAGCTAGCGGGTAACCACTACCCCTATCCGCCCCCCCTCACACACACACACAAAAAGCCAGAGTAAAAGACACAACATGTGTTTTAACACCATATCAGGGGGATTTCACTGTCAACATATTCAGGAGCACCTGACCCTCTGATCATGTAACTGTAGATGTGCATGACCAGCAAAAGCACCTCAGCATTCAGTCCACCTGAAATTATTGTTTTGAACGCAGTGTTAGGCGGGCCATTTTGGACGCATATTTTTTTACACCACACTATAAGCTGATGAGGTTTTGTTGGTTTTGTTTCAAAAAGCACATACAGAAGCAGTTTTACAGCTGATTTGTAGGGTTGGTGTGAATTATCAAATGGAAAAGTAGGCAGTATGTTGATAGGGTGGCTTTATAACATGATTTCTGAGTGAATGTGCCTTTTGACTTGGGTTGACCAGGAAATCCAATTTGATGACACTTTCATGGGTTACTACTGTAGGTAAGCATTGTTTGGTAGCTGTCTTGGCTGTCACTTTGGTCAGATAGGGTTCAGCTTGTGCTGATCAAGCACTAAGAAAACAAAACTAAATAAAAATGCAACTATAAAGAAGACAGGAGAAAACTAGATTATAAATCATGTTACTACAATTTGTAATGACCTCAATGGAATATTGTTTTAGCTATCGTTTTATACTGTAATTTATGTGTAACTATAATGATTTGTATAATTATAGACCCAAATAGCTAACTATTATCATAATTTGTAATAACTCGATGTCTGACCAGTCAGCCCCAAAAGCTAACCTCCAACAAATATTTTAACTCATATTGCTGCAAAGCAACAGTTGATATGCAGATAAAGAGCTAGAGACACGCTTCCACCCAAACAAGCTCTCCTGCCAAAGTGCATGTCTCACGGGAGAGATGAGAGACGGCTGTTTTTCAGCGCTGTGTAAAAACCGGTCGGCTTGAAAAGAGTGGCTCAATCACTATTAATGAGATTACGATCAGTATTATTTTCCTCAAAAGAGACTTGGAGGACTGTGTATCAGTCAAAACATAAGCTACAGCTCTAATGCTGCTATTTTCATCTGGATGGCGAGACCCAGTCTGACCTCCATATTTGAAGACCCCATCAAATCCTGAGTCAGAGGCCTTTGCGATTGGAACCATGTGGAACCTGTGTTTCTCTGTCATTATTCCATGATCTCACACACACACAGACAAACAGACACACATACACATGCACACGCATATATACACACACGCAGACATGAGCCAGACTGCAGATCCAGATGGCTAAAAGGAAGGAGAGGAAGAGTCCGGCCAGCTTAGTCAGGCCGAGACACATGGAACGGCTAGACAAGCACTTTACTGACCCGAACCTTCATGTACAAAATCAGCCTAAATCCTTCTCAATACAAAGACTCGCAAATGGTTTTCTAAAAGCTAATGTGGATATATTTCTAATTCATGGCTGGATCTATCCACTAGAATGGCTCTCTGTGCAGTTGTAAGTGGCTTATAGAGGTTCAGTGATAGGGGGCTCATTTCTGCTTTTGCAATTATCTTGTTCCCTAAACCTGCTATTTAATGGAAATGCTTGCTCCATGCCAAACTATGTGCCTGTCCTGGCCAGGCTTGACAAAATAATGCATTCCAGGCCTCTCCTGCTTTTGTTTGTGTATTTTTAATCTTGTCTCACAAGGTTGCCTTGTCAGGGCCGGTCATTAGGTTAACAGCTTCAGGCCAATGGAACTCGACATCTTTCATTTTTTCACCCTTGTTCCAAAGGGAGATGGAAAAATTGTTAACATGTACCGATCAACAAAGAAGAATATTGCTGTATTGTCAAGAGTCCACTGCTTTGCTTTTCAGTTGCTTAAATCTTTTCAGTAATGACACTGCTAACAATGTATAATATAAAGTATCTGCCCCCTGTCTTAAGTACATACTTAAGAATCCTGTGTATAGGGTTGTGGGGGGCCTGGAGACTATGCCAGGAGACTTCGGGAACGAGGCAGGGTACACCCTGGACAGGGTGCCAATCCATTGCAGGGCACACACACACACACACAGTCACACACACTACTGATCTACTTTATTACTCGGATCTAGTTGCTAGATACCAGTTGTTGGCATCTGGCTAAACATTAAGACAGGGAATAACAGACCAATGTGTTAGTTTTGCACTGTGGCCAATAGAGTGGAGTGGGTGGAACATATCAAATCTTCAATTTCAGAAAAATCGGTTGATTATCGATTCCTATTTTGTCACAAGTGACAAAGTTTTAATTCTAAAAGTTGTTTTAAATCATTCAAAACACTATCCAATCTGGTTACTCTAGATGTTATAGTAGTGCAAGCAAAAGCCATGCATGAAACAATAAATAATAAATAAAAAAAAGACAAAAGGATTTATTGCTTCTTGTAAACAAAATTTAACTAGACAAATCTCAACAACCGGACATGTTACAGTAATAAACTTGGTATGCAATACTGATATGGTTATTTGACTATGGTTCCATTGGCACATCGGGCAACAGATATTATATATACTATACTATACTACAGATATTTCTATGGCAGTTATTTATAGGGTCGGGTTGCCAACTCAATGCCTGATTGTATCTGAGAGCTTGGGGATGAATGACCTCGGTCCAACAGTGATGACCCGGCGGTGGCGGGGCATGAACCGGGGACCTCCTGCTCCATAATCCAACACCTTAGTGATGTGACACATATTAGATGAGAGCTAATAGCTATCAATAGCTAGACTGTAAAAGGTTGAACAATGCATCCTATCATGAAAATGGTAAACAAACACATTGACAGGCATTTCTAAATGACCCACAAAGTTCATCTGTCTGTCTGTCATCTTTTTGTTATTTTGTGCTATAACTGAACAATGTTTGCTTAATCTAATCACAATAATTTTCCTTCCAAAGACATTTTGGGGAATAAAAAGAGAATAGACTGCATTCAGTTCATTCCTTTTTCCTAATGATTGCTGCAAATTTGTTATGAAAAATATCAACCCATATATTGATTGTGAAATCACCTGAAATGACTGATAGGCTGCAGGAAACTCCAGTCTGGGCTAGACAACAACAACAAAAAAATCAGTCCCAGCTTCACTTCTTCATGCTATATTGTGTATTTTTCTTATAACCATTTGTACTGGTGTTGTGCTTGGCTCCATAAACCTCCAAAAATAATGAAACAACATGCAGTATGCTGCGGAGGCCACAAGTGAAAAATGATATCGGTGTTTTTTCCTTTGGAAAACTGTGTTCTGCTAGTGCATTTATATCAACCATTCCTGACCAATTTGCACCAAATTAATTCAAAAGTATTGACTTTAGAATTCATGTGAAATGGTATGAAAAAGAAATCTTGAGACAAGATATCTTGTCTATTCACCTACTGTACAATACCTCTATATTCCATTTTACAGAGTTTTCAGATATATTCCTTTGCACCTACAGTAGAGATACATTCATATCTCTAAATGTTCATTTATATTACATAATTATATATATATATATATATATATATATATATATATATATATATATATATATTTATATTCCTATACATTTCTAAGAAAACTATATAAAAATGCTAAGGCCATGTAATACACAGAACCCTACCATGAATATTGTAAGCTCAGATCATTCCTTTCAGCTCAGGATTGTGCTCTTCTCATGCTTCCATTTGTCAGGTACTGACTGTGCACTCTTCTATTCAGTACAGTTTGGAATAGAAAGGAAACAAAGCTCAATAAGAAAAACAGCCACGAGAAAACCATGCCCTGACACTGAATAGGGTACAGATCGCTTATGCATACAGAGGGGGGAAAAAGTATAAATCTAACTCCAAGGGACAAATTTACGAGCCTCATACCAAATTGGCAATTTAAAGCATTTTGATAGACATATTTTAGGTCATAAAAAAAGAGCTTCATATTTTTAAAAAACGATATCGTAAAAAACCAAGGTCAGTATTCAACTGTAGACCGCATAAGACCACAGGACCAAAGGCTTTATTTTTCCATTTTTAAATTGTCCTCTGTGACTAAATGACTGGTACAGATATGTCCAAGCAGATTGACAGTTTGGTCATACAAGTAGAAATACTTTTTCGCCTCTCATTTTGAAAAAGAGGTAGATTATGTGCTAAATTAAGGCTCATTGGAGGACTGCCATTTTTACTAGACAAGATTCTTTGGCACTTTAGGTAAGCTCTGTGGGCCTACACATACTGGGCATGTATCCATAGACACCTTGGGCCTCTACATATTATTTTAATTAATACCATGGAGAAATAAAATAAATATATACATTAAAAAACTATATAGCTGTCTTTCTGACTAATAACTTTGTGGATGGTTATTACAGACACCATTTAAGGATTGGCTTAAAATCTGGAGGTATTGTGGCATGCACTGACTGATATACCAAACTCTTGTTTTTTTTTTTGTTGCAAATTATAACAACTGTCAAGTTGACTAGCTAGTACAAATTCTTTGCAACCCTGTTGGTCTTTGCATAATGGGCATGTATTCACAAGCACCCTGGAACTTGATATATTGACTGTTGTTAACAACAAAAAGCTTGGCCAGAAATCAGTCGTACCGGTGATGACCTTTCTTTGTCCCACAACTGCACTCAAAAATTTGAGAATGTTCACGATAAAGAATGAGCTTCTCCATTTACCCTGTATGTACTTTCCTAGTTGATATGCAATACATTATTTACCATATGCTTTGGAATGATGGCTACAGTGGTAATATTTGAGGCATGACCATAGCAATCCACACTGTGAAACTACAGTCCTGTCCAGTACCATTTGGTTTGTCATTGTGGGGGAATTTTAAACATCCTATACACAACTTTCAGAGACGATTCCAATCAGCTTTGAACAATCCAGATAAACTCTTTTTTTTTTTTTCTTTTTCAAAATGATTGCATTACGCTTGATGGATATGGTACAACATAAGAAAGTGAATATAAAACACATTTCAAGTGTATTTTCTGTGATTTGAGGTGCTGAGAGAGGATAATACCGCCGTAGTCTTCGAAACAATGGGCAAATAATGCAAAAATAATAGTCACGGAATGTTCGGCTGTACAGTGCTGTTCTATGGTCTGGATGAAAATTTCAGGCCATAAATCAAACTGATGAGCCCTCATTTGAAAATACTGGCTTGATCTGGATGAGATTTCTGGATGTAGCCATATTGTCTCTGCTAAATGAATACGCTGAAAATTATACGTCCCATGAGGTGCACGCTCATGTTAACATACTTATTAGAAAAAAAAGGAAGAAAAACAAAATCACACCCATGCAGAATGGCAGGAATGAGAACCGTTCACACCTTGCTTCCTACACTGTAAATCCCACAACGACATTCAGCACTGGGCTCAAAACCTGGCAAGCGCAAGAAAAAACAACAACAACAACAACAACAAAAAAAAAAAACGAGAAAATAAACATTGTCTGACAGACTTTTTCATTGCTTTTCTTCAGCATCTCTCAATAGTTTTTGCTGAGACATTGACTAACGCTGGTTGTTACTGGAATAATTCAAATAGTGCTTAAAATATTCTAAGGATGTACATAGTTATGTGGTGTGGTATAGTCCATGTTTTTGTGCATCGGTGTAAGCGGGAAATCTGTGTGTTTGCATGTGCTATACTGTCCTATGGCTGTGAATTTCAATGCAGTCTCATACTTTGTATAAGTATGACTATGTGCTGTAATAATTATTATATCATCCATGATATTAAATAACTTATGCAACTATTCGGTGCTTAGTGTTACTGTAAGCATGTTGAGCTGTATGAGTATTCCAGCATCTTCCCTTCACTGTTCGTTCCTGTGTGCAGCCACATATAGGAAGAATGCCGTTTCCAAATGAGCAGTACTGCTCTCCTTTATCCTCGCATAGGCAAACCAACTGAAAGCAATTACAGAAACATTTCAGCCATGTGCGGAAGAGTGGGAAAGGGGCAGAGAGGGAAATGGGTGGAATGGACGAAGGCTGGAGTGTATCTGAGGTGACTGGCAGTGCAGATGGTGAGCACACCACAATCCAGCTTGCCAGATAATGAGATATGACTTTATTTGCCACAAATGCCCTCCGAGATCGAGATCCTCCTGGTGCAAGCAGGAACATCCTGCGTCTAGAGATCTGTTCAGAATCTGGATCTATCTGAACCGAATCACATTGTCCACTCTCAAATTCTTTTGTCTTCCTGCAACTCATTTGAAGTCTCTGAATGCATGCATGAGTGTGTTATTTGTGGAAGATTTCTAAAGAATCTTCGAAGAAAGTCTTAAAGAAAGTCTTATTATATATATTATTATACAGTATGTAATTTCTTACTGTACTTTAGCTAGTAAATGGTCTTTAAAGTTATTATTATTTTTTAAATGTAATGGCGTGTCTGAAAAGGGGGGGGGGGGGAGGGGAAATCTGTAGCCAAGATTTTTGCAACACGATCAACTGATTTTATTTTTCTTTCCAGCAATCTTGTTCATGAAACTAAGACAAGGGGTGATGGGAAGGAGAAAGATCGGGCACATTTTTCTTTATTCCTTTTTTGTATATCTCTGCTGTAGGAAATAGTTTCATAAGCTGCCATTAACTAATTGCAAATCTCATGCATGTTCACCTTTTCTAATTTCCTACTATATACTGTATATCAGTTATCTATTAATTTGTAATATATAATATATACTAATAAAACAGGCATGCAAGAGCCATTTTATGTTTAAAAATACCCAAGACCTTTGCATATTCATGTATCTAGATTTATATGATTATAATGTTGGCCATCATATCCATACAGTGTGGTTCTCTCCCAAACTGTTGCCACAAAGTTGATAACAAAGATGCATTTATATACTGTAGCATTGCAATCTCCCTTAATTTGAGCCAACATCCTAGGGTTCTAGCATAATATCAACCGTGTGCACAAAATGAGTTGGAATGAAAGGACTCAAGTGACATGCACAGAATGCTGACCTCTTTGAACCCCACTGAACACCTTTGAAAAACGGGTGGCCTAAGCGCCTGACCTGAAACGATCCTAAGTCTAGTGTAAAGCCTTCTCAGAAGAATGGAGATGGGTGAGGTGTCCAGGGGCCCAAAAACCTTTGGAAATATAGTATTGTATACAATACTGTATATAGTAATGTAATTTTATTAATGAATGCGCCCTAATAAATCATAGATTGTGTTTCTGATAATAAACAAGAACATTAAGAAAGCTGTCTAGGAGTTTACTTAAAGAGACTGAACATCTGCCTCTGTATTGTTTTGTTTTTTTTCACCTTGTTTTTCTTTTTCTTTTTATTACATTATTAATACGACCCATTCTGTCAATTCAAACTAGCAGTGTTGCAAAAAAACGAGATCAATATCGAGATGTTGTCATCACATATTATTTCAAGTCAAATGTTACTTTTTAAATGAATGATTTTTTCAAATAAAGTATTAAATAACTTCAATATGTTCATGCTTGCTACTAAGTCACAGCTATGGTTCCTTAATTGCACAATTATTTTATTGTAAAATAATCCACGCGTGTTATTAATGTGTTACTATACAATACCTAAAATATAATATCTATAATATAATATAATATATATTTTATATAGCTATAAAATATAAAATGTCCAATAAAACTATTACCTAATGCATTTATTACCTAATGCATCTAATCTAATTTAAAATCTAATCTAATATCACACTGACACAGGACATGTGTTGCACAAATGAGCATTACTCACAATTTCTTAAGACCGCAATGGAACAGGAAATTAATTTTTTGATCTGATTAGTCATCACACGACTAGCCTTCAGCAACAAAACGTTTGTCGATTTGCAGGCATTATGACTGAAAATTGGATTTGTTACTGTGGACTACAGGGTGGGCTTCCTCGGCAGAACTCTCACTGTGCATGGTTTTAGCCAGACCTTCCACACAGATTTGCAGCATTTACAGGACAACGGAGACTCTGTGTGCAGATACGTTCTCAGTCTGCTCTCCTTACAAAGTTTTTGACTGAGCAAAAACCAATGCCAGAAAGATAGATATGTCATGAATAATAATGTTTGAATTGAAGGAGCTCATACATTCTTCGTAGAAAGGGGTCATCTTCTAACATGCCAGTCTCCACCCAGGAGATGGGATGGGTGACCCTCTGACTTGGATAAGCCTCATTTCATCTTAGGCTCAAAGGTACAATTCAGTCTTTGTCTTCTAAAGCATTCATGTTACAGGTGACTTTGAACTCTAGATACCCCACAGCTGACATCTCATCAATTGAACAATATGACCATGATGAAATGTTGAGATCAGGCTTGGTCACGGCTCATAATGAGTCAAGTAAAGTGGAACCCAATGCTGACTGGAGACTGAGAATGTCTGCATGGTGAATTCAGAAAATTGAGTAGGAGGAACAGATTCTTGTCTGGATATTTTAAAGAAAGGACATAGAATGCTAGATAAATATGAGCTAGATAAAAACAAAGCTTTACATCGTATGGTTACAATGATGTGCTGACACTAGAGATTCATTCTGAAAATGCTTTTTCTTTAAGTTGCTACTATAGAAAGCATAACAAATGAGTGTAATAATATGTACCTTGAGCCCATTCCTAATGTCTGCCTATGTTGTTATATAAACGTAATCAACACATTCTGACCAATACAGTGGAACATTCCACAGCTCTATGGTACATTATATACATCTACACAAGGAGAACAAAACGTTTCTCAGATTCGTCCTTAGTGAAATGCGAATATCAGTAAACCAAACCATTTTAGGAAAGATGTTTAGATTAGAAGAGGCAGCCTAAACAATTCAGACTGAAATGAAATATTCGACTGAGATTGTACACTCATCTTAATAAAGCTGAACATTCTGCGACACGACCAACACATTATAGGTGGCAAAGGTTGCACTTGTATAATCGAGCAAAAATATTTACCTCCTAGCAAGTATGGCAAGTGAGCAATTTGCAACCACTGCCAAACCTTTCACAGATCAAAGCTCCCACATGCTGCTTACAAAATTACTGCATAAGCAGACACTCACATGGTGATGAATATTGTAGTTTGTAAGTATGAGATTTTGTTTTATTATTATTAATTCCTATCCACCCAGTTGGTCTACAGGGTAGGTAAGAGTTTTTTTTGGTGCTTAAGAAGAGTTATTCACACAAAATCTCTGGTTTGCATTAGAGCAGCAGCAACAAAATAGAGTTTTGATTGGCTGCATCAAAGAAGGAAAAGTGGAGCGAGAGAGAGAGAGAGAGAGAGAGAAAGTGAATGTAACCAGCTGTAAGCCACAAGAAACACTGTGGTAATGGATTAGAAGCACACACTAATTAAATATTGTGTTTATTGGCAAGAGAATACCTCCTTTGAGATGATTACTAAGTAATTGCTGTAACCTTTGGGAATTGGAAAGATTAGTCAAAAAAAGTTGAAATAAGGTTAGGTATATAGTCTGTCTATAGGTACCTAACTGTCAAATGGCCTATCTTACAGTATATCCTTTTCCAATAGGGCAATATTTTGTGATGGGAAACAAAATTTGGTGGTCTGGAGGTAAGTTTGCTGAAGATTTCAATTTGACAACGGCATCTCATTTCTAGCCAAATTTCAGGGACTTAACCAACTATGATCTACTTATAATAGAAATTAAATTATAGTACAGCTACTATACAAGCAGGGCAAGATACAGTACATGTCCATTTGTGGTTTTATTTTAAGCATACAGTACGTACAGCACTAGGTTGACATGAAAAGTAGATTTCATGATTACAACCTGTAAATCTAAAAGAAATCTATTAAGTAACTTAATAATAATAATAATAATAATAATAATAATAATAATAATAACAGTAGCTCAGTAGTTCATTATTATCAGTCATGTATTCGAAAAGCAGCTTAAATGCAGTTGATGAACAAATGTACAGTAAAACAGAACTCAGTTTATAAAGCGAAGTTTAAATAGCCACGAAAGTCCTATTATTTATCCCAGCTCTAATAAAATATCAGTTACTACCGCTATTCTTATAGTTAGTATGGCAGGGAATAGCTTGGGTATAGAGCACAAAGAACAGTTATAAGTTAAGTTTTATTTGAAGGACCTGAACGGTAGAGGAGCTGAATCTGTTGTGTTTTTTTTGCTGTAGTCTGACTGGACTACTGGACTACAGACTACTAGTCTCCCGTGTCATAATTTGCTTCCAGATACAATTCAAGGGAAAAAGAGGAGCAAAAGAACTGAATCAAACATTACAGACAACATCAGTGTAGTATTTAATCTAGTCTAAAGCAAGTCCTTTATTTCAGTTCGGGTCTGATGTTCAGGTACTGAGCTAAACAAAACACAGCCTAAGTGCCTCCAGCTGGACTTCAGTTCTTATTAAGGTAGCTCTGTCACTGACCTCAATGTTTTTCATGATTTTCTATGAAATATGGCACAACATTCAAGCAAACCGTGCATACAAATAAAAGCCTTATCCTGGCAATCCACAAGGGAAAGATACACTAGACACTTGATTAAGACATGAGAAACTCATTCTACAGAGGAATACTGAACGTCACATTTAGTTAAATCAGTGCATTGCTTGTTCCATTGCTTATGTTCTACCCTCGTGTTCCCCTTTGTTTTGTTAAAACGTTGTACTGAATCCTAGATGAACATTTTCTTCAAGTCAACCCAGGAACGAAAGACATCGGAGTAGTGCAATTCACACGCGCTATTACAAAACATCTGACATCAAACTTCGAAGAAACTGGAAAAACACACTATAGGCATACAATTGTTCTGCTGTACTCTGGTGGAAACAGTTAGGACAGTGGTTTGATGTGTGGATAAACAGATAGAATTACTCTCCAATGTTTTACACTGAGTTATGAAATCACTGAAGACTGGGAGAATTCCAGGCCCAAACTGCCACCTTTTTCCTAGTCAGCATCGTATAAATTTCTGTCCTTTGTTCACCATTAGGAATGACGTTTTCATGTCATGTCTTGCCTTTCGGGGAGGCCTAGGTAAAATATAAATCAGGAGAAATTATGCATTCAAGAATTACAAAGACGTAACGCATTAAATAATAATCTCTAATTGTGTTCGGGCACAGTGGTACAGAATGTTGCCTTAGAAATATTTATTAAGGCTGCTTGGAGTAAAATATGGTACTACAAATATGGTAAGATAGATTATATATACATTATACAAAGACATAGTTTAGATGAAAAGTGTTTTTAATGTAAAAAAAAATGCATGTTAAAAAAAACACTTAAAATATTACACTTTTTGGAGCAGTCTAAAGTAAAAATCAATTGGATGAATTACTGTAAATATATTAAGGTGAATACCTTAAGGAAAGAACAAAAATTAAGGAAACTATTCACTCACCAACTCACTCACTGTCTATACTGCTTTATCCTGTATACAGGGTTGCTGGGAGACTGGAGCCTGGCCTTGGTGCTAATCCATCACAGGGCGCACACACATACACACACTGTGGGCAATTTGAGAATGCCAGTTAGCCTAATCTGCATGTCTTTGGACTGTTGGAGGAAACCAGAGAACGTGTAGGAAACCCACCAAGCACGGGGAGAACATGCAAACTCCATGCACACAGAGACGGGAATCGAACCCGGACCCTGGAGGTGCAAGGTGACGGTGCTAACCACTAATGTGACGGTGCTAGTCGCTAATAAATTCCATGATTTAATGCAGAACCTACGTATAGGAAAAGATCAATACAATTCTAAGAAAAAGATCAAAAGAATTCTAAGGAAATGAACACCTCGTATATCCTCTATTCGAGTGAGCTCAGGCCATCCACAGAAACAGGGCCGATAACTGAGTCTTGCTTCTAATCTTAAAGACATTTACAAATGCACTGCAACGAGAAAGAGGCTGCTGACAGAGCTGATGGTGAGCAAAAGGAAAGATAATCACAGCCACGCATCAAGCTTCCCTTTTTCTCACCACTGCCTATGGAACGGAAAAACTTGTTGCCGTCCAGCACTTTCAAAAGGCAGAGAAGTGAAGGCAAGGAAAATGCAGGAGAGATGAGAATGTGAGAATAAGACCTGGCAGAACATAGGAGAGTTAACAAAAAATTTGAGAAAAACCACAGCTAAAATGAGGGACAGGAACTCACAGAAAGCGCCAGATGAGGTACAGTGCAGAAACTCAGGGTTGTTTTTTTTACCACTATTGCACAGGGTTTCGTGCTCAACTGCTCAACACAGAGCAAAGCCAACACATGTTCCGAAAGTCGGAAGCTATTGATGATGCTTAGATGAAGCCCCAATGGGGCCCACATGACTTTGCAGATTTAATATTGGGTAGTGGGTTTCATTAGTTAGCCTCTGATCATTTCAGCTGCAGCTGTGCATCATTTTCTAAGAAAAAAAAAGTATAAATAACCAAAGATATTGATAATCTTGCTTCAAACAAGGCAGAGATATCATCTTTTATGCCATAACTGCTTACTAGAGTTTAAAACTTGGGGTGTAATATATGTTTTAGTGCGTTCATATCTATTTAAAAATCTAAAACTTATTTGAATTGCATTTAGCTGAATTTAATTGGGCGGCGCGTTGCACCTCCAGGGTCTGGGTTCGATTCCCAACTCTGTGTGCATGGAGTTTGCATGTGCTCCCTTGCATGGTGGGTTTCCTCCGGGTACTCCTGTTTCCTCCCACAGTCCAACGACATGTAGGTTAGGATAATTGCCGTTCTCAAAATGAGTGTGTGTATGTGTGTGCACTGCGATGAATTGGCACCTTGACCAGGCTGTACCCCGCCTTGTGCCCTACGTCTTCTGGGATAGGCCCCAGGCCGTCCGTGACCCTGAATACAGGATTAAGCGGTATAGACGATGAGTGAGAGTGAGTGAGTGAATTTAATTCAACTGTTCAACAGACATGGATTTTATGCTGTTCTTATCACTTTTAAAATACACTTGCAGCATATAGCCAATTATAGCTAATTGTGGTATCCCTATGGTATCTACTTTGAAAGTGTCATCACATATGAAAGTTCTAGGGTAAAACTAATAATTATTTGTAATTTAGCAACGCATCCATGGAAAATATCGATTACGCTGTTCATCCTGTATACAGTAAGACACTCGCAAGCTAAATTGTACGCCTGGGTCATTAGCTAGCATACACTCAGTGTCCACATTTCATAGCTTAGCCACAGTGTTTTTACAACTTTAACCACTCGAATCATGAGCATATTTTGTGAAGTGCGAACTTCTCATGTGTTCCCCAATTTACCAGAAAGCCAACATATATAACCCATGCCAACCAATCTGAAGCGCACATCACTCATAGCGTAATGTTTATTTATTCAGAGTAGTGTAATATTTTAGTAGCCTTGGAGCAGCATAGAACAAATATCTTCCCAAAGCATATAATTAAAAGGTATGAACATGGTCATAAAATGAATAAAACAACACAGAAAACCCTGTTTCTTTAAACTACCTCCCAACACCCCTAAAGAAGACTATATAGAGATAGAAGGCTAATAAAAAGAAGTAGAGGTTGGATTAGCCATTATAAAACCCGAGGTTCTCTTAAAGGGTGTCTCTTTTGCTGTCCAGGCCAGTTTATGGACAACACATGGGAATTCAGCGACAAGATGTTAAAGCCGCTGGAAGTAATCTTAGTTGACATCGCACCGTGACTTATGAAATGTGCAGACACAGACACACTAGCACACACTAGCACACACTATCTAATCGCTAGTGTAGCCTAAGTACTGTGCTGATTGCAGACCAAACTCGTGCCAAAGTACTGTTTCCGACAGATTTGAGGGTGATTTCTCATCTGCTGTTTTGCTTCAGTCTGCCGTTCCCTAAGTGGAGAGCGGGTGGAATTACAATCGTGTGCAGCAGGAGCGCAGAATACAGAGACTGAGTTAAGGCAGAGTGCCTGAGAAAGGAATGCACCTCTTGCTTTGTAGCACTGAGTGCCTGGACTGTTTTCTCTTCCCTTTCAGGGAGCAAAAAGGAACAAATGGTAATGCTGAAAGATGGGGGTGTGGGTTCCTGGAAGACAGGCAGGCCGTTGCTTTGCTTTTCCTGGAGAATGAGTGGTATTCTCCTTCATTTCCTGTTAGCAGGTATGAAGCCTAGCATTACTGCCAAAATGCAGAAAGTCTTTGAATCTCCCCCTTTGCTTTCTTTGGGAATAATAAGACTGAGAATGCACAGGATTTCTCAAATAGCGTAGTTCCCAACTGTATTAAAAATACTCAAACATTTACGTTATAGGTTTTAATCTAGCATGTGTTAACTGTTATGAATGTATTAAATGTGTGTATGAATATTTACCAATTCCAGCCTTCAACATATTATTTTCATAACATAAACAAAATGGAAAAAGAAAAGAAATTGCCAATCTCAAACAAATCTAATCAAGGTAAACGTGACAATTAATTAAATTTGAATCTAAGAAATGTAATCAATATCTGATAATTATAGGACAATAGGCTTTTAATGGGTGCAGTTGTTATACACTATAAAGACAGGCCCATACTTTAAAATACGTAGACTTGTGAAGGTCTTGGTATAGGCTCTGGTCCCATATGAATGGGAAAGGACATTTCTCTGAAACAGGTTCCCCTAGTGAGGTAAGATGTCAAAAGGGCTGCCCTCTAGTGGCACAACTTGGAAATACATTTTGTGACCACTTTAATTGGCAATACTTTCTCTCTCCACACAAAAAAAAACCCTCCAATAAAATAATTATAAAACAATAGCAAAGGAATTATAAACAATATATATGTCTTTCACATTTATGTCTCATAATCTTTTCAAAATTCAAATGTAAAAGTGTTCAAAGACATAATGTTTTATGCAACCTTAATATATCATTGCAACGGTGCAGTATATCAGAGTTAAAAAGTATTCCTGTTATACCAGACTGTCTTTTTCATATACTTTCTGGTCGCATTATAGAAAAGTTTTATTCTGAAACCTTCCAGAACAAGCCTGCTGCATGCATACACTTTACATAAAACAATAAACTAATCCCAGGTTTGTATTCTGTTTAAATAGCAGAAATAATGGAATATACATTTATAAGCCATATAATACCTCACTCTGTACCTTGTAAAGGATAGTAGATTTCAATTTATTTTAAAAGCATGCATTTACCAAATACATCTAAATCAATTTAAAAGAGAGACTCCCACATTCCATATGAATAAACATCAGAGTGTGCATTAGGCATAGTTTCTGATATATTCGGAGAGGATATATCTCCGTGCATGTTATAAGTCAAGAGACAGAAGATGGGCAGTTTGTTTTTTTTCCAGTAAAACACTCCATCCTCATTTTAACTTGTATCATTTTACTCAAATTTGAGGGACTGCACAAATTGAATCTGCCAATCTATCCAGTTATACTAGGTCTCTGTGGGTCTCATGATTGACTTATTCAGCATGGAAAAATCTCAACATGGAAGTAAAACTGCAGTTCTCCATTACAGACTGAATGAATAAAAAAAAAATCCATAATGGATTGGATACAAGTCTTCTTTTCTTTTTTTATGTATTCAGGCTCTCCAAAGCAGTCGACCATGCCAAAGAATTTTCACATCTACTCCTAAGAAGAAAAAGAGTGCTAGAGAAAAAGAGAGGAAAATACAAGCTGTTTAAAAAAAAAAAAAACTTCCCAGGACGGATATCAATTCTGGACTTAAAAGCTTATAAAATAGCTTAATTGAGAGTATATTGCCCGAATTTAACCAGCCACGTGTTGTGTGTGTAGGAGCAACAGCTTCCCCATCCGTCGGTAAGCACTGATTATGACCAGTCCATATATCAAAGCCAGAGTCAGATAGCTGGAAGTGCAATAAAGACTTACATACTTTACAAAAGCCCCATGCGTGACAGAGCTAACCGGTATCATAAAGGGAGACAGTGAAATAACAGGCCACCCCAGGGATGGGCATCCATGGTTACAGCACATTCTTGTCATTACAGTGCTGTCAGAGAGAGCCAAAGTATCTTTCTCTGTTATTTTCTAACTACATTGTGAAGGAGAGTAAGGGAGGTGAACTGAGCCACACTGCTGTAAAAGTACTCTGATTGTTTGCAATGGGTCACAATTAGCTTTGGTTTCTGACATCAAAGTATCTACTACAGTTAAAATCTCATGTGTGCTATGTGCCATTGGTGCCCAGTGATTCTTCTGAATGTAATTAAAGATGTTTACATTCTTACTGTAGAGACTGAAGAAACGAAAAAAAAAAAAAAAATACTACAGCCCCATTTTTCCTCTATTCAAGTGTTAAGGAATCTCTTTTAGTTTTCTTTTGAAACCATTGAAACATTTGCGGCGCTGGTGGTCCAGCCTGGGGCCAAGCTGGATATGCATCTGAAGAAATGTTCTCTACACAGCAGGAAAAAAAAAGTCATCCTAGCAAGTGGAAATATCTTAAATACAGTCGAATCGATCTAATATGTCCTGTTATACAGTAGGTTTGAAATAAATCAGATACATGATTACTAAGCATATTCCTACACTTTTTTTTTGGTTGTTGTTGGTTAACTTCAACTGGTGATTTTAAAGGGGGATGCATAGTCGTTTTATACTTAAAGGATTCCTGCATTAATCCTGTGGTTCCTGGAAAGAGCAGGCGATCTGTTGATTTGAAAAACATGGAAATCTAAGAGCAGCTGTTTAAAATCGTTTCAAATACATGATTACATAATGAGATACCAAAGTTACAACCTCTGACAAAAACACTGACATATACCACCAAAGCCAAATATATATAGATTCACTTAATGTCCCAACACTGGCTCGATACAGTAAAAAGCAGTCATTAGGAAAAAGAGTGTATCAGGTGTTAATTGAGGTATTCTGACCTACAGTGTGATGTCTACTCTGGTTGTTCATACCTTCAAATATTTCCCACTGGAAAAAAGTAGTCTAATCTCCAAAGGGATGAGTTATTAACGTTTTGAAACATCGACAACTTTTCTTAGACTTCCATTAAAGTTTATGGTGTTTTCATAGTTGTGAACATTCTTCCCCTTTTGCAATCCTTCCATTACAATCGCACACTTTCTACAGATGTAGAAGATAGAGATTAGGCTGAAAAACACAGGAGCATTCCTTTCCCCCCTTTCTATATGAACCAAATGTTACACATTACTCAATATTCTCTACAAAACCTTATGAAAGATCGCAGCAGACAATAGGCTCTATTGAGTGATTTTGGCATTCTTCGTCAAACTTCGTTTCCAACCAAGAGTTCAGCTGTCAGGGACATAAATGTCATATGTGCTTTGTTCTGACTGTGCTCCCTCCACTACTAAACCCTTGTTATGATGCCAGTGTTTTTGTTTGAGAACGTCCTAACTTTTCCAGACTGTTGAAGCAGGGTCCTGTTATCCAGACAAGAAAAATATGTGTTATTGAGTACTGTTCCTAGTTCAGCCCAAGTGAAGCAGAACATTTATGAAAGCGCATGGTGTCCATTTCGCCGGAGTTGTCTTGCTTCAAAAACTCACACTCGCTCATTAATCTCGTGTAAAAATGACATCTTTTGGTCGAAATGCAATATTTAAGTAGGACGGATATAAAGCCTGCATGCCGTGCAAGCTAATTAGGCACAGTGCACCTGACGGCTGCTGAAAATGCGTCTAAAGGGCAAGCGAGTATACATAAGAGAGGATAGATACAGTAGAATGAACGAGTGGACAGGATGCATAGCACAATATAGACCAAACAATCCCAGGTGTTTAGCCAGAGTGGCTGTAGTGCAGTTATATAACTTGCTCTCTAAAACAGCTGTGTGACTTCTTCACCCCACTACCTGAACCCTAGAACACATTGAAACCAGGAACTAACACAAACACATGCTTGAAGGTCTAAGCTTGCCAAAATAGCACAACTCTATTCAATAATGTCTTTAATCAAATAGGCTGCAAAATTGCAGAGTTGTCACTGTAAGAATGAGCAGTATATTTCAGAATGACATTAATAATGAAACCATTTAGCAATAAGAGAATATGTATACATATTAGAGGGAATATGATGTAAAATGATGCATTTTTGTTAATCAGCTGAACTTTACTCTGAGCCAAGTGTTACTGGTACAGTGAGAATTATGCTGGTCTCATGACTGGGAAATAAAGCCCACTGTTTTCCTGTCTGTTTCTTTTACTGCTCTTGGCTTCAGCCTCACTGAGCACTGTACTGAGTACAGCAACGTGATATGAGAAACAATTTCTAAGATGACGTGCAGCTGCCTGTGGAACCAGGCGAGATAAAGATTCAGATGTGCAATTACCTTGCTCTTCTGCTCGAGGACGAAATTCTGGGATAGCTCTGGATCTCAGGCAGGTACTCTCTGCAGGTATGGTATGTTCTGCTCACGATCTTCAGAAATACAGCAGACGTGATTAAAGAAATAAATGAAAATATTTATGGATTTTTCTCTCAACTTAGATTCAGTGAGATACTGATTTTTATTTTTTTTTAATATACTAAAAATCAGAAGGAAAAAAAAAAGTGCTTATTTCTGTCTCTGAAGAAAATTTAAGTCCATGCGAGGAAGAAAAATGTCCTTGCAAAGCTGTCTCCCAGTTGACTAGAAGTAGATTTCAGACACACCTTCTGAATGACTGCGCGCTCTCACTTACGGGTGCAAAGGAGGAGGGAAAGAGAGAGCAAGAGGAGGAAAGTGCAGGAGCGTGAGGCAGGGTGCTTGGATTGGCTGGGCTCTGACTGCTCTCGCTACACACTCGTACTGGGCTTTTAACTAGGGGCAAAGCACCTGGAAGCTCCCTCTCTCTTTGGCTCTTGTCTCGGTCCCCCTCTCACTAACTCTCTTAGTATTTTTTTCCAATGAGAGAGACAGGGTGTTTCTCTGGTTCCTTCCATACAAAAGGCATGTGTCTGTGGCCAGGCGAAAAAAAGGGAGGTAGGAGGGGAGACTGGAGAATGGGATGTGGTAGCCAGTGAAGAGGGATGGATTTGAAATTTGGCCCCCTCTCATCCATCAGACACCCAGTTTCCCCCTATGTTACTATCTGCCTTGTTTTCCCACCTTCAACAGAAATGCATGTTAACCATTTCTTAGTTGAATGAGCAAATATTTGTATTCCAACTATCTGAAGAAATATGAGATGAAAAATAGCCGCTTTTAAACATATATATATTTTTTAGACTTATATACATATAAAGCGTTATACTGTACTATGTGAATTTAGGCATAATGTTTTTTTTTTTTTTTTCATTTTTGAACTACATTTTTTACACTGCTCTTTTTATGACACCTACTGAAACCTACTGTATCATGACTTAGTATAGCCCAATTAGAACTGTACTAAGGACTATACTACGTAATAGATCAATACAACCATCATCTTTTTAAATGACAAATGCTTAATTGACATACCTTAAATACTTGAATACTACATGTATTAACTGTATAGAATTGTTCAACCAGAAGCATATAAAATAAAACATGAACAATAATAAGCACTATACAAATAAATACTTAAATTGAATAAGCATTATCCCACATTTAACAAATTTAAAAGTCTCTGGTTATAATGATGATCATTATGTACTTTTTTTTTTTTTTTAAACTAACATTAGGGCAAGGTGTGTAAACGTATATGATGTATTTTAATGATGGGTATTATTACCATGCAAAAGTTTGCTACACTTTTCTTAGATAATGAACTCAATGAACTCATTCAGAGCCAGTTCTTTCAGTGAGTTCGAACCTGACAGTGTTACAAAAAACAATTAGCAATAGCAACCTTATCAGCAAATCCTACAAATAAACCCTACAATTAGATCTTAGATCACATTAAAAACTAAGCTATCTGGAGCCATAGCAAAAGACTGATAGGGCCTTGGATCATGCCAGAGTAGACTTTAGCAACAAGTGGGTTATTGTGCTCAATAAAAGCCACTACTGGGACCTGCCACTGGATGCCTTCCATCCATGCAGCCATGGTTGGATATCAGATGGTTTATCAGATGCTTGTGTGTGTGTGTGTGTGTGTGTGTGTGTGTGTGTGTGTGTGTGTGTGTGTGTGTGTGTGTGTTTCTCATAAGCAATGGATCAGGCAATAAACAGGCCTAAGGATAATCTCCATTCGACTTATACACACTGTGTTACAGTAGTAAACACTGAAAGCACAAATCGGTCGATTTCAGCTTAAAGAAAAGACCAATTTGTACTTGGTCTGTGTGGGCTGGAATCTGGCACATTTTTGAAACGGCAAGTGCCAAAGAAAATGAATAGAAAATCTAAGATAATGGGAGGTTCCTGTAAAACTGCAAATCCAATTTTAAAATTTATAATACTTAAACCGGAATCCACCTGTTAAAAGGGAGAGAATGAAAAGACACAAAAAATACTGATATTGGAGAAGAATTGCAATTTTTTACTGTCTTCAGATTGGGCCAATGTTGGCCTGATGACAAGAAGAAAAGCAATAACATAAATTTAAAGTAAGAATTTAAACTTAATATAGGTTTCAAATAAGCGAGAGAGAGAGAGAGAGAGAGAGTGAGAGAGAAAGAGAGAGTGAGAGAGTTAAAAAAAACAAAACTTTTTTCTATAACATTTTCTATAAACTATTAAAATATATAGCTAAATACTGGCTTTAATAAAACCTATATGAAATAGTGGCAGTATTGTGTAGCCTGACTAGGTGTAAAGTAATATTTTCTGTACTGGCTTTATGCACAGATTGAGATAATGACAAGAAAAACATTTGAAAATGTGTCCTAATGGGTAAAGTATAGAATAATGTTGTCCTTTGGAAAATATAAGGTAAAGGGGTAAGAAAGCTTGGGACTCAGGAGAAAAGACTCACAACGAGACAGTGTGTTAATATTACATATCTGTTCAAATACTGAAGATGCCCAGATACCATTATTTGGTGGATGTATAAACAGCTTTTTGTAACCACACAAAGATGCTAAAAAATAATGTTAATGTCGCACATACAAAACCACGGAATTTCTTATACAGTACATCCTATACTTTCATTTTCACGTATTTCCAGACAGATATACTGTATATACGCATGCTCCTCCTACCTACTGTATAATCCATATTACTTTATATGACCTTCTGTACAATCCATAGCATTTGTGCTCATAATGCGTTAATGGTACGGCAGAATAATCGATTTGATCTAGTACCAAATGTAGTATAAGAGCGTCCACAGAACAGCCAACCGAAGAGTCAACACTGAATCAGCTGTAATTGTGTTACAGCTCATTTAAAATAAGGAATGAGACAGCAAGACAGTAAACAAAACCCATAGTAAGACAGGGTTCATGTTTTTACTTGTGTGTCTTAGTAATGCACAAAACCAGTGTGGATTGAAATTAGGTTGGCTAAAACAGAAGCATCTGTTCTGTGGGATACATGTAAGACATGTGAGTAAAAAAACAGTTTTTGTGTGGATTGGCCCCTTATTTGAAAACTGTGAATTTATGACAACACATTTCACCACACATGTCAGAACCATTAAAATAAGTTTTTGTGCCTAGAGTTAGAAAATAAATAGAGGTTCTAAGACCATACCACTGTCTACACTGTGAACCATAAAACTGTTTTGCTGTTATTTTTCCAAAATAGACATTTCTTTTCCAAATCAGACATTTTCTTTTATCATATGATGTGCTGTTATCTTGTTGTAGATTTTGTAATGGTGGAGTAATGTGGACCTTGGCTCGTTCCACACTAGCAAATTAAAATATAAAGTTTCTGTCCCTTTTTTGGATCAGGCCTTCTTGTGGCAGAAGGGTTTGTGTGGCCTAATGATCCTCATGGCTATGGAGTCTGGATTTAAATGCTCCTGCTATGGCCTCCCAAGTTGAACACGTCTAGGGTTATGGTCCAGACAAACATGACGCATAAAACCCTATGAAAACGAGTAACAGAATATCTGTTACCCTTTCTGGAACAGGGAAACTGGAACCTGCCCCTGGAGTGAGGTCAAGCGCCTGGTGGTTGGGTTGCCCAGAGAATCTGGTTGGGCTCAGCCTAAAGAAGCAATGTGGAGGGTTCATATGGACTCACCTCCTGCAAAGTCCATACACTAGTAGGAATATGTTGTAGTGCCCACAGGGTGGTTTTTCTCCTACTCAGGGAGTTGCTCAGGGAGTGTTACACCGGGCAGGTTTGCGGATACTCACCGTTCCTTCCTGGCTGTTGGAGTTTGTCCAAGTAGATGAGAGAGTCAACTCAATGCGACTTTGAGTTGAAGAGAGGAAAACTCACAACACAACACACCCCAACAACAGTGTACCACTTTGCCTTTTAGGATAAAGAGTGAGGGGTGTCTTTTGGGAGGATTTTGTCCATAGACTTCATTGTTCTGCCCATGTAGGTATTGAGTGGGAAACCTGGAAAGGAGTGATTGAGGAAATGGTCTGCCTGATATACAGTAAACTAGAGTGGTTAGTTGTTGCTGTTGGACTTCAGCGCTAGTCACGGTTCAACCTTAAGCCTAAGGTCAATGATTTCATCTGATCTGAAGTCATATGTTATGGACATTTGAGTGAAGAGAGGAGCAAAGCTGTCAACTGATCACCATCTGGTGGTGACTAGGATCAGACTGTGGGGGAGACAGCCAGACAGACCCCAGTCAGACCCAAAAGAATAGTTGATGTTTGCTGAAAATGGCTGGAGGAAGACAGCAGACAAAAAAAAAGGTAAAACTGGTAAAACCGTTCAACGGCACAGAAAGGGAAGAAAGACACTGCCCAAGCTGTGCTCAGCAAGGGTGGTAAGACTCTGACCTCAACTTGCAACACCATTGAGTGTTGCAAGGATCACTTTGAAGAATTCCTGAGCCCAAGAGACATACCTCCCGTACAGTACAGTAGGTAGGCCTGCCAAAAGTAGGTGACACTGAACCCCTCTTTCGGACTGAAGTCACTGAGGTAGTTAAACAACTCCACAGTGGCAAGGCCCTTGGGGTGGATGAGATTTGCACAGAAATGCTGAATGTTCTCTCTGTTGTTATAATGTCCTGGCATTGACACACGGACCTTGGGTACAGTGCTGGGTTTACAGACCCAGGTCCCTGGTCCCTGTAAACCCGGAGTAAATGCTATGTTCACATACTCAGTGTTAAGTCAAGCCTGTTCAAAGTGGGCATTGGGTGGACCTTGTATCCTGGATTTCAAGGAGCCCTCCCAGGACATGCTAGAAGAAATATATATCTTGGCTGGCCTGGGAACAGTTAGGAGTCCCCCAGGAGGAACTGAACCCTGAATTGAACTAAGCGGTATAAACAGTGGATGGATGGATTTTCAGTCCTTTTTTTTTTTTTTTAAATGTCTACCTCTTTCCTAAATAAGCTGATCGAGTCATTGATGGCCATTAGCATTGGGATTTTCTGAGTTATCATCTTTTTTGGTATTTTTTTTTCAGTGGGACACAAATAATCAATACCTGAAGTAAATTAGAATGAGAATATGTACTGCAACAGAAATGATAGGTATACATTTAGAGCTAAACAAACGATATAGGCAGTAGTTTTTTTTTTTAGGAATAAGGTTTATGATTATGAATATAGCAGATTAGCAGAGTCAAGCATTGTTCATTAAACTAACCCTTATTAGAAAATGAACAATTTAAAGAACTTACAGTAAAAAGAATGAACATTGAAATATGCCTTAGAATGAAACCTTTACTGGAAAAAAAAATGGATTGAGTAGGCATCATCTGTTGATGTCATCAATAGAAGTCCTGTGTGCAGCTATTTTAATGCCAATTTCTGGTTTGCTACTCAAATCCATGAACCCGGGTGTTTCTTTACACAACTCAAGGAAGTGGCATGGGGTTCAGAAGCAGGGGCAGCCTGCCATCAGAATTTCTTTTTTTTCAGAGACCTCTTGAGACTGCTGCCTACCTCACTCCCTCCACCCAGGCTTTACAAGGTGAAACACTCCCTTAGAAAAAGCATCTGGTAATATCATCTACCCTTCCCCCTTATTAACATTCCATGGTCAACGTACAAAAAATAAACAGCAATCACAAATCTGAATGCTGTGTTATTGCATCACAGAGCCTGTTTTTTCTTTAGCTGCCTGTCAGGAGCCAAAAATAAGTTCTACCACCTGCATTAGGTGGCACCCCACCCATAGTCCACTTAGTTGACTCAGAACTTGCGTCTGTGCGTGTGCGTGAATGAAAAAAGAGCTCACTATGTGCTTGTTAATCTGTTCCGGGTGGACCTCTGTATGGCCAATAAGAGCTTGATGAGGATCATGCATAGAGGTAAAAAAATAAGAACTGCCACTAGAGGCAACCAACCACCACTAAATACCTCATTAAATAGAGGCTGTAGAAAAGCAATATTTTTTCATAATTTTTGGTAGATTTCCTAGTAGAGCTAATACTGTAGTACAAAACTAATGATATAGGCAAAATCAAGTGATCGAATGAACTCATCTTTCTACTATCGCCTCTGCTTCTCTTCTACTATTTAACACTGATAGTTCATTTCGCTGATCCAGGCCAAGCTTTTTCTTTTCTAACATTACAGTGGAATGTTCGGGCGTGGCACTAAGGTACAGTGGGTAGTGTTGCCAGTTGCAGCTCTAGGATACCGGGTCTGATCCTGAGCTTAGGTTACTGTCTGTGTGAAGGTTCACATGCGATTTCTCCCACTGTTCATTAATATGTATGTAGGTGGATTGGCTATGATAAATTGTCCAAGCAATATGATATGTGATTATGATAAGACGGCGACTTTGGATAGATTCTGTGAGTTGCTTTGAAGTTTCCGTCATTGGATAGATCCTTGCCCTGGATTACTAGGTTACTGACCAAGTACCGTCAGTCAAACAGTGTTGGGAAGTTTTTAAGATAGATCAGAGGGTACGTGGTGCTTGCAGGTGGTACTCATGGCAACTGTTGAAATGTATTATACATTGTCTGTATGTGACCTGTATAGCGTCCAACTTAGACTGGCATAGCAAAAAGGTGGAGACTTTTCCGACATGATTTGAAAAGCTTCAATTTGTAAGCGAGCATGAAGAATGGACTGTGGAACATTGGAAAAAGCTTATGTGGCCTGATGAGTCCAAATTTACCCTGTTCCAGAGTGATGGGTGCACCAAGGTAAGGCAGATGAAGTGATGCTTCCATAATGACTAATACAAGTACAAGCCTGTGTGGGCAGATCTAGATTCAGCAACGTTATGTCCCAGAGAAATGAGGTCAGCTGTCTACCTGAATATACTGAATGGCCAGGTTTTTCCATCAATTAATTTTTTCTTCCCTGGTAGCACAGGCACATTCTAAGATGACGATGCCATGATTCATCGGGGCCAAAATGTGAAAGAGTGGTTCAGTGGGAACATGAGACAACATTTTCACACATCCAGATCATAACCCCGTCAAGGATCTTTGGGATGGGTAGGAGAATGCTTTACACAGCGGCCTGACTCTCCAATTATCAACTCAAGATCTTGGTGAGAAATTAATGTAATTCTGGACTGAAAACAGAGTCCTATGAAATATTACTTTTTTGGTTGGTAGTGTGTGTGTGTGTGTGTGTGTGTGTGTGTGTGTGTGCACGAGTATACAGTAGATGTAACCTTACAGATTTTATAATTATACAGATCCAGATACAGTATAAATTCAAAAGTGTCAAAATACAGTTCAAAAATACAAAAAATATCAGTTGAAAATTGGTCTCACAATATGAAAGCAATCTGAGAGTGAAGACCAAGAAAACGGTCCAAGGTCACAATCAATGAATAAATCCCCATGTGCTAGAAAACAGGTCAGGATTTACAGCTGTGTGTTTAAACTGCCTACATCAAAATGAAGTGTATGTAAACTTGATTAAAATCAAATCAAATTTGAATTTCATATTTGAAACGTTCTTGTTCTTGTGGCAGAAAATCTTACTTCTTTCTTTAAAAAATGCTTAAAATAAGACAATTTTAAACCCGGAACTAGACCACATGATCTAGAAATATACGTAATAATTTGTCATTTTCTAAGATGTAAATATTAGAAACTATGGCAACTGTTAGTATTTGGGAAACTGCATCTGTTGGCCAGATGTTTGATTACAGGGAAATGGTGTGACTAGATGATTACAGTCAACTTGTGCTAAGAGATCTGCTATGAAATCCATGTCAATGACCTGAACTAAGTGCTGCATAATTACACTGGAAGAACACAGTTCCAGGAACAATGCCTTTTCCAACCCCTTGTCTTCCATCTCACTGGTACTACAATGCACATTTTTCTTACCTCCAGTCTCTTCTCTTTAGGATCTCCAAACATCTGGGACAGTACATCTGCTTTTCCATTTTCTGGGTCTGGGGTAATAAGTCAGCGTGATACGAAACCATGCAAAAAAGAAGGCCTATTGCACTTGCCTTGTGTTTAGTCACTTGGAATTCCTGACATATTTCAAATTCCTTTGATCCGTAAGAATAAGAAAGAGATGCACTGCGCCCTCTGTGTCATTTTTTCATCATTGGCTACTTTACTTTGATTTATTTTGTGACAGTTTTAAGAAGAGGGCACTTTTTGCTTTCCAGAAAATTGATTTCGATTGTGCCTTATATCAATTCTATGGTTTAGCCTTTTTGAGAGATTTCTGAGACACTGCAATTAAAGGTAAAGTTAAAACTTAATTGTGCTAATCTTGATTTCATTTTATAATTGCATTTCTTTTTAAAAGGCTTCTAATCCATCTGTAAATACTGGGGGCCCTGGAATTTCTTGTAGCCAAGGAATGAAACACTGTCTGAGCAAAAAAAACACAAAAAAAAGTCACAGGGTCAGTGTTTGTTTGTTTGTTTTTTAAATAAAACAAACAAACAAACAAACAAACAAACAAACAAACAAACAAACAAACAAACAAACAAACAAAAGAAATCCTCACTCATTATTTAGGATAATCAGATATAAAGGCTTCAATTTGCTAGGGAGCGTAAAGAATGGACTGTGCAGTAATGGAAAAATGTTATGTCTTCTGATAAGTCCAGATGTACCCTATTTCAGATTGCATCAGGAAAATAAAGGAAGCCCATGAAGCACCATCATGCATAGTGCGCATTGTACAAGTCTCTGGATTCTGAGATTCTCACAAGCTGTAGGTTGTCTCACACCAGTGAGTCACATGATGAGGTTGCGTATCACAACCTACTGTAATGTCACTGTTGCACGTAAAGCTCCCTGCCTATACAGTACTGTATGTCACAAAAGTGAGTACATCTCTGCAAATATCTTCTCATAGGACAACACTGCATAAATGACTCTTTGACACAATGAAAAGTAGTCAGTGTAAAGTTTGTATAGCAGTGTAAATTTATTGTCCCCTCAAAATAATTAAACAATAAAAGTACAGCCAATAATAGTTGAACCCCTGGCAACAAAAGTGAGAACACCCCTAAGTGAAAATGTGAAATGTCAATATTTTGTGTGGCCACCACCATTTTCCAGCACGGCGTGAATTCTCTTGGCCATGGAGTTTACCAGAGCTTCACAGGTTGCCACTGGAATCCTCTTTCACTCATCCAGCACAACATCACGGAGGTGGTGGACATTTGACACCTTGTGCTCCTCCACCTTCCTTCTCAGGATGCCCCAGAGGTGTTCTATGGGGTTTAGGTCTGGAGACATGCTTGGCCAGTCCATCACCTTTACCCTCAGCCTCTTTAGCAAGCCAGTGGTCGTCTTGGAGGTGTGTTTGGGGTCATTATCATGCTGTAACGCTGCTCTGCCGTCCAGTTTCTGGAGGGAGGGGATCATGCTCTGCTTCAGTATGTCACAGTACATGTAAGAATTCATGTTTCCCTCAATGAACTGTAGCTCCCCAATGCCAGCAGCACTCATGCAGCCCCAGATCATGACACTCCCACCACCGTGTTTGACGGTCGGCAAGACACACTGGTCTTTGTTACTCCTCACCTGGTTGCCGCCACACACGCTTGACACCATCTGCACCAAATAGGTTGATCTTGTTCTCATCAGACCACAGGACATGGTTCCAGTAATCTTGGTCCTTAGTTTGCATGACTGCAGTAAATTGTTTGCGAGCTTTCTTGTTCCTTCTAGGACGACAACCATGCAGAGCAATTTGATGCAGTGTGCAGCATACGGTCTGAGCACTGACAGGCTGACCTCCCGTCCCTTCAATCTCTGCAGCAATGCTGGACGTACTCATCCGTCTGTTCTCCAAAGCCGATCTTTGGATCTGACGCTGAGAACGTGCACTCAGCTTCTTTGGCCGACCATGGCCAGGCCTGTTCTGAGAAGAACCTGTCCTCTTAAAGCGCTGGATGGTCTTAGCCACTGTGCTGCAGCACAGTTGCAGAGTGTTGGCTATCTTTATCTTTAATCTTAAAGATGAAGATTCTTCTTCTTCTTTAATCCAGTCCAGTCTTTCTAGGATTGCTGCAGTTAATTCAACACAATTCAAACATTTCCAGGGATAGCAGAGAAATAATTCATCCTCAGAATACCAGGACCATTGCTTCTGGTTCCAGCTCATTTCTGACCTCAGCAAAGCACAGAGCAGGTGGATGTCTCATGGTAATACAGTCTAGCAACTAGAACTGAGAACATTAAGACATTTTAAAGGGCTTCATGGTTTTTATTGAATTGTGGGGGAAAAATGTGGTTGTTGCATTTTCAGAAATATTTTTGAGAGATTCCTGAAATGATTGCGAATTGAACACAGTGCCTTGGGCATTGAATAAATAGCAAGGAATAACAAATCAAAGTGCACCTTTATAGTCTATAGTCTATTCAAATAAAATGGTGACATGCTTTCAATGATGTGTGAATGTATTAAAGTATCAATCTCATATTAAAGTATCAAAGATGATTAAACATACATTATTTCACCATCTGATATTGGACTAATATTATAAATAACATATAAATTAATATTTTTTTTATACCCTCAAATCTTTTTTAAGTGGATCACCTGAATAGACCTGTACTACAGTATATTGTGGTTGAATGAAAGACAATCATCCAGAACCACTCCCACTGTCATTTACTTGACTGTCTTCGTTTGTGGCGCAGATGTACTGTGACTGCATAAAAAGACACAATATCGGACACAATATTTTAAACTCTGTATTTTTTCTCTGCTTGAACAATGATTCCATCTGCTTTATTCATATCTGTTTGTTCATGTTTAAAAGATTCAGTTCAGTTTAAGTTTGCAGGTCAAACATCTAACCACAATTACATAAAAAAAAGTAGCCCAGACTTCTTTTAGCTCCTACTAGACTACTTTAAAAACAAACAATTATTCAGTTAATGAGGAATGCACCAGAAAACAGATGGAAAAATCTAGGGTGACGTAAAACATTCCCTTTGGGCAACACTGTCTGATTAGACCAAATTTAGTAAAATATCGTTCTTTTTTGACAGAAATACAAAGTGAGCTGGAAACAGATATATATTGTTATATATACATTACATACAGTAAAACAGACTGTCAAACGTCCGTGTACTTAACATAAATTTCTAGGAATGTGTGAAAGAAATGTCAATGGCCTGCGTAATATGTGAGGAGGTCTGGACTGCCACTGATGTAGAAGCAGACATTATTGAAAACAGCACGTTGTCTAGTACACGAAAGTCTGAAGTTGTAAACCACACACAAAGAAAAACCCTGCCGCCAGAGAGCCATTAAGAGCAGAGAGAGACGTGCCAGAAAAATAAAGCTATCTAGCACTGCACAAACACATGTCTGAAAAAAAATTATCTTTGGACCACACATGATGGTGGCAAATGTGCAAATGAACCCAACAGAGAATTCCTAGCTTTCTGTTCAGTGACAAGCTGAAAGTTGCTTAGAAAGTTGGTGAAACCTGGGGAAATATTGCTTTCCTTAAACAAATCATATCTAAACGTCTGAGAACGTCTGAGTCAGTTTGAGAGTTTTAGGTTCATTATTAGAGATAGGAACAATTGCCTTTGACAGTTAAATTAGACGATAGCCTACAGAATACTGTACTTTGTTGTTCTTCCTTAAGCTGCTCCTGTTAGGGGTCATCACAGTGCATTATCTGATATGCTTATTTGATTTAGCACAAAGAAAGTGATCTGACATGTGCACCCCCCTCCATGGCTGGGGTTGCCTTTCAGGGGATCAAACCCCAGTTTACCACGAGAAAGGCAGAGATACTCCCAATGTACAAACAGGGCTACGTCTGGAGAATATGTTCATGTCGTAATCGTTATGTAGTTACATGACAAGTACCTTACTGCAGCCTAGTGCATATTAGACCAAATTTAGTAAAATATCTTCCTTTTTTGACAGAAATACAAAGTGAGCTGGAAACAGATATATATCTTTGTTATATATACATTACATAAGACATTATATCATGGACACTCAGCATTTGCTGCAATGTGCAACAAATGGCAATGCATTATTTATATGCACAAAGGGAGTAGAAATCATACAGCATGAGCACACCTAGGATTGTGTTGACAATGTGATTGTATTGTCTCAGTACTACAGTATGTGCTAATCAATACAAAACTGATATAAAGTGTCTATAGTGCAGGAGCAAGCCTCACTAGCTTCTTTAATCAACACTATAGCATACCTTGGCATAGATTCTACAACAAGACTGGAGGGTTGAATATTACTCCTTAACCTCAGTTGGTGTTGTACAGATGGTAGTGGAGAATGCTGTCTGACATATGACTCTAAAATCTCTCACTGGTTTAAGATTGAATGACTGTGAAGGGTATACAGTAGTGTATCATTCAAGGCCAATCATTCATCTTTAGCTGTAACAATCACTTGGTGTACGCCACACAATTATTTCCATTAGAATTTTTTTGTCACGAGCTATCGTAGGGTAAGCACAGAAGCCTTAGCAGTTAGCCCGTGTAGCGTGGATGGTAAACCCAAACGCGGAAGCAACCATTGGTGAAGTGATGAATGGTTTGAGCTGGGAGGTGTGAAATACCGGATGGATTCGGAGCGCCGCAGGCAGCTGGAGCCGGTAGGTGACAGGATTGATACGGAGAGTGATGCGGTATGGACCGATGAACCTGGGTGATAGCTTTTTAGATTTCGTGTGAAGGTGAAGGTTTCTGGTTGAAAGCCATACTTTGTCACCTACATTGTACAATCGTCCCGGCGGGTGTCGACGGTGATGTTGAGTGGCGTAGCGGTTGTTGGCCTGTTGGATGGCGGCGTTTGCTTGGTTCCACAGCCGTCGACACCGGCGAACCAACTGTTGGGCTGACGGCACCTCAACCTCCGGTTCCTGATGATCGAACATCGAAGGTTGGAAACCGTGGCATACCTCAAATGGACTGAGATTGGTGGCTGAAGAGACATGGAGATTGTGAGATAACTCAGCCCATAGGAGGTAGCGGGCCCAGGAGCGCTGGCGATCGGCAACAAAGCATCTCAGGTAGCGCTCCAGTTGTTGGTTGGTCCGCTCCGTCTGACCGTTAGTCTGGGGATTATAACCAGAGGATAGACTACAGGTGGAATTGATCAGACGGCAGAAGGCCTTCCAGAACCGGGCGGTGAACTGGGGCCCCCTGTCCGAGACGATGTCTTTTGGGAACCCATGCAGTCGGACTACGTGTTCTAAAATCAGCTCTGTTGTTTTTTTGGGCTGACGGGAGTCCGGTGAGGGCCACCAGGTGCACGGCTTTGGAGAACTGGTTGACGATGGTTAAGATGGTGTTTTTCTCTTCATCACGGGCCTGCCGGCCTCCGAAGTTGACGGCAATGTGAGTCCAGGGCCGATGGGGAACGGGGAGTGGTTGGAGTTCCCCCGGTGTCGGTTGTTTGGTATTCTTGGACCTGGCGCACACTGGGCATGCCTGGACGTACTCTTTGACATCACTCGCCATAGATGGCCACCAGAAGGCACGTCTGATGAATTGCAGGGTGCGGTTGGCGGATAATGGCGAGGAATGACCCCATCGCAACACCTCGGTCCTTACAGTTTTCGGCACATAGTGTCGCCCAGGCGGCACACCTGCCGGTGCGGTCTCCATCGCCTGTGCACGGCGAACCCTCGTTTCCAGTTCCCAGTGAAGTGGTGCAATGATCTTGATGGGTGTGATGACAGGCGCGGGGTCCGCCCGGGGAACGTCCTCTTCGTGTTGTCGGGAGAGGGCGTCAGCTTTGGTGTTCTTGGACCCCGGGCGGTAGGATAGGTGGAAGTTGTAATGTTCGAAAAATAGTGCCTACCGCGCCTGTCTCGGGTTGAGCTGTTTTAAGTTGCGGATGGTGATCAGGTTCTGATGGTCGGTCCAGACGATGAATGGCTCTCTGGCGCCCTGGAGCCAGAGTCGCCATTCTTCCAAAGCCCACTTTATGGCCAGCAGCTCGCGGTCCCCTACCCCGTATCGCTGCTGAGTGGGGTCAAATTCTTTGGAAAAGAAACTACAGGGATGTAGCTTCTGATCTGGACCTCGTTGAGAGAGAACAGCCCCGGCACCCACATCCGAAGCGTCCACCTCCACAACGAATGGTTTACTTGCGTCTGGGTGCAGTAGAATTGGGGCGTTGGTGAACCGGTGGCATAGGTCATGAAAGGCGGTGATGGCGGCAGGGTTGAGGCTGAAGTGATGAGAAGAGGGTCGAGTCAGAGCGGTTAAAGGGGCGGCAACCGTACTGTAGTCCCGGATAAAGCGACGATAGAAGTTCGCAAACCCGAGAAACCGTTGAAGTTGCTTGAGGGTCTTGGGTAGGGGCCAGTGACGCACAACTTCCAGTTTCTGTGGGTCCATGGCCACACCCTGGGGTGAGATGACAAAACCCAGGAACGTGGTGGAGCGCTCGGGAAAGGCGCATTTTTCCAACTTACAGTACAGTTGGTGGGCGAGTAATCTCTTAAGGACCGCTCTGACATGCTGGGTGTGTTCCTCGGCGGTGTGTGAATAAATAAGTATGTCGTCTAGGTAAACGAACACCCACCACCCTAGCATGTCCCTAAGGACATAATTGATGAACTGTTGGAAGGCGGCGGGTGCGTTGCAGAGTCCGAATGGGATGACCAAGCTCTCGTAGTATCCAGTAGGGGTGATGAAAGCCGTCTTCCACTCATCGCCCTCTCTGATGCGCACCAAGTTGTAGGCGCTCCGGAGGTCCAACTTTGTGAAAATGGTGGCACCAGAGAGGGCGTCCAGGGCTGAGTTGGTAAGCGGCAAAGGGTGTCTGTTCTTAATGGTGATGTTATTAAGCCCCCGATAATCGACACAGGGACGTAAGTCGCCCCCTTTCTTCTTTACAAAGGGTGACCGAGCCCGGCTGAAGTTCAATTGTCAGGTCATAGGGGCGATGAGGAGGAAGGTGTGTGGCTCGTCTCTTGCACAATACTTCAGCCAGGTCTCGGTAGATGACGGGGATGGCATTGGTGTCGACATCGGGTGCCTCGGACTCCCTAGAACACGTCCCAGCCGGGCCCCGCAGGCAGAGTTCGGTGCAGGTCGGCCCCCACTGCAGGATCCGGTTCTGCGTCCAGGAGATGAGGGGGTCATGTTGGAGCAGTCAGGGGTGTCCGAGGATGATGGGTGGCGATGAAATGGAGGTGAGGTGGAACTGGATCCGTTCGTGATGTTGGCCGATGGCAAGGGTGAGCGGCTGAGTCTGAGTGGTGATGGGGCTGGAGGAAAGGGGCCGACCGTCAACAGAGGTGATACGAACGGGCTGGGATAACGCCTCAAGTTCCACTCCTAGTTCTTTGGCAAACGAAGAGTCAATAAAGTTACCTGCGGCACCGGAATCGATGAACGCAGTACTTCCGACCCGTTTGTGGCCAAACCAGAGGTGTACTTGGACCGTGAGACGGGAATTATGGGGTGTCGTGACCGAGAGGTGGAGGGGGCCCGGTGAACTGCCCCGTTTGCTCACCGGGCCTGAGCGTTTCCCGGGCGAAGTGGACAGAGGGCCCTGTGGTGCGCCGCTGACCCACAGTAGGCGCAAAGCCCTTTTCTGAAGCGTCGTTCCCGTTCTGCAGCGGTCAAGGAGGCGCGTCCTAGTTGCATGGGTTCCCCAGCTCCAGTGTTAACCACGGCGGGAGGTGGAGGTCCGACGGGTGCCATGGCGGTGGTGGTGAAGGAGGGACGAATCTCAGGAACCGGGGCGTGAGGGTATGAAGGTGATGTAGTGGGTGGCAGGGTCCGGGGGGCTGGCCTCGGACGAGAGAACAGGCGCTGGTCAATGCGAAGGGCGAGCTGAATCAGTCCTTCCAGCGTGGCGGGAATCTCTCGCCCGGCGAGTTCATCTTTAATCCGTGAGGCCAGTCCCTCGTAGTAGGCCGCCCGGAGGGCGGCGTCTCCCCAGGTGGTCTGCACGGCTAGAGTACGAAAGTCCGCTGTGTAGCGACCCACGGACGACCCTCCCTGCCGTAGATGATATAATTTGGTGTCGGTCTCCACCTCAGCAGCAGGATGTTCAAATGTTAGTTTCAGTTGATGGGTGAACTCTCCGTATGAGTAGGCCGTGTCTGAATCTGATCTGAGGACCGCCGTGGCCCACTCAGCTGCCTGCCCGGATAGCAACGAAACGAGAAACGCAACACGCAGTCGGTCTGTGGAGTATTTGCTGGAATTAAACTCAAACACAAGATCCAATGCAGTTAGAAAGACACTGCACTTCCCTCTCAGATGGCATATGTTTAATCAGTAGCAGAGAAATGTAGGTTTTGTGTCTTAACATTTAATTGGTCTATGTTGTATGGTTTTTGAAAACCTTAACCAACCATATTTTTTTTTTACAATCCTCAACTTGATAAAGCCTCCTGGTAAAGCCATAACAAAGTACCTAACATCATCCAGAGATAATCTATAATGCTTTTTGATTTATATATATACAGGACAGACCAAAAGATTGGACACACCTTCTCATTCAAAGAGGTTGAATTTGTATTATGGCAAGAAAAAAGCAGCTAAGTGAAAAAAAAAACGTGTGGCCAGATTACTTTAAGAAATGAAGGTCAGTCAGTTCGAAGAATTGGGAAAACTTTGACAAGTGCAGTCACAAAAAGCATCAAGCGCTACAAAGAAACTGGCTCACATGCGGACCACCCCAGGAAAGTAAGACCAAGAGTCACCTCTGCTGCGGAGGATAAGTTCATCCCAGTCACCAGCCTCAGAAATCGCAGGTTAACAGCAGCTCAGATCAGAGAGCAGGTCAATGCCACACAGAGTTCTAGCAGCAGACACATCTCTAGAACAACTGTTAAGAGGAGACTGTGTGAATCAGGCCTTCATGCTAGAAGATCTGCTAGGAAACCACTGCTAAGGACAGGCAACAAGCAGAAGAGACGCGTTTGGGCTAAAGAACACAATAAAGAAAACTCGCTGAATGATGAATGAGAAGGTGTGTCCGAACTTTTGGTCCTCTACTGTACTGTATATATATATAAATGTATTATTGTTTGTTGTTAAGGTTTCACACATGAAGTGGTGTTTTGGGAAATGAAAGAATAAAGAATATTCCTCTACGACAAATATTTGTAAATCCCATTTGCACTGTATTTTTATATATAAAAATACATCCCATATGTAACTCAAAACCAAAAGTCTCAGTTAACAGCCTATCTATGTTATATATCAACTTGAAGCCCATTCAAGTGAAGTTATGTGTATGCTTGTTACTTTGGAGAGATTCTTGCCATATACAAATGTTCCATGCAGTGGTCCTCACAGTATGCTCTTGTCTCTATGAAATTCGAAATCAGTTTCTTTATGCTGAAAATAAAAGAAAGCTTTAGTATTTTTTCCTCTCCTCAATCCACAACATATTCCTTTCTCAGTCGGTCTGAGCCGTAGCCCAATCACTGGCCAGCATCCTCCTCCAAACCGTTCACATGGAACTAGTTAGAACGAAATTCCTTCCATGAAAAAAATACCTGGCACAAATTGAATACAAAATTATAAATGGGAGGTCTCATCACATCCTGTCTCATTTTCACCCGTTTTACGTCTTCCTTTTTTCTTGTGCTTTAACTTCTGTACAAAGCGAAAGGGAGTCCTCTAAAGGAACAAATTATTTTTGGATTTCAGTTCACACAGACAGAATGGGATTTACGCTTTCTGTTTGCATGAGCCTAAAGGACAGGCTGATCGAAAAGTCTGCCTTCTTTTGTGTTGTATATTTTGGAAGCCAAGTTTGGGCCTGTAGATGATCTGTAGATGTGCACACATCAACAGTCCAAATCTGCTCATATGGTAAATAAATATGTTAATAGAGGCAATATGCTGAATCACAACAGTCATCTATTAGGAAAAAAAAAAAAAAACTGGATATGAATGTTGGTTTGCATTTGAATTGTTTCTTATTAAACAAATCCATTTGATTCTACACCTGAGAACTCTATTACAACATATATACGTATCAGTATAAAATCTGTTTCCATCAGGGGAAAATGTATTTAAGTGAACTTCATTTAGGAAAAATAAATGTCAAAAAGGCTGTCTTGAGTCTTGTACAGAGCAGATACAAGGTTGCTTTCTCAATAATCATGTTACACTGTAGGTCAAAGGATATAGGTTAAGCATTATAACGAATTGAACAATTACTAAGTGATCATCTATAATCTAATAAAAAAAATAGTACCAGTTGTGGTTACTGTAGAGACAACCCTAAACGTTCAAGGACTAACGCTTTTATATTCCTTTATACCAGTGATTGAAAGTAAAGAAGTACAAATACTTTGTTACTGTTCTTGAGTGATATTTTTTACTTCTACTTACTAAATTTGTTGATGAAAAATCTGTATTTTTACCTATTACATTTTCAATGGAGACTTTCTACTTTTCAGCTGATGGTCACACTGTGCATTGGTTGTCTAATCTAAACATATGTGTTTACACTGTCATTCACACCATACAGTATCATGTCTGAGATACGGTACAGCCTAGGTGGAAAGGACAGGAACAAAACAATTCCATCAGTCCAAGTTTACAGAAATGACTGCACAGATTATGAAAGCACAGATTATGAAAGCACAGATTGTTTCGCGTACCAGTGTGATTGATGGTTACCTGGGCAACGGTTCCTGCCCACTTAGTCTCTGGACTTCTTTTGGCTCCTTTTTCAAGCCTGTCAAATGGGCACACTTGTGAGGGTTCACCACCAGAGGGCACCATGTTTAGTTTTGTAGTTTTTGTTTGTAGACTCAGTTTCCCAGAAGGCACCTCGGTCAGGTGATGAGGTCTCACCTGAACCGAGGTAGCTAATTAGACATTCTATAAATAGCTGTTTGTTCTGGGAAACTGGGTCGAGCATTATTATTGTCAGTTGGGCTTTCCTTTCCGGTCCTTTAGTTTGGTTATGTGCTGTTTTAGTTAAGTTGGCATGTTAAGTTATGTTTTTGTCTTTGTTAAATGTATTAGTTTGTATTTTAGTCTGTTTGGTTTTCCCTGTGTAAGTACCATTGTTGAATGTTTAGTTCTTAGTCTGTTTTACTACTAACATGGTGATACTAACCTGCCTAGTTCCTAGTTTGTCTAGTCTCCACGTCTGCTTAGATCTTAGTCTGTTTAGATACTAACCTGCTTAGCCACTAACCTGCTAGTTCTTAGTCGGTCCCCTACCTAGTCTGCTGTGTACCCAGTCTGTTTACGCTTAGACCTCTGGCTACTAGTCTGTTAGCAAATAGTCTGATTAGCTAGCATCCAGCTTAGCAGCTAGTGTGCGTAACAGCTAGTAAGCTAGGTCCTCCTGTCTGTGTTAAATATTAGTCTGTCTGTCATTTGTTTAATGTTGTTGTGTCGTGCTCCAATCCGTAAGCCAACATCCTTTGTTTGAAGTTTATGTTTTGTTCTGTTTTGTTAAAAAAAAAAAGACTTTGTTTCACCCTACCCCTCTGCGTCTATGCCCGCCTTACTTCAGCCCAATGGCTACCAACACAAGCCATTACCACCAGTTTGTGACAACACTTCTCAAGGTAAGATCTGAAGTGACATGTCCTTTAACCTTATTGTATACTAAATGCTGGCGGTATGTCCATGTTTAACTTTCATTATACAGGGTAACTAGCTAGCTAAGCAGACATAATGAAAGATGATAACAATGCTACCTGCCATTTATTTTCAAACCTATTTTGGCATCATGACCAGTTTTTCCACAATGTATAAATTACTGCTGAAACTAAACACCCAACTTCCTGTCTTAGCCACATGTAAAATATTCTTTGGCACAGCAGAATTAATCTTCTGTCCCAGAAGAGCCTGCTTGGACTCTAATAACTTTGACAACCAGCTTCTGTTGAGACTGAATAGGGGATTTCAGAGGTCTCAGTTTTGTTATAAACACCAGGATGAAATGTAAGGGAATTCAATTTAAAAAGACCTGGACATAAAGAAAAACCATGTATGTAAAAATGTACTTTCACTGTTTAACTCAGTTGGATAGATATGCAAAAAAAAAAAAAAAATGTTATGTAAAGCTTAATAAATTAAATGAAAAAGAATTATTGCTTGATGTGCCATATGACATGGAACAAAGAAATATCCAAGAGATACTGTAGAGTCATTGAAAAGTTTACACTTTTGATGTAACAAAAACCTTACAGAATAATTGTTCTTTTGCACATAAAGTACATTTAAGATAGATAGATAGAGAGATAGATAGATAGATAGATAGATACTTTATTGATCCTGAAGGAAATTCCAGATATCCAGCGGCCATAGAGTTGGTAACACAAAAGACAGGTTGTAGAATTACACACTGTACATACATTTTCATATGGTCTGTACACACAGGGGAATGTGAGAAATTACTAGTGCGATGAAAATCTAAGAACAAACACTGCAAGATATAGAAGAGCCCATAGTTAGGATTTCAATTTAAGTAAAAAGTTGTAGTGGAGTACATTCTTAGGCAAGTACTTGTACTTTTACTTGAATATCGAGTTTGTGTACTTCTGTCACCTCTGCGTTATACAAGAAAGTTTACTCCTCTACTGCTCATTGAATGCAACAATATTGTTTTTTTTTATTGTTAAATATAACAATAGTTTTATAAGTATAGTTTTGCTTATTGTTTACTAAGTAATTATCCAAAAATTAAAGCCAACCCGAGGACTTAATTTGTATTCTTAAGGTTTTGTTTGATTTTATTTAATAGTATTTACATATAGTGTAGTATTTAATGAAAAACCTTTGTATACAACATGCACATGGAAGAGGGCAGATAACACCTTTCTCCAAGCATGTTACACTTCCCTGTGACATACATTATAATCAGCAACTTGAAAAGATGCCGATATTGGCTTCAGATGTCTTTGAGGAAACGATTAGATGTCTTCAGTTTCACTAGCTTTTAGCTGTTGAATGATAGGAGAGAATGGGTAGGAATTGGGGAATGACAAAAAAAGAGACATACAGTCGTAAATTACCCACAGTGCAAAAGCACAAAGCATCAGCTGTGTGAACAGAGTGATTCCGATACTTTAGGGGTTAATATATTGTGGATAAGAATAAATGAACGGAGATAGTTAGAGATATCTTAATTTTGTCAGTTTTTAGAAAACTTTTCCAAAAGAAGCAAGAAATCTTACAAGCTATTGTTATTTTGTGCATGGCTTATTTGGGTCATACAGTATATACAGTACAGTAGAGACCAAAAGTTTGGACACACCTTCTCATTCAGCGCGTTTTCTTTATTGAGTTCTTTCTTGTGTTCTTTAGCCCAAACGTGTCTCTTCTGCTTGTTGCCTGTCCTTAGCAGTGGTTTCCTAGCTGATATTCTACATGAAGGCCTGATTCACACAGTCTCCTCTTAACAGTTGTTCTAGAGATGTGTCTGCTGCTAGAACTCTGTGTGGCATTGACCTGCTCTCTGATCTGAGCTGCTGTTAACCTGCGATTTCTGAGGCTGGTGACTCGGATGAACTGGGGCGGTCCGCATGTCAGCCAGTTTCTTTGTAGCGCTTGATGTTTTTTGTGACTGCACTTGGGGCCACTTTCAAGATTTTCCCAATTTTTCGGACTGACTGACCTTCATTTCTTAAAGTACTGATGGCCGCTCGTTTTTTTCTTCACTTAGCTGCTTTTTTCTTGCCATAATACAACTTCAACCTCTTTGAATGAGAAGGTGTGTCCAAACTTTTGGTCTGTACTGTATATATATGTATATAAAAACAAATGGCAAAAAAAAAAAAGCATAAGTTATTTAGGCTATATCAGTGTGAATTTTGTATGGTTTTGTAGAATGCTATAATTCCACCACACACAGTTTAAATGGATAAATCAGCCTGCAATTGTATTTGTAGCTATATACTGTATGCTATACTATAATATAATAATATTCTATTCAGTGTTAATACACTGCTAGTTACATTTTTATAAAATTGTGGGAACTCTTGCATTTTTGTGTTTTTGGAGTCAGTGGCAGTAAATTGGATCATATACCAATATCAGGTTTAATTTGATAGGTGACTGTGACTTTGATAGTTTGTTAAAGACAAACATTTATACCTAAAGAAAATAATTTCCCCAAATGAATAAAGTGTCAAAATTGTGTTTATCTCAAATTATTTCCAATCAACCTGTAAGCGGCTTGGATTCTGTGCCTCTCTTCTCTTCCTTCAGACTCTGAGACCTTGATTTTCAAATGAAATTCAAAATGTACTTTTATCTGAAAAGATGACTTTGGCCCACCTAGCAACCCTCCAGTTCTTTTTATCACATTGCTGCAGTAATTCATGCGAAGGGAGCACCGACCAAGTATTTCTGTACATGTTCATACTTTTCAGTCGTGCAACATTTCTGTGTTTTTTAAAAACTGGTCTTAAGTAATATTCTAATTTTTTGAGATACTGAAATTAAAAGAAATTAAATCTGTTTGTAATTAATCTATATACTACAGTATATGACTTTTTAAATGTAATAATATAAATAAATAAACTTTTCAATGAAATTCTAATTTATTGATGAGCACCTGTATATCCAACATTTTATATTAAGAGGACATTACAAAACAGGAAAAATATCACTACTAGTCCTTTTTTACAAAAAAAACACACAAAAAAAACCAGGCCCTTTATTCTTCCTTGAGTATGAAAAATTAATCTTTACCCCCTGTAAACCCTCACTAGACAAGAGCAGTACTTCTTTTGTAATTTCCCATAAGGTCCAAATAAGAAAAATCTTAGTCACTGTCCATGTGGTCATATTAAGGCCATGTAATCACATTTAAGATCTACATTCAGAATGAACCTTTCATCCTACCACGAAGTTAACAAGATAGGATTCTTGAGAAGCATTACATACATTCCTGAAGGAGAAAAATAATGGACCTTTCTTTCTCATATTTAGAGGCAGAGGATAAAAAGATGAAAGTTCTTATTTGACAGGATGTTGATGAAACAACAAATTGCAAGCAGATTTTTATTCTTGCAGGGACGTGCCTAGTAATCGTTGTGAGAAGGCAGCACTTTAAGAGATTTATGAACACTGAAGTCAGAGGCTATAGCTAGGCCGTGTGGATTTCACTCTACAGGAAGTTCAAGTTGTTCAGGTAGGACATGCCAAATTCGTGCCGAATGGGTAATTAATTAGTCTTCCTAACGAGGTGATATTTACACAGATGGACTGGTTCTCTTTGAACTGACTGCCCTTTTGCATCGGTATTTCCCCTTCCCAGTGCTTGATATCACATTGTGTCAAAAAACTGGCAGGCACCTAAATGGGGTATCACCTCCTGTTATTCTCTGTGTGTGTTCCCTATGACCACAAGCCAAGAACAGCTTACCTAAGGAAGGGACAACAAAGTCCCCCAAAGATTATTTGTGAGAACATGTCTCTCACGTACAGTACTTAGATTTAAGCATCGTTAATGTCTAACTATTGCTGTAAATAAGTGCAGAACAGTATTTGATTAGAAGCACCTCTAATATACAATTAGTTAAAAACTAAAACTATTCAGGAATATGCAGCTAGATTTAATAATTGAGTAAATAAATCTCATTGGTCATAATTATAATATACTATAGTATTAATCATTTGTGAGAACTGGAACAAAACTTGTTTTTAATTTGAAAAAACAAAACAATGGATTTTTGTCAACAACAACAACAATAATCTGTCAGACATTAAAAGCTGTTTATATTTATTATAAATTATATTTATTAATACTATATGTGATTTATACTACTAATGATTAATACTATAGTATTTACTTAAAACATTGTTATAACTAAGTGGCTTCTATATATATATATATATATATATATATATATATATATATATATATATATATACATTACCCCAAATTTAAGATAATTTAAGACATAGTCCGGTGTTGACATGTTGTGGTTGTGACCACAGCAGTATCAATGTCAAATCTTAAAAAAAAAAATTAAAAATTTTATATATATATATATATATATATATATATATATATATATATATATATATATATATATATATATATATATATTGTGATTTTTTCATATATTTTAATTAGTTTTTTAATAATTTTTATGTTAATAATGATTTTTTGAAAATGCTCTAGTGGGGACACTTTATCAACTCAAATAAGAACGTCGGACTGAAAAAACATTTTGTTATGCTGAGTTGATTCAGCTTATGAAATTGACCATAAACAAAATATAAATTATTTCTGAATTTTACAGGAAATAAACTGGACATGTTGGATATGTTTTGTTCCAGTTCTCAAGAATGACTAATATATTATTACTATATGTCTCCAATCCTGATCAAGATTCACTCCTCTCTTGGGAGTTAATAGTCTGGAGTAAATGAGAAATTAAAGTTGTTGTTAGTTATTAGGCTGCTCCTGTTGAGGGGTCACCACAGCTTATCAATCCACACAAGAAGAAGAACAACAACATACACGTTTTTATGCCGGACGCCCTTCCTGACTCAACCCTCCCTTTTATCCAGGCTTGGGACCGGAACTGCATGCAGTGGCTGGGTAGTAGTGGGGTGCGGCAACACACTCATGGCATGGCTCGAGCTTGAATCCTCAGATCCCCAAACCACCAACCCAGAGCCTGAGAAATGAATAATTTTGCTAAATACAAAGCAATTTTGCTATTAGATATTTATTTGTTTCATTATGCTTGATCTATTTATCTGGACGATGATGAGGCTGCACATTTATGCAAAATTGGCAATTTATTTGAATAAATCATTTAACTGAAAAACACATGCCATGCATAATGAATTAGTCGACTTTATACAGTATCTCCATGCCCCTAGCATGCTGAGACCCTACACAATAAATAACAGACTGCCATTTAAAATAATGTACAGGTAAGGCTTGTATGCAATAAATCATGGATGCTGCTGTTTTTTTACTGCTAAAGTGCACAGCTTTGTAGACTTTGAAATTTGCCACAATATGTTGTTTATATGTTACAATATCTTCCTTTTCTAAGTAAAGTCACTAAGCTCCTGGTTCCTGAACACTTCATCAAAGAGGATATCTTCTTCCTTGAACTCTTGAAGTATAAAATGCATCCCAATAAATCATTCTCTCGGCTCTCTCTGGAATTTCTGTGAAGACTGTAGCTGTCACACAACTGAGATTTCCAAAATATGGAAACAGTAGCTCACATTGCACCTCCAAAGAAAGCGCTGAAGGATATTTCCAGAGCATTTATTTTTAGAGAGGGTGGTAGTATGAATTTAAAAATATTTTCCTGATCTGTTAAACAATTGAAAGTGACTAATTTAACTGAGACCATATGACCAATTCGTAGTAGACCACACACTTGTAGTAATTACTGTATAATTACATGGTATAATTATGGAACCGCACGTTTGAGAAAAATGTTTTTGATGTTAAATGGGGGAACATACCTAATGTAATAAAAATCATTTCTTAAGGATGTCTGCATTACCTCTAAACCTTACGACGAAATTAATTGCAGTTGAAAATAATGTTACATTAGGGAAAGGATTAACAGTTCCGTTTCCTACAGGACTCTAATGCTGCATGGGATTTATACTTCTTTAAGGATGAATCAATCATATAAATGTGTTAAAGCAGCTAAAATGCTAATCTCTGCCTTATTGTGTGCATACAAAGGCAAAAAAAATCTATCATTTGTGTTGTCCTTTTTTTTTTTTACTGCACAATGCATGTAGTAGCAGAACTGTCTTTGTATGTGGGAATATGGATAAATCAATAGACTGCAGTGTGGAACCTGAGAATGGCCTTATGTCAGTAAAATTTCTCATTACGGTAGAGTATGTAAAAGCTTGCAAAAAATGTGTTGTCCTTGTTAATGCCATACAAGTCATAGAATACAGTTTAATTGATTATCAAATGATGGCACAAGTCATGCATGTGACCCATGAACTTACAGAGACTGAATGATGTTATGGCTTATATTTATAGTTAAAGTTACGTTTCACACAGAAATTTAATTAAACTGCATAAATTAAACATTTCCCTTTTACACTTTCACCTATGTATATTTTTGATACTTTATCTACACTTTTATTTAAACATAATGTCTCAGTATTCGGAGCCACCGTGGCTTGGTGGTTAGCACAGACGCCTTGCACCTCCAGGTTCCGGGTTCAATTCCCAGCCCGTGTCTGTGTCCATGGGGTTTTTCCTGGGTTTCCACCCACAGTACAAAGACAGTTCCCAAAATACCTGTAGCATGTGTGGTTGCCTCACGATGATGTGGTTGTCCTGCCCACCCTGCCTCATGCCCTAAGTCTCCTGGGATAGGTTCCAAGCCCTCTGCGATGCCGTATACAGGATAAAGCAGTATTGATGATGAGTTAGTGAATGTCTCAGTATTTTTCCTAGGGGCCAGCGTTTGTTACGAATATTACTGTCAGAAGATGATATCGTGATGCTGATGCATGCAAGAGATTTCTTAGAAAAAAAAAACCCAAGGTAAATCAACTGGCATACAGGTAATCAACAAACAGACATAAACTGGGCAAAGATGCGATTGAAAGTAATTAGGCAAAACAATGATTCTGTCACGGACTAACCGGAGATGAAGCAGAAGACTTAGCAGTTAGCCCTGTAGCGTGGATGGTAAACCCAAACGCGGAAGTAGCGCGAGTAGGCAGGATAACCACGCTAGTTATTCTTAGAACTCTCCCGAAGCGAGAGCAAGAGTTTACACAAATAAACCCGCGTTCTAAATACACACACCCAATCAGAAGCGATAACCCAAAAAAGTGAGTACTCACGTTTGGACGAGCGAGGCGTCGGCGATAGCATGGGCATAACTCAATGACTGAGCGATGTGATGCGTCATCTTGTTTCCTTTTATGCTTCCTGAAACCCGACCGTATTACTTCCGGGTCCTAGTACCGGTCGTGTTATGAGTGTGCATGACAGTACCCCCCCGTCCAGGACCGACTCTCGACGGTCCTGGGGTGGAGGATACCCGACGACGGTAGTCACGGATGAGTTCGGGGTCTAAGACAAACCGAGCCGGAATCCAAGATCTCTCCTCGGGACCGTAACCTTCCCAATCCACCAGGTACTGGAGCCCTCTGCCCCGAGGACGTGAGTCAAGGATCCGGCGAACGGTGTAGGCGGGACCACCCTCAATCATACGGGGAGGAGGAGCAGGGGGGGGGGGTGGGACCATAGGTGAGGTGGTGAAGGGGTTGAGCTGGGAGGTGTGGAATACCGGATGGATCCGGAGCGCCGCAGGCAGCTGGAGCCGGTAGGTGACAGGGTTAATCCGGAGGTTGATGCGGTATGGTCCGATGAATCTAGGTGACAGTTTCCTTGACTCAGTCTGCAGGTGTAGGTTTTTTGTCGATAGCCATACCTTATCACCTACTTGGTACATTCGTCCCGGTGGGTGTCGACGGCGATGTTGCAGGGTGTAACTGCGGTTGGCCTTTTGAATGGCGTGGTTTGCTTGTCTCCAAAGCCGTCGACACCGGCGAACCAATTGTTGGGCCGACGGCACCTCCACCTCCGGTTCTTGATGGTCGAACATCGGAGGTTGGAAGCCGTAGCATCCCTCAAATGGGCTTAGGTTGGTGGCAGAAGATAGGTGGAGGTTGTGGGACAGTTCAGCCCAAATGAGGTAGCGGGCCCAGGAGCACTGGCGATCAGCAATAAAGCATCTCAGGTAGCGCTCCAGTTGTTGTTGGTTCGCTCCGTCTGACCGTTAGTCTGTGGGTGGTAACCGGAGGACAGACTGCAGGTGGAATTGATCAGACGGCAGAAGGCCTTCCAGAACCGGGACGTGAACTGGGGCCCCCTGGCCGAGACGATGTCCTTTGGGAACCCATGCAGGCGGACTACGTGCTCTAATATCAGCTCGGCTGTCCTTTTAGCTGACGGGAGACCGGAGAGAGCCACCAGGTGAACAGCTTTGGAGAACCGATCAACGATGGTGAGGATGGTGTCTCTTCCTTCGGAAACCGGCAGGCCCGTGATGAAGTCAACGGCAATGTGTGTCCAGGGTCGGCGGGGAACCGGGAGTTGTTGAAGTTCCCCTGGCGATGGTCGGTTGCTGTCCTTGGACCTGGCACACACTGGGCACGCCTGGACGAACTCGTCTACGTCTTTTTTCATACTGGGCCACCAGAAAGCACGTTGTACAAACAGTAGGGTCCGCCGTTTCCCGGGGTGTCCTGAAAGGGGGGAGGAGTGTCCCCACTGGAGTACTTCGGCCCTGATGGCATTGGGGACATAGAGTCGGCCAGGCGGCACACCTGCTGGTTCGGTCTCCGTAGCTTGTGCCTGGCGAACCCTCGTTTCCAGGTTCCACCTGAGCGGTGCGAGGATCTTGGTGGATGGCAGTACAGGCGCGGGGTCCGCCCGGGGGACGTCTTCCTCGTGTTGTCGGGAGAGGGCGTCGGCTTTGGTGTTTTTGGTCCCCGGGCGGTAGGACAGGTGGAAATTGTAATTTTCGAAGAATAGTGCCCACCGCGCCTGTCTGGGGTTCAGCTGTTTTAAAGTGCGGATGGTGATGAGGTTTTGGTGGTCGGTCCAGACGATGAACGGCTCTCTGGCGCCCTGGAGCCAGTGTCGCCATTCCTCCAAGGCCCACTTTATGGCCAGCAGCTCGCGGTCCCCTACTCCGTATCGCTGCTGAGTGGCGTCAAATTTCTTGGAGAAAAAACTGCAGGGGTGCAGTTTTTGGTCTGGACCTCGCTGGGAGAGAACAGCCCCGGTGCCCACATCCGAAGCGTCCACCTCCACAACGAATGGTTTGTCAGCATCCGGGTGAAGGAGGATGGGAGCGGTGGTGAAGCGGCGACAGAGCTCATGGAAGGCAGAGACGGCAGTTGGGGTGAGGTTGAAGGGGTGAGATGATGGGCGGGTCAGAGCGGTTAGTGGCGCTGCAACGGTACTGTAGTCCCGGATAAAGCGGCGATAGAAATTGGCAAACCCGAGAAATCTCTGGAGTTGTTTAAGAGTCTTGGTTAGGGGCCAATGACTCACAACTTCCAGTTTCTGCGGGTCCATGGCCACACCCTGGGGCGAGATGACAAAACCCAGGAACGTGGTGGAGCGCTCGTGAAAAGCGCACTTCTCCAACTTACAGTACAGCTGGTGGGCGAGCAATCTCTTTAGAACAGCTCTGACATGCTGGATATGCTCGTTGACAGTTCGGGAGTAGATGAGGATGTCGTCAAGGTAGACGAACACCCAACGGCCTAACATGTCTCTGAGAACGTCATTCATGAACTGTTGGAAAGCGGCAGGTGCGTTGCAGAGACCAAACGGGATGACCAGACTTTCGTAATGTCCTGTAGGGGTGATGAAGGCCGTCTTCCACTCATCGCCCTCTTTGATGCGCACCAAGTTGTAGGCGCTCCGGAGGTCCAACTTAGTGAAGATGGTGGCACCAGAGAGGGCGTCCAGGGCAGAGTTGGTAAGAGGCAATGGATGTCGGTTCTTTATGATAATATTGTTGAGCCCCCGATAATCGACACAGGGACGTAGACTACCATCGCGTTTCTTCACGAAAAAGAACCCCGCAGCGGCAGGTGAGGAGGAGGGCCGGATGTACCATGGCGAAGTCCACTGGAAACATACTCCTCCATCGCCTGCGTCTCGGTGTTGGACAATGAATAGAGATGGCCGCGGGGTGGTGTCGCACCTGGCTGAAGATCGATCGCCAGGTCGTATGAGCGATGAGGAGGTATATGGTTAGCGCGTCTTTTGCAAAAGACTTCAGCCAGGTCCCGGTAGTCTAGCGGGATTTTGTCTGTGTCGACATCGGGGGCCTCGGACTCCCTAGAGCACGTCCCAGCCTCAGCCCGTAGGCAAAGCTCAGTGCAGGTCGGCCCCCATTGTAGGATCCGGCTTTGGGTCCAGGATATGAGCGGGTCATGTTGCAGCAGCCAAGGGTGTCCGAGGATGATGGGTGGTGATGAAATGGTGGTGGTGCGAAACTGGATCTGTTCTCGATGCTGGTTGATGATGAGGGTGATAGGTTGGGTTTGAAAGGAGATGGGGCTGGAGGAGAGAGGCCGACCATCGACTGATGTAATGGTTACAGGCTGGGATAACGCCTCGGTCTTTATCCCCAATTTTTTGGCATAGGAAGAGTCAATGAAGTTACCGGCTGCCCCGGAGTCGACGAACGCGGTACTTCCGACCCGTTTGTGGCCAAACTGGAGATTTACTTTCACCGTGAGATGGGAATCACTGGTCAGGGTGGTGGAGAGGGACATGGGACCCGGTGAGTTCCTCCCATTTCTCACCGGGGCTGCGCGTTTCCCGGCCGCAGAGGACAGATGGCTCGATGATGTGCAGAAGATCCACAATACGCGCAGAGCCCCTCTCTAAAGCGGCGTTCCCGTTCTGCAGCGGTTAAGGAGGCGCGCCCTAATTGCATGGGTTCCCCGGCTCCTGTGTCAACCACGGCGGGAGGTGGAGTACCGACGGTCCTGGTGGGTGCTGCAGTGAATGAGGCGTGGACTTCTGGAACTGGAGAGCGGGAGAGGAAGGGCGTGGTGTGAGGTAGTGCTGGCATGGTGGGTGGCAGGGTACGGGGAGCTGGCTTGGGGTGAACGAGCAGCCGTTGGTCGATCCGGAGGGCGAGTTGAATTAAACCCTCCAAGGTCGCTGGAAGCTCTCGTCCGGCGAGCTCGTCTTTTATCCGTGCAGCCAGTCCCTCGTAGTAGGCCGTCCGGAGTGCGGAGTCTCCCCAGTCGGTCTGTACGGCGAGAGTGCGAAACTCCGCGGTGTAACGGCTCACGGACGACCCTCCCTGCTTTAGATGGTATAACTTAGAGTCGGTCTCCACCTCAGCAGCCGGATGTTCAAAGGTGAGTTTCAGCTGGCGGGTGAACTCGGTGGAGGAGTAGGCGACATCTGAGTCTGAGCGAAGAACCGCCGTGGCCCACTCAGCTGCCTGCCCGGATAGCAACTAAACGAGAAGAGCAATGCGCAGTCGGTCTGTGGAGTATCTGGTGGAATTAAATTCAAACACAAGATCCAATGCAGTTAGAAAAACGCTGCACTTCCCATCCGTGCCATTCCATTTATCCGGTAAAGATAGAAAAACATCAGAAGGTGGGGAGGGAGTTGGCGGCGCAGCAGCCGCTGCGATGGGCGTGGCCACAGCCGGCTGAGCAGCCGCCCCGCGGAGGATCGCATTCTCCTGTCACAGCTCCGCCACCTCGCGGCGCAAGGCCGCGACGCCCTGGAGCTCCGTGCGGAGCGATGCGACATCACCACGGAGCTGATCGATCAGCTTAGCATGCCGGTCAACCACATCGCAGAGGCGAGCAAACTCCGCTGGGTTTACTGCCGAGTGCTCAGTCATTCTGTCACGGACTAACCGGAGATGAAGCAGAAGACTAGCAGTTAGCCCTGTAGCGTGGATGGTAAACCCAAACGCGGAAGTAGCGCGAGTAGGCAGGATAACCACGCTAGTTATTCTTAGAACTCTCCCGAAGCGAGAGCAAGAGTTTACACAAATAAACCCGCGTTCTAAATACACACACCCAATCAGAAGCGATAACCCAAGAAAGTGAGTACTCACGTTTGGACGAGCGAGGCGTCGGCGATAGCATGGGCATAACTCAATGACTGAGCGATGTGATGCGTCATCTTGTTTCCTTTTATGCTTCCTGAAACCCGACCGTATTACTTCCGGGTCCTAGTACCGGTCGTGTTATGAGTGTGCATGACAGATTCATCCATTGCTTTGTTTGTAGGCCAAGAGGTAGAGTCTACCGTCGCATTCGCCATAGACCTGACAATCGAGAGAAACCTAAAAGCTAAACCAGGTGAAATAGGAAATTGACATTCCAGTTGTTTCAAGCTAAAAGATTTTTTTTTTTCTGGTGTGAGCTTTTCCTTATAAGCAATTCTAAAAAGAAGGTGTGAAATGTACACTCTGTTAAAGTTGGAACATATGAGGATGAGGAATGTCTTTACAGGGATACCTAAGCATGTGATGAAATTATATTATATAATACAGCTTTGTCATTTAAAGCTATAGCAGTATCTATACAGTATGTAGAAAAGTATATGAATAGTATATGTAAAACAGTATATGAACCGTATGTGCCCAAGATCTCTGTGGAAGCTGCAGTGTTTATGTGTGCTGGATTAAAATGATGAATCCAAGCAGCCAAACACTACACGTGATGATGTGGCTGGGGGGGCCTTCTTTGTATCAGCAAAAGGAGTAGGAGACTGCTTTGGAAAGAATGTTTGCAGAAGGAACCGTGTTAGTCTGGTTCTCAAGTACATTCTTTTTACAAAATCTGGAGACTTCTTAGTTCCCAGCCACCAACAATGACAACAATTTCACTTGAGCTACAGTCTGTTTAACAAAGTGTAACTCACAGTGATTTATACTATTTGACTTTTACGCCCATGCAAAGGTCTAGACATGGCCCCTGCACCCAGCACCCCCAACCTCTTTACAGGAAAAAGATGTCATAAAACGAGGGAAACAAACAGTACCTAAAAGTATAACGTTGCATATTTGTAAGACATATTCAACGTAAAAATATATGGGAAGTCAAACTTGTTGTAAAGGGTGAAATAATTTTATAATGATTTACAATGGAAAGAAACCATTCTATTTTTATTATTTGCTTCAGTCTCATAAAACTAACAAATAAAAGTCAACAGTATGATGTAATGCAGCTCTCTCAACAACTAACTTTGCTTGGAATGTTGTAATCATAAGGGAACTGAGAGGATCACTATAGAATCTATTCTAAAATGGGAATGTTCCATACCTTCCACTTCTTGCACATTAAGCACAATAGAGTGATAATCCACAGTAATATGTTGTACAATGCTGAACAATTTGTGATTTAAAGTCTCATTAAACAACACTTATTATTATTATTATTATTATTATTTTATTATTATTATTATTATTATTATTATTATTATTATTTTTGTTTGTTTTAAAAAAAAAAACCTTTGTCTAATGGTGTTTCTCAGTATTTTTGGACTTCTCCATTATGCCCCATTATCAGTAAAAAAACACCCTGAGGATATTTCCCCTTTCCATCTACAGTACACTCTCATTCACTCATCATCTATACCGCTTTATCCTGTATTCAGGGTCGTGGGGGGGGGGGGGGCCTGGAGCCTATGCCAGGAGGCTTAGGGGACAAGGCAGGACACACTCCATTGCAGAACACACACACTACAATTTGGGAATGCCAATTAGCCAAATCTGCAGGTCTTTGGACTGTGGGAGGAAACCCACCTCCCACGGGGAGAACATGCAAACTTCATACACACAGAGACGGGAATCGAGCGTGGCCGGGAATCGAACCCAGACCCTGGAGGTGCAAGGCAACCACTAACCACTAACCACTACTACATGCATCTTGCCCTTTCTATCAACCTCTTATAACAAAAGATTTGCCAAGTTGCAAACTTCAGTATATAGACAACATATTCCTTTGTGGTGAATTAACACGTAAAGTGAACAGTGTTGTCCAGATGGTTTCGAGTAGGTGAGAATTCAGCACTAAGGATTTCGTTGTACACTTGTTACTAGCACAGTGCCAGCGTTTGGCACGAAGTAAGGTTGTGCTAGGCACACACTGAACATGTATGATACAGTATACACAGTACTGTGCAAAAGTCCCAAAATGGGATGAAAATTATCTTGGGACCTCTAGTCATTTGTCATAATTGGTAGTCTGTAATCTTAATCTCATGAGAATCGTCCATTTCTGTAATGTGTAAACTAAAAATTACTCTGCAAATGACCTACCAGATTTCGCCGAACACAGAGGTCCTGTGATGATATTAGTGTTGTGCGAATCAGCATGTCTGGGATTTGGCCAGGATTTGGCAGGGTCCTATATACATTTTTTTTCAAAGTTTTTGTTTCCTGTGCACCTTTTTATCTATCTTCCGCGAAGAATGGAGGCTGCGTTGAAGTGCTTTGGAAGTACTTTGTCTGCTGGGTCATATCGCTATACACCATACAACAATACAATGTGCAGAAAGAGAAAGCTGAAAATCATCGGAAGAACAAAGGCAAAAAAGAATGATTAGATGGAGCTGGATGACATGTACTGTCTAGTAACATGCGATAAAGAACCTTCTTCTGTTTACGTTTATCATACAGCTAGACCTACTGTACTGATTACTGACAAGACATTTCCAACCAATAGCCTATCCAAAATAGTGAACAATTAAGTGAAATGTTATTCAAAGCCTTGACATCCTATCAGGAAGATAAGTCTGGAAAAACTTGCAGGCTTTGCTTGCCCCGTGTGAATGGGCCACACGAAACTCAGATGTAGGGAAATCATTTCTAAATCCCACGAGGTGCCCAGATAATACTAATCCCGTGTGAATGGGTTTTACTGAGCATCCTGCAGAAACACCCACAGTTCTTCAAAGGACTTTGGCTGTTGCACCTGCTTCCTGTTTGCATGCAAAATCCAGCAGGTTCTATTTCATTCCTTTCTGCCATTAAAAAAAAAGAAGAGTTTTAAAAAAAAATCTAAAATACTTTTTTTCACTCAATAATGAAGTCCTAAATTTTTTATAAAAAAATACATAGGAAAGTTTATGGATATTTCACTGCATTATGCGTACTTGTTTTAAAATTTCTCAGACTGCTGTTTTGTCCTATAATGACTATCCAATTTACCTATTCCAATTTATCGTCATCATCATATCAGGGTTTAATATAAAGAGGACTTTGAGGCTATTGCACTTTTTATAAACACATTTTGTTTAAAGATATACGCAAATGTGCATGGGTGAATGAAATCAGTTTAAAATGGTAATGGATCTTCCAAATTCAAATGTCATAAAAATAAATGGATCAGGATTCAGAATTCAGCTCCTGAGCACGGAGTGAGCTATTGATATGAGATTGAGGCTCAAAACAGCCAAAGGAATGCTAATTAGCCTAAAAATCAGCTTTACACCATCAGTTGTAAAGTTTCAGCATTTTTGCATGTTCACCTTGCCCTCCTTTAAATCCCCTCGCTCTCCAAATCTCTGCAAGACATTCAGATGGGAAAAAAAGAACTATGAGAAATACCAACATGTTTTTAGAACAAGACAAACATTAAACTGTCAACTGCAAACTGGTCTTTTTTAGCCTGTTTTGTTCTCTTAACACAAGCCAGAGTCGTGTGAGAAAAAACGAAGGAATTCACTAAATAAAATCCAGCATGAAAACACACACACACACACACACACACACACACACACACACACACACACACACACACACACACACACACACACACACACACAAAAAAACAGCTGTAGTCATTTTCAGCATATACCATTTAACTTCTTGTGTAAACAAACAAATCACTTTAGACAAGTGCATTTGTGATATCAGTGTTTTATAGATTGGATGGAAGTTTTTTATTTAGTTCTCAGAACCACTGCGATATTGTCAGGTAACATGGTGGGTGAGGCACGGTGTAGATGCAGATGTAGACTTTAATGAGCATAAAATAGGAAACATAAAGTAAACACAAACAGGAAAGAAAACGTAGATGTAAACATGAACATGAACAGGATACCACACAGGAACAAGACAGAGATAAATCAAAAGCAACTGAACAGATGCAAGACAAACTAAGCCACGAAAACCTAGAGCTTAAGTAACACGACTAATCAAACTAAACAAAATCACCTGTTGAACTGAAGCTTTGACCGATGGGGCTGCGAGCAACATAAAAAAAAAGTTCCTCAAAAATCTGAATAAAATTAAAAGCAAGTTTTAAGGGACTATGACAAGATAATCTATAGCAATGAAATACAAAAAAATATTTTTTTTTATCTTACATTGAAATTAATGAACAACATAATTACAGTATATACTATTTTTTTTTTTAGTATTTCATATGTTAGCATCCAATGAACATAGAAAAAAAGAAATAATCTCAGGAAAAGGTTAAATACAAAAGGTTAAAAACATAGCCACGCAATAATCTTATAATTTTCTACATTCCAGTCATATCTTCAAGTTAATTTCATATCTTATCTATAAAATTAACATAGCAGATAGGTGTATGTTTGTTATCTTGCAGAAATATGATTACTTATGTTTCAATCTACCTAATATTTCGGTATGCCTCTAGTACTGTTCATGTAGTGAAAATTTTTATCTCTGAAATTTCATGCCACATTATGTTACATTAATTTAGATTCTAGTTGTAGCTCTACTTTTCTCTAGCTCTGGATTCCTGCCATCATCCTTAAGCAATAGCAGGTGCAGTATTGCTTTGATTTAAATGAATATATGTAACTAATTCTGCATCAGGTGCCCATTGAAACTCAGATTATTTTAGCAGTTTGTTTTGCAGTTAATAACTTCCTAAACTCTTTTATACATACTGAAATGTGTTTTTTATCCAAACATGGTATGAACATTGGTTAATGCCAATTTGATATATATACCATAAAACAAAACAACACCAAAAAAAAAACACATGAAAAAAAACAAAACAAATATTAGTTTATGTTTAGATGTTACTTATTGTTTATTAACGTTTGTCCATAATATACTGTGCATGATCACAAGTAAATGATTTGTAATTACTTTAATACCGTATGTTACATAATGAGTATTAAAGGAAAGTTAATGTAAAGTTTTTCCTTTCATTTAAAACTTTATTCTTTCTATTGTAATATGTAATTATGGGATCTTTTCTCACATACTGTACTGTATATGCACATGAGACTACATTTGATTTGTATTGGGAGGATAAGCGAACGTTTCGACCTGTCTGTGGTAGGAGAATGCTTTATGTGCACAATCTCACCGACTTATCAGTCCACATCTCATGATGTCTCTCCATGAAAAATACTCTGCCTGTCTGTGAGAAGACAAACACCAAGAGGAAGAGACGCATTAACAGCCGCACTAAAAGTCCTGCCAAGTGTCGCTAAGCATAACACTCTGAGCCAGACTGTAATGCTGCACTCCTGACCCCTGTTTCCTGTTTCCTGCCCCAAGAGAACTTTGAGACAATTTGGGGAAATCATTCTGAATTGGGATAGAATAAGTTAAAGGCCCAAACAAGAGGCTTCAGGGGAGAAATGTCACATATTAAATTATTCCAAAATGAATGCTAATGTGCGTTTGGTTAATAGAGTACAGATTTCTCTCTCTAAAGCAGTAAAACAAGCTTTCATGACTATGGAAAATAAATAAATAAATATATAAAAACCACCAAAAGTGTTTAACTGGATTTACAGATATCAAACACAGGCAAATGTAATGGTGCATACATATGGCACACTGCATATTATATATCTACTGTATATACAGCATATATACATTTATTATGTTCAGCAGTTCTGAGAGTAAAAACTACCTTTATTTCTGTAGATAATCCCCTGCTACACTCATCTCAGTGTTTCACTAGTGCTTGGATACCGTCAAGGTTTTCTTTACCTTGGAGCCCTGATCGGACTGCCTGGTTCATATATGAAACGCTGGCCTCCCAGGAATTCCTTTAATGACCCAAACATTAAAGTTCCTGTAATGTGCAAGTGGTGTTGGTGAACGATTATGTGTACCGTTCCAATAGACAGATGCTTCTCTTTCACAATTTGGTGACAAATTATCCATTGACTTTCAAGGATCAGGCGTTCCACTTGCTGATTGTTTCTGGCAAGGACTGCAGTGAGCTCTAATGATGAACTCACCTTGGCCGGGATCATCATTCTTGGACATATTTAGCCTTCTTTAAAACATTTTCATCATTGAGATGCATTGATTCAAAGAGTCTCATCACCATACTCTGCTTAAAGTTTTCTGTTAATGTTAATTGGTTTTATGCCATAATGTACGAGAAATACCCTATGTTATATATTATGTCTGCATTATAATGGAATGGAAAACTCTGGATTGTGATTAATCTCAACTTACATCATCAGACTAATTTATGAATGATGCTTTCTGGAATGTTCTGTTTTCCTTTTCCTTTTTGAAGAGAACATTCCCCCTTTTCCCAGAGGATTTTTATCTAATAGATTTTATAAGAGGGTTATATGGCTTTCCACTGTTTTCAAAGCCATTCTCTTGGCTTTATGATTTAAAAATATAAACTTGAGATGAAGCATACTGTGGTTCTATTATAATACTTATCTTTATGACTGCCTCTTCACCCCTAAGTAAACTGGTGCAGATGCACATAGCAGAAAGCACCAGGGTAGTAAAGGAACTCAAAGCAAATACCTGAAGTTCATGTTGACGGATTAAGAGTAGATGATTTCAGCATGCTTGTAAAACATCTGCTTCTTTGGCTAAATGATTGTTCGTGACTGTCAGGAATTGCTGGCAAAGGCATATGCAAGTACAGATCTTTTTAATTCAGTAAGACATGACCAAAACCAAACAATATCAAGAGCAGCAGCAGGAAAATAAGCTAGAGACATAAAATAGGATGCATAAAGTAAATGCTATTACCTAAAAACAACAACAGTTGCAAGACACAGGAATAGCGCCCTAAAAGAGACCTTAACAACACTCATGTGAAACATGTTTAGGGGTTTGACATCCCTGGGGAGACTGTCCCATTGGCCTGCTTTTGGCTGCTGGGGCTGGTGTCTGTCTAGACAGCTCAGAAGAACAAATCCAACTTTAGCCCCCAACCCTGGGTTGCTCCAAATGGGCTTACAGTTGATCGAGTGTCATTCTGGGGAAAAAAAAAAAAAAAAACCTTAAAAGATTATAAAACTATTATTCAACATCAAAAGTCAATAAGGCGGCACAATATGGTGGCTTAGTGGTTAGCACTGTTGCCTTGCACCTCCAGGATCCGGGTTCCTGCCTCAGGGTCTGTGAGCATGGAGTTTGCATGTTCTCCCCATGCGTAATGGGGTTCCCCAAGCTCTCCCACTGTGGAATTTCCTCCCACAGTACAAAGACATGCAGATTAGTCTAACAGACATTCCCAGTTGTCCGCAGTGTGTGAATGTGTGTGATTGTTGACCAGATGTCCTACCGTCATCATATAATGGGAATAAATACAAGGGTAATCACCACTGGCCTACACGTTGGATGTACATTCAATAAGATTATTCAATATAACTTGCAACATAAACTGCATGTCAGGATATACAGTATACTGTAAGTCAACTCTTTATCATCTTTCAAGCTGTCAATTCGGGAGCTAGCACTACTTCACTTGCTGGATTCCCAACAGTTAATATGCATGGTTTTCCTTGACCACTGGTCGTGATCCATAACAAACAGGGTCTGGCATTGGGGATTATTCCCATATTCACATTGTTTTAGTAATATTTCTGGTTTTCCATAGACTTTAATATAACTGTCTTATTTAACCACAGTTTAATTTTAAGGTTGCATGTAGTACAGTTGACGATAAGCATTAATTCAGCATTAACAAATACGAATGAATACACTGGCCTACCTCTCTTTCATTGCCCACACACACACACACACACACACACACACACACACACACACACACACACACACACACACACACACACACACACACACACACAATGCACACCCTTGAGGTAAGGAAGCTATTCAGCTGTGATCCAGATGGAAACAGACATGGCAAAATGGCTTTACTGGCACATACCGTAATCTATGCTAGGCATGGCATAAAGTATGCCATATGCTACTGTACTATCCTAAGACATTATAGACTATAAACTTGCCTGGCCACATGGCTGTACTCAACATGCAAATGGCTGCTGTACTGTTGTGCTTTTATGACTTTTATCACTCTTTTACACAGCCTAGTTTTATCCTCATATGCAGACAGATAAATGTCAAATAAATGTCATCTCTAATTAATATTTACCTCCATATGTACTTTGGATCTAGTGTATAAGTATAAGTGTACTTCCTTAATCTACCCTTTCACTTGTTTTGGTCCATACTGTTCTTTTCACAGAAAAGTGAATGCTATGAATAACTAAAAACTGTGAATATACTAGACCAGTGGTTGCATTTGGTTACATATCCCACTGGATTTAAAATGATGCATGCAAATGAAACCTGTGATGGATTGGCACCCTGTCCAAGGTGTACCCCGCCTCGTGCTCTGTGATAGGATAAAGTGGTATAGACGATGAGTGAGTCAGAGACACTAGGTTGAATCTGACTGGGGAAAAAGATGTTTTACCGATGTTTCCCCTATATGTACTGTAATTCATGCAAGCACATTTTCATTTGGTATAAGTAGGGTAAATACAGTAATAATTTACCGTCCCAAGCCGCATTTTTTAGTCACATTTTTTAGTACTGACATAAACAGAGACAGAGAGAGAGAGACATTGTCTCACTGTCTGTAAATTGTGCAAATGAATGACTTTAATTTACTGACCAAATCTTAATCCTTAAATCAGTACAGGGTGTCCTCAGAAAAATTCCGGCAATATTACGGGAATTAGGTATTTAAAACTTTTTTCGTCTTAATATATGAACTTCAGAATTCCACAGCTGTTTGGATTTTCACAGACAAGGACTAATACTTTATATTGTATATACAAATTGATAGTTATGCACATTAAAAGGACTTTTGTTGCAATTTTCTTGTCATAGATCAAACAAATTATAATGAGTAACATTTTTTTTTTTAAGTCATGTTTCATATTGACATAACCAAGGTTTAGGGAAAAAAAAACAAAGCAAACAAAGTAACAAACAATAAAACTCACAAGAAGGCTGACGACTGCATTGCTGCAATGATTTTAATCACAGTGTTTAGTGCTGCTTTTGTAGAGCTGCCAATATATATTTGGCAATATAATCTCTGTAGAATAAGCAGAAAACACATCAATGACCCTTTTGACCATTATTGATAATTACGGATACATTCTGGTATATTTATGCACGCATGTAACCATATTCTAAAACCCAGCGTTAGATCTTAGAGATTTGTGTGTATTTTTCTGTCACTATTTAAACCACTGTAGTTTTAAATCTTTAAATATGGTGCCCAAAGTTTTAATCACTGCCCTACCACAAAACCTCAATCCGTTAAACAAGATATTTTACACTGAAATTGTAGCAAACCTACAGTGTCCTTAAAGGGGTGTAAAAGCAAAAATAAACAAAAAAAGCATAAGTGATAAAAAAAATCTCTTTATTGTGAGATTTTAAAAAACTTTTGCGAGATCTCACAAAAAACACAGTGTGTTGTGCAAAACTCTGAGAGACTAATATCTTTTAAATTGTACACTACTTAAAATCACAATTTAAGTCTGAATTTATTTGCTTCTAACAGTTAAAAAAAAAAAATTATTAGACAAAGACTTGAACCAAAACAAAAAAGTCTGTTTAGGACCATTGATACTAAAAACACTTTTAAGTGCACATATACACAGCAAAAAAAGTCACCATTTCATAAGGGTCAAATTATTGGGCTGAATCAAGCAAAGCATGCAACTAAGGAGATTTGAAATGGCTAGATATAGTTGGTGAAGTTGCATGTAAAAAAAAAAAATCAACAACAACAAAAAAAACTGTAGCTATGTTTAATAGAGAGATGATAGTGAGTGAGAAGACTGGAAAAAAGGTTTCAATTTGCTAGGGAGCATAAAGATTGGACTGTGAAGCAATGGAAATGGGTCATCTGATGAGTCTAGACTGACCCTGTTCCAGAGTGATGGCACATGAGAGTAAGAAGTGAAGCTATGTACCCATCATGCATAGTGTCCACTGTACAAGTCTCTGGAGGCAGTGTTATGAAGTCAGTTGATGACCTGAATGTACTGAATGACCAGGTTATCCCTTAAATGCTGCTTTTCTTCCCTGATGGCACAGGCATATTCCAGGACTCAGATTGTGACAATGGGTTCTGGGAGCATGAGGAAACTGAAAACCACATTGTGTGCTGTAATCAAAGCTAAAAGTAACTGAACTAAATCTTAAAATGTGCAACCTTTTTTTGGTACCTTTTTAATGTACTGTATGTTAAAGAATACAATTCAATGGGTGCATCAGTGCAATCTGCCTCTCAGCTGGAGATGTGTCGGGAACAGGGGTTGGATGCAAGTGCAGGTTTTATTAATGAACAAAAGGCAAACAAAATGAAAAAAAAAAAAAAAGTCAAATCAAGAATTGTAAACAGAGTGAAACAAGAACCAGAGCAATGTGGCATGAAACAAACAACAAACTGCACACGCCAACAGTCTATGGACAACAACAGAAGCTAAGCAACTAAACTAAGAAATTAAATAGTGCTAAGGAAAGGAAACACAAGACAGGTGGGAATAATTAACAGGACACGTGACAGGGTCATGTGATCTGATGGGGCCCGATGTGAAATGCAATCCAAGGACAAAAATAAAAAATAAAATAAAAATCACACAACAACATGACAACCCTGATCCTTAATGTTGTTAAATAGCTGATTAGTTACATCAACCTTAGTATCCATCCATCCATCCAATCATCCATCCAACCATCCATCCAACCATCCATCCATCCATCCATCCATCCATCCATCCATCCATCCATCCATCCATTCATCCAACCATCCATCTATTCATCCAACCAGTGAAAAAAATGTTATTTTGCTAAAATGAGAATGGGGTGGTTCTTGGTTATTTATCTCAGTGCTATGTGAAATATTTCCTAACTTTCCTGTCAGTTTAATTAACACACTTTACTCACACTTACTCATTCCCCATATCGCTTTCTGTGTACAGGGTTGCAGGAAGCCTGGAGTCTATACCAGGGGACACGGGGCACTAGGAGGGGCACACTCTGGACTCCGGTTAAGTAGCAAATGCCAATTAGCCTAATTTGCATGTTTTTGGACTGTAGGAGGAAGCGGTCCGGAAGGAAACCCATTAAGAATGGAGAGAACATGCAAACTTCACACACACACACACACACAGACAAATGTAAACTCCACACACACACACACACACACACACACACACACACACACACACACACACACACACACAATTATAACACATTGTTTGTTATAATGCTACCCAAAGAATCTGTCACTTCTTGAAAGGTTTGCAGAGTTAATTATACTGCTGAATGTTGATTGCTTTGACCATCATTTAATCATCAACCAATCATCCCAACACATTTTTATAAATCATGTCTGTGTGAGGTGAGCAATAGGACATAGAAAGAAATAGTGTAAGTTGCTTAAGTATGTGGTTTTTTCAAGGACAAACTCAGGCATGGTCTGTGTGTTGGGGGCTGGAGGCCATGCACTATGAAGAGGGGAAAAAAAAAAGAGGAGAAAAAAAATCCAGGGCAGAATGAAAAGAAGTAACCCTAGACGTTGAGGTGGCCAGATATAAGTCAGAGGTTCGGTTCCCCCTCTTCCCCATCCACAACCATTTTGTGTCGTGGGAGTGAATGGAACTACCTCCTCTCCACTTAGCCAAGATAAGCAAATAGAATAGTGCCACACATCAAGTTACTGTGAGGAATGAGGGAGAGAAAGGGAAGGTGAGAGGGAGAAAGAATGCGCCTCAACACTATCTGCATTCAAATCGACTCCTACTTTTCATGGCATTTAATAATAGGGATGTTATTAAAGGAACTTTCTTAGTAAGCTAAACCAGCCACATGATAACGACACACAATTCTGCAGGTAATATTTATTTACTATAATATTATTATATTGTTGTTGTATATTGTTATTTATTTGCACTATAATAAATGGAGCAGTTTAAGTTCGGTTGTTTCCCCTCCTTGGTTTCGTTTCTTTTTACACATAAAAAAACAAATGAACTAAAATTCTTCACTACAAGTCACACAAGAATGTTCCCTTTGCTTATTTTTTAAATAGGTATGGGTGGGAGCGAGAACGTAAACACCAGAAGATCCATGTCATGCACTGAAATATTCCTTTGAAAGGAATTTGCTCTGTGTAATATAGCGTATATATAATACAGAGATCCTGAAAAAAAAAAAAGTTCATTTATGCCTTAATACTCCAGAGCTCTTTTGGCATCAGTTACTGCATCAGTGCAGCATGGCATGGGGGTGATCAGTCTGCGGCACTGCTGAGGAATTATTGAAGACCAGGTTGCTTTGACAGCAACCTTCAGCTTGTGTTTATTGTTGTGTGTCTGTGTTTCTCATCTTCCTCTTGACAATAGCCCACAGATTCTCTATGAGGTTCAGGTCAAGGGAATTGGCTGGTGAATCAAGTGCAGTAATATTATTGTTAGCAAGCCAGTTAGTGGTAGTCATGGCACTGTGGGCAGGTGCTAAGCCCTGCTGCAAAAGAAAACCTCCATAAAGCTTGTCAGCAGATGGAAGCATGAAGTGCTCGAAAATCTCAAGCTGCATTGACTTTGGATTTGAGTTCACCTTTCAGTTATTTCTCTCCCTAAGGCATGTAAGATGCTTCTGACATTATTTCTGCTTCAGGAAAGGTTTGACACTAGGAATATGACATTTTCTGAAGATGTGTGCACGAGGTGCCTCTTGATGCACTGACTGTAGCCTTACTCCACTCCTTGTGAAGCTCTCCCAAATACTTTGTGTATGTGTGTAATCAACTAGACTGCGAGATACTGGTACAGTAATGATACTGTATAAATAAAAGTTTCATTGTATAATAGTTTATAATAATAGTTTAACAGTTCTACGAAATGAAATATTCTAATATTTTGAGATACTTTTTGAATTTTCATGAGCTGTAAGCTACGGTGGCCGAGAAGTGCAAAACAAAATAACAAAAGCAAAATCAAAATAACAAATTAAAAAACAAAATAACAAAACCTAAACCAAAATAACAAATTAAAAAATAAAATAACAAAACTGAAAACAAAATAACAAATTCCAAAACAATATAACAAAATCAAAACGAAAATAACAAAACAAATCAGAAAACACAACGACATATCCAGCAACAAAATACCAAATGAGCAAACAACGACAATCCAGTCAAACCGGAAAAGGTAGGTATAGTTTGCCAATGAAATTCTTATTGCTGATTGGAAGAGATATCTGTCACTCAAAACATACAAGAAGTACTGTCAAGTTAAGTCAAATTTATTTTTAAAGCATATTTAACGCAACTTAGTTGGCCAAGGTGCTATACAATCCTAAAATACCAACAAACAAAAAAAATCCTTAAAAGAAAATGCATCTAAATGTCAGTGTGGCTGCAGTACTTCCTGTATATTTTGAGTGACAGATGTTTCGTCCAATCAGCGGTAAGAATGTCATTCGCAAGCAACACCTACTTTTTTTCAGTTTTTTCAGATTTGGTACATGTAAAGTAGAATATTTCAAGCCTTCTTTTGTTTTAACTTCAATGATTATGACTTACTTACATGATTGGACGAGACATCTGTTACTCAAAATATTCAGGAAGTACTGCAGCCTCACGGACATTTAGATGTATTTTCATTTAAGGATTCATTTCAGTATTTTAGGATTTTACATCACTTTGGTCAACTAAGTTGTGTTAAATGTGCTTTTAAAATAAGTCTGACTTCACATGACAGTACTGCTTGTATGTTTTGAGTGACGGATTTCTCTTCCAATCAGCGCTAAGAATTTAATTTGAGAACTATACCTACCTTTTCCAGTTTGACTGAATTGTTGTTGTTTTCTCATGTGGTATTTTGTTTCTGCACATGTCGTTGTGTTTTCTCGTTTGGTTTATTGTTTTCAGTTTTGTTATTTTGTTTTTGAATTTGTTATTTTGTTTTGGGTTTTGTTATTTTGTTTTGGGTTTTGTTGTTTTGTTTTTGAATGTTATTTTGTTTTCTGTTTTGTTATTTCATTTTGCACTTCACGGCCACAGTAAGTCATAATCATTGAAGTTAAAACAAAAGAAGGCTTGAAATATTCTACTTTACATGTACCAAATCTATTATGTACAGTAGGAAAGTTTAACTTTTTAAATTAAATGTATATTGAATGTGTATTTATATATATATATTTGTACAAAAGTACAAAAGTTTGTTATATATTAAAAAAGTTTAACTTTTTAAATTAAATGTATATTAATATATATATATATATATATATATATATATATATTTGTACAAAAGTTTGTTATATATATATATATATATATATATATATATATATATATATATATATATATATAAAACAAACTTTTGTACTTTTGTACAAACTAGCTGTACTGTACAATACTTTGTCACACTTTGGAAAGAAAACATGCAGCCTACAGTCGACTGAGCAGAACAAGGGAGCAAAAATTGAACATGTGCAACAACATGCTGAACTTATTAATCCGAAGAAGCGATTGGTAGGCCACCTGGCTATGGCAGCCACTTAGCTCAAACTTGCAAAGTACTCCTTGTAGCTGGTGTCTGGATTGCAGTTGGATCATGTTCACACCACAATTGAACTGCTCCAGGGATACTTTGGGACTGAACTGAGACAACATCCAGAAAGGGTCTCGGTCTGGTTGTTTTGGGTTGTTCAAAACAACCAACCAGAAGTTGACTCAGCTAGACTAAACAAAGCAGGTGTGTAGACACCTGAAAAAAATAGTGGAACAAGTCGACAGATAATGTATTGTACATAAGCAATGAAGCATTTAATACAAAAATACAATGAATGAACGATTAAATGGATTAACTAATCATATAAATATTGAGCCTTATTTACAGTATCAAGTTTACTGTACTTATTTATTTGTAAAAATTCAATAAACTTGTTATGCATGAAAATACACCATTTATAGCCCAAATTTCATATACAACATCTTACAGTAATATTTGACCCAGGGAAGTCAAGAAATTCATAGACCTCCCTACTACCCACCAGGCACAGATTCCTGTGAAGCTCTAAAAAAAAAGAAGAAGAAAAATCCTGATTTGTTTTTAAGCCTCTCATGGAACATCGATGGATGAGTGCGTCATTTCCCACCGAACCACTTCACTTTACCACCCTGCCACATGTTGAAGAAATCACTCCTCTTGTAACAATGCACCAACATCCTAATTTTATTGGGGTTGCTCTGGTGCAGTCTCGTTGCCCAATAATATGAGTAATAAGCTTGGAGTATAACCCAGTCATGTACTGGTCCAAGCAGAAATCTCAACCTGGCCCTCTCACTGATGGACTCATTGTACTGTACAGTATGTCTCATCCATAATAACCACTGTATCCACATCAATAATACATTTAGAGGTCAATTTAAGGTCACTTGTCTCAAATCTGGGGGAAAAAAAAAGAGATTTTTAATAAATACAAGCCATATGCCTTACTTCCACACAGAACCTATTACTGTGCCATACCACAGGAGACTACCCTGTAGGTCATACTTAAGAGCACATTTCAGAAGGACTCAACATAACTTGCATGTCCTGGGGTTTTCTTCATACAGAAGTATGGAGAGAATCATTGTCCTTGCACTTTTGAGCTGAATACTAGTATCAATATCCTTTACCCCAAATCCCGAGAAATAATTGCAGCCATCCCTTTCGCTGAGCTCACCCTTCTAATCAACTACACCCTAATCTGAAGCTGTGATTGTCTTCAGCTTTTTGAAGACACCATTTAGGACCACATCACGCAACAAAAAATGTAATGTAATGCTATATGATTTGGGTAATACCCCCACTTTGGCCCAGGCATTTTTTTCTTTAATGTTAAAGAAATGCAAGCTAATATTTTTTTATATGTTAAATTGGTATCATTTTATTATAATACGATGTTCATTGTGTCAAAATGGTCTAATAGATTTATCTGTAGTCACATATTGGCCCACCACTCAAAATATAAAAAAATGTGTGAGTGTTTTTTAGGTTTATATATTTCTAGAAACTGATTTGCTTTTAAAAATTGCTTATAAAGAGAGGCTTGAAGAAACATTTGTTAAATGCCTAACCTTGGCACAAACCCTATTTTAAACCTTTCAGACCCTTGTCTGCCCTTTTATAGTGGAAGTTGAGATATTGAAATGATTCCATAGCTTGTGGCTCCCGAACTAAAGTGTGCCCCATAATATATCCAAACATGACTAAAATGTATGCCAATGTACAGTATGTTAGTCTCTTCAAATCCGTCCTTGTTCTAATGAGGCATATCATAGTGTTTATCACCCAGTTCCAAAGCCATCCTCCTCAAACCCGTCGTGCCGAGTCCACTGGATGAAGCACCTCTTGACATTAACTCCTTAGTCAAAAGTCAAAACTTACACTTTCATTTGTTCATCTTTCTTTATACCACATGCAGTATCTCATTTTAAGTTATCTTGTTCTTTCTATAGATTAAGGGATCATACCTTGTTAATTCATTTGGAACTTAACCAACACAATTAATTAAGGCTATATACTGTAAAAGAATTCCGAACCTTTTATGACCAGCATAATACATCCAAATGTTTCAAATATTACATGCAAACCCTGTTGACTGTATAACTTTTGGAATGTTAGAAGTCAGTAAGAGGAAAATAATGTTATGTTACTGTGCCAGGCCACAAATATACTGTACATAGGCCTACAAGTATAAATCTTTCTATATAAAACATTCCAAGGATTTTATAAACATCTCTATTTATTTAACCAAGGGATGTGTGCCCTTCATCTCATGTTTTTAGACCATATTATTCGACTAAATACATTTCCTGATGAAAACTGTCTGGGCCAATACTCGTCACATGGCTCCGAATTAGGAAATCAAAATATTAGAGAATCAAAACAAACGTTCTCATGGAGTTAAAAAGACCTGGATAACAGTCAGAAACAGGAACTTACCATTCCTTCAAAAGAAATCAAAATAAAGTCACAACTACTCATCCTCAACAGGATATATGTGAGGAGAGGAAAAGTATACCTTAATCTTATGTTTCATTTGGAAACCGAGTCCTGGGAAATAAGGAATTATGTGGGTTTATAGAAGATTAGGTAGAAATGTTGAAAATAAGTTTATGTTATTGCAACAGTGTTGTTGTTATGTTATGTTGTTATGCTAGAATGATTTATTGCGTTGACTTAATTTTGCAAATTCATTTTTGCGATTTTCAACTTGCAATTTTAAATGCAGATTATTAATCTTTATTAACATAATGCATACTTACTAAGATGATTTGATTCCTATTAAATCGAAGCACAATTGCCCGTGCTTATTCAAATTCCAGGATAATAGAGGCTATTTAACCCCAATGGAGCAAGATTGTCCAAGCAAGCCATCCACATTTTCTTGCCTTCATAAAAAGGTTCATGGTCAGTTTAACGGCAGTTCATACAGCCGTAATTTGTAGGGTGTAAATCTGTAGGGGAAAGGGTATCTCTGCTAGCTGAATGATGTGTCTCACTAAAATGAACACCAAGTTATGAAAAACACTGAACCACCCATTTCAAATCCTCACAAGCTCTGTTCTCACTGTTACAGCTTCCTGCTTGTGAATACACTAAGGCCCTGAAGTAGGAATTACTCTCCATTTTTTTCTGTGAAAGCTAATGAAATGCTACACAAAAGGTTTCCTGATCATTTCCTTTCTCATGACACATCTGGGGCTTGGGAAGGTGTGACAGGACATGGCATATCCAGGGGAAGGGTTCGATGTTGAAAGATAAGGTTGGAGTGTTGCTTTTTTTTTTTTTTTTTTTTTTTTTTGTAGGTTTTTTTTTCGTTTACAACTCCCACTCGACTATATCTAATGAAATATATGTTTAAATGATTACATTAAAGAAAACCTACATATGAATATATGACAAATCTACCCCGGTAATTCTGAGAAAAGAAATGTATTAAAAGAAGCATGAAGTTTTACAACTGATATGCTTGTAGCTATATTGTGCATAGTGTGCATTTACACTATTACATTAATATGTACACTACCAGTTACCAGTTAAAGGTTTGGGCATCTCAATGCCCAAACCTTTACAATGCCGAAGGCGCACAAAATGTGCAAAAATCACCTTTAAACAGTTGATATTGCGATGCGTCTGCTACTTATGCTCTGTAAATCTTTTTTACTAATCTGAGGTGCTGTTTGTTAATTGGCAACTGGTTGTTGTTGTTGTTACTTAATTAACTAATTCCATATGTGTTATTTTCATAGTTTTTTCAATGACCAGTATTGTTGTTCTAAAATGAGAACAAAGAGAGAAAGAGAGAAATAAATCCAACCTTGTGTCCTTGGGTAAATATGATATGGACTGTAATCTGAGGTGCTGTAAACTGGAGGTTTCTGAGGCTGGTCGTTCTAATAAATTTACCTTCCTGGTCTTCATTTACTGGGATGAGCCAGTTTCATTATAACGTTTGATGGTTTTGGTGACTACACTTGGGGATATGTTCAAAGTTCTTGAGATTTCTTTGGACTGACTGACCTTCTTAAAGTAACAATGGACTGTCTTTTCTCTTTATTTAACTGAATGTTTCTGCCCATAATATGGATTCGTAGAGTAAATGGAGTAGCACTAATAGGGCTATTGACTCTGCACCCACCCTTCCTCTGCACTGCAACTGATGGTCTGAAGCACGTTAAGAAGGCATGAAATGTCACAGATTATCTCTGGACAAGGCACACCGGTGAATTGAGAACCATTTCAGGTGACCACCTCGTGGATGTGATGAGAGACCGCCACAAGAAGAGACAATAACAATTTACAAACAAATAACATTTAGGCGGCACGGTGGTGTAATGGTTTAGCACTATCGCCTTGAACCTCCAGGGTCCGGGTTTGATCCCTAGCCAGGTTAAAATCCCCTCTCTGTGTGCATGGAGTTTGCATGTTCTCCCCGTGCTTGGTGGGTTTCCTCTGGGTACTCTGGTTTCCTCCCACAGTCCAAAGACTCCTCTGGGTACTCTGGTTTCCTCCCACAGTCCAAAGACATGCAGATTAGGTTAATTGGCGTTACCAAATTGACAGTGTGAATGAATGTGTGAGTATGTGTTTTTGCCCTGGGATGGATTGGCACCCTGAATGGAAGGGTGTACTTGTGCCCTAAGTCTTCTGGGATAGGCTAGAGGCCCCCTGTGGTATAGAAGATGATGATAACATTTAAACCTGTGCAAAATATAAATAGCTCTTTTTATGAAATAATTAAATTCACACTTTGGTTTTATTCAGTGGCAGAAGTTTACAATTTTGCCTTAACTAAAAGTTACTATTCTTACCAAAAGGTACTATTGTTTTATTTAAAATCATCTATAATATTTCATATTTTTATATGAAATATACTGATAGAAATATGTTGATCTGCAAAAATATAACATAGTACTTGAGAAAATGTGGACAATGTACGGTTAAACATGAAGACCATACTGTATATTCTAAGTAGCTGTTCATATTTCCTAACATTTTGGGCACCTTGTAAACATTCAACATACTGAGATTAAAAATACATGGAAATAGATAAAAAAAACAGACCAAAACTCTTATCCTAAGCCCCAAGCATCTGCCAACAACACTAGTCTCCTGTTTGTATATACTATAGCATTTGCTAAAATGTGACTACTTTATATACTAGGGTTAGGGTTAGAGAGCTCTTAAATGCCTTGGAGTTTCCCTTGAAGAACACTTCTAAGATATTCTTGTCTTCTCGTTTACTAGTCACATATGATTTGTTCCTTTTCCAAATGCTACCAAATATGTGCTTAGTAATAAAAATCCAGCATTGTATGGTAACAGATTACTGATTTTTGCTCAACTGACAATAAAAAAAAAAAAAAAGGTTTGTGGTGAATTGTGCTGTATGTAATCCAGGTGTGTTCTTAATCTATATAAGAGTATTGTCTTTTTTAACCTCTGCATGCACAGTTTTGTTCAGCTTGAACATATAACTGTCAAATCATAGGACTGTTTACATCGGTAACCGCCCAACGTTCCGCGAAGTTCTGCAAGGTGCACGAGGGCCAATGCGTGGAAAGTTAGAAACCTGATCACAAAACTCGCTGTCAATCATGACAAACCGTACTTACGGCCACCGGGCGAAACCGCGTAGGTGAGATAGGGGTATCAGTATCTAACAGATTATGGGCCAAACTTCGCCGAGTGATGATGAGAATAATTATAAAGGTCTCGACTAAAACAACATGCATGAAGAAGCACAAAGGAGTTTTCATTTTCTGCAATGGAAAAGTACTCGAACTAGCTACTTTTATCAGAAAGTATTGCTGTAATGTAACTGATTACTTTTTAATGGCAATAATTTTGTAACGCAATTAGTTACTTTAAAAAATAACATCCCCCAACACTGACTACTGTCTATATGCCAGATGTATGCGTGTTATACCAGTCCTATTTCTGCTCATTTGTACTATTTCTGCTTATTTGTAATTCATAAGTATTGATTTGAAAAACTTGTAGCTCTCTCTCTCTCTCTCTCGCTCTTTTTTAACTAATGGAACCATTAGTATTTCACAATATGTAAATATTAAAACTTTTGTTTGCACAACTGATTAAAGTCTCTTGTTCAATAAGCCAAATTTCTCTGTAAACGTCTTTATTTCAAAATATACATCAACATTTCCATGGTAAAAGTTCTCCAGTCAGATTTGGCACATGCTGGGATATTCTGAGCAGCCCATTCAGATTAAAATCATTAAAATCATGTGCATGTAGTTCACACCTCTGACGTTGCCAATTTCTTCCCAAGTGGAGTGTCTGAGATTTTTTTAAAATAGTGGTTAGAAGATTCCAAGGACAGTTTACTCTATGTATTTAATAATGCCATTGGATGACAACAAATTTCATGGTGGAAACCTGTTGTTACATAAAACCTCCAGGCAGTGGTACAGGAATTATATAATTTAATAATAATGTAATTACATAACTGCTTTTCCCTCATGCAAATACTATAAAGTGAAAATGAGAAGTCAAATTTAAAAGATCAAAATTAAAGCTTTCTGGCAGCACAGTGACATAGTGGTTAACACTGTGCCCTTTCACCTCCAGGGTCAAGGACTTTGCATGTTCTCCCTGTGCTTGGTGGGTTTCCTCTGGGTACTCCGGTTTCCTCCCACAGTCCAAAGACATGTAGATTAGGCTAATTAGCACTCCCAAATTGCATATATTATCTGTGTGCTTGCCTTGCAACGGATTGGCACCCTATTCAGGGTGTAACCCGCCTTGTGCTCAAAGTCTGTTGGTGGTCTTAGTCGAGGAGTCTGGAAGGTCAGAAACCAGGCCAGTGAGAGAGGATTGGTTCCATGCTATCGTTGCTTACCAGCCCAGCACTTCTGTCGTTGCAGACCCTTGTGGCACAGAGGCATCCCAGCTGGAAAGTGTATTTGAGTTTGCTGGAATGCTGGACAGTGTGTTCATATTTACCACGTCTGTACTGCTCCATGATTTTTTTTTTTTTTGTGTGTGTTTTTTGTTATACCTAGAGTGTCATCCACAGCTCTGCTTCAAATACAATCCCTTGTCCAAATCATGTCCTGCTACACCTTCTAATGTACACTAATGTAAAGGACATAATTCTAGTGCCATTTGCCAGCTACAGTATGAGAATCACATTCTTCCTTCATCAGCTGAGTTTGAGAATGCTGTGCAGGCATCACTTGCCTGCTTTGAGGATGTTGTGCTACTGCCACCTGCCAGCCTTGCGAACATCATGGACATGACCTCATGCTAAGCATTAGACAGGTGCTTGCACCAAGCTCTGGCCATGAACTCATGCCAAAAACTGACCTGGCACTCATGCTACATTACAGAATGCCATGCGCCAACATTGGCATGCCCATGCCAAGTTCCAGCCCAGAGCTCCTGTTAAGGTCTGGCCAGCCCCCCCTGGCAAGCTTCATCACAATTCCTGTACCACCCGCTCCCCTTGCCCAGTCCCAGTCTGGTGCTTGTATCATGCTCCAGTCACCGAGACTCAGAGGGAACTCGGCACCGTCCTGTCACAGCTTCAGTCTTGGATGAATGGATTCTGTTCCCCTAGTCGTGGGAGCAGCGCCGTAAGGGATGTTATCATGGTTCCCCCCATGCTTCTTGATTAATGCTTGTGGAACTGTTCTTGAGTTTTTCTTCTTTGCATTGAATGTGTTAAGTTTGAAGTTAATTTCCTGTTGTATTTCATCTGTTTATTTGTTCCAAATGTTTCTTGTTTACTGTTCTTCTTTAAGCTTTGTGTTAAAGCTATCCAATCTTACATTGTGTGTTTACATGGTATGAGACGCTAGGTCTCCAGTTTCTGTCCATGGATTTGCTAATGTTAATAATGCAAGTTCCTTAGACCATAGCTTTAAGTTTTGTTTTGTAAATGTCTTCTTGAATAAATATGTTCCTGATTCTAAATCCTGTCACCAACTCTTTCGTAACATCAGGCTTTATGGCTGATAACATTATTAGGGCTTCCTGCACTCTCCCTAATCCATTGTCTATACCGCTTAGTTCTGTATACAGGGTCATGGGGGGGTCATTCCCAGGAAACCTAGAGCACGAGGTGGGGTACACTCTGGACAGGGTCCATCGCCAATCCATCGTAGGGCTCCGTAAGCCTGGAATGGCGAACATTCTTTAACCTATTCGTTTTAAATGATTAAATTGTCTATTGCAAATTTCTAAATGGTTAATTGCAAGTGGACAAAATCAAAATTTCACAAGCTCACAACACACACAACTACTGTGCAGCTGTCCATGTAAGGCTATTGATTCATCTGTGGTCCAAATACGATTGTGCCCAAACTCATTACTCCTTTTTATGCTCGCATAGCTCAACTCTGAATAGGACCCAGTACGTCTACCCAGTATGGATATTTTTTTCCTGAGCACATGGCATCAAAGCTGAATTTCCTATCAAGATTCTATTGATGTGCTTAAAAGCTTTAGATGTGGTATGTCGAGCCAAGACATCTGAGATATGCTCCCCTCTTGAACTCAAACAAAACGTCTCTTGATTGTGATGATGCAGACTGCTATATCCAAAAACATTCAACAGGAGCCAAGCTTTTCATTCACATATGTTATAAACAGAATGCACACTTTGCCGAAGAAATGTGGCCGGAAAAGGTTATGAATTGAACTCACTTGAATGCTCAGTGACGTATGCATAGAACTTACTGTAAATCACAGCTACAGTACATACTGTATGATGAGAACTCACAGGACTGGGACTAAACAAATGCGTGTCCATAAGAAAACCACTTGTTAGTAAGATTGTTTAGGGTCACGAAGACTTAAATTTGCTAAAGGTTTGGAGCGATGGAAAAATGTCATGTGGTTTTATGAGTTCAGATTGACCTCAATTAAGAAGGGAATGCACCCATCATTTAAGGCCATGTCCACACGTAAAAGGGGATCATTTACTAAAAAGATTTTTCTCTGCGTTTTGACATGCAAACACAAACGCCCGCTTCCAAAGTGAAGATATTCCAAAACTCCATTTTCAATGGTGTTGGCTGGACAGAGAAAACAGAGATTTCGGCTTGTTGTAATACCACCTTGTGTGCCGATGATGTCATTGTCTGTCTGCTTGATTTGATGTTAGCTTTCTTCATGAAGATACTTTGTATTACTCGCACACTTTACGTTAATGAACAGAGGTACCTGAATGTACTAAAAATGACTTTTTAAAAATACCCGGCTACTTGTTGACATGGCCTCAATTTACGCCATTTGGCAGACGCCCTTATCCAGAACAGCCCTTGCTCAAGGCCCAACAGTGGCAAATTGGTGGTGCTGGGGTTTAACCTTGGACCTCCGCACAATACACCAATACCTTATCCTTTGAGTTACTCATGCCCCATCTGCATAGTGCCCAATGTACAAACCTCTGGAGGCAGTGTTATGATCTGGGGTTGCTTCACTTGGTCAGGTATAGGTTCAACAACCTTATGTGGCAATAACATTAAGTCAGCTAATGACCTGAATGTACTCAAATGACCAGATTATTACATCTTTGGCCTTTTTTTTTTTGGTCCCTGATGGCAAAGGTATATTGTATTCCAGAATTAAAATTGTGAACATGCGGTTCTGAGAGCAGGTAGGCCTATACAGTATGTTTTCTGTCAACTGGTTTTATATATATATATATATATATATATATATATATATATATATATAACTGGAATTTCACGTTTGATCTGAGGCTCAGGATTTTGATTACAGATATGTCATTCCTGTTATTTATTTCATTTGAGCTACTTCCACCTAGTAAGGGTCATAGTGAATCTAAAGCATATCACTTGACACTAGGCCATACATGCCTGCACGCACAGATTTACACCTATAGGCATTTTAGGAAGTCTAATCCAGATAACCCATACAGATACAGCTTCAGATACAGATACAGATACAGATTCATTATGCCACACAGAGATGAATTCAAGCTGGAGTTGGAACTGAAACACTTCATCAGGGCTACACCACGTTGCAGATGTTATTTTTACTTTAATAGTACTTGAAAATATTACAGTAAATATTTCTTTATTACATTCAAGAAAATATTTGCGAACACCATTTTTATGCATTCATTTGTATTTACTATTAGTTGAAATCACTGCTAAAATGTTAAAATGATCTGCACTCTTGTAATTTGTGGCAACGACCATATCAAATAAATCAATGCACAAGCACACACATTCATACAAGCAAGACATGAAACTCCGACATATGAGATGCCCTCTGCAGTATAATATAGAATGTTCTACTGGCTCAGAATTAGTTAGATTGCTGTAGAAATGGCTAAATTACTGTTTATAATCAGACTGCTATATCTTTGAATAAAGCACCGACTGTTTCTTTCAATGTAACTTAATGTAGGGTCTTGATTGGTGAGACGGCTCTATTTGTGGCTGGCACCCGTGCCATAAACAAATCAAACAAATGCAAAATATCACAAAAGGCTGCTGTGTTAAGTTTTGGAAGTGAACATAATGACCAAAGGCCAGCTATTCAGACCAAATCAAACCTTAATCTGTGTCTGGAAAAACAGGCACAATAGAGACAATATGTGCCACCTGGTCATAGTCAAGCTGTAAAGAACTGAAATATTCTGATTTCATGGTATTTCTACCTACTACAGTGCGAGCACAGAAAAGTGGTCTGAAGCATATTTCTTTACTGTAACAACTAACCCACACATTTAAGCACCATACACTACAGAATCAGATGAAAACGGCATGTTGCTATGTATTTGCACTCAATATTTTTCAAGTAAATGTAAAAAATATTTCGATTATACTTGGGAAAATACTAAGCAAAATACATGTATGTTTCATTCATGTACATTTTCTAACTTTACTGAAATATAAGTGAATGCTGTCCTCTAAAAGAACATTTTGAACAAAATAAATGGCTAGACAGTTTGTGTGGCGGGAAGGCCCATTCTGTGCCGCTACAGACTGCCTGCCTTCCCGGGCAGGCTGACCTGAACACGGACCAAACTGGCATGAGACTGGATTGACATGCTGGTTGGACATCATCTATAGTCAGAACTAATGAATCGACTCTCATTAGAAGTATTGAACAATGACGCTAGGGCATATCCAAGAAATGATGCGCGTACCTGACTGCTGTGAGAAATTGGCATGGGATACTGATTCATAGACAGGACCCTCTAACGAAATTACCTCTAAAACTGCCACAGATCACAATTCTGAATAATGGCACATTAACTGGATGTTGCAGAGAAAAGTACTAAATACTACAGAAAACACAAAACTGACATCCTGTGCATACAGGAAACTTGATGGAAGGGCTAAAAATCACAAGTTAGAAAATCAAAAATCAATTAGTATTAGCTAGAAACGTATCTATGAAGGTGCAACCAACTGGAAAAGCATGGCCATATTGTTTGTGCGGAACTATGCAACCAAATTTCTGGCACGGCGGCTGAGTGGCTGGCAACCTTTTTTTTAAAAAGGTTATACTGTACCAAATGCATAGAACACAAGCATTATGGTGTCTGTCTTAACGAGAAACAGGGCCCTGCGGAATGTTCAAATTACTGCGTCTCATATCACATTTAATGGAAATCTTTGAGTGAATCCTTGACAGATTCCTGAGCAACGATGCCCAGCTTACCATCCTTATGAGAGACAGTAAATGCAGCCTGGATACAGGGGAAAGAAATCACTGGAATCTAATGTGGAAAACACATACAGTACTGATGTACCTCAAATCGCACATTTCCACATTGGTAGTCTGTCTGGTTATGCTATATGGCGTGAAATTCTGGCCATTTGCAAAAAACACTCAGTACCCTCTCAATGGCATAGAGTTGCATATCACTGGTGTGTCTTCCCTTGAGAACTACTGCAACAATGCAATTCAGTGACAAGTAAGCATTGTGCGAATATAAGAAAAAGATGAGGCAAAGGCCAACGCGTGTCAACCTGGTAGTGCTTGAGCTTGAACCCCCCCAAACCTTCCGATCAGTAACCCAGTAACTCAAACACATGCCAATATACAGTACCACCACAAATCAGTGCTGTTTCACTTACTGATGCAGTACAGAAGAGTTTCCCTGATCACACAGCTATTCATGTCTGAATTTGGTCTTATAGTTCTCTTTTAAATCTTATGTGACTCTTGTTAGAAAGCTGTGGTCAAAGCACATGGCCAAACATGATCCAGTATCCCTGGTACAGTTGACGGTTAAGGTGCCTGAATCACTAAGTAACTACTGTACTGTTCTTTTTGAATAAGCATTAATTTTGCAACCACATTACAGTTACATCTCCTGTGGCTCTTGAAGCTCCTATGACCAGCAGGGGTTTTGCTTCATTTGGGATCCCTGATGCACTTCACAGCAATATTTCTGAAAGCAAATTAAAGAGAGAGAAAGCCCTACAACACTTAAGAGGCACACAAGCACTTTGTGTACAAGACACACAAGATACTTGTGCTGTGTGCTAGAAACTGTTGTGTTCTGTTCTCTGGTCAGGATTTCTGAACCCTGTTGTAAACATAAGGGACCACAGATGGATATGCAGTCGAACTTTGTTCGAACAAACATTAAACAGAGTAAATGCTAGAAATAATGGTTGATATTTGGTTGTTTTGAGGTTGAAATGGCAACAGTTTTTTGGGGTCATTCATTCAGTGTTATCCCACTGTAATTTAATCGACGTAATTTGAACTTTCAAAAACCATGTCGTCACAACAATGTGTTTTGGTCGGAAACTAATTACAACTATATGACAATGTCATACAATGTTAGGATTCCTGGTATAGTATGGAGTTAGTTTGTTTAAAGGCATTTTTTTTTTTTTGCTTGCAAACTAATGTATTCTGCTCACTCTCCTCTTTGGCACTTAAGACCATCCTGCTCAAAATATGTGGACACCTGTCAATCAAACACATATGTGGTTTTTCTCTCCATTTTCTCTACTAAAGGGTCTAAACCTGTTTTGGTATGACAATGCTCTTGTGGTATGCTGATGTTGGAGTGTAAAAACTAGATTGGGCACCGCAGGCCTTTTCATCTGTCACCAATATTGTTGTGGCGAATGGGGCAAATTCCCACATTTTAACCACACTTTCACTCACAATCACACTTTAAAAATCTAGTGTAACGTTTCCCAGAAAAGTGGAGTTGATTAACACAGCAAAGGGGGATTTATATACACGGAGTGGAATGTTCGAAAAACACAAAAAAGTGTAATAGTCAGCTGTCCAGAAACATTTGGTCATATAGTATACGTATGTTTAATTAATCAGCTTTTTCAATGTTATTCTGCTTAAATATTCCCAATATAGGGAAGCAGGATTCCAACCATGAGGGAAAGAAAAAGGTGTTTGAGTGAAATAAATAAATAAATAAATAAATAAATAAATAAATAAATAAACAGGTGGAAAAACAGATTTCTACATGTGGTACCTCGGCATATGAATTTAATCCGGTCCTAGTTCTTAAGGCGAAAATTCATATTGCGAAACGCATTTTCCCATAGCAAATAATGTTAATGCAGATAATCCGTTCCAGCCATCCAAAATATTACCAATATTGCAAATTTCCAATACTATTCCAATAGAATCACATTTTTGCATATAAAAACAATTAAAACATTTAGAAACGTAAAAAAAAAAAATTAAGTCAAATATAAAATGAATAGACCTTAAAACTCACTTAACCTTTTTAAATGTATGATTCCTCTGGGCACTGGCTGCTTTAAAAAGGAAACTAAAAGTGACTCCCTTTTCTTCCTGCTACCGTCCTTGCTACCATTTCTGGGACCCATGGTGCTATGTCTACTAAATCTTGCACAAAACGCAAAAAAACAAGTAAACTTGCTTCGCTTGGCTTTTCACTGATGCAAACAAGTTTTGACCGGCTTTCAGACATACATGCAACTGAGCCGGTGTTTGGTTCGCCTCGTATGCTAAAAATGCATCGGACGCTGAGGTAAAATCTTTGGCAAAATTTCAGTTTTTTTCAGTTCAAGGCAAAAAAAAACGTGATGCGGGACGAGACGCCCCTGTACACTTGATAAGAATGATATTTATATGTCCAGTCTGATTTTAAAGAAGCTAAGAAGGTATAAACCCAAATATGGGATTCATTGAGCTAGGACTGCGACTGCTGAATTCAAAATGTAGAGACCTGACTATTACAACATGAAACCAAGATACTACAAAACATTTTTATTTCACCCAGCTAACATTAGTGTATAGAGGTCGTTAATTTCTTCTTCTACACACGTGGACAAACTTGTTGGTACCCTTCGGTCAATGAAAGAAAAACTAACAATGGTCACATAAATAACTTTAATCTGACAAAAGTAATAATTAAAAAAAAATTTATGTGAATGTTAACCAATGAAAGTCAGACATTGCTTTTCAACCATGCTTCAACAGAATATATATATATATATATATATATATATATATATATATATATATATATATATATATATATATATAAAACGAATGGAACAGGCCAGGGCTCCAGGTCGTCACTGTGTTGTTTGGTGACATGGTATGTACCACACTCAACATGGACCAGAGGAAGCCAAGGAAAGAGTTGTCTCAGGAGATTCAAAAGAAAATTATAGACAAGCATGTTAAAGGTAAAGGCTATAAGACCATTTCCAAGCAGCTAGATGTTCCTGTGACTACAGTTGCACATATTATTCAGAAATTTAAGATCCATGGGACTGTAGCCAACCTCCCTGGACGTGGCCGCACGAGGAAAATTCATGACAAATCAAAGAGACGGATAATCCCAATGGTAACAAAAGAGCCCAGAAAGACTTCTAAAGAGATCCAAGGTGAACTTCATGCTCAAGGAACATCAGTGTCAGATCGCACCATCCGTCGTTGTTTCAGCCAAAGTGGACTACATGGGAGACGACCAAGGAGGACACCATTGTTGAAAACAAATCAGAAAAAAGCCAGACTGGAATATGCCAAACTACATGTTGACAAGCCACAAAGCTTCTGGGAGAATGTCCTATGGACAGATGAGACAAAAATGGAACTTTTTGCCAAGGCACATCAGCTCTATGTTCACAGATGGAAAAATGAAGCATATGAAGAAAAGAACACTGTCCCTACTGTGAAACATGGAGGAGGCTCTGTTATGTTCTGGGGCTGCTTTGCTGCATCTGGCACAGGGTGTCTTGAATCTGTGCAGGGTACAATGAAATCTCAAGACTATCAAGGGATTCTAGAGAGAAATGTGCTGGCCAGTGTGAGAAAGCTGGGTCTCAGTCGCAGGTCATGGGTCTTGCAACAAGACAATGACCCAAAACACACAGCTAAAAACACCCAAGAATGGCTAAGAGGAAAACATTGGACTATTCTAAAGTGGCCTTCTATGAGCCCTGACCTCAATCCTATTGAGCATATTTGGAAGGAGCTGAAACATGCTGTCTGGAAAAGTGGAAACAACTGGAGCAGCTTGCTCATGAGGAGTGGGCCAAAATACCTGCAGAGAGGTGCAGAAGTCTCATTGACAGTTACAGGAATCGTTCGATGCAACAAACCATTAAGTTAGGGGTACCATCATTTTTGTCCAGTCTTGTTCCATGAGTTCATTTTTTTGTGAAAAAATAAATGATTACTTTTATCAGATTAAAGTTATTTATGTGAACATTGTTTTGGCATTTTAAATGGTGTGCCAGTCTGGGCTGAATATTCAAGTACTATATGTGCATGCATGTGTGTAAGAAGGCCTATGTGATATACAAACTGTTCAGTATGCGATCTTCATTTAATCCCATAAAGGTGCAGAAAGAAACTCCTTTAGTATTAATGCTGCATGTGCCTTTTTAAATTAAAAATACGTTCTGAGCTCCAGTAATGACCCAGACATAACAACTAGTGTTGAGATCCAGCAGGAGCTCTGCTAAACACATGGTGCTAATGAGGCCAACATGCTGTATTTTGATACTGCCAATTGCCAACTCTGTGCTGAACGTCAGAATATCTTTTCTCATAGCTGTCAACAACTATACAAACATGTCTTCACAATTTAACAACAAAAAGCACCATCGCATGGTTCCAGGTTATGTTAATAATTCTCAGTGATCTTTGGTCTTCAAAGCTTCCTCTTCCAATTATGATATATACATGACCGACTGCTACACAGCTCAAGTTTCTTTTAAATGAAATGTCTTGCCTTACAGAGATGTAGTCTTGCTGAGGGAGAAACTATCGGCACCAAAGAACAAGACTGTACATTCCCTTATGGAAATACTATTGCGGCTACCCATCGTTAGCGAGAAAAGGGTTTTTAGAAATAGCTAAAAGGTTAAAGCTAAAAATAAGGTGATCAGCTTTAATGTAATCAGTGATATAATTATTTCAAGTTGAAGCCCATGTACATGTCTGCCTGTCTTTCTGTACAGAAAGAAAAAAAAGTTTCTAAGGTTGAGTACAGTATCTTGCGCCTTGTTTACACAAAGTTGTACAGTTTTTCATCGTCAGCTAAATACACTCCCTGTTCGATCAGATAAAGATAACATATTGTGTTAAAATGACTTCAGCGTGCTAAAATGCACTTATGCCACTTCAGCGATTTTATTTCAGCGTTGAAAATATTAAGTAACCCCAGTAACAATATTCAGTTTAGCTTCTCTAATCTATTGGTGCAGGCGTTTGTTTATATTGAGCAAGTAACTTATTAGTAACTTATTTTAAAGTAGATTATTAAATCTGGCACATAATTGTTCATAACATCTCTAAGTACTGCCAAAGTTTTCCTAAATTCTTGTCCAGTGGTCAATTTGAGACACGCCCACATTTTGACGCATGCGCTGTCAAAACTTGCATTTTCTAATCAGGCATCTAACTGCGCAAAACTTCACTTCTACGGAACTTTTTTAAACTTTGGCAAATACCCAAGTACTGCCAAAGTTTAATTTAATACCGTCCAAAACAAAATTTGGCTGAACAGACAGACAGGAAATTTGACTGGTTTCGAAATGTTGCCTTGCACCGCCAGGGTCCGGGTTCGATCCCCGGCCAGGCTCGATTCCCATCTCTGTGTGCATGGAGTTTGCATGTTCTCCCCATGCTTGGTGGGTTTCCTCCGGATACTCCGGTTTCCTCCCACAGTCCAAAGACATGTAGGTTAGGCTAATTGGCGTTCCCAAATTGCCCGTAGTGTGTGAATGAGTGAATGTATGTGTGTGTGTCTGTGCCCTGCGATGGATTGGCACCCTGTCCAGGGTGTACCCTGCCATGTGCCCTAAGACTCCTGGGATAGGCTCCAGGCCCCCCCCGTGACCCCGAATACAGGATTAAGCAGTATAGATGATGAGTGAGTGAGTACCAGCATCCAACATTTTGGAAGAATCTCAGAACTGCTACTAGTACTACTAATAATATTCTCAAGAAGAGAATGTATGAAATGTATGTATGAAACGCAAAAATACATCATTGATGTACAGGCAAAACCTTTCCTTCATTTATATATAGTATACTACAATATTTTTAAAATCATATTGTAATTTGTAATATCCATAAACATAAATACATACAGTACAGTATATTACGCATACTCATTCTTTTTTAGAATTTGCTTTGTTGTTAAGAATATTGAAATAAATGGCCATGCTTACAATGGAAAACAAAATGCTAGACTATCAACATGCCACTTAAAAAGATGTTTTCTCACTCACTGACCCATCATTTGGAGTCTCCAGTTGATGATCATGCTGGTACACACTTAAAGGAAAACAAACCCTTCAGGGCGATCAGATACTGATGGACTGATTGGTCAGTGGTGAGACGTAATCTTAAAGGAATACACTGACACACTTCAATACTATATAGGGCTTGTCTACTGTAAAACCCTTTAGTGAGGTACAATAATGATAATCATGGTTCATTAAGGACTCGGGCTGTAAATAGAGCTGTAAACATCACTTTGTTAAACAACAATTTAATAAAGTATTAAAAGGTTGCAAATAGGAGCTACAGTATATACAAAGGTAGATGAGATAGTTCTCTTGCAATAAATAAATAAATAAATAAATAAATAAATAGTGCATTTTGTAGCTTCTTGGTTACACTCATTAACTACATGGGAGTTCCCGGGCCCTCCACACCCCATTCTGGCAGGATGAATGAATCTGTTCTATGCCAGCGACCTCGAGAGTCTTGCCCCTCCCACCGTAATAGATGGCTCAACTCATTTCACACCTCCCCACTCAAAATCACTCCCAAGCAAGTTAGCAAGATCTTCAAAACACTACATACAAAGAAAGCGGTAGGACTTGATGGTGTCTCTCCTTTCAAATGGAAATACTGCTCCAGCTCCGTTCTTCATTTTCAATGAATTGCAACAATCTGTTAGAGCTCCTGATTGCATTAAAGTATGTACTGTTGTTTCCATCCCAAGAGTGGCATTATTCCATGACTATAGGCAAGTGACTCGGACATCAATGTTGATTATGTCCTTTAAGCGTCTGGTTCTAAATAACTTGAAATCAGCGACAGAAGCTGTCCTAGAGCATCTTTGCTCGACACTTTCCAACACCTTAATTTCCCAACACATATAGTAGGATTTTGTTTGTAAGTCCACATTTAATAACCAAAGAACTCAGAGAACTTTACACCTTGACCTCCACCAAAGCACATACACCCTAATCACACAGGGATTAGTATTATCTGGGTACCTCTAGTCATTTGTAATAATTGCGGAGGTCGTCTGTGATCTTAATCCTGTGCGAATTGGACGTTTCTGTAATTTGTAAAATCCAAATTCCCCCGCGAATGACCTACCATATTTCGCAGAACACCGAGGATAATAATAGTCTTCCTCAGAGAATGGAGACTGGGTTAGAGTATTTTGAGTGCTAGGTCATATTGCTATACACCATATAACAATACAATGGGCAGAAAAAGAAAGCTGAAAACCATCAGAAGAGCGAAAGCTAAAAGAATGATTGGTTGGAGATGGATGACATGTACGGTATAGCAGCATGTGGTTAGGAACACTCGTCTGTATACAGTATATCATGCAGCTGGACCTTTAAGTGTTTTTATCTTGACATGATATCAGGGAGATAAGTCAGTAAATTCGAAGAAAATCGCAGGCTTTGCTTATCCCCTGCGAGTGTACCACACGAAATTCGGATGTTGGGGGTGGGGGGGTTCTAAATCGCATCAGTTCCCCAGATAACACTTATCCCGCGCAAACAGGGCAATAGTTGATCAGATTTTGGTGTATCGTGTATAATAGTGGGAGTATTCTATACTGGATCACACCTTCTTCAGCCACAAAAGAAAAACAATTTTTATAGCATAAAAAAGTCCATTCAGAGATTTTGTAGTTACTGAGCACTGTTTTCCTTGTAGTGAATAGCTGAAGGAGGAAACTTTGTGGATTATTTTGGGGATTTATTAAACTATAGAGGCTATTTAGAGAAGATTAATAGTTTCTGAAATCGTCAAACTTGGGCCGTCTGACACCAGCACACATTGGAGATCACATTTGTGTTCCATTCTGATGTGTTTGATGTGAATTTCAATTTCTTTACCAGTATCTGCATGATTTAATGCATTGCACTGCTGCTACAGGATATACAGTAGGTGTCCAAGAACGGACAGTTAGGATAATTGTTATAAGCATTTAGTATTCTTGAGTGGAATGGCTGCACAAATGCTCTGTAGATGATATATGATGTAAGTGAATACATTGGTAGATGCACTAAATAATTATTGTTGCCTTTTTTATTAGTGCTATCATCTAAGTTGACCAACAACAACAACAACAACAACAAAACAGCTATAAGCTCTTAGACAAGACAGAAAAAGTAATCAAGATTTCATGACGCCAACCAAATCAGCACAAACCAACATCTGTGGAAACAGCAGCATTTCAGTCTCTAAAAAGGACTTGGGGGAAGCGTGCCTACGTCCAGAGCACTTTTTTGAGAACTGTACTTCTTTTCATTGGGTAGGATACAATGTGTACACAACTTAATCTGTTTCCATGATAACTTATTCATCTGGGCGAGTTTCAGCATTCCAGCTCTTCATGACAGAAACCACTATGGTCTCTACAGATCCATCCTCTTTTCCAGAACATTCTCTCCCATAGCCGGCCGGCACACAGAACATCACAAATAAACTACAAGGGGAAGGTATTTGTTTTTTTTGGCACCAACAATATTTAGAATAATTTAATTGCAATTTTTCAAATAAGCACTAGAAAATACATATCTGCTGTAAGGACTCCTCATCAACCGCCCTAATTATGAAACCTGTTTTTATTTCTCCGATATAATGGAGACTTTGTCATACATAACATTATTTAAGTTTGAAGTGTACTTACTGGTGTGGCCCAGTCTGGGTTATTAGTCATGAAAAATAGGGTTGGTTTCTCATTTTAGTACATAATGGCGAGCTTTTTTATGTGGGGTAGTAGTCAAAAATAAGCACACTTGCAATGACATCACTGGCAAGCCATGTTTAGGCGATGGAGTACTGTGTTAGCAACGTATGTTTAATTTTCCGAGGGTGCTCATATTAAAAAACGCAGGCTATTTGTGAAAACATATCATGAAGACAATACTTGCTTTAAGAGAAAATGTCAGGAGTTAAGTGCACCATGGTACCCCTTAGTATATATTTGTACATAAACTGCAATAGAAAAAAGAAAGCACTGGCATAGATTTTGATGGCAAGAGCACTACTAACCTCCTGATCCCAAATGGAACATAGTGTTTCTGAGCGATGTGTGCAACCTTGACAATAAGAGTTTGATTTTATTCTAGGGCAACTTACCGTTCCTGTTCTTATTTTTCAGTAGGAATAGTAATTTTCTATATTGCCCACGAGATTCATATACGTATGCGTACTTACATACATCTGCATTCATAAGCATGACCTAAGGATAATGGAGTCTTATGTAGTGTCCTATGTATAGATACAGTATGGAGTCTTATGTGTCGATCTTTAGGCTCCACCATATTAACTAAAATTAAAGATGACATTTGAACCCCATCGTATTTTAAAATGACATGTCGGAAAATTCTAGGAGTCAAATAATTGAATGCACACCAATGGCCAGGGTCACAAAAGCAACCTGGAGTAGAATTGGTAGAAACTGATATAAATACACAAATTGAGGAAAGAAAGGAATGGAGCGGGAGAAAATTGAAACCAGAGCCAAGCCAACTTAAACAAACGGAATCGCAACAAAATGATTATTATTACAAGAATGCGCTTATATTCTTACAGTATATTAACCTTGTGGATTCAGTGTCGGGGAATAATCAAATGTGACCCTGAAAACATCAATGTTTCAAACCTTATTATAAAGAAATACAGTTCAGCCAATGTGTATTTTCAAAAGCTTGAGATTCTGTGAGAATTGCAAAGGGACACGTCTAAAACGGATATAGAAATCTACACGGTCCTGTAAAAACGGCAGGTCTTTGAGATGCAAAATATGTAGCCGAGATCAATCATATCAGATCTGTTTGCACGTTTAATGTGATAAAGCAACCAACAAATTTAAATTGAAAAACAAAAATCGGTAGAAAAAAACGTGCAATAGCTTGTTCAACCACTTAAACTCCAATTCAATACATGACAATCTTTTTGATCTTAAGAGTCAACCAAGTTATATTATATTACAACACGATTAGCCATTTCTTTTCACTTTTCAAATCATTCCACATATTTTTGATAATAATTAACATTTCTACATTTCATTATTATTCCATTGCTCTTCTTTTTCTGAAGTCATTCCTTTGAGTCCCTTTCACAGCCTGTTCAGGGCAAGAATATACTTATTCTCTATAGAAGGAATGGAGGTAGAATTGGGGGTCGTTGTTGTCCAACGTTGAAGCTGGGAGCGGAAATTGTACTGAAATCTGAAATTGTTCTTCATCTTCAGCTTTATAGATAATTTTATAGACAATTTGTTGTGTTTTTGTCAATTTTGACATTGTGATCGTCCTATTCACACTCTGCTCATTGTGGTGCCCCGTGTTCTCCACTTGATGATGATGATGATGATGATGATGATGGTGATGATCTTTACAGTGTTCCAAAAAAGATCCTGTACGTCCTTTTATGCGCTCTTTGCAGATCACAGCACAGACAGTTTGATGAAACTAGGATGTGAAGATAATTCTATAGAAACAGCTGATCCATTTTGGGGTTTAATGAGAATAATTAATTAATAACAGATTTGAATAATACAGTATAAATAAGAATAAATTTGAATATGTCGGTTTAAATGTGAGCAGAGTCATTTTAAAAGGAAGTGCACATTTATGATAAATTTTAAATGGAAAAGAAAAACTTTTTACACTTTCTTCTCATGCTACAGTATATTACAAAAAAAGGAAAAACTCTGACCTGATTAATACTCTACACAATAAACCAGGCACTTTCCTTTTGTTTTTTTTTACATCACAAGTTGATACTATTATTAATATTATATTATTATAATATACATTATACAATTTTTCTTTTCCTGATGTGTGTATACATTTTTGGCTCACTCTGTACTTTTCATATCCACTGCATACAGTACAGCAGTGTAACCAAACAGTGACAACTAGTGACACTAAATGGGAGGGCGAAAAAATTTACTACTCAGCGTGTGTGTGTTTTTGTGAAGCCATCATGATTGAGACTAATACTATAGGGTCTCATCATACACATAGAACCATTGAACATACAAATAGGAATTCACGGATAGGAAGCATAATTTGTGGTTTAAGTGGGTAATCATGCTGTCTCTTCTAAATAGCAAGGATGATAAACAGAAAGCTGCACTTGCCATCAGCCCGCTTTTTTGGTCAAACTACAGAAAACTTACTGTTCTGCTGTTTGTCCGTTCACGTCATTTGTACTTTGCCTGGACTGTGTTTGCTTAATGCATTTACTTCTATTTTTTTTTCTTCTCCATTGGCATTTTGAAATATTAGGGCTTGAGAAAGCAATCCATCTTAGCCACGTTTGTTACACTTGTTATTGCGTTTCATGTGTGCATTTTTAATGAGTGCTAATGACGTGTCGGAGGTTTTTCCCCAATCATTTGATTGTCACTGATAAATTGCTTGATTCTACAATCTGTACTAGGAAGGAACCCGCTCTAGCCTCTGTGGGTTATAGCGTTTTGTGATCATTCCTGCAGCGAAAACAATGCAAAGTGGAAGAGTAAGGCTGATAAAAAAAATACAAGCATGCTGGTCACATGATTGAGTTGGCTACCATTAAAAAAAGAGCTCTTAAGTAGCACCAGCCATTTAAGCTGGCTAGCTATGCTCGTGCTAATTTGTAGCTATTCAAACATACAGCCATTTTAAAAAGTTAATACCTCCTCTTTTAATTTGATAGGTTTTTTTTTGTGTTTTTGTGTAGTTGGTTTTAGTAATAGGCAAATACAACCAATGACAAACTAGATATAACTTTTTTCACCCTGCCATTATGTATGTTGCCAAACTTCCCCGGAGTGAACGTCTCAGCACATTTACCTCAAGGTCAGACCATACAATGTTATAAAATACAAAAAAAATAAAATAAAAATAGCAAAGAACTACATATCAAGCAAAGACCCTACAGGCCTCACTGAGCATATTAAATGTTAAAGTCCATGACAGCACAATTAGAAGACTGAACAAGTACGGTTTGTTAGGAAGGGTTGCTAGGAGAAAGCCTCTTCTGTCTAAAAAGACCATAGAAGCACAACTGAGGTTTGCAAAAGTACATTTGAACAAAGCATAAGGCTTCTGGAATAATGTCCTACGGACAGATGAGACCACAGCGGAGTTTTTCGGCCTTAAATGCTCAGCGCCATGTTTGGGGAAAACCAAACAACATTCCAGCAGAAACACCTCATAACCACTGTGGGAAGGGTGATTTTGCCGCCACAGGACCTGGGCACCTTGCAGTCATGGAGTCAACCATGAACTCCTATGTGAGCAAATGCGAGGCCATCTCTCCAACAGCTAAAGGTTGGTCGAAAATCCGTCATAATGTGAAACACACCAGTGAATCTTCATCAGAATGGCTAAAAAATAAAAGCAACAAGGTTTTGGAACGGCCTAGTCAAAGTCCAGACCCCAACCAAATTGAAATGCTGTGGCAGAACCCCGAGAGAGCTGTGCATATGCAAACTCCCCAAAAACCTCCATGAATTGAAGCAATGTTGTAAAGAAGAATGGGCCAAAATTCCTCCATAATCAAGTGAGAGACTGATAAAGTCATACAGGAAATGATTATTGGATTTACAAGCTATTGATTCATTTGGTAATTAAGATTGCCTATGTTTTATTTCTGTTAAATAAATATATTCTATAAACAATAGTAATAATAAAAATAATATTTTTTACACAAAAACACATTGAATTAAAAGAGGGGGTTCTAACTTTTGAACACGACCGTACATATTCACTGCCAGCTGTCTATTTTATGGATCCTGGCATTGTTCGCTGTTCACTGTTCTGGATGCTTGGATTGGCAATTCCATCCTGGCGCAGACGAAAGAAAAGACAGCCTGGCACTCCCTGTAGTTCAATTTGATGATCACAACCCATAACAGTCTGACCAACATGTGGTTTCTCCGATTCCTGAAAAGAAAAGCTGCCCTGCTCACAGTGACCTCGCAATGTTTTCACAGACTCATCATTGAGAAAAAGAGACGTAATTAGCGTCCATTCCGTTTTCATCATAATAATTAGGATCATTTATAAAGACAAGTGAACACATTATGGCATTATTTTCGTGCCAACAACTGAGTAAACAAAATGTAATATTGTAATGTTTGTGGGAAACCTTCTTTTCACCAACACCTGTTAATCCAGTTCTCTTCTCAAGAGTGGCTTTATTATAGTCTGCAACTATGATTAATAATCATAAAATAATAACAATGACTCCTTTTTGTGCCTTTCAGGATAAATACGGTCTGCACACACACACACACAAAATATGAGCTGTTCTCTGAACACAGGCGGACGTTTACAGTTTTAACTGGGATATACAGTACTATATTAGTTAACTGAACTAGTGTTTTGATTATAGCTGTTTGAAAACTATATAGAATTATATTAGAAGTATATTTTAATATTTGAACGCAAAACATTCTATAGTTTAAGCTACCTTTAATTTCAAACTACCGAAGAAACACTGAAATTGACCTCATTCTGATGAACATAATATAATAAGGATATAAACTGACATGTGATGATGAAGCATATACAGTACAAGCCGTTAAATGAAACACCAGAGGTAATGGAAAGGACTGGAGAATGTACAGTATTCTCCTCCAGTCTCTGATTGACTGGAATCGTCCGTGCTCTAGTCTTCGGTTGGCTGGAATTGTGGCACAATTGTAACGGTGCCATAACTTGATCAAGTGCAGCTTTGTGATATTGAGCAAACACAAGAGAAAGTCTGAATGAGGAAACAGCATGACCAGTTAATACCAGCGGTTTAAGAAGATGCAGAGGTTGGCGCATCATGTGTCTCATAGGAAGCACCTGTTAGCCTTCATCCTTTCCTGTTGGTATCTATCATGGGATAGGAAAAGGATGGCATGTGAGTACAAGAGCAAACTAGGGGGGGCCGGGGGGGGGGGGGGGGTGAATTAATGGAGGGATGCATGCTTAAATGGAAAGTATCTTATTGGCACAAGGTTTTTTTTTTCTTTTTCTTAAACAGTGAATAAGACAATCAAATCCCTAGAATGTCAAGAAGAAGGACCAAATGATATCATGATAGATACGATCTGTTTCTCATAGTCGATGGAAATTGTTGTAATTGTGAAAAGGCACTTTGGTTTAGGGAATCTGTCAAATGCTGTACAAGTAAATATTATAAAGAGAAACAGTCTACTGGCTTAATAGGCAGGACAGGTTAAAAAAAAAATTTTTTTAAAGAAATGTTTTTTCAAAAACTGCATTTTAATATCTCCATAAGGTATTTCTGAAACATTTACAGCCTTTCTTTTAGCTTTACCCTCTTCATCTCCACCCCCCATCCCTCATAGTGCCAATACATTTATCCTGGCAGAGCTTGAAAGTGTGGTTCCAAAGGGTCGACTGAGAGAGAAAGAAAGACGGGATGAGGGGGATTCAGTAACCATGAGCCAGCGTCAGGCCATCCACACAGCTTTATTGTTTCAGCATGCCATTCTCCATTTGTTTTCGATCAAATTCACATGGTAGCATTTTGGAAGCTTAAGCTGGTTTGGTGTGCATTGTTTCAGGTCTGGTACATTTGCTACTTGTTTTGCAAGTACTGTCTACAAAGAAGACACAATGCTGTGTGTCTTAAATTAAATATTCCTGGACTGAACTCTCAAGCTGAATTCGTGTTCTGTTCATCTCTTGTAATGCAAAGAGAAACAACCAAAAAAACAGGCCACAATGCCAATTCTACATGGGCCAACAGAAACGCGGCCAGGCAAACTCAGGAATTCCCCATTTCCCTGATATAGAACACACATGAATAAAGAGGCCAAAAACCATCTATCAAGCATCTATCACACAGACTGCACATATTTGTGATGGACACAATTAGGAGTGTGTAGAATTGTCACCTCTGGATCATTGGTTTAATTCCGACTTCAAGCTACTGTGCCCGGTTTATTGTGTAGAGGTTTTTTCCGCTGTGACTAGAAGAGATTCCTCTGATCATTCCGGTAGGTGGAATGTCCCCATGTGTGATTGTGCGGCCTCCCATCTTATGCCCAGTGTACATGGTACAGACTCGGCATACTCCGAATCCACCAGTACCCTGACCAGATGTTACTGCTGAAAAGAACTGCATGTTTATTAAAAAGGCTCAGAGTGACGAAGTTGTTTCTGGTTACATCAGAACAAGGAAGCAAAAGAAGTGAAAGCATAGATAAGAACGATCAAGGCCTTTACACAATACAAAATTGCAACCATATGATTCGCAGAATACGGAAGGCCAAATCCTCTGTGAATTATAGAGTGGATTTCTGTACATATGTGCGTATACATGTTTGATGTTCACATCAAATCAGTCTGAAGCACAACACATCAAAAGATGACCATATCAGGTTCTAGTCCGGTGAACACAGAACAGGAATATGAGTCTACAGACTCCCTGAAACATCTCCTGGTCATGTTCAATTCTCATCTGTACAGTTTGGGTAAATCTGTAGGCAGAGTGGACTGAAATACCTGTTCTTTCTTGACAGGACTATAACCTGAAATGGTCGTCTTTCAATGTTCACAATAGTTAAAAAAAAAGTGGTTCTTTAAGCTACTGTATCCTTATATATACAGTGCATGTCAAAACTGTTATTTTTTTTGTGACCTAATTAAAAAAGTGAATCTCTCATATATTTTAGGTTCATTACATCTCGGGTTACCGGTTTCAAACTGTTTTTGATTAAATTTCAATGATTACATGGTTACATGTGGTTCTATGGTTACAGCCCATAGAAATAAAAAAAAATTATCCAGTTTCAAAATATTAGAATATTTAATTTAGTGTTTACTGAATGACTATTCATACATCTCATGGTCTAGTTTAGAACCTGCCAATCCAATACAATCATGGGAAAGATTGCTGACAGTCTTGACAATTGTCAATAAGATTTTGAGTGACATCTTTCACAAAAAGGAAAAGCCACAGAAGTTCGTCGCCGAAAAGGTTGGTCGTTTTGCAGGATGCTGCATTTAAACATATTCATGGAAAATTAACTTAAAAGGAAAAGGTGCCCAAGCAACAGGGATGACTGCAGCCTTAAGATGACGGTCAAGCAAAGCAGAATCAGGAACTTGGGAGAGCTTCACAATGTGTGGAGTGAGCTGGAGTCAGTGCATCAAGAGCCAGTATGCACAGATGTCTTCAGGAAAGTAAATGAAACAGCAGTTTTCCGAGTATCAAGCCAAACCTCACTCACTCACCATCATCTATACAGCTTAATCCTGTATTCAGGGTCACCAGGAGCACATGGCAGGGTACACCCTGGACAGGGTGCCAATCCATCGCAGGGTACAGACACATAGTCACAGACTACGGGCAATTTGGGAACGGCAATTAGCCTAACCTACATGTCTTTGGACTGTGGGAGGAAACCGGAGGAAACCCACCAAGCACGAGGAGAACATGCAAACTCCATGCACACAGAGACGGGAATCGAGCCTGGCCGGGGATCGAACCCGGACCCTGGCGTTGCAAGGCTAACCACTACACCACCGTGCCGCCCAAGCCAACCCTGTGCTAGAGAAATTAAATGTCAAATGTCCCAGAGTCTAAAATATGAATAGAGAGGCACAGAATCCCAATTGCTTGAAGTCCAGTGTGGAATTTCCACAGTTGGCGATGATTTTGGGGGTTGGTCCACTGTGTTTTATCAATCCCAATGTAAAAAAAAAAAGAGAAAATCCCGACCCCAATATACAGATGAGCTGAAAGCTGCTGTAAAAGCAAAATGGTCTTCAGGAACATCTCAGGAGTGCAACAGGCTGATCGTCTCCATGCCATACCACATTGATGTAGCAGTTGGAGCCAAGTATTGGTACATAAATGAACATACTTGTTAGAAGGTGGACATTTTTCAATGTAAATGCTTTTTTGATTGATCTTAAGAAATAAATCATCCTTGATTTTTCATTTTCATGAGCTGTAAGCAATAATTATGGAAATAACACGATCATTTACAATATATGGAATCTCACTTTTTAAATAAAATAAAATAAATAAAAATTGTTAATGATATGGAATTTTTTTTTGAGACAGCCTGCATATCCAAACATTGTCCAGGTTTTTTTCCCCCTTCCCGCCCAGACATGGGTACTTTCTGGAAGTAAATTTAGTCCATTTGAAACAATCCCTGCTGTGTGTTCCCCTTTGTTGAAGTTTGCTTAGGCAGGTGAGAACAGAGCAACCGTACTCACGTGAGGAACAAAACAATGTCTGGTCTGTTTCCAAACACACTCTAGCGTGACTTGACCCTAAATCGATCCAAATGCAGGAAGTGAATCAAACACTGCATGTTCAGCCAAATATGGCCCTTAGCCAGTGTTTTTTTTCTTTCTTCCCCTTTTTCCCTATTTTGTTGTGAAACTAAACCAAAAGTATAATTTTTGCTGTGATTTATCCACAACAAATGGATAGTGAATGGATCAGCTGGTTTGAGTTCCAGGAACAATCAAGAAAATTTGAGAACCTCTAATTTGGGGGATACCACTTATTATACTCCAACTTTACCATTTTATAATTCGTCTTAGCGTTAAGATTTTAAAAGAGTACCCATGTCGGATGAATGGGCATTTGAGGAAGAAAAATATAGCACAACTGATGGTTTCACTGTTTCCTTGCCACTTGACAAGACGCCTTTCCTGATTGACGAGGTGAGAAAGGTTGGAAAATGAGACTCTGCTGGCTACTGAATGACGTAAACCCATTAGAAAGTCCCCGAGAATCTACTAAAGAAATAAGCTCCTTTCAGTAAATGGCATACCCTCCCTAAAGCAGTCACACCCTAATGCAGTCGACACACCACTCCACAAGCCACCCTCTTAAAACACAGACTCGCCAAACACACCTGAACTGCACAAACACACCGGTGAATTTGCAGCTGTTGATTGCTTCCATGTTGCTTGAATAAACATCTGTGACAAATTAGCTCATTGTTGTTGAACTTCAGCTGCCGTGCGCGTAAAACAGCCCCCAATGTATAAAGGCCTCCTCTTGATAACCTCAGAAGAGGCACAGGGGCACAACACTTCATTACGTGTATGGAAGGACCAGCAACGAGCTCTCTAGTTCTTCTACACACAGCTCCCATTCTCTGTATAACTATTCGACCACTCCCACAACACAACTCTGCACTCTATACAAAACACGCAACGTTTCACTGGAAAGTGCTACACTGCTGCTCTGTTCTAAGTATACATGGGCCTCATTCTCTACATGTTACTTTTAGATGAATGATAAAACTTGTTTTTGGTTAGCGATAAGAATTCTGAGAGTTCCTGGCTATGTAATACATCAAAATGACGGAATTCAACTTCAACGCATACATAAGCATAATGACAGCTTAATACAACACACAAAGCCACAAGTACCACACTGAGAATAAGGACAGCACCAGGACAAAATTCACATTCGAGTTGGAATTTATTAATTCTCATGGTCTCTATACATAAATCAATTCAAAAATGACACACACAGTTTCCATAACAAAATGGAAATGTTCAAAAAAATGTGAAAAAGAAAGTAGCAGAAACATATATTGCCCTTAACTTGATGTAATGTCTGTTGCTTTGTTTCTTTTTAAATACACTTTTATGCCAAAATATTAGATGCAAATTCCTAGAGTCTGAAAACCTTTCCAATGTGGGGCCAAGAAGGAGATAAAGATATCACTAGTGAGGAAATGCACGGTACATCTGTGCCCACGTAAATGTACATCTTTCCTTGTTAATCTTCCAATCGGCAAATACAGACTGCAAGAGTAAAGTAAGATTATTTCTGGAATAAAGGAATTTTTGTGTTTATTCTAAACGTTAAGTTGGAAAAAAGGTGAAAAGTACTACATCAGTTAAAATTTTTTACCATCCTTCTACATCTAGGCATTTGGCAGACGCCCTCATCCAGAGCGACTTACATTTTTATCTCAATATACATCTGAGCAGTTGGGGTTAAGGGCCTTGCTCAAGGGCCCAACAGGGACAACTTGGTGGTAGTGGGACTTGAACCTGGGACCTTCCGAACCGTAGTCCAATGCCTTAACCACTGCGCTACCCCTGGCCCAAATAAAATTTGGAAAAGGCCCAAATAATAGTGTCTATAGGAGGTCTTTAAGAGATTTTTGTAAGTTAAATCACAAACCAAATCCCTCTTTTAAACTGTGATGGTCCATAAAGTCAAAAAAAAAAAAAAACTTCTTAAATGCCAGACAAAGTTTGGCTAAACTGTAGGTGTTTGGCTGGGACCAAACTTAATAATCAAAGTCTTTCAGATTCAATAAGCCAGTGCTTTTCATATTATCCATCCATGTCATCTCAGCCGCTTCATTCATCCCCTGCAGGCAGATTTTCCTCAATCCTCTTGATGAACTTCATGCGGATTTCTGTCACATTATCTCCCCTTAGAGTGTCTTGAGCAAAACGGACATCCACTGCCATTTGCACCTGTGAAACAGGCCCAAATACATCAAGTATGACTTGAATGCCAACAATTTTGTATTCTTGAGTGTTTATGAACGTCTTAAGTTGTTAAAAACGTGAAAATATTTTTCTCAATGTTCAAAGTGTTAGTTTTTTTTTTTAATTAACAACCCATTTTTATAGAGCAGCCCAATAGTTGTTAAATCAATCGATCACATCCTCAATATTCCTACTGCTCCGGTCAATGAAGACCATGATGTAAAAATATTGAGTTGCAGTTATTAAGTTCATGCTACTTCTTAATCATTATATAACTGACAATAATTTCCTATGTTGCACAAGATCAAGCAATTGCTGAATATTTTCCCAAAACCATATCTCCTAAATTGTTTTATTCTTTGCTTACTTGACTGAATAGAGAGAAAGAGCGTTTATTCAGCAGTTCATCCACAGTAGGCTGTTGGGTAATGTTAGCGTAGAGTGACAAATGATCTAACATTGCTCTGTAAGTGGAGAACGATTCGACACGTGCAGTCTTCTTTGAAATCGGTGTTTTGTAACCTGTTTTTGAACCGAAGCTGAGCTGGACATTAATTAATGTTAAGAAACCACAAACTAAATCAACTGTGTTCATTATGGAGAGAGTTTTTATATAGCGGAAAAAGGAGATGACGGAGCAGTTGGAGGATCAGAGAAGAACTTAATTGAGAGATTATGGAGTTTTGTGTTTTCGGAACAAATAACAGGATTTAGAGTTCGCTTTGTTTTCATCCCAAATCACACACTTGTGTATTAAAATATTGCACCTCATTAGACAATGACAGTAAATGGTTCAAGTGCAAATCACTTGTCCTTGATGTAAATTTTAGCCATGGGGCAATAACAGCTGTATAAATAATATCAGGATTTTCAAACATGGTGTTCACATTTTCCTCAGTGTTTTGACATTATTATTTTTATAAGCAAATGATTTTCACAATAGAAATCTCTTTACCATCTCCAGAGCGCCTCTGAGCACACCACACAGTAAGTTGGAGTAAATTAGAGTGCTATGGTTGTCTGGAAGCTCCACAAAGTCCACCAGTGGATTGCTCTCAAGGATGAGGGAGAATTCATCTCCGGCAGGGCTCCAGTTCGTCACGCTAGGAGTGATTCCCAAATACATCTTAAAGGCTACCTGTCCATGAAAAACAGAAATAACCGGTGATATGACCCGTGTACGACAGTTAAATGATTTTACAGGTCAATTAGTTTTTTCGGTAGGGCCAACCACCGTCACCAAAGCAACTCATGTCAGTTTTAATTGCAAAGTGGCTTTTTAAAATTTCCTCAAGGGAGCAGAACTAGTGTGACAGGATTCAAATGGTCAGAGTTCTAAACAGGAGCCAAGAATTGCTTTGAATAAACATCAAATTAACATCTGACAATGCGGCTCACAGTAGAAAGCCAAAACAGAACAGAATGGGGAGGAATGAGAGAGAACACACGGTCATTCTTTAAGTGTGAACGAACACATTTTGTAATGTTTCGCAACAGGTCCAAGTAAAAGTACATCTGGTCATCATCACATACAAAAAAAAAAAAAAAAAAAACAAAGACAGGAGAACTGAGGCATTTCAAGTGTCTCCAAGACTGCAACTGGCAGGCAAGTTGAATGTACGGTAGCCTAGCAAGGATTTTTCACCTCAGGCATGATTCAGAAAATGATAAACAATAGACAGAAGGGATAAACACTCGGACTGCTCCTGGAGACTGCGCTCACTCGCTTCCCCACACATTTCCATTGGTTATTAGTGCTGATGTTCTTTATACTCCATAAATATATCAAAATATTTTGGAAAAGTGCTGCAGTCAAGCTCTGATTGGATGAAATGGGATACCTTTGCAATGACATCGGCGGTTTCCCGGAAATCGTGACACCTTCCGACACTGGAGCGAGCCAAGAAGTCCTCGATGAGACGTACTCCAATATTATAACCCCTTACAAGACAAATAAAGAATGAATATGTGTTACTGTTTAAACTTGTATATAAAAGCCAACACCTCATTTATAATTAAATATGAAATATTTTATCATAAGTAATTACTGAAGATAATTCTTTTTTTTTTTTTTTTACACTGGGTCGCAACAAATAAATGGAGCAGGATTTAATGGTTTAGATACATTCTGCAGTTAATATCTTACACTGCTGTTTATTTAGACCAGGAATCAGATTTACCACATAGCTTATGTTTATCCTGACACAGAAGTGTGATATCATTTTATACAACATTTCCACAACCGGCATTTATTATAAGCATGATTTGTTTGTTTATTTAACCAGTTATTTTGCTCTGCCAACACGTATCCTTCTGCGACTGGTGGAACTACCTTATCGTGAATGGCGGGGCCGGGGACCAAAAGTTGGCTGACAGCTCTAGTATTTCTCTGTAAAGAGAGGACAACCTTCCAGAAAAACAACCATCGTGTAGATTTATCCTTAAAAAGACTTGAGGCTGTAAAGTGGTGCCAAAGGTGCTTCAAAAAAAAAAAGTTTCCCATAGTCTGCATGTCCTTCAGGTGCCTTTTGGCAAACTCCAGGCAGGCTGTCATGTGCGTTTTACTGAGAAGTGGCTTCCATCTGGCCACTCTAACATACTGGCCTGATTGGTGGATTGCTGCAGAGATGGTTGTTCTTCTGAAAGGTTCTCCTCCCTCCACAGAGAAACGTTAGAGCTCTTTCAGAGTGACCACTGGGTTCTTGGTCACCTCCCTGACTAAGGGCCTTCTCCCCCGATCACTCAGTTTGGCTGGGCAGACCACTCTATCCAAACTTCTTCCATTTACAGATGATTGAGGCCACTGTTCTCATCTGAACCTGCAATGCTGTAGACATTTATGTGTACCATTTTCCAGACCTGTATCTCGATCTACAAACAATTCCTTGGACTTCATGGCTTGGTTTGCGCTTAGACATGCACTGTTACCTGTGGGACCTTATATAGACAGGTGTGTGCCTTTCGAAATCATGTCTAATTAACCGAATTTACCACAATCGAATTGTAGAAACATCTACAAGGATGAACAGTTGAAACTGAGCTAAATTTTTGAGTGTCATGGCAAAGGCTGTGAATACTTATGTACATTTGTTTTTTTTCTTTTTAATAAAATTGCAAAGATCTCAAACTTTGACGTTGTCATTATGGAGTATTGTTTGTAGAATTTTGAGGAAAATAATGAATTGAATCTATTTTGGAATAAGGCTGTAGCATAAAATGTGGAAGAAGTGAAGCACTGTGAATACTTTCTGGATGCACCGTATACTCCATTATCACCATGGCATATTATCATTAACTGCCTCTCGTCCAATCAGATTACTTGGTTGGAACTAACTGTTAAAAGTATAAGTCAGCATATAGGACAAACAATTCAAAGTAATTCTTATTCAAGAAACTGCTTTCTTAATATTGTTACCAAATTGTGTCAACGTAAACACCACAGAAGCTGAAACAATCCACAGCAATCTGTTGGGTTATATGCTATAGACAGAGCTTTACCTGTTTCCTTAACACTAAAAGAATTATCATAAGTCATTACAGTGTACACTACTGCTGTTAGGTCCTTCACTGATTCATGTAGTTTAATGGTTTCGCTCTGGTGTAACCTGACGATATCCTGAAGAAGTATAACCCATTTGGTTCATCTCTAAACTCTGGAATTAATTTACAGTTAGGAACTCTAACTCAATAACCTCTGTAACATCCAGAATAAAAACACACTTGTGTAATACTCAATCTTAAGGTTTACCTTGTTAAGTATACATTGTATGATTTGTAGTAATTCAAGACATTTAGTTGGTTTCTTAGTGATTTAAATCATTTAATACGTGTTACTATACATACTTTGTGAGCATCTAATTTTTTATAAGTAAAACATCAAAAATAAGTTTCATCTAAAATGAAAATGTATAATACTTGGTTTTGTAATTCCTGCTACTTAAAGATATTAATATATTAGGTACTACTTCTACGATGAATAATAACAGAGGTATGAATACATTCATTCATTCATTCGTCTATTAGTGGCTCCACCTCTGATGACTAGCAATTTCGTTACTTATATTTTTCCCCTGAGAACAAAACCTTTCAAATAGATTCCATGATCTTGAAAAAGAAAAAAAAAATCACAAAAATAACCAATGGTGATAAATCATTTCCAACATTCTGCTAGACGGTATTCTTTTCAACAAGGTAGTGGAATTTGTCAGTGTGCTGCAGAATTGAGACATATATTTGAACGGACAGGGCCTTAGCCACACAGTTGGTCTATTCATTTTACATCATGCAGTGGGAAGGTGGTGGTCTCTAAGGACTATAGTTGTACAGTTCACACTTTTCCTGTTAACCGCCCACTGAGGTAGACTAACACCCCACATCCCCACCAAACCGCAGAGAGAGGGAGAGTGAGAGCTTAATGTGGATGAGGTTTTATGCTCATGGAAAAAATGACAGAAAAACACATCACTGCATTCTAGCAAATCCATACAAATATGGGAAGTGAAATGTCTTCTGGATGTAAAGTCTAAGGCAAATCCAGATGTAGAAATATTGGACGAACAAAGAGAAACAGTGAGAAAGATGGACTGAAGAACACACAATGTAAAACTTACATTTTATCGAGCTGCTTGTTCACTTCCTCATCATTCTCATAATCTTTACAAAGTTGAGTGACCAGGGCTCCATATGTGAGGGTAAACAATTCCGAATTCTGTTTAATAGGGAAAAAAACACACACACACACACACACACACACACACACACACACACACACACACACACACACACACACACACACACACACACACACACAGAGCAACTAACATGACTGGATGGTCACAGTAGTCAGCGTTTAATGCAAATGCTGAATGGTGCCGCTCATGGCTATAAATAAGGCTCATCAATCTGAAGCGGTCGTGTTTTGTTTCACAGCAGCGCATCATGTTAACACTTTTGTCTAGCACCGCTGACTCCGACCAGACAAAACATCTGTTTTAAGAGTACACATATACTTCCCTATCCAAACTTCTTTTAAACATTCCCCTTTGTCATCAACTTTTTAATGCCATCAGTAATCTAATCAGACAAGAAAGGGTGCATATGTGAAAGCTTTTGAAAATGCACCCATTTTCTTTGATGAGCTGCCTTCAAGTAAACAATTTGATACAAAGGCGTGTGCCTGCAATAAGCTACAACAGAAACTCTGCTGTAGAAGCTGTGATAGTTCATGTTTACCGCCATTTCCCCGGACTGCTATTGAAGTTTTTCGAGTCTTCTGTTTGATCTCCTCAAATAGGCATGTGGACCAGAATTGGCAAATTTGCGACCCCAGTGCTATACGCTTTTTTTTTTTTGACCCAGTAACATTGCATTTTACTTAGACGTCAGCGTCTTCTCTTACTGATGTTGTTCTGGCTTCATACTCTCTTGCTTCCCTTCACTATTGCCAAACCTTATGGTAAACTATAGTACCTTCATTCTCTTTTAAAATAATGTGTACCCCTTGCAGTTTGAAATCTTGAATCTGAATCGGCGGATAAGGGTTTATTAATTATTATAAAAATTTAAATGGCAAGGGAACGTCTCTTTTCCTGTACGTCTGTTTCAGGGAACGTCGCTGTTAATGTAAATGATAACAGGAACTAACTGGTCCCATGGAAGGCCCACAACACTGAACGTGACTGTAAATGGATAAACGTGTTGATCATTAATCAAAAAATAAATACATTGTTGACGAATGTCTGTGGAATAATGAGCTACAGCTGAGGAATGTTAATGCTGCTCACACAGGGATATTAATATAAAAATAAATAATTGATAAGCTTATTAAGATTAGCGAACACAGAATGAATTGTGGTTCTTGGGTTTCTTTCCTGCAGAAACCTTTCAAATGTGATTTGGCACCAGATTTTCAGAAAATGATTAAACGGATAACCGAGATTCTTTCAAGCCTGTCTTAAAATCGAAATTGACGTGCATATAAGTACTTGACCATAGGTCATGGTCATTCCAGCTAGACATACAGCTAGTTCCAGGGTTATAAAAAAATAAGTGTTAAATTTGTACTAAATACACTGTAACTTTGAAAGATACCAACTCCATTGAGTGGAAGATACCAACTTCCATTTTAATGGAATTTTACTTAATATGTCTTTGAAACTGAGGAGTCCCACCATGATGACACACACAACATTCAACACACATCTTGGAAAAGGCGTTTCCTGAATATTCTTGAATTAGACCCGATGACTAACTCTGAGATTCCATATATTAAAGCTAACAGTTCCAGTGGTCTTGTGTTATTCTGCTATAAAGCTATAGACAAATAATTTACTACATTAAAGTAGGAGTTTCTCTGGGTATTCTAAAGACGTAGTCTTGTGGTGGACATCAGAGTGCTGAAGTCATAACGACTGTGCTGTCAGAGCTGGCGACCATCACTTAATGACTGACACCAAATTTAATTAGCAGGGATGAAAGTAGTTTTAAATTCTTACACGTACAATGTATCCAAAAGTTAAGAGGTGATGGACCATCCTATAAATCTCTCTTTGTATTTCCACTTATTCAGCTTGGAAATATCAACTTCTGGGGTCATGCCAAATTGCAAATAGCTTTAAATGACAAGCTAGCGTGCAAGGGGGTACAATCACTTGTCACACACCCACACACCAAGTAGTGCCCTTGATCAGCGGATAGAGAGCGAATTCTGATTCAGCCATGTGTTAGAAACTAGCTTTGCTGTAAATAAAACAATACGGAGGCAATTCGGAATGACTCAGAAGCAATTATTAAGTGTTGTTTAATATGATGTTGGACAGCTTTGTGCACTGGTGTGCAGTCATGGTTGTGTGGGGTTGTTTTTCAGGAGGTGGGCTCGGCTCCTTACTTCCAGTGAAAGGAACTCATAATGCTTTAGCATACGAAGATTTATTTCTCACAATATCCTGCTCCAAACTTTGTAGCAACAGCATGGCCCCTTCCAGTTCCAACATGACTGCGCACCAGTGCACAAAGCAAGGTCCATAAGGACATGGATGAGTGAGTTTGATGTGGAAGAACTTGACTGTCCTGCATGGAGTCCTGACCTCATCCTGATAGAACACTATTTAAATAAATATAAATTAAAGCAGGGACTGCGAGCCAGGATTCTCGTCCAGCGTCAATGTCTGACCTGACAAATACGCTTCTGGAAGAATGGTGAAAAATTCCCATAAACACACTAAGCCTTGTGGAAAGCCTTCCCAGAAGAGTTGAAGCTGTTATAGCTGCAAAGGGTGGGCCAACATCATACTATTAATTTCCCTATGGATTAAGAAATGAATGTGACTCGAGTTCATATGCATGTAAAGGCAGGCAAGCGAATACTTTTGGCAATATAGTGTATTTAAGTTAGCGTATTTAGGGTAATTATAATACCACTTGTAGCATTTTGTTGGTTATTTTAAGTAGCGTACAGCATAGCTGTGCTTAATTAATCATTATTATCTGTGGGATAACTGTACCGAATTGCTGGCTTTTCTGTGGCTTTATGTATCGCCAGTGTATTTTCTCTTGGCTCTTCCTTTAGTGCTTCGGAGCTAATGACATCAGGGTGTGTCAGGGTGTGAGCAATTTTGAAACTGTAGCAATCTTTAGGTTTTGCTAAAGTGTGAAGAAGTACAAGACAGTTGTGTGTGTGTTTGTGCTGCCCTATGATGGAACGGCATCCCATTCAGGGTGTATTCCCACCTTGTGAGCTATGGTTCTGGCATAGACTCTGGACTACCTGTATTTAGTACAATAGAATACACATTATTATTCATTTATAAAGCAGATATTTGCCATTTTTTGTACGGACATTTTTAAGTCTTGATGAAATAAGCCATGTTAAAAAATAAAATAAAATCTCTTGCATTACACCTAATTCAACTTATTCAGCTAGTCATGTTATAGCAGGGAAAAGACAACACCTGGCTCAAACGATAACTGTCGAGCTTTTTGAATTCACAGCAGCTTCAGTGTTCCCTACTTCTTAGACTTGAGCACCATCTTGTGGTCCACAACAAGTCTACGGAACAAAGTCTGTGCTCTCTCAGTGGCCATTTTATTAGGTACATACGTCCTTATTGTAATTGATCACAAATGAGTAAAAAGGGTTCACCTTAGAAACATTAGTGACCACATGATATCTGGATGGTAGATTATTTTTTAGTACAGATCCACCACCAGTGATGGTATTTTTTTTTGAAAACACTACATTTACTGAATATTTCAAAAGACGTGCATACACAGTTAGTGACTAGACCTTTAGTTAGTGACTAACGCAGCACAGATTGTATTAATCATACTCATGTCATTCATCAGTTCTTTTGAGGGGCAAAATAAATTAATTGTTTGCCTAGATTTGAATACAAAATTGTACATCTAATTGTTACATATCGCAGTAAAAATCGCCATCAATTAAAAAAAAATTGATTATCAAAAGTAAAAATCAATTGAAAACGCTTAGAAAAATGTCACTGTTTATTTATAATCCTGCACGTGGCACACACTGCACTATTTACATATTTCATCCCGTATGGTAAGAGTACTTATTTGGTAGGTTTGTTTAGAAATAATAATTATGTTGGATGAAAGATATGTGCTGCTCAGTTTACAAACTCTTGTACTGTATTTGAAGATAGTTTGTACTGTTTAAAATGTTGTGTTGGTTTTTAAACAAGAAAACTAATGTTATAAGGAACGGGCTACATTTAATAAAATCATTTAACTTTTTAAAAAAAGGTTTAAAATTGTAATCATTTATAATTCTTTTTTTTTTTAAATATCAAATTGATGTAGTATAAAATAAATAAATAAAAGAAATCCCCTTCCCAATTGTCTTTGACTGATGGCACTTAATCAGTAACCTATAACCCAATGTAAGTATTTATCCAATGACGGAAACTTCAAAAGAACTTTTTGTAAGCGTCTGCCAAACACCCAAATGTAAACATAAATCGGGATGTTTCTAAAATTGTGTTACTTTTGCAATCATAATTGTAATCAAATCAACACAGAGCTATCGTGACAATATCGTATCGAGAGGTGACTGGTGAATCCCGTCCCTTATACAGGAATCTGCCAAATGCTGTAAATGTAAATCTCAACATTGGTTAAAACAATTGTAATTATGATATTTTGCCATCATCGAGCAGCTCTAACCTCAACCACTTCACCTGATATAAGCCACATCACACACACACTACAATATGTGTAACAATTCTACGCTGAAAATGATCCAGGATATAATAGTGATTTATTTTTAATTGTGGATGCGAGAAAGGAGACAAAACCTGCATAAGAACAGATGAGCTACAGTCAGTAAAACGACATCCACAAATGCAGCTGATAGTAAGTCTACCTGATAACCCTGTCATCCATCCAGTGCATGCAGTGTTTGTTTTGTACTTACAAACAACAACAACAACAACGGAATAATAGACAGGTGAAAGTTTTACCCAGAATCCAAGAATGCATACATTGATTAAACAAATAAACACATTCTGTTTAAACATTTACTAAATAACAACAACAATAACGAAAACAATATAAATAGTGTTTACCTGGAATCGTTAGAGATATTCAAACGTCAGTGTATCAGTAAAATAAAACAAGAAAACACATCAACCACCAACACAGGCACAAAACGACACTTTATTTGGGTTTGGCTTTCATTAGCTAAACATCTTGCTAGCTAAACCAAACCTGTCTGCAGATACACAACACACAAACTTACCATCTTCTTGTTGTCCGTGGTTCTGTTGGACTGCCTAGACATCGTGTATTGTATTACAGCTTTATGCAAGTAGAGTGCAAGTTATATTTTATTAATTTACTTCTAAAATACAAAGATCGTATTCCTGTATCGCATTCAAGCCTACTTCCTCAATCAGTTCCGCATGTCGGAGGTCGTGTTTCGCGTTGATTCATGGGATTTGTAGTCTTCCGGGTTCAAGCGCGCGCTGGCGCACACAGCATATCTTCATGTGCGCGTTTCTTCGCCAGTGAAAGCGAAAATGTCTCGCTGTATTGATTTTTTCCTAATCTCACACACGCACGCACGCACGCACGCAAGCACACACACACACACACACACACACACACACACACACACACACACACACACACGCTACGTAGGACATTTAGACGTACTTTAAAAGACTTTTAAAAAAAAGCTACATGTCTATAACTGTCCACAAGATGGCAGTGTTGGCCAAAGTACTGACAGGCTTTGTGGAATACTGACGGTTCTGAGACATTCATGTACAGTGTACATACACATACAGAGTGAGCCAACAGTTTGGATCCATATGCATTTTCCTTAGGTGGTTTATACTGATTTTTTATTTTTCTTTTAGACCCAGAATGGCTTCAAAACCATCAAAAGAAGACTAAACAGAATCATGTTTTTGTATGTAAGATGGGATTCTTCCCACAGACATCTTCAAATTTTTACAGAATTTTGTATTGCTGTTGAGCCATCCTATATATGAGATGTTATTATATGTAGCCAAGCACATATTAATTCTGTCATGTAGGTTACAAGGAGGTATCAAAAAGTTTTGGGTTTTTGCTCAACACAGATCCGGTCAATGTTACCATATGTCCTCCCTCAGACGCCAAGTTTTCGTCACCGGTAATGATCTTCGAGATGATGGACGGTCATCCATGGCACGTTTGGTTCTCTTTGATGTGATGTTCCTTCTGCTCCTGGGTCAGCAGACTGGGGACCAGCTTGGGAGCAACATGGCGTATGTTCAAATCACACGTGAGGATTGCCTGGACTGTTCTGTATGACACACTGACAATGACTTGTTGAAGGTCTTCCTGATCTCTTGTCGTCTTCCAGTGATGTTCTTCCACTCTTGAAGCATTTGTGCCACTCAAAAACACCTCAAATGACTCATTACAGCATCTCTGTGAACTTGCCGAATCATGTCAAACGTCTCTGTGGGTATATTTTCCCGGCTTCACATATAACTTTGACATATCACATGCTAATGCACATGGTCAGAATAGCACCAGCTGCACAGCTCCTGATGTACACAGGACGATGTCTTTTGGCACACTGACTTATGAAGTTCAGTGCTCCCTGTGCCATCTGTTGCAGTCTTCCAAAACTAGTTTTGAAACCTTTTGATACCCTCTCATATTTGTGATTTGAGCTTAATGGCCTGATTCACTAACAAGAGCCAGAATTCCCATCTCTAATGTTGTGGAATTCTCATCACAATTGTTTAGTGAACAATATAAGATAAAGAAACTCCCGCCAAAAAAGGTGCTCTTTTCAAGTAAAAAAAAAAAACAAGTGCAAGAACCCAAACTCAGTTTTCAGCTACATTTGGAATCATATGTTATGGTCAAATGAGATCAAAATGAAAACTGGCCATACGCAAACATCAACAGCCGAAAACCTGGGATTGCAGCCAATGAAAGGCAATCAATCCCAATCCCACTAAAATATGTAGCTGATTTATTGATGCTTTGTGGCTGTTTCGAGGTTAGTGAGCCTTGTGAAAATTAATGGCATTATGAATTCCATCAAGCATCAGGATAGTATAATGTAAAAACCAAGCTTGCTAGAAGGTCATGACTTGGCTCAAAGTAGATCTTTTAACTAGACAATAACTCCAAATATACATCAACACAAGTGGTCATTTAAGTCCCCTGGTTTTAATCAGAAAATTCCAGTCTGAATGATAAAGAACAGTCCACATACATAAATCTAAGAATATAACAGAGGTTGAAATGTTATGCATAGAAAAGTGGGCCAAGAGCATTGTGTAAATGTGTCTTACAGTACCTTGTTAGTCATTTCAGGGCAAGATTAAGTGCCATTATTCTGTCCAGAGAAGGTTTCATCTGTCAGGTGCCGTTAGTTTTGGTAAACCGATAACTTTTTACTACTAAAACTAATTTTCAGAAAGCGTGGCAATAATTTAGAAGTGTCCCGTTCTTTATTATTACAAAACTTAATATACTCAATGTTATCAGTTATACACCTTTTAAACTCTTGCTGTTGCACTTACACTAATGAACATTCGAAGCACAGCTATAATATGTTGTTCAGGATTTATAGCAAAACTGGACCCCATTTTAAGACAGTCTTGGATTTAAAAAAAGCATGTCTGAAATGTAGCAGTTGGATCAGCTTAAATATAAAGTTTTATTCCCCACACTAATACCCTTAGGGCGGGTGTATGCTTTATAGTGAAGCATTTTGCAATATCACTAAAACAGATTTCAGCTTCAGCATTTATGCTGTGCTGATTCAGCCTATTTAGCTTTTAGGAAAAAATGTCCTAATCTGACTGTTCATTACCATCTATTTTCCTCTCATATGCCACCTCTCACATGCTGTCCAGCCTGGGGATGGACAAACATTTTAACACCTGGGCACATTTAAGAACACCTGGGTAAATCCATATTCCATCTTTATTTCATCTGTTCTTTATTGCATCTTACTTACATACAGCATATTCCACAGACGTTAATATGAAATTATTTTTTTTCCAAACTAAGAATTTTCAGCTTATCTCTGGATGCAAGCTGGCTGTCTGTCATGGATGGAAACAGTCAATGAGGCAAGAATAAACTTGCACAGTAAGTATATTATCTGTGTATGTGTGTGTGTGTTTTTTTTGTTGCAATGATCCTTCATGGGAGAAAATCAGTAAGCATTGAGGTAAACAATATGTACTGCACATCACAATATTACTTCAGGGTGGTAACAATACAACAAGGTTTGGATCTTGATTATTTTCCTATATAATTATTAGCTTGTTACACTTGCAGAATTGTCACAGGAACGAGTGCAGTGGGCTTCGAGCCACCTTGGCCAGGATTATCATTCATATACTGTATACAGTATGTACAGACTTTATACTGCGGCTAAGAGTCTCATCAGTGTACTGTGCTTGAAGTCTTCTGTAAATGTCAATCGGTTTTATGCCTTAAATCAGGAGAAATTTACGCACAAGTCCCAGTTTGACTCGGATGCATCATTATTAAATAATAATGCAGAATTTAAAACAAAAAATGTTAATAGTTCCATTTAATTTTGTCGAATAGCCTGTTTGGAGAAAGTTAATTCTTGAAAGAATAAAGTTTTTGATTGAGAATTTTAATGAAAACCTGTAAACTGCTGATGGTGTTGAAAGAGCTACAGTAATGTTATAGAGAACGAATCAATATCTTCTGAAGAGTCATACTGGAGAATTCAACACTTTGGTACAATGCCTAGGAATAAATTAACAAGGATATGATGCAAACAGGTGCTGGAGACAAGAATGACTTAATATGTGTCTTACACCTTATTTACATTTATTTATTTATTTATTTACACAATGTAAGTTGTACTTACATTTAGGGATTTGGCAGACACCCGGCTTATCCGGAGTGACTTACATTTTTATCTCATTATACACCTGAGCACTTGAGGGTTAAGGGCCTTGCTCAAGGGCCCAACAGCGTGGTCGTGGGCTTTGAACCCGGGACTTTCCGAACTGTAGTCCAATGCCTAATATATCTGACACATGACTTTTCATAACATCACTTTTACATAACATTTTAATTTGATTTGCTCTAACAACCCGTGTTTTATTTTATAGTGGCTCTTGACATGACTGCTTTAATTAGCGCCACTGTTTCAGAATATATGAGACAAACTTTCCGCAGGAAGAATAAACATACAATGATCTGTCCATACATGTTTGAAGATTTAGCTTTCAAAAATTACATACCTTTTTTCGGAATAAGAGAGAAACTGTATTTACACAGTAGAGATGATCGGTTTGATAAGAAGCTTCTAGCTTTCTGTTGAATGCCAAAGCAGTAAAAATGTACATCGTCCCCACATACAATGGAAGTGGACTATTATGGGACACACCAGATGAAGTCTTTCGTTATATGTTAATGCTCTCTTCAAGGGTTTGGTATTAAAAAATCTTAAGAAAATCCAAATGGTCTGTATCATAGACCAATGATTGACCACATAACACAGTTTGAATAGCCAGCCAAATAAATACATGAATAAATAATCCAAACTTTCCATACAACCTCCCCCAAGTAATGTACAAGCATGATGAATTATGATTGCTAATTGTTGTAAAACATGATAAAGTGACTTTGGCAAGCAAACAATAACATTCCCCCACTCCTTTGTGAGACTTGCATCCAACCTATCCTCCAAGGCAGCATCAAGCACAAACAATGAGAGGAGAAAAAAGTAAAAGACCAACCAATAAGTTTACGTTTAAAATGCAACAGATATCTTCACAATATGATATTGTTAATACTGGAGCAATAAATTGATACATTGAAAATTTTCAGGGGAAATGGGGGACATGTTATGCATATAAATCTTTTACTGTTGAAAATTAAAAAGGTTATAACGGGTATGATGGGAGAAGAATCGATATAAATTACAGGTATTGCTGGAATTAATCCAGCCTTCAGCTGGAGCAGTAGTTATTACTTAATAAAAAAGTACCCCCAGCTCAGCAATATTAAATTGATGCTGAGGACAGCTTCTCGAATTGCACATGTATAATTTAACATGACAATATAGCCATCTGCTGACAGAATCACATTTTCGAGATCATGGTGGCTTATAGATTTCTTAGAATAATGAGTGGTGATCAGTCATATATAAGTTTTGTGAGGAAAGTCAGCAAGTCATTAGAAACCCAAAAAATAATAAATAAATAAATAAATAAATAAATAAATAAAGGAAACAGGAGTGAGTCATGGCTAGATGATTTACAAGTTCGAGTGGCTAGAAGCGATGAAAAATGTTAAGCTAGAACTAAATCCGTGGGGGAACGTATCTCAGTGGCCAATGAATTTCAACCCCAGCCTCCAAATTACTGGCTCATAAAGAACTGGGACTGAAAGATTATCTACGTATTCATGCTCAGGTTCATACGAACCCATATGAATCTATCAAAACTGGTGTGTTACGGTTAAACTTTGTTCTATTTTGTATGACTGAAGTCTAAAGAAATGAAACGGATGCTAGCCCTCTTTATCCTTTGCATCTCATCCTGAGTAAATAAATTGTTATAAATCTGCAAGTGCGAGACCATGTTTTTGTTCATTTTGTGTTGTTGTTAAACGTAATATACTTTTACTGTATATATTAACACATTTCTGTGAAAGTATTACAAGTAATCATCCTCAAATAATAATGATAGGATATTGCACCATCTCCACTTTTCCTGTGTTGGTTATACAAGAAGTGAACCATAGTCCCAGCTTATGCAGCCATCTGTTATCATGAAACCTTTATCTGATAGAATAAATCAACTCTTCGTACTCTGTAAACTTCAGCAGAAAATTCAACAGCTTCCTAATTTCTCCATTTGCTCAACTTGTGTGTGCTGTTCTTATTAAATATATTAAACCAAATCCTCAAAGGCTGAATTAATGCTTTCATTATATTCGCTGTATGCTTTTCCAGGAGCCAAGAATGACATGTGATGGTAAAATCCGTATCTCAAAGTAAAGAAGAAAAAAAGTATAATTATTTGCTTCTAATACCTGCAAGTGATAACACAGATAGAGGAACTAATGATACGGATACGGGCAGAGAATATAAACCAGTGGTTTGCATAAGTGTATTGAATAATTAATTAATAGCTCACATAGCTGGAACTATAAGATTTGTGATGTAATATACAATTCAGAGAAGGAAATACAGTAGGCCATGCCAAGAGCCAATGAAAGTCAGAATGTAAAATATATACTGTAGTTGGCTTCTTAACACATGCAGCAATTGTTCCAATATAGTTCTATTTGATGTTAAATTTTTATTTCAACATTTAATACAGAATTATAGATGCATACTCCACATACGTACACTCTCATGTATCATAAAAATAACTTTTATAAAACAACTTTTATTGGACTAACTTACATGACGTTTAGGAGTTACACACTTAATATTTCCCAAAAGCCCATTTTCCAAATTAAATCATTTAAATCATTGAACATGTTGTGGATGACTTAATAGCACTGTTTTAGCGGCAGTGACAGAGAACCTTTATAGCTCGTATGTATCCATTAGCAAATTTCTCTAGCATTTTCAGGGTAGACACCATACAGTACTTTCTGCAGTGCCGTAGTTTGCCTGTTTAGCTGCATAAGATACTTTCAAGTTTTGTCGATTTGCATTTCTGGCCAACAAACTAGCAGGTTTTTCAGGTTTTTCAGTAGAAATCAACCTATTGTGTGCATACGAATATAAATTTTATGATAAATTTTATGATGATTTATTCTTCCTGCAGGTCCTGGGTTCAATTCCGGCCTTAGGTCTGTGTGCATTAAACTGGCATGCTGGGTTTCCTCTGTGTGCTCTTGTTTCCTCCCACAGTCCAAAGACATGCAGATTAGGATAACTGATGCACCCAATTTGCTCCTAGTTTGTAAATACAGTGGAACCTTGGATTATGAGCATAATTTGTTCCGGAAGTGGGTGCGTGTTCCAAAACACTCATAAACCAAATCATCATTTCCCATAAGAAATAATGAAAACTCAAATTATTTGTTCCACAGCCCCAAAAAATAAATACCTTACCAGCACCTTACCTTTGAAAAGAATCGCGACAGAGCAGAGTTTCTGTGTGTTTGTGATGTCAGGGAGGGGGTGAAAAGGCGAAAGAGCGTGTGTGTGTGTGTGTGTGTGTGTGTGTGTCGGTGTCAAATTATGCCCGCACACGCATAAGAGACTAAAAGAAAGAGACGAGCAGAGTTTCTGTGTGTTTGCGAAGCCATGGAGGGGGGTGAAAAGCTGAGAGAGTGACGCTCTGTGTCAAAATAAGAGTCGCATGCGTGATACACGATACTCGGTGCTCGTAAACTAATACTTGCTCGGTTTCCGATTAAAAATGTATTAAAAATCTTTGCTCGGTTTGCGGAACACTCGTAAACCACGTTACTCGCAATCCGAGGTTCCACTGTAAAACTAAATGTTGACCGGCGGTCCTACCACGGTTGTACAAAATGGGAATAAATACAATGATCACCTTCTGCCTCCATGGTCCATAGGTGGACTACAGAGATTCCTAGATGGATGGATGGATCCATTTGTTCCAGTTGCTTAACAAACTCATCATGTAAATTTAACAAAAAACACTTGCAGCTTTAGAATTTTATTCTGAGTCATGGCCAGTCAGCATAGATCCACTTGAATAGAACCTTGAGCTTCAAGTACTGATGCAAAGGTTCGGTTTAAAGTAATTATAAAAAAAGAGGCATTTGGAGAGACATTTTAGGGAGCAGCAACTGGGGAGAACAAGGGCACTGCCAGCATCTAATAATAATAATAATAATAATATTAATAATAATAATAATACATATACAAGTCCACTGACATGCTTCAATGCAACACAAAAGAAAAAAAATCAGAAAGTAAAATGAATCTATACACACCTACATCAGCATTACAGATCAACATAAAGTCATATTAGCAGAGGTGGGTAGAGTAGCCAAAAAATGTACTTAAGTAAGAGTAGCTGTACTTCAAAATGATATTACTCAAGTAGAAGTAAAAAGTAGTCATCCAAAATATTACTCAAGTAAAAAAGTATTCGGTGAAAAGCTACTCAAGTACTGAGTAACTGTTTCAATCGTAATGTCCGATTTATTTTTCTACAAATTAGTATAATTATGTATGATTATAATAATTATACAGCATGTGCTAACATTACAGCGTTCAATGAAACAGCTAAACTAACCGCGACATTCCTCAGGTTAGAAGTCGAGTTTTTATGTGCTGAAGTGTCTGTTTGTTTTGGCAGTCAGTGAAGACACCGCAGTATGAAGCTGCACTTTTGCACTGTGTGTAAGCGAAACATGCTTTGTACATGAGGCCAGGGCTGTTCATTCTCTTCTGTTGTAGCATTGGAGACAGATGCCTCTGCTAATTTTATGTTTTCATTCCCTGTATAGCACGGCTGAAGATTCCTTCCAGCCATGGCGGCAGTTTGTGTGTGGTCATGTGACTACATGTGGGGTCATTGCTACTGCGGCTGATTGGTCAAACGGGGTCATGTGATTACTGTTGCTACATCTGATTGGTCATGTGGTAGATCCACCAACCGCATGGTTAGAAAAGTAACGAGTCGATTGCAGCCGAGTGTAGCCTTCACAAATCTACTCAAATAAAAGTCAAAAGTATGGTTAAAAATTGTTAAAAGCGTTATGCGAATACAATTGAATAGAATTAAATTGGCGCATTAAAATTACTCATAGAAGGACATCCTTTTCAAAAAGCTACTCAGGTAATTTTAACTCGTTACTACCCACCTCTGCACATAAGGCTGCATTAAATCAATTAAACCAGACACAGGAACACAATTGTGTACATAAACACACATATTTCTGACACTTTAACAGGTAAGTTACTTTAGCTAAAGTCACTTTGTTCACTAGTATATCACTTTGATACGTTTTCAAAATATTTTCATTATTTTGTTCATTCATTTAAAAAATTGACAAGAAACAAAAGCTTTCTCCTTTTTTCCTCGCTTTCTTTAAAAAAAAAAAATTATTGTCTCTTCATAGCTCTCATTCCTGTGAGTGTGCAGTCAAGTGCAGATGGGTGAAATGCTTTCACCCCTCCCAGCTGGTAGCTTTAGTGTGATTAGGGGAGAGCAGGCTGGTGAGTAGGAACTGGCATGGCACCAAATTCAGGAGAAAATGGATTTTTTTTTATAAAAGGCTCTTTGAATTCTTTATGCAAAACTCCGTACACAGTTCATTAAAACACACTTATGCACAGGAAAAGCACAGCATAAGAAAGCTCATTAGTTTATTATTAGCTCATTAGGAATGTGTGTAGTGCATATTCAGATCTAGAATATTCAGAACATTATTGTGTTTGTTGTCGTACATCCATGATCAGATGAGTTATATTTAAAAAAAACAAACAAACAAACAAACAAAAAACTCTTTTTCATGCTTAACATTCACACATTCATATTCTGTCATCAGTTAAAAAAAAAAGAAAAGGTAAAAGTGTTCACCCATGTTGTTTAATAGCATAGAGCTCTGCAGGGTGGCATGAGTGCGTAAGAAATAGATTGAGGCTACTCATTTCCTGACACTATTCATTTCAAAGAGCAAGGGTAGAAATGCATCTGTGTCCAATATGTTTTTCAACCATAAAATGCTTTGTATTAATTACACAGAACTGGCCGCACATGCCCACAAACATAGAACAGTGCTAAAATGTTCAAGCTCATTAAGACCGATACATAACACACATGTTCATGATCACTAAAGCACATGCTTGAAATTTAAGGCACCTTATGTGAAATCCAATGGACTTAGGTTTAGCTGCTTATATTCTCAGTATCTATCATTTATAGTTGATTTAATAACCAAATATAAAAGTGATTTAATTATCCAGAACATGAGGAAAAGGGCTCCATTTCTGGTTCAACAAAACTGAAATCTGTAACTAAAGTACAGCAATTTTATTTTGTCATTTACTTGAACACTTTAGTTAATTATAAGCGACAAGCATTGATAATAAGATTCATTTTAAACTGAGCGAATGGGGTTACTTGAGAACTGAACAAATAAAAATAAAAGTACTGCTGTAAAATAAAGGCAGAAGAGTACAAATACAGAATAAGAGAGAGAGAGAGAGAGAGAGATGGAGACAGAAAGAGAGCAAAAGCCCTCCTGGGTGTCTGATATTAAGAAAAAGAGCTTCAGATTTTTCCATTTTTATGGAGACTGTAAAACCATTTATTTACAGTGGCTGACTGATCTAAACACCCAGGAAAAATGATGTTCGTGATTCTGGATCGTTTCAAGGCAGTTTAAACGGCACTGAAAAACACCAAAAACAAAGCACCCAGTTTAGAGGTGAAACATCATGTAAATTTCGAACGATACAGTCTGACATTTTAAATGATTTAGTGTAAAAATTTGGCAGCAGTATAACTGTGGTCACACTCCTTCATGCCCTTACACGTAGAGATTATTTTTCATGTAACATATTTCTGGTATTATTGTAATACATCATGCCTACCGTGTTTTTTTTTCTTGTAATATCCAATGTGTTTTTGTAATGTATTCATGTAAGTGCAGTTTATTTACATTTATACTATTAAAACTGACTCATAAATGTGCAGAAAGCTTTAAAAAAAACAAAAAACAGGAGCTGTACTGAATGCGTCCGGTAAAGCTTGAGTCATATGCTGAACTTTAAAAGCTGCCAAAATTCCTGGTAAAACATGAGTAAAAAGAAGCTCGATAATGGATTTACCCAAGAAATGGCCTGACTAGGTGTCCAACGGTGACGAGACAGGGTAGGTATCTGGACATGATTGACTGCCTTCGCTTTAACGCTACAATAAATGCACTCTCATGAACTCTTCTTCCATGTTGAAGCCACAAAGGTGTCCCTGCTCTCCTTCGTGTCTAGGCCATCAGAGCACTTTCTTGTCACATATGACCGATTGGTTCGTGTCACATACAGAAAGGAGAATGGGACAAATTTGGGTAGATAACAAAAGAAAATGCTACACTAAATGAGGATATAGTGACTCATCAGTCACTCATTATGAAAGGAAAGCAGAATTCATTAAGCCTGTCTATTCCTCAATACATGGATCAAGTTGTAATAGGGATGACCTTGATCCATTTCGGTAAACGTTCCCATTCACCCCATCGAAGTCTGTTGTAAACGAGGGACTGTAGATTATCAGCAGTAATGACTGTACTGTACTGTATATGTGGTGCTGGAGACAGGCTTTATGATAAATGAAAACTCGACTGCGAATGTGCTCACTGTTATGTTATGTTGTTGAAAGGAAGTAGGAGTGGGCGATTTGACATTTCATTCTCCGGGGCTCGAAGTGCTATTCTATTCAGCTGTGGTTTAGCTCAGTTTAACAGATTTAGTTTTTTGCCGGTGACACACTTTTTTTTAGGATGAAGATATCTTCCTACATCTCTATGAGACAATAAAGCATTTGAATGAGAACAGCCCAAGGCCTTAAACCACCTCTTCGCACATGCATATACAGTAGTTTTGGGTATGACAAAAAGAAACTGTTATACAGTAACTGAGTGGAAAGCACAACAAAATGATTACTATTATACATACCATTATAATATACATAAGAGGAATTTAAAACATATACGCATTCTAGAATGAATGAACGGCGTCAGTGTTGTGTCAAAGAAATGAGACACACATCTGCACTCATTGCTTTTATCAGGATTATTCATTTAATAACAACAACAACACATTCCCAACCAATGGCTATTGTGATGATGTAATTTAACAAAACCACATCACACCCCATTACCCAACCCTAGCATACTGTTTCCATTTAGTTGTTGAAAAAGGATGCAACATGACATGCGGAATTGTGGCCCTGGTGGAGACGTATAAGGTAACAGAATGAGACAGGGGCATGAGAGAAGAATGAATTCTGCTCTTAGATTGGAGGAGAATTGCAAGAGAATAAATCTGTTTATGTTGGCAACATGATACGCATAGTTACAAATCAAATGATCCTGCCTAGATCATCCAGATTCCTGTAAACATTTATAAAATGTAGAAGTCATTACAGAGACGGTAATTTGGGAGAATGCGAATTTAATTTGTATGATTTCATTTTTTCTCCTTAAACTTAGCAAGTGAATTATTGCGACCATCAAATATTAATAACCTGCTGTTTGTACACTAGATAAGTATATTCTACCTGGAATATACTCTCATTATGGATGCTCTGAATTAAACATGAAAAGATCATCAAATGTTGTACATAAAAAATTAAATAAAACGAAACCATGCCATAAACAATGAGATTCATTTAAAATAAAAAATGCATCAGAAACTATTAGTTTAAGTGCATATAAATTGATTGTATGCATCTTTTACCACCAATCTGTTTGGTTTACGTAGGCTTCATACTTACTTCAGACTTATTTGTGGATGTGTGTGTACCATAAGGGGTATAAAGCATAAGGGGTTCACACTTGGGGAATAGACGTACAGCTATGGATATCATTCATTTACTCTACAAAATATCAAAGTCAATTATATCAAAAAATGAATAGCATTCATACAGTTATCAGCTTTAACTGAGAGGTGCAGCTGTGAACTCTGTTACCTCTAACATAGAGACCCACTGCAGCGAACAAGTGATGGTAAGGGGTTGGGGAGGGAGGAGAAAAGCGAGAGTGAGTGAGTGAGAGAAACAGGAGGAGGAGGTATAATGAGAAGAGAATGTTCTCTGCTTGGGCTATTGTCGTGGGTGCCTGGTGCATTTTTGTGGCTTCCACAACCAACTCCTGAGAAAGAGAGAAGAAGAGAGAAGCAGAAGGAGTAGGTTGATGGAGGGAGGTTGAATGATTGTGTGTCAAGAGAGAGGATGTTAAGGTAGACTGCTACTCCAAGAGCTCTGGCACTCTGTCCAAAAGCCCTTGAGTCCAGAAATCATCTCCTAAGCCATTCTCACAAGAGCAGCTTCGACAAAAAGTGGGGGCTGAAACCAATTCCTCGAGTAAATAAACACGGAGTGTGTTTGCAGCATGTTTCCTGTATCGAGCTATCTACAGCACTGACTGGATCCGAAATAGGAACCAAGCTGTTCTATCTATGCTGCTCTTGATGCAACAGTATAGCTTTTGTGTGTAATGTCATAAAAAGAGCTTCCCGTGGAGCATCGTGTCAGCCAAAGGAGGAAGAAAGGAGAGAAGACTCTGGAAAAGGAAAAAGGCTCAAGCTGAACTCGGAGGAGGGAAAGAAATAATCCTGCAACAACCTCATTTTGTACCTTGCTTTTCAGAACTTTTTTTTTTGCTTTTTGTCCAGGGATGGGCTGGCTGTTGAGTCTGGGCTACGTGGCACTTATGGTGGCTGAAGCAATTGGCACAGAAGGGAAGCAGCACCAGGTGCAGCATGGCCCCTGTAGCTACACATTCATCCTGCCAGAGGTGGAGCAGTGCCCATCACCTGGAAACTTCCGGGTGGGCAATTCCCTGCAGAGAGATTCGCCCTCACCCCCTGACGCAGTCCAGACTGAGAAAAAGCTGGAAAGCCTGGAGAGTGCCACTGAGAACAACACACTGTGGCTGCAGAAGGTGAGAAGGAACTCATTTTGTTCTCTTAAAATGTTATAATTTCCCAGGCGATATTAGATCCTCTGATAACATCTGTTAAAATAATGTTCATATTTACATAGGTTTTTCTTAATCGACCTCCATTGCAACCTCATCATGTTGTATATGAAATGGTCCACTAGGAAGACTTGACTCTCAAATTCATGTCTGGCTTCAAAGCAGAGGCAAGGATTTAAGCCAAATGCATCTCTCAGTTCCTAACTTCAGAGCAACCCCCTTGCATCCATCTTTCTGTCTCTCATTCCAAAGTAAACACAACTAATGACGATGTGTACCAGGGAGATTAGTCTGGGTAAGCTGGAAGGGAAATATACAAAAGGTCCAACCTTGTCTCAAGCCAGATCCTTTTTTTTTTTATTTATTTTTTTTAGCCCTACCATGCATTGGAATTTGTCTCTGTTTTTATTATATCACTGTTTTGATTATATGGTTTTAAAAAGTATTCATATAAAAATCTCTCTCATATAAAAAAAAAAAAAAAAACTTTTGCTGAAAATACTGGACGGAATTACATTTATAAATGTACGTCATTACTTTGCTTAAGTGCTATTTTGGAAGCTTTGTACTTTACTCAAGTATAATTGAAACGAAAAAGAAAAAAAAAACTTGTATGCTTACTCAAGTAAATTCCAAAGAGGGAAAAAAGAACATATTAATTAGTCTTATTTTGATGTTCAAAATATTCTGCACAAATGAAGCAAATTGAACGGATCTTCCCCTTGTGAAACATCTTTTGCTGGAGTCGTACAGGATTTTCCTCAAACATAGAAATCAAACATCAGGCTTTAATAGTTGCCATCTGTCAAAAGATGCAAATGCAGTTTGAAGTTTTAATGAAGAAGCTCACGAACAAATGCAAAACATGAGTTTCTCACTCATTACCCTGTTCAAGGTCATGATGGTGGTGGTGGGGAGGGGGATGGTATTGGAGTAGGATATGACCTTGATGGGGTGCAAATGCATTGCAAGACACACTCACTACTTGGAAATTCTAATTCATAACGTTCCATGTCGTTGGACTGAGGAAGGAAAGTGGATTACCCTGAGGGAACCCACCAAGCACACTTGTAAACTCCACGCCCACAGCCCCGAAGGCAGGACTCGAACCCTTGACCCGGGAAGTGTGAGGCCACAGTGCTAACCAGTACACCACTGTGTCACCCAGTTTAAAAATTGTGATCCGGAAACTAGGAAGAAAATCAGGCAACATCAACAAAAACAAGAATCATAAACCAGGTATAATGCAAAATCAGAAAATTTAATAGGAACACACATCAATAAGGCTGGATAAAGTCAAATAGATATATACTGGACAGTACTGAGCATTAACTTACAAACTGGATGTGTGAGTGGAGTCCTGTGTGCAGGAGATTGTAAATAGGTGTTTGTGATTAAACATCTGCTGACTATGATTGTGACAAGTGTTAGCGAGTTTAGTTCTTTTTGGCCATATTTGGAGACTGTGCTCTTTTTTGCAAAAGAGTTCCTAGCTGGTTCTGGTTTCTGACATTATTAAAAAAGTATATGTTGACTTAACAAGTTAACTTTACATTTTTTTTATATTATTAACATTTCTAGCTAATTGATTCTTCAATCTTGTTTTGTAATGCTAATGCTAATTTAAATGAACACACTCACATTCTATCTCAGGGGTCACAGGGAGCCTATCCTGGAGCCTATCCTAGGAGACTTAGGGCACAAGGCAGGATACACCCTGGACAGGGTGCCAATCCTTCGCAGGGCACAGACACTAAGGGCAATTTTGGGAATGCCAATTAGCCTAACCTGCAGGACTTTGGGAGGAAACCGGAGTACCCAGAGTTAACCCACCAAGCACAGGGAGAGCATGCAAACTCCATGCACACGGAGACGGGAATCGAGTCTGACCAGGAATCGAACCCGGACCCTGGCGGTGCAAGGCGACAGTGCTAACCACTACACCACTGTGCCGCCGTAATTGAAATGAACATTAAAATCTAATTATTAGACATGAGCTAGCAAACCAAATTCTGCATTTGTCTGAATTTGGCAAGTGATCTAGTCATTGAGAATCAGGTGATGAAATTGGAGTTTATCATAGCGGTATGACTAAATAAAGAGTAAAGAATACCACATGACAGACCATGCTATTATACAAAAATAGGTCACGCTGGCTTTGGGGCACGACATGAAGCAGAGGGCTGTTGCTAAGTTGGAGTGATCTGGAGTGTGTTATGCTCCACATACTGCAGCGATTTTGCAAATGATTACAACTTTGAAATTATTAAATGTACAACATGTCACATTTTAAGTGTTTATGGCTGAGATTCTGAGAACTTTGCGGAATGTCTGAGAGACAAGCGAGGTCTATTCTTGATCACTTACATTATAACTATGATTCATCCCCCCGTCCCCCCCCACAAGTGAAGCTTGTCATTTCACTTAGAGACCAGAAAGTGTTTTCTGGTCAGAAAGTGTAAACTCCTCTGTTCTGAAGATTTTTTTACTGTGCTGGGAAACTCTGCAAAGCACTGTAACTGTTTCAAAGCATTAACAGCTGAGATTCCTTCCATGAATGTTAAATACATGTGTCCTAACAAAAACATTGCCACATTAAAGTCGATTAATTTAAAAAAAAATCTTTTTTTAAACAGCAACATTAAGAAAAAAAAAAAGTCTTTATTTTTAGTTTTGGATCATGCATTTTTAAAACAATGTTGGATTCACATGAAAATATGTACATCAAATGGCATAATCAATTTAATAAACGATTACTTAAAATGATCTAGGACAGCATGATGCCTTAGTAGTTAGCATTGTCGCCCTGCACCTCCAGGGTCAGGGTTCGATTGCTGCCTCAGGTCTGTGTACGTAGATTGTGTGTTCTCTCCATGCTTGGTGGGTTTCCTCTGGGTACTCCGGTTTCCTCCCACATTAAAAACATGCAGATTAGGCTAATTGGTGTCCCCGTAGTGTGTGAGTGCATGTATGTGCATGCCCTGTGAAGGATTGGTCTCCAATGAGTGAGAATGAGTAAAATGATCTATTATGTTAACTTATATTGAATTAGATTTAAACATTTTATATCATATTACTGGATAGGCAGCACAGTCACATAGCGGTCAGCACTTTGAGGTTTGATTCGTCTCTCGGGTCTGTGTGCATGTTCTCCCCGTGCTTGATGGGTTTCCTCCGGGTTCTCCAGTTTCCTCCCATAGTGCAAAGACGTTCAGATTTCTCAAATTGCCGGTTGTATGTCAATGCACATGTGAGTGTCCAGAGTGTACTTCATCTTGTGCCCAGAGTTCTCTGGGATAGGCTCCAGGCCTGCCATGACCCTGTATAGGATAAACGGTATAGAAAATGAGAATGGACATCATATTATAATTTCAATTTTTGCAACTAGTGTAACATCCAACAGCCAACAAAACCCCCTTTTTCATCCAACATACAAGTTCATGTACTGTATATGAGCTGTCACTATAGAAAGAATAATATATTAGGATGAGGACATAAGAATTGAGTTTACAGCTGAAAATACTGTCTGAGCGGTGCGGTTATACAAAAACAATGCACACCTTCCGGCCAGTCAGATTTGTGAATTCAAGCATGCTGTGGAATAAATGTGCATAAAACCCAGAAGGAAATCTTAGGCTGCATACTTCTGTTCTTAATTCAGTAAGATTTTGACACAGCCAGTCAGGGTGGCCCTTTGTTTTTGAAGTAGCCCAGCTGGAAAGAGGCCTGCTGTTTGTATGACACTTGGAGTGTGCCGTGGTGGAAACTTTGGCTCTTTTGTGAGGCTTTGCTATAAACACATGAAGAGGGCAAAAGGGATAGTGCTGTGTACACACAAGCAAAAACACTTAAACGTCTGAGGTCAAACTATGCACCATGTCTGATTATGTATGGGTCTGTTTCTTCTTTTGTGTCTAACGGCTTTTAATTGAAATAAATAGTTGAATATTGAAATAAAAAGTATTGGAAAAGTCTAAAAGACAAGTAATTACAACAACAACAATAATAATAATATTATTATTATTATTTATTATTATATTATTATTATTATTATTATTATTATTATTATATTAACAACAACAACAACAACAATAATAATAATAATAATAATAATATTATTATTATTAATAATACTACTACTGCATAAACCTCAAGCAGTGTAGCTACATCAACTTTTATATAATCGGTTGCACAAGCAAAAAAAATATATATATATATATAAAAGCAAAGCAAAAAAAAAAAAAAATATATATATATATATATATATATATATATATATATATATATATATAAAACCTCAGTTAATAATGTCTCTGCAAAGCAAAAAAAAAAAATATATATATATATATTTTTTTAGGCTTTAAATTTTTTTTACAATTTTATATATATATATATATATATATATATATATATATATATATAAAATTTAAATTTTTTTTTAAAGCCTAAAAAAATATATATACATATATATTTTTTTTTTGCTTTGCAGAGACATTATTCTAACTGAGGTTTTAGCTAAAGGTCAAACCTCAAATTACTTATCCATTTCTCATTCATTATCATCTCACTTGATTATGCAGCCCTCTGGGGTGTCATGAAAACTCAACACATTCGGACAAGCCATACGATTTTACATCTACAACTAGACATTTGGCAGACGCTCTTATCCAGAGCGACTTACATTTTTATCTCATTACATCTGAGCAATTGAGGGTTAAGGGCCTTGCTCAAGGGCCCAACAGTGGCAACTTGGTGGTTGTGAGGTTTGAACCTGGGATCTTCTGAACCGTAGTGCAATGCCTTAACCACTGAGCTACTCCTGCCCATAACCCTGCCTGTGATTTTGTTACACAGTCCCGAAGGAGTAATACAAGACTTTTTAAAATCAACACGTTTTTCTTCTTTGCATGTCTTAACAACAAATAATGTTTAACATTTAAATTAAAAGGGAGTTAAATTATCTCATATTTTCTCTACAGTATGTTTTCTCTTGTTCATCACTACAGTTGACTCAGACAGGAATCATATACTGTAACAGGAATGGCTTACGAACATGATCTTTAACCTCTGCAGTAGATGCTTGCTCTTATAGCATATGCACTATATGGACAAAAGTATTTGAAAGTATTGTATTCCGGTGTTTCAACCGTGGGTGGCATGGTGGTGTAGTGGTTAGCCCCGTTGCCTTGCATGTACATGGGTCTGGGTTCAATTCCGGGCCAGGCTCGATTTCTGTCTCTGTGTGTGAGTTTGCATGTTCTACCCATGCTTGGTGGGTTTCCTTCCAAAGACATGCACATTAGGCTAATTGGTGTTCCCAAATTGTGTGTGTGCCCTGCCTCGTGGAATAGCTGAGTGAGTTTTTCAACCTTATCCCACAATCTTAATGCTTAAAAACATCTTGGACCTTCCAGCAACAGTTTGGGGAAACCCTTTTTCTATTCCAACATGACTGTGTCCCAGTGCACAAAGCAAGGACTATTAAGGCATGGTTTGATGAGTTCGGTGTGGAAGAACTTGACTGGGCCGCAAGAAGCCCTGACCTCAGCCCCATCGAGCACCTTTGGGATGAACTGGATGATTGCAAGCCTGGCCTTCTCATCCAACATCAGTGCCTGTCCTCATAACTGCATGAATTCCCCCAGAAACACTGCAAAATCTTGTCGACAGCCTTGACAGAACAGTGGAAGTTGTTATATAAGCTATATATATATATATATCATGATAATATTATTAATAATATTTCAATATATTAAGTACTACTTTTCTTTTCCTGAGCTGTATATACAGTATGTCACCCTTCAATATTCTACTGTTAAAACTCTGGGAAAACTGGTTCACTGAGAAAATATTAAAGTAAAGTACCAGGATGTGGTTAGAATTACGTGTACAATGGAATTCTGAGTTAATTTATCTGCCATATGCTATTGCTCTGAAAAGCTAAAAACGCCAGAGTCTGAACATCAGCCTGTAGCTTACATTCCCACTATTATCCAGCAAAAACAAAGAATTAGTGACAGCAAATTAGATATAAAAGGAGACAAATATATAAGGATGTGTATGATGTGTTATCGATTTGTCTGTGATTTATAGTTATCTTTACTAGCTTAATAGCTTTCTATGCCTTCTGATATCTTCAAATCCTTAAAATCATTCTTCAAAAGGTTACGCTGTTGCTGGGAATAAAAATGGATGGGACATAGACATTCCAAAGAAAAAGAAAAAAAAAACCCCACACATTTTAGGGTAATCAAATGAGTGCCAAAAAGTTTTGTTGAACAAAAAAGCTCAACAAATATATGTGTTTGTACATGTATTTCAATGTGCATGCTTTATTTTTTCTGCTACATGTTGAAAAGTATTTTCGGTTATCCAGTTGTAATGGATTCTTAGAGAAAAACAGATGCATTATTTGAACAAGGGAGGTGGTCTGACCTAACTGGTGTTTCCTTTGTCATGCTCACAGCTGGAGAGTTACATCCAGGAGAACATGCGTTTGGAGATGGTGGAGATACAGAGGAATGCCATTAACACTCAGACAGCAACCATGTTGGAGATTGGAACCAATCTGCTTAGCCAGTCAGCAGAACACACACGGAAACTTACAAACGTGGAGACTCAGGTGACTCATAAAATCGGCCTGATCGAAAATCTTTTGAAACCATAGAAGATGTACAGTATGTACTGTCAGTTTTATGATTACTTTATTGACGTTTGGAGAGAAAAGCGTAAAAAAAAGTACACTGATTAGAACAAATCAGTGCACTTAGTCAAAATCCGAACCAAGAGTTGTTCTTAAATCTGATTAAATCCCAAAACGTTAATTGGCATCATTCCCTGGACAGATGAAAAAATGTTGTTCTTAAATTAAAGTCAAATTAAACAAATATCATTTTACCATGAATCTCTCTGTGTGTGTCCCAAGGTTTTAATGAATGATTCATCAGCTTTTGCAGCAAGGGTAGGACTGAATGCAAAATCCAAATTAGTTTAAATGAGAGACACTGGTAAAAAAAAAAAAAAAAAAGCCTAACAAAACAGATCCACTGATTTTGTACTTTGTGTGTGTGTGTGTGTGTGTGTGTGTTTTTAAAGTTTCCCTCCCTTTGTCAGCCATCCATTCAACATATTAGTGCAACCTGAAAAAATATTTAACTGATTGACATGACATATGTTTATTATGTTAGCGTAGCTGTAAAAGTAGAACAAGTTGGGGTTATACACATGGTAAAATAATCGCTTGGATAAAACATGATTTCCTGTAAAGACAATGTTACAGCAAATAGAAATCGAAAAATAAAAATGTCATTCGAATCTTTAACATTTATTACATTGCACTAAAAACAGATGAAAAACATGTGCAACTGCAAACCATGAATTGTACAATTTCAAATCCACTACCCTTTAAAAATGCTTACAGTGTAATCCGAAGAAATATATGAACAACAACAACAAAAAAAGTGTTTAGCTTGCATCTGTGTTGCCAAAAGGTTTCTTTTTACCTTGTATAGCTTATGCTGAAAAGTATACTGTAGGCACCCTTATTCATGAATAAAACAAGAACTCGAGCTTGTTGCATATTAACCATAATCTGGAGACGTTTGCAGGTACTGAACCAGACGAGTCGACTAGAGATCCAGCTGTTGGAGTACTCTCTCTCCACCAAGCGACTGGAGAAGCAACTCCTGCAACAGACCCAAGAGGTGTCTCGTCTAAATGACAAAAACAGGTAGGGTGTCCAGGGGCGTGAGGGATCTCCAGACTGAGCTTTCCCTGTTCTGATATGTAAAGTGCAGAGGGACCAAAGCACATCATAGCTGTATTACTGTGGGTGGTAAAGAGTCAGGCTTGAGCAGTGAGTGAAAGAGTGTCAGAGTCTTCCAGCTGTTCAGAGCTCAGCCAGAGGAAACCCACTCTGAGGGGGTCAAAGGATTGAGGACAACTCTTACTGGTGTAAGAATTCTGTTTGTTTTGACTTTTCTTTCCAGTTGTTTAGCATTCCAGCTTCCGAACAATACTGGCGTAGGCAAACACAGATCCCCACCCTCCCACCCACACACACCACCTGTTGCACATCTGCACTTTTTCCTCAAGTAGACGTGGAGGTCACTATGGGAGTAGCATAGTATGGTAGACATTGTAATAGAATATAAATTCTTATGTTACGTAACGTATGAATTGTAAAACTAAGATCACGGTACCTTATGAAAATAAGTATTCTGTGTAATGTAAAGTATTCCTATGTGTCTGTTAACACGAGGCCCTCTGGAAGTACAAGGAAAGTGAGTTGTAAAGGGAATTTGGGGAATTATGTTTTCTGAAATGCCAAAAGTGGCTTGTTCAGTCCATATGCTTGGATCGTTTCAATGTGTAACTGCCATAAAGTCATTAATAAGAGTCATAAAAAGCAGGCCTTATCGGATTTATTGCCTTCATTTGGAGCACATTAAGATGCATACTCACACACTGTCAGTGCTGCCTTCGGGTTTGATGGAGAAAGCCAGTCACCAGCACCATCTGTGAAAGCTTGGACCAGCCAGGTGTTTAAGGGATGTTTAGTTTCAGCAGCTACTCAAAGGAGTAGCCCTTTTACACGATTTCGTATTTACGTGAGGTAGAGGAAGTCGGCAAGAAATGTCGATTAACAAAGAAAGTAAATCATTGTTGATCACATTGCATGATCACATAATTATCACACATAAATAACACTTTTTGTGGCCATTCAGATTTGTGCAAAAAAGATTTTCAAAAGGTCACCATGATGATTACTACGTACTTGATTTATTCAATTATTATGTTTATGTATTTTATTTATATTAAACAAACATCCCATAATCTAGTACAATTTCATTAGCTACCAGCTTGAAATAGGTAGAAACAGGATCGACCAGTTTTCTGGTTGAAAGTTACTAGGGACCTACAGTAGCTACACTCTGTGCATATGGATATCAAGATACAGTAAGTAAGTAAGTACTGGAGGTTTATTGCATGAGGGGAAAAACAACGGGAAATTAGTTTTTTAAGGAAAGACGCCCTTCTTCCCTAAGAATGTTCATGTTATTTGAATCTTTTTCAGTAAACTGTTATGAGGGTTTTATGTTATGACACAGTAGCTTAGTGTTTAGCACTGTCAGTGTTGCACCGCCAGGTCCTGGGTTCGATTCCTGCGTCGGCTCTGCGTGCATGGAGTTCGCACACAGTTTCTCCCCGTGCTTAGAGGGTTTCCTCCGGGTTCTCCGATTTTCTCCCACAGTCCAAAGACAGGCAGATTAGGCTAACTGCCGTTTCCAAATTGCAAGTAGATGGTCCTCTGGGGAAGGAAATGGCAACCCTCATATCCTTGCCAAGAAAACCCCATTGACAGCATCTAAGAGGAGCCATGAGGTCACAAAGAGTTGGACACAAATTTAATGACACATTCCCGAATACCAAACCTGGTTGTATTACTGTTCCACACAGTAATTTTTGTATTTACTGTATTTTCAAGCAATTAATACTGTACATTCAAAATCTGTTTGGCTTTGGTAGCGCTAACAAACTGGCCAGGTGGGTGTAAGAGGTTGACCAGGTCGGATTGTGCTTCGTATAATTGTGCTAGGTATAATTCCATCCAAGCATAGGCAGACACGAGTGGCTTAATTGCTACTTGTTTATTTGGAATCTCAGAATTCAGAAAATATGGACTGTATTACTGTAGCTTAACATAAAATAATAGCATACGCTGCATTTACAGTAGACTGAAATTCGTACAGACAAGCAAATAAAAATATCTTATTGGGTACATGCTAGAAAAGGTCTTTCAGTCTGCAGTAAGTTATAACGTATAACTGTTCACATCATATTAAAGTCGGTTGTAACAGATTTTCAGCCTTCATTGGGATATACGATGTCCATGCTTGCCACTTTGCTTAAGAATCTTTGTTTCTGATGAGAGCATTTCAGCGTGATGTGTACAGAACTACTGTACATAAGCTGAGACGTCAAACTACTGTGAAATGTATTTCACAATAATGTGAGTTAAATAATGCATACGCAGGACACATAGCTTGAATAAATCCACGATTGCACCATTGGTCTTAGAAAGGGTAAACGAATCATATAAATGAAATAAACAATATCATGGTGACAGTTACAGCAGGGTTTGGCAAAAATGAATCCTAAATACACTTGTCAGACGAGTTCTTTTACATATTTTTAAAAGGAATCATATTTTTATGGTTATATTTAGTTCATTAAAAAAAATTTTTTTTTTGAAACCAACAAGTGGAAGTATAACTGTTAATACATTTATATTTAAGAAAGAAAAACATGACTGCTATTCTGGCCTTGTATTGTAGAAATGAACATAAATATGATTGTGTCAACAATGACATAATAGATTTGAACACAGATAACATCACAGAATGATATCGAATAGCAATGCTTTTTCTCCAAAACAGATATCTGGAGGAGCGCTTCACAACCTTGGAGGCCAGACACAGCCAAGAGCTACAGGCTATCCAGCAGGAAAAGAAGCAGCTGCAGGAGCTTCTGGACAGACAGAATCGCCTGGTCACCGTGCTTGAGAAACAGCTGGCCAGTTCCACCCGCAACAGCACACTGCTCCAGCACCAGCAAGCGACTCTCTCAGAGACACTGCAGCAGCTACTGGCCATGATCGCCCAGTGCAACGGTTAGTGCCAAACTCTAATCAGCATGTATGTCTGGAAAGCATCAGAGTGTATTTCTGGGAAACACAACTGTGGGCCAGAAGGCCTTGTTTCAAGATGAGAGAACGATGCTTTTACTCAACACCGGATTACGGGAAGTTGTAACGTTGCTCAACATGTTATTTTAGTACATGAAAAAAAAAAAAAAACCCTCACATACAGACACATTCATAATATCTATTGCGCACCTTCTGCCCTGCCAGATATTACCAGCCTGTCTAAGATGAAGACAAGGATTTTCAGAGATTGTGCTGACATATACAAGTATGGAATTACTGAGAATGGAATATACAACATTCATCTCGCCAACAGCACGCAAACAGTTAAGGTAATATTGAACAGCTATTGAGCTAAAAAAAAATAAAAATGGAGAGAATATAGTTGTATGAGTGAAATAAAAGGTCACACTTTGGATCGTTTTTCTAAAATTAGAAGATAGATAGCATACAATAGTGCTTGTTAATCTCCTGTAACCACATATGTGAGTTAATATGTAGATAATATATTTAATATCCATATTAATCCTGGGAGAAAGGAAAGGAAGGAGAAAGGAAGATAGAATTTTTCAGTGACATTTTGTCTACAGTTGTAAGTATAGCGACAAATCCACATAAACTTTTTCTACCTTATGCAAGTTTGTGGTGAGTTACTGCTTTGATTTCTTTCTTGTGGTAGTGTATTAAGTAAGGAAAAAATAGGTAATTTTTTTTTTTTGGATTGGTACAGTCAAAAACCTTTTATCACAACTGATAGCACTTATAAAGTTATAATAGTTTACAATGTTAATTAATGTGAAAAGACAGAAGCAGTAGTAGTGCCATAGTATGTACAGTATTCAATATTTGCTTATCACTATGTTGGACTAATGAATTACTATGTTGAACAAAGTATAGAAATGTAGTAATTAATAATAAATGATTATGCTAACAATGCCATCCGCTGTCGTTACATAAGCATTAATTATGGTGATAATATTAATCTTTGTGCTTCCACATGTAAAGGGTCAATATTACCTACTACTAACTATTGTGCAGAATTGCACACTATAGCAGATTTCTATGCATGTTATACAGGACTAATTTATGGAGAACTGACATGGACATGTACAATACTTTGTAAAAGTCTTGCGCCATGCTTTCCTTTAGCATTTTCATATTAACTTAAATGAAATGATTTCGATGCAATTACAGAAATGGAAACAAATGTTTCACTATGACAGGATGCAAAATGATACAATAAAGATACAATTCAAAGACCGGTTGTTTATGTAACAACCTCAGCAGTGACCTCATTTCCCCTCTCGTCTGTTCCAACCTATCAGCATTCAGCATCACCAGTATACTAATCACCAACCTGACCATCCGTCATCATCTGCACCTGTTTCTCACCCATTGTCATGCCTTAAGTCAGATGTTTTTTTTTATTTTTTTATTTAATGCTTGAATGATCCATAGGTCACTGTAAAAAAAAAATGTTCCTGGTCAGGGACTGGACTGAAAATGAGAGCCAAAAACTGAAAATTCTGGATAAGTACTTATCAAGACATAAAACAAACAAACAAACAAACAAAAAAAACAAGAATAGTTTGACTCCTTGGAAACAACATAGGAATAAATAAGAGGTGGCTCGAGAGTTTTGCACAATACTGTACAGTACGTGATTAATTTGACTACATTAGTTAGCACTCATTAAGGAGCTGCAAAACAAAAGGCGATCACAGTAATGCAATGTAAATGACAAGTGATTTTCTTGCTTTGAGGTACAACAGAGAAACTTGGAAGGACAAAATGTTTTATTGTAATGTAGACTTCGGTTTTGTTCCCGGCGGAATGAAAATTCTGTGGATAAAATGCTAAAATAGGAAAGAAGGAAAAACATGTTACATATGGGCTCTAGGTGATTTGGATTTTCGGCGTCTCCTCAACAGTGTATTAATAATATTCTGTTTCACACTTGGTTTATCTTTATTATCAGTGTTTTTAGGCAAATTGCATTTTTGGATAGGGATTAGAGGAAAAAATGACATGGGAAAAGGATATTGGTATTCATAGACTTTTCTTATATGCACTCTTTCTGCTGTTCTTGTTCACACAGAAGCCAGGTGTTTGGCCTAGGTTTTGTAGTCTCTTGCCAAATTTGGGACTAAAGCAGCTTTGCAATGTGAGTTTTTAGTGAGGCAATCTTCCCTGCAACAACAAATTGGTTGGTTTATTTCATTTAACAGCTCTATATTACTTTCCTGTTCTTTATATGTTATTCATCTGCCTAAAACGCATCACGCAGATGAGCTGTAAATCTAATGCAAAGGCATAAAGTCATACCTCAGACTGAATCAATTCCTTCCGTGATCCCAACAGTAATTGAATACAGGACATTGAGAATAAATCTGTTAAAACATCAGTAGGCTAGAAAAATGTCATCCTATAAATAAAGAATTAAGTAAATGTGTACTCATTTAATATATTACCAAATTAGAGTAGAAAACTAGAAACAAGGCAGAGGTAGAGATTTTAAATTTTAACTTGCATTCTCAAAGGACCAGGGTCATTGTTTAAAGAAATGACCACACCCAGGAATGATAATGTGATGGATTCAAGTTTTATGGGAGAAAAAAAAAAAGCCCTTTACCTCTGGCCTAACAACTTCCACCATGTCCTGTATTCAATTTGGAGTGGAAATGCTTAAATAAGATCCAGATACAGTGTGTGCCCATGGGCACAGGAATAACTGGCCTTCTCACAGCTTGAGTTAATGTCGGAGCTCCTTCATAGGTCTTTTAACTATTTTCAGTGTCCTCTGACTATGGGCTTAATATATTATCCAAATATATATATTTTTTTATTAATTTTTTTTTTTTTTAGAAACATACAGTAAATTATATTTTCAGAGATGTATGGGGGGAAAAATCTATTCACTTACATGTCAAAATTATTTTGTGTAGCAATTCATGTCTCTTTACACTGACTCCTTTTTTTTAAACTAGATTTTTTAATTTACAGTATGTCTGTTTTGCATTTGAGCCTTCAGTTCCTCCGGAATCCTACAGGTGGCGCACTGTAAACACATTGGCAGCCAGCAAACCATTGCATTTGGATGGAGCAAATTATTTGCTGATTTTACCCAGAATTGTAACAAAATGTAATATACATCAAAGCTGGATTTTTGTAAAATCATAATACTTACAGAATCACTGTTCCAATCGAATCAGCACCAATGATTTTTTTTTTTAGAGTGTTCATTGTCACCCAAGGTTACAGATGTATGTATTAAAAGTGCACTAATATCATGTTATCATTTGTATATTAAAACTGCTTAAATTATTGTTACTTTGCTTTATACTGGACCTCTGCCTTGTTAGACATCCCCTAGACTCTTCATTTACCTTTTCTTCCTTTAGCACCCCTTTGTTGCTTTTTCCAACATGTCACACACTATTTTTAATATTCCTTTTGCTTTCATTATTGTTGCGGCAAAATTTTGATAGGCATATGCAATGTCAGAACATCTCCAGCACATTTCAAAGATTCTTAATGGGGTTAAGGTTTGGACTCGGTTGTGGCCAATCCATGTGTGAAAATGATGTCTCATGATGCTCCCTGAACCACTCTCTCACAATCTTTTTCCCAGTAAAATCCTGGCATTGTCATTTTGGAACATGCCTGTGCCATCAGAGGAAAAAAAAAATCCATTGATAAAAAAAAAACCCTGGTCATTCAGTGTATTCCAGAAATCAGTTGACCTCATTTTTTGGGCCCATAACGTTGCGGAACCTAGAACTGACCAACAGAAGTAATCCGAGATCATAACACTGCCATATACAGTACATACACCTCTCTTTCCATACCCTGATGCATCCATCACTCTGGACCAGGGTAAATCTAGATCTCATTAGATCTCATGACCTTTTCCCAAAGCCCTACAGTCCCATTCTTTCTTAAAGCTACACAGCTGTTTAGTTCAAATCTCTTGAGTTATGTTTGCACTGCGAGTGTGGAAATGCTCCCTAGTGATCTTCCATCACACTAATTAAGGATGTTTTTCTGACCACATTTCTTCTTTGAAGTTGATGATTCATTACTATCCTTACATGTCTTAATAATTGTTCTTGACCCAGTTTTAGGAGTTTCTGCAATCCCCTAGTTCTTTTTTTCATTGATGGCCAATAATTTGACCCTTATTGAAGCAGGGTAACTTCTTTGCCATGACCACAGGGTATGTCTTCTTGTTTAATAAATGAAAAGCAACTCACTGCGTCAGCTAGGGTTATATAACTTGTTACCAGCTGAACCATATTAATCAGTGCAGTCATTATCCAATGGAAGGCTATTAAATATTTGCTTAGTTAAATCCAGGTGTTTTTTTTTTTTTTTTTGGCTGGACAGTCACAGACTATGAATGCACACTTCACAATGCAGAGGCTGTGCTATCAGGAATATTGTCTATCCTCCGCTGTTGTTTCTCTCGCCAACAGTGGAGGAAGTTGGGCTCTGGGAGTAAGACTTCATTTCAACTTTATCTTCCCTTCATTCAGCTCACCTTTTGGCACTGACAGAAACTTGGATCACTTTCAAGAATTATGTGACACCAGCTGTTTTATCGTCTGCCTATGTTTCTTCTATGGCGGCTGAGAGCACTAGGTTCTATCGTGTTTTACATGGTCTTTTCATCATTTGACACCCATGCTGTAATTGTCCCCCCCCCCCCCCCCCCCCGCCATTAATATTTCTACTGTGGTTATCTATTTCCCCTGATGAAACATAGATGTTCAACATCGATAGAAGAGATTGGCATCCTTACTAGTTTCTCTCCTCCTGATGGAACCTTGCTCTTTTATTCTTGGAGCCTCCCTTCAAACGAGATCTACTTCACCTGCCTCCTCTCTCTTGCACTCTATTGACCTTACCTTCGACTCCTCTTGAGCACACAAGGGAAGCCATTTTACTTGCCTGCACTTGGATCATTCACTCATCTCCCTGCCCTAGCCATCACCAGATGTTCAAACTGTAATCTCCACTTTGTTTCTCCTTTCTCCTTAGCTTCCAGTAATCTACCAACCCTTTCATAACTCAATTCTGGAACTCATTTCCACCAATATTTTCCACTGTTCAAGATCTTTCTTCTGAAACCCCATCTGTCTTCAAGAAGAAAAGTCTTCTTGTCCTGCCTATTAGTTGTTGGGTTTGCTGTGTTGCTTTGTTCCCTTCTATGGCTTCCAGTAACTGCAAGGATTCATTTAAAAACACTTATGCTTGTCTACCAGGCCACAATTTACCCCCTCCTTCCTGAAGCTTGTAGCAGGGCTTGACTTGAACCACCATCCTGGTTCTAGTGCAAGGGAAACATGTATAAAAGAACAGTCACCTCGCCAATGAACTGTAACTAGCAGTCTTTACACTAATGGATAAGCCATAAATGTAAGGTTATTATAAATGAAGAAAGGAAGAAACAAAAATGTATACAGTATTAAAATTGGAGTTTAGGGCATTGGTGGCTCAGTGGTAGGTTTCTCGGCTGTCATGCAGAAGGCACGGGTTCAATAACCACCTATTGCCCAACCCCAGCCCGAAACCCTCTATTGCAGCATCCAAAAGACCACCAAGAACAACAACTAAAGTTGGAATTTGAAGGGCCAGAGAAACTGCAGCATTTTATTCCAAACTCATATTGTGACATGGGGTTAATGGCTTTTGTTTCATCTAAGTTAAAATCATTGGAACAAAATGATTTCAAAACAAAGTGTTTTTTTTTCCAGAACAAAGTTCATTCGCGTTCACCTCTATGCAAGAATTTAATTGTTTGTGACATGTGAGTAAACCGAAAAAACTCTTTGTGAGGAGAAAGTTGGCTCAATGGCATACTGTTATAAGAAAGCTTGAATAGGAGTTAATCAAGAAACTATTTCAAGAAAAAAAAATATGCACATCTAAACTGTGCTGTTACAGGAAACACTTTTGCTCTTTCCCAATTCTTCCATTTAAATGATTGCAGGATACCGCCACCAGTGTTATTTATTTATTTAAAATCGGTTTATTATTATTATTATTATTATTATTATTATTATTATTATTATTATTATTAATATCTTACACTTAAAGCTTAAACAGTAACAGTAAGCAGTTCAAATTTTGAAGCAGTTGTGACATCAAATCAGTCATATTGATGACTGGGGTACTGCACTTAACCCCATTTGTAGAAATATAATAAGAAATCAATTTTATGCCATGACCGATGACCTTTGTTTGACTTGTCACTAGGTGTTCTGTGACATGAAGACTAGAGGAGGAGGTTGGACTGTTCTTCAGCATCGCTTTAACGGTTCAGTGGACTTTCACCGAAACTGGAAAGATTATAAAATGGTGAGTGTCTCTTTCGATAAAAGTGAAGTGCTTCACCCGAACCAGCACACATTGTAACATCTTTTGTGACAAATATAACAAAGGCACAGTTTTTTTTGAGACTATAGTGCTATAATAAAAATAAATAAATAAATAAATAAATAAATAAATAAATAGGACACAGGAACTGAAGAATTACTAATGTTTAAACAAAGGACTTGTACTGACAATATAAGGTTATGCACAGAAAACAAACCCGTAACATAATGGTACAAAATTTTGTATGTCCGGTACGATATGAGAATGCTTAAGTTCTATCTTAGTTAATAGTTTAAAGGCATTAATCAGCATTTAAAAGTAATGCATCTTGCTCAGTTCATAGGAGAAAAGTTCACAGCTAGCAGGACAACTCTCAGCACACTGCAAATCAGTTCTCATTCTGCATGCTTCATTTGTTATCCAAGAAAAATATTTTTGGGAGGGAATGATAAATATTTGGCCATGGAATTAGCGAGGCCTTCTAGGTGACAGATAACGCATGACCTGAAGTGTCGGAGTGTGCAAAGTTTAAATAACACTATACAAATGTTGTTTCATTAACTGGCTAAGCCAGATAAGAAGATGTGTGTAAAAAAAAAAAAAAAAAAAAAAAAAGCATGCTACTTTATAAAAAAGGTTTTAAAGGTTTGTTTTTGCAGGACTTTGCGTGTAAATGCACCCTTATAATTGCAGCAGATGTTTTTAGATATGAAAATCTCACAGTTTATGCAATATTCAGGGATTTGGAGACTCCTCAGGAGAACACTGGTTGGGAAATGATATCATCCACCTTCTCACCACATCCCGGGACTACACTCTACAGGTCCAACTCAAAGACTTAGAGGGAAACCAGGCGTACTCTCAGTATGACCGGTTCTACATCGATGGGGAGGAAAAGAAATATAGGTACTGAAATCTTTGCCGCGACTCACAAAAATCATGGATAATCATCATGTAATAAAAGCGGGTCAATTTGAAATTCCAAACAAATTGCATCTCTGTTTTTTTTTTTTTTTTGAATTAATATTTTGTTTAATATGTTGAAGGTTCAGGCTGTCAGCATTGTAAATTTAATGGTAATCATTGTTTTGTTCAATTTCATAAATTGCTACTCACAGCATTTTCCAAAAGGAATACATGCTCCATTGAGTGCTCTTTAAAGTAGTTTTTAATAAAGACAGTACATACTGTCAGTCATTTATATATGAAAACTGCCTTATCCTGGTCAGGGTTGTAGGGGATCTAGAGCCTATACTGGGAACAATGGGCATACTCCCTGAAATTGGATACCATTTTATCACAGGGCATCAAGAACACTCATCCTCATACTTAGGGGCAATCCAATATTAACAATCTACTTATGTTCATGATTTTGCAAGGAAAATAGATAAGCTGAAGCAAATCCATGCAAATCTACCTAAGAATACAGACAGACAGGAACCTGACTTTAGGATAGACCTGATGCTTTCTGTGGATAATGTGCTTATATATATATATATATATATATATATATATATATATATATATATATACAGGGTGGGCCATTTATATGGATACACCTTAATAAAATGCGAATGGTTGGTGATATTAACGTCCTGTTTGTGGCACATTAGTATATGTGAGGGGGCAAACTTTTCAAGATGGGTGGTGACCATGGTGGCCATTTGGAAGTCGGCCATCTTGGATCCAACTTTTGTTTTTTCAATAGGAAGAGGGTCATGTGACACATCAAACTTATTGGAAATTTCACAAGAAAAACAATGGTGTGCTTGGTTTTAACGTAAATCTATTCATTCATGAGTTATTTACAAGTTTCTATTTGTTCACAGCCATTGACATGTCGAAGAGGTTAAGACGTGATGAGCGGATCGAAATTGTGTTGATATCTGGTGAACGCAGTAACCAAGTAATTGCAGCAGATTTCAATGCAAGACACCCTACGAGACCACACATGTCCCATGCTACAGTTAGCAAACTGCTTGCTAAGTTTCTTGAAACTGGTTCAGTGTTGGATTTGCCAAAATGTGGACGCATGAAAACTGTCACTAATGAACAAACATCAGTGGCTGTCCTAGCTTCATTCAGCAAGAGCCCACAGCGTAGCACTCGCCGCATGTCACTGGAGAGTGGCATTCCCCTTTGGCGGATATTAGCTACTCACAAACTCCAGCTACTGCAGCATCTCTACGAGGATGACCCAGATCGGCGCACACAATTTGAAGAATGGGCAAAACAAAAATTGGAACAGGACCCTCAGTTCACGCAGAGGATTTTGTTCAGTGATGAGGCAAACTTTTATGTGAATGGTGAAGTTAACAAACAAAACCACCGCTATTGGTCTGACACTAACCCACATTGGATAGATCCCTCCAAGACTGTTGGAACAAAAAAAGTGATGGTATGGTGTGGTATATGGGGTACAAAGATAGCGGGGCCATTCTTCATCAATGGAAACCTCAAGGCCACTGGATATTTGAAATTGCTACATGATGATGTGTTTCCCTCTTTATGCACTGAAGCTGGCACGTTCCCTGAGTTTTTCCAGCAAGATGGTGCACCACCACATTACGGGTGTCAGGTCCGAGCATTCCTAGATGAACAGTTTCCTGAAAAGTGGATTGGTCGTCGTGGGCCAGTTGAATGGCCCCCAAGGTCTCCCGATCTGACCCCCTTAGACTTTTATCTTTGGGGTCATCTGAAGGCAATTGTCTATGGTGTGAAGATACGAGATGTGCAGCACCTGAAACTACGGATACTGGAAGCCTGTGCTGGCATTTCTCCTGCGGTGTTGCTATCAGTGTGTGAAGAGTGGGAGAAGAGGGTTGCATTGACAATCCATCACAATGGGCAGCACATTGAACACATTTTATAAGTGGTCAGAAACTTGTAAATAAATAAATAATAGAAATATTACTCTGGTTCCTTGGGGCATGACTCTCTGAGACTGGTGATCCTTTGGGTGCTGTGTGTTGCAGGATGGGGCCTAAATGAATCGGAGTTGTTTGTCTGGCACATTCCGTGTATGCTCAGTTCGACTGTGATCTTTGGAGGCTTAATGACCATCCTTTCAAACTTTTTGCCAAACTTTTTTGTTAAACTCTGAGACTACATGGCAGCCTGTGGTGCGATGACTGCTCTGATACCTTTCCATCATGTCCAGCACTGACTTTTCTCAACAATTTTTGCTACACTGGATTTTCGTGTGGGCTCGGATCAGCTAGGCTAGATGAGCTTTGGGTGCCCATGAACCTTGTGAGGCTTACTAGGTATATAATTGATGATCAGTGTTATTCAATTCACCTTGACGTGGTGTTAGAGTTGTGGCTCATCGGTGCAGGGAAAACTGCCACTGTTTGCTTTCTGCTATTTTCTCTATTACTAGGTACTTTTAGCCTACTGATTCAAAGGCAAACCTGGAAAGAATTCAAGCAAATCGCCTTCATGAGTTCTGACAGCCGAGTCAAACAAATTTCACCTTTCTGTTACAGATAAGGCATCAGATATTGCCTATGGAAATGATTATATCGCGTGAAGCAGAAACAGAAAAAAGAAATTCCAGAAATGAAATGAGTTTGTAGCGTAGTAGGGAGGGATGGAGGCTTGGGAAGCGGTGAGACTTTAATAAACCTGGGCTTATTGGAAATAATTGTGTGTGGCTCAAACTGTTCAAACAACCTGGGAGGCAGTTTTGGGATCTATCGCCAAATTCCACCAAGTTTAAACTCTCTTTTCGCCTTTTACCATATGTGTAAGTTTTATTTGCATGCTGTGAATGCTGGCACCGTCTGTACTCTGTTGTGTTCGTAAGGCAACAGCCAGACATGTGACCTGTTGTGTAAGGTTGTCTCTGAGCCAAAATGCATGCCTGTAGACTCATGCTGTGTGGTCCGTTTTCAGCACTTTCCATACTAATTGTTTGCAATCACACCTTGTGAGTTGTTGCAAACAACAGATTATAGATAATGGAGTCATTTACAATAGCAGAGTTGAATGCGTGCTTATTTCAATGTATTATACTTTTATACCTCTGGTTGTACGTTACAGGCTCATGGAAGGGAGGGCAGAGTAACACAAACCATATTACTGTACATATTGGGCACTATACTGCGAAACGTTTGTGGACACCCGGCCATCAGATTCCTATGTGATTTACGGGCATCCCATTCTACAGTATATTTAGTCTATCCTTTGCTTCACTCTTCTGAAAAAATTTCCACTAGATATTAATTAGTTGTACTTGTTTTTTCTTCCTGCAGTGTCCACGCTGAAGGTTTCAGTGGTACAGCAGGTCGCACCAGCAGCCTAACCCATACAGGCACCATGTTTAGCACAAAGGATCAGGATAATGATCGCTGCACTTGCAAGTGTGCCCAGATGGCCTCAGGAGGTATAAAAAAAATAAAATAAAAAAAAACTGCTTAGTTTTTCATTTGTTGCTCATAACTTCTCATCACTTAAATTTTTACAAAAGATTGCATTGTCAATTAACTGTTTTGTGACAAACTCTAACTCAGGGGTTTCATGCTATTAATGAGGATTTTTGATATGTTCCAGCTTCTGATTCTTGATATTCTGTTATTTCAGGATGGTGGTTTGAAGCCTGTGGGCCATCCAACTTAAATGGCATTTATCACACTGGAGTCTCCAGTGTAATGCGCTACAATGGGGTCAAGTGGTACTACTGGAAAGGGCCGAACTCAATAGTGACCAGAACCACAATGATGGTGCGTCCTGTGGATTTCTCTGTCCTCTAGACAGCAAAGTTCCAATTTGAATTAAGATTTTCAAAAAGTGTCGAGCTGCACTTATATAAACACTAGATGTTCAACATTGGGGAATTTGTGACATAGACAGCAAAAAAGAGTGCCAGAGGGCTAGCGACACAGCTGAGATTCACTGACATTTTAAGCATTTTTGGAATTTGTGGAACACTATATGATTCAATCTGTCTTGTTTGTTCTGCTTTGGCAAAAAAAAAAAAAAAAAAAAAGGACCCAGCTGCTTCATCAGTACATTATTTTCCTGTATATAAAAGCTCATGCAGTGTAGAATGCAAAAGACTGGAATTTCACATCAGTGTTTGCTTGCATACTTGGCTAGTGAATTGAGCTCATTATAAAATGTGAACCATTTTCTCCTTCCCTTTCCTGAAAACATCCCCTGTCCACTGTACTGTACCGCTCTATTTCCTCCTCTCTGAGAATATAAAGTTTATGAGTGAAGACTCCCATAAAAATGCATGAGATACTAAAAAGCTGTATGTTTTACATTTGCATTCTTTTCTATAAAATATATGTTTGTAATAAAAAAAAAAAAAAGCATGAAATCATGATTATATGAAATGAAAAAGCATGAAGGCTACAATGCCAATAACTTACAATGCATTCGGTTCATGGTGTTTTTTTAGCAGCAGGCTGTGCCTAATGCAGCGCTCTGGTTGATTGACCATCCATGCAGGGTGTTAAGAGGGTCAATATTATCGCAGCGGCCATGCCAATTTCTTGATGAAGCATACAATAGAAGCTGCTTGCAGAGCTTGCATTAAATACACCAGGAGAGGCAGGCCCTTTTGCACTGCTGACCTGTGTTCACAGTTAGACATATATCTGCAGTCATGATTAATCACTGCAATCGTGATTTAACACTGCTCAGTAACCCCATTCATCCGGAGGTACAGGGTTTGTAAAAGAGGAGAAATACTTATACCGCCATATAAGGTAAGATCCCAATCACATTCTCATGACCCCTGACTATATCTACAGCATCCTATCATGAATATACATCTAGTGGGAAGTCGTAGCAATCATTTTTCAGTAATTTACTGCTGAACCAAAATGAAGATGTAGTGCATTGAATAGCATGTAAGCGCATTTACATGCACACCACACCAAGCTGCACAAACAGCTTTATTATGGGTCCACCAGCTGCCTGTGGTAGATCATTGCTCAGGATAAGAGATCCATCCAGTTAGATTTTATAGAGAGTTCTAGACAGCTGACTGGCCATTGGGCCTTAGCCTTGTATGAGGCTTTCCAGCTGGGGATTGAACCTGTGATTGTTTGCTGTATTGGCTTGCGTTTTATCGAAGTCACTCCAGCCTGGTTGAATGTATAAATGAGATGCCCTACACCAATGGGTGGTTGTGCTCTAGTAAAGCTTTGGCGTGCATCCATGAATTTATTATCTCTTTCACCAAGTCGAAGGAAGAATCGAGAGGGCTGTGAATGGGGTATGCAACAAGCACACACAAATCGATGTCCAACCTTTGTTCCACATAAAAGACTCCATAGGTGCGAGGAAGGCCAGGTTGACTCAAGGATTGTCCGTAATGAATCAAGCAGACATAGTGGTCCTGTGGCAGCAGCAGAGTGAACCCCATAAAAAGACTGAATACTTAAAAAATGCTGTGTCCCTCTTTATGGTTTCTTTTTGCCTGTTAATATAAAGCCTTCCTGTAACATGCAGTCTAATTATGGGTTGTTAACCTATTTCTCCTGCAGCAGGGGGCACTCTGCACACATCAGTATTTAATAAATAAATAAATAAATATTAAATCAGGAATCAAAAATAATCTGCACATTTCAAAAGAAGTGTATTGGTAATTGTGACTGTACACCTCATTTCTGGTCTCAGGTCCTTAACATAGCAATTATGGCATCTCATTACTGTTATGTAAGACTGCTTATGTACAACACTCCTTAAAACAGGGTTGACAGGATTAACATGGCTTTGGGGGACACCATATTTGCGCATAAAAAGTGCCTTTAATTACTTAATGATGTGTACTCACCAGTGATAGACATAGAGACCGAAAGCCAAACAGCTCATTAATGCCTCTGAAAAAGACAGAGAGCATATTGTTGCAGATTCAGAGCTACAGAAGGAAAACCAGTCATGTGGTGGAGTAATGATGTAAGGCATTAGCACTTCAAAACATAGGGTCTTTCCCACACAGGGCCATGGCTGCTGTCTGATCTTGGGCTAGAAGTGAAAGATCATCTCATTTTTCATATTTGTAGAGCAGATAACTAGACTTTGGGTGCAACAGTCAGACTGATGGGTATGCTGCACATCTTACTTTTCTTACTTTTTTTCCCCCTTAAGGTCCACACATGTATATACACTTGGACTCTCTTTCATTATCTCCATAAAGCACAATCACCCGGGCTCACCTATGTGGACACCCAATCATCCTACACAATGCATATTCATTAAGAGCTTAGGAAGAACCGCCGATATAGAGAGGAAAACCAGGGCCATAGTCATTGCTATTCTCATTAAAGTGTATGTAGGCAGGAACAGACTGTCACAGCAGTGATAGGATCTTGCCATAGAGGATGGTGATGGTTTCCCTGACACTGTAAGAATATACAGTATCTTCTTCACTTTGTGTTTTTTCTTCTATAAACTGTAAAAAAAAAAAGAAAAGAAAAAAAAAAGATACACTGCCCAGCCAAGAAAAAGAAGAGAAAAAAAAGTCACTACCTGGATTTAACTAAGTAAATATGTAAGAGCCTTCCATTGGATAATGACTGTAGTCATTAATATGGTTCACCTGGCGACAAGTTATTCATCCCTATCTGATGCAGCGAGGAGCTTATTGGCCTGCATCAAGCAACAAAACCAACTAAGGAGATTGCTGAAACTCAAATAGGGTAAAGAACTATCCAACACATTGTTAAACCCTGAAGAGACCATTGTGAATCATCATCATCATCTTTGAGAAAGAAATGTGGTCAGAAAAATGTTTTTTTTAGAACTCATGGCTATGTATAATAGTGAAAGTAAGTGCATTTCTACATGCACAATGTGAAGGGACGTCAAGCGATTGCGATTAAGCAATTGTGTAGCCTTAAGAAAACCACTCATCAGTGAGGCTAATCAGACAAAAAGGCTTCAATTTGCAAGGTAGCATAAAGAATGGACTGTGTAGCATTGGAAAAAGGTCATGTGGTCTGTTGAGTCCAGATTTCCTGTTCCAGAGTTGTGGGTGCATCAGGGTGAGAAGAGAGGGAAGTGAAGTGAGGCACCCATCATGCCTAGTGCCTACGGTACAAGCTTATGGGGACAGTGCTATGATCTGAGGTGGCATCTGTTGGTCCGGTCTTGGGTCAGCAAAGTTATGTGCCTAAAAATGAGGTCAGCTGACTACACCTGTTTTCCATATTCTGAATGACCAGGTTTTTCCATCAATTAATTTGTTCTTCGCTGATGGCGCAGCCATATTCCAATATCAGGATTCATGGACTTGAACTGTGAAAAAGTGGTTCACGGAGCTCGAGGCATCAATTTCACTCATGGGTTGGTCACCACAGAGTCCAGACCCTAACCCTAACTTCAGGATGTGCTGGAGAAGGCTTTAGACTCTCCCATTACCAATGCAAGATCTTGGAGCGATCTGGAAGAAAATAAATGATGTGACATTGCATAAGCTTTTCAAAATGATGCCACAGTGAATACTGTATGTGCCGTAATCAAGGCAAAAGGCGGCGCAACAAAATATTAGCGTGTGACTCTTTTTGGCCAGGGAGTGTAAACCGCCCAGCAGAATCTATTAAAGCAAAGTAGAAGGTCTAAAGTTTATAATAAAAATGTAATTGTAACAGGACCCTGAGTTTCTGGCTTAAATTAAGGAAATATTGTTTGTGTATCCTGTGGTGAATATTTCACGAAGCATATACAGTACCGATAAAGAAAAGTTATTTTTATTGGACCTTGCATACTGTACGTGTGTGTGTATGTCTGTGTGCCCTGCGATGGATTGGCACCCTGTCCAGGGTGTACTGCCATGTGCCCTAGGTCTCCTGGGATAGACTCCAGGCTCCCCATGACCCTGAATACAGGATTAAGCGGTATAGATGATGAGTGAGTGAGTGCATACTGTACCTGTCTCTTTTGTTTAAAGTGTACCGGATAGAAGTCGATTGATCAGGTGGACAAAAAAGGTTCAGTGATTAGCCAGAAAATGATCAGCATTGCCTAGGACTCATTGCTATTCAGTGTTTAATAAAGACATGCTAATTAAAAAGCATGAAACAACAGGGGCCAGAACAGAAGCTGGGCTTATGATGATTAGCATCAGCGCTGGCACACTAAACCAATATAATCACAACTTATTAATGAATGAATTTATATCACCATTATTTAACTGAGTACTGCAAACTACCCCAGTGAAGCCCAGAAGAATTTCATCAAGAGCACTCAGCTATGACCAACTGCTGCTATGACATTTACAGGTGTGAGATTATTAAATTATAAGCATGTACTGTAGAATGAGTATTGTTTTTTTTTTTTTTTTTCATATTAAAATGGAAAAATTCCACATTTCTGCCACACCAGTAGGGAAGCTCATAGACCATTAGTGTTAATAAAAATAAGTTGATCAGCTTTAATGCAATCAGTAATATTATTATTATTATTATTATTATTATATTATTCTTTCAAATTCAAATTCAAATTTTATTTGTCACATACACAGTACGATATGCAGTGAAATGCTTAGGCGACTGCTCGTGACCTTAGAATACAAACTATTTATATTTATATATTTATTTATTTATAAATAAATCTGTACGGCAGAACTTTCTACCTAACTTAATACAAAGAAATAAAAATTTTAAAGTACATTATTAAATCCAGGCCATAACTGTTCATAACAATCACTTTTACTCAACATTTTTATTTTAGCGAATAACATTAGGTTCTCAGCTTGGTTATTTTACATGCTTTCATGTGGTGTTTTATCTCATTGTGAAGATATGAAATGTTCTGTAGTGAAAGGTCATTGAAAGAGTGAATTCTGACCAATATACCTCTCTTTTATTTATATAGATTAGGTGTGTGTAAAAACCTTAATCACATTAAGTATTCTTGTCCTTTTCTTGGTTTATGGTTTTAACAACTATTTAGTGTAAGAATAATGGTTGGAGCCCATTCCGTTGTATTTTCAACTGCTCACTTTTAAAGTTTAAAATTTGTTCAGTGTTGCTACAATCTGTATTTGTATTGGTTAATTTATTCCATCAGGATCTAATTAAGTCTTAATCAAATGAAAATCATAAAATATTCAAACCATAAAAGTCAATGCCTTTACAATTCTTCAAACATTTTTACAATTCAAACTGTAACTACAATGTCTCATGGGTGTCTAGAATCTCTGTGTACTGTATGCTGCCACATTATGATTTCTTTTTAATGGAACTAAAGGACGTAGCCCAAACTTGTCCCAGGTAGACAGTGTCCCTGAGCAAAAGGTCCATGAAGACATGATTTTTTCATGACAGGTGTGGAGAAACTAGACCGATTTGCCCAGAGTGTATTTTTAAGTAAGTGACTGTGATTGCTTTGTAAGTTTTGAAAAAGCACCTTTATACTATGTAGCATAGACTGGCATACTACCAATGACTACCATAGTGTCCAGCATGTGTGACTATCAGTCTATTTCATAAAATTCTGGTCTTCTTGACATTTTTTTGTCCAAGTTTCTATATCATAAACTGCATGAATACACCACATTGATCTAAAATGTCAATTTTCTGCAATGCATCCAAATTATTTTTTTTCAGACAAAACTGATTATACTTTTTTCTTTCCATACTTTTAAATTATGATTATTATTACAGTATATGTACAATGATCAACCCCAACACTAACAATACTGACAGCTGAATTGAATAGCATTTAATGCCATTTATGTACCATAAATGTAAACTGGTAACAGGATCATGGACACCCAAAGCTCATCTACAGTATGCCTGTGAGCACCAGCCCAACTGGCCAGGTTCTGCAGAAAAGCCAATTATTACAAATTGCTGGTGTGGGTTGCTAAAGTCAATGCTGGCCAGGATAGAAAAGTATCAGCACCAATGCATTACAGTGTGCCATGTATAGGAGGCAGAGAGTTCATGTTTGTTGATCTGGCATATTTAATGCAATCAACTCAACAACAACAACAAAAAATCCCCTAAAAAGCTGTCATTCAAAATGTACTTGTCGGGCTTGGACCCTGTCAGGCCTAACTTTTAAGGCCCGATTACTGCTGTACACTGAGTCATTATGCTTTAAGGACAGTGATCAAGTCCTTGTTTGTAGTAACTGTAAGGAGGTGTAGTGGCATGTTCTTCCTGCTTGGTGGGTTTCCTCCGGGTTCTTCAGTTTCCTCCCACAGTCCAAAGACATGCAGATTAGGCTAATTGCCGCTCCCAACCCAAATGGTATTGTAGTGTGCACTGTATGCATATTAGTACCCCACCTTGTGCCAAAAGTCTCCTGGGATAGGCTGCAGGGCCCTCAGACCATGTACACACGATAAAGCCCGGTAGACAATGTGTGAGACAATTACTACTTTGTAAAGCTAAGCATGCACTGCTTGAAGAACTGGAAGTTGTAGTGAGGATGCTATATGAAAATGTTAAGCCTGAAACTGGGCAAGTTGGCTCAATTGAAATACCTTTTTGGAGTGAAATCCTCAGGATTGTGTGCCACAATTTCCTTAAAGCCCACATTTTAAATTTTCATATTTTTCAACTTGACACCTCTCACACACATGTACACATGCACCTCTCACAAACACTGTAGACAGGGTTTGCTTTCATACAACAAAGATTTATCTTTCTCTCGGACATAAAGTCATAAAGCTGAGGTGAATCGAAGTGCAGGAAAAAAAAAGAAAGAAGGAACAATGAAATATATAAACACACAAACAAAAAAGAAAAAAAGAATGTAAAAAATCATGTCCAAAAGAAACAAACTACAACAGTATAAATACTGCAACATGCTGAGAGAAAGATTTCACAACAAGCCAGAGTTAAGGCAGGAAATAGGTGCAGGAAGTAATGAGGACTTAATTGCAAACAGGTGTGAATCATCACCGGTAACCATAGTAACAAATCAGTGTTCTGGGAATGGTGACCTCTGGTGGCACACAATGGAACTATCCTTTGGTAACCATCTGTTGGATAAACAAAAGTGAATTTAGTTAAAAGTTTAGTTTATTTTTTAACTAAATTCTGTATCAATAACAATCATCGGTTTTTATTCATATAATTGACTGTAAAGCTATGTTGACTAGAAGTTCATGTGAGAAATATTTCTCCTGAGTACAGTAAGTGTCAGTAATAATGAAGATTAAAATGAATATTTTTTTCTTGTTTCTCATAACATTAGCGGTAGAGACGAGAAGCAAAAAGTCTGATAATTTTTTTTATTTAAAGCACAAATGATCAGATGCCAGATGTGCAGAGACGTTTGTTAAAAGATTCATCCTGGTTAGTGGATTCCGCATGCTGTTCACACATTCCTTTTACTGTACCTACAGCAGGACCTGTGGTACAGTGTTAGTGGATCTGTGTTTGTTTCGTCAACAACTGCCAACCCATAGCAGGGCACAGGCGGGCACACACTCAGACACCTAATTATACAGTACGGGCAATTTGGAAACAACAATCAGCAAACAAAGCATGCTTTTGGACTGGGAGAACTTGCAACCAGCCAATGCACACAGATCAGTGCTGAGATTTGCACCCTGAACCCTGGAGGTGTGAGGCAGCATTGTTAAATCCTGAGCCACTGTGCACTCTATATCTGTGTTTTGTCCAAATTTCATCCAAATGTATTCATAAAGAAAGCTACAGTTGTTGAGCTCATTTCTAGCTGTAGCCTTTTATTCACTTGTGGTGCAAAAAAGGTCAATGTTTAAACTTTGCCGTTTAACAAAAATAAAAAGGTTGCATATTTTGTGCAACCCAAATAAAACCAATGTTTTTACTATTCTGATTAGAAAATAACAAATTTGGTCTGTAATATCAGTTGTAAAAATTCATTATATAATTCCAACCTGTGATTTAACTCCTCAGGACTGTTCATTGTTTGTCCTCAAGAAAAAGTTAAGTTGAAGCCGGAATCCGTTAGAAATATATATACATAAGTATTACTAGGCTGAGCTGAGTCTGCTCTGATATAATGCCAAAATTTGAAAGAAAATGAGAAAATGAAACTGTCTGGTCAGCAAAAGCTTGTATTTACCCTGTTTTACTCTTTTTACCTCTCAAAAGCTAAATCTTTCAAACTGTTCTCAGGATGGAGATCATCCCTAATGGATGCACTCAACCAGAGCTCAGTGTAGCCTAGTGTTGTTGTCTTCTCCCCAAAAGAGTTTAAGTGTCTCTCCCGTCAGAGCTTTGGTCACATCAAACACTCTACTCACTGACAGGCCTTTGGCATGAGCTTGTAAGAACCAGTGCCAAAGACACAAGAGAGAAACACTGGAGAGGTGCCAGTGATCTCGGTCTTCATCTCTCTCTCTCTATCTCTCTCTCTCTCTCTCTCTCTCTCTCTCTCTCTCTCCCTCTCTCCATTAGTTGCATATTCCTTCTATTTCTAGTTCTCAAAGTTCTCTGAACACTTGACATTAAAACCAGGAAAATGCAATATTCATAGGAGGTGGCTCGTACATCTGGTACACCAAAATTAAAGCAACCCCACTGATTTCTCTGCTTCTTATTTCCTTCTTTTTTTCCCCCTTCCCTGCTACCTCACTGCATGTCTGCAGTTCATTGCCTTTACTGCACCTTCGCTACTCAGGCTTCGGTCCTAAACATTACCCTATACAATTTTATTATTTAAACCCCAAATCTCCCATTCTTACGAAGAAAAAGAAGACAAGGTGAGTCAAATTCAACAGATTCATCCTTACAACAGCTGGTTTAAAGCTGCTAGATGTGTGATTAGGGGATTTGGGGTTTAGAGCTCTCTTTTGTAGAAAAATGCTATACATCAGAGGTTGTCAACTGATGGACTGCAGCCCAGATTCAGATCCACATTTCTCTGCACCACATTGAACAGTTCTAAAAGTAATGTAACAGAGGTGATAAATGAATGAAAATAGTTAATTTTAAAAAGAATTTGACTCCTACCCTAACCCTTGCACCTTATCCAACCACTACAAAGCTAGACCATTAGGTCAAAGAGCTCACTCATTCTTTATACCACTTATCCTGCACAGGGTCGTGGGAAGCCTGGAGCCTATTCCAGGGGACTCGGGGTAGTAGATGGGGTGCACAGTAAACGGGGGTAACGGTTCATAACAGGGCACAACCATGCTCACGCTTACCCACACACTACAGACAATTTGGAAACTTATCGTTAAAGGTTTTCCAGGGACACACAGCAAAAACTATTTTCAGAATATTTAATCACAGGAAATTTTACATCAAAACAACATATACATTTCTTCACCATGCCATTATGTACTGTCACTATATACAACTTCTACAATGTGTCAGCAACCACATTTTTAGATCCTTAATTTGATCAAATGCTGTCTGGATGTACATCAAATAAAAATATTAACAGATCATGGTCTCTGTATACTTCCATAAGACATGATAGATCCTATATAAACATTAATATTTTGTTGTGCTTGTAAAAGGCTACCATCGCTTACTCATTGGTTGAGGAGTTCAACAACTGTTGAGCCAATAGGTTAATATGCTTTGTAAATCTTCTTGCAGTAAAACAGCACATGCTCCATTGACACTGGTGTCCACTTTCAGTTTTTAAACCTGGTCAAGATTTAGAGCAACAAACACAGGAGAAATATGAGGGGTATTCACGGCCAACTGGGACTCTTGAGTGTCTAGAATAACAGAACACGTCTATGAGGGTCTATAAAACTACCTTAATTTATCTATACTGTATAATCCCCTACTACACCAATGCACTTATCCCAGGATTTCACTAGTGCTTGGGTACCATCGAGGCTGAAAGTTTTGTCAGTATGTTGGAGCCATGATCACTATGACTGCTTCATGTCTGAAACTCTGGCCTCCCAGGAACTCCTTTAATGACCCAAACATGTGGAAATCAGGACTTTATATTAGTGATTGGAAGATTTAGTGACTCGGTTCTTTGAATCACGTTCATCAAAATGAACAAATCTTTTTCGAGTCATTTAGTTCATTTTGTTCTTTTGATCAGAAATCAAATAAAATATGACATTTTCAATAAACAGACCCCCAACTCTCATATCTCCTGGTCCGAGTCATTTGTTGTTTTAAATCTATTGCACTGCATAACGTCTATGGTAGTTACGTGACAAAAGAATGAATGATTCAGACAACAGACTCAAAGGCGACTACAGTTCTCATTTTTGTTTCCTGTACATAACCAGTGGTTTTGCGATGCTTTGCGCATGCACTCCCAGTAGAAAATGAATCACTCTCATTTATTATGCGTCACACCTGTTTTAAAATGTGCTTAAAACTCCAGTGTTTTACTGTGGCTAAGAGTCTCATCGCTGTACCGTGCTTGAAGTCAATCAGTTTTACACCTTCGTTCATGAGCAATTTCATCACAAGTCCCAATTTCATCAAGTCCCGGTTTGACTTGAACACAACTCATACAAACGTAGCAGAAGTCTGTACAAAAACATCAATAAAATCCCAATCTTCTTTCTGAGATTGCCTAAACACACAATAATAATTATGCCTATGAGAGAGAAAGAGAGAGAGAGAGAATGAGAGAAAGAGAGAAATGGTCAAGGTTCTAACACCACCATCCAGACATTTGTGTAAATGACTTAGTACTGTACTTAGAATCTAATTTAGAATTCTAATCAAATAACTTCACATATGGACACTTACTATAAAGTATGTACTGTATGTTGAAAAGTTACAAGGAGAAGAAAATGAAGATGGAAAGAATGAAATGAAGCAGACTGAGCTGTTTATACATAACAGGTGTGCGACACATCTGCTTGGCGAAGCCTTGCGGCCAGGCTTCAGGTCTCTCATGCTCTGAGTGTCGAGGAAAGGCAAAGAATAAGGAAAACAAATTCACAGTCAAACGAGTCCAACCTCTTGAACTTGCCTTGAGAGAGGCAGGTGTGGGAGCGTATGCACTTACCCGTGCTGCATTTTAGGGGAAAGTAGGAATGATAAACAGTGCCTCTGAGGTGTTTAAAACCTCATTTGACCCAAAGAGCAGATGTGAAAAGACAGAGTGGAATAAACACTGGCTTCCAAGAATCTTTTCTGAAATTAGCCCTTTCCAGTCAGGACATCTGAAAAACACTGTGTGTGTGTCTGTGCGAGAGAGAGAGAGAGAGAGAGAGAGAGAGAGAGAGAGAGAGAGAGAGAGAGAGAGAGAGAGAGAGAGAGAGACCACTTCTGATAAAGGAAATTAACTTTCCTGTGATGCTCATATGAGAAAGCTATCATTTGTATCTGACCTCTAGACAGCAACGGTGTGTGTGTGTGTGTGTGTGTGTGTGTGTGTGTGTGTGTGTGTGAGCATATAGAGCAGACTTTAGGGGTGTATGAGCATGTAGAGCACACACTCTGACACATCCGATATAGAGGTTTCATTGAGTAGCTTGTCAAAACCCATAAATCTGAACGGATTTTTAGAGAAATTTAATGTAAATTGCACGAGTGATGAGTGCATCTTGGAACTGTTTGGACAAGGCGCAGCACTTTCCTGACATTCCCAAGCCTCTAGTTCATGTTTGAATGTCCATGTTTAGTCTGTAGCCTGTCAGTCAAATTTCTTTGATTTCAGAAGGTTCACATCTTTCTACAGAATATAAGAAATGTATCTATTGTTTTACTTTTTTTCTGCTGTTGTCAGTTAACAAAAGACTTGCATTTATCATATGATGATTGTAGAACTGATTTAACAAATTAAACTGAGCAACTTAATATTCATAATTTGATCTACTGTGCCTTCTGCATTTCATTTGCTATGTTTTTTAATCTCATTGTTAAAGAAATTTATTTATTATTTTAAGTACTTCTGATTTTATTAATTTTCTATTAGGTAAAGTTGCATATAATGGCTTTTATTATTATTTTATGCCCCTTATGCCCTTTTATGTATCTGTACCCTGAAAGATGCTTATAAAAAGAAAGGAAAATGCATTTAATATTGTTAACGATTACTTAATAATAAGCATCATTATGTCTGAAATGTGTAAGAAGTGGATAGGTCATCAGTTAAAGTGTACTGTACAACAAATGCAAAACTTCCTTGTGCCCATTGTGTCGCCGGGGCAGGTCTGACCCCTCAGCGTATGACTCCACAAGACCTCTGGGATTTTGTGTGTGGTGTGGTGTCTGGCACCAGGACGCTGGCAGCGGATCAAACAAACAACAGCCCCTCCACCCCCACACACACTCAAAGAAATCCTAGCAAACATTATGCAACAAGATAGATTTTTCAAAGCTGTATGAAACTAGAAATGCCCAGAGCTTTTTATCTGCTCTGAGGTGAGATCATACACACCGTTTTTATGTTTATGTTTTGTGTTGTTGTATCGAAAGAATAATATTTACAGTTACCAATGATCGCAAAATCTCATTAAACACTCATAGAAAGCTGAAAACGTTTTTTTATCTTTTTATTTCATTACGTTTACTAACTGACTGTTTATTCTTATATGCTTTCAATTATGACTTTCTTTTGGTTTCTGTCTGTTAAGTCACTATAAATCGACTGTTTTTCACACAATTTGCGTGAGTATAAGATAACTGAAATACAGTATGTAGAACATTTAAAGCTGATAACATAGTCTGTATATACAAATGCAATAACCTACTCCATTACTGTGATTTGAACCCTATTGTTCGAGGTTCACCTTAGTGAGTAAGGTAATATTAGTAACAAGGCAATATCAGTATGATGTATGGCTGGGATTTCATTGGTGACCTTACTTTCATGCAGGATCATGCACCAGCCCATTTTGCTCTTACCGTGCATGCATGGTTCGACTAGCATTTTCCAAAACGTTGGCTAGGACGATGCAGACCTCATGATTGGCCTCAAATATGTCCAGATCTCATTTTATGTGATATTTTTCTGTAGGGCTACGTAATGTACAGTAGGGCAAGGCAAAGCCTTGCACACTGGAGGACTTGGGGGCACGGATTCAGGAGTTTCTTAGCTATATCCCAAATGACTTCCTTCAGAAGACTGTGCTTCCATCACTGTCTGTTTGAAGAAACTTGTTAATTCCACTGGTGCCTATATTGAAATTTAATATACATTGGAATTCTTACTATAATTTTATATATTGGAATTTTCCTATGTAATAAAATGCATATCCAATCTGTTTGAATAGATTTGTGCTAGAAATATGGACTTTATTACCAATTTTTAATGCCCACATTTACTTGCAGTTTATGTAAATTAAAATAAAAACTCAGGAACTTTCATAGGATACAAAGTTTTTCCTCACTTACAGGATATCCATGAATATTACATTTCTTCAGTAAGTGCTCCTATTTATGAATAAATTCTGAGCTTTTGTTTGCTGGCCTACTTTCTTCCTCAGAACACTGCGCATCTCCTCGCCTCAATATGCCACCTTAGGTATCAGAGAAAAAAAAAGTTGCCTAAATCTGATGTGTGGGATTTCCACCTCGGCAACACAGTGGAGCGCGTGTATTTCTAGAGATCAGTACTATCGCAAAAGTGGTGTATGTTTTCATAGCCAACAGATGTTGCATTTCACTGTCGATTTTTCAGCTTTTAAATCACAGAAATAATAGAAAACAATAAAAAATACAACTAAACAGTTTTTTTGAGAAATTTTATACCTGGAGAATAGCTAGAACAGCAGAACACGTCTTATTCTTTAAGATACACTAAGCTATCTTACACTAAAAACTTATTGTAGATTAAAGTGCTGAAAAGAAAAACTATTAAACAGTAGTTTAAAGAAGGTATGATTGACGAAAATATCATAATATGTAAAAAGATAAATAAATGAGCTACATGTTCGATCCTTAGCTGAAGTTACAGTCTGTGTGGGAATTCACATGTTCTCCCTGTGTCTGTATGTGTTTGTTTTTGGTTCTCAGGTTTCCTCCCACTACCCAAAAGCATCCTGTTATGCAGAAGGTGTAGGTTGAATTACCACTAGGTGTGAGTGAGTGTGCCTTACCCAGGGTTTATTCGGGCATCACATAAATCCTCCAATCATATGAGTCATGAACTTCAGTAGGATGAGTTAAAGAATTTAAATTAATTCATAAGCACACCACTTATCTATGCAATGCTATTGTTGGACTTTCGGCTGCTCTCGAGGGGTCCATCCAACAACTTTGCACAGGTTTTGCACCAGATGCCCTTCCTGACACAACCCTCCCATTTTATCCGAAGGGAATCCACTGGCTTTATCCAGTGGCTGGGGTTTGGGCATTGAGTGGAGATCAACCCAGGCCTTTCTCATGGGAGGCAAGAAACCTAAACCTGAGCCACCAATGCTGCGCTTATCTACACAGTGTAAGACATACATTTATAAATTCTGCTCCTTTTAAACAAGAACCAAACATTTGGAAACATACAATACAACTATATTTGCAACATTACTGTAGGGTTTACATAAAGTAGACAAAGAATGACCGCTGCATCCTTTACCTTTATTATGTAGTGTTTTGGCTCTGGGTGAATCGAATTTTTAACGATTCAGGTTAATTTGATTAACTCATTTACAATTTATAGCATACACTGTATATACTATCCGTCCACCGTATAGCACAATTGAGTGTATCTTACCAATCCTGTTTATCCCATGGCCAACGAGGATAATACAAAATCTGGTACAGTAATTATCAGTTACGAGCAAGGTAAAGTAAGATCTGAGCAAATGTTTAACTTTAAAATACATGACCAAAACAACGGTTCTTTATAAAGAAACAAGAATTTATTTGACCAACCTATGATACATGAAACTACGCTACTTAAACACACGCATGCACACACACATACGCACAAACAGTTTGGAGGGTGAAAGTTAATGAATTCCTCTAGTACTGTTTACTAGATCAAAGAAAGTCACAAGTCATGGAGTTAATCTTACGGTTTAGTTATGAAGCGAGCACCAATTTTCAGCAAGGTATGCAGCTTTGTTTGTTTACTTACGTTATGTTTCGTTCTCATCCGTTGGTTCTCCTCCAGTAGAAGGAAATCACAGCATTGCTGATTGGTTGGTGCACTGTTGTAGAGATGACGTCTTTCGGGAAAGCCCGTCGGTTGCTTGGTTACCGATGGCGGCACTCTGGAACTTCTTCTGAGAGTTTCTTCATTGCAGGACTTTGGAGTTTTGTTGAGAGTTCTTGAAGAGCGGATGACCCGGTCGCTTGGTGGTGCAGCGGAAAAAAGATGAAGGCGATGTATGCTAGCAGAGGTGGCCTAGCGCCCGCAAGGGCCAGAGCAGGAGCGGCAAAAGCCCGCTTCCTTCAGATGACCATGACGATGACGAGTGCACCCGCAAGGGTGGAGGAGTGCCCGCGAGGGCGGAAGCACGAGCTGCTTGCAAAACTTATTAGTGTTTTCAGACCTCCATGAAGAAAGTTCTGTTAAGCCCTTAGGTTTTGACCATTTAGTGTCAGTCCGTCCCACAGGTGATTGGTCCAATCGGATGTGATTGCGGGGCTTAGCCACGTCTCAGGTGTTTCCCCTTTTGTGCATACATTAGCTCTATGTTTCAGCTGTCATGTGGGGGCCATCAAGTTTTGCATCAGCTCTGTTTATGCTACCAATTTTCTGTGTTCACCAATGTTCTTTGAATGAAGCAAGCTTTCAATTGACTTCAAACTTCCCATATCTTACACACTCATTTCTACCTTCAGCTAATAAAAGGGGTTTGTAAATGCTGATTACACTTCTTAGTTATACAAAACAATCAAACATTACATACAGACATACTCAGTGAACATGTGTATATAAAATTTTGCCCTACCGGCACACTTTAAAGATTGTTTAAAATAATGTTCATGCCGTATGTCTCTTTGTTCGTGGAAAGGTCTCTTTGTTCTGGAGTTCAACAAGAGTGGCAGTAGTATGAGTTAGGGAGAGTTTTCCCCCCATCAAAGATGTAAAACTTCCTCCTTTGTTTATCAGATTGCCAATTCACACTATTGTAGTCAACTGGATTTTTATGGCTCCAGGTGCAGTGGACTTCCTTAAGTTTCCCGTAACGTCGTTTTACAGATGCTCCTTTATGTTCGCGGATCAGATAAGGTTCTCGGGATAGCGCAATGCAGGCTGGGAGAGGGGTTCTGGAAAGTAATCGATTGTTTGCTCTCTTTGGGGGCCTGTTCATCCTTATATTATTTAGAACTTACTTACAGTTACCAAAAGATTAAAAATAAACACCTACTTTGAAAAACCTAATTAAGGCATTCAAAATTGTTTTCTTTTGTTTTAATTTATAACAAATTTGCTTTACTCAATTACACACTCACTCAATAATTTTCTATATGTCTTAACCTATGCAGAGGCTTGGGGCCTACCCTGGGGGACTTGGGGTATGAGGCAGGGGATAACTGATAGGGTGCCAATCCATTGCAGGGCACACAAGCACAAACACATTCACACACTACAGGGAGTTTGGGAAAACCAATTAGCCTATTCTGCTTGTTTTTGGACTAAGAGAGGAAACCAAAGCACCACAAAGAAACCCACAAAGCACAGAGAGAACATGACAACTCCATGCACACAGATGTGAGTTGGGAATTAAACCCAGTGCTAACCACTGTCGCGAGGCGATGGTGCTAACCACAATGCCACCACACTACCCCATAATAGTTAAAATCAGTGAAACAAAATCTCCACAGCATATCTACCAGGAATAAAAAAGTGCCCCCCCCCCCCCACCCGCAAAAAAATAGGTAATCAAGGCCAGTTAGTCATCCCTTTAAAATCATATGAATTTTAATTCCAGTTACCTAGATGTGGCATTACAGTTCCAGAAAGAAGTCGGAGCACATGTGAAATATGAGGAGCTAATAAAAAATGTCAAGAAGGTTGTGAATATTGATTCCTTAATCTGCATGCAAAGAAAGGACAGATTCTTTTTGCCTTCACTGAACAGAGACTGTACTTAAATCCTGCTGAGCTGCGGGAGTAGCTTTAACTCAAAGAGATTACCACACCGAAGTGAATTTGAGCCCCAGTTGCTTAGCCATTTCTTTAATTGAAATTAAAAGACATTATACAGTTTTACTTTAAGATTACCACAATGAGTCATGATAGTAACAGAGAGAAGTCATACGCCAGAAGATATATGGGAATACAAGGAGCTAATAAAACTGTCAGGAGGGATATGATTCCATCTGCAGTCAAGAAAGGGCAGATCTACACTGTACTAAAACCTTCCAGAGCTGCAGAAGCACCTTTACTATGTAGCAAATATGGACTGAGTTTCAACACCAGTGCTATTTTTCGAGTGGGAATGTGCCTTCATAATATGAAATATAAAAGGCTGACCGCTTTTTATACTTTTTAAAATTAAAATGTAAGTATTTTGTAAATGTGGAGGGATATTAATAGTCTATAAGAGAGTGAAGTGTAATATATACTTTAATATACTCTTGCAAAACTGAATTTAATTAGGGTAGAGGGGATAGGAAAAGTGTGCAAATACTTATGGGACAGCACTTGATCAAGTAACTTTAATTGTTTGTATTGACAATCTTTCCAAGTTGTAAATAGGCATTTAACTAAGTATTGCCAGGACCAGAAACAAACAACCAAAAGTTCAAGTTGGATATTCTGTTAACTGCACACAAGAGGTAAACTGCTCCTTCATGTATTGCCACTGATACCACCATCAGTCAGCTGTGTATTTTCCAGAGCAGACTAGATCTTCAGGGACCTGTTAAAGTGCAAACTGAAGCTTTAAAGGATCAATCGCTCTGCATTGCCTGACAGCAGACAGATATATTCTCAATCCGTTGCACCTCACTGTCAGCAACAGCTAATGGAATCAACATGGGTGACGGATATAGTATGGAAAATAAGTTGTCAAAGACTGCCAAGCCTTTCATCAACAAGGCTCCACAGCTGCTGCTGACCCTCCCAAAGTTTGAGTGAACATCTATCATCTGCACATCAAAATTGCACACCGAGTTCTTGATGTAAAGAATTGGCTTGTTTGTGAAGGTCAAATAGATTTCAATTAAATTAGGAGGCAAAAAGGAGAAGAGATTGACACAAAATGAGGTTGTTGTATTGGTGAATAAATGAGACTATTATGCCTATGCTGAAGAGGGTTGTCCAGAGAATGTCTCAAATCATAATTGGTATTCTATAACCTATAGCCTGGTCTGGTCCAAAACTAGTCTGATATTATCATTAAGAACCGTACTAAGATCTAAGCATTCATTCCTTCATTTTGAGCTTTGTTGTCCAGAGGCATGTGCTCCCAGTAGGACCTCCCAAGGCAAACTGGTCTCAGGAGAGGGGCCAGACTAAGAATGGTTGAAATTTTGGAGAAATGTGAACGTGCCCGGAGGAAGCCCAAGACCCATGTCTGGAGCCAAGAATGAATAGAGGGCCCATCAGCGAGCACCTGGTGGTCAGATCTTCCACAGGGCTAGCCAGGGACAGCCAGAATGTGCAAAGGGGTTGTGTGCATTGCTATTTTGGTGGCAGTGAAAGCAGAGGGCCTCGATGGACCAGAGTCATTTGGAAGAGGCTGGCTCTGGGGAGGTGGAACGTCACTTCTCTGTGGGGGAAAGAGCTGAAGCTTGTGTGGGAGGTGGATCATTGTCAGTTAGATCTGGTGGGGTTTACCTCTATGCACAGCCTCTGCTCTGGATCCCTATTCATGAACAGGGTGTGAGGTGTCAGGCAGGTATGGTGATACTCACAAGTCCCCAGATAAGTGGCACTAAGTTGTAGTTTACCTCAGTGGACAAAAGGGTTGCCTCTCTACGCTAGAGGGTCATGGGTGCTTGAACAGAAGTTCCTTCTTGGAGACCCCAAATGGAGTCTTGCACTAGGCCCGAGTAGGGGCTTCCATAGTCCTGCAGGGGGACGTAAATGCACATGTGGGCAATGACGGAGATACCTGAAGGTGCATGATTGAGAGGATTTTTATGCACCAGTCATTGATCCGTATGTCTTGGACACCTGAGTAAAGAGAGGGGCAGAGCTGTCAACTGATCACCTCTGGTAGAGTTTTTCTGGCATCCCTGTGAAAGCTGGGGACATTGAATGAGAGTCATCTATGTTTAAAACTTCTATTTTTGAAACTGTGGCTATGAGCTGTGGTCTCAAGGTCCTGGGTGCCTCAACATGGATACTGGTGGTCAGGGAAGTCGTTCGACTAAGAAAAGAGGCCTTTAGGAATATGTTATCCTGGGGGACTCTGGAAGCAGTTGCAAAGTACCAGCGGGCTCAAAGGATGATGGCTGCAGAGGCAAAGCAGTAGCTCAGAGAAGCCAGGGAGAAGGACTTTTGGGTGGCACCAAGGTGCTTCTTGAAACCTATCCAGCACCTCAGGAGAACCACCCAAGCTGTGTACAGCATGGATAGGACTATTATTAGGACTAACTATTGAATCCAACAAATTCATCCTCTACTGCAGAGACAGAGTATGAGGATCCCCCTGATACATCGATCTCCCTGGGAAAGCCCCAGGAATTGACGAGATCCGCCCCAAAATGCTGAAGGCTCTGGGGGCTAAATGGAATATCTTGGTTGACATGTTTTTTTTATTACCATTGCATGAAGGTTGAGGACAGTGTCTAAGGAGTGGCAGACTGTGAAAAAAGGAGCAAGGGGTGTGTGTCAGCTACAGGAGCAGCAAAATAGTTTTTCTCTTAGAGACAGAATGTGACATCTGTGAAAAACTCAGAGTAGAACCACTGCTACTTTGTGTGGAAAGGAGTCAGTTTAGGTTGTTCAGGCATCTGGTAAAGATGTCACCAGGATGCCTTCCTAGTGAGGTGTTCTTGTCATGTCCAGCTGGGAGGACACCATGGGGTAGACTGAGGACAAAAAGATTGGAGTGGAAAGATTATCTCCAGACTTGCTTAGGAACGCCTCGGGATCCCCTAGTCAGAGTTGGCTGAGGTGGCTCGGGAAAGGGAAGTTTGGGGTTTCCCCCACAACCCAATTTTGGCTAAGTGGTTGAAGATGGATGGATGGTGAATGCAATTCTTATAAGCCCTTGCACTGAGGTAGCAACTCATTGATATCTTAGTCAATATCTAAGTCAATATTTTATAGGTTATCCCAGAAAGCATCTTAACACAATCATATGCCAACAGAAAACTAGGTCAACTGACTCAACTGAACTGACTTGGTCAACTGAATTTTTTGTCAAATCATACCTGATATAATAAATTTATTTTATGAAAATTTTTGTTCATGCCATTTGTCAGAAAAGACTTATTGCTATTTTAAGGTTGTTTGTGTGACAATAACGTTCGATATCAGATACATAAGCGGCTCAGATTTTGACAAATCAGATGATTAAGTAATTAACTGAGGGATTGTTAAGAATATCTCATGAACAATGCCTTTAAATAAAGTGTTCCTTGTTTGATCCAGAACAAGCAACTCAGTTATGGCTAATAAATATCAGTTGGACAGTTGATGTGTGTGTGCTGAATGAAGGAGACCAAAATATCCTATGTTTAAAAAAAAAAGTCATCAAAACAACACAGAGTAAATACCAGACTTGCCAATAATATTACTGTCATAGAGATGAATAATTACCTAATATAAAACTATGGCCATGCGAAAACAGAAAACAAGTTCCATCAGCCACCTGGTTATTTCTTTCACAGGAAACAACATATCAACATGAAATCTAAATGAAATCTAATCAAATGCCATTACAAAAATGTCATTTGGCTGAGCAGTGAATTTTTAAAAGGAATGAGAGGAGCTGATTTCAGTCAACAGCACAGAGTCACAACTCTGGAAGGTTACTGCCTGCACCCAGAGCCACACTGAGAATATATCACGTTTATTATACCTGGATGTGATAACAGCACAATATTATGCTTTTTTAGATTTGATTTATGATTATAAAAATAGGACTCTGTGTGTGTGTGTGTGTGTGTGTGTGTGTGTGTGTGTGTGTGTGTTCAAATAAGAGAGACTGTATCTGAGGCTTGGGATATGCATAGAATGTGAGAATTACAGTATGTGAATAATGCTCACATTGAATAATCTGTATTGGAGAGTGGTTGTAAAGTAACATATAGTAAGCTGCTTTTTTACATACAGTAAAATAGCATTGTAAAGCTCCGTAGTGGGCACAAACGAATCACGGACACGGAGCTTAGAGTGCAATGAACCCACAGTGCTTTTATTTTACAGTCAATAATTAATCCCAACAAAAGAAAATAGAAGAAACAACATAAACGTTCTTCGAGTTTCTCAGCTTGCAACTTTTTCTCTTAGTGTTTAGTGAGTGCAGGAGGTGTGCAGAAATCAAGGCCAGGTGAAGTGGTGCCTCGGGCAGGGCGAGCCGGAGTGGAGGGAGTGCAGGTGGGGGACGCAGACGTACTGGTGCACGAGCTTCGTCTCGGCGGGGGTGAGAGAGAGAGAGAGAGAGCTTCCAAAGGTGTTTGAATCTGCAGGCAGAGGAAAAGAAAATGAGCGACATACAGTACATTAACCATCCTACACACCGGCATGCGCCCCCTGGGATCCTTTTATAGGGAGTGGCCGACAGGTGAACGGCAGCTGATTCGCTGTGGCCTATGTCGGTGATCAACGCTGCCCCTCCCCTTTTTTGAGTTTTCGGAAGTCGTTTGATCTGTTTCCAGTGTTTCGGCTGTTTATTTTCCTGGACGAGTGAGATGATGCTTTTTTATTGGCCAATTGGATCAATCCTAATTAGTGGTATACAATATGCATAAGTGTGTGCGCTTTTTATTCGGTCTTGTACTGTGGCTACAATGAATAAGTTGTTTTAGTGATGAAAAACATGGCAAGTTTATCAGTGAAAACTAAAGAGAACTATGAGAAGTAAAGACTCACATAGAAATTCACTAGTTGAAGGGCACACCTTCTTTCCACAGGTGATTTAGAAGTCTGATTGTTGTGATATGGTGTGTGCATGTTTTCCCAGTGCATGGTGGGTTCCCACTGGGTACTCCGGTTTCCTCCCACTGTCCAAAGACACACGTAAGTGCTTTGGAGCTGTCGAGCAAATCCCTGAAAAGAGAGATAGTAAGCTATGGGGAGGATGCATCTCCTTGGTACTAAGCCTAATGAAAGATCGGATCTGTTGTATTGTGCTGTACTTTCCAAAACCTTATACAGTAGGATGTAACATATAGAGTGCAGCAGCATTAGTGAAACAATCACTCCCCATTTCAGCATATGTTCCTCTTCATGGGCATTTCACCTCAATAAAATTAAATAAATGAAACTCAAATACAAAAATCACACTGATATAACATTTTGATATTTGTACCTTGAAGCTCACATCACCATTGTGACTCAAAGAAAACATGAACAAAATATCATTTCGTAATACTTTTTTTTTTATGTTTTGCAAAAACTTGTTTATTTTTTTCACTTCATGTGGCGCTTCTTAATAAAATATCTTGTCTGCACAAGAAAACAATTAGCACAAGTGTCTTGTTATACACCATCGTTAACCGCTGTCACAACTAGCCACGAGTACAAAGAAAAGAAAAGAAAAACAGGAACCCTTTCTGTAAGAAATAAAGACTCAGCACTACTTGACAAATAAAGAAGAGTCCAGTGAAATATCAGACTGTCCCCAGTCTAGGACGTAAGCATAAATCAAATCTCTGCCTTCTTTTTGCAGGAAACTGACAGCAATGCCACTCAACTCTAACTTTTTTTTTTCAGATTTTGCCATTGCTACTCTACTCATCCTTCGTCAGGACCTGACTGTAAATGGAAAACGAGGGAGATGAAAACGTTGATGACAGCGAGCCCACGCCTGACTTTCAGTCCTAACTGGAAGGATAGGCTGTCGTTTTCATTTAACAGGGTCTTCATGTACTGTAAGCAATCCATGGTGATGTTGAATACGGCACGAGAACCGTGGAGCAAAAAATCTACAACAGGCTTCCTTTGCTGTGAGATGCACATGTGCCAAATGACAATTATTATCCTGGACTTCCTGCTTAAGTGCAGCTCCTATCTTATACTGTAATGAAACAACCGTGTAGTCATTTGTTAATGAGGCTAATTGAAACAAACAACCAATCAAAAAAGCTATCGTTTGTTATTGGGCATAAGGATTGGTCTTTTTTTTTTGGATTCTTCCCAGATTTTCTCCTTAATTTAGTCGTGTCCAATTCCGCACTGTCACTAGGGGGCTCCCACATTAAGGCTACTACTACCACTCAGTCGGGAGGGTCGAAAACTATCACGTGTTTCCTCAGCCGACCGCATCTTTTCGAACTGCTCGCTCGCGCACCGGTGGGGGCGGCGTAACACACTCGGAGGACAGCGCTATCCGCTCCCTTCGCTGCGTGAGCTCACAGACGCCCCTGACTGGCTGTAGAGCCGTGATTAATGTCAGAGCACTATGTACCTCTCATCCCTCCCCTCTGAGAGAGCTCGGCCAATCAGCTCTCTCTAGACCTCCGGCTGCGAGAGGTTACAGCATCACCCGGGATTCGAACTAGCGACCTCCGGATGATAGGGCGAGCGCTAAGGATTGGTCTCTGAAGCAATGGACAAAGGTCATTTGATCTGATGAAGCCAGATTTACCTCGTTATCCTGAGTAATGAGCATATCAGGCTAAGAAAGGGAGTGCATGAAGCAATTCATCATGCATATTTGCCTCTGCAAAATCCTCCGGTAGGCAGGGTTATGATCTAGGGTTTTTTCAATTGGTCAGGTCTAGGCTAAGTCATGTTATGTAGCAAGAAAATGAAGACTGACTACCTAAATGGAACACATGTTATGCATACGTTTGTCAAAACAATGCCACAGTAAATGCCTACTGTAATTAAAGCTAAAGGCATATCATTTCTCTAAAAATGGCTATCATTTAGAAAAGCAGGCAAAAGAGGCAAAATCTGATACGTCTGTTCTGATTGGACAGAAGGCCTCGGTTAATTATGTATTACAGCAGCTTTGTGAATCCTGCCATCTGTAAGGCAAATTGCTGATTTATATTAATATGCTCGTACTAATAGGCTGTAATTTATATAGTGGCAACGTTTTCACTGCGACTTGTATGGCAGACAATTCTTTCAATAAACAGGTTTAAAAATATGTTGTTATTTGACAAAAGGAAAAATTGTTCAGCATTCCAAGAAGCAGTGTGGGGTATCAGTAAGAATGGCTTGTGTCAAGGCTTTCTTCCTAATGTGAGAAACTGCGTTATTTGCTTGACTAGAAACCAGGAGGCTAGTCAGCGCTCTGTCATGACAGAAAGACAAGTGCAATATTGTCTCACAGTTATACTAAAAAGTTAAATGCAGCTATAAATGGATCACATGCATAATTTATGTCTTTTTTTTTATTATTTAATGGCCATTTCTAATCATTGATAAATCGCTGTGGTATAAGCGGAATTAAATATAACTATGAGCACTGTCTGCTTTAAATCTAGCGTGATGAAACAATCTTGATTACCTGTTCAGTTACTTAAAGAAATTATACATTTACCCCTTTTTTGTGGCTGGTAGTGACTCATGAATACATATATTCTATAAACAAGAAGTAGAATTAAATGTACCTTCTCTCCTTGCAATGTGGCTTGGTTTTTGAAAGATCTGCTCGAATCACATCAGCGCACGCTCCCAAATATTAAGGGAGAAACAAGGCTGTGAAATAAGTAGGTCAAGGATTGAAGCTTTTTTGTACTTGGAATTAGTGTCCTGGCCACTAGGAGTCCCTACACATCCATGGATGCACAGATCGAGTCTACACCATTCCAGAGAAATCGGTCACCCCCAGACAATTACAGTATAATATTATAACAGCTCATTATGAAATTGCTGCAGAAGCAAAATGTATCAGAAATAAAGCATAACTTTTTATTGTATTTGTTCAGCAGCATGTATTTTGTGTCATTAAACACAGTGGAGGTGGATGGAAACCAGCCAAGGCAGAAGTTCTGCTAAAAGTTGGCTAGAACACCTGAGCTTCATCCCCCCCGCCCCCCCCCCCTCCACCAGAAAGCAAATGTTCAGAAATAATCGATAAAACTGAGAAACTGAGTTCTACGTATTTTAGTTCTTATTCAAGGGCCGTATGCTGTTATGTAAACCCAGAGATTATCAAGGCATCAATTTCCAACGCATTAATATAGTTTTCATTTAATATACTGTAATTATGTACATGCTTCTTACAGTAAGAATAAAGGAAACTATACAGTATACTGTATATTCTTTCATCCACATAGAGCTCATTTGTATTCCAGGCCCGTGTGAATGTGACATGCAAACAAGGTCAGCTGCTGTGTTGTTGCATTATTAGTACATGTATTACAGAGCTAACGTGATTAATTATAAATGCAGACTTTTCATCTGGAATCTGTATGCATAGTTTTGTACATGAGGAACAAACAGTAAGCCATAATAAGGTCAGTAAAGCAGTAGAGGCTGAAGCTGATACTCATAAACAAAACATTAATATGCTGGATATATGCATTATGGATAATATGCATTGAATGTATTGAGGAATGAAACATGTTTCACATAACCTGCTGTGACATTAAAATAATCCATAATGGTGATTAACACTATAACAGCTATATAGCATTATAACATGCTATAAGAGCACTTCCTGAGGTGTTTAAGTTAGTTAGACAAAGCAATACAGCTTGACCTTACTGACAAATCTGTCCTGAAGAGTTTCCTGTGGTGAAAAGAATTTTGGCTGTTCCAAAGCTCCAAAGCGTTAAATAGATGCCGTATTACAGAAACTTTCCAAGATCAATAAAACGTTTTATTCTTTGTCAAAGAGCACCATGTTTAAAAATGTCTGTTTAGTCATACTATAGATTATGGATTATTATAATTAGCCTTAGATTATGCACTACTATTACTAATGCAAGCATTGCTGTCAGACATAGACGTGCAGCTATAGAAAAATAATCAACACGTTCTTATAATTAAGCATTAAACAGCACTATTAGTCATTTTATTCAGTAGAGAATTCACACCTAATTGCATCCTGACAGGTTGACCAGTTAATACATACTGCTTGTGTAATACATAAAAAGAAGAAGAAGAAGAAGAAGAAGAATTCTTGCTACTACTAGAACATGCAACAGCCTGGAGGTACAGGTGATACATCACCTGTCAGCACACTGATAAAAGCCAACAGACATTGTGAAGTGATCAGACCATGACAGCAATGTTTACTTTCTGGAATGTCATGGTCATGCCCCCCTTACACCGAAGCTCCAGAAAGCCCTACATCCACAAGTGCCTATGACAGGTGGCTTGTTGCATGACATCTGTCCAGCCTTGAGCAACTTTTAGCCTTGCCTCAGTGACAGAGGTGAACAAGAGAAGAGATGTACCTGACTGCTAACCTTTTCAAGTGCTGTCACAAAAAAGGCAAGCGGCCACTCCAGATCAAACATCAAGTCCATCACTTGTCGCATTTAACATGCCTAAAAAAGAAAACAAAAACATGACAAAACAGGATAAAGAGCTTTGTTCTGAAGGGCCGCAAGAAAGACAGAAGACTGAGCTACAAAGCTTTTGAAATGTGTCACCTGTCTTCCTCTTTTCTGCCATCTCTTGCTAACTGTTTCTTTTCCTTCATTGCTTATGCATCGTGCTCTCTGTTTCATTGTTCATGGGGATTACGTGTGCTTGAGCTGACATGCAGATGGAAAGAGGATGAGCATTGCTCATTGTTTGTTTTGAGGGGAAATATATGACAAAAAACTATCACTGAAATGCACATATCTTGTCTATTTATTCCCTATTTAGGTTACTGTGCCTCCCTTATTAAAACATTCTGTATGGTTTTATCCTTGATTTCATTCTTCTTTTAAATTTTGTATGCACAGGTTTACTCACATCTTCATTCAGACCCACCCCGTAAACCACTCAGGGCTGGTGCCACTGCGGGTTATGATTTATTATTTTGTTTTGCTTGTGCACTGATATTTTTGCGTATCTGTCTGTAAATGCGTGTAATATGTGTATCTGTATTTTGGTCTATATAAGATATATGCTCAGTAGCAGCCAATGTTTGTGCCAATACAAGCAAAGAAATCTGAGACCCTAGTCAAATTTTAGGTTAAAAACTCCTAGCAACATGCAACACTTGTCTAAAAGCCGTCTCATCGAAAATCACAAGAAAGCTACAATAATGCATTGGTCATGGTAAAATAAAACAATAGTAAATTTTGTAATAATAATTTTCTTTGCGACACTGTTTTCTGACTGTGCCGACTGATGTTCTGTCTTTAGAAGATCTTGATTGTACACAAAGAACACATTATTGCACATGTTAGCTTTTAATAAAAATCATCAGGTTTTATTGAAATAATCTCATACAGAATTATGCACACAGTTCCAGATTAAAAAAACAAACAAACAAAAAAAACCCCCGCACGTCTATTAGATTTTTATTTCAGTGCTCAAAAATGAGAACCCATGGAGACACAGGTGTCACCAACCCTTTAAATGTTCTGAAAAGTTCCTTTTCACCTTTATCCTTGACATTATGACTTCAGAACCGCCCTAAGTGACATCTAATTAATATCCTGGTGCCGTCATGTGTCAATCTGGGAAGCTGTCTACCCATGACACCATTTCCAAAATGGTGGGGTGCCAGGGTAGCACATGTGACTGAACTGGCGGATTAATTAATTACATTTTTTTTTTTTACTGGAAGTTAATTAAGGTTTCATTCTATTTAACAATTATAATGATTCAATCACATATCATATTTTATACTTAACCTGTTCTGACTGCATTTCTTAAACAAATTAATAGAAAACAATTAAGAAATCACGGTGACATTATTCAAATAGGGCTTTTAATCCTAAAATTGTCAGGGAGAATATGCCAAGTGAGAGCTTTCAAAATGTGCCCCATGTGGTCTGTTTGATCTTGGATTGATCATTGGAATGATCAACAAACAGTACAATGGTAAATGCAAGGAACTCAGTGCAGATCTAAGAAAGAGGATGATACATTTGTTGCATTACTTGAAGCCATTTCTAAACAACTGCAGTTTCCAAGGTTCAAGTTCTGCAACTGCAGGTGTAGCCACTTTGGCGAGGTCTAGGAAAAAGACCCAGACTATTACTCTCAAAAAAACATTGGTATGGATAGTCAGGGACATCTCAGGAACCTCCAAGCCACAGGTCTGCTATGACCTCAAACCTGCTAGGGTACCAATGCCACTGTCTACAATTAAGTGAGTTTTACATGACCATAGACGTAACGTTTGTTGACCAAGACCTTCAAGCTTGACTAATGTTAGTAGTTTGGACAAAGACACAGCCACTTCTGGAGGATTGTTTCAGGCATATTTGGAAGGATAAGGATGAGGCATTTTGCCCCAAGAACACTGTATTCACAAAGACACTGGCATTATAGTATTAGCATCATGCTTAGGGGCTGTTTTTGCTGCCAGTAGAACTGTTGCTGCACTGCACACGGTGGATGGAATAATGAAGCCGCAGGACTACTTCAGAATTCTTAATAATGTTGAAAGTTATAAACAATGTGTTACAAAAGTACAATAACCTCAAACTCACAGAAAAACAGGTTATAGAATGACCAAGCGGGATAACATTGAGCTTTAGGAGCCTCAACTTTATCAAATATTTGTAGACTGCAAGTCAGGTCCATGCCAGGAAACAACAAATTTAACACTTACAATTCTTCCAAGACAAGAGGTCAAATGTTCACCCAGAATCTTACCCAATGCTGTGAAATTGTGAGACATTTTCTCAAACACTAAGCATGCTCTATGTACATTGTTAACCTGTATGTAGGATTTTGATCATGCATTGATTTCCCCCATTGAAATCCCCCAAAACTACAACTTTATTAAATCTAGATTTTTCCTTCATCACAAGGTGTATGTTGTACAATTATCCTGGCCAAACAAAGAACGATTCAAAAAACTGTGTAACATCGTTCCCAAAGCCCAATATTGCTGTGACATGTATGTTCATGATGAGTATATTTAGCATTCAACTTCTGACTGCAATAATAGTAACTTTTATAATCACTCTTGACAGAAAAAAAATCACTATGCACAAAAAAAAAAAAAAAAAAAAAGAATCAACATTGCAAATGGATAGACTACAACAAGAGAAGACTACTGTACATCAGGTTGCACTCCGGTCAGCTAAGAGGATAGCATGGGCACATGCACATCCAAACTGGATAGTTGAGGATTAGGAACAAATTTCCACGCCGGCTTTTAAAAGTCCAGTTTCAGTGAGCTCTTGGCTGAGAAGAACGGACCCAGATGTGGTCTTCTGCTGCTGTAGCTCATTCTCATCAAGGTTTGATCTGAGATGTTTCCTGTTTACCATGCTTTTAAAGGGAAGTTATTTGAGCTACTATAGACTTCCTGTCAGATGAGACCAGACTGGTCTTATTTATCCCTCTCATTATCCCCATTCTAATGTTTTAGGCGAACATTACCTGAAGCACTTGACTTGTATTTGCACAATTTTATGCCATATGATTGGCTAATTAGACAGCTGCATTAATGAAAGTAGACAATAAATGTACAATAGAGTGAATTATACGAAAGAAAAGTTTGGTAACAGTTTCTACACATAATTGTGTTAAGTCAATTATTAAATTAAGGATATTTTAGGTAAGTAAATTTTACTCAAATAAGAGAAAAAGTAAATGAAAGATTTGTTCCTTTGCTTTAAGAACATGGAAAAACAAAGCTGTAATAGTTCACATCACTCATAAAGACTAAACTAGCAGAACCCAAGATGACTACCTCATTTATTTATTTATTTAGTTATTAGCACTGTCGCCTTGCACCTCCATTTTTAATTCTCGCCTCAAGGTCTGTGTGCACGGAGTTTGCATGTTCTCCCCGTGCTTGGTGGGTTTCCTCCGGGTACTCTGGCTTCCTCTCACAAGTCCAAAAACATGCAGATTAGACTAATTGGCTTTCCCAATTTGCCTGTAGTGGGCGAATGAGTGTATGAGTTTGTGTACTGTATGTGTGTGTATACAGTATGTGATGGGTTGGCACTCATCCAGGGTGTACCCCACCTTATACCTTAGGACTCCTGGGATAGGCTCCTTGTCCCGTGCAACCCTGTATACAGGATAAAGCAATATAGAAGATGAATGAGTGATTTTATGTATGTATGTATGTATGTATGTATGTATGTATGTATGTATGTATGTATGTATTTATTTATTTGCACTCATGTATTCCCACGTACACACCAAACATCCAACTGACAAAAAAAAAAAAAAAAAAAAGATAAATGGGGGTAAACCAGTTAAAACTTTTTGGGCCTTAAAGCCACCACAAAACAAGACATATTGAAAGCAACCCATCCATATTATTTAAAATTAATATATTTTCCCCCCCAAATGACTGTGAATGCATTTGTGAGTTCCAAAAACACTCCCATAATATTATGCAATTGGTTGAAGTAAACTTGAAGTAAACATCACTTCTTCTTTTACTAGTTTTGGGACAACTTACAAAATGATATTAAATTGAACCCATTACACAAAATATACACTTTGGCTTTCAGCTGCATATTTGCATGAATTCCTTTAGTTCAGGACGCAAAGCAAGTCTAAAGATTTTCTGTGCACACATCATAGATGTGTTTTGTCATAATTAATGAACCACTGAGTCATTTTTAGGGAAGAATTGAATCATATGGCACAAAGTGAATCAAGTGTTTCATAATCACACCACTTCAGCTAGACACTCTGCTGTGAAGACTTCAAGAGCCTTTCAGTGATTCTTAATTAGCAGCCCTTTGTTTACTCGGCCAGCATGCGTTTAATGATTGGAAGAATTTAATGCCCTCAATCAAGCCCTTGTCGTGCTTTGATTCTGACATCTTCATTCACATGTAATTGACTTTTCATGTTTCCAAGGCAATAAACTTAATGTGTATTTAACAAAGCATCAAGCGAGCTGTCTTTTAGCAACTATTAGCCAGGGAAGCCATATTGTAAAATGACAATTAATTGCTTTCTCTGGGATGCCTAATTACAGATTGTTGGTGCTATATGCTTATTAGCGGCACCACAGTTTGACAGCTGGGAATGTGTGCCAGTTATCAAAAGATTTGTTGCAGAATTTTTATTTATTTATTTATTTATTTTTTAATGGAGAGTAGGTATGGAAATAGTTTCTTATTTAATTATCCTGCCATCAATAATTTAGTTGGCATTTGGGTGTATTTTCATGACTGGCTCTAGTTCTAAGATTTCATTAGACTGCCTTCGATTTCACCACTCAATGTGGGGGCCGATTAATGTGAAAAAAAAAAAAGATTCTTTACAGATTCCTTCCAGTTTTAATTATTTTCTTTTAATTTCACTATTAAACATAGCAGTTTTTTTTTTTACAATGCAACTTGCCTGATGTCTAAGGGATATTCCTTCATGATTTTATCCAGACCATATTTCTGCTACAAAGTTCTTCAACACTATCCTTCTATTCATTCACTTACTGACTCACTCATCATCTTTACCGATTTTTCCTGTATGGAGGGTCTCAGGGGACCAGAAGACTTAGGGCACAAGGCAGAGTATACCCAGGGTTGCAGAGCACACACACACACACACACACACACACACACACACACACACACACACACACACACACACACACACACACACACACACACACACACACACACACATACCCCCACATGCTCATCCACACACTATGGGTGAACTGTGGGAGGAAACTGTAGCCAACCCACCAAACCCATCATGCAAACTCCATGAATCAAACTCAGACCCTGGAGGTGCAAGTAAGCTCTACTAACCACTAAGCTATCTTGCCACCTCCTTCTATCCACTATTACCGATACTTTCTGGAAATGCTTACTGTTACTCTCATTACTTACAGTATGATCGAATAAATATAAATTGCGAAATAGTAATACATTTTAGCCAATGTCTTTCTTTATTTGATGATATTCCTCAACCGCATATATCCAACAGTCCATGCTGACACCTGTTCATCATTTACCCTGCAACCAAGTACTGCACACACACCACTGACTCTCATTTAGCCAGATGTGTTGTCTTCCACCTCACCCTGTCTTCATTTCTGTGCCTTAAGCAAATCCTATTTTGGTGTTTACTTTTAAGGCTGAGGTTTACTCAAACCCTAGATTCTACCCACTGGTCCCTGCCTTGCTTAACTATCCTGTTTATTTATGTAAAATAGCATCTTAGCCATGTTCTTTTAAGCTCTACTGCGCTCTACTTGCATCTTAATTTGGTGTCTTTAAGATCGGTGCTGTTTCGTGATTTCGTTTGTACTGATTCTTGTTTTCCATGTGTCTGTCATTACAGTAATTATAGCACATTTTATTTGAATTATATTCTATATCACAAATGCACAAATCACAAACAAAAAAGCGAACAAACAAACACACCCCAAATGTATTGGTTAAAAAAAAACAAAAAAACATGTTAATGTTCTTCATATTCAATAATCAATAAACTAAGTGCTGTTTTTCTTCCTTATTATTGTGTCTATATTGGGTTATCAGTGTTTGTAAATAATAGATATACAATCACATTTTACTTTTGTTTCAATCAACCTTATATTTCTGACAGCAGAGTTTTAGATGACAATGAGACAGATTGATCCTAGTGGTTGCACAATTATTACTTTTCACCCAGTAACTGGTAATACAAAAAAAAAAAAAAAAAAGGAGTCAACCAGGCATCTTTTATTATCATCTGCTTTGGTGGTGTTTCCTCTCCATCAGCTACTCTACAGCTTGTCACAACTGTGAATTGTGAACGAATTAGTCCAGCACTGTTCAGATCCATTCATGGAGCTCCAGACTGTGTTCTTTTCTGTTCAATGTTGAAAAACAAGTCAACTAATCTGTTAATTGCCATCTGTTAAGTAGGTGTGTTTAAGGGTTAGTGAATTACTGCGCTAAATAGTAGTCATTTACTATAGACTATGCAACCTATATTGCCTATAATTGTTTAGTTACCGTGTCTTCTATCATGTATTGTAGCAACAGACACCTGAGCAAAAACTACAGTTGCCAAATAGGATCATGCATCCAGGTGACTGCTTTTATCTGCTTTGCATGACCTGCTGACTTGGGGATGTTCTTTTGCTTACATTGAATGGAGTTTGGAGAATGGACATTAGGAATCAAAAGGTCAATTTAAAAAAAAAAATCTAAATACTTAGCATCATTACTCTATTAGACAAATGCAGTTTTTTAAAAAATTTTTCAAGTTCAGCATATAGGTAGGAGTACCTTTGGTGCATCTCTATGTAAAATTGCACCAGGCCCAGACATTTTGATGAGCCCAAGATGAATGGCATTGAGAATAGTTAACTTTATGGCTCTAGTTCACTGGAGTACAAGTTATTACACTGAACACACCTTTCTCTTTATAATTGCGTTATAGAGGTATATTTAGAATGTGAGGTAGAAGAGACCTCCATGCTCACTCATGCCCTTACCCTTCTATTACTGATGATGGCTTTGTGACAAATTTAGACATATCTCAAAAGAAATTTTATGTAATCAGTGGACCATGAAAAATGGGTCCTCTTTCCCTGGAGAGGACCTGCTGCTGAAGGTAAAAGCATAAAAATGTCAGTGGAAATTAGGTTTGAAACGAAGCCTATGGATATGAACATACTCATCAATAGTGCATTTGCTTGTTTTTGTTTGAATCCAAGAAATGTTTTATATTCAGAACACCAAAATAAATAGAGGATCTTTGTGTGCAGAGCCATGAACGAGTTATTTAAGCTTATATATATTGTATAACCTTATATAACCTTCTGTGTAAAATTGGTTTCATTTACTCACTTACTCACTCACTCATCATCTATACTGCTTAATGCTGAATTCGGGGTCACGGGGGGGCCTGGAGCCTATCCCAGGAGACTAACCTAATCTACATGTCTTTGGACCATGGGAGGAAACCGGAGGACCCGGAGGAAACCCATCAAACACCGGGAGAACATGCAAACTCCATGCACACAGAGAGGGGAATTGAACATGGCCGGGAATTGAACCCAGACCCTGGAGGTGCAAGGCGACAGTGCTAACCACTACACCACTGTGGTTTAATACTTTTGTTTTTTAACATATAGTTAAGCACTTTTTTTTTTTTTTATCAAGACAAGACATTTTTTACATAAATACATTTCGGAAGTAGGCTATATATCAAAATAAATGTTATTCTGGTAGTAGCATTCTCTTAGATCATGTGTAATGTTAATATCTATTAGCCTTCAGAAACCACTGGAGTAGTTTGCAATAAAAGATCAATCAGTTATATTATTGTTATATTATTGTCGTGTGCTGCAATCTCAGCTAATTTAACTAATAAAACTAATTCAACAAATAAAAATGATTGTGCGTGTGTGTGTGTGTGTGTGTGTGTGTGTGTGTGTGTGTTACTACAATATACTTAATCTTAGAAGGTGCCGTTAAATATAATTCTGATTTAACTCAGTGCGCTAAGTGTTGTGGAGTTCTCTTCTCCAGGCCTCTCATCTTTTTCTCCTTGTCCCTCACTCATGTGACTTCCACAGAATGCTAATCCATTGGTTCTTCTTTCATCTGTGGGCTGCGAAATAAATAGAATTCATAATTCAATGTCTTTGGCTTACTGTTTCCTTATTCAAGCTTAAGGGCAGATCGTAGACTCTTGCCCCTTAGGACAGAGGGACAGATGGATTATCTCAATTTCAGGTTATATGTACTGAATCATTCATGAAATGTAAGGTGGCATACTCTTCTTGTTTCTCGGAAATGATCTAGAGTCCTTTTTTTAACTTTAAGGAAAGCAAGGAGCCATCCCGAGAAGGGGAGCTCTGAGACATCTTGGTTGCAATTTCAATGAGAAAGTGGAGTGAAGGATGTGTCCTGACAGACAGATGAGAAGAACGACCTGAGAAGTCACACATTCATATCTCAGTAGTGAAATGGCTGACACCAGGGAAAGCCAAATTCCACAACTCTGAAGATATTGCAGTGTGGAACGTTTCATCCAGAGATGAGAGAGATTGTGCACCAAATAAGAGGAGCCACGGTGCTCGTAAGGAATGACAATGTTTACTGACCATGGAAAAATGAGCAATATTGGTTTTGTGATTGTTTACTCACTGCTATATTTATTACTATACACAACTGCGGGTTGTGAGCTTTTGTATTTTAGTTTTTTCTGTTTAATTGATAAATCATAAAGATTCAATGATTTGAAAGCTTTATTGTGCTGAATCATTTTTGAAATCTAGTAGTGACAAGAGATAAGAATCTTACAGAAGAATTAGGACTCAGACCAATGCTCAAGGTTTTCTCTTGAGTTTGATAAACAGTGTAAAAACATGTAATTGCATTTCTTTTTAAAATGTCCATAATTCCATAAACATCTTAAGTTGAATGAATAAAGAATATGTTTTTTTAAAATATAAAATACAGATTCATAACATGTTTAGCCTACAAAAAATGCGATACAAAACAATAAAGATGACACCTTTTTAATCGCAATGATGGAAATCATTTTGATACTGATGGATGAAGATATTGTTTGGCCCATAAAAAATATTAATGTTCTAGGAATCTAACGGGCCAATGGTGGCCATGAATCTTAAATCTGATGGAAAAAAAAACACATCTTAATAAATAATTTTTATCTCTTTATAGGGCACTCATTGAAATACTTGGAAAATCTAACTTTTCAAGACTTATTATTATTATTTTTTTTTTTTACTTTTCATTGTTGTCATTTTAGATTGCAAATTAAGTTAATTGAAGTTACCATATACTGTACGGTTCTCGTAGAGTTGCCATACTGATTATCATAGCGTAACGATTTTTCCAAAAAAGCATATACAATTTGTAAATTGTGTTTCTTTGCCTAATTAAGGATTATTTCCTAATTAAGTAGAGCAGAATAATGACTAATAAACGTGCCAAGTTTTGTAACTATGGCACAATTCTATGTGACATGCCTTCTGAAAGCTAATTGGCAGAAGCTGGCCATGTTTTCAAAATAAACCAGTCATCGTTACAAATCTACTTGAAGATTCAGTACACAAGATTCAGTTTCAGCTTCGTAAGATTTAATGGTTCCTTAAAAACTGACTGAACTTTAGCCCACCAGTTTCTGCAATTTCTGAAAAGTCCAGCATTTGTTTATTAAAACGGCTGGAGGACTGTTTTACAGTATGGAGGACTGTTTCCATAAGGTTTATGGAAAAAAAAAAAAAACATTGCACGTTTGAATTCTGATTATGCACAAGCCATCTATGCATGGGAGTATACAGAGCATAATTAGTCATGTTCTCTGGGTGGGAAAGATGGCATACTCCCTCAAGTCAATCATCACTCACTCATCATCTATACCACTTAATTCTGTATTCAGGGTCACGGGGGCCTGGAGCCTATCCCAGGAGACTTAGGGCACATGGCAGGGTACACCCTGGACAGGGTGCCAATCCATCGCAGGGCACACAGACATACACACATACACTCACTCATTCGAGCCTGGCCGAGGATCGAACCCAGACCCTGGCGGTGCAAGGTGACAGTGCTAGCCACTACACCACTGTGCCGCCCAAGTCAATCACAGTGATCTTAATTTGTCATATATGCAGAACAGGGAATAAAGCACTTTCTCTGTTTGGGTTATGCTGCCCTGGGATGCAGCAAGAACATCAGTTTGAAAAGATCATGGTTTCTAGATGTCATGGATAAAACATGTATTAGCCTCCACCCTCCCTGGTTGGTACAGAAGCTGATGTATGATAGGGAAAACCCTGGCTAGTGGGATGGGATTTGGCAAATGACCTAGTTAGAAAGAAAATGGGGACAAAAGGACATTTGCACATGCTTTAAAATTCATTGCATACATCAACCCAATTAAATGTAATGAAGCAATTTAAGCATTTTATTCAAATTGTTAATGATGTTTTTATTGTTGATCTTCAATTTCACCTTCAGCTCTCAACAGGCAATGTATGTATTGAGCTTGGAATGAAGGACTTCCACTCAAGTGTTTGTATATCCTTGACAAATCTGGACCATGCTATCACTAAAGGCCTTTAGTTGGATTGATGACCTGTCTCTGACTGGATGAAGTGTTTAAGGATGGGGTAAATCAGATCCAATAAGAGCAGATTTAAATGACTGCTGTGGCCTGTAATTGCTTCTGCAGATGACTCCTTAGCAAAGGAGAAGCAGCCAGTGACCTTGTCTATGATTGTGCATCACTCTTTCGTGCCACAACCCATATCACTCTCTGTAAACATGCCTAGCCTTGAAATAGCCCGGATGGTTGCCATGTCGTTTGGGTAAATGCCAGAATTGTCAATGTATAGCCAATCTTAATGGTTAGAAACTTTTTTAATCTCTAAGCTTGTATTACATTTACGGGCGTTTTGCGACAGCTTGATCGAGATGTTGTTTGACCCACAAGCATGTTAAAATTTAGAAATCTTAGAAATAATAATAATTAAAAAAAATTTGGAAGAAAAAAAAAACATCCTGACCAATTAGCTATATTTCCTAATCACTTAGGGTATGACTCGATACGCATGGGCAAAGCTTGGCAAGCATTCTCACTGCCTTAACTTTAGTCTTTTTCTCCGTTTCAACCTCCCCAGTTCTAGAGAATTTCATCAATAATGCATACAAAGGAAGGTTGAAAACTAATTTGGTAGACTTTTGGCCCCCCACCAATGTAAACACTCAAACACAAGCATAAGCACTTAAAGCACGGTGTCCAATGTGGTGTAATTTTCTGCTTTCCTTATCTTTCTTATGCACCTTGCCACGCTAGCATTTTCTGCCAATCACGGCATGACAGCAAACTTCTCTGCATCAAACTGTGATGAAATCAGAGCCTTTTTGTTTGGCAGTGAGAACAATGTATCCTGTACTCTAATGAACTCCTGGCAGGAGAGCCACCTGCCTTTTTTGCTTTGCCAGCCCATGCAGCAGCAACAGCAGGCAACCTTTACTTAATTACACCATTTTGCATTCAGGACCCGGTGAGGCAAGGAAAGGAAAAAAAAAAAACCTAGCTCTTAGTAAAAGAGCTGACTTTCTTATTATCGAGAAAGTAAAGGGGCAAAGAGGCAGCAAAGTTATTGCTGCATAGATATTGTGGGTGTGAGAGAATAAATTAAAGTAAAGAAAATTCATGTTATTATGGAATAAGTGCATATTAAATCATGTCAGTTCAATTACTTTAACATGCTAATATTTTTAATGGATTTCAACTTTTAAATCAAAGCTACAGTATAGCTAAAGTAAACGAGAAAGTAAAATGGCTTAACACTATGTATGTCCTCACTGAAACAGGATGAATTGTAAAATGGCTCGCATCACTTTGATCACATTTGTGAACCTACGTGCAGTTTTGCATTTTTATTTAAATCTCTCATGGTGGGTAATGAGTACTCGTGCCTGAGTTGTTAGATTTATTTTAATTGAGGGAATATACCCTGATGAACTCATTTCGGGCTTTCAATGTGTTAACTCAGTTTGTAGCAAAAAGTGATTCTTTGGATGCCGAGTTGTTCGGTCAGCATGATGCTTACGGGTGTTCCTGCTGTAATCCATTATTATAAAGTTAAATCAAACTTAAACTCTCTAAGACTATTTATCGAAAAACACTCCATTGTGAAATAGTATAAAATGACCATCACTGGCTCTTTCTCTATGAAATCAGTAACCAGGGTAATAATGTCCTTTTATTTCTGTATTGGATTTGAAATAAAACAATAACTATATAGTTAAATTGTTTAATTGTCTGAATCATATTGGGTAAATCATAGTTTTCTCTTTTAAGGGGAGTATTTGTGCTGCAGCAGTTCAATCCAATAAAGCGTGTGTAGCTTAGTATGTTCACATACACAGTTAAGTATGGTTATAACATGACTAGGTCATTTAATTGGACTACTGTCCTTGCCCATTATACAAGCACGGCAGGGGAATCAATTTATTAACTCATGTATGTCCGACTCCACTACGATAGGTGGTGATATGCTGCCATTCATCTTGTAAGTATTGTACCAGGTTGACCTACTGTATTACACACGTGGACAAAATTGTTGGTACCCTTCGGTCAATGAAAGAAAAACTCACAAAGGTCACATAAATAACTTTAATCTGACAAAAGTAATAACTAAACAAAAATGTATGAATGTTAACCAATGAAAGTCAGACATTGCTTTTCAACCATGCTTCAACAGAATTATTTAAAAAAAAATGAACTCATGGAACAGGCCTGGACAAAAATGATGGTACCCCTAGAAAATACTGAAAATAATTTGACCAAAGGGACATGTTAATTCAAGGTGTGTCCACTAATTAGCATCACAGGTGTCTACAATCTTGTAATCAGTCAGTGGGCCTATATATAGGGCTCCAGGTAGTCACTGTGTTGTTTGGTGACATGGTATGTACCACACTCAACATGGACCAGAGGAAGTGAAGGAAAGAGTTGTCTCAGGAGATTCGAAAGAAAATTATAGACAAGCATGTTAAAGGTAAAGGCTATAAGACCATTTCCAAGCAGCTAGATGTTCCTGTGACTACAGTTGCACATATTATTCAGAAATTTAAGATCCATGGGACTGTAGCCAACCTCCCTGGATGTGGCCGCACGAGGAAAATTCATGACAAATCAAAGAGACGGATAATCCCAATGGTAACAAAAGAGCCCAGAAGGACTTCTAAAGAGATCCAAGGTGAACTTCATGCTCAGGGAACATCAGTGTCAGATCGCACCATCCGTCCTTGTTTCAGCCAAAGTGGACTACATGGGAGACGACCAAGGAGGACACCATTGTTGAAAACAAATCAGAAAAAAGCCAGACTGGAATATGCCAAACTACATGTTGACAAGCCACAAAGCTTCTGGGAGAATGTCCTATGGACAGATGAGACAAAAATGGAACTTTTTGCCAAGGCACATCAGCTCTATGTTCACAGACGGAAAAATGAAGCATATCAAGAAAAGAACACTGTCCCTACTGTGAAACATGGAGGAGGCTCTGTTATGTTCTGGGGCTGCTTTGCTGCATCTGGCACAGGGTGTCTTGAATCTGTGCAGGGTACAATGAAATCTCAAGACTATCAAGGGATTCTAGAGAGAAATGTGCTGGCCAGTGTCAGAAAGCTGGGTCTCAGTCGCAGGTCATGGGTCTTGCAACAGGACAATGACCCAAAACACACAGCTAAAAACACCCAAGAATGGCTAAGAGGAAAACATTGGACTATTCCAACAATTTTGTCCATGTGTGCATATCACAGACCAAAATACTTGACAAACAGGATAACTAGCGGCAAGTTTATAGCATGTAGAGCAGTGAAACCTTTACTGTCACTTTCTTTCACAGATTATGTCACATTGCTACACTGTGGGTAATAAGTCCCATTCTATTAAAGTGTTTATTTGCTATGCATCTCTAACTTTTCCTTGCTGTTAAAGAGGAAACAAAGTTTGTCTAGCTTAAGATGGTCAAACTAACATTGTGGCAGAAATATAACTTCGGTTGCAAAAAGGGTCGTAAATATTCATTCATTCATGATCGACATCAAACTGATTTCAATTTCAGTTCAGCCTTTATTCATCACATATACTACATTGCTGCACAGTGAAATTCTTTATTCTTCGCATATGCCAGCTTCTCAGGGTCAGAGCGCGGGGTCAGCCGTTATATGGAGCCCCTGGAGCAGAGAAGGTTAAGGGCCTCGCTCAACAGCCGAACAGCGGCAACCTGGTGGAGTTGGGGTTCGAACAGCTATAGCATAATATGAAACACGTTTAATAATAATACAAACAAACCAAAAAAAAAAACATGTTGAGTTGGTCAAGTACCCTTGGCAGGGAGTTGCTATAAATGGATCGATCAAAGTAGGCAGAGGCAGAGGCAGCTGGAAATACAGATATTCTTATGTCACCATGGTAGGTGGAAGAGTGGTCCTGTATGATGACACTGGAAGCAGGCTTTACATGAGAGAGCAATAGTAAGGCATTGCTATATCAAAATGGTGCTTCTCTAGAGCACTACAAGATTCAACACAGTGAAAATCATCTTAAAACATATGATCAACACTGACAGGGTGACACTGTCATAGGTCTGCTTTCAGCTTCAACAGGCATCATTCTCTCACGGGTCAGGTTCTCTCTTATTCAATGTAACACTCAAAGGATATAAATAGCCAGTATTGATTATATTGATTTAAAAAAAAAAACATTGGCAAAATGAAATGAGAGAAGACATGAAAACAGGTTAATAATGGGGAAAATATTTGAAAACCATAACTTGACAGGACTTAACAAAAATAAATAAATTCAGCAATACAAACAAAGGAGTACTGTATATAATGCAAATATGTGCATTGATGTATTATTAACTAATTAATTTTCGTTTAAAGGCTTTCAACAATTCATTCATAGCTCAAAGTTTGGGCACACCCACTAACTCCATGGTCTTTCCTGATTTTTATTTCTTTCTACATTGTAAAACAATGCTGAAGGCATCCAAAATGTGCAATAATTTCCTTTAAATGGTTGATATTGAGTTTTGTCTGATACTTATGCTCTGTAAATCCTTCATAATAGTTTTAAAGTGCTGTAAATTGGTGATTTATGAGGTTAGTAACTCTAAATTAACTTCTCCTATGCAGCAGAGTTTTTTGGTCTTGCTTGACTTGGTCTTCATGAGTGCCAGTTTCATCATCCTAAAATAATCACATAAATCACAATACACTTATCGTCATTACTTAAATACCTAACGGCATATGCAATGTTTCATAGTTTTAGAAAAAAAAAAAAGTCCAGTAATAGTTTAGACTGTAGAAAATAAATACCAACTTGTGTTCAAACTTTTCACTGGTAATTTATGTCAGTTTATTATAGACACCCTTGGAGTGTCTCAACATCTAACACGCATGTTTTCCATCCAACCATATAGGAACCTTTGTAGTTCACCAAGGAACTGCAGAGGCCAATGGTAACCATTGGTGACCAATTTATTCCCATTTTTATGACCATGCTAGGACCTCTGGTCAACATTCACACGCGCATTTACGTACTACAGGCAATTTGGGAATGCCAATGAGCCTAATGTGCATGTCTTTGGACTGTAGGAGGAAAACGGAAAGCCCAAAGGAAACTCGCCAAGCATGGGGAAAACATACAAACTCCATTCACACAGACCCGATGCGGGAATCGAGCCCGGGACCTGTAGGTGCAAGGTGACAGTGCTAACCACTCATCCTCTATGCCACCTAAACATGTTTTAAGTAGTATAAAACACCATTTTTTGTGGCAAAAGAGTTTTAGTGAGCTTTACTGTTTATGCTGTTATAGTCCTGCCGACATCCATGCTTGCACTCTGCATTAAATATATGTGCACATTTACGTAAACTATGTGATTCTGACCTTATCTAACTGTACTGAATTTCTTTCTCTTTTCTTTCTTCTCTCCCTCCCACTTTCCCTCTCCCTGTCTCTCTCGGTCAAGCTATGCATGCCGTTACTAAGCTGCCAGTGATCTTTATGTGTCTGACTCATCCTGGTGCCCTGCTTCTGGTTGGAGATCTCGTCGCATGGAGGCCCATGTGGTCTGCTTGGGATGCATGTGGTGATTGGGGGCCTTGGCTGATTGTGGCAGCTGTTTTCTGAGGACTTGTGACAGCTGTAGCTCAATAGTTCAGGACTTGAATTTCTTACAGTCTACCAGTCTACCTCCAATAACGAACTGTACTCCATAACTTAAAGACAGCATCAGTTATATTGAACTTATATATACACACGTGGACAAAATTGTTGGTACCCTTTGGACAATGAAAGAAAAGCTCACAATGGTCAAAGAAATAACTTTAATCTGACAAAAGTAATAATAAATAAGAATTCTATGAATGTTAACCAATGAAAGTCAGACATTGCTTTTCAACCATGCTTCAACGGAATTATTAAAAAAAGAAAAAAACCCATGGAACAGGTCTGGACAAAAATGATGGTTGCCTTTTGAGGCAATCACTGCAATCAAATGATTCCTGTAACTGTCAATGAGACTTCTGCACCTCTCTGCAGGTATTTTGGCCCACTCCTCATGAGCAAGCTGCTCCAGTTGTTTCCGGGTTGAAGGGTGCCTTTTCCAGACAGCATGTTTCAGCTCCTTCCAAAGATGCTCAATAGGATTGAGGTCAGGGCTCATAGAAGGCCACTTTAGAATAGTCCAATGTTTTCTTCTTAGCCATTCTTGGGTGTTTTTAGCTGTGTGTTTTGGGTCATTGTCCTGTTGCAAGACCCATGACCTGCGACTGAGACCCAGCTTTCTGACACTGGCCAGCACATTTCTCTCTAGAATCCCTTGATAGTCTTGAGATTTCATTGTACCCTGCACAGATTCAAGACACCCTGTGCCAGATGCAGCAAAGCAGCCCCAGAACATAACAGAGCCTCGTCCATGTTTCACAGTAGGGACAGTGTTCTTTTCTTCATATGCTTCATTTTTCTGTCTGTGAACATAGAGCTGATGTGCCTTGGCAAAAAGTTCCATTTTTGTCTCATCTGTCCATAGGACATTCTCCCAGAAGGTTTGTGGCTTGTCAACATGTAGTTTGGCATATTCCAGTCTGGCTTTTTTCTGATTTGTTTTCAACAATGGTGTCCTCCTTTGTCGTCTCCCATGTAGTCCACTTTGGCTGAAACAAGGACGGATGGTGCGATCCGACACTGATGTTCCTTGAGCATGAAGTTGACCTTGGATCTCTTTAGAAGTCTTTCTGGGCTCTTTTGTTACCATTGGGATTATCGGTCTCTTTGATTTGTCACCAATTATCCTCGTGCGTCCACGTCCAGGGAGGTTGGCTACAGTCCCATGGATCTTAAATTTCTGAATAATATGTGCAACTGTAGTCACAGGAACATCTAGCTGCTTGGAAATGGTCTTATAGCCTTTACCTTTAACATGCTTGTCTATAATTTTCTTTTGAATCTCCTGAGACAACTCTTTCCTTCGCTTCCTCTGGTCCATGTTGAGTGTGGTACACACCATGTCACCAAACAACACAGTGACTACCTGGAGCCCTATATATAGGCCCACTGACTGATTACAAGATTGTAGACACCTGTGATGCTAATTAGTGGACACACCTTGAATTAACATGTTCCTTTGGTCCCATTATTTTCAGTATTGTCTAGGGGTACCATCATTTTTGTCCAGGCCTGTTTCATGAGTTTATTTTTTTAAATAATTCTGTTGAAACTTGGTTGAAAAGCAATGTCTGACTTTCATTGGTTAACATTCATACATTTTTGTTTAGTTATTACTTTTGTCAGATTAAAGTTATTTATGTGACCTTTGTGAGTTTTTCTTTCATTGACCGAAGGGTACCAACAATTTTGTCCACGTGTGTATACATACTCACCTAAAGGATTATTAGGAACACCATACTAATACGGTGTTTGACCCCCTTTTGCTTTCAGAACTGCCTTAATTCTACGTGGCATTGATTCAACTAGGTGCTGAAAGCATTCTTTAGATACGTTGGCCCATGTTGATTGAGATTTGTGGGATGCACATCCAAGGCACAAAGCTCCTGTTCCACCACACCTCATAGATGCTCTATTGGGTTGAGATCTGGTGACTGTGGGGGCCATTTTAGTACAGTGAACTCATTGTCATGTTCAAGAAACCAATTTGAAATGATTCAAGCTTTGTGACATGGTGCATTATCCTGCTGGAAGTAGCCATCAGAGGATGGATACATGGTGGTCATAAATGGATGGACATGGTCAGAAACAATGCTCAGGTAGGCATTTAAACGATGCCCAATTGGCACTAAGGGGCCTAAAGTGTGCCAAGAAAAGGTCCCCCACACCATTACACCACCACCACCACCAGCCTGCGCAGTGTTAACAAGGCATGATGGATCCATGTTCTCATTCTGTTTACGGCAAATTCTGATTCTACCATTTGAATGTCTCAACAGAAATCGAGACTCATCAGACCAGACAACATTTTTCCAGTCTTCAAATTTTCCTGTCCAATTTTGGTGAGCTCGTGCAAATTGTAGCCTCTTTTTCCTATTTGTAGTGGAGATGAGTGGTACTCAGTGGGGTCTTCTGCTGTTGTAGCCCATCCGCCTCAAGGTTGTGCGTGTTGTGACTCCACAAATGCTTTGCTGCATACCTCGGTTGTAACGAGTGTTTTTTTCAGTCAAAGTTGCTCTTCTATCAGCTTGAATCAGTCGGCCCATTCACCTCTGACAAGGCATTTTCGCCCACAGGACTGCCGTATACTGGATGTTTTTCCCTTTTCACACCATTCTTTGTAAACCCTAGAAATGGTTGTGCGTGAAAATCCCAGTAACTGAGCAGATTGTGAAATACTCAGACTGGCCCGTCTGGCAGCAACAACCATGCCACGCTCAAAATTGCTTAAATCACCTTTCTTTCCCATTCTGACATTCAGTTTGGAGTTGAGGAGATTGTCTTGGCCAGGACCCTAAATGCATTGAAGCAACTGCCATGTGATTGGTGGATTAGATAATTGCATTAATGAGAAATTGAACAGGTGTCCCTAATAATCCTTTAGGTGAGTATATATATATATATATATATATATATATATATATATATATATATATATATATATATAAACACACACACACACACCCACACACAATATTATGTGGATAGCCAAGAACAATAGTCCACATTTAAACCCCAACTCTTATCCCCCACTTTTCACTAAAACTAGACTGTGGTTTCCCATCAAAGCAGAAATGTTCACATTCTCTAATTACACACCACTCATGTTTAATCATAGCCATACCTCTGCAGTTATTTATATATTTAAAAAGCAGAAAGAAGCTTTTCAGATTTTGAAAGTGCTCTTCAAAAGGCCCATTACACTATTGACCGAAGTCCTAAACTAATCAGTGAATGAGGCAGAACATAAACCGAGAGCTTATTAGATTTTAATAAATTTTTTCTCCACACCTAGATTGTATCCAAGATTATTAAACAATTGCATGTAGAGATCCTACCATCTAACAAATTTGTTGCTTAAGTGTTTCCTTCAGCTAAAGATTTGGAGACTATTTTGTATTACAACCTTTCAATTTTGATATATTTAACCAGGGATATAATATTGATATAATTAACCAATAAGACAGAGAGAGAGAGATTAAAGATGATTTTTTGTTATTTTTAGTCATGTTTATTTTACTTTTTTGCACTATATGTAAATACCACTTTATATATTTTAAACAATTTCCATAATTACTGCCCGAATAGTCAGTGCTTAGATAGATGAATATATTGAATTAATTTTCAAAATGTACATACAGTCTGTTGGCATCAAGTGGCGTATGATCCATATCCATATTATACTCAACCTTTTTCTACAAAAATCTGTTCTGATTGGTCAGGTTTTTTTTTTTTTTTTTTTTCCAACAAACTTTATACCATGTCCACATAGTTACTTGCACAATAAGGGAACATAGAAAATGGCATCAAACGATTGCAGGCAGGCTGGTCATTCTGCTGCCTGATGCATTATTGATCTGAGCACTTTCTAGAGCTGTGGGTAAAGAAGGCACAGAATCAAACTTATCTGAAACTGGACCAGAAAACATCAGTTTTAATTCCTTTCTGTAATGATTGCCTTAGGTCTTAAGTTTAAGCTGAGACTACTGAGAATAATATGTAAAGTTCCCTCCATAATTGAGGGTCATCATTTCAGTCACTGTCATAGTTTTGTTGCTTCACCAGATCTCTGTACTACTACTACTACAAATAATAATAATAATAATAATAATAATAATAAACAAATAAATAATTAATCTTCTATACAGCTTATCCTGTGTACAGGGATGCAGCGGCCTGGAGCCTATCCCAGGAGACTTTGGGCACAAGGCAATGTATGTCACGGGTGCTGTTTGCGGGACGAAGGAAAGGCATAATGGCAGAGATGATGTGAACAAAAGTCTTTTAATCAAACAAAGAAACAATGGGAACAAAAGGAACAGAACATGAACTTAAACCAGGGATAAACTAAACATGGAGCTACACAGACTAGGGGTTACAAACAGACTGAGAGACAGACAGGCTAGAAGGCAGACAAAGGCCAGGAGAACACAGAACCAGGGAGAACACAGGGCCAAGGAGAACACAGAGCCAAGGAGAACACAGAACTAGGAACACACAGAACTAGAAGAACACAGAGCTGAACAACAAACCAGAACAAACAGCAACTCTAAACGAACAGATGCAAGACAAGACTTAACAGGACTCAGGTACATTTATAACAAAACTAATGAGCAACCTCGGTTCAGGTGAGCGCCACATCACCTGACCGAGGTGCATTCTGGGGAATGAAGTCCAACAAACTACAAATGAAAACAAAAGAAAACAAAATGGAGTCTGTGGGCACTTTGGTGCCATCTAGTGGTATCCCCTGACAATGTACACCCTTGGTAATGGCAATTAGCATAATCTACATGTTTTACCCACCAAGCATGGGGAGAATATGCAAATCCATGCACACAGACCCAAGGCAGGAATCAAACCCTTGATCCTGGAGGGGCAAGGCCATAGTGACAACCACTATGCCACATGCCACAATAATAATAATAATAATAATAATAATAATAATAATAATAATAATTAATTATTATTATTATTATTATATATTATTATTATTATACATATATGAAGGAAAGAAAGAGAAAGTAAGATTCACCCATGGAATGAACTGGACAAACAAGTCTAAACCACGGACGCCTCACTCTGCAATCCTGCAATCCATTGCCAATAACCACATCATATCTCCAGAGGTTGGATGAAGTCATGCCATGAGGAGCCACGGCTACTCAGGTGGCAAATTTGTAAAATTATATAAAAGTTGGACATAATGGTTTGTGTTGTATTGTTAAGGCTGAAAAAAAGTATATTTACAGTAAGTTTAATAGAGCAGATTTTAAGTAATGAAACTAACAATAATCAGTAATTTAAGTGACATTTGAAAGTTGAGTTTAGTTAAGCATTTATTCCAATAATTCACAAAAGTCGTATGATTGTTTCCATCTTATTTAACTCCTTTGCACCAATCTTTGCAGGTTTTGTGTGCAGCAATGGCTTAAATTTGCAGGTGTAAAACTACTGTATATCTTGTACTTTAGCTATCCATGGTAACACAGTCAGCTGTCTGCTAACAATCTGCTGCCACTAGTGTTTGGTTGAAGGTGCCATATGGTTCAGTTTAAGTATTTAAAAAAAATGATGACTTTTTAACAGCCTTGAAGACAGGCTGGTTTCTGATGGGAATGGTCAGAGTGCATGAAGCTGATGATAAGACAGAGGCTAACTCAAGTAACCAGTCTTTACAACTGTAGTGAGCAGAGAAGTATGCATAAGAAATCATTCAGGTAGATGGGTTAAAAGCAGCAGAATACAACACTGGGATCCAATCCTATCAGCAAAAAAAAAAAAAAAAAAAAAAAAAATCCTGAGACAACAATGTGTCTGGTCTTTTGTTCAAGCATTAATTGTCTTGTTACAATGTATCTGTGTGCACAATAGCCTCAGATTCCTGCTGTCACCTGACTGACTGATTGGATGACGGCCTAAAAGTGTTCCTATTAACATGGCTGGTGTAATTGCCTTCTAAGTAGAGACTCAAGCGCAAGTGTGCAAATTTTCATTCTCAATGCCAACAATCCAATATCCACAATCGTTCCAAACTGTGGTTTAAATAGACAGATACCAGGCTGATAGAAACTGAAAAGCAAAAAAAAAAAAAAGAATACAAAAGTTAAATGATAAATGATGAAAGAATAAAAAGCGCTCACAAGTTGGCTTCGGACACATAACGACAGTGCATTGACCCTAGATACTGTAGGGTTTCCTGCTTTATAAAACACAATACAGTATAAGACTCTTGCTATATTCTGCATTCAACGTTACAGATTTTGCAATTACAAACGTTTTTTATTAGGCATATTTATTATAATAAAACAAATTTTATATATATATATTATTTTGTTTTGAAAAGTCATTCTGCCATTCTGTGTGTTGTTTTATGAAATAAAGAACTCTAATAACTCTATTATAACTTATTATACTGCACACCTTACTTTAAGTTCTATTATTATAAAATATTATTATTATATTATTTAATTTATTAATATATGCATTCTTCCATTTCACCTTCTTCTACTTTCCTCTTCTACCTCTACTTTTGTTTTAGCTATTAAGCAGTACCTATTTTCACAGTTTATACAGTTTATATTTATTTACAGATGTTTTAATAATACAGATGTCTACTCAAGCATTTTGCAATAACAGACTAATTCCATCTATCGTCATCCAGTTGTACTTTAAATATGTTTTTTTTTTGTATGTGCACTGATCTTTTTTTTTTTTTTTTTTTTCAAACTACTCTACATGCCTTAAATTGTCTTAGGTTGCCCTGTGAGGATACATAACGTTTTCAAAATTTTATTAAATTGAATCTTCATTGGTCTTCATTGCATAGTGATTATATCTGATTAAACTACAATTAAACATTTGTTATTCAAATATTCACAAGATGAATTTTTCCCCAAAAAACACACCTAGTTTTATAACAAACATCTACAGTACATGTTTTAAGAGAATAAAAACCTGTGTCTGAAAGTTTTAGCATCTAAACTGCTTCACATAAAACACTCCTACTGTAGTTTAACAATTGTATTTTACTTTATAGAGTATACAGGTCAAGAGTATAATATTGGGTCTTTGAAAGATGAAATAAGAATTTTTTATGTTTAGTAGACCTGAACATGATTAAATGGCATCTACGAGTAAAATAAGGAAATGTCTGTTTAATGTGAAAAATGGACATGTTTTTGTTATCTTGTTACAACCTATGTAATTTTTTTTAAATTATATATATACATATACACACACACATGAACAAAATTGTTGGTACCCTTCGTTCAATGACAGAAAAACTCACAATGGTCACAGAAATAACTTTAATCTGACAAAAGTAATAATAAATTCTATAAATTCTATGAAATTCTATAAAGAATTCTATGAATGTTAACCAATGAAAGTTAGACATTGCTTTTCAACCATGCTTCAACAAAATTATTTTAAAAAATGAACTCATGGTACAGGCCTGGACAAAACTGATGGTACCCCTAACTTAATAGTTTGTTGCACAACCTTTTGAGGCAATCACTGCAATCAAACGATTCCTGTAACTGTCAATGAGACTTCTGCACCTCTCTGCAGGTATTTTGGCCCACTCCTCATGAGCAAGCTGCTCCAGTTGTTTCCGGTTTTGAAGGGTGCCTTCAATAGGATTGAGGTCAGGGCTCATAGAAGGTCACTTTAGAATAGTCCAATGTTTTCCTCTTAGCCATTCTTGGGTGTTTTTAGCTGTGTGTTTTGGGTCATTGTCCTGTTGCAAGACTCATGACTGAGACCCAGCTTTCTGACACTGGCCAGCACATTTCTCTCTAGAATCCCTTGATAGTCTTGGGATTTCATTGTACCCTGCACAGATTCAAGACACCCTGTGCCAGATGCAGCAAAGCAGCCCCAGAACATAACAGAGCCTCCTCCATGTTTCACAGTAGGGACAGTGTTCTTTTCTTTATATGCTTCATTTTTCTGTCTGTGAACATAGAGCTGATGTGCCTTGTCAAAAAGTTCCATTTTTGTCTCATCTGTCCATAGGACATTCTCCCAGAAGCTTTGTGGCTTGTCACCATGTAGTTTGGCATATTCCAGTCTGGCTTTTTATGATTTGTTTTCAACAATGGTGTCCTCCTTGGTCGTCTCCCATGTAGTCCACTTTGTCTCAAACAAGGACGGATGGTGCGATCTGACACTGATGTTCCTTGAGCATGAAGTTCACCTTGGATCTCTTTAAAAGTCTTTCTGGGCTCTTTTGTTACCATTCAGATTATCCGTCTCTTTGATTCGTCATGAATTTTCCTCATGCGGCCACATCCAGGGAGGTTGGCTACAGTCCCATGGATCTTAAATTTCTGAATAATATGTGCAACTGTAGTCACAGGAACATCTAGCTGCTTGGAAATGGTCTTATAGCCTTTACCTTTAACATGCTTGTCTATAATTTTCTTTTGAATCTCCTGAGACAACTCTTTCCTTGGCTTCCTCTGGTCCATGTTGAGTGTGGTACATACCATGTCACCAAACAACACAGTGACTACCTGGAGCCCTATATATAGGCCCACTGACTGATTACAAGATTGTAGACACCTGTGATGCTAATTAGTGGACACACCTTGAATTAACATGTCCCTTTGGTCACATTATTTTCAGTATTTTCTAGGGGTACCATCATTTTTGTCCAGGCCTGTTCCATGAGTTTATTTTTTTTTAAATAATTCTGTTGAAGCATGGTTGAAAACCAATGAAAGAATGTCTGACTTTCATTGGTTAACATTCATAGAATTTAAAAGTTAATAAATTGATTCCCCTGCCGTGCTTGTATAATGGGCAAGGACAGTAGTCCAATTAAATGACCTAGTCATGTTATAACCATACTTAACTGTGTATGTGAACATACTAAGCTACACACGCTTTATTGAAAGTTATCTGCTCAAAGCTTTCAATGGGCCATGAGTCATCAGGTATGGCTTGATCGAAGATCAGTACATGTCACGGGCTGAGATCAGTGCTTTGTACAGTTGGTCATGTGTCTGATAACTGTTAGGGATTCATCACAGAGTCTCAAAAGCGAAGTATAATAGTGCATGTCAGAACTATGGCCTTCAATTTTTCAAGTGTAATATAGAAGAATAGCAGGTTCTAACACAGCATGTGCCTCATATCATCAGACCCAGGAAGGACACTGTGCAATGGGTTATATGATGAACATGACAGCTGCATTGTTGTGACAGACACTGTAATGCCTGCCATGTATATAGCCTTGAGGATGCAAATTCATGCAAAATTTCACACACATTTTTTTTTTTTTACTTCAAAAACAATTTGCAGAACATAGCTATATTAAACTTCTAAACATGAACAATTTCTCAGCTACATCAATTGAATTCATTATTGGTCTAAACTAGACCCCCTGTGGATCTTTTCCTGACGTGATGAGTGAGATAGGGAACTGCAGTTCAAAACAGAAGTGCCTTTCACAAATCAGGGAACTGTTGTTTATTGTTGACAGACACATTCTCTTTCATCATTTTTGGATTTGTTACATTTTAGAAAGATCAAAGGTGTGTTCTGGATGCACATAACCTCAGGATCAGATTCGACTGCAAAGCTGGAAGGAAGTGTTTACTTTAGTTAAGATTTCCCAACAATGCAGAATGCTCATTTAAATTGCTTTTAATTATGTTTTTTTTAAATGATTAAAATGCTTATTTTGGAAGATCCCAGTATATGTATTCATTCCAGTACATACAGCACATTCTGCAGTAGTTCTATAAATAAAAGCATACAGTAATTCTTTATGTTTTGTGTTAAAACATCTATGGTAAAAACATTTTTCCATTTTATTTTAGAGCTCTTTAAGTCAGTGTTTAGGTTCTGCTACTCGAGAAATCACTGACTATCATGTGGATTTAAAAATAAATAAATAAATAAATAAATAAATGTATAAATAAATCAATATGATAAATAAATAAACTACACCTCCAAATTTACATTATATGCTTAGAACATGTTGATTTCTGTTAATTGCAATAAATAAATAAATAAATAAATAAATAAATTCCCTATGATAGAGCTGAAATGCACACCTCTCCAACATAAATATGCCGCAAGATTGCAACGAGGTCAAATATACTTTCAATCAGCTTGTATAGTGTCTCTATATTACAGCATCAATCATCTGGCAGCCAACATAGACTGGCATGGCTTCTTTCTCTCCTGTCGCCTGAGGTATTGGTAGAATGATGAAGCAGTCCACAGGCATGGTCATTCAATTACGCATAGGGCTGTTGTTTCACCAGAAATAAAGTGAGTGAAGGCTCCATGTCTTAGTCTACTATTACCTCTGTCACTCCTGTAGTTTAATATCACAATACAAACAGCACCATTTCAAGTGATGCTCAAATCCTTCCAGAGGAATTCTTGTAACCACAGTTTTTGTGTCAAGGCAAATAAATATGCTTTATAACAAAAATCTTAATTGGCTTCTCCCTAGATGAGAGGTATTCTGTTCAGAGCTAACAATTACCATACACCAATCATGCCAATACATGAGCCATTTAAGGGGAACCTGTTAGAATTAACATGCTATTCCTAATACCTAATCTTAATTGCACCTGTGTAGGAACAATTCACAAAACGTTTTAGTGCTAAAAGCAGGTCCAAAGAATTAAACACTTTCTGACAGCAATTTAAGAATGTTAAGTTAATATGTTTGATTGATTTATTTATATATATTATTATATATAATATTTGAATGATTTTTGAGTTGTAGGAAGGTGGCGCAGCGGCCTAGTGGTTAGCACTGTCGCCTTACACCTCCGGGGTCTAGGTTCGATTCCTGGCCAGGTTCGTTTCCTGCCTCTGTGTGCATGGAGTTTGCATGTTCTCTCCTGCATGTTCTTGGTAGGTTTTCTCCAGGTACTCCAGTTTCCTCCCACAATAGGTTAGGCTAATTGGCGTAGTGTGTGAATGAGTGTGAGTGTGTCCAAGGTGTACCTCGCTACATGCCCCAAGTTTCCTGGGATAAGCTCCAGGCCCACGTGACCCTGTATACAGGATAAAGCGGTTATAGACGATAAGTGAGTGAGTTGTAAGAGCAGTATCTAATTTATTAAGTGATCAGCATACTGCTAAAAACTATATAGTCCCATTTGAAAACTGTATGCTATAATTTTCTTGGCCCTTTAAAACAGGTCTTTAAAAAAAAAAAAGTTTCAATATTAAGAATTCCATTCTTATAAGCATGACTTAATTCCTATCATACAAGTTCCTGAACTTTTGTTGAAAGAGCAGTAGATTGAGCAGGAGAGAGTTGGATTGTGTCTAATATTCGAAATAAACAAGATTACATATGCTGCGGAGCTTCATAAATAATCCTTTATGCCTCTGCTTACTAGCACTGTCATGACATTACTTTGAAGCCTCACTTCTCTGACATTTACATTTCAGTACATACTGTAGCATATTCCTGTTTAACAACCTTAGTCCAGTTTCATGTTATTGAGGTCTATGTAATCTATAATAGGCTGTTTGCTTATATATCAGACCTCTGCCTGGGCTTGGTGCTGTCCTCTATAAATATTTCACTAAACATGTGTTCTAGTTCCCTAAGTGCTGTTAATGGAAAGGGTTGTTTTTAACATGGGTCCTGGTGACATGCCCATTAGTTTCAAATATGCATAAAAGGTTTTGTATCAGTGTTTTATAAAGGAAATGATCAACAAAACTTTCAAATAAACCTCATAAAACAAAATAGTTTCTTGTTTTTTTTTTTTATTATTATTATTATTATTATTATTATTATTATATCACAGGTATACTACATAATCAAAGGTTTATTTAAAATTTTTAATATTCTATGAGGTTGCATACAGTAACTTATAGTACATACTGTATTTCTGTGCTTCTGTGGTGTGTAATGTAACATAATAGTGTCAGGCTTTGAGTAGATGCCATGCCTTGGCTGGGGTGTGTGCCATTGCAAAAAAAGAAAGTGACCAGGGGCCTCTCTTTGCATTTTCACCCTCATTAAGATAGGCTTACTTTGAGGGTTTGCCCCACATTCTCGAACTATTTGTAAGAATGCACCCATATTAAAATTGTGACACCCCGTGCTTTAAATCACCTACATATTGATTTTGCATTAGACAGGAAATTTAAGTACAGAACTGTACAGAACTGTCATAACCAACTGTTATAAAGTTTTGATTTGCTATGAACAGTCAAGGTTTTTCAAGAGCTGCTATGTTTTCTTTTGGGTTCACAATACATGGGTTTCAGTGTTTTGGATACCTATGATGGAAAAATTATGAACTTCCCAATCACTTCCATAACGAACATCACCATATGCAGGGTAGTCTATTGGACATGAAATAAAATAAAAACTAAGGAAAAGCAATTACTTGGTGCACACATGTCTTTGGGCTGTGGGAGGAAACCGAAGTACCCGGAGGAAACTCACCAAGCACGGGGAGAACATGCAAACTCCATGCATACAGAGACGGGAATCGAGCCTGGCCGGGAATCCAACACGGACCCTGGAGGTGCAAGGCGATAGTGCTAACCACTACACCACCTTGCCGCCCACTGACCAACACTAAACAAGGAAGTTGCATGCTTGAACTCTCCTCCAATAACTTAAGAAATGCTACAATGCTTTTTATAGTCAGTGACTTCAGTGACGCTGAGGAATTCTGCAAAGTGCTGTATAAAAACCCAGACAAACTTCCTGATGAAGGCCCTGCACTTAATTTTCAATGATGATGATGATGATGATGATGATGAGAACAAGTAGTACTATTCCCCCTTAAAAATTTTATTCACAAAGGAAGATCTTTTCCTCCTTAAGAACTGCACTTTATTATTTAACTTTAACATCTTGCATGTCATCATTTTCATTTAAATTTATGGGCAAATGTTCAGGTGTTCTACAAGATTGAAAATGATCTAAGGGATTTTAAAATGATTTTTCTGAATGTAAAAAAATAAAAACTGTATTTTTTGCTTTTTTCCCCCTGATCCAAATGATGATCCAATTGTCTATAAACTGAATTGTCTATAAATCGTTTCATATGAAACAATGTACTTTTCATAATATACAGAAACAGAATCAATATTAAATATTTCTAAGTTTAAATATCGACAAATATTAAAATGAGATATTTCGAAAAAACAGGTTGTGTCTATGTACTGTATATCATGTCATTAGTTTAAGCAATTTCATTCATTTAATGCAGGTCTGTGCTGCATGGGTAAAGTTTTAGCGTTATAAATCTGTTTCTCTCAAGCCCATGTCTGTAACTTGGTGCATATTCTCATCAGCATGTGTATCATTTATCTGTTATAGAGCTACAGTATAGCAGTGGTACATTTTAAGCTATTGACGAAATTTATTCATTTGCAGAACATAATATCTGCCACCTACTTTAAAGCAATTTTAAGGAAAAAAATTGTAAAAACCTGTGACAAAACATTTTATGTAGATCATTTATTTAGCATAAAAGGTATTGAACATAAAAAGTACAGCAAAAATCCTGGAGGAGTGACAACAACTTAATTGTTGGTTATTATAAAAACTTGCTGTGTAGTAAATCTTTTCTTTGCTCAGACTGAAAATATGTGCTTGCTACTATGCTAACACACTAATATGCTAGTCCACTAAGATTAAAGTTAGGCAGTATGAATATAGCAAGTTAATGAACTTCCAGAGACAGGAATGTGGAATGTTTATTACACCCAAGTTTATATATATATATATATATATATATATATATATATATATATATATATATATATATATATATATATATATATATATATAATGAACAGTGGTATTAAATGTATTATTCTTGATGTAAATGTATTAATTTGAGAGCCATATTGAATGAAAGATGGTATGCTATTTTCTTAAACTCTTTAGAAAATGCCAGCTTATGTCTGGGCCTGTGCTTAGATGGGGTTTTTGAAGGTGGTAATGCAATTTACCACATTTTTGGACCGAAATGAGTTTAAAATACCAATCAGCAGATTTTGAATGTCAAAACCACTTTTGGCTATTCCACTCACATCTGTGCAGTATTAATTTATAGCCACTAAAAGAACAACAGGTCCCAAATGGGGAGGGGAAAACAGGCTCGTGCCCAAACAAATAAGCAGTATGCTGGCATTGGAAATCGAATTACGCTTGGACTGGCATGAAAACAGCCCGGTGACCAAAGCTCAGGACCAAACGCAGACATCTGGTGCTGGGAGGCACCGACCCTACCTGTGGACCAGCATGATGTCCACGAGTGTGTGTAGAACCTTTTGAAAATAAAAGCAGTATACTTTAACTTTCATGTCAGGCAGTCATTCATTTTTGATAAACAGAAAGTCAACATGAGTCCTCTGTGTGATCAAATCCAATTTATCACACTGTATAAATTTTGGATGCACAGCACTATATCGCAAGCTGAATAACTTAAGCTGGTTTTAAATTTATGTCAAACTTTGCTTTTGTCTGTGTTTGGTCGCAGTGGGATACAAGGCACTTTTGTAGGAGTAAGACAGAGAACGGGTCTGTGGTGCTTCAATAAGCAGCATGCGTAGCTAGTACAATTTAGTGTGAAATGGGCAAACGGCAAGGAAATGGCATAGTTTTGCTTCTGGCACAGTTTGAAACCAGCCATGTGAGTTGTAGAGCATCTACATCTACTGTTTTGATAGAGACATCTATCAAACGACAGCATTTATTTACACATTGGAAAATGTCTCACTGTAAAGAATCAAATTCCTACGACAAGGATTGTTTTTTTTGTTGTTTTTTTTTGCTCCATACGAGATGGAATTTGATAAGAATTTATCTTTGTGGTAACTTTCTGTGGTAATGAAGGATATCATCTGCTCTTCTGCTAGCGTATTTAACCTCTCTAAAACAGCATAAAAAAAAAAAAACAAAGAAAAAATGGATTGCACTCCTATCCTTTTTCAGATATCAAGAGAAAGCATGTGGTAGTTGAGAAAATGTGACATGATTAATAGATGCAATTTATATGCATGGACTGTAGTGCCATAACTTCAGTTATATGTAGGTTATACGTTATACGAGTGTCAGCTGCTCCTGGTTTCACATGAAACACTTTACAATATTAAAATAAAGTCTAGAATTAGCAGTTGTCAGGAATTAAGTATACGCAATAATCTGTACACCCTCAAGCCTTGCACTGAGCAAACTGCTAATAAAATACAGTTTCCCTTAAAATTTCTGAAGGGGCCCCAAGTAAAGGCTATGCACTGAATATGCTCAATGTATATAGTTTTAATTATCACAAGAACTCTGGATGGAAATGCAACAGCTGTAGGCTCCTTTGTCATCTATTTTCTTTGATCGTTTTGTAGTTTTATTATAATATCATGTAACCATAACTAGTTCCTACATTCATAATTTTTTTTTTCTTCATGTTAATCAGTCAGTGAGTCAGTCCTTGTGAGACTGGACAGAAAATGGAACATTAATTAGTGGAAGGAAAACCTCATAGAACACAGAGAAAGAGAGAGAGAGAGAGAGAGAGAGAGAGATGCAAAACTTGATACACTCACTTTATAACTCAAGATGATGAATAAACCCATAACTCTGTAGCTAGGAAGTGACCATCCTATTCACCGTGACACCATGCTGACTATATTTAGGTTACTGTATGTTTAAAATTTTTCTGATCTACTTAGATTTTCAAACATCAGTCTCTTAAGATTACACAGAAACAACACTGTCTGTGAGTGGGACTTCGGAAGACTATAGTAAGCTACAAGAAAAGATTCTTTTTTTTTTTTTTTTGATTTTTCCCCGATTTAGTCGTGTCCAATTCCTCCCCGTCATTAGGGGGCTCCCACATTAAGGCTACTACTACCACTCAGCCGGGAGGGCCGAAGACTATCACGTGTTTCCTCCGAACCACGTGACGCCAGCCGACCGCATCTTTTCGAACTGCCAATCAGCTCTCTCTACACCTCCGGCTGCGAGAGGTTACAGCACCACCCAGGATTCGAACTAGCGATCTCCGGATGATAGGGCGAGCGCTTTAACCACTGCGCCACTCGGAGGCCCCAAAAAAAGATTCTGAGTCACCTACCAATTATTGGTTTGTTGACAAGGCAGCCCTGGCTAATAAAATGGTCTGTATAAGTATTTAAATACTTATTTAATACCAGCAGCAAACACAACCTACCTTGGACATGAACCAACTCAGTGTACCCAGGGTTTTAATTAACTAATTAACTAATTAATTATAATGTGTGATGTTGAAATAGTTGTTTCATTACAGTAATCACTACTTTTGCACATTTTATATACAACAGCGACCATCACTTGTAACCTTGTGTAGTTTCAAAAATTCAGTCAATTATAACCTTAAAATGTTAGTTCCAAAAGAGGGTTTGGTTTTGTACTGTAGTTGAGTGCAATAATGTGGCATCTGTGGATTTTCTCATTAAAGTAAATGTTTGTTTTCTTGTTTTTGTCCTCATACGACAGTAGCTCTAGTCTCATTTCAACCCATCCCTGCAGTGCAAATGTCATTGAACGAGGCCTAATGGTCAGAAAACCCGGCCTGAGTCTAATTACCTCTGACAGACTTTATGCCCAAGCTTTAATGTCCGTGCAAATGAGTGTAATGTTGAGAGATGGATGGGTGTTATGTTCTCCCCACACCAGGTCGGGCAGTAAGATTGCATCTCTGATACCATCCTCCATCTCACGGACTGTGACATCTCTCCAATCAATACGGCTCCCAGATGCACCGTCCTTCAAACTGGCTTGCTGAGCAATATGTCCAAAGAGTTGGGAGCCAGAATGGGATAGGGGCTGGATACTATTCACCCACAACCCATACCCCACAATATAACAGCTCCACATGGATCACTTAATATAGCCAAGGAAGACAGTTTGTAAGTAAAGACTTTCCTCACTCTCACCGAACCTGTCCAATTCTTCCATCTTTTCCGTCAACTTGACATCTTGTGATCTACAGGAGACATTCTGGAGTTCAAGCTATGACCTGAACTCTGTAAGACCCCATCTTCATCACCTGCTTCCTCTACATTTTTTCCCCCCACTTAATCCTGTCTCTTTTCCAGCTCGCACAGCAGGTTCTCTTTCACACTATTGTCTCACATTCTCACTGTTAAATATATTAATGTGGCTTATTTTATGACCAAAATGACTGCTTGTCATTGCCTTTATAAATGTATGCAGAAGCATGGCTTTTATGTGTGAAATCTATTTAAACCTTTTAATCATTTCTCTTTCAATTATTTATGTTTTTTTTTTTTTTACACACACATATATCGTCTATACTGCTTTATCCTGTATACAGATCATATTGAGATGTGTCCGCTACTTACAGTATGTTTAAGACTCAAATTTTTGTCCAAACTTTTGACTGGCACTATACAAGACTACATTAATTACTGTGTTTCAACAATGAAATTGATTATCATTAGCACCTGCTTGGTATAACTGCACAGTAAAAACTCCACCAAATAAATGAGAAATGTTGAATGAATTAATATTGTATTGTTGGTCCAACTTCCTACAGTGGTATTTGTTGAGACCACAGGTAACATTGTGTTTTTGAAAACTTTCCCAAAAGGACTGGACGGACACCTATGAAGCTATCCAAACAATCTTTGTTGGACTTGGAGAGACACGCACTCCTTAGACTCACATTTTGAGAAACAAACTCTTTCTGCCATAGACTTTTTTGTCTGACTCATTAAAAAAGTAATCTTTGCTAGTTTTTTAAAATGGTTGTGATATTATAGTATAAAAGAATCAATAAGATACTGATAAGATTCAAGGATTTTATTGACCTTTAAACAAAATAATACCCGTTTTCTTGCAGATCAACTTATATATATAAAATTTTGAGGTATTGTTTGTGTGTGTGTGTGTGTGTGTGTGTGTGTGTGTGTGTGTGTGTGTGTGTGTGTGTGTAGCCCGGCGAAATTGAACCAGCACAGGACACAAAAATGTCTTTTGTAGTTTTTTATTCTGAAAATAAAGATTGAGGGTCAATAAAAATAAGCACCCAACACGTTCCATGTTCTTCAATTAGTTCAACCTGAGAGGCTGTGCACCTGAGCCTCAGCTTCTAGTTAAATTAAATTTAAGATTAAGAACTAACCAAAAGTGCTAGTACCACACTCTTAAACATTGTTAACAAATATATTTTGATGTAACAAGCACACTTTACAACATATTTACCCGAATGAAACAATCAAATGCACCTAAACATAAGGTGGTTTTATTGCTGCAGCCGACGGTCTGATTTTCTGTTTTTTTCACCGTTATCCCTCCATATCCCCAAGGGTGCCCCCAAATGGCAGTGCCATCTCGTGGCGTACATAAACATTGCATGTACTACTCCCACCTGGCTATATATAGTATTTCTACATCTACATCTAGGCATTTTGGCAGATGCCCTTATCCAGAGCGGCTTACTTTTTAATTTTTAAATTATTTTTTTTTTTGTTTTTTTTTTTAAATCTCATTATATCATCTGAGCAGTTGAGGTTAAGGGCCTTGCTTAAGGGCCAAACAGGGACAACTTGGTGGTAGTGGGACTTGAACCTGGGACCTTCCGAACCGTAGTCCAATGCCTTAACCACTGATATACATTTGTTTATATATACATATTTATATATATATAAACAGTTACGTGAGCCAACTACATCAATGGGCTACCATGGGATACAACTTCCATTTTGAGTAGATTAAAAGTTGGACTAAGTCAACCCTAGAGAAATGGTTAAATTAATGAATTGAGTCCACAACCAAATACTATTTGAGCTGACTTAAATATTTGAATAATAAGTTCATCTAAACAGCAATGTAAAATTGGCCAGCAAAAGTTGAGTAAACTTTAAAAAAAGTATCAACTTGGGCAACTTGTTACTAAACTTTTTTTTTTTTTACATTGAGGTGGTTTTTTTAACAGTGTGGTTAATCGTACTGTATGCCTGAACCTAATTTTACAATATCCCTGACTCAAAGTGTGCAAGTGGAAGAATTGGTGCTGGTTTGAATCCCAAGGGGATTCAGTCCAAATATGGATTTGACTAAAATTTTTATTATGTTTGCTATATTTGCATTTTTTTAATTGATAAAGTTTTATATACCCATTGGTAAAAAGTAACCATTGATACAGGATGCACTGGTCACCATCTACTATGTGATTACGTCCCATTACACGGAATTATGCAACTGGGCTGCAGAATATGGCATTTGTTCTTGAAATGGCTTACATTCCATTCTTATTGCTACAATCAGGCACCCCACTTCTGGAGAGCTATCCTTTGTTTCAGTGATAGTTTTTTTTTTTTACAAGGCCAGGCTTCTAGCTTGATGCCTGATTGTACATTATTTGACCAAATCACAAGGTCCAAACAGTAGCACTGGGCCTCGAAATGTAGACCTTCTGATCAGCAGTCCAGCACTTTACCAACCAAGCAACCCTGCCCCAAGCAGATCGACTATCCCAAGTTACCTGTGCTTTTGGATTTGACCACACATCAACTAAGATCTGTGACCGAAGAACAAGAACTTCTAAAAGCAAGACACCTTCATACAGTACATTGATCATATTTGTGCTAAAAGTTTAAGTGTCTGCCACGAGAGCACATCACTGCATACTATCTGACATTTCTCTGGGACTCCATAAATGTATGATTTCAGTGGCAAAAGAATGAGATAAGGTGTAGTGCTGCCAGAGTGCACTGGAAAGATGCTGTGGTTGAAATTTGTATAAAAGTAAAGATCTGGCAAAAAAGATAACCGATAAAAAAACTAATGGAATGGTCTAATACACTTGATTGATTCGATTGATTAACATCATCGGTACGTTAAAAACAAAACTGAAAGAAACAAAGAATGTGAACCAAAGAGGAGGCTGAAAATGTGCCATTTTTAAGGGAGCTTGGATGCAACATGCTATTTTTTGTTTTATACACGAAGCTCCATAAGCTCCTAAGGGGTTTAAAGAATTAGTCTGGACTGATGTCAGATGTAGGTCACTATATACTGTATGTATTTTATTGTGATTAACATGCAAATGACTCATCCTCTCTGAAGTTGTGGCAAATGTTCCCTCATGTACAGTAGTGGTAGGACCCTGTATGTACTTACTGTATTTACTCAGGGCATTTCCTTAGGTCTTCTAATACCTCTTTTGTTCTGTGAATAAACCTGAGAACATTCCATGACTCTATCGTGTGAGTGACATCTAAGGATGAGATGATTTCTCAAACCAGGATTATTTATTATTCTTTTTTTTTTTTTTTTTTTTTTTAGTCATTCTGATCTAATCTTATTATTTACAGTACTTGAATGGTGGTTACTGATTGGGTATATTATTTATTTTTTGTTCATGTTTTTAAATTCTGGAATCATGCTAGATTTCTTTTGTTCCTGAGATGTGTTGCTTGTTACTGTAAGGAACACATATGTAATGCTAGACAACCGCGTCATTAAAATGAGTGAAATACACTATGTTGCCCTTTTTCTTTTGTGCAACCCCCCCTCCTCCAAAGAAGCAGCTAATTTGTCATACACAACTTTTTACAACAGCATCCTCATTATTGCACGTCAATTCTTTCTCTCTCTTGGATTTCTTGACCATGGTGTGCTTTTCTCACCTTCTTCTTTTTTAATCTTTCTTTCTCACACTATCTCTACTAACTCTACTGCTTTTCATCAGTTAAGTAATTAGAATAGACATAGCTGAAAGAGAAAATGTTGAGGTTACTTTAGTTTTAAAGTGAAGTGCGACTTAAAAAGTATACAGTATATCGTACATGAATAGTGGAGAGTTCTCATTCAGTCATAGTCTATACCGGTTTATCCTGTGTAAAGGGTTGTGGGGGACCTGGATCCTACACACACAAACGGTGAGTTTACACGCCATATAAATATTAATGTAATATAAAATACCACAAACTGAAGCAATAAAAATATAGATCTTCCTCCTTTAGTTTTTGCTTTAAATACACTGCCAATCAAGTGGAGCATATCATGCTAACCTAACTCCCTTTAAAGACCATACACATACAGTATTAGTTAATCCCTGTGTCTAGCCTTAAGGCAATACATTATTTAATGCACACTTTGCTAGAGAGGAAGCAGATTTATATTACCACAAATGGCTCTTTGTAGCACCATTTACTATGACTTGATTGTGGTTTAGTGCCATGGTCCAGTTCATTTCTCCATATGGTGATTTTCTGAGCTTTTCAAAATTGCAATCTGTTAAAATGAAGAACATGCTCATTTTTTTAAAAAAAAAAACGCCACCTTCCTTTCAATAACTATTGGTATTTGTTGTTGCATCTGAATTTCCATGATTATTCTAGAATCCAAGTGATCTACAAGGTTATCATAGGACACTGCCAGTCATGAAGCAACATAAATGCAAAGATTTAAATAAAAATACTACTAATCAGTAGTCAAATTCAGAAACGACACTATTTAAGAGACATACAATACTGTACATACTAGACTGTCACACGTAGTTACCCCGTGTACTGTTTCCTGCTTGGCTGGTGACTTAAACTGGTTTCAGTTTCTAGAGGCGTGACAAATTTGTTTCTGTCTACATTTCTGTCCTCTTGTGAAGGCCCCAAAGAAAGTGACTGTCCTTTTGAGTGCCTCAGAAAATTTGCACTCTTGACATGGACTTACATTTATTACTAACCAAAGATATGAATCGCATGCGTGCAGGATGGCTGCAAAACAAAATAAAAATCCAGGATATGCACTGAGCAAATAAAAAGTTAACTGACATCTACCACCTGTCTAAATCCTTCCTCACGAAATCCCTAGTGTTACAAGTGTGTCTAAATCCAGGAGAATAAAGATGGTACACCCCATTGGGTCCTTGTCATTGCCCAAACTTATCAAGACACTTGCCAGTATCCACACGAGTCAACACCAAGAGCTCCTTCACTTTTGGGGCAAGGCAGGAGGAGTGCTTCCAGGCCCAGAGTCACATACAGTAGAAGGACCAGTGAGTGTCTGGAGCTTGGTGCAGACTGGGGGTCCTCCAGCTGGAGATGTGATGGTTGTTGCAATCACACTCTATGTCATTATGGCCAAGATGTTCTGCATCACAGTATTCTGCATGCATGGCCACTTGTTTGTGTTCCCTCCCTCCTTCAAAGTATTCTTCCCATTCCTCTCCTTGTCTCAGCTCCTTAGAAACATGGGTCCATCTTTACAAATCAGTTCCCTGTATCCTGTTTTTGTGCCTCCATTCGCTTCCCATTCTGGATCCTTTTTATTTTAACCCCCTCTGTCTTCACAGGTGGAACACAACATGCCCACCAGGTCAGAGGTAAAGCCTTGGCAGGACTGGTGTCATGGCAGGAAAGGTAGGGAATTCTGGGATCAGTGGCCACAGTGAAGCGGGAACACTGATGCAGATCCTCGATGTGCCCCACAAACTTTTGCTAATTGACCAGGAACATTCCATGTGACAGTGAGTATGCATATCAGGCCTTGGTGCACTTGGGGTGCAAATGGTAAAGCTAATATGTGCACATGGATAGCCACAAATATCCACTTGTTCCTACTACCATTAAATTCAGGGTAATATAAGGGCGTAGCAAAAGCAAAAGTGCTCACATTCTTACCCATGCCAAACTTCAAATTACACATCAAGTGGCAAGGACTCATGCGGCAAGTTGTAGATGTTGACTATGAAGTCAAATGAACAAATAAAAGTAAAAATAAAAAAATAAAAAAATCTCTTTTAAAAATAGAGATTTCTCTCTCTCTCTCTCTCTCTCTCTCTCTATATATATATATATATATATATATATATATATATATATTTGTTTTTTTCAGAATTCTGCCCACAAGACCCACTGTACGTGTTGAAAGCATCTTTCTCTACATGAAAACGCAAAATGCCCTGTTATGTCCTGTCAGGAGCATCCCTAAACAACAGTGGGACAATCAGAAGCTTAGACAAAACGTCATTACTGATTCCGCCATGTAGACGCCTGAATGGGTCTCGTCCAAAACCGCCGGCACTATCTGCTGGGTCTGCGTCTTTGGAGTTTTGTATGTAGCAGCATTTTATGTACTCTAAGTCTGCCATTGTACAAAATATCCTCATAAACAAAGACATCAAATCAAAGCGACTGGCACACAGACAATGACACTGTCGGCACACAAGGTGACGTTACAACAAAATATCCATTTCCCCTAGCCACACACCACTTTTTTTTTTTTCACTTTCCAAAAGCCCATTGGACTAATCCTGGTCCCCTGTGGAGAATATTTCTTACCATATATTTCTTCCTTTCCCAGTTGCAAAAGACATTTTCCAATGTGTTTTTAGCTTTACCCAGTTATATTCACCTCCTAAAGCATCACATTGACTAACACGTCAATGGCATCTTGGCTAAAAATGTAACACAAAAAATTTAACTTGTGTTGTCTGCAGGATGGTGAGGTGAAATTTGCCAACCAATGAAAGTCTCACAGCCCCATCCCTTTGACATGCATTGTGGAGATGTCCACTGAATGCACAGCGAGTTTTCCTTTTCCTTTATGAGCAAGTAGCGGTAAGATATGTGGGCATGCTGACTGTAGGCTTGCTGTGACACAGTGACTGGAGCATCCCAGAGGCCTTGGTGGCCAAGGCCAATTGGTACGTCAATGCAATGTCTAATTTTGACACATTCACAATGCCCTGTATAAATGAACTGCTCTAATCAGTTAGAGATAGCTTATTTTTATTCAACTCACAGCTACCGCCTATCTCCACCCTTGTTCCCTCATGTTACAGTTTATTTTATACTTCTCTTGAGTCACGGTTACTGCCTGAAACAGAAAGGCACTGGTGATGTCATGGTGCAAAATGAAGTGCAAAATATCTAAAAAAGGAAAATATCTAAAAGGTCTTTTTACAACATCATAGTAAAAAGATGCAAACAGCAGCTGTAATCTCTTGCCCTCTGCTAATGTTTAGGTGAGGAAATGAGACATTATTGAGTAGAATCAATGCTCTAAATGGTTAGCTGTAAAAATTGACCAAGGACATCAATTTGTACTATACTGATCACTGGAACACTTTCCTTTATTCAGCATTCAATTTGCTAGGTAAAAAGCGTGTGAAGGTATAAGACATCAAGGAATAAATAGCAAATCTTATACAACCTGTTTTTTAACACGTATAAATTGTCCTTTAATTAATTAAACAAAGTGGTGAACCTGGTGAACACATACTGTAGGTTGCCATAGCAGCATCAGAGGAATCATTTGAATCCCATCCACTTTAATAGTGTACACCTGCACATTCAGTTATCTAATTATCCTGTAAGTTTCTCAGTCCATCATGTTGTCACACATTTCCAGTCATGCACTATGTCCATTCAGATCGCACCATGCTCTTACCTTACTCTTATCATTCAGCAGGTTGGTATAAATACTGGAACATGTGAGTGCTTTTCATCATCATGACGTGATGGTGTGAAGAATTGGATGCATAAAGTATGAATAAAGTATACATTCTCTGAACATGACATAGATGGGTTGATAATCTGCTGTAGAAATGCTATAAAGGTGGTTATCACCAACATAATTTGAAAACATAATTTGAACTTAATGTAGTCTTTTAAGATATGGACCTACCATGATATTAGCACAAGCCTGAAGAGGTCATTGTGAGAACGTCTCTTTTGGTCTTCGTCTATTCGTCTACAGTCAGGGAACCCCCCCCCCAAGTCTCCAGTGGCTTCAGATCTTTTGATTCGTTGTTCCCCAAGAGGCTTGGGAGTTTTTTTTTTTTTTTTTTTTTAACACTACGTTCAAGTACACCTTGTGAAACATCACCTAGAGCACAAAATGTCTACTACTCAAAAGAGAATGTTTCTCCTTCAGAGACTGAATTCTCCTGCTTGTGCCCAGTGCCAATCGCAAGTTCTTGGCCCACAGCCAGGGTCCATACATCATCACTGAGAAACTGGAACCGGTGACTTTCGCCTCCAACAATTGGGTAAGAAGAAAGACTCACAACTGTACTATTAATGTTAAGTTCCACCTGGGGATAACAGATGCTCAGCACTGGGGGGATTCCATTGGCAGGGGATTCCTGAAGGCTCAAGAAAAGATGGTAGAGGTACATAAAAAAGAAAGGCAGGCAGGAACATTTCTTGATTGGAGGCGTGGTATAGAAGATTTCTCAGTTATTTTCCATAGCCTCTCCCTCACTAGGAAGGGTGTGTTGGATAAAGGCCACAGAGTGGTCATTTAAGACTCTCAAACAGGCTCTCACAAGCTTCTTTGTGCTAAATAACTGGACCTTCTGCTGATTTTACTGATTCGACTCAGATGATGACTACTGCTCATCACTCCCACCAGCTGATCCCAGTGCTTTGAGTCAACAACTACACCACCCTGGAGACAGCCTTGGCACTGACCTCAGCTCTGCCATGCTCAGCCTGCTCTGCCATCTCTGGGACACTACTTTCCACACTCTCCTGTACACTGCCTCTTCATATTCTTATTTTCTCCTTTACACCCCTCTTTCCTGCTGCAACAGGAATAATAAAAAATAAAAAATAAAAAAAGAAAGAAAACGTATTTCCCCTTGGTCTTTGTGTTCTGCTTCAGCTGTAATGAATGGTGACATTTGATTCTACACCCGTCACCCGAAGAACATGAGGCTGCAATGGGCACAGACTTACGAAAAAACTGTATACTTTTAATTACAGTTCAAATATACAGTATATTATACCTTATATGGTATATTTTCTGTACTGTATATTTAACCTCACTTGCTCTTGTTGATTTCATTTTTAAAACATCAGAAGAATTTGTCTATTTCTTCACACTCGGGTCATTTACAGTACAGTATAGGTGCCTGTTGTCACTCCTTGTCATTTCAAGACTCCACTCATGCAACTCACTCCTGGCAGGTCAGGTTCTGCTTCTGTGCACCATTCGTCCTCTTCAGGGATCCAGAATGCTTACCCAGAAGTTCTCTCACACAACCCCACTTCACCGCTCCCTCCCCTGGCTTCCTGTAGCTGCCCACATTAAATTCGAAACACTGATGCTAAAAAAAGGCCCAGCATACAGTACACTTACAGTACCTCAAAGCAAATCTGTTTCTTAGGCATTCGACTGCCCCTACCCTACACGACAAAAGAAAAAGAATCCTTGATTGATGGTACGTCTAACTAGTAACCTGGTAAACCAGTGTAAGGATATTTTTAATGATGGAAACTTCAAAGCATGTAATAAGTCACTCTGTATGAGAGCATCTGCCAAATGCCTAAATTGTAAATATAACCTAACCTTCTTTAAACAGTAGTCAACTGTCCAGTTTCAGTGAGTTTGTGCAAAAGATATTTTTATAGAACAGTAATGATTCATAGAAACAAATGTTCACCCGTTGATTTATACACATATCCAATTAGCCAATCGTGTGGCAGCAGCACAATGTATAGAACCCTGCAGATACAGGCCAGAGGCTACAGTTAATGTTCACACATCAAACATCAGAATGGGAAAAAGGAAGACCTCGGTGACTTTAACTGTGGCTCGATTATTAGTAATAGGCAGACTGTTTCGATTATTTCAAAAGTTGCCTTTCTTGTGGATTTTCATACACAGCATTCTCTAATTTTATGGCATATGTTATATAGCAGAGCTGGTAAATCCTCTGATTTACTCACTTGGTTAAATTGATTTCGTAGTTGGTTGCCAAAATTATGTTCTTAATTTCCTTTTCCTTTCAAATTGGCTTTTTTTTTTTTAATGAGTATCAGCAGTTTCCACATTTTCTCCCATACTTGTTTGCCTGTGTCTGCATGTAATAAACACACTCAGGAAACAAGTGTCGAGTATATTACAACAGGACAAAACAGAACGGAAAGCCAAAGCAAAAGGTTAAAAGAAAAATAATCGGTGTGAAACCAGAGTCAAAACCTGGATAGCAAGAACAAAATGCTTTCAAAAAGATTGATCTTGCAATAAGTGAAACAAAAATGAGAGTATGCATAAGCTGAGTAAGAGATGCTCATCAGGTGCAGAGAATTCTCTAACAAAATCATGGCATCACGCTCATGTCTAAGTATACTCTGCATACCCTCACCCTCACCATTTTATTTGATTTTATTTCCATCTGGACTGAGTTTATTTAACAGGAAAAAATGTTCAGGTCAGACCCCTGCTGTCTGTGCAGGGTCTGTGCACAAATAATCCTTGTCCACAGCCGAATTTCATCATTTCAGTTGTGGCTAATGTAATAGTAATGTGATTTTTCAATGAAAGTAATTTTTGTTTTAGGTACATGCTAATAGGATTTCTTTTTTTTTTTTTTTAGAAATGGACTGGACATTTGGCAGGATTAACAATTCGAAAAACAAAAGTGTTCCCCTCGTCTTATGTGGCACCCTCTGCTACTAGGACTGCGCTTTCTAAATCTAGTTCGAAGCAAAAAGCTTGAATGAGGCAGAGAGAGATGCCAGAAAGGAAAAAAAAAGATTTAGCGTGTTACAAAAGACCACCAACAACAAATACAACGACAAAAAAAAAAAAAACAGGGTGACTAGAAATAGGAATAGCCTGAAACAAGGTAAGATCCAATTAAAGACATGTGAGAAACCGAACGCAATGGAAATGGATATTTACACATTTAAAATACAAAACTCAACCCTTGTTAGAAAGAAAGATTATATAATGACGACTTCCAAGTTTTTTTCAAGCTGGGTTTATTGTATTGCCACATCACGTTGCTGAGCACCGACCTCACCATCTGGGACAACCACAGATCATAACACTGCCTCCAGAGGCTCGTACAGTAGGCAAAATCCATGATGAGTACATCCCTTCATGTGCTTTCCTTCTTCCTTCCCATGCACCCATCACTCTGGAATAGAGTCAGTCTGGACTCATCAGACCACATGAGCTCTTTCATTAAAGTCCAATCTTTATGCTACCTAGCAAATTGAAGCCTTCTTTATGTATTAGTCTCACTAACAAGTGGTTTTCTTATGGTCAGCTAACACGGAGGATAAATAATAAATGCCACAACTGTTTACAAGATGACAAATAAGCAGGTATAAATTTATGACTCATTGCTTATGTGATCTTGTATTTGTTAGGGCATCATACATGCACTGATGCTTATTTAAATATTTTTTCACATAAGCCTTCTGAAACAACATCTCATTATTGTACTTTGGGTAGAACAGACGAAGGAGCTGACAGTCCTACGAACAAGTGGTTTTCTTATGTCCACACTGGTAGTCTTAATCCTCTGAGCTTTCATCACACTGGTTGTGTGAAAATGCGCTTACGTTCAGTATTAAACATAGATGTTATTTCTACTGTCATGTTTTTACACTACAAGTTCACCAAACATGTAACTGATCTACATTTATGTTTTTTTTACATAAATTTTTTTAAAACTTTATTTCACAAAGCTGTCCTTCCAGTTTTTAATTATGTTGGAGGATTCTGAACCAAACCACAAAAAACACAAAATCTTCTTAATTGTTTTGCTTGCTTGACGCAGGCGAATAATTTGACCCTTTTGATTTTTTCAAAATTTTTGTTTAGATTCTTTGTCCAGTCATTATATTAATCCACCCAATCAAAGCACCCTCTTTTCAGTCTAAATGTCATTAAATATCATACATCAAAGTACTAAGTTCATCTAAGTAAACCTAAAATTTAGATTTTTACAAATTCCTTTCATGTTCCTTTCATGTTTGTTTTAAATCAAACAATTAAAAACACATTCCGATAGAATAAGCATTTCTCAGTAGTGAATCACTGTTGGAGCTCCCTTTAAGTTTATATAGGTTTTTATAGTTAGTATAAAATATACATAATTTTTTTTTCTTTTAAGTAAAAAGCTAAACGTTTCTGCAATTTGTAAAACAGACATTGGATAATAAATACCACGACTGTTTACAAGGAGACAAATCTAGAATGAATAAAATTTTATGACTCACTGTTTATGTGATCTTGTACTTGCTAGGGCATCATACATGCACTGATGCTTATATAAATATTCCTTCATATAAGCCTTCTGAAACATCTCATTAGTGTGCTTTGGGTAGACCAGAGGAAGAGGTGGAGGAAGCAGGAGAGATGGTGGAAACATCGACTGCTGTGTTTGTCGTAAAAAAGATATTTACTGTAAATCTCCAGCAGATGCGAGGGCCGATAAAAATCACAAACACAATCACAAGCGGCTTTATTACAGCCGGCACATCTGTTCCCAGAGTTATCCTGACACTGCATCATTATGTCACACATGACAGTTTCATAATATTTCACTTATTGCATTTTAGTGCAATGGGATACGTATTACAGTGGTGCCGGGGGACCATATTTACAGCACGCCAGAGGTAAGGAAGTAACATTCCACATAATCTTTCCATGGTAGAGTCAAGAAACCTGCAGAATCTGAGAGCTAAAAAACTATTGAGCATATCGATACACCAGAATAAACAACACCTAACACTTGGAGTATAAAAATAGAAATCACTTAGGCAAAGTAGCAACTCGCCCACATAGTTTCATGAGCTGGTTTGTAGCTCTGGTAACAGGCATCTGGGCAATGGATCAGTAGTATGGACTGATGAGTGTAATAAGTGGAGGGTGCATCAGGCCACATCAGACAAATGACACTGGGTGCTGGTGAAGGTGAGCCTGTGCCATCTATAGCGCTCAGACAAGCTGACAGCAATTTCTCACCTCATTGATGATGCACAGGCCCTTAACCCTCTCCTTCGCTCACCCACAATATCGCTGGATCACTTTTTTTTCCTCTTCTGTCTTCAATATGTTCCCTAGATTCCATGTTTCTAACTCTCTCTTGACCTTATCCGTTTACGTTGTGAGTAGTTGATGAGATTTTATTCATTCAATCTGCCCATTTCCAACTCATTTAAAAGACAAGTAAGTACATTAACTGTAAAGAAATAACACTTTTATATACATTTGCAAGGTGTGTATTTTGGAGGGTGGGCGGGGGCAAATTGCAATATGTTAAAGTAATTTAATAAATCTTCGGAAATTACTTGCTAAAGGGAACTGGATGCTCATTCTTTGATACTTGGGAGGTAATTCTTTTACAGTAATGTTTCTTAGTAACCATGTGAGCAAATTATGAACAAATGTCGAGAGTATTTGAAATAAATCATTTGTTGTGTGATGCACACATGCTGTGCACATGTAGTTCCCTCATAGAGAATGATTGCAGGGTCGTTGGAAATGATAAAGAATCTTTATTTGAGACAAAAATCCTAGTCAATCATAGGCAAGTGCAAAATATACTGCCAGTTATTTAGTATAGTTATGTTCTTTAGAAATATTGAGCCTAGTATCATCGAACATCTGAATGTAAAAAAAAAGAAAATATAAGATTAATAAATAAATAATACTTCTTCTTCTTCTTCTTATTATTATTATTATTACAACTACTACTATTATTATTATTATTAAAAAGAAGAAGAAGAAAATATTCAGAAGCTATTAATTTCTACATGAAACAAGTACAAGTCAGTAGGCTGAATTTAAATTTGTGGCATTGGCGTATTTTGTCCCACTAGTAAGACAAGATCTTCTAATTCGAATTAAAATCTGATTTGTCACATACACAGCCATACACAGTATTATATGCACTGAAATGCTTATATGACCACCCGTGGTTTAAAAATTCAAAAATAAATAAATAAAATATGAAATAAGAAAATAATTATACACATATAGTCAAACTTTAGCTGGAAAATGTACTATATGGACAAGGTTGCTAATAAAATAAAATAAAAATAGAAGTGGTTGAGATGTTAAATGTATAAGTTATACATGATAAGGTATAGCTGAGTGCAGAAAAATGAGCCAAACATTTGAGCAAAAGCAAATCTTTCAGTAGACCTTCTTACATAGACCTAATTTAATAATCATGTTGTAGTTTTTCTTTGTTTACTAATAATAATATGTCTAACTGATATTACCGAGCAACCTCATCGATAAATGTTACCCAGTGACTAAGGTGTAGATTTAAAGCCATGACTGGTGATCTTCCACCAAGGCCAAATGCTGCTTAGCACTGAGTGTTTTATGTTTTTTTCTTTTCTTTTTCTGAACCATAAAAATGTCCAGCATGTAAAAAGATTTTATTTCTGGACAGTTGCCAATTTACCTTAAGAATGTGTAAATGTCAAGGATCTGTGACTATAAACAACATTATAACCTTTTATTCTTGTTAACTATTTCTCAACATAATTGTGACAACTTGTTACGTACCAGAGACAATTGGTTCAAAGAATGATGTTTGCACAGTGCAGCTTAAATATATTGCAAAATCTAACTGGAAAGTTAAATAAAAATAAAACATCTGTTTTTCCCTGGACACACACTAAAAAATGCTGGGTTGTTTTTACTACCCAAACGCTGGGTTGCCTCTGTTGGGTCATTTTTCTGGGTTATTTACAGGGAATTGGGTACTTTTTTTGTTTAACCCAGCTTGCTGGGCTGGAGTTGGGTTAGCTAGCGACAGATAACATCACAGATCAGACCGCCCCTCCCCCGGAGTTCACCGGTGTATTCAGTGCCTGTGTCAACTTTGTGTCTTTTTTTTTCTTCCTCCTCAAGCATTTTAGAGGAATTTTAAAGGTTAAATAGAAGGTCTGTATACACACTTTCACTCACCTATTACTGAATTTGTTCACTGTATGTAACATTTATTACTGTTACCGTGTTACACTCAAACTTTCAGCCTGGTCTGTGCTATAACATGCTAGTTTATCGGACAATGGCTGCTAACTAGCCAAACCAAAGAACCCACCTGTGTATGAAAGAAACTGAAAAATGTTTGAGCTTTTTAGCTTTCTTTGTAGAATGCTTGCAGGGTGTATGAAGGTGGTGAAGTGATGAATGAAAGCTAAACTGTTAATTGTAGTGCTAGCATTTAGCTAGGTTGCTAGCGTTAGCAAACACATAAAAAGCTGAGGTGTTACACTAAAAACACTAATCTTCTTACAAATATGCATACTAACCAACCCTCTCGATTTTTCAATAAACTTTTACTTTCTTTAATTTCTTTCTTTCTAAGGTTGGAACCGACATCGTGGAATATCTCCAGCAGGCTGAAGTGTTGAGGCCATACCCCTACATCCTGATGTTGGGAGATAATGCTCAGGCATTAGTGCTTCTCAGTAATATTATCGTAATGATGTCGCTGTTGAACTCGTTTTGTATTATCTGATCTTGTGTTTTTGAAAAATAAATATTAATAGTTTTTCTATGATTTGTACAATTAATTGGGTGTTGTTTATTGCATATGGTTTGCAAAAAAAGTGTTTTTTGTAATAGACCAGTATATCAAAGTAATTTAACTGTTTAAACTGTTTTACCCATAGACATGTAAAACATTAGGGTAGGTAGAATTAAAACAGCATTATAGTTAAATATGACCTAGCATTTGGATTGACTATTTTACCCATCTTGCTGGATTAAATAAATAACCCATTTTGCTGGGTTAAATTAACCCAGCATGTAGTTGGTCCAATATTTATCCATTTTTTAGGGTGCAGGAAATGTCATTGTAATCCAAAAAAAAAAAAAAAAAAAAAATGATGCTACGAAATAGACCACTTTTCAGATAAAACAAAATGCAAGTTAAAGTCACACAAAGGCTACAGAGATATACAGTAGCAGGTTCTTTGATTCCTGAAACACCCGGACAGAACAGATCTACACCTTTACACATTTTACATCTCCAAAAACCACACCTAATAATGACTTTATTATTATTTTATCTTTCTTGCTAATTATAATAATGTATTTTACATAAAGCCATCTATTTTACTAGGTACAGTTTACAAGCAGGCGGCACGGTGGTGTAGTGTTTAGCACTGTCACCTGGCACCGCCAGGGTCCGGGTTCGATCCCCGTCTCTGTGTGCATGGAGTTTGCATGTTCTCCCCGTGCTTGGTGGGTTTCCTCCGGGTACTCCGGTTTCCTCCCACAGTCCAAAGACATGTAGGTTAGGCTAATTGGCGTCCCCAAATTGCCCGTAGTGTGTGAGTGTGTGTGTGTGTGTGCCCTGCGATGGATTGTCACCCTGTCCAGGGTGTACCCTGCCATGTGCCCCAAGTCTCCTGGGATAGGCTCCAGATCCCTGTGACCCTGTATAGATGATGAGTGATTGAGTGAGTGAGTGACAGTTTACAAGCTATAACATTTTAATTTGTACACTTCCTAGCCAAAAAAGGCAAAGCTAGAGGAAATGTACAGAAACAGGGCCATATATGAGGACCTATGATGGCATCGTTACCATAGAAAACAATGCGAAAACTGTAGGTCGATGATGTGTCAGATTTGGGCTGCCACCCTGAACAGAGCCTAATCCTATCCGATCACTTTTAACTAACGGTGTGGACAGTCAGTCCTAAAGATCAGATTTGTGTAACAAATCGGATTTGTCCACCGTCTGAACAAGGCCTTGATTGTGTTTTGTATACTGCATTCTTCACTGTAACGGTCACGTGTTTGCAGTTACAATGTATCCAATTGCCTCTTCGGTTTCTTCAACTTCTACATTCAGGTAATCAGCTAACATAATTTTATTGCTTATTATCACATAACGTTGCTGAGCCGAGACCTGACCAATTAAAGCAGCGCCAGATCATAACACTAGGCATTTATGCACTTCACTTCTTATCTTGATGTGCCCATTACTATTGAAAATCATAAATCTAGAATTATCAGACCACATTACTTTTTTTTTTAATCTCTCCAAATCTTTATGGTCCTTATGATTTATGCTTAACTCTTTATGCTTATATAGTACCAGAGAACCAGAAAAAGCTCCGTCCTCTTCAGGTTGTTTATTAATCATACGTACCATGCCGGAGGCGATTTTACACAATGCCAGATTGTGTGTTTATTGCCCATACTCACTTCATTACATCACTGTAAAACAAGCAGTAAGGACATTGTGTTAAATAGAAAAAATTGAAATTGGGTTAACTACTATAGGTAACAGTGCACTAGTTAGATTAGAGGGATAGAACACTGGTATTGTTTGGGTCAAGGTTGAATTTAATAAGCAAGCCTTCACCCACACTAAACTGAGATATGTAACAACGTGATAATGAAAAATGATCCAGAGCTCATCTTCCTGCTGGACAGCACCAGACAAATGCTATAAAGAATAGAGACATCGCAAACGCACATCTGTCACTCGCACAGGGGGTGATTTAATACCACATCTAAAAGGAATGAGATGTTTTCTCCCAAAGCCATGCTTCCTTTAATGATAGCATCTGTAGCATCACAATAATATTCTGAGTATCTGGTGGGCCATTGAGCTAGGTAATATAAAAAAATATCAATAATGAATGTAGTTAATTTGTAAACCATAATGCACAGCTGATGTGGGTATAAAGGTTATGTTGCATGGTTGACCTTAGCCCAAAACCAAAATCTGTGATGCCTTAACAAGCCATCACGTTGCTTCTTTCTGTCATAGTAAAATGAGACGAGGGACTGTGCAAAGCAGCGGTTGCCTCAGAGCGGATTACGGAGCGAAGAAAAGGACTCAGTTACTGATATTGCAGTTACACCAGCATTAGCAGCATAACACTGTGAGTTGTATATGTGCAATGTGTTGTGTGAAATAAGACACGATGCGATACTTAATATCTGCATTTATTAAGCTACATTATACTTAATATCTGCGATTATCTTAAGATATGCAATTGATACTTAACATCTGCGTTGTGTTACTGTATGTCAAACAATAGTCAAACACTATGCAATTTGGATGTTGTGCAATCACCATGTTATATACTACACCTAAAAATCACTGTGGTAAAGTTTTTTTTTTGCAGTGCAACACTTTTGTAATTGATCTAATTTGCTGCCAATATTTGATGTCTGAACCATGACAAATTCTGCATGAATTAATGCACGACATCGCCATACTATTTTAAAATTATTATTATTATTTTTTAAATCAAAACTCAGCCAACATATTATTGATGCTAAATTGCATACTTGTGACAAAACTGTAGGGGTGGGCTTATAGATTATCGAGAAGTTAATGAAAAAAAACACACACACACAAAATTTTCACTTTTAAAATGTAATTTATTTATTTTTCTCTAAACTGCTATATACACATACATATATACGCATACTGTATACACATACACATGCAGGGTGGCTTAGTGGTTAGCACTGTTACCTTGCACCTCCAGGGTCTGGATTTGATTCCCGCCATGGGTGCATGGAGTTTGCCTGTTGTCCCCGTGCTTGGTGGGTTTCCTCCAGGTTCTCTGGTTTCCTCCCACAGACTATAGACATTCAGATTAGGCTAACTGGTGTTCCCAAATTGCACGTAAGGTCTGAATGAACGTGTGAGTATGTGTGTGTGCGACTACCCCGCCTCGTGCCCTAAATCTTCTGTGATAGGCCCAGGATAAGGTGGTATAGACGATCAGATGAGATGAGACATACAGTACATGTAAATTTATGCAGACAGATCCAGCCATCCGCCATACATTAACAACTTGACATGGAGAACAAAGTCTAGCCTGCCCGGTCTGATCTCACAGAAAATACAGTGCAGCACAACTCACCGAACAAAGTCAATGCTAGCCATGATAGAAAGGCAACAGAACACCCACATCCACAGCCCACGCGAACAGGGGCCCAGCAGGCACGGAGCCCAAGGCCGCTTCCTTCAGGTCACTCGTTAAAACATCCAGCTGTTTTACTTACAGTATAAAACTGCGCAAATCTGTATCTGTATTCTGATTATTTTCAAGCAAAGAGAGAATTTTTCACACTTTTATTGAAGTTTTTTTTTTTTTTTTTGTGAAAATGTCCTCAAAGGCATCTTTTCAACTGTTTTTTGTTTTACTGTTTTGGTTTTTCCTTTGTTTGATAAAATACCTTTCTACTGTATTTTCATGCCTTTCCATGTGACAGAAAGAGAGAGACTTTGGTTTCCACATAATATGTTTCATAATCCTGGAGATACAAATGTGGCTTTCGAACTATGCTAAGGGATCGAAGAGCTAAAGAAGAAAAGCTCTCCTGTCAAGCCAATGCAGGTGAAGAACGTCTTGGTGACTCTGTTCTGCCACAAGGGATCCATCTTACGATTCTGGAAATTGCTGAGTAAAACTGTAGTTTCAAAATCTTTTTAGTTCAAATATTTTAACAGATAAAATGTTGGCCCATTCGGCTGTCCCAGAACAATTCCTCTATACCCGGAATCTTTAGTGGCATTTCATTGTATTGGCTGCCAAGTGAACTTTCTTATACTGTATATCCTAAACCATATTTTTTGCCCTGAATAGTTCTAGATTTTGTATATATTCTAAAGACTTTCTTAAGAAATATACAGCCTTTTATTAAATAATGAAATAAATATAAAGGTGTGAGGAGAAATTTAAAAAAGAGGGGAAATATTTAAGGTTAAAACAGTGTGTGTCAGGTGTGTTTCAGGAGCAATGTCCAGTGTGTATGATGGCATGAGACCGGTAAGCTGTGGTAGTGGCAGGCTGGAGTTGTGGCAGGCTGGATTCGAGAGCAAAGGTGCCAATGGAGCCGGCCAGAATTGAAGCATACAAGCCAGTCCTCGGCAGTGGCCAAGGAAAATCTGGAATTTGCATCAAAGGAGCCGATGTGCCTGTCGCAGACCATCGAAGTTGAGGAAGCAGCCGACATCTTAACAGCAACTGAATCTCAAGAGCTGTCCGTAACTTTAGGGGGGAGTGCAGAGGCAGCGGTCACAGTTCATCCGTGGATGATCCTTGGCCAGCTGCCCAACACTCCTCAGCATCAAAGCCAGAAAGAACATGCAAACACACTGTGTCACTCATGGCACGTCAATGTATACAGGGTCATGGGGGGCCTGAGGCAGGGTACATCCTGGACAGGGTGCCAGTCAATAGCAGGGTACACACATTACATACTGTACACTCACATACACGTTCACACGCTACAGGTAATTTGGGAACACCAAGTAGCCTAATCTGCATGTCTTTGGACTGTGGGGGGGGGGGGGGGGGGGGGGGGGGGGAACAGAAGCGCCCGTCGAAAACCCACCAAGCACTGGGAGAACATGCACACTTCATGCAGACGGGAATGAAACCCCGGCACTGGAGGTACAAGGTGACCTGTGTGTAGAATGATGGGAAGAATAAAGATTTGAATCCATTTTAAGAAGAGTGTGAAAAATTAGAAAGGGTCTGAAAACTTTCCGGGAACACTGTATAGATATTATTTGTAGCCCTTTAGGTTTTAATGCAGGTCTCTCTCTGTAGGGATCCACACAACTCAAGCTATTTGTGTTAATCATTGTTATTTACACAGGGCAACCTTATTTCCCCTTCAACCTGCCTCTTATGTCTGAGCATGTCAGAGCCATGGCAAGCAACGATTTGAGTACCATGGCAATTTGCATCCAAAAATCGTTTAAGTGTGAACTAGGCTTTGGTCTATGTCTAACACTGAAAAGTTGGCCTAACAACTTCTCAATAACATTTCTCTAGTTCAGATCTTCTGATCAGCCTTCTTAACAGTATTTCACCAGTTCGAACAGAAAGTGGTTCATAAGCTTTTGTGACTATTTAAACTGTGCTTCACGATTCAAAGAGCCCATTCAAAAATAACGGGCATGTGACATTCTCAACGAGTTCCCTCTTGAGTAAGACTCTGATGTAAAACATCGTCCAGATGTTTAGCTCTCACAAGAGGTGGGCTGGGATGTATCTAAATGCTTGATTAGGCCCATGAAGAGGGCAGGTCTCTAATTAGCTAGTGCAGGAATGTGGGCAAAAGATCTTACCATCAGGCTCTGCTTTTACTTTAGGTTCACTGAAATGTAACAAGCCAGGAATGTAAACAAACAAACAAACAAACAAACACTACAAAAGAGTCTTTCATCATGCTCCTCTGGTGACCCACATTCTGTATCTCTATGTTGTTTCTCTGACAAGATGTTGTGATGTGCACTGCTGAGAGTATTTTGGAAGATAATGAAATTGCAAATGGGGAAGAAAAAAAAAAAAAAACAATAGTAGTGGTTAAATCCCCAATCCTCCTGAAAAACCGCCATCAGCTGGAACACCAAGCCCGTAACTCATCCTTTGATCTACTGTAGACTCAAAGATGGACAGAGGTGTTTGTGGGACTAAAGAAAGTAAAGATTTAGCACCGCGCTTGTGCTGAATATAAATGTGAGTCTCATTCAATTTTACAGAGGTTCGGAAAAAATTCTGGTGAACTGCTTTCTGATCTGCTGTTCAAAGAAGTTGCAAACGATCAGCACATGGTTGCTACAATTTTTTATCTGCAATCCCAGAAACCAATGTTTTTTCCCCTTTGACGTCCCCATGGTCGTTACTGCATGTACAGCATCACTGTTTTGGATGACAATTTGAAGTGCCTAGATGGAAGATAGCTTATTTCTTATTAGTACTGCAATCATGTTGTCACCTGATAAGTAATGAGCGATTTGTCAAACAAAGAAACAAACATATCTTCTATCATGCAATTGTAACATTTAATAAATTTGACAGATACAAATGAGAAACAAATATCCCTGATTTATAACAAGTTGAACAGGTGCTCCTGTACTTTACAGTTTTCACGTAAAGCAAGCTCAGATCTGAAAGATACTCTTAAAAGAGTAAAATTAAACTAAAATGAATGTGGAATAGACATTAGATGAGCTGTATCAAAAGCCAAATACAATATACATGTAACGTATGAACAGTAGGCACTCTCTTGAAGTCATAATTCTGAAAAAACTTCCAGATTGTTTTATTAAGGCATTCTTTTAATGATGTGTCTCATTATTAAGACAAATAGGAGGTCATTTTCACTTTACCTAATGTGCTCTTGTTGCTTGGTTACAGTATAATGATGTTATCTGAGTAAATGTTTGTTTATTGACACTATATATATATATATCTTTTTTTTTGTTTTTTTTGAAGGTGATAGTTGACATGTGCTTCATTCTAGTTGGGTTAAGTGGGAACATGGAGAGTACCAGGGCCTTGAAGTCGTCAAGTTAATAACAGATTACGATCCAAATCCAGAGGGATCTTTCTGGCAAACATGCAACACTTTCCCGTTTTTATAATTCAGAAAAGGCCGGCACATTTTTCTCTAATTCCGAATATGCATACTTTTGGCAGCAACACAAAGCCACACATGTTGAACAGGAATTATTCATACATGAGTAGAAATCCCTGAAAATAAGCAGTGGGAAGTATTTTAATGGGAAGACAATTTTAATGGACAATCTTGCAGTACACCGAGTTGCTGCCACGAGTTGTTTTCAAGACACAGATACATCTGATTATATAAATTTGTGTTGTGAGATATGGCCAGGTAAGTTAATGACCTCCTGTGTGTTCCTGTGGACATGGCTAATCTACTTTCTTGCGCTAATGCCAATTTTGCAGAGGACAGATGTATACGTGCTGTTGGAGCTCATTAGGCTGGCTGTGAGTAAATGAGCCTACCAACTTCACAAGGACACCTCTGAACTAACACATTCTTCCAACAGTCCTTAGCTACAGGTCTCTCTGGCCAGACAAGCTGTTGTGCTTGCTTTTAGTTTACTTTGGCTTTAAATAACACATCTTCAAACCAGGGCTCTAACCACGATGGAGTTTTTTTTTTTTTTTTTTCAACAATGTATTTTATTTAGTTATTATACAGTAAATCAAATAAGTGATCAGCATTTTGAATATTATAATTACTTCAAAGTTTTGTTGAACAATTTTATGCATAAACTAAAATAAAAATAAAGTCTACTGTATGTGTAAACCTTTTGGTCACTGGTGGCTCAGTGGTAGGTTTCTTGCCTACCATGTGGAAGGCCTGGGTTTGATTCCCAATCCAATGCCCAAACCCCAGCCACTGGATGCAGTTCCGGTCCCAAACCCAGATTAAATGGGAGGGTTGCATCAGGAAAGGCGTCCGGCATGAAACCTGTGCCAAGTTCAGTTGGTCACAAAACCTTGTATGCAAGCCCAACCCACTCCAGTTCTCAAATCATTCAAGCTACAATCACTGCTAACTGTGTATTCTTGAGATGTAATTTTCTCTGCCTAGTAGAGTACATTCAGCTAAATATTATAAGGACATTACCATGTCCATATTAAATATGGCGACTGGAAATAGGCTTCATGGAACAAAATCTTCTGAAATGGTTTTGGATTTGTGTGTCCTCACAGCTACAGTAGTTACCAACATACTTTAAACTAAACTCAGACATTTCGCGGAGTCCAGCTTTACTAGATTAGCTTCATTTATTCTGGTCCTCTACTCAGCCATGTGAATGGAGTAAAGGATAAGAGAAGGTTTTGGCCTTTGTATTAGAGTCCCTCTTGCACTACAGTAAAGTACAGGAAGACAATGAGGACTGTATTTAAAGATTCTGTATACTATCAGCTTTAACCCAGAGTGGTGTGTGTTTGTTTGTTTATTTGTTTGTTTAATTCAATTATTTATTGTGCGCAAGGATATGAATGTGCACTTATCCCTTCAGATATTTCTTAAAATACACATTTTTTTTCTTCTTTTTATACTTATTATGTTTATTTCTTTGAAGCAGAATGACATGCTTTGATAGTAATTTACTGTAGTTCTACAGTACTATGACAAAATGTTTCATTGCTGTATTTTGAAGACCTCAGTTCAGTTCAGATTCCTGCAGTGACTTAGGAACAAAAAAATGCGATAAAATGAGGGTGTTTGGATGTTTTCCATAAAACATATACTCAGTTTTAACTCCTTTGGATAGATTTGATTCAGAGCCATCTCTTCCATTAAACCTCATAAATATTAGCCTGGGTATTTTCAAAATCATGACTTTAAACAGTCTTTGAAACTGATACAGTATGTAAAACATAAAGCCCAGATTGAAGCAGTGTCAGCCCCAGAATTTCCTTTTTTGACATTTTGTTAATAACTATACTGTACACAGCAGATTGCAATTAATTTATTTACTACTAGCATAAGTACCCGTCATTAACGGGAAAATAGATTTTAGAAATAGGTCAAAGCTAAGAATAAGCTGATCATCTTTAATGTAACCAGGGATATTATTTCAGATTTTGATTTCACTTATGGTGCTTATTAAACTTCAGGCAAAGTACTGCCAAAGCTCCATTAAATTCTGTCCAGCAAGTTTTGTATGACATTGTGACAAAATCTGTCTGGACAGACATACAGACATACAGACAGTCAAACGGACCATTTTCTGAGACTGGTTTTGGGTCCTCCACTGTATGAAACATAACATTATCATTGAAAAAGTGAGTTCTGACCAATGTACACACAAAACCTCTCTCTTATTTAGATATATCTCTTTTCCTATAGTGCAAGGAAGCGAATATAGATGAAAAGTACCCGTTTTTGTAGGTACTGTAAAAAAATATTTTTTTCTATTATATTTTAAGTTTTTCTCTTATGAACCACTTACAATGCCAACATTTCTTGTTTTTTTTGTGAATGTCCTTTGAAGAACATATTTACAATATATATATATATATATATATATATATATATATATATATATATATATATATATATATATATACAAAGTTTTGGAACTACTTCTTCTAAAAAAAAAACCCTTATATGTACATTTTAATTCAGCTATACTTTAGAGCTGTTTTATAGAGTAATTAAATCTCTAACTGTCTAACTCTAACTCTTTAACTGATGCATTAATTTAATTATCACCAAAAAAATGTAAAGGACAATTTTTTTCTCCATTTCTATCTGATTTATTGTTTCCATCAATAACTTGAACTATTTAATCAGAAAAATCCTTATCAAAAGCTAGGCTCAGGAAGCCAAAACAAGAGTAAAAGCCAGGAAAGATCTTACAAGGTCAAGACATCATGTGTCAATTTCTAACCCATTTTTCCCCCCCAGTTTTAGTTAATCCTTTAGGGAAGTCATGTGACCTGTCCCTCAACCACACCTTTGACCAAGTTAGATTAACTGATGGTAAACAAATTCAGTCCAACAGTGCACAACTCTATTGTGCAATTATTAGAGACAGGCTATATAGATTGATGCAGGACAAACAAACTAATAGAAAATGGTTCAGTTATTGATCCCTATAAGCTGCCTGTGTTCTACGTGACCTAGAACAGGAACAGACACCTAAGCATTTCATGGCTTGCTTTTATTGGCCGGATATGGTGAATCCCACCCCAAAAATGGAATTGTGTGCATAGATCTTGTTGAATCATTAGATCGTCCTGCATGAGGGCATTACTCTGTGCTAAATTTAGTATGCAGCTCGATACTCAGGAGCAGTGCCTCTGTGTTACATCATCTTCTGAGATCAAAACACTCCATTCATGCCACACATTCTGCAAACTATATAGATTATTAGGAGTAAAAATCATTTCATGCCAACAAAATCAACATTATTTAATTGGTTAAGAATATAATCTGTAAGTTTGTTCACTAGAACACGTTTTGCAAAAAAAAAAAAGAAAAGAAAAAGTGAATACAGTAGAAACCCTGTATGCCACAGTACGAGAGGTCCTACAAGTCTGCACAGGGTTTTGAAGCACTATATAGGTGCAAGCTTCATACCATCCTAAATGACATCAGTAAAAATCATGAGAAGGGACCATCTTCAAGAGAAAGTGAAATTCAATACTTAATCAGAATCGGATTTTATTCACCAAGTATGTTGACGCACAAGGAATTTGATTTAGGAATTTAATCAACTTCAGAGCAAAACTCCATGCATTTGGACAACTCACAGGAAAGCTGCTCATGCTACAGGCACAAGAACATAAGTCAATACAGGGTTGTGTGTGTCTATGAAAGAAATAAAATGCTCATATTCCTACCCATGTTGAGCTCCAAAATAACTTGTGAATTGGCGAGGACCCTTTGAGGTCACACAGCAAGTCAGAGATGTTGACTGTGAGGATAGGCAGCTGACATTTACAACCTCCTCAAACCTAAGAGAAGCAGTCGCTTTAACTCTGGCAACAGTAGTTCCCAATTCAGTGGCCCAATTCAACTTGGCCCCCTGTGGAGACCACCTCTCACTGTCACACAGAGCACAGAGAGTTGCAGACGTACTATTTATTTTTTACCTCCGCCTGCCTCACATTTATTTCTGGACTCCCAAAAGATCACAAATTATTTATTATCCAAAATTCTCAAAAGATCAGATAAACAAATTCATACCACAAATTGAATCTCATTTATACTGTACGAGTACTTTGCGCATACCCTCATGACAACACTGATAGGCTGAAGTAGAACAGCAATGCTGGTTGTGGAAATCTTATTAGCATGCTATTAGAAAGTACATGTGTACGTGGATTGCACTGGGATTTAATTGTGCATTGCCGCTGGCAACATTTTTTTTTTTTACTTTGTATGGCTCAGTAATCTCTCTCCAGTGCCTGCTTGAGGGCAGTCCTATCTTTAGTTACCAGTTGCCGTAGTTTCACTAGCAGTGCCAGGATTGTGCAATATGCACACAACCTACAGTAGGTATTAAGAACATGCCTATGCAAAGAACACCCGTTTGTCCACAAAAAATAAAATGAAATTAAAGAGGAAAGTGTATCCGTGCAGCAGATTAAGGTCTACCTTTGCTTTTCACAACGTCTGCCAGCCAAAGTATTGAATTAGAACAGCAAAGACATGGGTGTTGCTCTATTTTGTCTCAATTAAACACTTAGCAGTAACAAATATGTTGAACAAAAGAACATATTTCATAGCCACGAAAAGAAACAGTATCCTACCATCACGCCCCTCTCCTATCGGAACTCCTCACTAACTTTCTTCACATTTCATTAGCAGAAGTTATCTGTCCCTCAAATATGTTGCATCATTTGCCCAGTCCATTTTGCCTCATTAACTACTGTTGTCTGACATCACCATCTCTCATTGTAAATCACTTCCAGGCGTTTCTTGAATCGCTGCCTGAGTGAGCGCATGGTAAGTTCTCATCTTGGGCCTTTGATAGACACAAAGCTAATTACCAACCAACAGGCTTGTACACTTACCCACTGCACCGATCTTCTGGGCCTCAAATTTACCTCCCACAACTCAATTCTACAAGCAACTATTAGAATAAGATCAGTGGAAAAACACCTGCAACCATTTAACACATTTCACACTTCACACAAATGGAGAATTAAATAGGTGTGAATCAATCCCTGGTGTGTTTACTCCTGGTGTGTTTTATTTTGGCAAGTATGATGAATACTCTAATTTCATTTGTGTGTGTGACCCAAAACAACTAGCCTGAAAGTGCTTGTGCGAGATTGTTTCTCAATCAACCTTAGTGCTATTCATTCATAACAAGAACTCTATTGTATTGAGTCTTTTTTGTTACATTTTTTTTATAACTGTACCACATCATGGTGGCTTAGTAGTTAGCACTGAAGCCTTGCACCACCAGGGTTCCCTGTTTCCTCCCACAGTCCAAACACATGCAAATTAGGTTAATTGGCAGTTCCAAATTGCCCATAGATGGCCCCCTGGAGAAGGAAATGGCAACCCACTCTCTTATCCTTGCCAAGAAAATCCCATGTCCAGCATCTAGGATGGCTTGGCGTGCAATAGTCCATTATGTCATGAAGGGTTAGACACGACTGAACGACTAAACAAACCCAATGATTATGTGACGCATTTATCTAATGCATGCTAATATAAATCACCAAATATACAATTTGACATTTCGTCAGGTTTGAGATTTTTTTTCAAAAGGAACAAGAAGTATTAAATCAATGGAACAAAAAATTTTTTGGGGGGGTTTACCATCCACGCTACACGGGCTAACTGCTAAGGCTTTTCTGTTCATCCCTCGGTTGCTCGTGATAGAATGACTGAGCCCAAAGCAGTAAACCCAGAGGAGTTTGCTCGCCTCTGTGATGTGGTTGACCAGCATGCCGAACTGATCAATAAGCTCCATGGTGAAGTCACGTCTCTCCAAATGGACCTCCAAGACGGCGCAGCCTTGCGCCGCGAGGTGGCGGAGCTAGGGCAGGAGAACGCGACCCTCCGCGGGGTGGCTGCTCAGTCGGCTGTTGCCACGCCCGTCGCAGTGGCTGCAGACCACCTGGGGAGACGCCACCCTCTGGACGGCCTACTACGAGGGACTGGCTTCACGTATTAAGGATGAACTCCGAGGCCAGCCCCCTGGACCCTGCCGCCCATCACGCCATCTTTCTCTCACTCCACACTTTGACCACTAGCTTTTAACACCATGGCACCAGTCAGATCTCCACCTCCCACCTCTCCACACAGGAGCCGGGGAACCCATGCAATTAGGGCGCGCCTCCTTGAATGCTGCAGAGCGAGAACGACGCTTCAGGGAGGGACTCTGCGCCTATTGTGGGTCGGCAGCGCATCATAGAGCCATATGCCCTCTTCCTCGGGAAACAGCCAGGCCCGGTGAACCCTGGGAACAGTTCACCGGGCTCCCTCCATCTCTCCACCACCACACCCAGCGTCTCTCGCCTTATGGTTCAGGTACACCTCCAGTTTGGCCACACACGGGTCAGAAGTACCGCGTTCATCGATTCTGGTGCTGCAGGTAACTTCATTGACTCTTCTTACGCCAAGGAACTGGGGGTGGAAGTCGAGGTGTTATCCCAGCCGGTTCGGATCACCTCTGTAGATGGTCGGCCCCTCTCCTCCAGTCCCATCACCTCCCAGACCCAACCGATCACCGTCACAATCAACAAACATCAGGAGCAGATTCGATTCTACCTCACCTCTATTTCCTCCCCTCCCATCATCCTTGGACATCCTTGGCTCCTTCAGCACGACCCGCTCATCTCCTGGACGCAGAATCGGATCCTTCAATGGAGGCCAGATTGTACCGAGCTTTGCCTACGGGCTCCGGCTGGGACGTGTTCTAGGGAGTCCGAGGCCCCCAATGTCGACACCAACGCCATCCCGGCCACCTATCAGGACCTGGCTGACGTATTCTGTAAGTGATGTGCCACCCACCTGCCTCCTCATTGCCCTTACGACCTGGCGATCGACCTTCAGCCTGGTTCCATCCCTCCTCGCGGCCATCTCTACTCACTCTCCACCACCGAGATGCAGGCGATGGAGGAATATGTTTCCAACTCCCTCCGCCAAGGTACCATCCGGCCCTCCTCTTCGCCTGCCAAAGCGGGGTTCTTCTTTGTGAAGAAGGGGGCACTGTTCTTTGAACAATATAACTTCCATCTGTCTTACCGTCCGGGGTCGAAGAACACCAAGGCCGATGCCCTCTCCCGGCAACATGAGGAAGACGCCCCCCGGGCGGACCCCGCGCCTGTTCTCCCACCATCCAAAATCATTGCACCACTCTGTTGGGATTTGGAGACGAGGGTCCGCCAGGCACAGCCCACGGAGACCAAACCGTCACGTGTGCCACCTGGATGACTCTATGTCCCCCACGCCCTAAGAAGTGAGATCCTCCAATGGGGCCACTCCACTCCGTTCTCTGGCCACCCGGGCATGGGGCGCACCCAAACATTCATACAGCGTGCCTTTTGGTGGCCCACAATGACGAAGGACACCAAAGAGTTCGTCCAGGCGTGCCCAATGTGCGCCAGGGCGAAGAACACCAACCAACCAACAGCCGGGGAGCTCCAACGACTCCCTGTCCGCCGTTGGCCCTGGACGCACATTGCCCTCGACTTCATCACGGGCCTGCCAGTCGCCGAGGGAAAAAACACCATTCTGACCATCGTAGATCGGTTGTCCAAAGCTGTGCATCGACCATCTTCTCATCACTGGCCCTCCCCGGACTCCCGTCAGCTAAAAGGACAGCTGAGCTGATTTTAGAACACGTAGTCCGTCTGCATGGGTTTCCCAAGGACATCGTCTCGGACAGGGGGTCTCAGTTCACGGCACAGTTCTGGAAGGCCTTCTGCCGTCTGATCAATTCCACCTGCAGTTTGTCATCTGGATACCATCCTCAAACTAATGGTCAGATGGAACGGACCAACCAACAATGGGCCCGCTATCTCATTTGGGCAGAACTTTCACATAATCTCCATGTCTCCTCTGCCACCAACCTAAGCCCATTTGAGATATGCCACGGTTTTCAGCCTCCGATGTTCGAACACCAAGAACCAGAGGACGATATAACGTTGGCCCAACAGTTGGTCCGAAGGTGTCGACGGCTATAGAGTCAAGCCAACACTGCCATTCACCATGCCAACCACCGCTACACCACGCAACATTGCCGTCGACACCCTCCGGGACGGTTGTACAATGTAGGTGACAAAGTATGGCTGTCTACGAGAAACCTGCACCTCCATACAGAATCCTATCAAAAGCTATCACCCAGGTTCATTGGTCCATACCGCATCACCCTCCGTATCAATCCTGTCACCTACCGGCTCCAGCTCCCTGCGGTGATCCGGATCCATTTCCACACTCTTTTTTGAGGTATTCCACACCTCCTAGCTCAAACCCTTGTCTCACGTCCTCAGGGCAGAGGGCTCCAGTACCTGGTGGATTGGGAAGGTTACGGTCCCGAGGAGCGATCTTGGATTCCGGCTCGGTTTGTCCTAGACCCCGGACTCATCCGGGACTACCGTCGTCGGGTATCCTCCACCCCAGGACCGTCGAGAGTCGGTCCTGGACAGGGGGGTACTGTCATGCACACTCATAATGCTACCGGCACTAGGACCCGGAAGTAATACGGTCGGGTTTCAGGAAGCATAAAAGGAAACAAGATGGCACTTCACATTGCTCAGTCATTGAGTTCGCCCATGCCTTTGCTGACGCTACGCCGACTATTCTGTGAGTACTCACCAATTCGGGTTGCTTCTTTGATTGAGTGTGTGTTGCTAGAACGCGGGTTTATTTGTGTAGGTCCTTGCTCTTCGTGTAAGAGAGTTCTTAAACTAATCGCGTGGTTATCCTGCCTACTTGCGCTTTTTCCGCGTTTGGGTTTACCGTCCACGCTACACGAGCTAACTGCTAAGGCTTTTCTGTTCATCTCTCGGTTGCTCGTGACAATATTTGTGTATTGTCTCTTTATCACAAGGATGCTAAAAAGCTCATGTCAATCACAATTGCTTTGGTTTTATCAGGTGATTTTGCAAAATGCTATAAATCCACCTACCACAATTTTGTCCTAATGGATGGATCTGCTTGTGGTGGTGTTTATGTTCATGTACCATGTAATTATGCAATTAAGCATCAATAATAGCTTTGGTTGCATGTTCATAAAAAAAAAAATAAAAAAAAACAGATTGAGTCATCGCTGCAACTTGGGAAAAAGAAAGACTCAGAAATCCCCATTGGAGAACAGAGCATAGACGACAAGCGTTTACAGAGAATGGTCTAAAAAAAAGAGAGAGAATATCCAATGAGTGGCAGTTCTCTGGGTTAAAATGCCTGGTTGATGCCAGAGGTCAGACTGGTTTGAACTCATAGAAAAGCAACAGTAACTCAAAGTGCATCTCATTAACACAGAGGTATGCTGAAGAGCATCTCTGAATGCACAACATGTAGAACCTTGATGCAGATGGGCTACAGCAGCAGAGCACTACACCAGCTGCCATTCCTGTCAGTAATGAACAGGAAACTGAGGCTACATTCACATGAATTGAACAATGGAAGATTGGAAAAACGTTGCCTGGTCTGATGAGTCTCGATTTCTGCTGTGACATTTGTATGGTAGGGTCTGAATTTGGCATAAACTACATGAAAGCATGCTCTATACCTCAATGGTTTAGGCTGCTTGTGGTATCAAAATAGTGTTTGGGAAATTTTGGTAAACTTAAAAGTTTGAATAATGCATATCCATGAATGCTGCAAAAATGCAGGAGCTAAGAGACCTTAAAACAATGAATTAAATGCTATTTTCTGACTAGAACCATTCTTAAATATTTTTTAAAAAATAATATAATACTAAAATAAAATAAGTAGTTCCATACATTGGGTTAAGAATTGCCCATACAAACCATGCAGGGTTAGTTACATACAGTGTCCCAAAAGTCTCCATACATGGAGGGAAATTAACACTTATTTGAAAAAAAAAAAAAAGCCTTCCAAAAGTTTCCATACTTGGTTTATATCACATGTAACGCTAAACAAAAAACATATTTAAAACAGATTCATGGCTGGATCAGGACGCTATCACAGGTGTTAATTTCCCCTATGTATGGAGACTTTGGGGACATTCTGTATATAGGCAGTGATACCAGGACACAGGTGTGGATAATAAACAAGATCTAGTGGTACATGATGGATGGTCAGAAAGGTGTAAATAGAGATGGTGTGTAGCGGCATTTAAGATTTATCCATCATGACAGTGTGATTTGGTTTAATAATGCCAAGTTAATTATTTAATTATTATAAAAACAAACAGGTTGGACATTTGGAAATGATGGCGTAATGTTACATTTAACATATATAGAAACTCTTTTCCATTTTCCCGCACCTGAAAGCTGAAAGTGAGCGCGGGCTGTTTAATTCAGCGTCTCTGAGAATGGGTCATGAGTGTAGTGATTAAGCTGGCACTAATGGCCCTGAGTGGCAGTTTTGATCTGGAAGGAAGCCCATTATCCTGGTCATGGAGAGGAAACCGGGTGATGTAAGTGTCTCAATGAGGTATGAGGTATGAAGCCTCATCAGTTGTAGTTGTTTATCATTAGAGCTACATTTGGGAATCACACAGGGATGGGTAATACATCAGAAGTTATTACAACTGAGGAATGGTGTGTGTTAATGATGGGATGATCACCGATTCTAGTTGAAGATCAGTTAATTTCCTGGCCATTTCAATAATCAATTATGAAAAATGGCAATCGATTTTATTTATTTAAACACTATGTTTCATGTTTTTATTTGTGCATCTGAGCAAATGCTGTGCAGCAGAAACATACATGAGTATAATGCCAAGAACTTTGCATGCTCACAACACTGTGCTAATTGGGACTAGCCACATGGCTAATCAGGAGGTTAGCCGTAGAGCCATAGGGCTAACCAAGAAAGAAAATACGTATGACTTTAAATTATACCAACTCAATTTTACTCAATGGGTCTGGAGAAGCTTCATATGAGTCTCAGCTGAACTTTATGAAGCTGGGATATAGCTAGATATGCTATACTTTACACTATCCCTCAAAAGTTTGGGATCACTTGCAAATTTCTTTGCTATTAGGCTTTAATTAAATACAGTGAGATTTGCCTCTATATTAATGAACATGTACATATGTCACATTGTTAGGTAAATACTTTAGCCCCATCTGCAAAACTGCAAGCCATTTTATTCACTATAATACACACTGTTACACAATTCTTAAAGCTGCCAACTGGTCTGTGAGCAAGGCATCCTTGGGGAACTTTGATATTCGCTTTGTTCATCTTTTTCCATCCTACTAACAAGAAGCTTAAATTTGCAAACGCCTGTGGTTAAAACTGAAGTGAAGGTCCAGTGAGGCAAAAGTGGAGATACACTAGAGTGGAGATACACTAGAGCCTTGTAGACGCGGGCCAGAACCTGTCAGACAAAGGTGATCAGAGTGCTCAAAGATGTTACACTGAAAATCTGGAGAAACAGGTTTTCATGTAAAGAGTGTATTGGTATCTACAAGAGAATTATGCTTTTTCTTGACTTGGGTAATTCATAATGAACCTAGTAAACCAGCATTTAAGGAGCATGCTAGTGTTATGGACTCAGAGAAGACATGACTTAACATTAGCATTGTCATCTAATGTGATAGTTAATGTTGCACCCCAAATGCCACACATAACCCTTCACAATAACAGTGGGTAAACTGTGTACTGAGGTGCTTTTGCTAGCTGTGCACATTTACATCACTTACCAAATGCAACACTCTGCTGTGATCTGAGATTAAGGAGGTCCCAGACATTGATGTCTTTCCCAGTAGCTGCATTAGGCGCATGTTAAGTTGTAGCCCCGCAGTCATCGTCTAGAATTGGGGTCTAGTGGGGGTGGCGCTCCCTTTTTAACTGATCTCGTCTAGCCCGTGTCACTACTGTACCTCTGCTCCCGGTCTAACAGTGCAACAACAATCCTGAATTCACAAGAAAGGCAAAGGATTCCTGCCTTAAACAGGTTATGTTAAAGGGGCTTTTGCAACATCAGGAGTTAACATTTTAGAAGAACTTTGAACATCTGCAGCCCTTTTGAGGTTAAAACAATATCCAACCGCCATCCAATGTGCCATCTTGGAGCACTTAAAAATGGAAATACCATTTCCCAAGACCTGAAGTGGGAGACGCATGACAACCCTCCATCCTGATAAAAGACCAACAGAGGATATACATTCTGTTGCAACTGAGGAACTACAGTATGGTCTGCCACAGGAGCTGTTAATCCAGTTCTGCCCTGCAAAGTGCTGTTTATGGAACTCAGCTGGTGATGTCCAGGCTGAGTCACGCATTAATAAAAGTGTCAAATGTCAATGAAAACAGACCTGTCTGTGGAATTAATGGGACTCACTTTATCCTTCAGGCTACACTGGAGAGGCCATCAATTTATTAAGAAATTGGATATTCAGGTCTATTGTAGTATATGGTAGATTGTTCTGGGATTGTAAAATTTGCGGTTATGAAGTTAGTATAACTGTGCTGTACTGGAATAATGACCTAGAGATGAAAATTTCAAATGTCAATGAACACGCATTGGTCTGGTATATGACATTTAGACTAGATTACATACAATTTAAATGGGTAGGGTGTTATATAGCCTATTTCACAATGTGCGAACTGCTAAATGGAAAACAAAAACACACACAAGAGAAATGGTAATAGCAAAAACATTACTGTAAGTCTAGAATGCAAATAATATAAATGGACAAAACCTGACAAAAAACGCTAAGGACCTTCCAAATCTTCCTCAACGTACCTGCCTAGTCATATTTCAGGGATCAAGGTGTCCTCTAGCACATACTGTACACTGCACGGTCAAACGATCCCTACATGCTTTAAAGGAGGAGAATAACCTCTGTCATTATATGACGCATAAGTCAACATCAGCTAACAAACTTTTAAATTTAGTAACACTATTTACTAAGATAAACATTCTTGTCTCATAATATAGGTAGCTAACAAGAAAAAGCATGTATAGGCCAGCGATCAGTCATTTATAATAAATGAAAATGAAAGCACAGACAAATTAAAATGAATGCAGTCAGTCCATTATTCTACATGATGTCACATGAAACACAAGAATAAATGTGACCCATCACATCAGGTCATGTATTAAAACGCATTGTAACCTATGTGACTTAATACCTGATTTGATGTGATGGATGACAAATTGCTTCACAAGGTCATAGATAACAATGATTCATCACATTAGGCCGGCAGATTTATTAGGACTGAAAAGACTTTGATGTTCACTTTAGTCACACCACCCCCTCAAGAAATTATCAAGTAGAAGCCGTAGGCAACAAATAGGGACATTACATTACAAGTACCTGGTGACACTTTTCATCTTTGTCAATGCCTTTGCTGTGTTCTAGGTCTGGTTAAGGCAAGTTCTCCTTGACAAGCTCCAGGAGTTCAGAATAGGATCTCTATAAACTATAATATATATGTGACTCATTACATCAAATCAGGTCTTACATTTGCATTGGGTAACACATACTGTAACTATAGCTAAATATAACAATAGAGATCGCTATATACAAATTTATTTGAAGCAGTCAAATATTTTTTTTCTCTCAAGCACAATACAGTATGTTAAGCACAGACCTAAATATAAAGGATTAAAAAGAGAGCGATGCAACCAAGTTCAGGAAAGATGCATAATTCAGACTTGTTTGAAAATGAACAAGCCTTATGACATGGCCTCAAACTGTAGGCAGATCAGACTGATATTGGGTTATGATACATAAAAACATTGAGATAGGTGACGGGCTGACTAATTCCCATGTGAAATAAAAATACATCCATATTATATTCAGGGAATGTTACATTTATTTGAGATAAACTATGATTATTTAGGACATTGGTGGCTCAGTGGTACAGTAGGTTTCTTGTCTGCCGTGCGGAAAGCCTGGGTTCAGTTCCCACCAAATGCCCAAACCCCAGCCACTGGATGCAGTGCCGCTCCCAAGTCTGGATAAAATGGGAGGGTTTTGCCTTTGAAAACTCAAAGGCAAAACGGCATGGCAGAGGTTACATCGGGAAAGATTTAGGACAGTTTTGGGGCTAACAGGAATGCTGTGGTAAAAAAAAAAATACAATTACCAAATCTGGCTAGGCGAACATTAGGATATTAACGAAAAAGATTTTGGTTCTCTCCATAACAAGTTAGGTTCCACTATACACAGTTAAAGCTTGGAGTTATAAACAAGCCATGGTTAATGATTTGTGGTTGTCAGCCAGCGTCTCTGTAAGCTGAGGATGAATCACCTTCTTATTATACTGGAGGTTTGGCAGGGCTCTGCTGCTTCTTTACAACATGGATCATGTCAGTTCATATGCACAATGCATATTTTCACATGGAGCATAAATGCCTTTTTGGAGTTTCAGGCTGTCAAAAAATCGAAATCCTTCTCTTTGGCCTTTCTCTAGCAACACAGCATTTTCAAGATGTACTGCAAGCAGGTGGTTCTGTCACCTCAGATTGCCAGAGGTATAAGAATACCGATATTATTTTAATAACAACATTCTATATTTCTCCGCAAAGGAGCAGACCATCTGAAACATGCTCACCCTTCATACCCATATTACGGCGCACTGAGATGATCCAGGTAATTTGGGAGCTTATTTAAATCACACATGGCCAAAGATTAAGCCTATAGTTCTAAAGAACCCTGAGATAAGAGGATTACAGAGAGTTAAATATGTTGAGTGTATAATAAATACTAAGTGTTTTTGTAATGTGGCCATGATTACAAGATGTTCACTGCACTGATGCTGCACTATTACACTTTCTTCTTAGCAGGTGCAGCAAATAAGACAATGAAGAAATTCTAGATTCTAAGCCAATCTTAACTTGAATATAGACTATTTTTTTATGGACTACATTCTACCTCATTTCTTTTTCTTTTATTTGATTAAAGCAGGATTTATGACCCGTAATTTATTGATTAATTGATTGTTTGTTTGATTGATTGATTGATTAGACAGTTTATCATCAATGCTAAAATTCTGTGCTAAAATAAATCATGTTTAGCCAAATGCATGTAAACCTTAAGATCAATCTTGCAAGTTAATTACAGTAGCTGAGTAAATAAATTCAGACATGCAAGCAATGCACATATACACAAGCTACATTAGGAGGTAATAGCAAATAATCTGCATGTAGCAAATACACTATACATGGCACAGTATATAAGTGGAGGAAAAATTCTGGCTATGTATATGTTGAGCAGACCTCATTGTCCAAAATTAAATGATGTAGAACTGATGTTTGCTAGTATTTTTTTTTTTTTTTATGTAAAGGACAAGGAAAAATGTAATAATAAAAGTGTATGTTTTTATTCAATTTACTTATTGTTCTAGTAATTTTAGCTCAGTGTAACTGCCCAACATGCCTACCCACCTCCACACCCGAGCAGCCCCTTGGCCTTAATACAGCCAGCACAGCTTGATAAATGGACAGTCAGCTCAGTTTATTATGATGAATGGGAATTCTGCAACAAGGCCAGAAACAAGGAAAAGTGCTACCGCTGACAAATTGAAAGCTGATGCCTACATGACCTACTGAAAATCTAAGCAGTTTTGTCCATGTGTACTTTTAAACCATGGATTGATTGAGCATATCCTAGATGTTATTAAGAAACACATGATATCTATATGCAACTTTAAAGAAAAAGAAATATATTTACTCTACAACTTACTGACAATAATAGAATTTCAAGGTGTGTTTGCTTAAAAAAAAAAAAAAAAGTCTTCCGAAACCAACCACACGAAGACTCATCTATTCAAATAAAAAAATAAATTATCTTTTATATAACCCATAAAAAAGTCACTCTTACAAATGTGTACCATATATACTGTATGTACCATGAACTAAACTAAAAATAAATAAATAAGCGAATTGACACCCAAGCTTGTACTGTATAATACAATGTATGCACCCAAAGTTTTTTTTGCAATTATTATGACTTATGTTTGTTTCCTTTTTTTCAGATTGGAAAATGCACAACTTTAAGCATGTCTAAAAGTGAACATTCCAAATAATGTTTTTCTTTTTTTTTCAGAGGCTGGTGTATGGGTGGGTGGTTTGAGGTTGAACTGTCCCAGAAACGAAATAGCTTGGAATCTTGAAAGACCCCTTTCTACCATAGAATTATGGTTCAACTTAAGGAAAACGGTGAAACAGCAATGAAGCCTTGAACTGGTGCTTCTGAAAGATGCCTTGGATTTTTTAAAGATCCGCTTAGAAAAACAGTCACGTTCTTTACCTAGAGTCGTTGCCCGAAAAGCTCCTAAAAGAAAGGTCATCAAAGTATTAATAACATTTTTGGGTGGACTGGTGGCACGGGGTTGGAGTGGTTGGTTCTGTGGCCTCTCACCTTCTGCCTTGGGTTCATTTCCTCTGGATACTCACAGTCCGAAAACAGGCAGATTAAGCTGATTAGTTTCCAATTTTTGTTTAGTACTGTATGTATGTGTGTGTGTGTGTGTGTGTGTGTGTGTGTGTGTGTGTGCGCGCTTATGCCCTGCGATGGACTGGCACACTGTCCAGGGTGTACCCTGCCTCGACATGATATTAGGATGAATGATCATTACTCCACCAATCCAGAGCTTTCACTTTCACACATTCTGACTTACGAACCTATGAAATGGTCATGTCATTTATACATGTTAAAGTGAAGCGATGGCATCATCTATAAATGACAAGACCATTAAGACTGTAGATGAAAGCATCTATTAATGGGCATGTCATTTATGGACGCTACCATCGCTTTGTTGCCGTTTCCTTACAAAGGAACCTTGCCTAGTTTCTCTTTTAAATCATCTTTCTTTTCTTCCTGCAATCAATACATTCTACAAACAAGCGTCATTTACTGCCACTTTCTTCCCTCTAGTCTTTCGGCATGTCTCGACTTGAACTCTGTCTCCAATCCACCTCACTCTATGGATTCTTGGGTGCTTCTCAAATCAGAGTGAGCAATACCGCAACAATCTAAGGTGCCTGGCAAAAATCCAACTTTCAGGCACAGCTGGCTAAGTATTGTCTCAATCTCTGCTTCCATTCCCAGAGCAAAACGATTTCTGCTCCGAAATCAGCAGCTGTATCTTTCTGCATACAAATTATTTTCCACTCTGTCGTCTGTCCATAATCTGCCATAAAAGATTGTTGTAGCTTTCTTATGAATGTGTGTAAACATACTGTATGATTCTCCCCAACTATCCGAGCTTTTTTTTTTTAGATACAAATGTTAAATGCAAATGTAACATTATCAGCAAATTAGAAATGTTTTTACTAAAATTATAATTCATATTAATTGTAACATGTTATGCTATGTTAGTGTTTAATATGTGCTTCACTTCTGAGAACCTACGGTAGAATATAAAAGTGCTGCATGCAGATTAATTCACGCACAAGCTCTACAAAATACACTTTATCAGTGACACCCCTAGATTAGGCTATTTATCATTTTTTGGAGAAATAAGAGTTTAGTGCCGCATATTAAACTGAACATTTATTCCAGTTGCACAGCCGAGCATTAAGGAGGCAGAATGAACTTCAATGTCAAAGACAGTGTAGACCAAGTTGATGCATTCTGAAATCAGTGAAACAAAGAGCAGAAAACCTGCCCACTTAGATTGTGAAAACTAGAACTATCAGAATCTGTCTTTCACTTCTTAAGCTCATTAATTCTCATCAAATTGTTTTCACAACAACTAATTAAATATACAGTAACATAAATACTAATGGGTATTTTGATGTTAGGGAAAAGTAGTTTGGTAAAGAGGGACACGCTGTTACTGAGCATCGTGGTTCATATAGTACTTTGCAAAAGGCAAATAGCACTGCTTTGATTTGACTAAAATAGTTATTCAGTAGCATACCTATCATTAATTATTTAATGGTAATGAAATAATGTGAAAATCTACAGTAAACTGATGACACTTTCAATCACTTTCAGTTTCAGCATTGTCTCATTTTCTATACTACTTTATCCTGTATACAGGGTCGCAAGGGGTTTGGAGCCTATCCCAGGAGACTTGGGGCACAAGGCAGGGTACGGTACACCCTGGATGGGGAGCCAAGCCATCTCCGAACACACACATAGACACAATATGGGCAGTTTAGGAAGGACACTTAGCCTTCATGCCTTTGGACTGTGAGAGGAAAACCCACCAAGCACGGAGAGAACATGCAAACTCCATGCACACAGACCCGAGGCCAGAATCAAACCCGGACCCTGGAGGTGCAAGGCGACAGTGCTGACCAATCAATCATGTATTAATTCTGATCTTTGTAGTAATTGTGACACGTAGACTATAGAAGATTTAAACCTGTCTGCTGAAACACAGGAAGACAAGGCCGAGAATAAAACAGAAACTATGCGCCACTGAATGAATGATGAGGTGACGACTTTATTTAGGCAAAGTGAAGATACATTTTTAATAGTCCAAAATAAGCACCTACAGCATCAAGTTATTACTGTATTAGTTATGAACAATAATGATAGCTAAATATATATTTACCAGCAAATTCTTGTTTAAAAAAAAAACTGCATGGAAAATATAGTAGTAGAAAAGAATATTCACCCAAATAAATAACAGTATTGAATAACTTTTTTAAATTTTGCATCTTTTTCAGACAAATCTCACCTTTTACATTACAATTAAGTCTCATCTATGATTGGTTAGATCTTCACTGCACATGATATGCAAACCAATCCTAGAGCATGAAAATATTGTTCTAAATGTAGTGTTGTGTTTTTCTCTGTACAGTTTACCTTATTAGTGCATATTAGTGTAATGCACGTTTATTAATTATTAAGTCTTAGTGTCAGACAGTCAACCTAAAACACGCATGTATAAATTTTAAGTAACTTTAAATGTCTAAATCTAGGTGGGTTTGGGACTTTTTTTCTTAGACATATTTTTTTTATTATTATCATTTTTTTTAATGCATTTTATTTCTCCTCCCAGAGGGTTTCCAATATACAACAGGGATATATTTTCTTAATTATCATGTAACACATCCACTTGTTTTTCTCTGCTTCAAAGGTCACTCCGTTCAGATCACTTTTGTACTTCTAGTGGGAGTGAAGCAAAAGGTTTGTGCAATAAATGCTGAGCTGCTTAAGTTTAATTGCTTGCAGTGGCAGTTGAAGTCAATATCCTGGTCAATGGGCCATGGATCCCACAGGTTCATTTCCCTTAATTGCACTACATGTGCCTGGCCAGTGCCTAAATACCATCATTAAAATAATTACCAAAAATAAAATAGCAAGCAAAAAAAAGCCACAACAATGCAATTAAATGACAACACACAGGCACCCCTGCACCAGTGATCTAAATATTAAAAGTCAGTTTGAATCGTTATATTTGTTTATTTATTCTTATAAATGCAATAATATTGTGCTAACCACATTGCAGCAATATTTAACTAAAGCTATTTCATAAGCCATTTTATATATATATATATATATATATATATATATATATATATATATATATATATATATATATATTTAAAAAAATAATTGTATTAATTATATTAATTATGTATTCATTTATTAACTTATTATTTAGGTTTTTTTTTTTTTTTAATCTTGATTTGTAGCAATTGAAGCAAAACAGCACAATAACTTTAAACCCAGTTTTGGGATTTAACAATGTGGTCAAATGTGGTTTTAGTAGATATCAAACTGTGTATATATATATAAAAAAAAATACTCCCAGAACAAACACATCAGGAATTGATAGTGTTCCTTCTCTCTGTTTATAATGGTATAAAAATGTATGCATCATTTAACTGAACTCATATTATAAAAAAAAAACTTGGTGTGGAAAAGCAGCAATCATTGGTTTACTGTTCATTTTTCTTTATGGATTAAACGATTTCCCGAGGATGCTACAGTGTGTGAGTGAGTTTATGAATCTTATACTCGAGGCCTTTCATGCAGAAAATCTAGATCATAATTTGAATCTATTTTGTCATACATTTTAAGACCAAATAGAATTTATTGTGCAGTGTAGTCTCAAATTGATGGATATGAGAGAAGCTAATCTATCAGGAACTGAATTTGCGGAGACGCAGGTGCAGGTAGTTTTATTAAAAACACACTCGCGCTCAAACAAATCAAACTCGGGCAATCGAGGTCACAATCCAAAACAGGCAAGGGTCAGCCGATCAGTAACAGGCTGAATTGGGATGGACTGTACTCGGAAACAGTAACTAATTGGGTCACATACAACTTGGCAATCCCAGCAAACAACGGCTCAGTATCATTCTGGATTTTATGTATAGGAGAATATCTTTACGGAATATCTATTTATATTATGGTGTGCTTTTCATATTTATATTAAGGTCCAGCCACAGCATTTCAGTAGGATTTGGGGTACACATGATGGCTTAATGTTACATTTAACATATATATAAAAACTCTTTTCCATTTTCCATTTACTTAATATTGCCCACATTTTACTTTATATATATATATATATATATATATATATATATATATATATATATATATATATATATATATATATTACATTTTAGCTTTATTCTTGTAAAATACATAATGGCACGTTGAAAAAAGTTATATGTTGATCGTCTGAGGTTGTAGATCTGCTGCAATCAGATGATTTGTATTATGTTTCTGCACCAAAAAAAAAAACAGGATTAAAAGAGGAGGATACTAACTTCTTAACATGTAGAACAGGGGTCTTCAACTCCAGTCCTGGAGGTCCAGGGTCCAGCACAGTTTGGTGATTCTTCTTCTCAAACACAGCTGATTCAACTAATCTGTTAATTACTAGGTTCAGTAGGTGTGTTTGGGTGTTGGTGAATTACAAACTGTGCTGGACACTGGACCTCCAGGACTGGAGTTGAAGACCCCTGATGTAGAAGGTGAAGAGAAAAAAAAAATGTGTCAAGAATAACCCCTGGAGGCACCTTGTGCCCAGAGACTCTGTGTTCATGGCTGGACTTCATTTGCCAGAGTGTACCTCCATCACATGTTGAGTGCATTTATCTGTCTAGTTTCTTGATTAGTGGTTCTGGCTTTTTCTTGCATCCGTTCATGTCCTATTGTGTTAGTGTTGCGGCTATTCTGGTCTTTTGTTGTTTGATGTACTTGTGATGTTTTTCAAATGATTTATTAAAAGTCTTAACATCTGTGATTATGCGGTCACGAGCACCGCACCCCCGCCTGAGAGCATGTTTCAGTGGCTATGTTCCATATGCATATATGCTAATGCATATACCTTTTTCTTTTCTTTCAAAGTATTTACATAAACATATAACCATACAACCATGATCTTAATGCCTCCACGAATTTCTACTAGATACACTGACTCTCTTTTAGTGAACTCTTAATAAAGTCTCTTAGTAATGTCTATTCTAGAAATGCTGGGCATGGATAAACCCTGGATGTAACATCAAGCAGTAGCAGGGACCCTTGCACACAGATTCAAACCTATGGGCAATTTATCCAATTTTCTAGTGGTGGGAAGAAATTGTTGAACCTGGATGGAACCCACATAGACAGGCTCCGCCCAGGCAATAACCCAGACTCAGAATCAAACCACAGGCCCTGAAGCTGTAAGGCAGCAATGCTAGCCACTGATCTACCTCTCATAAGGTAAAGTGGGAAAAAAAAAGTAAACCTTCTCATCCTTGTCCTCCTTCTCCACCTCCGCCTCTTCCTCCACATGTGTGGGTTATTATAAAACCTAAATGTCATATTTGAAGTTGAAATTGAGCCCATAAATACAGCTTTTGATTACAGTATTTGCTCTCAGCTCTAGCAAGCACAAAAACATTAGGTGGATATGTGTTGTCCATCTCATAGAAAATACGAGTTACTGCTGGTTACAGCCTGTTAAAGATAAGTGAACCCAATCCTATTTAAACATCAGTGATGATTTTAGCAAAGCATTCGATCACTCACTTTCTCGAGTTGTGCCGAGTTAAAATATCTTCTTGGGGAAAGTGCTCTAATGGTCATCTTTGGCCGACAGCTTTTTTAGGCAAACAAATATACGCCTTTATATAACTGGGCACTAGAAGAACATTCTCAAGCTGTTGTTTTGGTCATTTCTGTGAACCGTGGTAGATGGCACCACACATCATTAACTACAGACCCAGTATAGGGCGGTCAGGGAGAACCCAAGTAAACACTCTAGACAAAGATGCGGCCAAGAAAACTTTTGATATACTGCTACTGTAGGTGATCTTACAAAACATTTTGGCAGTTCAGGTAAAGTGGGCAAGACAGTTTTTGGAAAAAATTCAAAAATGAATACAAAACCAATTTTTTTAAATTTTTTTTTTACTTGGAAGTAGTCTGTAAATTCCAACATGACGGAAAGTTTTGTCACCTTCTGCTCGAGAAAAGAACAGCTTGCAAAAGACATATTACTCATAAAGCAACAGTGCAGTGCAGTTTGAGACCAAAGACCTAGGAAATTGTTGACAAGCATCTCTCTCCCAGATTAATATGATTCTCTTATGCATATTTAAATCAAGTGTGCAGTGGTGGCCAAAAATATGGAAACAAAAGTCAACTTCAATGTTTTAATGACAGACATTCTCTGTTTTTTTTTTTTTTTATTACAAGAACATTATTATTTTATGCAAGGAAATTGCTCTACAACAATCAATATTTAGGATGAAGCCCATCTATTCTTCAAAACCTGGTGATTACGGCTGGGTCAAAGACATCTACAATACTTTGGTGTCACTTGTTCAACCAAGGATTGCTTCCTGAAGATCATGTACTGTACAGAAGACAGTTTTTTGCCTGCAACTGCTTTCTTCTATATTATTCAACAGTTTTCTTGAATATAAGTCTAGAGATGACAAAGGCCATGGCTCCAGAAGCTAGGACGAATTCTCAATGCACAATGCCACGAATGTCAAAAATGACGATGGAGTTGAGTTGAAGGCCTCTTCCACTGTGAAGACTGTTGCTTCGTCTCAGGGTCGTACCCATACATCCAACTTCCGTCACCAGTAATGACCCGTATTGAGCAACACTGAGCATGTTCAAATCGCATGGACTGCGATTGCCTGGACTGTTCCATATGACGCACCAACAATGGCAGCAATGTCGTCGATTATTCTCTGACAATCATCATGCACAAGTTACCCAACGTTTCGACATTTTCATTGGTTGAGTTCGTTGAATGTCTTTCTGATCTCTCATTGTCACAGTGGAAAATGCTAAAAAAAATTTAAAAAGATGTATGATCTAGAGTCCCTGTTTTGACCCTAAGTCTCTAGGTGTGAATTAGTGTTAGTAAAGGCATGTGTGTGTGTTCATGGTGCCATACTAATGACCCTATCCAGATCGATTTGCTTATCTTGCACAATGTACTCCAGGTCCATGGTTCAGAACAAAGACAGAAGTAAAATTAGATAAAAATGAATAAATAGATCTTGGTGCAATACACTCCCTTTTAGGTCCTCACTCACAACTCTGGGTGCTGAGCTTCACATACAGTAATCGTGTCACCCCAACTACCTGACTCAACAAGCCCAACCGAGCAACTTTGTGGGGGAAAAAAAAATAACCTTGCATGTTTTTCAATGCAGTACTGTACATGCTGTGACGAATTCGTGTTACACCTTGTCAGTTAAAAATATAAGCTCTTGACGGCCCCCTCCTTGTTTCTAACGCAGATTTGAAAGGTTTAAATGCAGCACTTTTCATTTCATGGGAAAGTTATTTTGAAGCACTCCAAGTGATTTATTTAATGATAGAGTTATTTATGAGGATTTTATTTCAATATTTATGAGAAGTGCGGTATGACAAGGCTATCCAGATGTAACTGAAATGAAATGCAAGTGCTATTTTTCAGCTCAGAGCGCTAGCCTCAGGTTTAGGAAAATGCCGACTATGTAGCTGCATTTAATCTTTGTTGCACTTCTTGTGTATACACACTCAGTGCCCCAAGGTTCCTTTTGATCTATTCTTTTTGTCGGGTTTATCCTCTCCTCTGCATTTCAGTCAAGCCGGTTGTGTGAGGGATGACCTAAATCAGGCCGAGTTATTAGCTGTTGTAGTTTTAAGCTTGGAGACGTTGCTGCTGCTTAGATTTACTGATCATTCTGCAGAATCAACCACAGTCTTTCTGAGAACTTTGTTGCACCTGCTTCTTTTTCCATGTGCATGCAAAGAAAAAACAAAAAAACAACCCAGAAGCTTTCTTTTCTTTTCTTGCTTAAAGATCCCGCCGTAAACTTACTGTATTTATTTATTTATTTATTTATATATAAAAAACCTACAGGGCCTCCAAAATTACTGGATAACACAATATATCTGATGATATTACCGAATAAGTTCATATTTGTATATTAAAAGTATATTCAGATAGGTGTGTATACCAATAAAAATGCGTTTATAAGTCATAAATCAGATAACTATATAATAATCCAATGGCTGTTTAAGCACTTGACTATAGTACTTAAACATTAGACTATTAACCAAAATAAAAAAAAAAACTTTCAGCAATATTCCAGAGCTATGCACATTACAGAAAGTATGCAAATGCATCTAACAGCAGACTGCCTTTACTAAAACATCACTGATCTGTTTTTTAAATGTCTCTGTTTTTCCTTAATTACTGGGCATTTATTGACTCTTTGTCTTTGCCTGTGGACTCTAAGGTCATTCATTTGCAGCTTTGTGAGCTCATTTAGCACAACTAAAAGTATTTAAATGGTTAGAACTATCTAAAGGATTTGTGCAACATGCGTATCCAATAAAAAGTGATGATTTGTGTCGCTGACTAATATTAATTAGTCTTCTGTTCATTAAGTGAATATATCTTCTGTTCACCATAACAACTAATTCATTATTTTTAGCTAATACAATATAATATATATGGTTGCATGCTATTTGTTAACAATCCCACACTGCACTAACTGATATGGCAGAACGTAACCATAAAGTCACATGTGGAATGCATCAAGTTGCAAAAGTCTGCTTTTTAGTTATAAGAGCAGAATTTCAAATGGATTGAAAATATAACACAAGACAAACAAAAAACTAAACCAGACTAGCTTTAACAATGAAAGGTCTGGCACATAAAGAACCAAGTTAAATAAACGATTAAATCATTGGTGTGTGTCTAGTGTCTGCTTTGGTGACGGGACGCAGGTGTGCTCAATCAGAAGCCAGGGGAGCTGGAAAATAATCCAAAGATCTAGAGTGGCCATGTTCGTACTCCATATTGAATTCTGGGAAGTGCAGTTTGTTGCTGAATCAGTGTAGACATAGAACACGCACATATTTATTCAAGATAACCTAAGCCTATTTGAGTAGATTAATACTATCGATAAATATGTAACTAAATTGCACTGACTTTTTGTGAATACAAAGTACCACTATACAATAGCCGCCCCATGACACAGAGCATTTTGCACTTTCTGATCAGAATCATGATCTGTATGATATTATTTCAAACCCACATTGTGAGCATGAGCCACCTCACTCACTCATCTTCTGTACCACTTATAGATATCTCTGCATACATGGGCATGGGGGCCTGGAGCCTATCCCAGGAGACGGGGTACACCCTGCACTACGGGCAATTTCTGTGCACTATGGACTAGACTCATCTGCATGGAAACCACTAAGCCACTTTTGCTGCCGGATGTGCAACCATACAGATATATTCTAGTAATAATCTTAGTAATTTATTTTAATGTATTAAGCTTTGCATTTGATTAATGCAACATTATGAGCTCATGATGTTGATAGTGACTGGAATATGCAGTGTTATATTTACGAAATGATCACTCAGTAAATTAATTAGGAGTTCAGTCTAATTCTGTTTTCCTGCCATGAAACCACAGAGTTGACCGTGATATTGAGATTCATTAGAACAAGAATTAGATGAATTCCTTTGGCATTTGAAGAACGCAGTTCTATACAGCGATTTATGATAAAGTATGTGGAATAATTAGAAAAGCAGACGGTATTTATAATATTGCAATTTCTTTTGCAACAAACATTCCTTGAACAATCCACTGGTGAATTATTTTCTCCACTATGTACTCTATGTTGCCTGCTTAATCCTTTACATGAGTCCATGAGACACCCATAAGTAGAAGGCTGTCTAAATCAATGCATCTTTCACATGATGATTGCAGGATAATCGGGAAAATACAATGTTAGGTGTCTAACATAATGTGGAAATACCTGGAATATGATTTGGGGGGAAAACTAAAAATGAATAAACTTTGCGATAGAAAAAAAAAATGTGTTCAGACAGTCAAAGCTCAATGTGCAAAATAAATATCAGTTTTCCTGTAAAAGTGGTACCTAAAATAAATAATTAATAGAAGATAAAAAAAAATAAATAAATAAAATAAAAACTGCCGTTTGTGTTGATCACACAAGGTTAAGCTTATTGTGAGTGAGTTCTGACATAATCCTTTTTGGTTCTATTTGGTTTATATTTAAACTTACTTTTCTACTTTTCAGAAATGTGTTTTTCCATTTTTTATGACTCATGTGGATTTTTTTTAAACATGCACAACTCTTTACCAACAAATTTTAATTGCCCTAAAAAAATAAATCCACACCATTTTCACTGTGCCACAAAGTGATAAAGTGATATGCATTTAGACAGATGTTAATTCAGAGAGTAAAGGCACAATATGAATTTCAGAGAAAAGGTCGGCTTTATCAGACAAGTGCGTCGTCATGGAGATGCCAGAAAGATGACAAATTAATGTCTGTTCCATGACTCTCTTGCTGTCATGACACAGAGCTAACAAGTCATCATAGCCAGAGGCCATGAACAAGTCTTTTCTTTCTGGTTAGGAGGTGTAATTATGCAGAAGATAAGATTAAATATAATCAGCATGTCAGCTTGGAAAATGTAGAGGTGGAGGTAGTGCTTTACAAAATGAAGGTCAACGCCAATTATCTGGGTATGAACAAGTACATTATTCTTATTAATAATTAGCACTGTCAGCTCAGGTTTACTGTCTGCCTTTTCATTTCTTTGGAATAGAAAAGATTTTCGTCTCCTCAGTTTTCACTTTATTAATGCACTTTCTTATTACTGCATGACTGTCATGCACACTCATAACACGACCGGCACTAGGACCTGGAAGTAATACGGTCGCATTTCAGGAAGCATAAAAGGAAACAAGATGGCGCTTCACATTGCTCAGTCATTGACTTCGCCCATGCCTTGTCTGACGCTTCGCCAACTATTCTGTGAGTACTCACCAATTTGGGTTGCTTCTTTGATTGAGTGTGTGTTGCTTGAACGCGGATTTATTTGTGTAGATCCTAGCTCTTCATGTAAGAGAGTTCTTAGATAAATTGCGTGGTTATCCTGCCTACTCGCATTGCTTCCGCGTTTGGGTTTACCATCCACGCTACACGGGCTAACTGTTAAGGCTTCTGTGCTTACCCTCCGATAGCTCATGATAGAATGACTGAGCCAAAAGCAGTAAACCCAGCGGAGTTTGCTCGCCTCTGTGATGTGGTTGACCAGCACGCCGAGCTGACCAATAAGCTACGTGGAGAAGTCGTGTCTCTCCAAAAGGACCTCCAAAACGTTGCGGCTTTGCGCCGCGGGATGGCGGACCTATGGCAGGAGAACGCGACCCTCCGCGGGGCGGCTGCTCACTCGGTTGTTGCCACGCCCATCGCAGTGGCTGCGGCACCGCCACCCCATCCCCATTCTGATGTTTTCATAGCTCTACCGGATAGGTGGGATGGCACAGATAGGAGGTGCAGTGTCTTTCTAACCGCATTGGATCTTGTGTTTGAGTTTAATTCCACCAAATACTCCACATACCGACTGCACGTTGCGCTTCTCGTCTCGTTGCTATCCGGGCAGGCGGCTGAGTGGGCCATGGCGGTCCTCAGATCAGATTCAGACACGGCCTACTCATACGGAGAGTTCACCCATCAACTGAAACTAACATTTGAACATCCTGCTGCTGAGGTGGAGACCGACACCAAATTATATCATCTGCGGCAGGGAGGGTCGTCTACACAGCGGACTTTCGTACTCTAGCTGTGCAGACCACCTGGGGAGACACTGCCCTCCGGACGGCCTACTACGAGGGACTGGCCTCATGGATCAAAGATGAACTCGCCGGACAAGAGATTCCCGCCACGCTGGAAGAACTGATTCAGCTCGCCCTCCGCATTGACCAGCGCCTGCTCTCTCGTCCGAGGCCAGCCCCCCGGACCCTGCCACCCACTACGTCACCTTCATACCCTCACGCCCCGGTTCCTGAGATTCGTCCCTCCTTCACCACCACCGCCATGGCACCCGTCGGACCTCCACCTCCTGCCATGGTTAACACCGGAGCTGGGGAACCCATGCAACTAAGACGCGCCTCCTTGACCGCTGCAGAACGGGAACGACGCTTCAGAGAAGGGCTCTGCGCCTACTGTGGGTCAGCGGCGCACCACAGAGCCCTTTGTCCACTTCGCCCGGGAAACACTCAGGCCCGGTGAGCAAACGGGGCAGTTCACCGGGCCCCCTCCACCTCTCGGTCACAACACCCAATAATTCCCGTCTCACGGTTCAAGTACACCTCTGGTTTGGCCACAAACGGGTCGGAAGTACTGCGTTCATCGATTCCGGTGCCGCAGGTAACTTTATTGACTCTTCGTTTGCCAAAGAACTGGGAGTGGAACTTGAGGCGTTATCCCAGTCCGTTCGTATCACATCTGTCGACGGTCGGCCCCCTTCCTCCAGCCCCATCACCACTCAGACTCAGCCGCTCACCCTTGTCATTGGCCAACATCACGAACGGATCCAGTTCCACCTCACCTCCATTTCATCGCCAACCATCCTCGGACACCCCTGGCTGCTCCAACATGACCCCCTCATCTCCTGGACACAAAACCGGATCCTGCAGTGGGGGCCGACCTGCACCGAACTCTGACTGCGGGCTCCGGCTGGGACGTGTTCTAGGGAGTCCGAGGCCCCCGATGTCGACACCAATGCCATCCCCGTTACCTACCGAGACCTGGCTGAAGTATTCTGCAAGATACGAGCCACACACCTTCCTCCTCATCGACCTGATGATCGAACTTCAGCCGGGCTTGGTCCACCCCCCCCCCCCGTGGGCATTTTTACTCCCTCTCCGCCACTGAGACGCAGGCGATGGAGAGATATGTTTCTGATGCCCTTCGCCACAGCACTATCCGGCCCTCCTCCTCGCCTGCCAAAGCGGGGTTCTTCTTTGTGAAGAAGAAAGGGGGCGACTTACGTCCCTGTGTCGATTATCAGGGGCTTAATAACATCACCATTAAGAACAGACACCCTTTGCCTCTTACCAACTCAGCCCTGGACGCCCTCTCTGGCGCCACCATTTTCACAAAGTTGGACCTCCGGAGCGCCTACACCTTGGTGCGCATCAGAGAGGTCAATGAGTGGAAGATGGTTTTCATCACCCCTACTGGACACTACGAGAGCTTGGTCATCCCATTCGTACTCTGCAACGCACCCGCCGCCTTCCAACAGTTCATCAATGATGTCCTTAGGGACATGTTAGGGCGGTGGGTGTTCGTTTACCTGGACAATATCCTTATTCATTCACACACAGCCGAGGAACACACCCAGCACGTCAGAGCAGTCCTTAGAGATTACTCGCCCACCAACTGTACTGTAAGTTGGAAAAATGCACCTTTCACAAGCGCTCCACCATGTTCCTGGGTTTTGTCATCTCGCCCCAGGGTGTGGCCATGGACCCGCAAAAACTGGAAGTTGTGCATCACTGGCCCCTACTCGCGTTTGGGTTTACCATCCATGCTACACGGCCTAACTGTTAGGCACTGCCTCTGTGCTTACCCTCCGATAGCTCGTGACAGAGATTTAAAATAATAATCACAATACCCTTAGACTCAAAACACATTAACAAACCAAAATTGTAATATATAGTTAAAAAGTTATAACACAGCAATCCTTACTGAAGATTACATGTTTTTTTTGTTTTTTAATTGGCTACAGGCATGCAATACTTTTAACGATATCATATAGCTGGAGGATGCTTACAATAAGAGGATGCATGAGCTTAAATGATTTCAAATAACATTTATTTTATGTTATTTGTTGTCAACTTTGACTTGAATCACAGTAATATGATTATGTGAATGCTGGAAACGTCTTAATGTTTCACCTGTTGCTGCATGGCATTTGAAGTAACTGCACCCCTGTCTGTTAGTTTTGCATGTTTGCTGGCACCTCTACACATTTTTTGGCCTGCACACATCCTCTGTGCTTTTGTTTAACCATTATGATGCCATCCACACTTGTTTAGCTCTGAGCCACGGCATCTGACATGAGCTACAGAGAGAACAGACATGGAGGGTTGGTAACAAAGCTTTTTCTTACAACGTTATGGAATAGCCTTTCAATTATTGTTCAGGACACAGAAACAGTCTCAGGGTTTAAGTTTAGGCTGAAAAGCTGATTTACATTTTGTCTTAGGCAAAGGTGCAGATCTGGGGGACTCGTGGACATAGAGTTGTATGATGAACTGGTATGCTTGGATGCTGTCTTCCCCTCACTCTCATTGACCACTCTGGTTGGTTGATGGAGGAGCGACTGGTTGCTTTACTTCCCAGGGCTCTTCTCTCTCTCTCTCTCTCTCTTTCTGTCAAACTATACATGGCACTCCTAACCAGGTGGACCAGTGGCCAAGACCATTCTGCCCTTAGGACCTGTCTGACATACCATGCCCCACTTCTGGTTGTCTGGAGTTCTCATGGCACAGAAGCCTCTGGCTGCTGAGAACGGCCCTATATGGTCTTCTTGGGATGCATGTGGTGACCATGGACAGTTCCTCTTGACCATGAACATGATCTTGGACTCGGCTTATGCAGCCAGTTTTTTTGTTTTTTTTTGTAACTGCAATCACCCAAGGACTGAAATTCCCATGAGCATTTTTGTACAGTTTTTCCCACAGTGAAAGGTGAACAAGGTGTCCTGTTCAGCTTTTCAGCCTGAACAGGACACCTTTCCTGTTAAATTGAACTTTCAACCTCATAGCACATAGATATACCAGGGACTGGTATATGGGCATGCTGAGTCTGGTTCCTCCCAAGGTTTCTTTTTATTGTCATCTTCCTCAGCTTGGTCATTGGGGACTAACTGGTAGTTGTAGTTCATACTATTCTTTTCACACATTTTATAATTTATTTCCATCCTTTTTTTTCCCTGAATAACTCAATAACTCAAACAAAACTGAATACAACTGAATTTTCAGAATCAAGTGCAGTTGTAAGTGCAATATAATGTCCTTTGCAACAAGAGGCTGTAAGTACTGTACTTACTGTACTTATGTTACACGATGTAAAGCTCAGGAACAGGAAACTGTCCACTCTCGCAACTTTCCACTCTCTCCAAAGCTGTCTAGCTGTCATTGTAATTTTATCCAAGAAGGACTTTGCATCATTCTCATAGACCAGTGCAACCAAAACAATGTCATCAACAAAATTGACAATGGTAAACAGAGAAAAAAAAAAAACTCAGTCCTTTGGACGGCATAGTCCAGTACCACTGGGTTCAGTCATGTCCCAGTAAAGCAGGTGAGATTGAAGTCCAGAATGTCACTCTATAACTTAACCCTGATCCTGGGCGGTTTCAAGCCTTCTCTCCAGAGACTGGATGTTGGCTAGCAGGATGCAGGCAGAGAAGTGCAGCATTTGCAAACCCTCAGACTGCCCTGCCAGCTTGTTTCCTTCTTCGTTTCCTGTTTTTTTATTTTTATTTTATTGTTTACGCCTCATGACTTCATCTCACCAGCAGGGATGTTAAGAATAGCAATAGATTAATGAATTATGAACTGATAAAAAATAAAACTATGCTATTTCTATTACATGTAATAGTCATACTGAATAGGAAAAGAATTTAGATAAGGGGAAGTACAATAAATAAACAAAAAACAAACAACATGTTGATGGCAACTTCACCAGTGCCATCTTGTTTTGCCCCTTTCCTTTTAATGGGAACATAATTTCTCGGGGCACTACAGTACTTATCATTTTATGCCCCCATTAATGTGCCCATGTCAACCCATGAACCAGAGAAATTCTTCAGCACAGGCTGTCTTATAGTCCTGCTCTCACAAACGAGATACCTCTCCAAGCTTTTCTCATTAAAAAATGCTGTGTGAACCACACTATAATTAAGTTGATGAATGTTACTGGCTCTCATTGCACCTATAATAATTTATGGTTGAGGTGACCCGAGTCACCGCCATACACATAGAGCATCAAAAAATGAACACGACACCGGCAACACAATTCATCTTCTATTTACTCATGCTCACATATAAATCTGGGTAATGTGTCAGTGCTTAGACAGGATTTAAGACAGATAATGAGCATCTCCGTTTCAAAGCAAGTACATATGTCTGGAGTCATTTTTAAAAACTGGCATGAAGATGAGAGCTCATAAAACGATACAGAGTAAGTGTGTTTGATAACGTTTCTCTTCAAACTGCAGGCAGTGACCGAACTTCAGAATGAAAGTGCAGACAAGCCAACAAGGTTATAAAAATTATTTTACTGAAAAAACAAAACAAAGACAAAACTAATCATCCCATATCAAGACTAATTTATTGATTCATCATCATTAACTCTTTAATGGTTGGGTATGAAGTGTTTGCCAAGCCTATTCCAGGATCATTGTGTGTGAGATGGTGTGTGAGATGCGTCAAGTTGCTGTGCAGATCAGTTGGTCCCCTGTGGCAACCTCTCAAGGGGAGTAGACGGAAGACTAACAACAACAACACCATTATTATTATTATTATTATTATTATTATTATTATTGGGAGCAGTGACTGACCTAAATTTCTACAGTTGGAGAACTCAAAAGAATGGAACTTACACCACCCCTCAATGCAGAACAAGCGTCTTTATATTTTTATATGTGTGCAATATTTACTTTAGTTCAAACTACACCATTTGAATCTAGAGATTGATGTCTGGGCCACAAATATGAAAATAATTTCACATATCACAGACTTTTGCCATGGGTTGTTTTTTGGACTTCAAGCAAAGAATCTGGGTTTTCAGCCCACCACCTTTTAGTACAGTTTGAACCCATAAACTGAAGCCACATTGACTGCTTTTATATACTACCATATTACAGTAGATCTGTCAAAAAAGCACACACTTTAAGATTATATGTTTGGATTTTAACATTGGATTTTACACACTGCTCATAACAATCCAACTGGGATTATAATTGTTTAAGACCAGCCAAAAATTGGGACACCTTTTGTGATTGATGAGAGGAGTATAAACGTCCCAGACATAAGGTGACCCTTGGATGATTATGCGTTTCAGTGATTAGGTGGTTGAAATCCCATTTACAGCTAAGTCTTATCTCTCTGAAGGAAACATTATGAATAAAAGAACATGTTTGACATAAAAGATTCAGGAACGTAGCCTACATGAAAACATGCAGTACCTGTCAGGAAAGGATGCTTTAAAATTCTTCTATGTTGGATTTTTCTCCACTGGTAAGGTAGGTTTATGACATTTGCCTTCTCTTTCTTTGAACTCAGTGGTTCTATATTGTTACCCAGGATTGCTGTTCTGTAATGTTGATTTTAACCAATGTGTGATTGAAGTAGGTCTGAAATCATTCTATCGTAATTATTAAATCTTAATTTCAGGCTCCCTCAGCTCCTGTACATGTATTAAAGGCATATCCAGTTTAAAAGTTTGTGTGCTTTAAAGTTCTTCAATGTTGGATTTTTCTCCATAGGTAAGGCACAGTAGGTTTTTGACTGTTGTACCACAAAATTCTCCGGTTTATCCTTATAAGTCTTGAAATCTGTGGCATGAAAAGGCAATGGAAGATCAATCATTTAAGATGACTAGGCAGAGGATCCACATTTGCTCCATGCAGACTCTCCACCAGTGTCCCACAAGGATCAGGTCCTCATTTGTCCTCCCTCTTTACCCGATCTCTTTGTGAGGTCATATCCTTTCACAGCTGCTCACACCATTGTTATGCAGATGACACACAACTCATTCTCTCCTTTCCTCCCTCAGACACTCAGGTTTCCACCACGATCTTAACACGTCTGACAGACATCTCATCCTGGACAGCAGCCTATTAACTGAAACTTCTCAATAAAACCGAACTGATGTTCATCCCAGGTCAGGATCTTATAATCTCAGTGGACACCAATTATATCCCTCTTTTAGTCACTGCCCACAACTTTGGGGTAGCTTTGGACAATCAACTGTCTTTTACCCCACTAACGCTTGCTAACCTTGCTCACTCTTGTTGATTTCTTATTTATAACATCAGCACATTCAGTTATCTCCACACAGACCACACACAGTGCTTGTTCAGTCTCATGTTATTTCAAGACTGGACTACTGCAACTCCTTCCTGGCAGGTCTCAGGTTCTGATTCACAATGCAGCTTCATGGCTTGCTACGTACGTTCTCTCACACCACCCCACTTCTCTGTTCCCGTCACCAGCTTTCTGCAGCTGCCCGCATCAAATTCAAAACATTAATCCTTGCCTACAAAGCTAAAAATGGCCCAGTACCCACTTATTAATCACACCCCACACTGCACCATGTTCTATCTGATTAACCATCACTGATCGGCTGTTCCCACCATCTTTCAGGAAATATGAAGAGTACATGTGTCTAGACTGTTCTTCTGTTGTGACTCCTAGGTAGTGGAATGAACGTTTCTGTACAGCCGAGACAATTCGAGCAACGACTAAAGACCTACAGTATCTGTTTCTATCAGTTCATCCTTGAGTCCAAGTGGATGTTTGTGCTAATTATGGCAATGGGACATACTGTACCGTATGGACAACCTGAAAACATTATGCCTCCAGCTACAGCTGTCACCAGCATAGCATCAAAAATGATCTATTATAAACAAGGTACACCGATAGTTCTAGGGATACCAATATTACACTCAGGGCCATGATATTCATTGTGACCTTTAGTGTGATATTACTTTTTTTTTTTTTTTTTTTACATAAATGACAATTAGTAGTATGAGATTGGGATTTGTTTGTTCATTTAACCAGTAATTTTGCTCCACCAACACATATCGTCCTGCTACTGGTGGAACAAGCATTGAGATGGCAAATGACAGTTAGCGATCAACAGTTAACGTAATTAACTGGTGTGAAAGCAGTTTTAAATTTTTACTGGCGTTCTATGTTGCCAAAAGGTAAAGAGAACCATCGGTGTAGCTGGTGGACAGTCCTGAGAAATGTATGCGACTGTATGATACAAATAATTTATCATTTATATTTCCACTTCTTCCAATTTAGAAGATCTGCTAAACTTCTGGGTTCCACGGTTGAATCCCAAATAAAAATGAATGGAAAACTAGTGTGCTAGGTGTGCTAGGATCCCTTGTTCCGCACACATAGTAGTGCCCTTGATTAGGGTTTAGAGAGGGATTTGGGATTCAGTCTTGTGTTAGAAGCTAGCTAGCCTTTAGTACTTTGTGTTAGCCCTACTGTAGGTATATAAAACAACATCGACCATTCAAAGGCAATTTGGAACAACATAGAAGCAGTTACTGAGGAGTCTAAATGTTGTTTAAGACTTTCTGAATTCTCTTCTCTTATTTCACGTATGGCACTACCAACCTACTTTCACAATTTCAAATGGAAATAATTTTCCTGGGCATCAAAAGGTATACTATAACTTTGATTGCTTCTAGCTTTAAATTAGGATAACGTTAATATAAATTACATGTCTGTATGTTCTGTTACCTGTTTCTGATTCAAACAAAATGATTTGTCTTTGTATTAGTGTCCTTGTGCAAACACAACTTAATTACCAAGACCACTCGAATAAAATCATCCAAAATTGATGTTACAGGTCTGCATGTTCTGTGCAAAGAGGCATATTTTGGTCTTTAGACAGGGAACATTCATCCTCCCCTGGCTGTCAGTGCCACCCCCAACTTTCCCACTCTGTCTGGTGAATAGGTCAGACATTAGCTGACAAGATAAAGTGATCCAGATACAACTGATATCTCAAGGCCTTGTGTCTATGGCATAGCATTTCCTTTTCAAGCAGGATCATGCTGAATTGATGCCTGGGGTGCCAATGCCAATGCTAAAAAATGAACCAAAACCGCAAACTCATTAAGTAGGAGATAAAAAAGCATGGGCATGTCATTTCACACATATACAGGGGAACACACAATCTCTGCACTCCTGCAGCTCACACCTCCATGCTAGCTCACTCCGGTTGAGCTTGTTGCTAGGCAACAATCACTGTGTCAATGATTAAAAAAGTTTGATTTGTGAAATTTCACCCAAGAGTGTATGCGTTCCAAATATGCATTGAACAATGATTCATGACTGTCTGTGAAATGACAAGTTCAAAATTCTTCCCCCAAAAAACAAAAAAAAATTATTGATAGTATAGATGATAGATAAAACAGCTTTTGATGAACATATCATTTTTATATAATGAATATTAATTATTTTTCAGCTGAATGTGGTACAACAGGCAGCCGATCTAAATCTGCAGGGAATCCGGAAATTAGAAATAAGCATGGCCTTTTAAAAATGTATGATTTTTAAACGCATATATAAAACAGCAATCAAAGGGGCGGAAAGTGCCCGGATATTCTGCGTCTTGCATTTCCAGCATCAGTCATAATAAAGGTAAAGCACTTAGAGGTCAGTGCACAAATCAGATTTCAACAAAGAAATATTCATATATGCATCCATACTAGATTGAATATGGCTCCGTGCACTTTATACGCCCTCAGCTGACTCACTCCAGTGAATATCCCCAATGAAAAAAATAACATATTACACTAGCCATGTGCACTCTTTCACTTGCTTTCATAATATGGCCATTATTGGAAAGTTTCAGTTTATATTGCTTCTGTCTACTCTGTGGGGTGACATGGGGTGAGAGCGTATAAGGACAACACAGATTTGTGCCAGGGTCTGAAGGACTGGGAGAGATTCGTGAGTGTGTGTGTGCGCGCGCGCACTTGTGTGTGTATTGATGATATTTGTGCAACTTTCACAACGCACTGGAATAAGAACACAGAATAATGATAATTTCATGGCTTATGATGCACAGTGTAATATTTTGTTCATTCACTGGTAAAAAAAAAAAAAAAAAAAAACATGTAAAAACATAACAGATTTTTCTTTTCTGTCTCAAGCTTTTTCATGAATGCAAGTACTGTAGATAAGCTATGTATTTATTTACATATTTCTTTGTGTGTAATGTGCTAATATAACTTGCCATAATGTAAAAAAAAAAAAAAAAAAAAAAAAGGAAATACTTAGCACTGCTTTGAGCCTTCAATAACTAACTGGACTGGACTGATATTAACATCAATTAACATCATCTGTTATACTGAACTGCCTGCCACCCAACACAGTATGAATGCACATCAATCCCTGCTGTCCGTTTTCACCCACATGAGGATGGGTTCCCTGTTGAGTCCGGTTCCTGTCAAGGTTTCTTCCTAGTTTTTCCTTGCCACTGTCACGCTCGGCTTGCTCATCAGGGACAATCTGACCATTTTGATTCATACATACTTAAATACAGTAGTTCTTTTGATTGTGTAAAGCTGCTTTGCAACAATGACAATTGTTAAAAGCGCTATACAAATAAAATTTAATTGAATTACAAAGCTTACTCCGTGGTTATCCAGTGATGATCTTATTGCAATAATAATAATAATAAGGTCAAGAAAGACAATGCTACAACCTTACCGGTTTCCACTGCGCTCTTACCCAGTTGTACACATTCTTACTGCTTTCACCTATTATTTTGCAAACGTAGTGGGAACGTGTCTCTGTGTCATGGGGTTAACCCAAGATCAGAGTAGAACCAGAAACCCTGGAGCTGTGACAGGAATGTGAATTTATACTAATTAACTAGTGATATATGATGCATATAGTTGTACTTTGATATATACTGTATATAGTAGTATGTACATTGCATTGATTTTGAAACAGAACTTCTTAAATGAATCCTATGTAAAGCTTGACCCTTACTTGTTAATCAACTGGGTAGTGAGCAGGGACTGGCAAGACCAAAATGGGAGAAAATTGAGTAAACATATCTAATTGGTGTTCATGTCTTTGTGCTGCATTAAATCATATAGTGAACACAATCCATTTTCTTGGCACTATACTGTCCCAGAGAATTCGTTTTCCGTCCTGATAAAACACACCTTCTTGTAGATAATCCATTAGGAACGGAATTCTGTGGAAAGTTAAATCTCCAAGAACAAGGTTAATGATTATTGCCTTACAAGAGCTTTAACTTCTAAAGATAAATCTCAAGGCATGAGGGCTTGAGCTTACAAAACCTTGCATCACATCTATCCAATTAAGATATTTTAATATGTTCTTTCTTCATGAATTGGGGAATTTTCATACACTCTGGAGAAATACTGATCAAAAAACTCTTTGTACGAATAAGGGTTTGTAGAATCTTAGAACAGTTTGCGAAACAGGGAAATATAGAACCATCGATGGGTTCCTTGGAAGGACAAATAAAGTTTTTTTTTTTTTTTTTTTTTTCATTTGGATGATTGAGACAACATCTGCATGATAAATCATAAACAGTGTACTGCACAAAAAAAGAGCAGAAATAGAATTTAAACAAGTGCTGTGCACATGGTATCATATGCTATTGGTTGCCATGGTATTGCGATTTTCGTTCCCTTTTCCATGGACATATTCTGTTCGTCAGGCCCTAGCCAGTCTGGGTCAGCCGAGCATTAATGACCTCTGCAGTGATGAGAATGGAAAAAAAAAAAAAGTCTATAAGTAATGAGTCCTGATAGCAATATATCACTTGACCATTAGACAAGGATAAATTTATTGCTGTTATTACACTGTGCCCTCTAAAAAAATATTGGGTCCACAGACTTATACGTACTATATCACTTATATAAAAGATGAAGTACTGTAGTTGAAATTCCTTACAATTTTCTAACCAGAACTTTTGTGGGGGAATACACTTTACTGATTCATTCTGGGTCAGTTTATGAATTGAAATGTTTGGTTTGGGCTTTGATGAGGATGATAAGCATGCATTTCCGGATTGTTCCCAATCTCTGGAAGATGCATAAGATTTAACCAGTATTATGAATTTCTTCACATAAATACATAGGTTTGGTCCTATTTTCATTTTATTGCTGAGTATGTGTTTACATATTTAGGATTATAGACTGTAAAGTCTGCCACACGCTTGGACAGGTACATAAAGTAGTTTAAAACAAGTCCGTAATCATTGACAAGAATGGGCCCAGAATCACAAATGAAACAAAATGTCACACATAGTCTTTTACTACAATTCTATTATACTGTACGGGGTACTTCAGGCAAATCAGGCATGAGTCAATAATCATTGCTCGCCGTACAATAATAAAGGAATATCATACTAGAAATAAGGACATCATAATGAATAGTTACTCGACTGTGCAGGGACATGCAGAGACCTTTAGATAAGCAGATACTCAGTATTGATATATACTGTATTAAGATAAGCATTTATAAAAATGATGCCGCAATCGTGAGGTGGGTAGTTTTGTGCTTAATGTAAGTTTTCCTGGATATACCGCCTCTCTGACCAGGATACAGCAAAAAAAATATATATTAAAGCAAATGTACAAAAAAAAGCAATAAATAAATACGTAAGTAAATAAATAAATGAATAAATAAATAACAACATCTCTCATAACCCTATCAAATATTTGTTTAAAGAAATGTTAGTTATGCATGATGAATAAAGAATGTTCAAGAATATAGATACAGTAGCAGCTAGGAAGAAGCTAATGCTAACTTGTGATATAGTTTCCTTATGTTAGCCAGCTATTTAAGATATCTTAAACTGAGGAATGTACGCAGGACACGATAAGGATGTGGAGATTTTTTAATACTTTAAAGTAATGTTGTTCCTGAGAAGGCAAATCTGGTGTGAATTTCATATTTCAGTTCTATCTACAGGTGTTTAATGGGTTACGGTCAGTGTTCTGTGCAGACAAGTTCTTTCATATCCACCTTTGTAAACCATGTCTTTATGGACCTGAGCAACGTTATGTGGCAATAAAATGAAGTCAGCTAATGGTCTGAATGACCAGGTTATCCCATCAGTGGAGCTTTTCTTCCCCGATGGCATGGGCATATTCCCGGACTCATATATAGTAAAAGACTTTTACTAGCTTCTGGGAGAATGCGGAATCATTTTCACACATGATTTGGCCACCACATTGCATGCTTTTATTAAAGCTAAAGGAGGACAAATGTAGGATTAGAGTTTAATCCTTTTTTTTGACCAGGCACTGTAGTTGGGTGCAGCTCATTTGTTGCTAAATCACTGCTGGTCTGCAAACCAAAAAATTCCCACCAATAGTAGTGCTACTGGTCTGAAACTGTTTACAGACACTGGAAACATAGAAGCCATTGTATATTACCTACTTGTACAGCATGGGCCACAAAGGAATTGTATAAATTGCTGTTTAAAGAAAGACCTGTCACGGCTGCTGTGCCAGATTCAACATAAATCAGAAAACCTGAACACTAAGCTGAAAGTTCTATTCTTGGATATATAAAGTTTATGAAGTATTTTATAAAGTATTGCTTTTTTTCTGACTTCACCCTAGAGGCTTTAGCTTTGTAAAATTGAATTTTATAGTATTTTTAAAAAATATTTTCAATATTTTCAGTCTGTGGATTAGTCTTTCATAAATCTAGTAGTATTAAAGTTGATCCCTGTTTAAGGTAATGTATACAGTAAATACCAAATGCATATGCATGTTTCTCATTTTATTTGAAAAAAAAAAAAGATATGAGTCATCAGGGCTGATTATACGTGTTTTTTCCCCCGTTGCTGTACTCTGCAGCTTAAGCTTGGAGTGTAAGCTGACAGAGGTCATCCTGTGAGATCTACCTATAATGACAGACAGCACAGCATTGCACTGTTTCCCCCAGTTGGACAAAGGCGCTTTGGCAGAATAAGTACACGCCTTGCTGACCTTATAGAAAAAGAAAGAAAATAGACTTTCAGCAGTCCATTTTCTGTGTCCCTGAGTCTGAAAGATCAGTCAGGATTCTGTCTGATGCAAAATCAACCTCAGAATGGAAATAGCCCAGGATGGAAGGATAGGCAACATCACCCAGAACATAACGTAAGCTATAATTTCCTGGGTCAGTGTATTCATTGGTTCACTAATATGTATTCATTTAACACCAACAATTTGTAAACATCAACAGAGCAAAATAAATCGGGTTGACAAAGTAAAGATGAAAATCACAAGTCCTTCTTTATCTGTAACACATTTGATGTGATTCATGGTATTTGCATGACACTAATAAGTACATATGTGGAAAAGTACCTGTATACTATTCTTAGTGTAACTGAGCAGGTACAGTGTATAAGAGTTTGTAATAAGTCCTGGCATTAATCATTAATTTGTTGGTGGGAAATCTGACTGCATTTTCTTGCTCATTATAAATCATATCAGTGTCATATCATATCATATGTCAGTTTTATATGTATAGTATAAATCCCAAATAGTTGTTGGGCTTATTGCATAAAAAAAAAACAACTGTTTTAATAGTTTTAATGGGCAAAAGAGAACGAAGATCAACCAATTTTTAACATTGTAATGCAAATATGTTCCTCTAGGTATACACTGATATTCACCCTCTACTATCTCAGGTGGCATTCCTTTCAAAACCAGTCCTTTACAATGAATTTAAAAAAATTATAAAATTAATAAAATGTCTTGTGTTTTTCCCCCTATTATTTAAGCCGTGATATCACTCTATACACACTAAAAAATGCTGGGTTGTTTTTAGTACCCAAACGCTGGTTGGCACTGTTGGGTCATTTTTCTGGGTTATTTACAGGGAATTAGGTACTTTTGGTTGGTGGGTTGGAGTTGGGTTAGCTAGTGACAGCTAACATCACAGATCAGACCGCCCCTCCCCCGAAAGTTCACCGGTGTATTCAGTTGCTGTGTCAGCTTCGTGTCTTTTTCTTGGTCTTCCTCCTCAAGCATTTAAGAGGAAATGTAAACGTTCAATATAAGGTCTGTATACACACTTTCACTCACCTATGACTGAATTTGTTCACTGTATGTAACATTTATTACTGTTACCATGTTAATTTTACACTCAGACTTTCAGCCTGGTCTGTGCTATAACATGCTAGTTTATCTGACAATGGCTGCTAGCTAGCCAAACCAAAGAACCCCACCTGTGTATGAAAGAAAATGTCTGAGATTTTTAGCTTTCTTTGTAGAATGCTTGCAGGGTGTATGAAGATAAATGAAGATATTAAAAGTTTAGTATGAAGCTAAACTGTTAACTGTAGTGCCAGCATGATGCTAGCATTTAGCTAGGTTGCTAGTGTTAGTAACCACATATAAGAAGCTGAGGTGTTACAAAACACTAATCATCTTACAAATATGCATACTAGCCAACCCTCTCGATTTTCCATAAACTTTTACTTTCTTTAATTTCTATCTTTCCAAGGTTGGAACAAACACCGTGGAATATCTCCAGCAAGCTGAAATGTCGAGGCCATACCCCTACATCCTGATGATGGGAGATAATGACCAGCAACATACACAATAATAATATCGTAATGATGTCGCTGTTGAACTTGTTTTGTATTATCTGATCTTGTGCTTTTGAAAAATAAATATAACTATGTTTTCTATGATTTGTACAATCAATTGGGTGTTGTTTATTGCATATATGTATGGTTTGCAAAACTTAGTGTTTTTTGTAATAGACCAGTATATCAAAGTAATTTAACTGTTTAAACTGTTTTACCCATAGACATGTAAAACGTAAAAATAATAATAACCTATTTGTGAGGTAGAATTAATCCAGCATTTTAGTTAAATATGACCTAGCATTTGGACTGAATATTTAACCCATCTTGCTGGGTTAAATAAATAACCCATTTTGCTGGGTTAAATTAACGCCTGGCACCCGCGTGTATAAATGGCTGCAACATTGCCTGTTTAGAACTCGGCGGGGTAGCAGCCTGTGGATCTGCCCGTTCTGAACAGTTTATGCGCGGCCTCGCCCCTCGCGCAATCCGTGTTGTTAAAATCACAGGTTATGTTTTGCAAATATCCAGGAGCCGTTCAAAATGTGTTTGCGACTGTGGAAAGCCAAGCAAAGCGAAATTACATATTTTTGTGTGTTTTTTTTTTTAATGAAGACATAGCACCGTACTGTAGATCCAAAGAATGTTAGCAAAGACATTAGCAAGAAGCAAAGGGAGCCAATTTCAGTTTTGCTTTTAAAGCAGCTAGTGTCAAGATTAATCATAAGTTAAGGTTAAATGAGGTTTAATGTCTACTTTTATACCAATATATTACTATTTTAGTAAAATTGTAAAAAAAATAAATAAATCAGTAGCTATATCAGATTATCTGCATTTACTGTACAGTTCATTATTTCCTATGGGAAGAATGCTTTTTTCCGATATGAAATTTCGCCTCCGGAATGGATAAAATTCACATGACTTTAATTTAGCCATGACTGTACTCACAATTTTCAGTGCTGCAACCGTATGAGTTTCAGTGATATGAACTTTTGATGATGCCAAATGCAAATTTGGTGTGTGATTGATGTGCGATAGAAGACTGAATCTGCAGTAGGTAAGCAGCTTGGTGTGAAGAAACCAACTGTGGGAGCAATTATTAGAAAATTGAAGACATACCTGCACAAGACCACTGATAACACTATGTAACAAATTTTCACTTTTGTTCAGTTCCTGGGTTGAAAGTGTGTTTTCCTAACCCGTTAGGTCTAGAACAGAAAGGAAATCGCTGTTATTCCAGAAAAACTTTGCTTCTCTGACCGGGACAGTGAAATTTAGAAAATTGCGTGTTTTCGAGAAAATTCTCGATTCGCTTTCAATGCCGAGCTAGAATATTCTCCTAGAATATTCCTGAACTGCTAGAGTTTTCTAGATGTTTCTACAATTCTCCTGAACACTCTAAAACATTCAAGAAACTTCCAGAACTAGTACCAAAAAATCGTCGCACCGGCAAAAATGCCCCTCAGATCGTTCATCCAGACATACCTTCTTCCATCGCCCCAGTACCACACAGCCTCGATCTGCCTGTTCTGACTCCTCCTAGGCGGCATCGGCCATCTTCAGGAGACAGCAGCAAGTCAGATAGCGAGGCAGATACTGGAGATATGGACTACGATTCCGCAGATGAAGTTGGGGATAGAAAGCCGTACTTCCCTAACCAGAAAGACGTGAACGATTTAATTAGGGACCTCGGGCTTACGAAATCGAATGCTGAGCTTCTGATATCCAGGCTCAAACAGTGGAACTTGGTTGATGATAGCGTACAAGTCACGGATCAGAAGAAGCGGCATCAAATATTCTCCAACTTCTTCAGTCAGCGTGATGGGCTGTGCTTCTGCAACGATGTTGCCGGTCTATTCCAGGCTAGGTATCGCATGTAATCCTATTGAATGGCGCCTATTCATAGACAGTTCATCCCGGAGACTCAAAGCCGTGTTGCTTCACAATGGAAACAACTACGCGTCTCTCCCGATGGCCCACTCTGTGCATCTCAAAGAGGACTACACCAGTGTCAAAATGTTGCTGAGTGCATTAAAGTATGACGACTACGGATGGGAGGTCATCGGTGACTTCAAAATGGTATCATTCCTCATGGGTCTTGAAGGAGGTTTCACGAAATTTCCTTGTTTCCTCTGTCTCTGGGACAGCCGTGACACTAAGGCGCATTATCACAAAAAGGACTGGCCACAACGGACCAAGTTTTCTGTTGGGAAGAGCAATGTGAAGTGGGAGACACTGATAGAATCTCATAAAGTGCTAATGCCACCGCTGCACATCAAGTTAGGCCTCATTAAGCAATTTGTCACTGCTCTTGACAAGGAGTCAGCAGCATTTAAATACCTCCAAGATCTTTTTCCAAAGCTGTCCGAGGCTAAGGTCAGGGCTGGTATCTTCGTCGGACCACAGATCAAGAAGATCATAGAATGTGAGGATTTCGCAAAGCTGTTGAACAGGACGGAGAGAGCGGCTTGGAGCAGTTTTGTTGCAGTTGTTCATGGCTTCCTAGGTAATCACAAAGCTGAAAACTATGTGGAGTTGGTGCAGACTCTCAAGTCAAGTCAAGTCAAGTCAAGTAGAAGTCAAGTCAAGTCATAAAGAATTACGCCAAAATGGGATGCAGAATGTCTCTGAAAGTCCACAACCTTGATTCGCATCTCGACAAATTCAAGGAGAACACGGGTGCTTACTCTGAGGAGCAAGGCGAGCGCTTTCATCAAGATATATTGGACTTTGAACGTCGTTACCAAGGACAGTATAACGAAAACATGATGAGGGACTACATTTGGGGGCTACTTCGAGAAAGTGATTCACAGTACAATCATAAATCTAGAAAATCTATGCATTTCTGAACCTTGTTGAGTGGTTTCCAACTGTGTTTGTCTATTCCTTTTGCAATTTTTGTTTTTACCTGATCATAATGACGAAAATGAAAAAAAAAAATCGTTTATTTTCACAAAAAAAAAAAAAAACTTTTCTTCGTGCTGTTGTCATGAAAGCAAAGTTTGTGCTTAATGAAGTCATTTTTTTCACATACTTTAAACATAAGCAATTGAAATATAACACTTAGAAGCCAGGAACAAAAATTGTGTTACATAGTGTAATCTCCCTCGATCTGGGGCTCCACGCAAGATCTCGCCCTTTGAGAACAAAATGATCACAAGAACTGTGAGCAAAAATCATACGTGTGGACCTAGTGAATGACCTGCGGAGAGCTGGGACCAAAGTAACAAAGGCTACCATCAGTAACACACTGCGCCACCAGGGACCCAAATCCTGCAGTTCCAGACATGTCACCCTGCTTAAGCCAGTACATGCCCAGGCCAGTGTGACGTTTGCTAGAGAGCATTTGGATGATCCAGAAGAGGATTGGGAGAATTTCATATGGTTAGATGAACTTTTGGAGGAGAAAGTTGCATCCAAAGAATACCATACCTACTGTGAAACATCATGCTTTGGGGGAGTTTTTCTGCAAAGGGTCCAGGACAACTGATCCGTGTAAAGGAAAGAATGAATGGGGCCATGTAGCATGAGATTTTGAGTGAAAACCTCCTTCCATCAACAAGGGCATTGAAGATGAAACGTGGCTGAGTCTTTCAGCGTGACAATGATCCCAAAGGAGTGGCTTCGTAAGAAGCATTTCAAGGTCCTGGAGTGGCCTAGCCAGTCTCCAGATCTCAACCCCATAGAAAATCTTTGGACGGAGTTGAAAGTCAGTGTTCCTTGCTCTAGAGGAGATCGGCATAGATATACCTACGATGAAGATTACAGGCCTCTCTTATCTTTTTACTTTTTTGCCCCACTGTAATTCACATTTGAATTAAAAAAAATAAATTTTTTTATTATTTTTAATAATTTTTTCAGCTCACATGGTGTGTTGTTAAATAACATCTTTCCTGGTTTTAAATAATAATTCACCAGATTTTACCCTCACATTACATACACTGGCCTAGCATCTTTATTACTCGATTAGTGTTGAAATCATGAACAAATCCAAATTTTTAAATCCTTATAACAAGTATTTATAGAAATAGTTAAAAGGTTAAAGCTAAGATTAAGCTGATCGGCTTTAATGTAATCATTGATATTATTATTTCAGGTTGAAGCCCACATACTGTACTGCAAATGTCTTTCTCTCTATCTAAACTCTCGACCAAACTTAATAACACAAAGAAATACAATTTGGTAAAATTGATGGTTAAATTCATCAGTTGACTTTAATTCAGTTTACTCAACATTTTGATTTTGTGAACTCTCAGTTCAGGTATGTTACACGCCCTTGCCCTCTGCTTGTTTGGAATGATGGTCAACATTTTCAGTTATCTGTAAAAGATCTGTCATAGTCTCTCTTTTTATTTAAAATAACCTTTCAGTGCTACCAGCTGCTGGTAATATTTTTCCGATACTGCTATTTAGTACAGTAATATCCAACAAATTGAACATTTTAACAGCAACAGTTAGGCTAAGCACATAGTAACTTCTGCACCTGCAGCAAAATACCAAATGTATTAAGTAAGTCAAAGCCTGCATGAAATGACGCCATGTGCAGACTAGTTTTACGTCTGTATAGGGGCCTGTGTATGTAGGTACAGACCAGTCAGAGTGACCATGCTGACCCCTGTTCACCACTGAAACTGCATGGATCAAATGTTCCCTGCCACACTACAAAGATTGTTCGGGAATTGTTTGATGAAAATGTCAAATAGTTCATGGTGTTACGTACTGGACAAACTAGGCTAATCCATGCAGGATAAGCTAATTTGAAATTTAAATAGAAACGCCCTTATATCATGAAAATAAAACCTCTCAAAATCTCCAAATTCAACAGATGGTGCTGTACATTTTTTTTAATGTACTTACGGGTGTGCAGTTGAAATCTACTTACAGTAATAAGCGCAATCAAACACGTAAAAATGTTAGGTAATTCCAAAATTCATCAGATGGCGTTGTACATTTTTTAAACGTGCTTATTAACGTGTGATTAAATGCCATGCGAATGAAGTCGCGGGCACATCTAGTCCATTAGAAAAGGCTGGTATCAAAAGGGATGGAATTGTTAATAAAAGACACTGTAAAAATAACCAACTTAATCAAGGCAAGGATTTGTTGTACAACATCACACACAAGCACCTTATTTTTCATTCTACATTCTGATGGCTGTCAAACGTTAAGGTGGTTAGCAGCGTGAAAAAGTTTAGGGGAGGGGGGGGGGGGGATCCCCTGGAAAAGCAGTCATTACAATGCAAATGTGTTTCTTGACGAGAAATTGCAGTAAATTCGAACATCTCGCAAATGCTTGTACTATTCTAAATGAACTGAACCCGAAACTTCAAGGTCAGGACAATCTTTTCAGACTCAAGATTTCCAGTAGCTGTTAAAGCTGTGAAAACTGTGATTTAAAACGTATGAAAGGAATTTTCCAACCATGAATAACCTCCCCAGAGCAACACGTCTATCAAAGAAGGGGCCACTGGTCTAACCTGCATCATCAAAGCACATCTGGATAGACTAACAGTACTAACCTAATCCAATGAGGTTTTATGATCTGAACCCTGCCACTTGAAGCCCTGAGATTCAATAGCATAATTAAACCTAATGCATCCAAGCAGAACAAGTGTTTTATTTCTGCTGCCCTTTAATATAATAGTGAGTATTAGTTAGTGCTTTTGACATGCCTGCAGCTCTGTTTTTTTGTGAACCACAGCGGGACCAGAGTGTACTCATTAAATATTTCATTTTTGCAGGTTTTAGGAATGTGATATGAGGTATAGGCATTAGTCATACTGCCTGTCACATTTAAAGTCACATTTAAATTTGTATAGATAATAGTAGGTTTGATTATACTACTGTATATATTGTATAGATCACATGTCCGGTGTACATTGTCATGTGCATGCAGCGTGCATCCCAGGATGTCCAGAAGCAAGTGTAAAATCAGCGGCAATGAAGCTGGTACTGCTAAGAAATGCTAATCAATAACAGTGGGAACAAAAGGGAAAATAATTGAGAGAATAGAGAGAGGTGAAAAGATGGCAGACAGTTCTCATTCTTTTAACATGAATCGTTCAACCATCAGCACGATTCTAAGGAACAAGATCATGTAACATGTCATACTGTGTATAGCTAATTGTGTTGGTATCCTAGTACTTGGACAGTACTTGGACATCCTAGTTTGTTGGACTTATGACCAAATTGGACTTTCAAACGAGTTCTCAGAACAAACGTGTTTGTATGTTGGGGACTGTACTACCAGAGCAAGTCAAAAGCTTTTTCTGGGCAAGTACTGTATTACAAATGTAAATGTGTTACTGTATATGTACACACGTGGACAAAATTGTTGGTACACTTCGGTCAATGAAAGAAAAAGTCATAATGGTCACTTAAATAACTTTAATTTGACAAAAGTAATAATTAAAAAAAATTCTATGAATGTTAACCAATGAAAGTCAGACATTGCTTTTCAACCATGCTTCAACGGAATTATTTAAAAAAAATAAACTCATGGAACAGGCCTGGACAAAAATGATGGTACCCCTAACGCAATAGTTTGTTGCACAACCTTTTGAGGCAATCACTGCAATCAAACGATTCCTGTAACTGTCAATGAGACTTCTGCACCTCTCTGCAGGTATTTTGGCCCACTCCTCATGAGCAAGCTGCTCCAGTTGTTTCCGGTTTTGAAGGGTGCCTTCAATAGGATTGAGGTCAGGGCTCATAGAAGGTCACTTTAGAATAGTCCAATGTTTTCCTCTTAGCCATTCTTGGGTGTTTTTAGCTGTGTGTTTTGGGTCATTGTCCTGTCTCAAGACCCATGACCTGCGACTGAGACCCAGCTTTCTGACACTGGCCAGCACATTTCTCTCTAGAATCCCTTGATAGTCTTGGGATTTCATTGTACCCTGCACAGATTCAAGACACCCTGTGCCAGATGCAGCAAAGCAGCCCCAGAACATAACAGAGCCTCCTCCATGTTTCACAGTAGGGACAGTGGTCTTTTCTTCATATGCTTAATTTTTCCGTCTGTGAACATAGAGCTGATGTGCCTTGGCAAAAAGTTCCATTTTTGTCTCATCTGTCCATAGGACATTCTCCCAGAAGCTTTGTGGCTTGTCAACATGTAGTTTGGCATATTCCAGTCTGGCTTTTTTATGATTTGTTTTCAACAATGGTGTCCTCCTTGGTCGTCTCCCATGTAGTCCACTTTGTCTCAAACAAGGACGGATGGTGCGATCTGACACTAATGTTCCTTGGGCATGAAGTTCACCTTGGATCTCTTTAGAAGTCTTTCTAGGCTCTTTTGTTACCATTCGAATTAATATGTGCAACTGTAGTCACAGGAACATCTAGCTGCTTGGAAATGGTCTTATAGCCTTTACCTTTTACATGCTTGCCTATAATTTTCTTTTGAATCTCCTGAGACAACTCTTTCCTTCGCTTCCTCTGGTCCATGTTGAGTGTGGTACACACCATGTCACCAAACAACACAGTGACTACCTGGAGCCCTATATATAGGCCCACTGACTGATTACAAGATTGTAGACACCTGTGATGCTAATTAGTGGACACACCTTGAATTAACATGTCCCTTTGGTCACATTATTTTCAGTATTTTCTAGGGGTACCATCATTTTTGTCCAGGCCTGTTCCATGAGTTTATTTTTTTAAAATAATTCCGTTGAAGCATGGTTGAAAAGCAATGTCTGACTTTCATTGGTTAACATTCATAGAAGTTTTTTTAATTATTACTTTTGTCAGATTAAAGTTATTCATGTGACCATTGTGAGTTTTTCTTTCATTGATCGAAGGGTACCAACAATTTTGTCCACGTGTGTATATATATATATATATATATATATATATATATATATATATATATATACAGGCAATACTGTATATGTGTCCTTTAACATCTTTGAATAGAGTGTATAACTGAATTCCATCATTGGAGAATTTTACAAATTAGATATATAGAGAAATATGGAAATAGACTTACGCTGTGAAGGACTTTGAAATGTACAATATTTACAAATAATAAAATTATGAAAATAAAATAGTAGAATAAAAATAGAAATATGAAATAATAATAAAATAGAATAAAATTTAATCTAGAAGAGTTGAAATGTAAGGTAGAACCGTGTCCGCTTATGGGCAAGATGATGTGCGGAATGTGCAGAATAGTGTGCAAAGTTGCAGGTCAAAATGTGCAAATGTACCATATGTAATGTGTGAATTTGTGTAAGGTGTGTGTCAAAGTTCAAAGTTCGCAGTTTTGTTTAGTTGCTTAAACCTATTATCTAACTCACAAATAAACTTATTTAAACTAAGAAAACTCTAGAGTCACCTTTAAAGGCATGTTTTTTTATTTTTTTTTAACCAGTGCAGAATTTTTTTATTTTAAAACATTTTGGTGACAACATGCAAATTTACACCCATTCACACATCGAACACACATTACTTTCTTGTGCCCGCCATAGGCAGCAACTAATCTATTCTTTATGCTGGTAAGTGCAATAAATGCGGTACAAGTTCTAAACATACACATCTTTAAACATGAGTATTACTTGATAAATCACATTTTATGGATTGAAATTTATGCAAAAAGCTACGCATACTGTACACATATTTGATTAAATGAGACACTTGGACGAGCAGTCCTGCGATAGAACCAGCCCTCACACATTTTTTGGATATAAATCATAGTGAGAGAAGCAATCAGCCGTGCCATGTTGTGTTCGAAATAAGGAACTCAATATAGAACAATACCTGGGTACATACCTGTATGGTTTTTAAATTCAGACTGGAAGTGGTAGTGTCTTCACCAATGTGCTTTTGAGCCTGATTTCATGGTCAAGAAATCTTTTATATTGGCATTACTGCAAGCAAAAACATATAAAGGAATGAAGAACAGTTGAGCTGTACATCAGGAAGAGCTATAGTAACTTTTCAGGTGTGGGTGAAACATGTACATAATTACAAGATGCAATTTCCAATGCAAAGCCTGAATAATTGAGCCATAAAAAATTGCACTGGTGTTTTTTCCTCATTATTTTACCAGAATGCCTTGCAATCTATCTTATCTCGAGTCTATGTATGTATTCTAGTTTCCCTTGTTTCAGCCAATTTTTGTCTTTTATCTGTTGTTCCCATTTGTATCACTCTAGGTTAGCTTGATTTTAGCATTATGGAGGAAATCTGTAAAGGGTTTGAAAGAAATTCTCAAACAAATGGCTAATTTGAGGAGGGAAGATTAGGAGCCACATCGTTTTGTTGGTTGTTTTGAGTGCTTGAGCCAGTGAGCCATTACCTCTTGACCTCTAGCACCCCTGTTACCATACAGTAACCCCACAAGGCCTAAAACAAAAGCCAAAAGATCTGAAAGAGAGGCTTTGCTAATGGTCACTAGTTTGTTCCACTATCTATAAGCGAGGAGGTATTACAAAATTGAACCAAGAGAAGCCAAAAAGACTCACCTCTAGCACAATGTCATACGTCTCTGCTTAAAAAGCATAGGGTGCATGGCACTATTAGTGAAATATCCATGACCTTTATCAAATTCAATGGAGAGCAGCCTTGCCTAACCCTAATAATCGCTGCTATTGTGTGACATTTCCATTCGACATTACAGCAATAAAGCGGTCAGATAGTCAAAAAAAGAATGTGTTAGTTTTTAAGCTTTCTGACAAAAAAAAAAAAAAAAAAAGACATTAAAGCGTTTGTGCCGCTGATAAGTACTGCATTTTATTTGACATTAATAACTGCTGTTAAACCCAAAAAGAATGGTGGAGCAAATGATCATATTTAAACCATATCCAAATATGGGAATATTGTAAAATACAGAGTTTATTGTGCTCTATGCAATTGGTCACATGGCCTGCAATGGGTATGGTGTGAAAAGACTTGCAAATGTAACATAAGACCAGAAAGTGAGTGCCGATGACCGGTACATGAAAAGGGGTTGGGCAATTTGACACCGTTAGAAGATAAAAACAAGTTTAATTTAATTTAATTTAATGTGTGAATTGGGTGGGAAATCACCAAGCTTTCAATGAACTTTCAGCCATTGCCACATTACGGTGAGACATTACGCAGAACTCTGGCACTTCCTGACCAACATTGGGTCAAAAAATAAGGAAGGAGTTTCACATGACTGCAGATTTCCTAATGGAATTAGGGCAACAGCTTGCACATCCTTCATGCGGCCATAAAATTATCCTTTAGGGGGTTGTTTAACAAATATGGTGATTTGGGGGTGTCTCTTTATGTAAATGTGCGCATGTGTGTGAAGTGCACAAACAGAGCAAGTAACAACGTGTAGGATTTATCAAACGTCCATTGGGTACAGCTGTTTATGCATGTGTGACAAATGCGAATTTTCTTGTGCTGCACAGAATTCGAATGACGATCCAGAAAATCAAACATACAGTAAGAACTGTGAAATGTTTGCTTTTTTTGTCTTTCAATTTTCTGATATATGAAATGTTATTATTACAATTTTAATTACTGATGGCCAATAAATAATGATAATGAATGAATGATGTTATTAATGGTGCAAATTAAGGTTTAACTGCCTACCATAAAATTCCATAGGCGTTGTATCCAGATTCATTTCAAGCTTTGAGAAAATTAGACCATGGTGACAATACAAAAATAACAGCAAAACAAATGTTTTTATTTTTTTTATTCCAAAACCTTCAAAATATGTTTCAAGTTCAAGAAAGTAGAATAAGCTTAAACACAATGCAAAGCATCATATACAGACGGATAAAATACATTTTATATACTGCAGACGAGCCATGTCGGGGATTACATATGTACAATATGTAAACATGTATATACATTTCTTTTTTACATTTACAAAAAAAAAAAAAAAGCCTTGTTTCTATTTTCTCTTTGTATATAGATATTTTTATATTCCCCACTAGCATTTGTACTACAATAATGAAAAACATTTACATATCTGTCAATCAATTTTTCTCTTTTTATATTACAAATGTGTTTTCATAAAAATATATCTCTGTACAAAATATTTTTTTCCTTTATTTGTTCTCCTTTTTCCTTACATGATTCACAGCAGGCTAGTCCATTCAAGTCCATTCAGGTCTACTAATAGGTTTTCTTTTATAATTTTTTTTTTTTTTCCACACTTGCTTTGCACAACCCTTTTGGTCAAAGAGCATAGAACTGCAGTCTGACTGTTCCTTGAGGCTTTGGCTAGACAAAGCAGGTCTGTAAGTCACTCAAGGTTGGGCACTTCTCTCTTGCAGAGTGGAGAGGAATGCATCGCTAGTTTGGGTCCTTTTTTTTTTTAAAACAAACAAACAAAAACAAACAAACAAAAAAAAAACAACAACAACACTCAAAACAGGAAAAAAAAAGTATGATGAAGGTGTGTACCGAATGTTTCAACATGTTTCTCAATTATTTAGTCCAGTGACTTATCAAATGAAATTGTTTGAATATGTACCCTGGGGATAAACACTATTCCATATAGCTTATGTACAATTTAAAAAAAAACAAATTGACCCTATTATTCGATTTCTTTCTTTCTTTTTTTTATGAGCCTGGGAAAACTTTTTTTTCTTTTCTTTAGGCATTATGGAAAATATGAAGGGAAAGGCATTGAAATATATTACAGGCAATACAAAATTGAGTTACATTCAATTTAACATGGATACTTCCATATGAAAGTCTACTACTTTTGTCTTACTTCAACCATGTGAGGGATCAGATCATGAGATGCACAAGAGAGATGTCAAGGTAGTCGTAGAAAGAGTCAACATGTACACGGGATCAACAGAATTAACTTATTAATAATGAACATATGTAACAACAACAACAACAACAACGAGGGCTTAACTCAAACAAGTGCATCGTGGAAATTCTTGGAAAGCACATCCACTGTCAGTTCACCAGCAGAGCAAAGCAAACTTGCTTGTAGGTGATAAAGCTTCATCACTGATGACAAATATGTGGCATGGCCATGACTTCACAACCTTGCTTGCCTCCCATTTATTCCAGCAGAGCAAAGAACAGCTATAATAATTTCAGAGAACCTAAATGATCCGCAGGAAGGCTGACAGAAAAAGGCTTTGTAAAGGCTTCCTTTCATTTCTACTAGGTTCTTATATGTTAGGTGCATTTAATAACCAATGTATTGTAATACCTTGGTAAATGAGCACCATTAGGATTTTTACTATATCTAAAAAAAAATAATAATAATAATAAAAGATATAACAGGAGAACAACAGGAAAGACGTACAAATTCTGCAATTATACATGATTTTTGTTTTGTAAGAATCGCCCAAGTCTTATGTTTATAGACTATTTCAAACCTACAGAATTATTCCAAAAGGACTTCAAAACATGGAATTCCTCTCCTTTTTCTTTTATAATTTTTCATATGTTCTCTTTGGTCAAAAATGACACACATGCTTAACCCTCAGCCTAACATGTCGAAAAGAAGAACCACTGGCGTTGAAATACTTTTTTTTTTCTTCTTCTTCTTTTTTTTTTTAACATCTACAGCAAATACAGAGCTACGGTAAGACTAAATGTTCTGTGAGCCAAATACATCATAGGGTAGTACTACAGTATGAGGCACATGATGGTAGAATTGTAAAAGAATGACCTCAAGAAACACCAAAATAGCTGAATAATAGCTCTGACCTGATGCTAAACATTTTGAAAGCGATATTAGACAGAAGAGAAAATGGGGTTTGTTGAATGAACTAAGCTGTTTTGCTTGGAGTTGCAAAAATAATCCAAGAAAGAGCAACAAAAATGTTTTGATGGGATTTCATAAGAGTAAATTTGTTCAAGTTCTAATGCTAAAGCAACAACCCATTAAAAGACTTCTTGTCGTTTGCTATCTTTTTATAAAACTGACACTGCATGCCTATCAGTAAGTGCCTGTACTTTAGGATTGCACATTCATTATTTGGCACAGTAATACCTGAAACGTCTTGAGTCACCACTCATTTCTTACTATTTTGCATCCAAAGAGCCAAACTTTTGTATTTTAACATACCCTTGAGTTATATTTTGGCTCGGGTTTTTGGAGCTCATTTTCAGTCCAAAACAGTTATTCTAAACAGTTTCAGATAAATGTCACACAGTGACCTATGAATCTTTCAAGCATTAAAAAAAAAAGTCTAACTTAAGGCATGAACCAGTGAGAAACAGGTGCAGATGATGATAGATGATCAGGCCGGTGATTAGTCTACTGGTGATGCTGAGTGCTTGGACCAGACGAGAGGGGAAATGAGGTTGTTGTTGAGGTTGTTAGATAAACAACCAATTTTTAAATCTATAGGCACTTTGCAGGCTGTTACCATAAACATTTCCTATTACTTTAATTTAACACACAATTGAATTAAATGAATTGAATTCAATTTGATTTAGTATGAAGAAATGAGTGCTGGCTCAAGACATCTGCACAATATTATCCGATATGCTGGAAAGAGAGTACTGTAGGTGGGTAGAGTAGGAAATGAGGGTCCATCTTCTCTGGTATAGCGATTTGGAATGAAATCATAAAAAAAGAAAGAGGGGGGGAAAAAAAAAACAAAAAAAACAAATCAAAGATGTAATAAGAAGTGAATGCCAATTGGTTTAGAACAATGTGCCTGGCAACCATTTTGTGAAATCACAAGGGAAATACAATATTTTCACCCCCATCAACTCACAATTGGAACAGGCACTGGGTGATATATCCATGTAACCGAAATAAGCTAGAGATTTAAAAAGTAATGCAATTGTAAAAGCAATTACCATAAGAGAGATGGAACAGAGTCAAGATTCCTTCCATAGCAAATAACAGCAGGGATTTTAAACACTCATTAAAAACGTGAGCCTAACACAGGAACCAACAGATCAGGGATCTTCAGCTCCGGTCCTGGAGGGCAACCGTCCAACATAGTTTAGTGTTTCAAACACAGCTGATTCAAATCATCTGTTTAAGACCAATTTCAGTGTGTGTATAAGTGTTGGTGAATTACAAACTGTGCCTTCCAGGACTGTATTTTAAGATACTTGCAATAGATATTTCAGAGATTTATATAGAAAAAAAGAATGTACAATTCGTGATTAAAGCAAAGAGACATTCATGGTGAGAAATTCATGCAATTGTATTGGAAAAAAAAAACGAAAGCTTAACGAAAGCATGAAAAATAAAACCGACTAATAGTGATCAGATTTTAAAAACCTTGATGAGTCAGCAAGCCAGACCAACAACACACTGTAGTGTTCCCAATCATCCGTCCAATTACAGTAAGTAAATAAATAAATAAATAAAGTAACTGACCTCACTTTACCTTGTTCTTTCTTTTTTTTTTTTTTTTCTTTTTACAGTTGTATGAATTCTGTCACTGGCTTTCTTAGACAATGCAATTAAATCCTGTGTCTTGTTTCGGCCTAAGATTTTTCATTTATCCACCGTCAGTAAGCTCTTCATCCTGGGAAGATCACAGTGGATCTGTGGACCGTGGACCATGCACACACACACACACACACACATGCATACTCAAATTATGGAGCAATTTAACAGCCAATCCAATGACTATTGTGGTTCTGGGAGGCCATAAGGCCATAAAAAACAAGCACGATTACACGTCGACAGTAACCTAATCCCAGAATCAATCAAGCCAGGGATCCTGGTTATAAACCAGAAGAAAGAAAAAAAATTAAACAGAAATGAGCTTAGAAATACACCTTTCTGAGTAATTAGCTTTTGGGAATTTGCCTGTGTTTTTTTTTTTTTTTTTGGATAGAATTTTTTTCTGACATGTAACCTGGAGGAGGGCGGGGCGGGTATGTGTTATGACAATAACAGCAGAACCAAAACAAACAAAGGCATACAGTATACTTGTTCCCTTGACCACCATGCCTGCATTCAGAGTTTGCCTTGACATTGCATACTTGCTACAGTGTAAGGCTTTGATACATACAGAAATCAGACTCTGCACTTTGAGTAATCTTTCCAGAAAGAAAGTAAATATATTTAAATAACTGATTTCATCCCAGCATCGTATAAAGTTAAAGACCCATGCTATTGCACACCAGCGTTACAGTTCCCAAGACCTGGGCATCCAGAGCATGCCTTCATGTCCAAAGCATTTGTGAACGGAACTGCGCCTTAGTGACGGACAACTAAGTAAGTGTAAAAACGCTGTTGCCCCATACTGAATGTACTGTAGATAGCATCTAAGTCTTGAATGTGCAATAAATTCCTGTCTGTAGATGCCCTGGGAAAAAGGGAAGAAAAAAAAAGAAAGAAAGAAAAAGGAAAAAAAAAAAATCCCAACCCGGCTTTACTTTCACATTCCCCCCCCCCCCCAACGTTCTCCTCAGGGGCATGTGCATCTTGTCTAATCTCAGCCAGGCTTGTGAAATGCGGCAGAGAGAACACTTCATCCTCTGGGTTGGAACAAGTAGAGAAAGGTGCTAATGATAAAATCCTCATCTTCTAATAAGCCTCAAAATCTCATTCCACTTCAATTCAAGGCTCTGTGTCTTCAGGTGAAAATTTCACGGGAATCGATAGTGAAAGTGTCAGCCAGAGAGATCCAGTAATGTGAACAAAGTCTGCACTTATCTGTAATCTTGCAACCTCAGTGTGCAAGGAGGAGAAGAAAAAAAAACACCAACCAAAATGCATTCCATGGAGAAAATGTAGAAAAGCAAAATGAAGCTCTGACTGCGCAGGGTGGTCTTCTGACTGGTTCTGCCCGTAGCAAGACTCTTCCCAAATCCCTGTTCACCAAGAAGGAACAGTGCACCTCCGTCAGCCTCTGGCAAGTGAAAGCCCATCACACTCTATGTCTTTTTTCACTCGCTTTGCTATGAGTGACAGAATCGTAAGTGTCCTCGCCGCAATGTCTCATTTTCATGAAAGCTCTCCCCAGAAAAGAAAAAAGAAAAGAAAACGAAAGAACAGCAGACGTACAGTATTAGAACAGAGAGAGAGAGAGTTTGGGATAACAGACACTGCTGTTTTTGTCACTGAGGAACACGTGTGATCAGAATTTTTCCTGCTTCTTCATCAGGGTGTGATCTCTTTTGACTATAACTGGTACAATATTTTCAGTAAATTAAAATAGGCTTCGATTCTGGTTTGTCAGCCCACCCACACAGCCTGTTCCTGCTTGTGTGGGCACTTGAGTGGGCAGGGGAGAAAATCCGATGTCAACCTGTCAAGTAAAAAAAAAAAAAAAACATGCAAAGAAAAGAGAAGGGCAGAGGTGAAATACAAGAGGAGATGCAAAATAACTCTCAGTCAGATAAAGTTACAAAAGCAGAATGTGATTACAGTACGTAAGGAATAAAACATGATTAACAGAACATTATATATAAAAAAAAAAAAAAAAAGAATGAAGCCAAAATAGTAGTAACAAAAGGACACCTTTCGAAAAATGTACAATAAAAATGTCAAATCTTTTAGCAGAAAGTAGCAGCATATCAACTATTACAAATATGTCTATGTTAAAAACAAATAAAAAATATGTTAATTATTAACTTTGCATTAGTTTTTAGCTGTTAATATTAAAATGTTAACTTTAGTCTAGCTATAGTTAGAATTCACATTAGTTCATTAATATACAGTAAATGTGTGCTTTGCCTCAGAGCTGGCAGTACTGTCAGAGCTGCTGAATCAAAACCTTCTGACCAATCAGATTTAGGACAAAAAAAAAATAGTGATTTTTGTGTATAAAACTATTTTAAGACATTTTTATTCTAACAAATGCATTAAAGTTATATAATTTTAAAATCAAATAATATTGAAATGCTGAAAGTCACAGTATGGCTAAATACATAGCCATATAAAATACAGCAATATAATTATAAACCAGTTCTTTATTATTATTATTATTTATTTATATTATTATTATTATTATTAATAATAATAATAATAATAATAATAATTAATAACAATAATAATAATAATTTTATTATTATTATTATTATCCCCCTTTATCTGAAAGGAAAATCTATAGCTTCAAAGTTGGCCAATGCTTTAACTTTAACTTTCTACCCCTTGTACTACATAGTATAATAAAGTACCCAGTGAAGGGGCAGTTTGGGAAATAAGAAGTAGAAACCTTCAGAAAATAGCAGAACTGAATTATGCCAATCGAGCAAAGAAATAGTTCCTGTATTTTTCCCTCAAGGCTCCTTCACTGCCATCATAATACATTGTGTTGTTGTTGTTTTTTTTTTTGTTTTTTTTTTACATCATAAACCTCTGTGGCCTTCTCAGATATAATCTACTGGATATGAAAGAGAAGCTGCAGGTGTGCGCTCAGGTGTTGATGCAAGACAAAACAGCGCATTAAACGAACTATTACACTGTTTGTCTGGAACACTTTCAAACATTGTTTCTTTTACTTGAGACAACATATCACAATGCTTAGTATTAGGGATGCATTAATAGGGTTTTATTCCTCTGTGATAATGACACTGATCCCGAATTGAATAACCCTAATATCTACTATTATTATAAGTAGTAGGAGTAAGTAACTGGGCCATTAGAAAACATTATACTTAGTGCGTTTGCTGCTACCATGTGCTCCTGTTGTACGTTTAAGAAGTTACTGCATCTAAAAATATCTGTAATAGAAAGCACAAGGGTGCCTGAACTGGGTGCTCAGAGCAGTATTGGTGTTTATGGCCATTAAAAGCAATGCACGATGCTGTCAACTGCAACTGTAAGTAATGCCAGTGTAGGAGCTGGTCTGCATGCATGTCTCTGTGCTTGGTGCCACTCACTCTGCATGCTCACCAGAGCTGCAAAATCGATTATTCGGTTAATTAAATCATTGGGTCATTCCAAATTGATCGACACACTTTCTTGCATCATTCATGTAAACTTACAAACATTAAATGGTCTGAAATTTATACATTTCTTTAAAAAACACACACACAAATTTTGCAAGTAATACTTACTTTATAGTGATTTATAAATTTATGATTTATAAATTTAGGTGCAGTTAATGTGCTCCCCTTTAAGTTAATATAAATTAATTTGTTTCACGCCTTTCTAAAACATGGCATTTCAGTTGGTGTACATTTAAGTAGAGTGCCCTGGAACACCTGTTGTCTGACATGCATTTTCCTAGCCTACCAAAGTGCAGGAACTAGAAATGTCTGGAAAAAAGATCCTTTTTTAAACCTATTCATGTTTGGAACATTACAAAGCAATTGCCACTTATTTTTGTGGCTTTTCTGACATGCATTCTGACAAACAAAACACAAGGAAAATGGGTGTATTAATTTAAGAATTAAGGCAACTAAGACTTAACACAACATAACCTACCCATCTTTAGCTCTTTAGGAACATTTAGCTCAATATCAGTCCTGTTTTTAATTTTAGATTTAAGTTGAAATTGAGGATATCGTGCTGGAATAACACTCTAATATCCACACACAATGGATCTGTTAGAACTAAAAGCCAATACAAGCTAAAGTCTCTTGTTGAGAAGGTAGTTAGATGTGACATGTTTAACCAAAACTCTCTTTCTTTCTACAGTACTGAACATAGCCATGACTTGGTTGTAAAAAAGAAAAAAAGTGAGATGGTGTGTTTTTCACATCCTTTCTTACATGCACAAACATAATAGTGATCTACTATGTGACTGTCTAAAACGATCAAAAAGTCAATTTTGCATAAAAACAGCAACGGCAACAATTCTTTTATTTTAGTACTTTTAGAAGTTATAAACCTGTATGAAAAATATCTGTTTGAAATAAAGATTAATTAGACATTAAACTTTAATGCTATTGAATTACAATTGAATCAAAAGTCTACCTACGATTCACTGCTCTTTTGCATTTTAACATGGCATAAATCAGTCTGCTCTTCTTTAATCATAATTTGTTCAAAAAGTACGTCCAAATCTCTCTTTTTTTTCATTTTCATTTTCTGATCATTAATTAAATGCCGTAATAAGGGCTTACGGAGCAAGCATAACTTAATTTCACGGAGTATCCTGTTGTATGCACATGACTGAAGGAGCACACCATCAGAAAATCAATGACCAAGTATCAGACCTCGTACCAGTGTTGGTAGAAATTCATTCTTAATATTGACCTTCTGTACCTGTTCACTACTTAGCAATAGGTGCAGCACTGAACCAGGCCATCAATTTAATTTTAGAACAACTTTTTATAATTTAAAAACTGACAAATCTTGTCTTGCTGTCAGTTATTGCCAGGGAGTAAAAGCACTGAACACCTTATCATTATGCCTCATTATCCTCCTTTAGGCTGTGTGTGAATAACATCACTGTCTAAATTTCACATTGTTGAATATCATTTAAAATAAGGGATGAAATTATTTAAAAGCAACGGTAATTACTAAAATGGCTTAGGACCATAACTTTAGCCTCCTTAAAATAAATACTTTTTTTTTTTTTTTTTTATCATTGCATATTTTAGGCTTTTGTTCAACTTACATTGGAAAGTTTCAATATAATAAAAGTTTCAGTATAATATAATTCAAAAAGGCTAAAACCTCTATTACTCTGATTCCTGATTATTGATTAACAATAATCAATAATCAATAGTTATTGAAAAACAATTAATATTTCATCAAAGCTTGATAAACTCATAGCAGTTCTTATTTCTTGTTTTCTAGCTCCTATTTTAACGTTTCTAAGTTCAAAGTTTATCAGGTCTTCAGTATCTCCTGGTGATTTTTTTTTTTTTTTGGAATGAATTCTGACGTTATTTGAAACTACCGAGACTCAGTGATTACACAGAGATGCCCAGCTTGATTAGAGCACAGAGTTTAATACTGGAAAGAAATATATATTTTTTAGTATTCTGCTTCTGCTTTTAGTAAAATTGTAGAGCAAGAACAATGTGTGAGTGTTTTTTGTAAGTGCCTTTTTTTTAGGTAAGTGAGTTTACCTGTGGAGAAAGCAGTGGCTATACAGCTGTGCAGACTGTGCTGACTGTGAATTCAGACTCGTTGGCCATAATGTCTGTGGGCTGGATATTACGGTCGTACATGGGGTTTTCAAACGTCGCTCTTCCGTTGGTGTTTTCGTGGCCAGCATAGCCATTGAAGGGAACTTTGGGTCTTTTTCTGGGGATGAGACATCGGCATAATCTCAACAGTGAAACAGTAATGAGCGAAACGGTGATGGTATTGAAGATGCAAAATTGATTGAGTAAAACTAGACCACAGCATCAACCTTAAAGAATCTCAATAATAATTATAATAATAATAATAATAATAATTAGAGCAAATTGAAAGGACATAGCAGATATTGTGTTCTGTATTGTTGAGTTGAAACAGCGTGTGGGTTTACCTGTGTTTGTAGAGGTACAGAGCAAATCCTGCTATAATCATGGCTATAAAAGGCACTAAGATGGCTGCTGCCACTGAACTGCTGTTAGAGGCAAAATTGTAGCTGGGATTCTCCCCATTTGGGTCCAGTCCCTCTGCAGAAGAAATACAAAGCAAATTGTAAACAGGGTAAAGCACTGTAATGTTGTTGTTGGTCTTTGAGCTGCTCTGGTGGAGGGGTTGGCACAGCGGATAATCCGATCCGCACAGCGACGGGGTTGGCACAAGTTATATGATGCCCTTCCTGATGCAACCCTCCCATTTTATTCGGGCTTGGGACAGTGGCTGGCGTTTGGGCATCAAGTTCTGGGAATTTGGGATTTGAACCTGGGCCTCCAGCATGGCAGGCGCGAAACATACCACCAATGAGTCACCAATAACCCGTTAAAGCACCTAATAATGCTTTAAAAGACTCAGCTACAATACAACACACTGACTGATATTTCCAGGCCAGACTGATAAACAGAGCTGTGTCCAAATCCACCTTGCAGCTCATTGAAGAATCCATTATTTATCCTTGGTATTATTTCACACTTCACAGGGTTACGACACAAAGGAAAAACTCCATGACAAATTGTACATTTAATCGAACTGTAATTAGATTACAGACAAAGCTAAACAAATCTAACAAGGAAGAGTGTTTTGACGGAATTTGATCTAACTCAAGAGACAGGTGCGCTTTTGGGAGGCGTCATATTTCACCATCCGAAACAAGGCTTTTTAATTACTGCTATGAAGATAAAGCCATTTGCTGTTCATTTTTCAATTAAGACCATCATGCATCCCTAAACAGCAAGAGAGCAAAAACGCACCTGTTTATCATCTATGCCAAAAACCCTACCAATGAAGTAAAAACAGGAATGGATATAGGATTTTATCCAATGACATAATAATGCTATCTTAGCAAACCAGAACCTTTTGCCACTCCAGCCCGCACCCACCACTCCAACATAGACACACCCGCTGCATTTTTTCAGAATAAATGCTTTGTTTGTTCGGTATTTCTACTGTTTTTCTTCTTTATGGAAGACCATGAAGTTGTTGATTAGTAATGAAACATGGCTTCATTATAGTAGCTCTTTATAACAGTACTGTTTGCTTTGCCCTGAACATTTAAAGCCCTGCACTGATGAATAGGTCACACTATAACCACACACATATTACTGTAATTATCTGTGTCTGCCTTCCCTCTGCCCATAGTAAATGACTTCAAATATTTAGAACAAGGTCCTATGAAGAAGCAGCAATAACCATATCTAATTAACTACTCCCAGCACGGGGTTAGCAAAGGGGGATAGGCTGATCATTACCTTGTTTTATTTAGGGAGGAAAACAAACAAAATATTATTTAAAACACTGCTTCACGATGAAGAATGAAACCCCATACTATCGTTTACTGTACCTTGATAAATATAAGTTATTGTTAGCAGAGATCATGTGGAATGATTACAATCTATACAAATGGCATACGTTGCCTCTGTATGAATCACAGATCATTTATTGTCACACTAAAGATTCCATATGTACTACATACTGTACATTGTTAAACTCTTCAGTAGTTGTACCAGTAAAAAAAAAAAAAAAGAAGCATACATAGGCAAAATATCACATGAAAGGTAGTGCTGTTATGATGGATTATCAGCACGGCTGTGATGCACCAGAGTGCAGTTGGCATCCCAGGCCGTGCTGATATTCCACACAAGAGCATGACCTCGAGTGTTATATTGTTTTTACACAAGCAGTTGATTTGTTTGCCGTTTAAACTAGTTATTTTGCTCCGCGAAATATCCTTCCATGACTGGCAGGTGGCTGGTGGAGCTGGCGAATATGCTGGCAGTTAGTGTAATAATGCAGCGCGAAGGTAGTTTTCAATTTTTACTGGCACTTTGTAGCGAAAAGGAAAGAGAATAAAACATGGAGGTGATGGGCCATCCTGTAAATCTTTAAAGTTTCTCTTTATATTTCCAATTATTCTGCTTTAGAATATCGGATCCGTTACCTTCTAGGTTCTATTAAATAGAAAGCTAGTGCGCTAATCCCTTGTCCTACATGCCAAGTAGGGCGCTCGATCAAGTGCTGGAGGGCAAGGGGTTGCTACTTGTAGTGCTGTTAGCGTTTATAATTACCACTCTTGGAATGCCTGTCATCCAATCAGATCAGATCAGAACTAACTGTTATATAAACTACTTTTATGGAATATATTTTGCCTGTACCGTCATTTACAGGAGATAATAAAATCTTTACCAACATCTCAGTGGGTTAGTTAGTTGGGATGCAATCCATATTCCTTGGGGTTGTACATTTTAGAAACAGGTGCTGTAGACTATGACATTATTATACCAGATGTGCAAAACATACAGACCAAAAATACTAATATCAGATATAGTTTTTTAAATGAAATAGTTACTTTATTAATAAAACTAGTCTAATAGTCGGAATAAAATCAAACATGATGTGGGTCACACAATTAATCTAAATATCAACATGTTCATGAATAGATATGCTCGCCAGTTGAATGAAGAATCAATAGAAAAATTAATTTAAAAAATGATGCATACAGACATATCGTGCACACAATATTCATTTTTGTGCAACAAATACATACCGAGCCTCTGAAGCCCAAACTGACCAAATCCTTTTCCTCGAACAAATCCTTGATATACAAAGGAGTTAGATGAAGGCATATATGACACCTGTGACGAGAAGAGAACAAATAATTAAAGACCTCATATTATAAAGTCAATACATTTTCAAAATGTCAAGAATGAGTTGTCGGAAGGTAAAAAGTGTCAGGCACACAGTGTACCTTTTACACTTGACATTTAGATTTAAACCATTGCTCAATCTAGAGAAGAAAATGCTCATACTGTCAGGCGTATATATACACACACACACACACACACACACACACACTTGCACGCACACACTACTCATGACCTACGCTTTTAATTACATTTTCCCAGCTGCTTGTCTCCGGTGCATTCGTGGGGAGGGAGGGTAAGGGGAGCTCAGACGTCTGGCCCTGATTACTCTGCAATGATTTAACTGACATTTTAATTAAAAGAGAAAACTTTCTCAGCTTTCTTATCCCCAGGAGTAATAGCACGTATGTGTAGCACTCAGCATGGCTCCAGATATGAGCTGATGTGTGTATTTGTGTGTAGGTGGAAAGAGTGTCCGGTAGGGACAGGACTAAGGATAAAGACTTCTAGCTTTATCGGATATAAAACCTGTATTATTCTTATTCTCAACAGATGCAATTCAGGGTGAAAAAACAGTTCTGGGACAAGCAGAACCCCCCCACCCCCCAACCCGCCCCCCATTTTCTCCGTAATTCACTTGTATGCAATTCCCACCTATCATTAGGGCACTTCCCCATCAAGGCTACTAATACCATTCAGGGAGGATCGAAGACTGAAACACATGACTGCAGCCAACCGCTTGCTCATGCACCATTGGGGACAGCGTAACACACTCAGAGGGCAGGCTTATCCGCTTCTTCTGCTTGCATTGGATCAAAGACGCCTGAGATTGGTTTAGAGCCCCTATTGATGTGATGGTGCAGAGTGCCTCCCATCCTCGCTCCCCATACCCCCCCCGAGAGAGGTCGACCAATCAAGGCCCCAAGCTGTGGGAGGCTACAGCTACAACCTCACCCGGGAATCAAACTAGCAAAGCCCGGATGATCTCACTGCGCCACTCATCATACCTTCTTACTCTGTATTAATGCAAATACTATCATATAGCTCATCACATAGCTCACTAGCTCATCACATTACATTAGCTATCAGATACATTACAAAAGCTGAACTGTTGGCCAATCAAAACCAAGCTGTTTTAAGCTCGCTGATATACCCGCACAGTGGAAACCCCTCCCCTTTGTCCTGTCTCATATCAATAAACTCTCATCTCAAATTGATTTTCTTCCTTGGAAGATTTGCCCTCACTTTCATCCAAGGTAAATGCAGAATATTTGATTTCATTCATGTGAAGTAAAATCTATCAACTTGAGACAAGCTTAACATTTAACACATACAGTATACAGTTAGCGTCAGTTAACTACAGTACATTTATGAAGAATGGCACCAAATGGTTTTTGAAACACTATATCAACATATGTCGAGTTCTTATGAAGAAACCTATCTGGGACTTATCTGTATTGTTCCTCTTTAGTATAGGCAGGTGTGAAGATTATCTCCATGGTCACATTTTCCGATGCTCATGTGTGTGACATGGGCGAACATACTGTACAGTATCTAATCCGACCTGCTCTAATCCCTCTAATCCCTCCCTTGTCTCTTGTTTCTCATAGATATTCAACTAAAGATCTATTCGCAAGCTTTACACTGTCAGGAATTTGACAAACAAACAAACAAAAAAAAACCCACACACCTGACCCTGACCCAATATTACACCTGTACTGCAGAACCTTCACTGATTCACCATCAAAGAATATTTTTTTCACTTCAAAATCCACCTTTTTATTCATCTTCAGCGACCTTAAGCCCTTTTGTTTTTCTGACCTTCTCTATCCATGCCAACCTCTATTGCACCCTTTTTTTGTTTCTTTTTTTTTTTTGCCATGCTTTTTGAGTCAAAGCCTTTCTTGTCCTGTGGAAGCACGGTGACTTCAGAACTCCTTCGCTATAAGATCAGACTGTGCAATACACTCACTCACTCACGCTCACTCATCATCTATACTGCTTTATTCTGTATACATGGGGGGACCTAGGGCATGAAGCAGGGTTCTAACTACAGTAACTCTCACATTCAAACCCTATGGGCAATTCGGGAATGCAAATTAGTCGAATCTGCATGTCATTGGACTGTAAGCACCCAAGCACGGGCGGAACATGCAAACACCATGCACACACACACACACACACACACACACACACACACCGCCTATGTCAGGGGTAACCCCTAGAGAGACTTTGTGTTGTAGTTCCTTTTTAGTTAAACTTCAGTTCCCGTTATGCACCTCGGTCAGGTGACGTGGGCGCTCACCTGAGCCGAGTTGCTCATTTGTTTTATTATAAATAGCGTGTTTTGGTTCTTTTGAGTTGTCTTGCATCTGTTCAGTTAACCTCGTTAATGTTCGTAAGTTTAGTTATGGCTCCCCTTACCTTTGTACGTGTTTTAGTTTCGTTTTTCATATAAAGTATCTTTGTTTTGTTGAGTTTCCCTGACCTTTTGTTTAAATAAACATCGTTTCCGTTAAAACCCGGAGCGCCTGCATTTATGCCTCGCACCCCAATTCGTGACAGCCTACTGTGAAATACGCATTAAATCTAAAACTACTGTATTCTTTGACTTTAAAAACCCCAAACCTGTTCTACTTTGCAATTCAATTAAAGTATTTTTAAAAAGTGCTTAATTTTTGTTAAAAATTTGTTTATCTGTATTCTGAAATATTATGTTAGATTTTAGTTAGCCCTGATGCAGCATTTTACAGTACATAAATCCAAAGCTTGGCCCAAAATGTTTCTTTTCTCCCAATATTACTCTTCTCTTTCTATTCCTTAAGGCCTTTTTGCTCAATTACACTTATCTTTACACTCTTTAAAGCTTTTTTTTTTTTTTTTACTCGATTTTTCTTCCTTTTACACTCCTTAAAGTCTCCCATTTTTCGAAATGATAATTACACACAGCACTTGGAAAGTGACCTTGGGTGTTTGGAAGGCGCTACATAAATCAAACATGTTCATTTATATATTGTACTTTCTTTAAGGCTGTAAAATACCTAATTAAATTGCCCACTTCATTTTAGGCATTTGCTTGAGGCACTTTTGTTATTGGTTTAAATATATGGTTGTTGTGCAATTGACAGTTTAAGGACTTTTTAACAAAACGGATACATTCCGTACATATTCTCTTTGGTGGACACAATTCTGTCCTATTACTCTAGGATAAGTTAAGCCTTAATTTCTCACATACACACTACTGCACTGTGAAATTATTACTTTGCATATTCCAGCTTGGGGTCAGAAGGCAGGGTCCGCCATGCTACGGTGCCCCAGGAGTGGCCACCTGGTGGAGCTGGGCATTGAGCCTGCGACCTTCTGATCAGTAACACAGAGCCCTACCCTGTACTACTGTACTGCTACTACATAATATAATTTGACTTAAAGTATTTAGCACTTAGGACACAAAGTGGACAAACATGGTAAATATCTATGTATATTACCACTAAATATTTTTCGGTGAAGGGAGAAACCACTGAATTAATAATAACTATGCTACTTTATTAATGCATTAAATTAATCAACCTGTAGACATGCACATGGGCCCATTTAAAGGTTTGCAACGTTTATTTTTTCATCCCCTCTGGATCCCGAGCAAAGCCGAGCAGATGCACACCAATGATGAAATGGTCATAATCATCCTTGATGTTTCAGTACAAAATCAATATTAACTGTTCACAGCCTCTCAGGAACTCTCCACAGAGTCTCTCAGTCTGAACGTCAACCTTGAGAGCTTCAGAGTTTCATCTGTTAAAAGCAGACAGCTGTTATAAAAATAAAAGGGTTGCTGTAAATGAGGCGTTCTTTCCCTGCACTGACTGAGCTCAGCAAAGTGTGGTTAAAATCTACAGGAAACAATTAACAATCAATAGGGTTTTTGCATAGTTATGGGGATTTAAACTTAAAACTAAAGTCAACAATAATATCAAGATCACAGATTTCTAATCTAAAATGGCTGTAGGTGAAATTAGATTGAACTGAATCTTAATAGAAAAGCCGTAACCTCGTTTGAAATGACACGTGCATGAATTGTACCCTATTGTGCGGCAATAAAACAGCTGCGTCTAGTCAGGAAGAGATGCTGATGATCTGAAGAGGCCATGAGAAAATGAACGCCTTTCTGCCAAACTGAAGCACAATAGAAATGAAGCAGTTAAACTGGGACATGCAGTTTATTACTGATCAAGATGGTCTACTTTCATCTACGCGGAGGGTTCGGGTCAAACCTGAACTTTCAATTGTGCAGAATAACTGAACACTTTTATTCGTCTATATAATCCTCTGCTTCACTAATGCACTTATCTCATTCTTTCAGTAGTTCTTATATTCCATCAAAGCAGAACGTTTTCTCAGATCGAACTGCCTTCTTTCCGTCTGAAACACTGGCCTCACAGGAAATCCTTTAATGGCCCATACATGCGGAAATGACTTGGAGCGAGGTCAGGAGAAGATCCCAGGTTCAAACCTCACACCCACCAAGTTGCCACTGTTGGGCCCTTGACCCTCAATTGCTCAGATGCAATGAGATAAAAAAAAAAAAAGTAAGTCGCTCTGGATAAGGGCGTCTGCCAAATGCCTAGATGTAGATGTAGATGTAGGACTGTACGGGAGATGCGTCAGTAACTCCTAAGTTAAATTCCTGTAATTTGCAAGTGGTCTTCAGGAATGACTGTGTATACAGTTCCTCAAGCTAGCGTCAAGTTATTTGATGATTTTAAAGAATCAGGTGTTCCCTTCGATAAATGTTCATGAGACTACAGTGGACTCCAATCCACCTCATCAGGACTTGTCATTCCTGGATGTACGTGCATCTTTCAAACCTTATACTATGCACTATTCCAATGTATTAATGTAGCCAAGAGTCTCATTAACATACTGTGCTTAAAGACGTCCATTCACAAGAAATTTTATTTCTTCATTTTTTTTTAAGTCCCAGACTTGAACACCCCTCGTATAATATAGATATTCAAGTGTGTATACTGAACATCTAGCTGATATTTAACTAATACATAAGATACTTTGTTTATTGCGGACCTTAAATAATACAGATTGCTTTTCGGAACCTTTTGGAGCTTGTACAAGGCTCTTGGTACAGTAGGAGTTGTTGAAAAGGAGGAAGATGAAGAGGTGAGGGAGATGGTGGGAGTGAAAATGTCATCTCTAGTGAAAAAAGTGACAGGAATTCCTAAGACTCATTTTTTTTTTTTTTAATATTTCGATATTGATTTGTTTTTGGCTTTTCTATATCAATGATTCTGAAACAGAATAAGCTAATTATTAAATAAAGTTATTGGACTTTTTCTCTCATCAGCTCTACAAGTTTTTCCAGAGTACTTTGCAGGCTATGAGCATATACCAAGGGGAGCAGGTGGAGTGATGCACTACACAGTATAAAGAAAACTAAACATTGATTGATGAATAGACATGGGGAATGACAGCATTCAGGAAGAACTGTGAAAGGTCACGGGTTTGGATCTTGATATATCCTGTTACTGATGTTCCGCCCTTCCGCCAAGCAGTGATGTTTATCTACCGAATAAAGAACCTTGAACAAATATGTCAATCTCTTCTGTAAGAGACGCTACTAAGCTCCCGTAACACCAGTGTGTCTGGAGAAGGACATCGATTCTGAAAATAACCTGGTAACATAATTCGACGTAATTTCACATTAACTTGGCAGTGACATTTTTTAAGCTGACATTGTTTCTCAAGGACATCATCTGGGGAAAAATAAATAAATAAATAAATAAATGAGCGAAGGAACATACATGTCCGTCCAGTGCCCAGTTGTCGATTTTGAATTTGTTGACAAATATCTCGACTGGCCCTCGGATTTGATAGACCTGGAGCAACAGATGGGCCTCTTCTCTCTTATAGATTCCTGCATGGGATAAAACAGCAGATTTATTACTAGGGATGTTACAAGAGAAACCTGGGCCCGTATTCACAAAGCTTTTCAGAATTCTCTCAGAGAGCTCCTATCTTAGCCTAAAAAGTCCTAGCTGGGAGTCCTAGACTAAAAGTGATTTAGAAAACTTCTTAGTGCAACTCTGAGTAAGGAAAGTACAAAAACTTTGATCTTAGTGAGGGGGTGTGGTCGACCCCGTTGCTAGGGATGATGCAGCAATTCAAGGACTGTGATTGGTTGATAAAAATAACCTCTGACTTCTGCAAAGGTCTTGAAATGCGCTCTTTGTGAAAACAGAGCACGTGATAATAGAACCGACAGTGAATCATAATTTTTTTGTATATGAAGAAATTGTATAATCATGACTACAGGCTACTTTATGCAAAGTTTCTAGGCTAAATGTCTTAAAGATAATTAAACAGCTAAGTGTTGAAAATGCGTCTACTTTTGAAGTAACCAATTTCCACACAGTAGTTACTATAGTTATGTTCTTACATTTATTTACCGTACTGCTTTTATCACTTGTGATCCATTTTAGATTGATGGGAGCAAAATGTCTCAGCTTTTACAATTTACATGATTGCGGGACAGTCTGTTTAACTCGCACTTTTGGATGATATATAACCAATAATCCAAGAGAGATGGAAGGAAGTAAAACAACAAGAAAACCAAATTAGACAGAAGAGAAGTGTTTACTTTTAGCATTACTAGTTCAGTGTTTGGAGAATATTTCTTCCTTCCGCCATTTTGTCCTCTGCTAGAGAAACTCTTAAGCCTCTTAAAAGTCCTCCTCTCTACTCTTAACCATTTTTACCTTAGGAGCTGTTTTTAGGGCCAAGATGTTTTGTGAATCATTTTTATCTTTAATAAGATTTAATCTTAAATTTAAGGGGAAATTCTAAGAAAATGCCCCAATTCTAAGATTTTTCTTAGAATTTCGTCACTAGGAGCAACTTTTAGGCTTAAGAAGCTTTGTGAAAACGGGCCCTGATTACTAATGATTTACATGTGTAGATGTAGATGAAGAAACCAACAAACTAACTGACTAATAATAAGATCCGTGCAATAGCATGCGTTCTCTATTTCTAAATAAAGTACAACACATAAGGTGAAAGGTGACACATTTAGCATCCTTAATGTAGATTAAAAAGCTTGAAGCTTGTAATCTTTCTTTAGCATGTCGGGCGGCGATTTCTATTTGCATAAGCCTGTTTTAAACAATGGTAAATCATTGTTAAATAGATAAGAGATGCGCACTTTTCTGAAAATGTACTTTTCTATCAGAATTTGATAACATGTTCATTTTAATTGGCGGCATCCAAAGAGAGTCATTAAAAAAGTTTTACGTCACTTTAACAGGACACGCTGACGTGTACACTTTATTATTCTGCACTCATATTTTTAGCACTCTTTCAATGCGTCTCATCACTTTTAAATAGCATTATGTGCTGTAGGACACGTTTCATATACTGCTTTCTGTCCTCAACTATAAGACACACTATATATCTTTATTATGTGAAATACAAATATCGACTTATAAAGCATAAAAAGACATAACTTATGTTATTACCTTATGCTATGAATATTACCCAAGCTAAATTTATTAATACATTATCTTCAGTGCTGCGACTGCATTTCCTTTTTTTTTTTTTTTCTAAGCCTTTATTTATAGCTCTGTGGGTGTCCATGTCTACCACTTAACATCAGCTTTTTAAACCACCATTTGAGCTTCACACAGCATTTAGTAGGTGGTTCCAGGCTGATTTGGCGTAATGAGCTACTGCATTAGTAAATTAAATGTCTGTTTTAGATGCACTGTGAGCATATTTTGTGGCTGTGTTTTGCACTGCACCTGCCGACCAACCTACACTAAGCCCTGTGGGTGTGAAGCTTCCAATATAAGTGACCCATCACTTCAAATCAGGTATAAAGTTGCATTTTAGATGATTTCAGTTATGCATGCTTTAAGGTTCCTGATTCAGTATTACTTTATGTGTCCGAATTTTTATATATATATATATATATATATATATATATATATATATATATATTTTTCCCCAGGATTTACACGGGGATTATGTGATGTAGTAAGAAAGAGGAAACCATCAGCCTCATGCTGGCACCAGGATTTACCAGCTACACTTAAAAATAACTTGCATCTTGGGTTTATAGTGAAAAAAATTATTCTAGTTATTCTATGAGGACTGGAGTATCCAGTGTTCATTAAAGTGCTTTAAAACAATGTTTATCATTCTTTTCTTTTTTTTTCAGTTTAGTTGAATGACCAGGAATATAAGGTATTATCAATTTTTTTTTTTTCTAAAATTAAAAATGTGATCCACTCTCATTGCCCATACAGTAGCAAAAACTAATGTGTGTGACAAAATACCTGACTTGATATGGCGGGTCATATAAACGTTCATATTCAAGCAACTGTGGTTTCAAAGGAGGAGGAGATCCATACCAGCCAGATTGAGTTGCACTCCACTGTGGTCCATGAGGGTACCGTTGACGCGGTTACTGAATGGCTCAAAAGCGGTTATGCTCAGCATGGCTGGCTGCTTCTTCCCAAGGTATTCATACGAGCCCCTCCACAGTGAGTTCCGAGCGAACACTCCACTGGGCACTAAAAGAAGGACGGGAAAAAAAGATTAAGGTGTCTCTTTGATGAGTTCCAACTGTGTTTGTAGTTAAATCAACACCTACCCTGAAGTTTCGTATTGGGTGGTTCTTGCACGGTTCCAACTGTTTTCCCACTTGGTCGGTTATCAGCTGAGAGAGAGAGAGAGAGAGAGAGAGAGAGAGAGAGAGAGAGCGACGTAATGCTATCTATCTATTTAAGGATCAGTCTGTTCATCACACAATATATTAGTCATTTTATGCAGAAACAGGTATTAGGCTTTTTATAAGAACACAAAACGCAAAGTGGCATACTGCCTACATACTCCAGTAACCAGTTTATCTCAGGGTCAGGAGTCACAGGGCATCCTGGAGCACCAGGCTAAGTGGGACTATACTTGACCGAATGGATCACCATTCATTTATACATGGCACCATCCAACCCAAACACTAATTTAAACCCAAGAGCACTTAAACGTACCCAGCCCACTAACCAGTATGTTGTTTTGGGCGAGTTAAATGATTGAATGAATGAATAAACAGTCTTTGGGTAGAGCGAATACACTTCAATCCATTTTATAATCTTATATACAGTAGGTGCAGGTGGTCACAGGATTGTTTTGCTACAGTAAATGACACGTTTCCTACTTCAATTTCCTATGAGTTACAAATCCTAACATTAAGATTTTATATCCTGCGACTATGTTTCAAAGTCATGATTTTTGTTCCCCCATCTTCATGTAATATCGCAGCAGTATAGCTGGTAGAACTGTTAGAACTGATTGTTGGCTTTACTAATACCAAATCCTTTTCTGAGAGCAGTGTTAAAACTAACAGCGAGTAATAAAACCCCTACACACATTTGGTGAAGACAGAGCGTTATTAGCTGTCAGAAGCCTGAACACACTCTCTGTCAGCTTCCCCACAGGTACTGTTAATATTCCTCCACTGTGAAAAGCCAGCAGCACAGTTCTCTACTCCATCTTTATAGCTTGGCTTTAAAACCTATCAGTACCATATTTCAACCACTTACGGCTCAAGATCCATCAAAGCCATTATTTGCAAGGACTACTCCCACTTCTAGGCACACTGAAAAAGATATCTGTCTAAAAGTTTGTCTTCTTTTGTTCTAATCATTCACCTTGCAGGCTGAACGAGATCCAATGGTGTGTCGAAGGAGCCGTAGCGCAATCTGTGTGTCCCAAAACCACGTTCGCTCTTAACCAAATCAGTGTCTCACAACGGGCTAATCAGAACTCTGAAAGTATGAAATTCCAATGATAGTATGATGGATTGAGCTCCCTGATAGTGCCAGCTTTTTGAGATAAAACAGGTGCAGGCGGCAATGCATCAACATTAGCAAAAATGAGAGAAGTACAAAGTGCACTAAATCTAAATCAGCAATTAGCCTTTTAATAGTAAGGCAGTAGTATACAGTATGTGACATGCACAAAAACAAGGTTTATTATTATTATTAACCTTTTTTTTTTTTGCTTTTTTTTTTGCATGGTACCTGCACATAATGGAGGCTTGCCAGTCCAGCTGCCATCAGGTCTGCAGGTGCGGTGTTCAGAGCCTCCAGCTAAATAAAAGCCAGGCTGACAGGTGTAGATGAGAGTGTAACCCAGAGATGGCAGCTCTATAGCTCTAGCATCTGCCTGTGCTGGAAGTTCAGGCTGATTACAGTGATGAGCTGAGGAAAAGAATACAAAGTATCAAACACATCTGAATCCCTGAGGTACAAACAAAATGCAAAGTCATAGTTCCTTTTCTAAAGTGATATCTGTTAAGCATGTTTAAACCACGTACTTTTTGATTCATTTTCTGTAACAGCACGGCACTGACATTAGTGTCTGCTGAAATTCAAATCATTGGTTTCCTGTACAATATTGCGCGCCTTTGTAAAATAAAATAAAATCAAATTCGCCCTCTAAAATTTCGTTGGCTCTCCTTTACCTTTATGGCACGCATTTGCCAAGGCTCGGTTTCAACAACCTTATGCAATGTCATTCCTTTTATTTCTATCCATAGTTGCGCTCATTTTTGGCAGAGATTTCGTATTAATGTTGGGAGAGTCAAAGTCCTCAACAACACATCCTGAAGACTTTTAATGGGGGTCAGGTCAGGACACTGTGGTGGACAATATGCCCATTCCATCAGGAAAAACCTCCACTGATGTGATACCTTGATCATTCGGTACATCCAGGTCGTCAACGGACTTAATTTCATTGTCTCGTAACGTCGCTGACCCGAGACCTGAAGGAACCCCAAATCATAACACTTGCAGCTTGCAGAGGCTTGTACAGTGGGTACTATGCATGATGGGTGCATTGCTTTATGTGCTTCCCGTTTAACCCCGACATGCCCATCGCTGGGAAATAGGGTCAATCTGGACTTACTGTATCAGTCCATGACTTTTTCCATTGCTCCAAAACACAATCTTTACAATCCCTAGCAAATTGATTCCCAATTATCCTTACTAACAAGTGGTTTTATCCCAGTCCCAATCAAATGAAATCAAGTTCCAGTGAGTATGGATATGTTCTTACTTTCACTGGTAGATTTTGTGCTGTCAATTTTTTATGATGTTTTGGTGATCTCTGAACACCGTCATTCCGGTTTTTTTCTGACCACAGTTCTTCCAGTGTTGATGGTTTTCAGTACTCTCCTTCCAGGTTTTAATCATGCGTTAATCAGCTCTTAAATTCCCAATTCCCGTCATTTCAGCATTTCCCTTACTTGTTTTTGTTTTTACTAGTGCAGGTCAATAATCTGACCCTGAAACACAGTAATCTTTTCAACCACAGGGTATGTCTTCCGACACGGAAGTAATAAGTAATAAGTAATAAGAAGCTACTCGCTACATCAGTGAACCATGAGCACAGATGCACTGTAAGTTTTAAACAAATCTTAAAAAGAAAGTTTGGCTGTTCTCAAGCCCGGTGATTTCACGGGTGCTCAGATCTCCCTAACAGAAAATTGTTCACCGGAATGTTGATAATGGTAATTCACATCAATGTGAAATAAATTTAATGACCTTATATTAACAGATCCGTGTGTGCAGGGTGACATTAGAACCTTTTCACTGAGCTGATTAAGCAAGAGCCGTATAATAATAGATCAAAATGATAACAGAACATTGGAGCCATAATAAATAACAGTACTTCTACTTTTGATTCTTGAGTACATTGTAAGGCAAGTTTTTTTTTTTTTTTTTGTACTTTTACTGAAATGTAAATTTAATTGGAGTACCTCTACTTTTACCTAGGGTCTCTCTAATTTTATTCAAGTAATTGTTTACTTTGTCTACCACTGTACAGCAATCATTTCTATTCTTTTTTCTTTAAATCCAAACTGCAACTTTTTTGGCAGGGCAATGCATGTTATAATTTCTATACTGTATATAGTAACAGTTTATTTACAAGGTATTAACTTCAGATCAGTATAAGGGGACATTCCGTATAATCTAGTCTCCGGTAACAGATCAAAAGCTATTCCATTAGGTTTTCTAACAAGACAAAGTTTCTTGATAACAGGACAAACTGCACATTTCCAAAAAAAAAACGGCAAAATAATTTAAGCACGCTGAGGGAACAAACATTTATAACTTTTATTCTGTACGATATAACTTTAACTACCTGAACTAAATTACATTATTAGGAGAAAATTGTATGGGCTGTAATGAACTTTCCTTTGGTAACAGTAACTCCGCTTTACATCGAGCCTCATCACATGACCCAATTAATTCGTTTCTCAGAACGGCACACACTGTTACGTTTAATTTCTTACTTAATGCATTAAATGATGAATAGTGAAGAGATATGTTACATTATTAAACAAAGGAATCATTTTATTCTGTAGCTGAGAAAATGTTATTTACCAATACACTCTGGCGGCATGCCACTCCAGGTGAGGTTGGGCAGGCAGGTACGTGAAATCGAGCCAAGGAGCAAGTAGCCTTTTCTGCAGTTATAGAACACTGTGCTGCCAATCTGTTTGGGATCAAACAACATTTTAATCAGTGAACGATGCATTGCAAAGTGCACGCATACTAAAATATTCGTCTGCGTTATAGTACCTGGTAGCCTTGAGTGTTGTTCTGTGATCCAAACAGGGGCACTCCAGGATCCACACAGTTGGTATGACTCGGATCTAGAAATAAACCAATGACCAACTTACTCATACCGTCTTAATTAAATACACTCATCTCAAAATGTGTCCAATATTAAGACAGTTTTTGACTAATATATTGTTATTTGAGAAAGTAAAACTATAGAATGTCCAGAATTTGCATCCACTCAGTTTTTAAGGTCGTTTCCGATGAAGCGTTGGATGCGCTTAACTCTGTCAGTTTATGCCTTGAACCTTGAACCTCGTACCTATACAAGATGGCTGGGTCCCGCTCCATGTTCCATCATACTGGCAGTATCTCCTTGTGGAGCCAACCAGTACCAGAGGTGGAAAGCAGGAGAAGGACACGGAGGAAAGGTAAGTGAATCCTCGATCCTCACGCCGACCCTGAGCAGGGATCCCTGGATCTCCACAAAACACAGCTGTGAAGAACATAAAGCAGTGTTACGTAATATTATAAAAGTACAAAGTCATAGTATGGTCTTTCATTTGTTAATACTGCAATTATATCCTCTGTTCCATTTGCACATGCACTCATTATCCCAGTCATGCTCTGAATTTTAATTCCCAGTGCTGGTTCCTTAGTCTTTTTAAACTCTCCCCATGAAAAGGCACGGTCTTCTTTACTCTGACCGCTTCTGACAGTTTTGATAATTATCTCCGGAGAAACCTAGATAAAATAATTATCAAATAACCTATGGTTTTTGTCTCGTGTGATACAGCAAGCAAAAGTGAGACTTACGGAAACATTGTGGCCTTTCACCGCTCCAGTTGCCAGAGCCCTGGCAAGTGAGGACAGTGGGCAGAGAGAGTTGGTAGCCCTGGTTACAGGTGTAGCTGATGCTGGAGCCCCACTGAAAGTCTGTTCCTACCACCTGGCCATTAGGAATACTGGGTGGAGCTCCACACACAATCGCTGCAAAGGAACACAGCCGGGGTTTGCAAATATCATCAAGCATATAAGTTAGTATTTTATATAAAGCTGATTAGGGGTAACTAAATAAATCCATTTATTTCATTTATAACAGACCGATTACAAACAAGTTGACCTAGTCAACACTGTTGTTGTTGTTGTTGTTGTTTTTTTCTGTTACTTAGCAGCGCTTAATCATCGTCTATATAAATAAAAGAAATGTTTTGTCTGTTTGTCTGCATGAACTTTTTTTTTACATCCTCTCTTTCCCATTAAATGGAATAAGATGAAATGACAGTAGATTCAAAATCTTACCATTTGCAAGATACATTTCTTACAATTTCCTAATATTTATAACAAATACCGTGTCAGACAAAAAAAGGTTTTGTAAAATGACAGTTTAAAAAGCAAAGGTTTTCGTCTTTCCTGCTGGCAGACGTGGATTTCAACCTGAAATAATACCATTGTATTATGATTACATTAAATCTCATCAGATTATTTTATCTAGAAACCTTTGAACCATTTCTAGAAACTCTTTTCCCATCAACAACGAGTAATAAGGCTCTCACTCATCATATATACCACTTAATCCTGTATTCAGGGTCACAGGGGGCCTGGAGTCTATCCCAGGAGACTTGGGGCACAAGGCAGGGTACACCCTGGACAGAGTGCCAATCCATTGCAGGACACACACGCACGCACGCACGCACGCACTACTGTGGGAGGAAACCGGAGTACCCGGATGAAACCCACTAAGCACGGGAGGAACATGCAAACTCCATGCACACAGAGACGGGAATCGAACCCGGACCCTGGAGGTGCAAGGCGACAGTGCTAACCACTACACCGCCGTGCCGCCACTACTAAGGCTAGTCAAAATCAGAATATGAGCACTTAATATTTTCTTTCAAGATGGACTACATCTTTAATTGATGCACTCAGTGTTGTTAATCATCACGACCACTTTTTAAACTCATTTCTTTGACTGACTCTAAGCAAAGCCATACCTCTACACACAGGCTTGGTGCCATTCCAAGTGCGATCCTTTGTGCAGATGAGAGTGGAGGCACGGTCAGCATCCATGGTGAAGCCTGGGGAACACTGGAAGCTAACAGTGCTATCGTATGTGAAGTCGCTGCCCAGTCGCAGACCGTTGGCAGGCACTCCTGGATCTCCACAGTTAATAACTGAAAATGCATAGAATGATGGAGTGGCAAAGAAAAGTAGTTAGAGACGTATACAATTATATTCATATGTTTCTCTGTTTTGTGTTTAGGATTTAAATGAAATGTTTTCAACCCAAAGATTTCTACCTATTGTTTGAGCCAGCAGTCACTTAATGAGATAAACCTGAATTTCTTTGAATGAACTCTATTAATATAAGCTATACTATACCTTTCAATTATTGACGCAATTCAATTGATGAAATTCTTTTGAAATACTTCCATTTTGTATTATCTCTCTAAGCAAAGGCTTCATGGTTAGTGAAGTGTCAGTGATTTAAACAGTATTTGCTATCTTTAGTCAGCAGCCACCCAGAAAAAAGTGAAAGCACAGCGTCAGGATACATAATGGCTGCCTGTGACCTCCATTAACTCAGAGCCTAAGTTGTTTCTATTGTCTTTCAGAAGCAAGCCTATGCATTTTACACTTACATTTATGTCATTTGGCAGACACCCATATCCAAAGACACTTTCATTTATCTCATTTATACAACCAAGAAGTTTAGTAATAAAAAACAAGACCTTAGAATGATGTGGTCCTATCTACCAAATATTCAGATTTAGCCATCAATAGAGTAAAATGAGATATCCATCCATCCATCCATCCATCCATCTAGGAAACCTCTGTAGTCCAACTAGGGACCGTGGAGGCCAAGGGTGACAATTCTATTTATTGTACTAGTATGATGGGACCTCCAGTCAACATTCACACACTCTGGGCAATTTGGAAACACCAATTAGCCTAACCTGCATGTATTTGGACTGTGGGAGGAAACCAGAGTACCTTAAAGAAACCCACAAAGCACAGGGAGAACATGCAAACTCCATGCACATACTGTAGACCGGATGCGAGAATCGAACCCAGGACCTGGAAGTGCAGGGCAACAAGGCTAACCACCAAACCACTGCTAAAATCAGATATGCCTTCTTTTTTTTTAACTTTAAACAAGACTTTGGTGTAATGTTTCAACAACATTAACTAATTCATCGATTATTCATCTTTAGCACCCAATTTATCCTGGTTAGGGTTGCAGGAATTTGAGAACACAGATGAAGCTCACTTAGGTCATATCATGCACAGAAAGTCTGCATAGGAAACGTTCATAGGACCCTGGAGCTGTGGAACCATGACCCTAACCACAGCATCACGTTTTTTTTTTTAGGATCCTGAAATTTCCGTCTTTCACGTTCGTTAGTCAAACCAAGCCGAGCACACATGCTGACTGAAAAATAAATAAATAAATAAATAAATAAAATAAAGAATTGCCCTAGTTTTAATATAAAATGAAAATGGGCTATTCAGACTCCAGGGAGAACAAAAGGTTTATGGATGGCTGTGATGGTGATAGAGCGGTTGTTAGTGCGGTGGGTGTCTGTGCGTTACGAAGATGGTACCTGTGCACTCAGGCATGTCTCCAGTCCATGTTCCGTTGACGGTGCAGTGGCGTGTGAGCAGGCCAGTGGAATAGTAACCCTCTCTGCATGCATATGTAACGGAGCGGGAGAAGACCAGCCCATCATGGAACTGGATCAAAGCATTCCGAGGGGTGCCGGGATTGCCACAAGACACAACTGAGATAGAGAAAGACAGAGAGAGAGAGAGAGGAAGAGAGAGAGATTGAAAGAGAGAGAGAGAGAGAGAGAGAGAGAGAGAGAGAGAGATCTTTTCTAGGCTGTTGCACTTGAAGTATAACAAGGGCAAATAAGGTGGCCATATTGGGTTTAAAAGCCTTGCTCAAGGGCACAGTGACATGGGTGAAAGAAAGGGCACAGACTCCGGTAATAAGTCAACACCACTGGTGCCCTGACTGTGATTAAACCTGGCAGGACTGCTGTAGGGTCCTAACCTGCTAAACATGCACTGCAACATCTGCCCTGCTTTAATAACCCTTCATTCATTTGGATTTAAAAACACACTAAATTTACTAAAAAAATTAAACTGAACAACCAGGACCCCATCCTGCCTGAGGCTGATTTGTTTCAGTGGCCACACAGTCAGGATAATGGAAAAGTACTAAGCAGATAACATGGGCATAATGAAAGAGAGCTTTTTATTACAATTACACAGTCGATCCCGAAATTATTGGCACCCCTTATAAAAGAGGCACAGATGAATAGCTTTAATTAAAAATTAATATCAATCTAGTAGTGATCTGTGAAACGGGGACCATTTAACTTTATACACTGACCAGCCACAACATTAACACCACCGCCAGGTGAATTGAGTAACACTGATTATCTATTATATACTGCACCAGTGCAGTGGTGACAGGATCGTGAGCACCCAAGGCACATCTGCAGTACCTAGCCCTATCACAAAGAAAAACCAAAAATCAGAAAAGCCGCTGAAAATAGTTAATGCTGGCCATTGCAGCTTATCACCCAGTGCACCACAACCCGCCGTGCACAGGCTTAGCAGGGAAAGAGTTCAAGCTTGTTTACCAGGCTTCCAAATTCCCCAGATCTAAATCCGACTGAGCACCCATGGGATTCGTCGCCCAAACGAGCCTCATCCATGAACGCTCCACTCTGCAACCCACACAAGGGATCCGCCACCAATGTCCTGGTGCAAGACATTACAGCACACCCCCAGAGGTCCCATGAAGCCATGTGCCATGTGCACAAGGGGAACCCAAAACCAAGGTGATTTTAATGCTATAGCTGATCAGTGCATAAGCACAATATTATACTGAATAGCACATTCAAAACCAGCACCTGTATCTAAAAAAATTAAAACAATCCTGTTGTTTAAATTCAAAATTATTGGCACCCAAATTTAGAAATGCATGTTTGGCTACTTAAAGCTGTTTATTTATTTATTTATTCATTTTTAACACAAGCAGATTATTTATTCATTTGAGTGGGACACTTAAATAATTGTGTATGCTGTGTTTACTTTACACATGCTTTATGTTTCATACCAATTTCCCAAAGCTGCTTTCCGATAATGACCAAATACAAATAACATTTAATTGAATACGTAGTTTGATCTTTATGGAATAAGGGTGCCAATAATTTTGAAGTTCGAAGTCTCTATATCAAAGAGACTTTTAGACCAATTCAGTCTCAAACCATGGTTTTTCACACCTGCAAGCTACAGTAGTTCCATAATAATTAGTCATCTTTCACATGTGCACAATGTGACAATTCATAATATGACTGCATCTCTTTCAACTCAGTGTGGTCTTTAGAGGGCACTGTCAAATTTACGATATAAATGAAAGCCCAGGCTGTTAGAAACTGGTCCTTTTTAAACATGACAGATGCAAATCCATTACTGGACGGCCATTATTATAAGACTTTCACACATTGCTAGGGACTAAATCGCCCGAGAGTCAAATCAATAGAAAGGGACATACATGTATCTCAGTCTTTATGCTTGAGCACATTTGTTCGTACACACAGTTCTATAACAATTCCTAAAAGCAAGGAAGCAGTGACTGAATGAATAATGAATTTTCAAGAGATGCTCTTTGCCACTCTTTTAAATAAAGGACACGGTTAAAGCAGACAGAGGTGAGAGAAATGGAAGGTGTGTCCCCACGGGTAATTAACTTGGATATTTCTACTCTTCTGACACCCCTTTCTGTGCAATAACTTTACCCAGAGGAACATGAGCAGAATGGCAATGCAGCAAGAGAATGAACTGGTGAAGGAGTGAGAAATAATCACAAATGGAAACGAGAGAGAGAGAGAGAGAGAAAGAGAGAGAAGACGGGATATACAGGGAACAAGGGCTTCTATGACACACACTGGGATTCACACTGCAGCATGCACAGTTTGCTGAGGAAAAAGGGCATAAAAAGGAAAAGCAAACAGCATAAGTGTAAAACGTGTACACCCCAAGTGATGCTTCACAAGTATAAGACTATATTAAACCTTACGAGGTTTAGTGAATAACATGGGGGAAGAAACAATTCTCTCTTATTCCATCTCTCCTTCCTTTTTAGGGCGAGGTCGAATCCATTCCTGTAATCTCATAGCACGTTTATTGTCCAGTGAAGGTCCAGCGTTTAGTACACTTACCTTGGCATTCAGGCTGCATGCCCAGCCAGGTGCCATTGGCAAGGCAGGTGCGCTCTAAGGAACCACGAAGCACATAACCTGGCTCACAGCTGAAGCGCACCACACTGCCCACAGAGAACTGTTCTCCCAGACGGATCCCATGCACTGGGACGCCAGGGTCACCACATCTACCCCCTGAATCGCCTGCAGCAAGACACAAAATTTGACACGAATTTGGTGGTTAAAAATATGAGCATGTGATAACATTCGAGAAACACACTTATCGAGCTCAAAACACCCTGCATGGTCTCCACCCCATGGTTACTTTTACATTTAGGCATTCGGGTGAAGCTCTTCTCCAGAGCGACTTTGAAGTGCTTTGAACTTTCCGTCATAGGATCGATACTTACACTGGGTTACTAGGTAACAAACTAAGTGCCATCAATCAAACACAATTGAGGTGGGGATTATTAAAACAATTTCTTTTTTAAATGGCGGGGTTAAAAACGACTTTTGCCCCAGCACTGAAGAAACAAATACGTCTTGAGGTTGTCAAAGACTCTGTACAGACATCTAGACAAAGTTCATTCCACCACCTTAGGTGCCAGAACAGAAAAGAGTCTGGATGAATGTCTTCCTTGATCCTTGAGAGATGGCGAGACCAGTGCTGGAGGATCTGCGTGTGTGTGTGTGTGTGTGTGATTAGAGCTGATGTGACAGGTTGAAACGTGCTCATATTTTGTTATAAATTATAGAGGCACTGTAAATCCAGACTGCATTATAAGTTTCACAATCTGCATTAAGCATTAAGTCTGTGATTAAATTTATTTTAAACTGTGATGAGTTTTATCGGAGATCTACAAAGTTGCCTCAATCTGTTAGCCTGTGATCGATTACTTTGGTCTCCTCTCAGATACTTTGGGAAAATTCCGCTCTTTTCCTCATTGCAGTAAACCTACTGTTGAGACTGTTGAAACATACAGTAATGTTACTTATTTCTCCCCATTTTGTAGGTATGTTGCCAGTATTTGACACCACTAAATGAATGTAATTGCTTGCTAACAAGTTTGGAGTGTTCAAAGTATTTTGATTAAGTAAATGTTAGCTAATTGTGTATAGTAATGCTTGTATGTGTGTATGTGAGTGGAGCGCCTGCATGGTAATAGAGCTAAACTCGGCTATCCCGTTTTTATTTAAAACAAAAATGTTTTGTGCACTTTAGTATAGTTTTCTGAAAGTTTATATAGTTAAATTTACTCTATGATTTAATGAGAAAGCTGAAAAAAAAAAAAAAGCCCTTATTGACGATAGCTAAAATGTCTCAGGGAAGTATAGTGTGTATTAGATGGAGTATGTTTTCTCCTGCAACAATTGTAAGCCTGTTAATTGTATTTTTGTGGATTGTTATATTTTTGAATATTGATTGCAGTAAACCTACTGTTGAGGAAACATCACATCCCTGTTGTGATTATTTCTCCCCACTTTTTAGGGCGCAACACTGACCCTGCGTTCGCACCGAACGCGGCGAGAGCGGCGAATGGAGTTAAAATCGGCCCAACTTTATGGTAATGGGCTATGGTTGAGCGGCAACCAATAAAAAAGTCGAATTCCTCCGCGGAACGCAGTCCTGTAAACGTTTGTTCCGGCGACATTAGTTCCCAAGCAAAATGGAGGAGAAGTTAATTATTGCGGCAGCGGGTTTCCCGGTTATTTATGACATGTCCCTGTTTGTGTACAGGGAAATTAATTTGAAAAAATGACGCGTGGACAAAGGTGTCTGAAATTGTTGGTGTTTAAATATAATATGAAATATAATATAATAATAAAAACATTAAATTAGACTAGCAATTCACAATGAACAGAAGCCACACCATACAAATGCCTTATAATTAGTTTATTTCTACAATACAGTTCTTTCTATCAATCAATTTCTTGTTTCCTTCCACATTTTGGTCAGTCTCCATAAGATCGACAAGCTTGATTGCTTTGCGGCCCCTTTAAATACAAGAAAGGCATTCGGTCTACGTCAGAGCGGCGAAGCGCGGTCAAAGTTCGCTCTCGCCGCGTTCGGTGTGAACGCAGGGTGAGAGGTACGTTGGTGATGGGACTTTTTTTTTTTTGCTTTGTAGGTAAGCATCAGCGTTTTGAATTTGATGTGGGTAGCCACTGCAGACAGCGGCGAAGTGTGGAGGTTGACCTGCAGTTTCATTCTGGATCAGTTGCAGAGGACGAATGGTGGACCGAGGCAGCTTAACCTGGGTAAGAGTAACTGGATAAGGACCGACTCCACTGAACTTTCGGTTCTGCAGGCAGGGGTTCAATTTTCTGAGGCATGATATGAAAAGAATTAGATGCAATCCAGGATTCATGTGACATGATAACAGACTTTAGACATGAGCCTGCTGGGAAAAAGAAAATTTTCTCCCATTCATCTGTTCATCACATAAACTGCTCTCTGCTGAGGCATTTAAAAATGATCATGAGTACCTCAACGGCTTCACAAACAGCCACAAATGATGCTGAGAAGATTGAGTAAATATTTTATGGACATCTGTATTTTCCATTTCCTTATTGCCAAACTCACTCTTTATATTCGATATTTATCCCAGTGCAATTTAAAATTCTGCAGTAAAAACAGCCGATGTGATCCCTGGGAGCCAAAAAGTGGCAAAGCCGCAATTTTTGAGAAATATGAATGTCATGAATTGTGACATCAACCTGTCAGGCTGGTTTTTACTGCACAGGATGAGACTATGTGGTGGCATATCTGAGAGCTGTGTGGGGGCCAGGGCTTTATAGTGAAGAAGGACAGCTCATAAGCTGACAGGAGCGTGGGGGTTCATGTAGCAGAGATTAAAATAGGTTATAGAGGGGTGATGTGCTTAGCCACTGGAGCACCATGTCCACTGATTCATGCCCATGCACTCACAGACAATTTTCAGGACATATAATACTCCTGAAGTTTAAATGACCGTAGGTAATAATAGCAGTTGAACTTGCTAAGAAAAAGGTCTTATACACTAGTATTGCTTAAAAGGCTTAAGGAGTTACCAGTACAATGCGGTGGTGAGCCACTCCACTGGCCATTCAGCTGGCATACGCGGGTGGTGTTGCCTACAATGGCGCGCTGGCCCATGCAGCTGTAGCGAATCACTGATCCCACCGTTCTCCTCTCCCCTGAGATCTGTGCGTAAGGAGGCATGCTGGGATGATCACAGAGTACCACTGCAGCCGAGGCATGAGGGAGAGGAACACAGAGAGGCATAAGGGTAAATTTGCTTATAGACGATTGTCAGAACTGGTACATACTGCTATCCATCACAGCATTTAAAATAATTTAAAATATTTACCTGATGTCATGAAAAAATTTGATAAATGTAAGCAGGGAATACAAAATGGTTTAATCCCTGTCCCTAACCTTCACAGTATATCTTGCAAATGTTATATAAAATATAGCGGTACCATGACATACAAAAGCCTTGACTTGAGAATTTCCGGCCTTTTAAAATTATTTCTAAATTAATCGGGGGTTTATAAGCATCAAACATGGCCGTGCTACTGCTGCAATTTCTGTAAGGCCACATCTGTTATGCATTTATAAGGCGTTCCATGAAACGTTTATGGAAATGCACTTTATAGCTACGTGAACATGGTTAATGTTAAAGAAACACAGCTTGTATATTATTTTATATTTGGCTTTACATTATACAGTACATATTCAGACCTGTTATGTCCTGAGTTTTTTTTTTTTTTATTATTATTATTATTTTTTATTGAACTAGAACTAAAATCTTGCAAGAAATTTGCCTCGGCATACAAAGCATTTTCAACATAAAAGCAACTGAGCCGGTCGCCCATACTTCATGTTGCGCGTATCTTCCGGTAGCTTATGAAAACCTGTTTGCGTCAATGGAAAGCCAAGCATATGATGATAGTGTTGGAAATTGGTAATATTGGTAATATATTTTTGGGTGGCTAGAACGGATTATCTGCATTTTCATTAATTCCTATGTAAAAGCGTGTTGCGCAATACGAGATTTCGACTTAAGAGCTCTCTATAACCGGAATGGATTAAATTCGTATACCGGGGCACCGCTGTATGTACAGTATGAGATTTTAAAATAGGATAAATGTAATGCAAGGTTACAGTAGCATATCATGAAGAACTGTACAGACCTTACAGACCTATAGTTACAAAACAGGATAATAACATGTTGCTATATATCACACTGCCTCTAAGGATGTTACAGCTGGTTCAGAATGCATCATACATGATAACCAAGGGGGAAAAAAGTTAGCTCACACTACATGACAACAAAGTTCATGGGTACTTTAAAAACATATTTGTTTAACCTTGATCTTCTATGTTCTTAAGCTTTCACTCACACCAGTTGTGTTCATCACATATGACAGGAGAGAACTCGATATTGGGTGAAACTGGCAACATGGTCAAAGTGGGTAAAGGAAAGGTTGTTTATTTAATGTTCTTTAATGTGCAAAAATATTCGGTTTTAAGATTTCAAGCTAAGCAATACATTTACTGAATATTGCATGCATAAAGAACATTATCTCATGGTTTCTGAAGTGCTGACGCTATTATGCTACAGTATTATAGATTAATACAAGACAAGCAAGATGCTCACAGAGACACTTGGGTAGCGATCGGTCCCAGGTGCCATCGCCCTGGCATGTCAGAGTGCTGGTGCCAAGTAGGTAGTATCCTGGATTGCATGTGTAAGAGACAGTGGTCTGGAAGCTGTAGCGATGAGGCCCACTGGGCAGGATCTGTCTCACACTGTTTTCCACATGCCCAGGCTCTGTGCAGTTCACGACTGAGAGGGAAAAAAAAAAAAACAGGAATATAAGGAATATAAGAAAAAAATATATTTTTGAATAACAGCACATGCTCAGAGGATATAGATAGTAATATGAATCTATGCAAGATTTATAGTGTGTATGAAAAAAACTAAACTGTAAGGAATATGTGCATATACAGATACGCCAGCACAAAATTGCACAAATTATAGGTTCATGAGTGGCACAAGAAGAAAAAAAAAGGAAAAAAAGATTGCAAATCCTGCTGATGTGACAGACATCTGTGTCCAGGAGTTGAAGAGAGAAAATTGGCCGTGTTCTCTGGGTGTGAGGGATGGCATCACACTCTTTTCTGTCAATCAGAGTCACACTAACCAATTGTGGGCTTCTGTGAGCTCATGTATGTGGAAGTGAGCAGTTATTGCTTTTCTAAAACACGCTCAGCTGAAGCTGTGACACAGCATGAGGAAAAGACGCAATGGCTGGCTTTACCTGCCTATGCATAAGCATACACTAGCTTTCACTCACACTAGTTGGCACCTGATATATGATAGAGGAGAGCTGGGTGAAATTGGCAGCAGGACCGAAGTGGGAGATAGAAAATTGGGTAAAGAAAAGACGAGGGAATTGACTTTTACTGCTATTTTTTTTGACTATGTACAGTATAAGTATACGTGCAAATACAGCTACTGTTTGCTATAGCTCTAATACGTCCTTGAATTCGATAAACAAAACAACAGCGAAGACGAAGCAGCGGAAAAGAAATGCACACATACACTCGCATTTGCACGCACAACTCTTTCAACAAAAGTTTCTCGAAGATTTGTCACTACTTTTTCCAAAAGTTCAAATTTACAGTCTATATGCAGGATGGCGCGAGTGATAGACGGGGACCCGGTGAAATGAAGAGGAGCCAATCCATGAGAGATAAGCATTTGTCAGCTCTGAACCAGACGGGGAGAGGTACTGCGAGAGAAGGGGAGCGCATTTGTGTGAAATCGAGAACTAGAGGCAGGAATTAGCTGTGTGCTCCTCCTTAATCAGTCCATGCCCTGTGCATCCACCCATCCCAAAAGCCTCACTTTCTGATACCAACTGTGCCACATCAGATGGCGTTGGATCCCATGTCATAATCAATCTGGCATAAGAGGCTGACACAGCGGAGGGTGAGGACGAGCTGGGAGAAAAACAAGCCCCGGCAGTGCAGCTGCCATTAAAATGCATGACAGCTATCGTCAACAAGCCATTCGTCCTGCGCTCGCACACGGGCGAGGGGGGCACTCGCGTCATTTCAGCTGCATTGACATGATGATGGGGGCGTAAGAGAGTAGAAACAGATGGGACACTTTTAAAAGAATATGCCCTTCTGCTGAGCAGGTAACCAACTCAATGGTGCGGTCTGTCAGGGTAGCACCTGCGCCACTTTACCTCCTCCTAGAGCCCGGTGATTTGTTCACTACTTTCTGGTACTTTTCACAAGTTCGGGTAATGCGGCCGCCCACAAGTCATGAGATGCAGACGCGTAACGGGGGAAGGGATATTTATTTCTATTAAATCACTCGGTATGTAATTCACAAGGGAAATGACAGATTGTTCCGTGAACGTATGCAATGAAATAAATGTAGGATGTCTAAGCGAATTCGCACTTACTTCAGTAAACCTGACTCATATATTTGTAGGCTTGTTCAGCTGACTGGAAGGTTTCTGGCCACAGGATTACACATCACACTGTGACACGTACGTTTCCACTGCATCGCTTCATCAGGGCCGAGTGGTCAACACTTCATAAATTTCCTATCGATTCTGTTTCTACAACACTTCGCTCTTTGTTTGAGTTCACATGTTTTTATAAATGTAGCAGCTTGTTCTCTAGTAAAACACACACTCCATTAGTTTGGCTTTAGACCTTGAACCTATATGATGTGATAAGCTAAAACCAAGGCGGTGTAGTGATTAGCACTGTCGCTTTGCGCCTCCAGGGTCCGGGTTCAATTCCTGGCTTGATGCCCTTCTCTATGTGCATGCTTGGTGACTGGTGACTTGGTGACACCCTGGCACTCTGGCCAGGGTGTACCCCGCCTTACACATACACTCACTCACACACATTATGGGCAATTTGGAAACGCCAATTAGCCTGTTTAGACAGTGGGAGGAAACCGACAAAGCAAGGGGAGAACATGCAAACTCCATGCACACAGAGACGGGACTCAAGTCTGGCCGGGAATCGAACCTGGACCCTGGAGGTGCAAGGGGACAGTGCTAACCACTATGCCACCGTGTCCTAAGCCTCCTGGGATAGGCTCCAGGCCCCCCGCAACCCTGAATACAGGATAAAGCGATATATAACCAAATGATTATAAGGTTGACAAATGATCCTTTATTATCACAAATAACAACCGGTACACACACACACACACACACACACACACACACATACACACACACATACACACACACACATGCATAAAAAAAAAAAAAAAAAACCTACTATAACATACAGCCTGTCATGTAAACCACAATTAAAACACTGATAACTGGGTGTTCTCTTTTTCACAGAGGTACAATATTGACACGTTTTTCATTTTTATAACCAGGAACGAACGGGAATGCACACATTTGCACTAATTCAACTGAATTCAATTTACGTTTATTTGTTTTGTGCATTCTGGGAGTAGATTAAGAACCGTAATGAGCAAGTCAGAGGCACTAAAGGCAAAAAAGAAATCTCCTACAGGTGAGCAATTTTCTATACGAGCGTAGTGTAAATCACGGTATTGGGTATTGACACTGGATGGTCTTTACAATTAGAGCAGCATTTCTCATTTAATCACTCACTCACTCATTCATCATCGTCTATACCGTTTTATCTTGTGTACAGGGTCGCGGGGAGGGGGGTGCCTGCATCCTATCTCAGGAAACATAGGGCATGAGGCAGGGTACACCTTGGACAGGGTGCCAATCCATCGCAGGGCACACACACACATTCACACACTACAGACAATTTGGGAACGCCAATTAGCCTAATCTGCATGTCTTTGAACTGTGGGAGGAAACCCACCAAGCTCAAGGAGAACATGCAAACTCCATGACCACAGAGGCGAGAGTCGAACCCAGACCCTGGAGGTGCAAGGTGACATAGCTAACCGGAGCAGCATTAAGTAGATACAAATCCCATGGGGTTGGGAAAATCCTGGATAATTCTATACAATCTATAGACTCTTCACAGCTATGGTACTTTAGGCCTCAAAAACATACAGTAGCACACTTGGTCAGGTCACACTATCTATTGTTATACTGTATGTTTGTGCTAATACTTTTGGCTAGACTTGGCATACTGTATTGATAATATAAGTACTAAATTTTAATGTAAGATTAGAATATTATCTCGTAGTAGGAAGAGACCGCTATTCTTGAGCTTCCCCCAAACTGGCCATTTCTTTTGTAAACTAATAAAAGTGAATTCTGTAAAGAAAGGAATCTCATTAGTTCACCTTTCTATTACGAATTGTCATTTTTTTTCCTCACATATCTTATCCTGTTTTCTCGAAATCAACTGCCGCAGAAGAAAGCACCATCCAAAAATCATTACTGTACCAATTTAAAAAGTATGTTCTTGACCTAAGGCAGGGTCTGTTCTGTCTATCACGGCAGCAGACAGGATTAGACTGAGACGGAAAGAAAGAAAGAATGACAATTAAGTGTTAAAAGACATCCGATTTATCTGTTCCTGAGAACAATTGGATATTAGAATGGTTTCAGCCTCTGGCCACTGGCCATTTGGTGAGCGAGAGAGATGGATCATTTTCCCGACGTGGCTGTAGACTTATCAGTGTGGTTTTAAGAGGCCATTTTGAAGATGGCAGTGGCTTGGGCTGACACAAATTGGTGCTGATTAGCAGGGCTATGAGGGGCTCTCTGAATTATTGATGCAGCTCACAGCTTGTACCTTTCCAGGCAAGCTTCTCTTCACCCATTAGCCGTGATTCTACTGCTCTCAGTGCTAATGACAGGAAACGACAGAAGAGAGATGGGTGCAGAACACCAAAACACTTTAAGTTCCATCAGCCAAAGTAAACACAAATGCACATTCGCACATAACGGGATGACGAGGAAAGAGGGAAAACAACTGAAAATCTTATAATTAACAGGATAAACCCGATGAAACAAACAACCAAGGTGCTAATCCTCTTATGCATCTGTATTCCTTTAGTACAATCTGTCAACACCCTCCCGAACCCATCACACCGGCTCAAACGGTGTTATGACAGTGAAGGTATTCTAACAAGGGCAATAGTTTTTAAACTTAGTTACTCTATGTAGCATCCATCCTACATTATATTGAATGAAAGCATAATTATTTCTACAACCTACTATAAATTTCACCAACACCCAACCGAAAAAAAAAAAAGGCTTGAATGACACACTCTTTTTTATTACATCTTCGAATTTCTAAGGTTGCTTGACTGCTTTTCATCTTTGATAGGTCAAGTCATTTAATATGTCAGGAGCCATCAGTGGCTGTGGCTCAGTGTCTCTCAGTTGTCAGGATGAGGACACGACCCGCCTCTGAGCTGCAACTGAGATTCAGCCTGCTGCTTTAACTGAATGTAGACAGGGACATCTAGCGAGACAGAGAGACAAATAGATGGATGGATGGATGGATGGATGGATGAAAGAAAGAGATGGATGGATAGAGAAAGACTGACAGACAAATACACAGTGGGATGGATGGATAGATGTGATGACGGATGGATGGATGGAATGAATGAATGAACAGAGACAGAAAGACAGACAGTGTGATAATTGCTCTTGGATGGAGGAGGTATTTCCAATTAGGTTTACATAATTTCAAACAACAATAGCTGCATCTATAGCTAAATTGGTTCCTAGACAAAGACCTGTTTTGGGATTGTCTGGAAGAGAGGTCTCAGATAAAACACAAGTAATATAGCTGTCACTACAAGCCCTGGTAGCCTGTAAATCTCTGTGAAACCCACCCCCGCAAGATAACATCAGAACGTTTTTTGAACTCTCCAGCAATATAAAGAGAAAGCTTTGTAGTGCACAATTAATTCCTTATACAGTAAGTGAGACGATTATATAATTCAGGGAGCTAATATATTAATATCTATATACATAAAAGAACGGTTTTGTCTGGACATTGATCAGAGCTTGCTCTTTCAGTGATATCGTCATATTTCATACATCGGGGGACCCGAAACCAGTCTCAGGAAACGCTCTGTCTGTATGTCCGTATGTCTGTCCAACCAGAACTTGTCACAGCATCACGCAAAACAGGCTGGACAGAATTTAAGGAAACGTCAGCAGTGCTTCCCTGAAGTTAATCCTGTGCTATAAATGAAATCAAAATATTGAGTAGAAGTAGATTATGTCACAGGATTGTGTTTGCACAGTACTACCGGGCATAACCACAAGGTGGCTCGTCCACTCATGGACACATTCGATTCGATTTATTTGTAATATTGAATAAAGGGAGCCGTTTAAAAATTTTAAATAAGCTTTTCTTCTGCTTTTTATTCTTGCCAATTTCACAACACAGCTCAACCAGTGGATTTGAGCAAGAATCAATAGAAACATCATCTAGTCAGTAACCATTGTAAACGATAATAAACTATGCAAAAACATAGTAGTTACAGGACCGGCCTAGCTTAGCCCAGCACATCACGCTTAAAATACGAACATTGACTCTGTTTCAGTTTTCTACATTAGTTCCTCCTGCACTTGCCTTCTAATGACACTTTTTCTACTCTTTTATCAAGTTACACAATCCTCACTGGAGCTCATTTAAAGTAACAAATAGAGCAAGCATGTACACATCACATACACACCATGTAAACACACGAGCGCACCACTTCTGAAATCCCGCTTCTACTGTACCTGGACAACATCACCGTTGTTTTTAATGGAAGCATTTGTTTGCTGGTGTAGAACATGTCTCTGAGCTAAACTGTAGACGCCTGCTCATGCCTTACCGCTACATCAAGTCAGGTCTTTTTTTTCACCGTGCCTTTCATATTCTCTCAAGAGCCCTTCTGTTTTATAAGAGAAAAAACAAAACCTATTTAACATTAATGAGTTTAACGCGCTTGCTGGAACCAGCAGATTGAGTGCCTGCCACTCATTAACTAACAGCACAGAGCCAGAGGTTACTAGAGTGCACAGGGACACACATTCAAACACTGTACTGTCGAAAAACACGAAAACACCCCTTTTAGCAAATAGCTCAAGACTGAAATACATAACAAAATCCCCAGTGTTGAAGTAACACACAGATTGTTGATTTACCATCATCCAGTGTTTATGTAGGTCAGGTTGAACTCAAATGAGCTCTGAAAGTCTTAAACCAACACTGTGTACCAATAAGAACAAGCATCCCAATGTAAATCTGGCGTGATACAGTTATAGGACTCAGGGTCCGTGTTTCCAAAACGTGGTCCCAAGAAAAGAGCGTGCACAATGAAGATGTACCAGCTCTCTGTAACACAGCCATGAGAACAACATTCTTACCAATATACTTGGTACAATATACATGGGTACAATATCTCAGTTCATAAAATGAATCAATTGCACGGATCAGAGATTTTTGCCAAGACAGTCATAATTTCAGGGAAAAACAATATTTTAAATTTGGTTTATTGTTCGAGTTTTTATAAAAAAATATGTACCTTGATCAAGTGGGTAATACAAATTACAAAATAAAATTTTTTTTGTAAAAACACATTCCAAAAACCATAGTTCTTTCAATAACAACAATTTTTTTTTTTTAATGTATAACGTAATGTAAGATGGTGCTTTTATTCATTATCAGTAATCGCTTTATCATAATAAGAGTTAAGTTGGAAGATGCTGGAGCCTCTCCCGGAAACACTAGAAGAAGCAAGAGTTCATCATGGATGGGACACCAGTTGATTGCATGAAACCACACACGTATATTTACATACAGTACAGTAACTACTCATTTGCACCTGGGCACAATATAAGTAAAGCCAATCCACCTATCTGCATGTTTCTGGACAATGGGAGGAAAATGTAAAATCCTGAGGAAACCCAGATGAATGCATTGAGCACACAGACAAAAAAAAAAAAAATAATAATACTGGGAGTACCCTGAACCCAAAGCCTGCAGATATGAGCTAGCGACACTACATGATGCAAGTTTTCTTTTAGCAGTGTAAAGGTTATTTATTTATGAGGCCCTATGAAGACCTACAACAGAGGGCTTTCCTATTTCAGCACATATACCATTTTTTTATAGAAAACTTAAATCATTAGACATGCACAAAACCATTAAAAAAACATTTTGCTAAAAAAAAAAAAAAAAAAAAAAAGGAATCGCTTAAACTGACAGGAGACACACTCTAAAAATATTTTACTAGCTTTGTAAATATCACAGTGATAAAAAATCTCACCTCCAGTCGGTGTGTGTAGAGATTGCACATTCTCCTTATGCTTTCTAGGTTTACCAAACCAAATACTCTGCTTTTGCCCCATAGTCCAAAACAAGCATTGTAGGTTGATTGGGATTGCCTGTAGTGTGTGTGTGTGTGTGTGTGTGTGTGTGTGTGTGTGTGTGTGTGTGTGTGTGTGTGTGTGTGTGTCTGCAATGGACTGGCACCAATTTATTTAGTGGCACTTAAATTGATCTAAATCTTTGTTTTTACTTGTTATACAATATAAGGCATATTTAATAATATTATATATTGAAAAAAAAATTATCTAATATTTGTAAGAGTAAAAATCATTTCACTGAAAAAAAAAAACCCACAATCATTTAAGTTTTTATAGTGCACCTGCTAATCCAACTTTCTTTACTCTTCTAACTACATACGATTTCTATTGGTTTTACTAATAATTATGACCGTTTCGTAGTACCTGCATGATACTTGTGAAAATAATAGGTGAGGCCTTAAGAGGGTAAATAACTTGACAATACTCACTTTTACATCTGGGCAAGGAGTTGCTCCACTGCCCATTGGATTGGCAGTGAGACTTAATAGCCCCCTGTAGGACGTATCCGGTATTGCAGGCAAATCGGACCATGTCGTTGAGATTGAAGTGCGCTCCCTGGGTCATTCCATTGGCAGGATTACCTGGATGTCCACATGTGATAGCTACAAAATACCAGAATAAAGATAATACTGGGTTAACTATATATAAATAATGGCCCACCCTGTATATATATATGTTATTATGAACCCAGTATCTAGAAACCCTTACTTTCTTTTTTAAGAAAGTAAGGGTTTCTAGAAATACAAAACAACAAGATTTGTAGAATTCTACAGTACTTTGCATAAGTATTGTGCGACCCTTTATTTGTTCATATAGTGCCTGCAAAGAGCCATGCTTTCTTGCAGCCTCTCACAGTACAACACATGTTCCCATTTATTTAAATGAATCTACGTAATTCTATTCAATTTCATTTAATATGAAGAAATTATGGGTGGCTCAATACTTTTGCGCAGGATTGTATATTTTGTTGGTTGTGGTATATGTTAAGTTTTGCATCTGCTTTTAATTACTTTAATACGTGTAAATCCTGTGTGCTAACATTTGGGATGGACAATAGAAACTGTTGCTCAAACATATTATTACACCATTGATACATGTGTACTATTAAAGCGGTACTTACGAACGCAAACAGGAGGTTTTCCAGACCAGCGGTGATCTTGCTCACATATGCGCACTGAAACGCCAATGAGCCTGAACCCAGGGTTGCACTGATAAACTACACTGCCCCTGTAATTATAGTTCTCACCAATTATCTGGCCATTTACTATGGGGTCAGGAGAGCCACAGTGCCCAGCTGAGAAGAAAAAAAAGGGCAGAGATGAAAGCGACGGCAACATAATTTAACACCACTAAGTTTGATGATGATGTTTGTTTAATTGTTTAACATCCTTACCAAGACATTGGACCTCAGATCCACTCCACAAGCCATTGGCCATGCATTCCCTCACTCTTGAGCCGACCAGAGTGTAGCCTGTGTTGCAGGTGAAAATGGCAGTTGCTCCAAAAACAGCCAGAGTACCGATCTTATTTCCATTGGGTGGAGTTCCGAGGTCTCCGCAAGCGATAACTAGATGAAGGAGAACAAATGGAAACAATATATCCATACTGTACCTCATCAAAGGATGCATGATCATTGACAAAATAATGTACACTTACAGTGTTATTTATTCAGTTGCAACAGGTGGCTATACAGTGTCTGAGATTTTCTAAACAGATTATATTTTACTATTACCATCACAGAATGAAGCAAAAAAAAAGAAGAAGAACGGCAAACTCTTACTTTCACATGCAGGTCTGGGTTCAGGGTAATCCCAGGTGCTGTTGGCCTGGCAACGAATGACCCTTTGACCCTTGTAAAAGTATCCAGGATCACAGGTGAGCATCATCATGGCCTCATACTGATTCTGCATGCCGTAGATAAGCCTCCATCTCCCATGTTCTACTGCCGAGTGGCCGATGTCAGGACAGGTGACAGCTGGAGGGCACATATGTCAAACTGCACTTTAAGCATCTGTCACTGGAAGCAAGCACTAGCTGGTAAAATATAAAGGCCTGCATTCGATGAGACCTGGAAGGATTTTCAGAAATATAATTAGCGAAAAAGAAATTCAAATTTTAAGCTTACGTATGCAGCGGGGTGGCGTTTCCATGGGACTCCACCTCCCAGACTCTTGACAAACAGTTGACACGGGTAAGGAGTTGGCCAGTCGGAAACCTGGGTTACATTTGAATGTGACCCTTGACCCAAGAGTGAAATCTTGACCGACTACACTGCCATTTACTGGAGCCATGGGCATTCCACATGACACCACTGAGAGAGTGAGAGAGCGAAGAGAGGGTGAGCAAGCAGGAGAAAGAGAGAGACAGACGATAATACAGTCTACATTAGCAATCACGTCAAAGTGAGCAGCCAAGATACATTAATGTAGATATGCAGACATGAATGTTCTGTAGACAGCCGGGTTCAGCACATAATATGCTGCGTGTTGTTATTCATAAGATTAAAGTACGCGGCTCTGTTCTGGCAAAAAAAAAAAGTCTTGATCGCTGTATGTACTGAATTTTAAAAGTCCTATTTAAAAAAGATTTTCTGAGCACAGCTATTGTACTGTATATACTGTATAGACCTATATTCATCAATGTGACAGAAAGATAGTAAGAAAGAGCATAATAACCATAAAACTAATTTTAGTGCAATCTATACATTAAATTGTGTGAATAGTTTTTTTATATGAATTTACTACTATACAGATATGATGTAATTTAGTCCATCTATCTCTTAGTTAAAATGGAATCATTTTCAGTGAGCACTAAATCCTGGTCAAGATCATGGTCCATCTGGAATCTGTGATGGGAACACTAGGCTCTAAACAGAAGTACATGATTGATGGGGCATTACAAAGCACCATTAAAACTCATTCACACTCATTACCTATTGGGATATATTTGCACTGGAGTTTTTTTGGAAGGTGTGAAGAACCTGGAGAACCCAGAGGAGATCCATACGGATATGGAGGGAACATGCACAAATACGGTACTAAGATTAATAATAATAATAATTTAAAAAATCATTATTCTGAAAAGAAAAAATGCTTGATACACCATGGGCAAAAAAACAAACAAAAACTTATGTCTCTTTTTGGGGGACCAAGGTTTAAGGTTCAGGCTACATAGGCGTAATTGGTATAAGTTGGCATATTTGTTGCCTTGTGTTTGTGTTGAGTGTTTCATTAAAAAAAAAAAAAAAAAAGATGCCATAACTTGGACAGTTGAATTGAATAGTATTGACTAATGAATCGAAACTGTATCTAAATTTAGTTTCACATGCAGACACACACACACACACACACACACACACACGCAATTTATAAAGCATCTTGTCAGTACAAGCAGGAGTCGGAGGCAGTTGGATAATGATGAGTTTAATCCAAAAGTGAGATTACACCTGTATATAGATTTGAAGCACCTGCTGTTCCCAGTTGCGGTTGTAAAGTGGGACAAAGAAGAATTATCCCTGCTTCATTTTGCCTGCCTCACATCACTCTTTCTTTCCCAGAGAAAGACAGGTGTGTGCTGTAAATCTATTATTATAAATCACTATAGTGGCAATCCAAGGTGAAATATCCCTTGATTGCTTCTTCACGCATTGGCAGGCAAGCAGAAGACACAAATGTGGGAAACAGACCTACGTGGGTGATAGATTTAAACACTGAATGAAGATCAGGTGAATAAGACAGACAGGGAATAAATCAACAAAAATATAAATCAATAACCTGGGTATGGAGACTAGACAAGTCACGGTGAACAGATTTCACCCACCTTGGCAGAGTGGTACAGGAGCATTCCATTGGTAGATGCCTTGTGCGGTGCGGGTGCAGGTGGCACTGCTCTGGCCGATCAAGCGGAAGCCCTGGTCACAGCTGAAGCGCAGCGTACTGCCCAGCTTCGTGCCTGTCTGGCTGTGCACTGAGCCATTCACCGGAGAGTTAGGGGTACTGCAGTAGGCCGCTGTAAGGTACAGTACACAGAAACACACACCAAAGTAAAATATACCAAGGTGTTACTTCCTGGAAAATTACATCCAAGGTTAATGATTTTAACATCCTGAAACCACTGGCAGGTCCGGCTTTCACAATTACAGTAATCATATTCTGAGTACTATTGATATTTAAATGATTAAAAAATTTCTTCATCCTGCAAAGCAGATAAATTGAGTAAACCAATGAGGTTATATTGAATGAAAGTAAATATATTAAGAAGAAGCAGAATTTATTTGTCAGAGCGCAGTGTCACGCCATGATACAATGCCACTGAAGGAGACAGACGTTAGGGCCTTGCACAAGCTTGACAAAACCTTGGGCTTGACCTGCCAACCGCTTGGTCACTAATCCAGAGCCTTACTTCCTGCCAAAACAACTAGAAAAATACATCCTATCTATTACTTTTAATATCTTCTATCATTTTACATGAAAATTTCACATAGAGAATTCTAGATGTAAGTTTTAGGATTTTAGGAAGAACTCTTATATCCCACAAAAAATTGAGGTCGGATTTGTCCACCTGGGTGGGGGAAAAAAAACCCTGTAGGCTTTGCTTCAGTTTTTACAGGTGATATGGCTCTCCACAAAAACTGCCCTGCTTAGGCAGCAAATGGACATGTCTCATGTGAACCACTCCTCATCCATTAGCAGAAATGAGAAGGATCTTGGAAATGGGGCCAGTTCTGGAAATTACACCTGTAGTGTACGGCATTAAGTAAAACATCCCATGAAGTGGTAAAATTGTAGGACACTATATGATACTGGACTTAGAGAGGCAGCAGAGAGGGGCTCTGGCACTCAGTCTCTCACAGTTTGGTAGAAGTAGAGGCTTAAGTACAGCCTTCAACATCTCCATTTGCAGTACATCCATACGTAGTTTATTCCTTCACCCTACCCAAAGATCTAATGCCTGACATCTTCGAAATCAAAAGGCTTCATGACATTATTTTCCAAAATGTGTCTTGATACAGTAGCAATCTCATCTTCATTTTCATATTTCTTGATCTTTTTCTCAGGAAAAAAAAAAAAAAAAGTTTGCACACTAATCATGGTCAGTAGCCCACCACAATGATGAGTAGAAATAAAGATGTGAGTAAAGGTACACAAAAAAAAGAATAAATATGTAAAGGAAGTGTACTGCGTTAGAACAAGTTTAGGAACTTGCTACAACTCGTGATGGAGAGCCAGCCTGTGGAGATAAAAGATGGATTATTAAAGCAAACAGTAGAATGTTTAGAATCTGGCTTGCCATCTGTTTCCTTCCCAAGGTACTCCAGCAGGGTGGTTCATATTGAGAATGCAAACCTGTATACTGGAGCCTCTAACTCAGCCTGCCACTGATCTGGCTATCAGAACTCCATCAAGCATGAAAGGAGAGCAGAAAACTAAAGACGCTGTCAGCAGGAGAGAACTGGTCCCACTGTGCAAGAGCAGCAGATGATTAATCATCCTTCTGAAACTGATAATCATCAGCCTTCTGATGATAAGGAGCATACGGAAACGTTTTAAATATTTACACAACAATACATCATACAGGATTCAGCAGGTGTCTCTAGTATCAACCACTACATCTCTAGTCTGGGGGATCAGAAATGGATATGTACATTAGCAGCAAGTATCCTCACTAACAGTAGCTCACCTGAGTAGCGAATTCGAAAGCCTTTGTGGCTGGAGGTGTGATCAAATGACCAGTGCAGGTAGACTTTATTGGAAGAGCTGGTGATGCCCAGTGGGGATGAGTAGTTTCCGCTTAGCGTGATGAGAAGAGGACTCTGTCTGGACGGACCTTGAAAGACAAAACATATGGAGTGGATTACAATACAAGACAGCTGTACTTCTATAATAAACTTTCTAATTTATCCTCCTGGTTTTCAACACTTTGCACAATTTAATTCTATGGAATAACAAATGAGTTCTACTGTAGATATTTGCCCTGGGGACTGGGCTTTTCATCGTCAAATCTGACATATTTTAGATATTAAAACATGCAATCAGATATTTAGTAAAGGATAAAGCATGTCGAGGTGGCTGTTTTAGGAAAACAATCAATAACAGTGTGAAATCTTAAGTCTTACAAAGTGTTTTATTTCTAATTACCCTTATTTTATATTTATGTCATGCTTTGTAAATTATGCCATTTATGTACTGTAAGTTAGTCTCCAAGTTATTTTCTACGATAAATAATAAAAAAAAAAATTAAATTAAAATCAGAAAGTGGTTTGAACACCTGTTGACTGTCACAAAACTTTGACACTGAGGACGCCTTTCATAAATTAAATAAATGGTCTCTTTACAGAAAGCTTATCTGTATTAAAGATTACAGTTTTGGATTATTCCAAGTTTTCCACATTTCGCAGACCATTATAAATGAGATCAAATCCAGTTATCCTCATCGTTCTACATGCAATATTCCACAATGACAAAATAAAAACAAGTGGAGTGTTTTGTTTCTTGAGCTCTTCCTAATCTTTCTAATCAGTCTTCAGATACTTCTACAACTTGACTTAGCTTAATTGAATTCATTGGACATAATTAGGAAAGGCACACACCTGTCTATATAAGGTCTCTGCTGATCACCTTATTAAAACCATGCCTACAGTCAAACATGGTGGTGGCAGCATCATGCTTTGGGGAGGTTTTTCTGCAGCTGGAACTGGGAGATTAATCAGTGGATCCAGACATATAAAGAGATATCCTGAGTGACAGCCTTATCCAAGTGCTCAAGATCTCAGGCTGGAGTGAAGGTTTACATTTCAACAAGACAGCGACCTGAAGTATACGGCTATAAAACACAGGAGTGGCTTTAGGAAAGTCCTAAAGTGGCCCAGACAGAGTATCTCTGGAGAGACCAGAAAATGGCCGTGCACATCCAACATGTTGGCACGTGGATGATTCTGAGTGGGGTCCAAGTGGAATCTCATCAAAAATGGAAAAAGAAAGGTGTGTCAAGCTTGAAACATCATATTCACAAACAAGCCTGAGACTGTCAAGGATGCTTTAACCAAGTACAGAGGTACCCCAGGATCCAACTTTAATCTGTTCCGGAGGCGAGTTCTTAAGGCGTAATTTCGAATTGCAAAACGCATTTTCCCATAAGAAATAACGTAAATGCAGGTAATCCGTTCCAGCCATCCAAAGTATTTCCAATATGAACAATTTTTATTACTATGATGTAATCATATTTTGGCACGTAAAACCAAGCAAAACATTTAGGCAGAAGGCAGGTGAATGAAATTAATGACATTTAAACCTCACTTAACCTTAATTTATGATTCCTCTTGACATGGCTGCTTTAAAAATGAAACTGAAAGTGGCTTACTTATCTTGTTGCTATTGTCCTTGCTAACATTCTGGGGACCCATAGTGCTACAGTATGTTTTCACTAAATCTGGCTCAAAATGCAAAAACACACACACACACACACACACACACACACACACACACACACACACACACACACACACACAAAGAAAAACGCTTTGCTAGACTTTCCACTGACGAAAACATGTTTTGAACGGCTCCAGGACATACGCACGACTTAGCAGGCGTTTGGTTTTACTTGGTTCGATCCCATTTAATACTGAAAATGCATCATCAAGATAAAACTTTTCTTTGTTCGGTAACATTTAAATTTGGATTAGACAGCATTGTGGTATAAATTTAAGTATATCGTAGCCAGTAAACAGGAATTAAAAGGCTGCTTTGTGTTTTACAGTACCTATTCATTTTGGAATAATGTTAAAATAGTCAAGGTGATACCAAACTATAAATCCAGCCTAGCTTAAACGGTTAATATTTGTGATCATGATTATATTTCAACATGCTGATATGCTTCAAATGTATATTATGTTCCTAGCATTCATGAGAAGATTTAAAATGAACAGGCTGCTCTTTTGGCATTCACAACTTTTGTGCGAGAAATGTGTTGATATGACGAAACCATGCAAGTAAATAAAGCCCAAATGTAATCACAGTGCAAGTTAGAGGCTTTTCCTAGTTATTTATCAACACATCCGATAGAAATTCCTGATAATTTTTGTCATGTTTCTATTGTTATTTTTGCCTTTACATTTACATCCACAAATAAAATACTTAACTTTTATGTGTCAGCTACTGTAGCTCAATAACCCGCCTTTATCATAAGGTATTTTATAGTTAGTGTTCATAAATTCCTGTCTCTTAGCAACAGTGTTTTCATAACCACTTGAATGGCAAGGAAGTGTGTTCATATTTCAAAGTCGAAAGCACTAATTTCAAGTTTCCTTTGAATGAGAAAATATTATCAAGAGCAATGATTTACTGTGATGTCCTGATATATTACAGTAATACACACCTGTCAGCTAATCAGAAAATGAGTGGCTTTTTGTGGCAAGGGTATTCATGTGCACATGAGATATTTGCCACATCAAACTGCAAACATTTCCACTTAGTACAGCTCTATATGTTAATATGCAAATGTAATACAACAGATATACCAGACAAAATTTTTCTACATTCTACAACAATACTTTTTTCGAAAAACTATGAAATAACACAAATGGCATTGTGTAATTTTAAACAACAACAGTCAACTGTTATTTTAAGACACAGAGGTCAGTGGTTCTGTAACAGTTCTGGCAAAGAACAGTATTGTGAAAGTCCATTTGCAAACCCATCAAGCAACATGATGAAACTGGCTATCATGAAGACCATTCCAGGAAAGCAGGACCAAAACTTACCTCTGCTGCAGAGGAGATGTTCATTGAGAGAGAAAGATTTGCTTGCTTGTGAACTCATGTACAGTAACATCCAATTCTTAATCCATCAGGTTTAATATGATGCTGGGCCACCCTTTCTAGCTATAACAGCTTCAACTCATCAGGAAGGCTTTCCATTAGGTTTAAGGGAATTTTTGACCATTCTTCCGGCATTTGTGAGGTCAGACACTGATATTGGACACGAAGGCCTGGCTCGCAGTCTCCGCTCTAATTCATCCCAAAGGTCTTCTATTGGGTTGAGGTTAGGAATCTGCTTGGGCCAGTCAAGTTCTTCCACACCAAATTCGCTCATCCATGACCTTGCTTTGTGCACTGGTGCGCAGTCATTTTGGAACAGGAAGGGGCCATCCCCAAAAATGACCACAGTTAAGAGCATAAAATTGTCCAAAATGACTCGGTATGCTGAAGCATTAAGCGTTCCTTTCACTGCCAGTAAGGGTCTATCTTTGGCACTATATGATATAAGTCTCTAACTCCTCAGCTCAGTATAATGTACAGTGCTGTAATCACTGGTAAGCTCACCATCTATCTCCCCTAAGGTGCTGCCCACACTGTGCCCAAATGCCAAGCAAACACAAGCAGCAGCCGACAGGCTTTGTCAACCATTAAAATAGAGTGAGTTCCTGTTCAGACACAAACATTCATTGAGCGTAACTTAATTACCTTTACCCTTTTCTACTTTCACTTCTGTATGAAATGCAGTCATAGATCATTCATGCCTGGTCAGGTTTTAAACAGCACACACACACACACACACACACACACACACACTTCGAATAGAAAAACTATCTGTGAGATAAATAGATAAAACAGATGTCAGCATAAAATCCTTCTCTTGACAGCTGTGTAATCCAAAGGGAATCTAAGTAGCTTGACAACCATGTATGTACCTGTATATATACTGTATATACATATCAAGTATAGTGCAAACGTCTTAAGCAACCTCACATTTCTTCATATAAAATAAAATAAAAGATAGCGGAACAACCTCCCAGCATTCAGCATCACCAGTATACTAATTACCGACCTGGACATCAGTCATCATCTGCACCTGTTTCTCACTGGTTCATGCCTTAAGTTAGATGCGTGAATGATAGATAGCTCACTGTGTGGCAAAAACTGGACAGGTACAGGGACTGGACAAAACGTACCACAAATGAGAGCCAAAAAAGTCGTTCAGGAGAACCATCCCTCAAAACCGCATAAAGTCTGGCTCATTGGAAGCAAAAGATGAAATATGATGGCTCAAGATTTTTGCACAAAACCGTACAGTATATGTATGCACACATTCCCATGTGCCTTCAAAACAGCTCTTATCCACTTGCCCATTTTTCCTGCTTCCAACACAACATCTAGAGCTGGCTGTTCACTTTCTGCCCAATGCATCCCATGCCTTGACAGGTGCCAAAGACAATATATTTATTTTTTATTTTTTTGGTTTTATTGTTATTGCTGGTCAGTTCATGGCCAAATGACACTTATTATCCCAAATATTAAGTACATTAAAAATAAACCCATGGCAAATTCATTATAGATTGTATAAACCTAAAACACTCCTGTTCTCTGTCTCATAATGACAATTAACATTAAACAAATGAGTTTCTCCATTATTAGGTGGCCTGTCTACAGCCTGTCAGATTTGCTTTGCCCACTTTGACGGGCACGAATGCAACATTAAAAACACGTCTTTCCCTAAACACGATCCTTACTGCCTGTTAGGAATGTCCCAAAAACATGTAATAGCATGGTCTAGTGTACATTTCCTTTAGAAGTGAATGACTGTGGTACTCTGTGTTGCATCCTGTGATAAGCACCAGATCCACTGTGCCCCAGACTTGGATAAAGCAGATGAAAAGCTGAAGACACAAAAAAAAAAAAAAAAAAGCTTCCGTGTATGCACACATCCATTTTAATTTCAGTAATTCAGTCTTTTTTTTTCTAACCATTACACAATTTCTTATTTGTTCTTTTATATTTGTTCATCTAAAATGTAGAAAATAGTAGTAGTAGTAGTAGTAGTAGTAGTAAAGCTATGCACACTATGAGATACTGCACCGGTGGAGCTGCCGCAGCACTAATTAATAAAAAAAAAGTGCTTAATTCATTTAACCATCTTATACAATCAAAGAAGACAGGAACAAAGAAAGAAGAACGTTAATTGCCAATCTTTTCCCTCTGTCGCCACTAAACAGTGATCTTTTCTTGCGGTAATGGTGTCCACAATGTGCTGACCCTCTGTGTATTTGCAATGACCTCTTGGCTCTCTAATCCAGTTTCTAATCTCACCTCAAATGGGAGCATTTTGACCCGCAGCATGGGCCATGACCCGCTAGCTGCCCTTGTGCCATTCTTACAGACTAAAGCAATTTCCACTGCCTTTTCAAGTTTGGATGTCATTGTGTTACTGTGTGAAAAAGCAAGCATCATTCTCACTTGTCTCTTTTGCATCATAGACACTCTAGTGCCCCAGTAATGTGCAACATTCTGGCATATACAACTAATATGATTTGTTAATTTTAGGCCTGTGAATATTAATGTGCTAACTCGTGTGATTAATCTGGAAATTTTAACACATTACGTTTTTTTTTGTTTTTTTTTTCATGCAAATGAATCATTTGACCAATGTGGCATGTTTAGCGCTGATAATACAGTATGATGACTAAGGAAATATCACCAAGTGTGCTGGGTAGCAAGTTTCAATGCAAAAAAGTGTCTGCAATAACCAAAGCTGTGTGCTTGAGCTACCTTCACGGTGAACTTTAAATGCAAGCTGAGGGAGTGGTGACTCAGGTGGCTAAGGCTCCAGGTTATTCATTTTCAGATTGGAGGATCCGGGTTCGAGCCCTGCTGTTGGATGGTCGCCACACTTCCTATTACCCAGCCACTGCATGCACTTAATATTTGTTAAATGGTAATACTTTGCTATATTATAATACATTACAATCCAACATTGCACGTTTATAATACAAGTACATCTAAGGGTTTTTTTTTATTTTATAAATATGCTCCAAATACAGTAATATAATGTGGTCAATAAATAGATAGCAATTGTGTTGTTGATGTATTTTAAAAAAATTAAAAATTACATTATTGTTGAATTGAAGGAACGAATTCGCCAGTGATAATAAAACATTTTTTTTTTTTTTGCAGATGTTCTATAACATTAAATCCAACTATAAATTGTTATAAAAATGTTGTTTGTTAACAAAAACTAAATTGCAATCTTCGGCAAATGAATATGGTATAACTTATTATGACAGGAATATAATGTTTTCCATCCTCTTCATATCACACCATCCTGGCTTGGATTATTTTCCTGTAACAGCATGGCCCACCATGTTTCAGTGTTTTCTATTAATTCCCCAGAGTGTGGAGTCCCACCATAGCGCAATTTGTCCCGCCGTAGTCAAATTCGTCCTGCCACAGTTTCACGCTGAACAAATAATAATCATTTTACACTTCTCATAATAACATAAAAGATCATTAACAAAGCATGTCTTTCTCCCAGCCAGTCAGAACAAAGTCTGCTTGTAATGACAAACAATGCATAAACATATGTAACATTATATCTGCAAACATTGGGTAATTATCTAATGCTAACATTATTACCAGCGGCTCTGAAAAACAAACCTATTTTCTGCATCTGAAGAGCAAGTAATGCAATATTAACTAATCAGATTTAAGTAATGCATCTGTTTTAAGCTTAAATATTTCAAGAAGAGAGCGAGGAATTCACTATCAGATAAGGAAGAAACAGCTACAGAGGTAACAAGCGAGGATAGATAATGTACACTACTGTAGTTAAATTGCAAATCAATAAACATTAAACAAATGAGTTTCTCCATTATTAGGTGGCCTGTCTACAGCCTGTCAGATTTGCTTTGCCCACTTTGACGGGCACGAATGCAACATTAAAAACACGTCTTTCCCTAAACACGATCCTTACTGCCTGTTAGGAATGTCCCAAAAACATGTAATAGCATGGTCTAGTGTACATTTCCTTTAGAAGTGAATGACTGTGGTACTCTGTGTTGCATCCTGTGATAAGCACTAGATCCACTGTGCCCCAGACTTGGATAAAGCAGATGAAAAGCTGAAGACACAAAAAAAAAACAAAAAAGCTTCCGTGTATGCACACATCCATTTTAATTTCAGTAATTCAGTCTTTTTTTTTTCTAACCATTACACAATTTCTTATTTGTTCTTTTATATTTGTTCATCTAAAATGTAGAAAATAGTAGTAGTAGTAGTAGTAGTAGTAGTAAAGCTATGCACACTATGAGATACTGCACCGGTGGAGCTGCCGCAGCACTAATTAATAAAAAAAAAGTGCTTTATGAGGTAACAAGCGAGGATAGATAATGTACACTACTGTAGTTAAATTGCAAATCAATAAACAGCCAAGCAGATTATTATTACTAACCTCTTGAGATCTGAATGTCCTCGTATGAAGACATGACATTTTCTCCCAGTTACATGGTCTCTATAGCCTTGTAAGCTCATCATGTGAGGACCGTTGGATATAAATTGTATAAACAAACAGTACAAGGCACACAACATTGGTGTTTGTTCATGTCTCAGGAGGGAATAGGTTTAAGTTAAGCCTTTATTTGTTACATGAACATTACTGCAAAGTGAAATTCTTTCTTCGCATATGGAGCTTGGAGACAGCCATGATACGGATCTCCGGTGAAAACTCAATGACCCACAACGGCAACCTGGCGGAGCCGGGGTTTGAACCCACCAGATTGATGAATTTAACTTTAAAACAACACCAGTGTGTCTCAACTCTACTCTCTACATGACCTTTGTGTCCTGGAAGAAGAAAAAGTAGAAGAATGAGGATGGAAACCCACTTCAACGACTCACCATCAAATATTTCAAGCTCATCAAATTGTCTGCTGGTCTGGAAGTGTTCAATAGTGAAGGTGATGTTGTAGCCTGGCTCCACTTTCACTACCCAGGAGCATGACTCAAAGTGGGGAAAGCCGTTGCCTGGGGACTGACTCAGAATCACTCCTGTAGACGCTGTAAGCACCTCATTCATTGGACACATCACTGCGAGGAACCAAAAGAGAAAGTCAGGTTATTTATATGCGCACACAAAAATATTCTGTATACCTGCAAAGTATGAAGAGTTACAGACGCAGATCAACAGTGGTGTCTAGACCATCGAGGTTAGAAAAGACCGTCTAGTTTTTAAATAGCAAAGAAAAAAAAAGCAGCTTTTATTTAATAGACTTGAAAGCAGATTTATAAAAGGATCAATGTTGAATGATGACCTACAGCAGAGATCAATGCGGCATTTGTTCTTTCTAAATGTTATATGAGAAAGACAGCAGTCAAGCATCTTTACAACTTAGGGTCAGAACAGTTCAAACTCCACAACCGCTAACTCTTCAGCTCTTCAAGCGGGATGGCATCATGAAAAAAGTCATATTTGACGAATTTATGTCGGGCTCTGTTCACATGCGTGTGTGTGTGATAGAGGTCTCAGATCATTTACCTAGAAAATGGACTAAGCTTTTGCAGGTGCTAAACTCCAGACGTTTGGAAAGTGGTGCACCTGGATCTGTAAGCGGTTTTGGAGCCTTGTTGTCTAGAGAACAATGCTTTGTTTATGCATTTTGTTACAAAAGTGTTTCATTTCCCATTTCCATAAATGTATTGCAATTTGCCAGGAAATGTAACTTATGTGTTATGTGTAGAGGCCATTATTGTGATATTCTTATAAGTTTCTTTGGCCTGTGATGAGACAAGAAGCAGGACATATCACTGTTAAATGATTGACTCCGGTTGCTCAAAATGTATTTTTATTTTCGAACTGCACAAATCTGACGGAACTTCCAGTTTCAAGGAATGTACAGCAATTAGCCATAACAAGACCAAGTGACCACTGACAGGTGAAATTGTCATGCACACTTGTAACACGACGGGCACAAGAACCCAGAAGTAGTACGGTCGGGTTCCAGGAAGCATAAAAGGAGACAAAATGGCGCTCGACATTGCTCAGTCATTGAGTTCGCCCATGCCTTTGCTGACGTTACGCCGACTATTCTGAGAGTACTCACCGATTCGGGTGGCTTCTTTGATTGAGTGTGTGTTGCTAGAACGCGGGTTTATTTGTGTAGATCCTTGCTCTTCGCGTAAGAGAGTTCTTAGACTAATCGCGTGGTTATCCTGCCTATTCGTGCTGTTTCCGCGTTTGGGTTTACCAACTCGTAGTTTGTTTAACATTACCTTTCCTTGTTTTGATATGACAAACCTCAAGCAAACTTGGAGAGTTTGGGGAGGGAATAACTAATTAAAATTTAAAGAAAAAAAAAGGAAGTGCTGTTATTAATCCAGGGTGGTAACTCCATCACAAAAATCCCCTCACTGAATTTTTTTTTCTCCTCCATGCTCATGTATCTATCATGTTTTATTACTTGCATACCACACAGCACCCCAAACTATAATGAACAGGCATGACATTTGTTCAGTGTACTTGTGAGGCCATGACACCTTCCCACGTTTATCTTTTGAATTATCAAGCTTTATGCAGAGCCTGATCTCATCACTTCACATGGGTATTAGCATCGCTCTTATTTATGCTCTGGCTGTCTGAATAAATGACAACATGCTAGGATAAAGCCTCACCCCTGACATCTTTCTAATATTCCATTTCATTTCTCTAGTCACAGAGGTTTTAAACTATATTCTCTGAAGCGGACATGAAGCCGGACAGAAAAAAAAAAAATGTTACCATTAAATATTCATGACACCTGGATTTTTAGAAATGAAATATGGATTTTCCGGTTCTTCACTTTCGGATCTACTGGAGACGCAGAGTTCGGACGGTACGAGTGCGATTTGTGCACCACTATGATTTTCACATTCTCGGAAAAGGTTTAGTTTAGATTAAGATTACTTGAGTAGAATGTTGGCTCCTAATACCTCTTATCTATTTATGTGGGCTGCTAGGAAGTCAAATATTGATCTAATAAGTTTAGAAGAGAGAAGAGAGTAAATGCGGCAGTTTATCCGGTCACAGACGTTCCTTTACAATAATTCTCAATCGGGTAGCAGCACGGTGTCTTAGTGGTAAGCAGTCTCGCCTTGAACCTCCAGGTTCCAGATTCTCGGCATGGGGTTTGCATGTTCTCCCTGGTTTCTTCCCGCATTTCAAAGACATGCAGATTAGGATAATCAGCATTCCCAAATTACCCATAGGGGACTGAAATTGTCTTGACAGTATAAAGAGGTAGAAACTAATATAAAAGAAACTTCTCATTATTAGTGCGTAAAATGATGAGTCCATAATCGGGGTGCAATTTGTTTCCCCTTCTTATTACATTTACAATTTAATACCAAGGCGAAAAAAACAAGGTGTAAAGTGCTCCTCACAACTGCCTAGGCGCATGGTACAGTCGAATAAAACATTTGACTTTAAAATCATTCAATTGTTCATAAATCCAATCTACAGCACTTAGAGAACAGCATTTATGCCTGCCCCGCCGCGTTATAACTGGATTTTACTGCAAAATTCTGTTACTGTGTGAATCTATTCAACGTCTCATAAAACTGTCTCTCACAAGGGGCATGGAATGGGAAATGTAAATGTTAAAAATAACACTAGTTATTAGTGGGTTTCCTTCGGGTACTCCGGTTTCCTCCCATAGTCCAGACATACAGATGTTAATTGGCGTTTCCAAAATGCCGTAGTGTGCCCGTGTCCGTTTCTGTATGTGCCCTGCAACGGCTTGGCACCCTGTCCAGGATGTACCTCATGCCAAAAGTCTCCTGGGAGAGGCTCAAGGATTCTGTGACCCTGTACGCAGGATAAGCAGTATAGAAGAAGAATGAATGAATTCATGAACATCTCAAGAAGAGATGGCACCTTCGAATTTCCTGAAGATCATCGTGGCTTGAACCCCATGGCGTTAACCATTTGAGCCACCATTGTCCCCTCCTATTGGATTCTGTGTAGAATATTGTGTGACTGACAAAGTCAAATACCACCTTCTTACACAAATTATATATTAAAAATGAAAGCCTAATGAAAAAACAGGAAAGTCAATCAGCCATATTTGTGCTGTGAGCTCAGCAAGTACTAAAATGTGAAAATATTTCAGCTAGCGATGTAAAAACTGCGCAATCATTAGGAAGTGAGCATATTATTAAGCGTTCCTCTCTGAGCCGTTCCGAGCAGCTTCCTTGTATTAGTGTGCTGAGCAAATATCGTGCCCAGGCAAGTGTGCTGCGCTGATTTGCTTTCACACATCTCATTTATGAGAGTAAAATACAGAGGCCTATGAACCTCGGTAAAGCTCCAGGGGATTTAAAATGATGCACATTGATTCATTAAATTGCAACGATAATCACAGTGGCATATGAATGCTCATGCTAACCTCTCATCACTGCATAAAGAAAGATGTTTGCAGGTCAGCGTCAGCTACGTGATTCAGGACAACAATATTTATTATGCAGTGTAGGGGTGTACGAGCTTGGCTGTGCTATATAAACTGAAAATGTGACGACGCGTACAATAATCTAGGTGTAAACCAAGAAATACATCATGTGTGGGTGCTCTATATGTGGTAAGAATGTACACTGATTACTACTCGAGGGGTCTCAGGCTTACTGTATGGTTTCAGATGAATTTCACCCCGGAAGCCACCTTAAAACTGTAAAACAAAATTTATCCATGACCTTATCCATGACATCATGGCCTATAGTTGAGATTTATCAATGCATGGTTTGTATATTGAATTTCAGTGTTATTGACAATTAAATTATATCACCTTTAGTGCAGATTCTATTAAAATATAAATACCTGGAGCATAAATTGCACAATGCACCAGGATGACTGTTAATCAACATTTTCTTCTAAGCCAGGGGTCATGATTTGGCAATCCAGATAGTAGAACATACATGTACCAAGCACTTAAATATACAGCAGTTAAGGGCCTCACTTACTCACTCACTCACTCACTCACCATCTATACCGCCTAATCCTGTATTTGGGACGTGGGGGGCCTCTGGAGCCTTTCCCAGGAGACATACAGTAGGGCACAAGGCGGGTACACTCTGGATAGGGTCCCAAACCATTGCAGGGTACACACACATACAGTCGTGGCCAAAAGTTTTGAGACTTACATAAATATCAGTTTGGTGAAGAACAATGCATTTTCCAGCACGATGGAGCACCGTGCCATAAGGCAAAAGTGATAACTAAGTGGCTCGGGGACCAAAACATTGAAATTTTGGGTCCATGGCCTGGAAACTCCCCAGATCTTAATCCCATTGAGAACTTGTGGTCAATCCTCAAGAGGCGGGTGGACAAACAAAAACCCACTAATTCTGACAAACTCCAAGAAGTGATTATGAAAGAATGGGTTGCTATCAGCCAGGATTTGTCCCAGAAGTTGATTGACAGCAGCCCAGTCGAATTGCAGAGGTCCTGAAAAAGAAGCGCCAACACTGCAAATACTGACTCTTTGCATAAATGTCATATAATTGTCGATAAAAGCCTTTGAAACGTATGAAGTGCTTGTAATTATATTTCAGTACATCACAGAAACAACTGAAACAAAGATCTAAAAGCAGTTTAGCAGCAAACTTAGTGAAAACTAATATTTGTGTCATTCTCAAAACTTTTGGCCATGACTGTACACACACAATGGCCAATTTGGAAACGCCAATTAACCTAACCTACATGTCATTGGACTGTGGGGGGAAACCGTAGTACCGGGAGGAAACCCACTCACACAGAGATGGGAATCGAACCCGGACACTGGAGATGCAAGGCGACAGTGCTAACCACTACACCATCGTGCCTCCTGGAAAGAGGCTCAATGTATGGGAAATGAACGAATACCAGCTCTAAAACCTCAGCTCTGACATCATTCTGCAATGTCAGTTGCTTATCCAGATCTTATAAAACAAAGAACAACAGTATAAATAAATACACACTGTATAAACCATATGCACCATCACTATGGGCATAAACACTTGCTCACTGCATTAACCATTTGGGAATTACAGCTATTTTTATATAGTCCTTTTATTTCACAAACCAAAAGGCCTTGAAGCCCACGGAGGACTGCAGAATGATTGCAGAATTCTTTCCTTGAAAAAAAAAAAAAAATCCCTGCACATCATCTAGCCTAATTAAGAAGACTCTGGAGGAGGTAAGCATATCAGTCAAAGTCTACAATTAAGAAAAGTCTTCATGAATGTAAGTATAACCTGCAAACCACTGGTAACACTCAAGAACAGAAAGGCCAGAAAAGACATTGCTAACATGTATACAGTCTGACAATATCAAAGATGAAACAACATTTGGTGATGTCTGAAAGATTTGAGTCCAAGTATAAAAAAAATATTATATATTTGTAGATACTGTATGTGAGTTTGTCCAATTTCTGAGGCTGCGATAATGGCGGAACTAAAACAACAGTGAGGCAACGGTGGCTTAGAGGTCCTTGCAAGTCCAGGGTCCAGGTTCGATTCTTGCCTTGGGTCTGTGTGCATAGAGTTTGCATGTTCTCCCTAGAGGTGCTCCGATCAGGATTTTTGGGGCCGATCACCGATCACTAGAAGCTGTATCGGCCGATACCGATTACGATCACCGATTACAAGGTCTACTCGAAGCCTTATCATGTAGCATTATTTGTTAAACTATATCCAACAACAGTGTAAATTAAGTATTGAAATGACAAAAAGAGGAATATCATGAATTGACAACTGTATTTATTGGCAAGCAACATGTGCATCACGTCAACTTAAAACATAGCACCCTGTGCTTGGTTAGTAATTGGGAACAGCTTAGAGCCTGACAAATACAACTTTCCTGTAGATTGTATAAAATGAAATAAAATAACAGACAAGTGGGACTTGAGTCGCGGGACGTTCTGCGAGGACCGCGAGCATCCGCGAGGACCGCCAAAATATTAAACGTTTATTTTTTCAAGCGGAAAGATGGAAACGTAATCACAGGGCCAAAACTCGCGGTGAATCATGATGAACCGTACTGACGGCCACCAAGCCAAATTATTTAGGTGATATAGTGGAATTACCGACAGCTGAGTGAGTGGCAGCACGTGAGTTGCTGAGCTCTCCCGGTCTCTTAGCGCTAGCCAACTTTGAAAACTGCTCATGTTCCTTTACGTGACTAACCTTCAAATGTCTGATGAGGTTCGTGGTGTTAAAATGCTTTGGGTGCTTCCCGCCTCGTGGAATTGTCTTGATACACAGGTTACAGTCTTTTTCACACAGCAAGTAGAATTGCCAGACCGGTGAAGCCATTTTAGCTGCGGGCAAATAAATTGCCTCGCGAGTTTTGCAGCATCTGATCGGCTTTTCTGCATCGGCCATCATAGAGACTGCCAAGCAATCGTCCCAAAGCAATTAGCAGCCGATTATGATCGGCGACCGATCAATTGGAGCAACACTAGTTCTCCCCATGCATGGTTTATTTCCTCCAGGTAATCAGGTTTCCTCCGGGTAATCAGGTTTCCTGACACAATCCAAAGACTTGCAAATTGCACATAGTGCGTGAATAAGCAAGTGTATATGTATGGTGTATGCGGCCTTGTACTGTAAGTCTCCTGGGATAGGCTCTAGAACCCTCACAACCTCGTATACAGGATAAAGTGGTATAGACGATGAGTGAGTGAGCGAGTAAACGACAGTATCAGAAACTATTAGAGTTCCTTTAACTCTAACTTCCTTATAGACTTCCTATATCTTCCTTTAGACTAATGGCCATCATTAAGGCAGTATGTTACTCAGGTTACAGAGGTTAATAAAAACCATTTAAGACACCATGCAGCAAACAATGAACACACTTTTATTTTTGAAGTTTTCTGCACCACTGGCATTTGTTGCTTTCTATTGATTTCACCCCGGGGGGCTTTTAGCTCTGTGGCACACTATCTATAAGCTTGATGTTAAGCACTACGTAGTGTATGTGACTGTAATGGTGCTGAGAAGAGGGAAACACTCTTACACACACACACACACACACACATACACACACACAGTATACTTGCTGGAGAAAAAAAAATTACACACTACACTACACTACAAATTCTGAACTACAGTACGGCGGATTTTGGATGTGGTCAAAATATGCCCCCAAATGTGCTCCCAAAACTTTCATTTCATTCCAAACTTTTCATACAAAAAAGAAGAGAATAAAAGAATGTATCCCTGTATACTGTACAGTACTGTACTGTATTGCTGTGTCTCTCACAGTGCTAGGATGCAAAAAACAGATGTTATCCCTATATGTACTGTAATTCATGCAAGTGCGCTTTCTTTGGTATAAGCCATCCAAAACCGTTTTCCTCTCTGGTTGCTTTGTGTTGTCTTTATGGATTGTATTATATTTTAAACGGAAATAGTTCTTAATAGTTGGGTGTAAAAATGCACGAAAAATGACATATTGCATCCGTAAAAAAGGCATTAAAATATTGGGGAGGATATTGCCGGTTTCTTCGCGGAATTCTGGGTGTTTCAGCGAACAATTATTAGTTCGCTTTTCCTGTTAGTGTGCTTTTCCTTAATAACATTAGGTAGGGGTGCTATAATTAATTTTTAAGACACCCACCCTGATCGCTTTCCACCACACTTTCTCCTCTTATTTGTCTTCACTGGATTTGGCTTGAATATTCTAAAGCATGTCTAAAGCATTCCACTTTTTTTTTTTTTCTTCTCAGTTTCCTTTGCAGCAGGATGGCTACAACTGCTTCGCTGCTTCACTTGCAGTAATACCCATCCATGAGACTAGAGACAGTGGGGGAGTGTTTGCAGCTGAAAACCTGACTGTCACTACTATATAAAATGCAATGCAGAAACACTCAAACATTCAACTATGGATAATTCACAATCCTATCCTCTGGAATTCTCACGACGCTTTACCTCGGGCAATGCAGCTCTAAGGTTTCTTCGAAAGAATCTGGGGGTTTGTGTGTGTGTGTGTGTGTGTGTGTGTGTGTGTGTGTGTACTGTATGTAAATAATCGTGGTCCTTTCTGTTAAGCAGAGATAGCAAACGGAAGGCATTGATGACCTGGAGGGAGATGAGAAACCAGGAGAATGATGATAGTGTACAGTGAGACAATGTGGACCGTGATATGGGGGCAGCTGCAGCCTCGATATCTCTTGCATTTCAATGAGCTGTGCCTGTTTCTCCTCTCAGTCCTCGCAGCCTTCCCTGTCCTACACTCCCCACTTTCTTTTTGTATTTCTCTCCTAGCCTTTATTTCTTGTTTGTCTAGACATTTCTAAATCGTACAACTTGTTAGTGTGAACAATCGGATTGTATGTATGCTTTTTTTCTTTCTTTTTTTTTTTTTTGGTCAACTCCTTTTTTTCACCATTTACTGTCTAAAACAATCCTTTGTACAGCAACCCAAGCATGAAACCATACAGAGATGAAGAAAACATGAGAACATCACAACATTTATACCCACTATATTGCACCGTCTGTTACTCTACTTCTTTTTTTTTTTTTTTTCCTTCTCTCTCTCTGCTCAGTTTGATAAAGCATGGCCTTTTTAATATGACTGACAACTGAATAGAACAAGTGTCACATGACCATGCTTCTCCTTAATATAAAGTCCTATTCATATACCTGGTATGATTCGCTGCTGCCAAGCCCTAATTAATGATAAGAAGAATTACTCCAGTTAAAATCCAGCACTTTAAAGTAAAGTGCAAGGAGGTCATGTCTGAGGCTACACTATTATTTTTTTTTAAATCAGACACGCACACTCGCCTGTTCCCGTCTACCTTTTGTTCCTTGTATTTTAAGTTGCCTATGCCAGAAGAAGTAACAACTCCTGTCTATAATTAGTTGCATTTATTAGGCCATGACTCTTTTTCAGTCTTTCATCCAAGAAAAAAAAAAATAAAAATCTGCAATCTTTGCCAATAAACAGAAAAGACCAATCACCATTTACACACATGATGAGTGAGAGCAAACACAGGCAGATAAACCGTGGGTGGTTCGGTGCTGTGATTATGTCTGCAATGTTGAAATAGACTGAAGAGAACTCACAAACTGTATCTCTAATAAAGAACTACTGCACAATAATACAGAAAGCGCTCACAAAGATAGACAAGGCAGTGTGTGTGTGTGTTTTTTTTTTTTCTTCATCTGGGTGGGTTTTATACAAGGGGTGTTCAAATCAAACTGGGACTTGTGATCAAATTTCTCATAAATGAAGGTATAAATATATATTGCCATTTAAAAACAAATTACAAGAAAACATTACGCAGATAACGGTGATGAGCCTCTTAGCCGCATCCCTGTACAGTCCTGACCTCGCTCCAAGCTATTTCCATGCTAAAGGAGTTCCTGGGAGGCTTTTCAAACATGAAGCAGGCAGCCTGATCATACTGTGGCTCTGGCATTCTGAGAAAACCTTCTACGTTCGTGGTATCCAAGCACTAGTGAAACGCTGGGAAAGTGTACAGTATTTGTGTAGCAGGGGATTATATAGAGAAATAGAGGGAGTTTTTACTTTCATAACTGTGTTCTGTTCTTCTACACAATCAAAATGCCCGGTTTTACTTCATCGTCCCACGGATTTGATGTAGTCACAAGCAGAATTTAAAGCAAAATGTGTTTTTTTTTTTTTTTTTGCCCTTTGAGTTCCTTGAGTTAAGGTTAGGTTAGTGTTAAATTTTGTGTCTGTTAAATTTAGACACAATATTTAATTTGGCATTTAGCATAGAATTAATCATTTAGCATGGAATTAATTTGCTGCATTTGCATTTATGTCAATGAAAGATTCTCACAAGAATATTAAGACAAATGTGTATCTGTGTGTGTGTGTGTGTGTGAGTGTGTGTGTGTGCAGGTTATATATTTTCCATAGTTCTTGTCACAAGCGTACAACCGCTTCATAATTTACCTGACGAATAACTCGCACCTAGAATGCTAAGAAGGATTTCTACATCCATGAAAAAAGCTTAGTTCATCTTACAGGAATAAATTGATGCTGAATCACATACAGTGACCCATACATTAAAAAAAATGGACCTCACAGCAATCCGTCAATAATTAATTTGAATTATTCATGTGCGCGTCCTATAAATAATTCAAGTTTATTTAGTGTGCTGTGAACAACCAAAGTCAGTTGTAAGAAGGCCAAGTAGGAAAATGACTGCGGAGCTCTAAATGCTAAACGACTCATTTCACCGAGTGTGCATGATCATGGGACCAAATGCAAGTACTCTTGTACATGAAAAAAAATAATAAAATCACTTTACATCAATTAAGCAGGACTTATTCTACTAAGATGCCGAACTGCTGTGCTGAAGCTGTCTAAATTGGCATTTGAATGATAGCTCCACAGTGAGCACATCATTTTCCCTCTCATCATCTACTGAGTCACATGTTCAACCAGCGCTGAAGCTGATGCTCATCCACTATGATAGGAGAAAAGGGTATAATGAAAAGAGGATAATAACTAGGCAAATCTGGGGGCCAAACGAAATTGGGAAGAATGAAGAGACCGTATGCATGGTGGAGTGTTCGGCTTTGACTAGTTGTTGCTGAAAATAGTTTCTTCTCTTCTTTAAATATGGATTATATAATACAATCCGGGCTGACATTACCTGCATCACCAATAAATAAATAATTGTACCATTTTAAATAAAACAAGTTATAGATACGTAGATAACCAAGATGCAAATGATGCATAATGAGGGTAATAATAATAATAATAATAATAAACAATACTGTGCAGAAGTCTTGAGCCATCTCTCAGTTTTTATTTTGCTAGTCTTGAGAAAAGAAAAAAAAAACCTCCAGACTTTCTTGTCTCTTATTTTCAGTCTAGTCCCAGTACCTGACCAGTTTCATACTGTTGGAATGTTTTTTGTTTGTGAAACCACACAGTGACCCAAGAATCATTCAAGCATAAAATAACATCTAATTGAAGGCATGGACCAGTGAGAAACAGGTGCAGACGGATGATCAGGCTGGTGATTAGTGTACTGGTGATGCTGAATGCTGAGTGGTTGGAACAGATGAGAGGGGAAACGAGGTTCCTGCTGAGGCTGGTACATAACCAGTTTTTAAATTGCATCCCATTCCTAAATTGACATTTTTTGCTTTAATATGTATGAAGAAATGAGAAGTGGCTGAAGATTTTTGGCAGAGTACTGTAAATGCTGCATTGATTTCAGCTCAACTGGATTATGTGACTACACAGGCCAGTCTTTTGAAGAACACAATGCATTCTTACTCTCTAAATCCTTTTTTTTTTTTAATTATTGTTTTTAACAAACATCAAAAAGATTGATGTACCCCAAAAAACGTAGCTAGTACATGAAAAAATATTCATAAGATGACACCAAGCCTTACCATCACATGAAGGTGGAGGTCCTTCAAACTCCAGGTGTGTTCCCAGACGGCAAGTTAAGATGCTGTTCCCATTGAGGTGGTACCCCGGTAAACACCTGTAGCGCACTATATCCCCTGTAGAGAGGCAAAACATGAAAAATGCTGATAAGCTGGCAATTAAAACCCTGCTTCTGTTGTACATCTCAGTGCATGCCTGGCAAACATAATAGACAATCAGCTTCACAAATAGATCAGACTGCACAGATCAACAGCAGCAGCTCCTCGGCCGGTAATTTCTGTCTTGCCCAAGGCTTAATGAAGTGCATTTCCTTTCACTGTCTGAAATAATGACCATAAGGATACTAGGAGGGATAAAAGGACAAGGAGAGACTTGACATGCCTGCGCTGCAGAATAATTAGGGAAACGGCACAGCACACTTTTCGTTCCAGCCTTTACCTGAGACTGCAGAAAGAGGAAGTGCATGAATTTAGTAATGGTGACAGAACAGAAAGAGGAAACCGTACACAGGGTCAGCCAAGCTATTTTAACTTGAAGCATAAACAAATTGTACTGCTTTAGATTTACAAGCATGCAGAAGATACAGTATATCCGGTAATTGCAGGCCTAAAAAAATAAATAAAAAAATAAAATTTGTGCATGTGTGTGTATGCGTGTGTGTGTTTACTACCAAGACAGCAGCCTTTGCTAAAGCAGCGAATTAAGCTAATGTACTGCATAATCAATGATCAAAACAGCAGAGAATCAGTGCGAGTTAATGCCAGAGATAGAATGCAGTTTAAACCTTCACAGGGTCTTGATTACATGAAGAATTTGCAAAGTGATGAATTTGCATCAGGCCAAAATGCGTGACTTACAGGAGCTGTTCTTTTTAGAATAACAAGAGCAGTGATAAAGAAAAAGGCCTTGTACCACACACTTATTATTACTTACTAATACACTTAAAATTAGCTAGTTGACATGATTATTTAAAATAAAATAAAACAAAACAAAATAAATACACCTAGGCTACTCTCACGCACTCATCGTCATTACCGCTTAATCCTGTATTCAGGGTCTCGGGGAGCCTGGAGCCTATCCCAGGAGACCCAGGGCACGAGGCCAATCCATCGCAGGACACACAGATACACACACACTCACACACTACGGGCAATTTGGGAATGCCAATTAACCTAACCTACATGTCTTTGGAATGTGGGAGGAAACTGGAGTACCCGGAGGAAACCCACCAAGCACGGGGAGAACATGCAAACTCCATGCACACAGAGACGGGAATCGAACCTACACCTAGGCTATATTTATTTTATTTTGTTTTATTTTAAATAATTATGTCAGGGGCGGCACGGTGGTGTAGTGGTTAGCACTGTCGCCTTGCGCCGCCAGGGTCCGGGTTCGATCCCCGGCCAGGCTCGATTCCCGTCTCTGTGTGCATGGAGTTTGCATGTTTTCCCCGTGCTTGGTGGGTTTCCTCCGGGTACTCCGGTTTCCTCCCACAGTAGGTTAGGCTAATTGACATTCCCAAATTGCCTATAGTGAGTGTATGTGTGTATGTCTGTGTGCCCTGCGATGGATTGGCACCCTGTCCAGGGTGTACCCTGCCATGTGCCCTAAGTCTCCTGGGATAGACTCCAGGCTCCCCGTGACCCTGACTACAGGATTAAGCGGTATAGATGATGATGATGATGATGATAATTATGTCAACTAGCTAATTTCAGCTACACAAAATACACAAGTGTGTGTATTTATGTATTATACTTGATGGCTTGACACATGGGTTTTTTATAAAATAAAAATATATAATAATAATAATAATAATAATAATAATAATTCGAAATGGGATTGAGATTGTTTTTGGTAACTTTTTGTGAATTTTTTTAATTTATTTATTTACTTAATTTTTTTTTTCTATGCGGGCAGTGGTGGCTCAGGTGGCTAAGGCCATCTGTTGGTTCCTGTTGGGTTGATGGTTCCTGGATCTGAGGGTCCAGGTTCGAGCCCCACTGTCGGTCGGTTGCCACACCCCATACTACTCAGCCACTGCATGCAGTGCCGGTCCCAAGCCCAGATAAAATGGGAGGGCTGGGTCAAGAAGGGCATCTGACGTAAAACCAGTGCTAACGTCGTGTGCGGATCGGATGGTCTGCTGTGGCGACCCTTTGACGGAAGCAGCAGAAAGAAGGTTTTTCTTATTTGTTCTAGGTAATCATAGATGCATTTTAAAATAGACTCCATCGATTTCAGTTTTGAGGAGTAATCAACAAACAGTAAAGTGTGTAAATTATTAATTATTTTAATAATTACATTAATGATTTATTATAATTTATTAGATTATTAATAGGAAATAAAATATAGCTACAGTATAGAAGATGAAACAAAATATAATATATAAGGAAGATAAGAAGAATATAAGGTGTACATTTTGTGCATCTGGTATAATCAGAAAAAAAAAATTAAAATAGGATAATCATGCTGCTTTAAACAACACAATGAGATCTCCTGTTTTGAATTCTGTATGAACCAATTTTCCAGCTCTGGCAATGAATCAGCATATCAGCACAGTCCCTGTGGGATTTGTTGTGTTGGCGGTGAAGCAGCTTCCCCTCCTCAAAGTGAGTTCTGGAGGAGGGATTGTGTTAGGGCTGGGGAAGGTGTGTGTGTGTGTGTGTGTGTGTGTGTGTGTGTGTGTGTGTGTTTGTGTGGCTGCCTCTGCTATTCTGGGAACGTTATTAATGAGAGGCGCTCAGGCCTGAAAATGAACTGGCAGCCTGCTTCTGTGTTCAAAATGTTCCGCGTACACTGGCAAAGGCCACATGCTCTTACACCACACATGCTCGAGCCTGGCAGCCTTAATACTTTGGTCTGGATGAGAAAGAGACGGGACGGCACATACCTATTTTGAACTCTTTGCTGGCCATCAGGATTTCTGCGTTGGGAATGATGGGAGGTGGCAAGCAAAACTGGAGTCTGTAGGCTGAAGGAAGAGAGAGGGGCGCGAGAGCTGCAGTGCGAGTGAATTAAAGGATCCGTTTGCTTAAACATGAATAAAGCGCCGGAAGGCAGCGGTACCTTGGTAGTTGATCTTGAAAAGTCCGCCTTTTTCCGAGTTGCTGCGGAAGCGTATGAGGATCTGATTAGATGTGCTGCTGGGAGGGTCATTAGGCTCACCGTCTGTAAACACACCAAGCTTCCGTGCATTCTCCTGTGGTCCATCCCTACAGAGACAGAAGACACACAATTCAAGTTCCCTGATTTCCAATTTCTACTCTCCTACACCGCACAATTCCATCTGATCTGACATCTAACATTTTAATAAAGGGAGTTGGAGTACAGCCACACAAGATTCCTCTGCATATTACATCCTCCACGATGGAGGCGTACGCTCTGTGGCATCCGGATTCTCAATCCTGGCTCCTGCTGGCTAGAACCGAGCACCGAATTACTTTAGGCACTAACCCCTTCCATCTCTCCATGCTGCTGGGGCAATTTGGCCATTTCCCGATCCCGATTTTGACTACAGTCAGTCAGTTTAAAAACCGTCTGTTGGTGTCTCTCTGAGTGTGCGCTGGAGATTACACTCTCTACTGTGCATTCAGAAGTCTGGCTGGAGGAGTGCTGGTTTGCTGTAGTAGTCAAGCTGCCAGGATGGAGCTTTTCCCTGGCTGTCTTCACAAACACTTGCAACACTGAGAAAGGGACATTTAATTACATCGCACCTTAGTTTTGTGTAAACATGATTAAATGCTGTACAGCACAGCGGTACTACAAGGACATCGGTAATGTACTTAGGAAAAGCAAGCTTAATCAAACGAGGGCCAAAGCTTCTGCTTGTCAAAATCTACATACAAACAGATAATGTCCTTTACATGTTATAGGCAAATGATCTATGACTGCGCGGGATGATTACCACCCCAATGCACTTCAATAATAGCATATCCGAAAGTTTCTAATTCTGCAGGTACTTGCCAGTAATTACACTGTTTTAATGAATGGATGGATATAGATTCGTTTAGTTGCAATGAAGCAAGGAATGTTTCTGAGACAAATTAGTATCCATCACCTACACTGCATCGCCAATAATAAAAGGACACCGCATTATCATACGCCATTCCATTCCAAAGCCACGCGCCCCTTTGCTGCTATTCTAGACTTCACTATCGTGGAAACTATATCCACTTTGGTTGTGGCCAGAGCTCTGTGCAGGCCAATGTGCTTAAGTTCTTCTACTCTAATCTTGGTAAAGCATTTAAAGCCTTTATAATCCTTGCTTTGTGCACAGAGGCATTGTCATGCAGCAACATTTTTTTTCTTCTTTCAGTTAGACCTCTCAGCTCTAAATAAAGGGAAATCATAAGGCTACAGCAGACATCATGTCCTTGACCTTCTAGACATCATGTGACCTTCCAGCTTTCTGCCAACATTTTGGGGAATACACCCGCTCTATGATGGATTGTTGGAGAAATACTGAATAAACTGTTCATTATGGCTTTTGAAATTTTGCCTAAATGGTGAACTCTCCTTGATGTGTCGTCTTCCTCTTCCTTCTCGCTGCCAGTTCTCCGTTAAAACATCTGTAAATGCTGTAAATACCTCATTTTGGGTCAATCAACCAGAGAGAACATGTATGGTGTGTCTATGTGTGTGCGAAATCTCCTGACTGGCAAGCGGCGGGGCCAGTCACCAAGTGTGTTGAGGCGTGGCAGACACATCATCTAGTCTTCCCTCATTTTAAACCTGACAATCTGAGGGACTCAGTCCAGTCTCTTTATATTAAATTTAATGACACTCCCTAAATAGCTGACATAATTAATTTGACAAATCTATAGCACAACATATATAACGGACAGTTTTGGTCCACTAACTCGATTGGTCGAGTAGCACTGCAGGAGTTCTTATATTCACTATGACGCACTGGAACATTTCTTTATTTTTTATAACTCCGCTCTTCTATGCGTACCACAAACGTTTTCACTTCCTGGTTCAAAATGGTTACAACAGTAGTGCTACCAACATGATCAATGGACAAGCAAACACTACTTTTTTTGCCTTACAATATAGTAGCCTGTCAGATAAAGGTGGAAAAGATGAAAGTTAGCCAATTTCAGCAGAAGCAACTTTATCTAGTGCAGATAAAAAAAAACAAAAAACAAACAGAACATTTGGCCACAACCGTCGCTTACTCTACAGTATATAACATTTCTTGTACGGACCTAAAGATGTGTAAAACCGACACTAATAACCTGTCACAGAGAAGCTGAGAGTTTAAACACATGATAGTGAGTGACGCAGAGACGGAGGTGTCCTTGAAATGGTTAGCCTGTACTTTCTCCCCCCCAACACGATCAGAGAAGCTAGGAGGGGTGATGAATTATCCCCTGAACTAAAGCTTTGGCTGCTCATTTGCCCAGCAAGCCATTTAAGCACAAAGAAAAGAAAATGAGCATGGAATTTGTAGCACTGGAAGCGGCTATGAAAACAAATGCGATACACAAAAATCCATTACCGGCCTTTCAAATCCGATTTATTATTATGGGGAAACTTGTAATTTTCAATGCTGACTGATTGCTGTGGATGATGAGCATGCTACAAAATGCAGTCACTGTTTACCCCAGTTATAATAGGCAAGACAGAGATGATGACATTCATGGACATGACAGCACTAAGTGTGTGCTGCGTCGTGACACTCTCCCGCAGAATGTAGGACTTTTTATCAGCCTACCATACAGTGATGAAGTCGTGGGGCCCATGGACCTGCAGCAGGGTGAAATTCAGGCGCACACCCAAGCCAGGGGCCACCGTGATCAGCCATGTGCAGTCTGCGGAGCTCGGGTAGTCGTCTGGATAGCCGGGAGAAAAGATGGTCCCGTTGTCTGATGCAATATTCCCTCCACATGGCGCTAGGCAAGAGGAAAAATATAATAAATAAGACACCATGAATAGGAGATTTCACAAAAGCAAATTCCAAAGGGAATCGCAGAGAAATGGGAATCTACTCTCTCTCTCTCTCTCTCTCTCTCTCTCTCTCTCTTTACAACGTGTCCCCTAATGTGACTCACTGTGGCCTAGGATTAAGTAAAAAAGCCTGTTAGCATGCAAGGTCTGGCTTGGTATGTTTCAGGGAGATAAGAGAATAACCTTATCCAGGGGACAGGAGAAGCAAGAGTGAGGTGGAGCGACACAGATACTGACTCCCACACAAACCCGTTGGGCACCAGAACACAGCCAAAAACAGGTCTCTGTCTGTGTTCCTTTCCCACCTGCACTTTAAAAATGCCTAAAGCCACACTGTACTTAGAGCTATTTTTGAGCATTTGGATATTCTTGGCCAGTCTGAAATTAAATCCTGATTCTATGTGTCATCTTTGCCGGAGTCTGATTTACTGTAGCACATACACACTTGGACACTTAAGATTTACCAAGTTGCACCGAGGCCTACACCCTGGGACCGTTGTCTCTTTTCTGATTTCCTTCTAATTTCTTAGTTAATTCCTAATGCAGCATGGTTGCCCCTTCACTTTGCCTGCTAAATGAAGTATTGATCAGGGCATTGATCAAAAGTACAACCAGCTACTGAGCAGAAACATGCAGTGATTCCTATTGATTAGCGCAGGACTGTGTAGAGGAAAGGGGGGGGGGGAAGAACGGCAAAGTTACTGTATATTGCAGAAAACCGGCTTGCTAACGTTGTTGAGTGTGTCATTGGAAGGGGAGAGCAGAGAGGAAAAGGAAAGGCATAAAGGAGGATGGAGGCAGGAGTGAACACGATGAACATCGATCACACTTGTCATGCAAAATAGACTAAATGTAGTACATGAGTGCACACACAGAGTGAAGTCCTGAGTCTAATCTGTTATGGAGAGAGAGGGCCTGTCTGTCAAACTAAGTCTGGCAGAGAAAGAGACCGAGAAAGAGCGAGCGAGAGAGAGAGAGAAGACAAGAGATGGCTTAAGTTAACTTCTAACAACTATCAAAATTGTCACTCACTTTTTTTAAGTGCTCTCTAAGCATTTTCAGCATGTTTCTGATCAATACACTAAGATCAAGGGTGAAATGCAATAATGCACGGACTGACTACAAATTGCGAAATACTGCAACCTTGTCTGGAAAAAAAAAAAAAAAAAAGTTTAACTTATCAAACTTTAGATGTGCTGAGTGTCATACTACTCCTTTCAAAGTTTCATTTTGCGCTCACAAGGGATGTCCACGGCTGATATTAAAGCAAGAACTGTACATAAACTGCTGAAGTTCTAAAGCGAGCAAACCCCAACCTTTTAACACCTCCGTCCATGCCAGTGGCATCTTAAATATAATACAGAATGTCAAAAGTTAAATGTGAGTTTCTGACCGTGCTTTAAGATCATCGTGTCACTGTGAATGATGTGATCTCAATGAAATCTTGAATGGTTGAATGCTATGAAACAGAACTCTTGCACGCGACATCACACCAGAACGAAACCAGACGGTATTTTGTCGGGCAATCCGTATGCAGTTTTGCCTGAGCAACATGGACCCAAGTTATAAAAGATTTACATTGCTGGACATTTGGTGTGCATAAGGATGCCACAAGGGAGATGAGGCTATACAAATATGTTTGTAACACAAAAAAAAAATCCAACACACCTGATGTGCTTGACTGAGTTACTGTATGTTTGCTAATGTAGAGTACATTCAGGGGTTACTGTTCATTACTGTAATCCCAGACTGGCATTATGTTTTCCTTAGCATTATTAAGCTAGTATTTAGTTAGCACTTGTTATATTTTTTTGTTAACTTTAATAGATTTTCGATTTTTTTTTTAGCATATGCACTAAACGTCTTCACATGGGCAGTGCCCTCATTCACTTGTCAGTCAGACAGCAAAGATGGCACAATGACAAGAACCTGACATGTTTTATAACAGCTTAAAATAAAAACTGAACTAATATTCAGCTTAAACAATGTTCTGATAGGAACCGTACTGTATTGTGTGATTATTGTCCCTGGCAGCAAACATGGACAGTAAGCACACAATTACGTACATATTACTGATTACCCATGAATAAGTACTATGGTCGTACTATGGTGTGTACCCTTTCGATGAATACCGCAGTGGCTTGAGCAAAGCCCTTAACTCTATCTTTTCCATTGGTGGCTGCACCCTGGCGGACCCTCTTCTCTGACAGTACCCTGGTATACAGTACAGACCAAAGCATACCTGGACACACCTTCTCATTCAAAGAGTTTGAAGTTGTATTATGGCAAGAAAAAAGCAGCTAAGTGAAGAAAAAAAACGAGCGGCCATCGTTACTTTAAGAAATGATGGTCAGTCAGTCCGAAAAATTGGGAAAACTTTGAAAGTGTCCCCAAGTGCAGTCGCAAAAACCATCAAGCGCTACAAAGAAACCGGCTCACATGCGGCCCGCCCCAGGAAAGGAAGACCGAGAGTCACCTCTGCTGCGGAGGAGAAGTTCATCCGAGTCACCAGCCTCAGAAATCGCAGGTTAACAGCAGCTCAGATCAGAGAGCAGGTCAATGCCACACAGAGTTCTAGCAGCAGACACATCTCTAGAACTACTGTTAAGAGGAGACGTGAATCAGGCCTTCGTGCTAGAATATCTGCTAGGAAACCACTGCTAAGGACAGGCAACAAGCAGAAGAGACGCGTTTGGGCTAAAGAACACAAGAAAGAACACAATAAAGAAAACTCGCTGAATGAGAAGGTGTGTCCAAACATTTGGTCTGTACTGTATGTTCCATAGTGCCATACTACGATTCATGAAGGAACCATGTATCATACTCTAGTACATGTGCTGTACCATTGTACTACTGTATATAAGCAAATAAGTAACATGAAATGTCAAAAACACTACTATATACCATTGTAAAAGTTATGTTTTTTTCCCTCTGTGATAAATACTTTGTATTCTACTTATATACTCTACAGAAATGGTTTTAAAATATATATCTATTAAAATAAAATTAAAATAAATATCCTTGTAAATAAATGGAATAAATAAACAAACAATGGTAATTACAGGTTACAGTATTGACATAACATGATGGGGAAAATGAGAAAATCTACCTGCTAGGGTAAAAATGGCAGACTGTACATTTGACATGGAAAAGCATCTATCTGGTCTTTGAAAACTTGCTTTTGCTACGTAAGCACTCAGTCAGTCATTCCAGCATGCCTTGAGGTCCTGCACCAGTATCTCATTGCATGCAGCATCTTTCCGTTTCGTCCAAAAGAAATCTGCTGATGTGACTCTCGCAAAATATAGTGGTATTATATTTATGGATTCCCTAGAGTCCTGAGTAGCATTACTCTACAACGATGCAGTTATATGCACCAAAAGACCCATAAAAACCATGATAATTTCCTTAAGAGCAGTGTTTATATGGCCACCTGAAACCTTCACGACAACTGGAATAATTACGCGGAAAAATGCATGAAGACGTAATTGAATGGGATTATTTATTGTTTAGGTTATTTTCTCATTAACAGAACTGTGATTTTTGTTGACAAAAGGTTGTGCTAGAGTATGACAACTGATTTTGTCCTGTGCTGTATGTTAATGTACAAACCTTAATTGATGATACACATAAATCTGATCACAGCATTCCAAAATTAAATTTACTGTATGCATAAAAAAAAAAAAAAACGACTGTAAACTTGGTGTGTCTGTACATTCAAGATATTTGTGAGAAAGAAAAAAAAAAAAATCATGTGACGTGAGATGAGTAATAGAACACTTTAAGATGGTTTTTGGAATTTTTCACGTAAAATCACGTAAAAACTACCGAATGCATTTTCACAGGTGTATTTGGCCGAGCTTGAGGTTACATACTGTGTAGGCTTTCCTTCATCACACTCGGCCCACGGGAAGAGAAGATAAGCTACTTTAAATTTAAAGGGAAAACGCCCTTATTACATAAAAAAAATCATTAGGTCATCTCAAAATTCAATACATAGTGCTGTACATTTTTTATACACGCTTACGAGTGTGCAATTGAAATCTACTTAATAAATGCAATCTCACACCTTTATTAAAAACTTTAATTCATTAAAAAAATAAAAAATAAACGTGCTGATGAGTCTGCAATTCAATTTCACGCGAACAAAGTCGTGGGAACATTTAGAATTAATATATACAGTATGCAAGAGCGGTACCGAAAGTAATGCAAAAGTGGGCATAACTTTTTTTTTTATTAACTGACATAGGGCATTGAAATTGCAAATATTGGTAGAGTAACTCCTTTATGCAAAAGTACTACTCAACGTATTCCCCATAACAAGCTATGCATTTGCCCCACCATTGAATCCATCTCTTAAATTCTCTCTGGAAATTCCCACTGATGGTCTCTCACTACATGGTTTGTCTTCAGTGCTGGTTTCAGCTTATATAAACTTCTTCATTCATACTGTATGTGCACAGTGCTCTTGTCACTGGTGTCATCTCAGTTAACATTCTGTAGTGCAGACAGAGACCATCTATACAGGGCAGTGGTAGCTCAGAGGGTTAAGGAGTTACTGTACCTCCTGCGCCTCCTACTCTTAACTGAGTTACTGACCGGAAGGTTGGCGGTTCGATCCCCAGCTCCACCAGATTGCCATTGTTGGGCCCTTGAGCATGGCCCTTATACTGTACCTATCTGCTCCAAGGGAGCTTTATCATGGCTGACCCTGTGCTCTGATCTGATATGTGAAGAAAGAATTTCGCTGTAATGTATATACTGTATGACAAATAAATGCTTAACTTCACTTAAACCTTTGTATAAAGGAAGAGTCACTCTACCAATCATGTGCGATTTAAAGGATCTATGTAAGAAAATATTTGTCAGTCAGTTATGCCAATGCATTATGCATTCATTTTGGTCCAGCCCTCATACTGTATATACTGTACTGTTAACATACCCCATAGTGATACACTGGGACCAACTTATAGATTTTTGAATGCTTGGTTTGTGTAATGGTCCCTTTCGTATTGTACATAATTTTACTCAAACAGGGTCAACTACAACCTACTCCAATCTGATAAAACCACATACAGTACAGTACAGTGTTTACATTGCTTTTCTGAACACCGCTATTAAGAAGCTGTATGAACTTTACCTTCACATCGTGGAAAGGCATGGTCCCAGGTGCGGGTTGTACCATGTTGGCAGGTGAGAATGGATTGACCCATTAGTTGATACCCTGGGTAACACTCAAAGGAGATGGACTGGCCTACATTGTACCCAGCACCCACCACCACTCCATGGTGAAAGGGCTCAGGGTCTGAACATTCTTGGAGCTCATAGGCTACGACAGAAAGACAAGTAGACATAAAAACCAATCTCAGAAGTCCATCAAAAAACACAGCTTGTCAAAGTACAAGATTGGACTGGTGCGCCTCTAATAATGTTTTTGTGATTGCACTCGAGATCGATACGAGCTGTGGCTCCCTACACAGTAGATATCTACTTTTGATAAACCGAATGGGCTGACTGTACAGGACGTTTAATGCCAAGTACAGGCCGGTCCATCATTTTCACAAGGCTGAGACGGAGAGGGTGACTGAGGCTTTTAAATAACATTGCATACTGGTAATGAACCATTTCTGCACTGATTCCAAGCTCAGAAAGGTCAGAGAAAGATTACATAAAACAACAGCTGGGACTCTTACGGACGGCACGCTCACGCTCTTTACTTAACAAAATTTAGGGTCACTCAGTGGATCGTCGCATCCGCGTGCATATCTGAATTATCTTTAATGGCAGTCCTTAAGGACATTTTCCGAAAGGCATAGTGGAGCCTGATGCCTGCGACCCTGCACACCCACCACAGCCAATTTCATTTTGAAATGTCAAATGCTCAAGAACATATGCAGGGGTAAGAGACAACCCAGCGATAAAAAATCTGACTAAGGAAATGGATTTCAATGGATCAAAGCCTCTTTAGTGAGCAATAAGCCATGTGCTGAATATGAAGTCTGATTTATATGATGATGTTCACATAATTATGTAAATATTGATAGCGCATTTCAATTCTGCCAATGTTTATTCGATCACGATTACGGTTGCCCTTTCTAAGATAGAGTTTCATTTTACAGTTATACTTATAAGCTGTGAATATACAGTATAATCGACAGAAGCAGTTCAGATTTTTCTTTTTTTTTTTTTACAGCTTTACATAATCAGTCTGTTTATAGGATGTTTCTGTAAATGACTGATCGACTAAGAATATAAATAACAAAGGCATTCAATTAAATCCTTTTGTTGGAATGTTCTGCATGCGGTTGACTACAGTGATGAATTGTAACATTTGTAACGCTGTTTGCGTTGATGAAGTACTGCTATAAATATTCCACCCTTGGCTTTTTTAGAGTCAGACATACAGATTTATGCTTTTTAACGTATGATGATTTACACGCGAACGAACTCGACGTTCACACGTTCTTACCCTGATAATCAAATCGGAATCCTGGTTTGTTCTGGGAATGATCACTATGGAAATACACTGTGGTTTCATGGGAAGTGGTTAGAAGCGACGTCGGGACATCCTGCCCACTGAATCGGCCAATCACGGTGCTAGTGTCAAAAGGGCCGTTCCTGATCTCCAGAAAGTCATGGTTGGCCTCAGTTGAAAAATTGAGAATCTGTATGTGGGCTCCTGTAAAAAAAAAACACAAAGAAATCAAACACAAGATGCAACAAATAGTAGTAATTAGCACTTTCTTATGACTAGATTCAGAGTTCCTCTCGTGTGCAATTTTGCTGAGAATGCTAATTTAAAAGCAATTTTATTTTTGTTTCATATTGTTCGATTTCAGAAAGGACTCTCTTCTCTGCTTAAAATTCTAGCCTTTTACTCTTAAAACTCAAGAAGCACAGCTTCATGCTGGCAACACAGCACTGTTCAATAATCAATTTAATAAAAAAACACCCCTGATGTGTGTGTCGACGGGGGGAGACTTCAGACATCGAACTGTGCATTTGTGGTTTCAGATATGTTGGAAAGAGCCAACGTTATTATTACTTAAAAAACACATGCATTTAAACACGACTGGAATATGTTAGCGATATTGCAAAAATGTAGAATTTTGTAAAATGTATTCAGGGTTGCAGAGCCTATCCCAGGAGACTTAGGGCACGCGGCAGGGTACACCCTGGACCCCAATCCATCACACGGCACACATACATTCACATGTGAACATGCAAACTCATGGGAATCGAACCTGGCCGGGAATCGAACCTTGGCCCTGGACTTGCAGGGCAACACCATCGTGCCGCTATGTGCGTCACATGCTATTTCTTCACCTATGTGAAATCATGTTTGTACTGTATAAGCCAGGCAACGCAGCTGCTTAGTGGTTAGCAATGTTGCCTTGCACCACCAGGGTCCGGGTTCAATTTTCGGCCGGGTTCGATTCCCGCCTCTGCATGCACGAAGTTTGCGGTTTCCCCCCGTTCTTGCTGGGTTTCCTCCCACACCCCAAAGACATGCAGATTATGCTAACTGGCGTTCCCCAAATTGAGTATGTGAGTGTGTGTATATGTGTGCCCTGAGATGGATTGGCACCCTGATCAGGGTGTACCGCGCCTCATGCCCTAACTCTCCTGGAATAGGCTCTAGCCCGACTCGTGACCCTGTATACAGTAAAGTAGTATAAATAGTAGTACATAAAGTAGTATAGCCGATGAGTGAATGAGTGAGTGAGATGTTTGTATAGGTGTTTAAAATTAAATAAAATTAAATTCGTCACATCCCCAAGGTTGTGTTGAAACAATTATATGCCACTCTATATTGCGCAATCCTGACCCACATATATTAAACATAGTAATGGGGAAAAAATGGGGGGAAATTACCCACAATGCTGTTCGACTACCTGCTGATAGTCATTGCCTATGTAATTATAGCTGCAGCGCATTCTGCAACATTGAATCCATTGTTTGCAGTCTGGTCTGATTCTAACGATGGTGAACGCTGCTGGAAAGCAGCGAGTGCAAAAGGAGCTTTTGTGCATTTGTTTTACCAACTAAGTGTGAAACATGACCATTATCCATTATGGTTGAGAATGCAATTGATTTCTTCTCCGTAAACAGATCGGTAGATACAGCTATTTAAATATTTTCCTAATGGGATGCCATGGTCGAGTCCTTAGCCATACCATAGCCGACTGGTAGGTAGATCCTCCAGGTGCAGTCGCTGTTGCTAGGGTAGTTTCCAGGGAAACCAGGACTCAGGATGGTTCCTTCCATGTCCTCCCTGATCCCACCACACTGTGCTGCAGAAATAGAGTACAAATTCAGTGAAAAAAATCATCAGAAAGAATATGCAAAAAGTTACAGGTACAAGACCAGTCTGATTTTGTGCTGTGTTAGCCTTCGTCAAATCCAAGAAGTTTCTTCATTTGTTCTAGCTGACCTTTCCCACACCCAGAGTCCCACACCTTCTCACACTCTTCTTTTAGTGCTCCGTGTCTAACCCATTGACGGATTCCAGCATCACTGTGATTAAAGCCTTGGCAAGGCTCTGTGAATACAACCCATGATACCTCACGGAGAACAGAAAGGCTCAAACTGTTCCGCATGTCTGGACAATCAGAAGCTCTCAGGAAAATGCTTATGCTGGTGTGAGCTATGACTCTCTCCAGTAGTTCTGCCAATTGTAGCGTGAGACGGAACTAATTAGTACCGAGTAGGTCACAGCCATTACTCATGTTTGTCAAAAGCCATGCATCGCAATTGTGACATGGCATTCATGTTTAACACGGCACACACACGCATATTCTTTCATGAAGTGTATTGAAACTGTATCTATTCTATAGCAGTCGTGGTTAGAGTAGCGTTTACTGTTGCACAAGGCCTTGATGTTGTTACTGCGGTGTAAGAAGGACCCACCTGAGAGCTGACAGATAGATGAGTGGCCTTGAGGGCCCTTTTAATGACATGCCTGCCACTATGGAGCAGAAGACTTATAAAATACTGGAACGGTTCCATTTGAATCAGACAGATGGCAGCAAAAGCAATAAACTCCTTACTGTCAGAAGACATGGATATGCCAGGACAAACCTGTTTGCATGAAGGGAGTTTTATTGCAGGAGCCTCTATTTATCATTCCAAGGGAAACCGTGGGTATCTGTGAGCCCAGGTATATGGAAGAGATTAAGCAGCGTTCTCATTGCATTGTGTTAAGCTGCCCTGTAACGCAGCATGAGCAGCACTTGAAAAATATGTGGTTGTCAGGCTTGATATACTGTATAGGTAAGGTAAAGGCAGAATTTGTGTAGTTGTCATGTGATAGGACACAACTGGCTATTGAGTTAGGAAAAAAAATACAGTGGGGGAAAAAACAGGAATCATTATAGCTCAGATTACTGTGCAAAATACTGCAGTATCTTGGCAAATGGAATTAATCCGCGAATTATTAAGGCGAAAACTCGTATTGCAAAACGCTTTTTCCCATAGGAAATAATGTAAATGCAGATAATACGTTCCAACCACCCAAAAATATTACCAATATAACCAATTTCCAAGAATATAAATCATATAAAAACAATCAAAACTGCTCTTAAAACTGAAATCGACGCCCTTTTGGTCTTGCCACTGTCCTTGATGACATTCTTACGACCCGTGGTGCTATGTCTTCATTAACTCTTGCACAAAATGCAAAATGCAACAAAGAAAAGGTAAACTTACTTCGTGTTTAGAGCCCTCAAACTGTGGCTTAGGGGATTCAAACATACAGTAAGGTAATAAAAGGTGCATACCAATGCAGAGTGGTGGAGGATAATTCCAGCGCCGGACTGTTCCTGGCATGCAGGTGATATGTGACACTCCCTGCCAAGAAAATCACATGAGAATGAATCAATATTATAATTTGTGGATCAATCCATTTGTTTTATTAATACCTGCTCACTTTTTCAGTGCTGTAATTCATGTCTCGTTCAGAATGGACTTTAAAAAGAGCTTTGATCTGTTGTTTTGGCCACAACGAAAAGAAAAGGAAAAAGAAGAAGAAGAAGAAGCGAGCCTCAAAGTGAGCCTCAAAGTCAAGCCCTCAAAACATCCCATTATTGCACAGCAGTTCAGAAATGCTTCTCTTGAGTGGTTATGTATCGAGTGGTAAACACTTAGCTGGCTCACCTGTAAAGTATATCCAGGATCACACTGGAAGGACACGACATTGTTCATCTGTAAACGCTCTCCCACTTTGAAACTGTTCATGGGTATAACTGGTTCAGGACAGCTTGTGAGGGACACCGCTGAAAGACGAAAGAAAGACATGATATGCATGAAAGTATTTCCTCGTTGCATTCATTCCTGTTGTGCAGTAAATTAACTTGAGTGAGACTCTGATTTAAATTCCATATTATCACATCAGTGGACTCAAAGAAATGATTACCAGCACACACAGTCTAACACACACACACACACACACACACACTGACTAGGTAACAATATAGATTTTGTTCTATTGATTTTTTCCCGGCTGATCATTAGACACTACAAAAATATGCCACCTGATAATATAAGACCTGACTTCACTTAAATAGATCAGTGGAAAATTGGTGCACATGACAATCCATTGGATAATGTGATAAATCTAATATCCTTAAAAGTGCATTCAGACATACACCAATCAGCCATAATATTAAAGCCCGATATTGCGGAAGTCCCCATTCTGTACTAAAACGGCAGTGAACCTTCATGGACATGGACACTCTGATGGTGTTCTGGGTTATCTGATACTATGGAATTACAGTATCAGTAGATATTTTATGTCCTTTAAATTTTGAAGTGGACCATCCATGGATCGGACTGGTTTGTCCGACAGATCCTGGAAATCTGGACGGCAATTCAACAGCTAATTTAATATTTCATATTTTTACGACATACAAGACAGCATTGACAAAAATATTAAGACAACATATGTCATGTATATATATTGTAGTTCTCTCTGTGCGCAAAACAGGTGGTGTCAGTAATAAGCTCCAGCCTATTTGGCTGAACAGAGCGTGCTAATTAATTATCGGCTGGTCTAGTCGATGACGGCACGGTGACTTAATGGTTAGCACTGTTGCCTTGCGCCTCCGGGTCCTGGGTTTGATTCCCGCGTCGGGTCTGTGTGCATGGAGCTTGCATGTTTTCCCTTTTTCATGGATTCTCCGGTTTCCTCTCACAGTCCAAAGACATGCGGGTTAGGCTAATTGGCATTCCCAACTTGTAGCGTCCCAAATCCTGTAGTGTGAATGTCGACCCGAGGTTCTACCACAGTCTTACAAAGTGGGAATATCTTCAGGAAGAAATCAAGGCAGCAACACCACCAACATGAGCAAGTAACACCAGAGTTCTGTAGACGACATTTTGACTCTATGTGCAGGTTTTCAAGAATAATGGACTTCATACTAAATATTTGAATTTTACTTTTGTAATGGGTTGTGAACACATGACCATCACACCCAAATGTGCTTGTTGAACAGCCCTTACCAGATTAAGTCCCAGTTTTTTTTTGTTATGAGTTGTTCACTGGACATCAGGGAATGACTTATTGTACTGCTACCGTACATCATACAATGACATTCCATACAGTTGAATAGAAGATTCCAACTTTATGCCATGAATTTTTGCTGTGCTGTGATGGTCTGGTGTCCATACGGTGTACTTTCTCTACTAAATAAAACATCATTAAAGGTACAGAATGCTCTCTGCTCTTACTCTTGTACTCCAACCTGAAGCCAGCCGCTGACACACTGATATCGGAAAAGAAATGTAGGTACAGCTGGTTGGATGTGCTGTTCAAAAGTGCTGGCACGGAGGTTCCTAGAGAGAATGGAGAGTAAAACATATGCTTGATGTTAGAGCTGGATTCGCATTTAAGGCATTGCTACGACATTTTACTACTGCAAACATTAACACAGCAAGCATTTATTCATCTAAAGTGATTTAAGAATACAATCCAGGCTTATATATCAGAATGAAGAACCTCAGAGCCAGGAGTAGATCTGGGATATAAAATCTCGCGTAGGATTTGAGCTCAATAAAAGTGAGACATTGGTGCCTCGCCAGCTATGACAAACAAGAATCTATTCTTAAATTAAAAGTACAGATAGAACCATTAAAATATTCGCTTGTTTCATGGGTTTTATGTCTGTAGCAGGAGTTTTGTAGGCACATATTCCTTTAAGTGAAACCTTAATTCCTTGAAAACTCACAAGGGGCGTTCAAGCCAAACTGGGACTTCTGATAAAATTTCTAACAAATGAAGATATAAAACCGACTGATGTTTACCGAGGACGACTTCAAGCATAGTACAGTGATGATACTCTTCGCCGCGGTAAAATATTTGAACGGTGTGTTTTAACTAAGGCCATATATCCATGAATGACAGCCTACTGTAGTCGTTTCTGTGACCACCCTACGAGTCTTGAAAGACGCCAGATAACATGTCGTCAACTTTCGGAAGAGAGGGATCTGCCCATGTACAAAGGATCATTCACAAACACGACTTTTTTTAGGACCTAAGCTGGGAGTTATTGCCACATCCCCCATACAGTCCTGACCTCGTTCCAAGCGAACGCTTTATTGGGACATTAAAGGAGATCCTGGGAGGCCAGCGTTTCAGACGTAATGCAGGAAGTCCGATCATGGCTCTGGCGTACTGAGAAAACTTTCTACCTCAGTAATGCTATCTAAGCACAAGTGAAACACTGGCATGGGTGCATTAATGTAGCCGGGGATTATACAGTAGAGACCAAAAGTTTGGACACACCTTCTCATTCAGCGAGTTTTCTTTATTGTGTTCTTTATTGTGTTCTTTAGCCCAAACGCGTCTCTTCTGCTTGTTGCCTGTCCTTAGCAGTGGTTTCCTAGCAGATATTCTACCATGAAGGCCTGATTCACACAGTCTCCTCTTAACAGTAGTTCTAGAGACGTGTCTGCTGCTAGAACTCTGTGTGGCATTGACCTGCTCTCTGATCTGAGCTGCTGTTAACCTGCGATTTCTGAGGCTGGTGACTCGGATGAACTTATCCTCCACAGCAGAGGTGACGCTTGGTCTTCCTTTCCTGGGGCGGTTCGCATGTGAGCCAGTTTCTTTGTAGCGCTTGATGGTTTTTGTGACTGCACTTGGGGACACTTTCAAAGTTTTCCCAATTTCTCGGGCTGACTGACCTTCATTTCTTAAAGTAATGATGGCTACTCGTTTTTCTTTACTTAGCTGCTTTTTTCTTGCCATAATACAAATTCAAACTCTTTGAATGAGAAGGTGTGTCCAAACTTTTGGTCTGTACTGTATATAGAAATAAAGGTCGTTTTTACTCTCATTACCAGTGGCGGCCGGTCAATACGGGGCGCAGGGGCATCGCCCCCCTTAAACTTAGGCAGAAAAGAATGCTCCTTTAACATGTAATTATTTAACATAATAATTATTTATTTTAATAATGAAATAAAGTCATTTAGTCACAAAATTCCACTGTATTTCTTAATATAATTTATTTGCAATTGAAATCTAAACTGTGTTACGTCCATTTGTGTTCGTGTACATGGGGCGCCGAACTTTTGAAAAGCATGTGACTTGAGGCTGAGCTCTGATTGGATTTTGTTAAATCATCCTGGTTCGCAGCTCTGTTGGCCCGAACCCTCCCACTTTTGTTCTTAGCGAATCAATATTGTTTTTAAATATTTGGGCTCATGTGATTGGACCATTCTCAACGAGTCTTCCAGCACTTCTTATGGCAAGCGGAGCTGCTGACTGAATGCAATGTGAGTCATGCCTTTATTTTATATTAGTAGTAATGATGCTTAATCACCTGATAAATGCCTATTTACAGGTCAGTATTAAAAGTTTAATTTTAATTTTGTTTGCAAGCCCCCCAAAAAAAATGTTTTTGCCCCGGCCGCCCCTGCTCATTACTGTGTTCTGTTATTCTGCACAATCAAAAGTCCCAGTCTGAATTGAACAGCACTTGTATTTTATAAACATGTATGCAAATATACTTAATTGCAGCCATAGAGTTATTCTAACACTGTTCACAGGCAGAATACATCAGATCAGTAAAGTAAGTCAACAGAAAGACATTAACTATAGGCTTAAGTTTGAACATTTTATTTAAACAATCAATTTAAGTGATCAGTCAAAAAATAATAATTTTAAGTTCTCAATGAATAACAATGTCAATAATAATAATAATAATAATAATAATAATGGGTTATGGTTTTCATCAGCGTAACTAATTTAAATATATCATCCCCCTCTGGCTATTTGTTATGAACTCCTAAGAGTCCCGGAAACCTGCTGTGAAAACCACTGGTGTAAATGGCCTCATTCTGTGCTACCTGAAAGCATTTAACGCACATGCACACCTATTTACACAAAGTCAGCTTTGTGCTTTTTGAAATCTCGTTACAATTTGTTCAGGCCGAAAGAAAATCCCAACCCGAGAAAAACCGAGTTCATCCCCTTCAGTGCCTCGAGGCTGCCTGAAGACACTCTCTATGTGAAGTACAGAAGGTGTCAATCTGATTACCACCCCTTTGTTTTTCTTAAGACTGCAGTCTTTTTTTTCTTCTTTTTCTTTCTTTCTTTTTTTTTTTTTTTAAATTGCAGATGTATTATTCACACAGTTCTCTAGGGCACGTCTAACATTTGTCCAAGGTTGTATTCAATTTAAACAAAACCTAATTTCTGTTTTCATGAAAAAAATTCCGAAGCCTGTAAATCATACCGGTGTTTATAGCTATATTTTATATGCATAGATAACATCTTTTTACTTTATATTTAAAAAAAAAGGTAAATAGTTCAAATTAAATCCAGTCCTGCTCTAGTTCAGATGGGAACTGTTCATGTTTTTCCACATTTTGTTGTGTTTCACACTCATGTTAAAATGATGAGACCATTTTCAGGTCTCTCCAGAGATGATGTTTCAGGTCCAGGACTTTCACTTCCAGGAGTGGTTCAGAAGCTACTTCTGAGTTTTACTTCTGGCATGCTTCAGGTCGTTGTTTTGTTTAAAACGTAAACTGTCGCCCCAGTCTGAGACCCTGAGCACTCAGGAGAAGATTCTCACTCAGAATAGCCTTTATTTTATCTGCATCCATTTTCCCCGCTATACTCACTGGAACTGAATCATCTCCCAGTAAGAGTCACAGGAAAAACCTCCCCACGGCATGATGCTCCCACCACCGTGTTTGACTGCAGAGATGGTTTTAATAAGCCATTTTGACGCGCAGTGCCTTGATTCCCTGATTCCAAATACTTCGCTCTTTGTGTCATCAGACCAGAGTACTTTGTTTCTCATGGTGTAAGAATCATTCAATAGATTTTTAGTAAGGAACGGTTACACCTTACTATACTGTATATGAACAGGTGTATACTGTACCTTTCAGACTACTGTATGTCCAATGAATTCAATTAGGCACAGTTAGGACTCTGAATTAAGAAACATGACCAAATGTGGAAAACATGAATGGGTCTTATTTTTTTTTTCAGCTGGCACGTTATATTTAAATTAGTGCCACATTAACTGCTGCTTTGTGTACTGGCTTATTTAATGTATTATGAAATAATAATTAGTTTAGCATATTTCACAGTTTACAGAATTTTGGTAAAAATCTGGTCAAAGGGTGTTGATTTATTTTCCATAGCACCACAGATCAGACAGCAAACATCAGACAGCAACTGTCTAATTTAAGAGAACACGAGCGAATGGAAATAAGGCTGGGGTTTATGGACAAAGAGTACAAAAAGGCTTTGCAACGATATGAAGAAAAAGCAGGGTGCACATACTGTAGAAAAACACCGGCTAATTATATGACCGTTGAACACACTCGGGAGACAGGACTACAACCAAGAAAGGGCGGATTGAAAAATCTATACTTAAAAAAAAAAAAAAATTATGCATTCTCTATGGTTAACTATGGCTAAAATGTACATGACACATTTTAAACATGCTTAAAATGCAATTGTTCCCTTTATTGTTTTACGAATATCAATATATGACAATAAGGTTTGAAAGGAGAGAAAAAAATGTTGAGATGTTGTTGGAGGGAAAAAAAAAAATAATAATAAAAAATCTGTATCAATGTTGGAAAATAGAGCCAAATCGTGTTAAACTAAATATTCTTCTACAATATCGCATTTTTATTTTCTTCCTTTAACAATGCTGTAACTTTTTATTGTTTGTGATCTTTATCTCTTAGATGTGAGAACACAAACATTCATCATCGTTCGAACTACATGTCTTTCCCATTAGTTTCACTGTATTTACTGAGTACTTAAATTCGCTTCCTGAATATTAAATCTTTAGACGAATAACTTCTTATAATATACTTCTCTTAGGCTTTAAAAGGTTTTCAGGCTAAATTAGAATTTTAGTAGTTTCACCGACAGCTGGTGTCGTCTAAAAATACAAAAGTTCTATTTAAACTGCTGTAGAATATCGCAACCTACTATCAATTTGGAGCAAACGGTTATCTCACTTTAACTAAAGAATAAACAGAAAGAAAAGGATGTGGATGATGATCTGCATCAACCTTAAATCAGGCAATATTAAATAAACCAGAGTGTTAAAATAGCAGCCTACCCGAGAAGCTCCCCAGCATGGCGTCGGTGTTGTCGCCCCCGTCAAACACCTCCAGCGAATCCCAGTTCTGCTCGGTCACAAAGCTGATCACCTGGATCTGCCGGAGACAATAGAGAACACATTCAGGTTTCCGTTAGCATGGAGCATCAGCTAATTGGAGGGTGACTCACAGCTCTCAGTGTGCAGCCTAAAAGTTTTTGGGTGAAATGACAGACAGGTACCTTTAAGCCTCATACCGAGTGCTCTTGAAATCTAAAAACAGATTCCCTCTTCTTCCTGCACTGCATAACCTCGAAAGAAGCCCTTTTTCTTTTTTTCACTCACTGAACTGTCAATGAGCAGCCCAGCAAATATTTTGGCAGGCATCTATTTTCACCTCATCCTCAAAATGAGTAAAAAAAAAAAACCTTGACTGTCACAATGGCGTTGCTGTGACTATCTCTGGGATACTGTCAGGTTTTATCGGTCTATAATACGATGCTTTGTTTATTTGTGCTAGCTTTAAATGTGAGGAGCTCAATATCCAGAGCACAGGAAAATTCGCAAATTTTATTATAGGCTTTGGATATATTTATTTTTCTTTTTCACTCCCTCCCCTCACACACACACACACACACACACACATCAGTTAAAGACTAATTTTGGGGTTTACAAAGTACATACAGTAAGTCCCCTACATACAAACATTCAAGTTACAAACTTTCCAATATACAGACATGTGTTTGCGCATGTTCATACGCGGAAGTTAGATCACATGTCCGGTGTACATTGTCACGTGCATGCAACGTGCATCCCAGACGATGAAACTGGTACTGCTAAGACGAGCCAAGCGTTAACGATGGAGACAAAAGTGAAAATGGAAACATGGCAGACAGTGCTCGTTCTTTTAACACGAGTCATTCCGCCTTCAACACGATTCCAAAGAACATGGACAAGATCATGGAACATGTACTGTGAATAGATGTTACTTGTGTTAGTACCTTCAATGTTTGTTGGACTTACAAACAAGTTGGACTTACGAACGAGCTCTCAGAACGGAATTTTTTCATATGTTGGGGACTTACAGTAATGTTATTTATTACTGTAGCTACAACTGCTAAAAAAATAATACAACATTTACAAAATCTCTATACACTATTATCAGCTTCTTTGGGACATTTTTACAGGCCCATCTTATACTCAGCATAAGACCCTTAGGCCCATCTGGTTGTACGTAGGACAAAAAACAAAAAGAAAGAAAAGAAAAAAACGGCGCTTTTTAGCCGACATTCAACACGGAGATCAAGCTGAGCTCAGATGGCCTACCTTCCCACTTCTATATCATCTCTCATCTATCCCTGTCACTCACTGACATCTTCCACTCCATCAGTCTCCTTGTATTTCACGTTCAATCTCTCTTCTGCTTAACCCCTCACTTTTCATCAGTCCTTACCGTTCGTTCTTTTTGAGGATCAACAGATTCTAAATACTTTTTGCTTCGCTGTTAGATATAAACGGACCTCCAAGGCACAACCGGTAATTGAGTAGAAACTTTGCAAGCTCTCTTGCAAAAAAAAAAAAACCCACAAACACCCCAAATATTCTCAAAAATAGATGAGGTAATATCCTAGATAATATAATGATTTTCACATATTTGCTGTTTATCCAGCAGTCCAGAATGGGTCGTTGATAATGAGACTCTCTGAAAGTAGTGGTTAAGGATGCTGGACTGCTGACCAGGAGGTCGCCGCTTCGAGACCTGACGTCGCTGGGTTGCAAATGCTAGAAGCTTAAGTAAGGTCCCTCACCCTCAAGTGATCAAATACAATGGGCATTGAGCTGGCAACCTGACCGAGTAAATAACTGCCCCACAAACAATGGATATATGATCCGATATGCTGGGTGGCACGTTGACGGACCACACACACACATAACACAATATCCAATATTAACTAAGAAAGAAAAAATGAAGGACACTTTAAATACTTTCCCATGTCTACTGCTTGAATTTTTGCAAATCATAGTAGCATTTGTTCATTTATGTCGTGCAGTGTGTAGGACCTTGGTCCGGGAGGAACATCGTTTCATTTCATTCTTCACTTGACTGTACAGTATATGGTTGAAATGATAATAGACGCGTGCTTGACTTGACTTGACTTATTTCTCCTCTGCTCGTTTAGAAGTGTCCTTGTGTATTCTCCATTTCTGAATAATGGCCATCACTGTTGGCAATCATATTTTTAAACACATCATATAATTTCTGTATTAAGCTTTTTTTTCCTGATCTCACGTACTTTTCAAATGAGCTACTCGGATATTCAACCCTGTTTAAAATTTATCCATCAAATAAGGCAGCAAGTGAGCATGTGCTTTTATACGTCTAAAGGCACATTTCAACTAATACCAAAGGTGACGCAAATTTTTGGGATAAACGGCTGATATGCACTCAGTTGCTCTAAGACAAATGTTGTAATAGGTTTGCAACCGAAAACACCCGTAAACGAACATGAAATTGTGCCATTAAGAACAGAATTCCACAAGGACATACAGTGATCGCATAAACAGAAGACTTTGTATCTGGGTACAGCATTAAGAGCTCACTTGCTCGAAAACATTTCCATTTGCATCATCCTTTCCGTGTGTCATGATTAAATGTACTAAGCTGTATCTTGTGACCAATACTTTAAAAAAACCTAGAGGACAAAGTGTCCGTAAAGACTGTCGCTTCAATGAAAGCTACATAACTGGACCTTAAGGGCCACTGTTGTAGACTGACAGTGTTGGAGCAAATATCTATCAGACTTTAAGAGCTGAAGATTGTTCTTGCTCTCATCCCTCCCATGCACGGGAGTACGTGAGGATGTGAGCAAGCAACACTGTTGCACAATATACTGTGTATAATCCAGGCAAGGGAGTAAATGTTTTGTAGGGGGGATAAATGATTCAGCCCAGCTGCCAAGAAAGATCAGAAACCACTTTATAGCCAAACTGAAGGTGCGACGGAGGCAATATTGGACAGAGTTATGAACCATGACGGCAGGAATTAAGGGCTTTAAAAATACTGATTGAAATCCTGGAATGAAGGACATCTGTACCTTGTTTTTAAGATTTTACACTTTCATAACCTGCACTAAAGTAAAAAGAAAAAAAGAAGAAAAAAAAAAAAATCAATGACGGTAAAAAAAATTAAAAAAAAAAAGAACCTGAAATATGGCATTGCACTCGGTATGAAATGACTAAAAAGACTTATTATTTACTGTAGGTGCAGTCCATTCCAAAGTGCCACTTCAAATGACGGAATGACCGTGGCAGCCATTTGAAAGGTTGAAGCATTTACTTGGAAAGGTCACTAAAAAAGTCATTTATGGTGAGGACAACTGATGGACATTTTAGACATCTGATGGATCCAACCAAGAAACTTTGTACTGTTTTTAAACTGTTGACCAGATAAACCTAGTGTTTGAGCATTATGTTTTGTAATACATTTATACATAAACTGCCCGGCCAAAAATAAACCATGAACACACTAATATTTCACTCGACCGCTCTTGCTATGATCATGGCAGTGGCATCATTTCGATAAGCTTGTTTGATGTCATAACATTTTTTTTTTTTTTTTTGTCCAGAGTCATATTAATTTCTCTCTGAGATCTTGTATTGTCGATGAGTCGGACACCTGCGTGACATCTCCTCCAGCACATCCCAAATATTCTTAATGAGGTTAAGGTCTGGACTCCTTGCTGGACTCATTCCTTCCTGAATGACACTTTCACAATTGAGTCCTGGCATTGTCATCTTGGAATATGCGCATGCCATCAGAGAAGAAAAATTCCATTGATGGAAAAACATATTCAGTATGCGGTCATTCAGTATACTGTATTCAGGTATGTCAGTTGACCTCATTTTTTGGGCACATAACTTTGCTGAGCCTAAACCTGACCGCCAGAAGCAACTCCAGATTATAACACTGTGCTCCCGCAGGCTTGTACAGTTGGCGGTAGGCATGATAGTGCATTACTACAGTACATTCGCCTCTGATGGGCCGTTCACTCTGGAACAGGATAAATCTGGACTCATCGGACCATACGATCTTTTCCCAATGCTCCACAGTCCATTCTCTATTATCCATTATCCCAAGTTAATTAGGGCTCAAGCACTATAAGGTGCGCAGAACCCTCTTGTTTTTCCTAATTTAATTCTTGTTTTTCCTGATTAGCCTCACTGATAAATGGTTTTCTTAAGGCTACACAGCTGTTCAGTCCCAATCCTTTGAGTTCTCTTTGCATTGTGCATGTGCTCTTACTTTCAGTATTAAACAAAACCGTGTCCTACTAAACATTTAAGTGATCTCCAGTCATTCATGTGGCGGCACGGTGGTGTAGTGGTTAGCACTGTTGCCTTGCACCTACAGGGTCCGGGTTCGATTCCCACCTCTGTGTGCATGCAGCTTGCATGTTCTCCCCGTGCTTGGTGGATTTCCTCTCACAGTCCAAAGGCATGTACCGTAGGTTAGGTTAATTGGTGTTCCCAAATTGGCCGTAGTGTGTGTGTGTGCACCCTGTCCATAGTGTACCCTGCCTTGTGCCTCAAGGCTCCTGGGATAGGCTCCAGGCCGCCTGTCACCCTGAATACAGGATTAAGTGGTATAGATGACGAGTGAGTGAGTGAATCATTCATGTTTCACATGTCTTCCTTGAAGATGATGGTTAACCACTGTCCTTCCAGGTTTTTAATAATACGCTTGACAGTTTGTTAGCCAAATTTTGTACTTTTAGCAATCTCCTAAACAAAGTTGTTTTCTTTGCTTGATGCAGGCCAATAATTTCCCTGCTCTGAAACAAAGTAACAACCACAGCTTCTGACAACTTCTCACATGGCGGTTTATGAGAGGGTTAAATAACTTGCTGCCAGATGATCCATATTAACCACTGGAAGGCTCTTAACTATTTACTTAGTTAAATCCGGTTGGCGATTTTTCTTTTGGCTGTGCAGTGTATCTTTGCAAATAAAACTGGCAAATGTGTTTAAAGTTCCTTTATAAACATATGGTGAACTGCAACCATAGGTTTTGGCATAAAGAAATCTTTCATGAACTGGTCTAAGTTTACAGTACATCAAGTAACTGTTATAAGTGCCAGCGAGTTCACTAGGCACTGAAAAACTAGCTCAGGAATGAAAAATGGTGCAATTACTTTCTTTTCCTATTTAACCAAATATACAATGTTTGGATTATATACAGTAGATAAGGGACACAAATACTGAGACGGATGCACGATTAAGTCTCTGTGAAGTAATATTTGTAATTTTGTAACATGTGTAATCATTTGCACCTCATAATGGAAATGTCTGTTCACAGTAAATGAGCAACGGTGACTCAGCGGTTTGGGCTTCGTGTTACTGATTGGAATGTTTCCTAGTAGCGACTACAACTACACAGGTTATAGAACCTGGTTTTATAGGAACATCTGAAACAGCTGCTAATAACATGTGATCAAGCATAAGTAAATATGCATGCACAGTAAAGATGGGAGGATGCAAAATAGATTCGGATATTGTATTACTTGTATTACTGAAAATAACTGCTTGGCAGCGTAGCCAAGATGCCCGCTGAGTGGACACGGCATGGACAAATCAAAATAGACCACCAGATTTTTCACCTTCCACCTCATACCCAAGTTGGACAAGATCTCTTATTTATTTTTCATTAAAACTTTGCGATGCATTGTTCTTTGTAGAGGGACGTACCTGGATCCCTGATCCCTCGGGAACGGTGATTTTCCACACACAGCTCAGACTGTTCAGATAGGGCTCCGGGTAACCGGGAGACAGAATGGTGCCTGTGCGCTGGGTCAGATTCCCCCCACAGGGAACTGAAATAAAACCAAAGAAAAAAAGGCATTATAAGTAAACGAAGAAATAACACACAGGTACTGGCTTCTCTGCTGGAGCTCCCATGGCCAAACATCTGGCAGCTGCAGTAGAGCGCACGGGTAAGCATCTGTAGTTTCTGTGTTTGTGAGTGTGATGTGTGTGTGCATCTCAGTGCATGGTGTACCTGCAATGGCACCTGCACTGTAGTGTGTGTGTGTGTGTGTGTGTGTGTGTGTGTGTGTGTGTGTGTGTGGAGTGTGCTAATAGTGCTGGAGGCCATGGCAAGCTTGTTAGGCAGGCAGGGGAAGGTGTGTGAGACAGGATCCTCTCAGGAGGAGAACCCTCAAGTATATTTGCCATCGCTCTTCTCCCAGAGCGCCACAGAGAGAGAAGAAAAAAAAGCTACACTGAGCCGTATCAAATTCATACACATACAGTACACACTGAACCGAACCTGCAAAATATTAGATACACTCAGAATACATTAGAACATGAAGCAAATTTGGTATTTATTCCTTTGAGTTATAGAGAAATCCCCCAACTATCCCAAATCATTCTAAAAATGTGCTCACTGCTAACCTCATTATCAAGATTAAATAATGTATCATGCTGCAATGGCAGTGCAACATTCTCAATTATTCGGGTATGACAACTGGCAAGATCTTTTTAAAAACAGACTTTTTAAGAAGCTTCACTGAATAATTAATTCGTTCAAAGTGCATAAACATTGCTCTGATCAATATCTGCCCGAGATGGTTGTATGTCACATTCGTTATTGCTTATTTCGTCTCGTATAGCGTGACGTCAAAATCCCGGAGAAATAAACTGCTTTCTAAATGGCACATTTTGCATATGATTAGAGCAAGTTTTGTGTTCAGAACAGAAATGAAACAAGGCAAGGACTACAGTACGGTATGTACACACACATGTTGTTCTTCTCTCGGTTGCTCCCGTTAAGAGGTGGCCACAGTGGACCATCTGATCCACACATTTGACTTGGTACAGATTTTATGCCAGATGCCATTCCTGACACAACCCTCCCACTTTGATCCGCGGCTGGGCTCGGGGCTTGGGGCTGGGAATTGAACTCGGGTCTTTCACTACCACTGAGCCCCAAATGCCCTAAACGTTTTTGAACTCAGGAACAGCCACCTCTAGGAGGTGCATAGCTTTGGAGTAGGTTGAGGATGTGATGTTCTACCTGGATATCTACTATATTTTGGATCTGTGATGGATTGGCACCCTGTCCAGGGTGTACCTCCTGGGCTTAGGGCACAAGGGCACATACCCACTCACTCACTCATCATCTATGCCGCTTAATCCTGTATTCAGGAGCCTATCCCAGGAGACTTGGGGCACATGGCAGGGTACATCCTGGACAGGATGCCAATCCATCGCAGGGCACAGACACACACACTCACTCATTCGCACACTACGGGCAATTTGGGAACACCAATTAGCCTAACTTACATGTCTTTGGACTGTGGGAGGAAACCGGAGTACCCGGAGGAAACCCACCAAGCACGGGGAGAACATGCAAACTCCATGCACACAGAGACGGGAATCTATCCTGGCTGGGGATCGAACCCGGACCCTGGCGGTGCAAGGCGACAGTGCTAACCACTACACCATCGTGCGGCGCCTGGGTATGTTACATTATGTTATAAATAATTATGAATCAAATATCCTAAACAGAAAGGGATGCCTTGTGCCTTGCATGTCTTTGGACTGTTGTGGAAACTGGAGCACCTGGAGGAAACCCATCATGCAACGAGGAGAACATGCAAACTCCAAGCACACAAAGGAAGGAATTGAACCTGATCGGGAATTGAACCCAGACGTTGGAGGTTGCAAGGCGACAGTGGTATGTTTAAAAAAAAATAATAAAAAAAAAATATATATATATATATAAAATCTAGTCTTCCTGTTTTTAGGATTACCATTGGATTACATACTGTATTGTGGTAAATCACCTGTATAGAGTCTTCTTGTGATTGTTGACATTGACCCAGTTATGTCTACCCTGATCCGGCCAATACCCACAAGAAAGAATAAAGAAATCTTCTGTCATCCAGCAAAGTTGTATTGCATGGTCAATTTGGTATTCACAAGCTCAGAAGTACATACTTTTTTTTTTTTTAAAGAATGTACCAAATTAAATTCAAAATCCAAATCCATGCACACAAAGTAGATTTTTATAAATATCTACATGATGCTCATGGTAGCAGCATCTATTTATGTACTGTGTGCTCTCAGCAAAATTCATAGGTAAGGATAAAATGCCACTTTGCCGCACAACATCTGTTTGTTGGTCATATTTATAGAGCCTAGCGCCCCACAGTGACCTGTGTATTTCCACTAGGATGATCTTTATTCTAAGCTTTATTGCCAGTTGCTAGAATAGGAAGGCGACTTCATATTTTAAGAACACGGACACAAGCTAAAAGTACTATACGAAGCCCTATACTGAAAATCCTGTACTGGGATACAAAATCTGCAAAATCAAGAGATGTCGAGTGAGAATGCAAGTGATGTACATTAAAAATGGCATTGCATTTTCAACAGACAAGACATACTGTACACTCAGCAAGACTCCTGACTCTGAGTGCTCATGCCTGGGGCAGTACATGTGTGCAGTCGGGATGAAACTACTGCCAGCCCCGGGGGTGTTGTCTCACCTATGCAGCTGGGGATGGTGTTGTTCCACTGTGCCAGGGCATTAGGCACCGTCAGGCACTCGATGGCATTGGGGCCTTCCAGCACGTAGCCCGCGTTACATTCGAACCGCACCACGGCTCCTACAGCAAAGTTGTTTCCTGTGCGTCTCCCGTGCCTGGGCTCTGGAACCGAGCTGCACTGAGTCGCACTGGTTCTGGGGACGGCTAGGAAAAACAAAAGAACATTGTACAACCTGTGATGCTAAGGAAACGGCTTCAGAAAATAAAAAAATAAAAAAATAAATAAAAAATCATGACCTATAACTGTAAATGAAATTTGAATTGAGAATGAACCTATTATGCGCAACAATACTGGGTAATCAAATCTCTTCCTCAGGCTCTTGACCTACAGGTTTCATATATTCCATATTACAGAAACCTTTACTCTGATTGGTCAGAAAGGGTGATTAATTTTCGATAACAGCAGCCCATACAAAAGTGCTTATAATAACTCAATGCAGGGTATATTTGTGCGTTTATTCTGATTTAGTTTTATACTATATATTATGTATAATATAAAGTATAGTATTATGTATTGTGTATATATAGTATATAGTAACAGGACACACAAATAAATCACTAGACTTAGCGAATTACTGTGTGAATAAATCAGCACCAAAATGGATATTTTTATTACTATTATTATTATTATTACTATTATTATTATTATGCAAGGAATAATTATTATCCAAAGCTCACATATTTTATCTATCAGGGACAAAGTAATGTGCTTAGTTTTTAATTCTATTTGAAATTAAGCAATATCACACTTGAGGCCATGTTATTTTACTGAATATCAGAACGGCTATGCTATGATATCTTGGGCACAAACTCATGTCTACAACCGCGTCACAGCCATGCTGATATTTGACCCAACAGCACTTATGTGTGATTTTGCTTGATTATAAATAGAAATAATAGAAATAAGCACACTGCTTTGTCCCTAATAAATAAAGAACTGTGAACTTTGGCTAATCCTGGTGATTAATTGCTCAAATAATAATAATAATAATAATAATAATACATAGATAGATTTTTGGTGCGGATATATTCACAGAGTAATTGATACACAAATATACCGTAGTATGTATGGAATGTGCAGGGTTGAAGATGAGAAACAGAACAATAATACCACCTCAGATTGTAAAAGCCAGGTCATCTGTTATAGAGATAGAAAGATTGTGGAACCATGCTGTGAGGAAGGCCCCAAAGCAACCGCTAGACTCACTGTGTCATTTGTTAATGTGTGTGTGTGTATGTGTGTGTGTGTGTGTGTGTGTGTGTGTGTGTGTGTGTGTGTGTGTGTGTGTGTGTGTGTGTGTGTTGTGTGTGTGTGTGTGTGTGTGTGTGTGTGTGTGTGTGTGTGTGTGTGTGTGTGTGTGTGTGTGTGTGTGTCTGTGTGTGTGTGTGTGTGTGTGTGTGTGTGTATGTGTGTGTGTGTGTGTGTGTGTGTGTGTGTGTGTGTGTTTAAATTATTCAGCTTCTTTTCTCCACTTTGGGGCCCACAGTCCTAAGAATGGATGGTGATGGGACTCTCCAGCCCCCCGGGTGGTAGATTTGATAAAGCAGCAACGTGGACAGCAGCCGAAGTTCTCATCAGTACCTTGGTATACGAGGTGAAAGCCTCTGGATGAGGAGTGTCCTTTAGAGTTGAAGCGGATGAGGATCTGGTTGGACGTGGCCAGTGGCAGGGACTCACCTGCATGAAAAGTGAACGTTTTTCATTGATTGGAATTTTTGAAACACACACAGTGAGGAAAAAGAAAAGGTAAAAATGTTGTCAAATTTAAGGTGCATTAAAGAGATAGAAATCCTGTCAAATAGTACAAATATGAAAATACTGCTTCTATGTACTGTACATGTGGATGATGTTTAAATATACAGATGGGAATAGAACTGAACATACATTAAGTTGCACCAGCAAGTATTAATGGAGAGTTTGAACCACCAAGTATATAACTTCGAAATACTATTAAAAGAGAGGATGCCATGAAGGATGCGACCATACAGTAGTGCAATGAAGACAGAATGTACAGTATATGAGACTATTTTTTGTGATGTCAGAGGAGGAGATCCCTCTCTTGACACTCTCTTGCCGTTCTTTGTCATGGCGGAGATGAAGCATTCTCTCACTGGAAGTGCACCGCTATTTAGCCAGTAGGTTGTGGAGGGAATATGAGGTGTTCTCCATGATGGTTAACAGTTTGTGAAATATTCTTTTCTCTATCACAAGCTCCAAACACACACTCCAGAGGCGTGCCCAATATTGAGCTAGTTTAACGCTGTATGTTATCCAGAGCCAATTAATTAATTACCTAAAAACAGATTATTTAAGGATTTTATGAATTCCTAGGCGGCACGGTGGTGTACTGGTTAGCACTGTCGCCTTGCACCTCCAGGGTCTGGGTTTGATTCCCGGCCAGGTTCGATTCCCGTCTCTGTGTGCATGTACTGTGCATGCATGTTCTCCCCGTGCATGATGGGTTTCCTTCGGGTACTCCGGTTTCCTCCCACAGTCCAAAGACATGTAGATTAGGCTAATTGGTGCTCCTAAATTGCCCATAGTGTGTGAATGAGTATGTGTGTGTCCTGTGATGGATTGGCACCCTGTCCAGCGTCTTCCGTGCCTTGTGCCCTGAAGGATAAAGCGGTGTAGAAGATGAGTGAGAGAGTGAGTGAGTAAATTCCTATACGGTGGGATGTGCAGAGTCTTGCAGACGTACAGTATAGCTCCGGTGTAGTTAACAAGTAAATATAACAGTTATTTATAACTACATTTATGGTTTCTGGTTGAATTTGTGGTTTTTATGGTTAGAACATTTTGGCCGACTCTTCATAAGGTTTTTGTCTTGGTGTTGTTGTTTTTGTATTATCCAGCCACCACACATATTGGTTGGCCTTTTAGTTGATTAAAACCTCAAGAACTAAAACTAGAAGTGACCTCATCGATGCTCAAGGGCGAACCTGATACACGACAGTTATCCCCAGGTTTGCATGAAGATATAATTTGACGGAGGACTGCAAAGTGAAGCAAAAGGATTCAAACACAATAATCATAATTATCATTAGGCCTGGGATAAACAAATCACCTTCCGTCTATAATATGCTCATATCTCTAAAAGACCTTGCCTTCAACTGCCGGCAGTTAATTTATTATTTTTTTTCCTTGCTATGAAATCGATTTTCTCCGGACGAGGAAATCGTTCTGGACACAAATTTATGCATTATATCTTTCATCCTTTCATCCTTATTCTCTCTGCTCTACTTGTGTATCTCATTATTCTGCGTAAGCTTCGTGTCTCAAACTGTGTGTAGGTGTGTGAGAGCAGGAAATGGGTGAACAGGAAAAAGAAAGATCGACGTCTTCCCACGCGTTTCCTAGGGCTCAGAGGGAATTTCGGATGGCCCAGATTTAGTATTGGTAGGTAGATCACAGAACAGGACATGACACACACCAAGTACAGCAGTGGCATGTGCTTGGTTACACCATCACCACCACCACCACCACCTGATCCTGGGGCATGCTGGGTAGTTATTAGACCATGGAGCTATGAGCAGCTGTCAGACTGGCAGCTAATAATCTGGACCGGAGCAAGGTGTAGGGAAGCCCTGACTGCTTATTTATTTACACCTGCAGCTTATTTCCGTCGTCCTATTATTATCACCGGTGCTGCCGCAATACTGGGCTGACACTGAAATCCTTCGTGTGAAGAACTTTAATGGCTCGGCGGTGATGCCATCTTGGATGACAACTCCTTCCTGGAGATACTTCATATTTGCTTAGAAAGTGTAGCATGAAATACATTGTGTAGCATTTCATATTGTGTTATACAGAAGATATGTTAAGCTACCTGACAAGTGACTGCCGAAATAACTGTCACTGATACCAGTGTTTGATGTATTTCATGATATCCAACAAATATACAATAGCTACAGTAGACGAAGTATTCTCCTCCCTTGCACGCAATACACAATACTGTTAACGATGCATGGCGGAGTACATTTTAGACCCATTTAGATGTATGTCCATGACATTCTGTACTCTATCCTATCCTAGACACTTAATGCTCTTTATGTTAATAAAAGCACAATAACTTAAAGAAGGTCCGGCAGGAAAAAAAAACAAACGCACAGGAGACCACTGGCATCACCAGGGACAAGCCGAATCTCAGGAGCGAAAACGCCAGGATGCGCTATAGTGTCATGTGAAACAAGGTACATCCAGAGAGAGAGAGAGAGAGAGAGATTAAAAAAAAATAAAGTTAAAGTTTTCTGCATTTAACTCCACATTTCCCCGCCTGCTTAACTCTGACTTTATGAGTCATTAAGTCTGTTATGTTAAATACAGAAACTCAGTGTTTTCCTCCTCTCAGCTACAGTGCACTCCAATAATTAAGAATTCACACACAGTTATTGCTGCTGGTAAAAGACCCAGAGAATAAAGTTTAACAGGCTGTTCTCAATTATTTCAAATTGCAACAGAACCACTGTCGGAAACAGCAGGAGGTGACGTTCACATTACCAGGCTGACCAGACTCAAAGACAAAAAACTTTTTCTTTTTTTTTTTTTCTTTTTTTTTATTAAACGTGACACAGATGTGATTTTTTTAGGGCTGTCTGAATGATGTTTTTTTTAGATTGGAGTTCATTTCCTATGTGTTCCTAGATTAGACTCGTACCCGATACGTGAGAACGGGGCAGATCGGAACTCATGTGACTATTTTGGCATTGATTTCAGCTAAATCGAAGGCGTCTGGCTTTCTTCCTTCTTCTGGACCTCAACAAATACAGCTGAGCAAACATCACGCCATCCTCCAGAGCAAACTTCCAAGCATATTTTTGCTAAAACTGCATCCAGTGTTTGAAATGAATGAGTTGTTTCAAATCAAAAATTTGTTTTAATACACATGGCACAAGCAAAAACCTATCCGCGTAAGCATGCATACTGTCTCAGAGGCCGTCAGATAAAATTCACATGTGATTATTAAATAATGTGGCTTGTAATATAAACATAGCCCTATGATATACAGGTAGTCCCCAACTTACGAACATTCCGGTTATGAATTTCTGCAGATACGAACGGACTTTGGTTCTATGAGCATTCATAGATGCGAACAAATCACAGAAGTAGCTCCCATGTATTGTGCAAAACATAGATACTGCAGTGCACTAGATACCAATATTTACACTTGTATACAATATTTTCAGTGTGTAAGTGAATGTATAAAATGTCCAGTATATTGTATATTGTATGTGTGCGCATGTGGGGGCGCGGGAGAAATGAGTCGGGTTTCACACAGTGGAAAACAGCTCTGAGACAAAATGGTGTCAATTTAAAGATGCAGAGACAACACTGTGTTCCTTAGGTTATGTTTTTTGGCCACATAATGGCAGTGTGGGGAAAGGGGACAGAGTTTTAGTCAAGTGGATTGGTATGCTTTACATAGTATATTCGTGTTAAAGCAGTACAAGTCTTACTTTGTCGGACTTAAGAACAAATCTGACTTATGAACATGCACCCGAAACGGAACTCAGAGACTACCTGTACATATATGTATAAAAATATATATATATATATATATATATATATATATATATATATATATATATATTAGTTGTGTTTTCCAATTGATAACATTATAAATAAATGTCTGGTCTCTATCTGGTCTGATCATGGCACTAGTGGAAAAAAGCTCACTAGAAATGTGAAGCAGCAATGAAATGAAACAACACTTTCAGTCATGAAGGTAATTGTTGCCAACATCCATATATGGTAGTAACTTACCTGGATCTTTATAACCTTTCGCAATTCTTGTAATTAACTGAAACTTAATTTAAGCATGCCTGGTCTCTGGTATTGGCAATTCAGGGTACCATGTCATGGGGGGAAGGTGATGAGCTGACCTGAGTGAGACCCTGAGAGTGAGCTCAAGACCCGGGCATGTTGTGTCGGACCGTCATAAACTTCCACCACATCATTCAGAGCCGTCTGGAAAAAGGCGAACTGGCTGAAGACAACTATCGGGAGCAGATCACATGGAGGGAGAGAGAAAGAAAAGAAAGGTGGGCGGTGAAAAACACGAATGACATTTATTCCACAAAACCACATGTAAACAGACCTCACGAATCATGACTCTATACTCCTACAACCTATTTCGAAAACATATAAAGCGACCTGGGTCATGACCAGACGCTCGGTGTTTTCTCCGTTATTCAGAGCTGTTCGAAGTTGCCCACGAATGTGCCTTATCTATCTTGATTTCCACAGCATGTGGAAAAGCCATGTGAAAATATGCTCCTGTTTGAAAAAAAAAAACATGCTGTGATACTGCAGGTCTCTCGAATCACCCAAATGACCTCTACCTTTTATGACATAGACAACAGCATCCTGTGGTCAAGTAGCACCTGCTGGTGTGAAATGAGCTATGGCTGCATTCACAAACCCTCCAGCAGCTCCCGAGATCTCATTTACTCCCTTCATCAGATAGAGGGAGGGAGAAACAGCGAGCGAAGCTGTATGATACAATATGTCTAAGAAGGATTTCAGCCATGCAGGTCATTTTCAATGTTAAAAACAAACTCACAAAAGTTCTCAGGCCTGAATTATTCAATCAATGAGACACTCAGTTGTTTTCATTGTTAACTCTAGCTCTTGTTCCTCCGGGATTTTCGGTTTAGACTTTTTGGCCATTGGTGGCTCAGTGGACTTGTTTCTCATCTGCCACGAGGAAGGTTCGGGTTCGATTCCCACCAGATGCCCAAACCCCAGCGGCTGGATGCAGTGCCAGTCCCAAAGCCCAGATAAAATGGGAGGGTTGCATAATGCTACGGTTTTTCTTTTTTTTTTTTTTTTTCAAACAAGCAATAAAACACATGAATTTATATTTCTTGTCCATGTGTCCCATTGTAAGTTTTTTTCTTAGTCATGTGTGTATAACTGATTAAAATGACATAAAATTCAGTTCATCATATTGCCTATTTTATGCTGAAAATAAAAGGATATGGCACTCTATTCTGCACAATCCTGAGCCCCGGTTTATTAAAAAACAGCAAAACAAATAATGGCAAAAATGAGCTTTAATCTGAGCTTCAAGGTCTACCCAAGGAAGTCATGGTGTATTATCATAGTTAAAGCTTATTAACTGACTTTGATTGTTTGTGCGTACCATAATCGTTGGGCACAACCACTGAGTAGAGACACGTCCTCCCACCGCTGTAGTTTCCAGGATAGCCCGGGGAGAGCACGACTCCCTCCAGCCCAGAGTACTGGCCACCGCACAGTGCTGTAAAACATTCCCAGAGCGAAAGACAAAGAGAACGACAGAGAAAAAGAGAGAACATATTTAACACTAATTTTCTGTCTTCCCCATCTCATCTCCACTGCGTCCTCATTCCGCTGATCTTAAATTACTTTCCTTGGCTGATTGCGGAGCTGCTCTTGTGGATGTCCCCAGTGTTTGCCAAAGTGAAATTGCACTGTTTTCTAAGAGTCTCTGTGGATTAGACACGTCTTTCCCTCTCTCCAGGGAAACAGTGCACAAGACAGTACAATCTACAATCTACAAGTGAACCAGCATGTATAGATTTTTTTTTTGTTACATTGATTATCTTATGTGTACATGCTGCCGTTTTTTTTCTTTTTTCTCATATTTTGTATTGTAGGTGGTGGCATAGTGGCTTAGTGGTTCGCACTGCCACTTAAGAGATGTGGGTAAAATTTCACCAGTGGTCCGCGTGAGTTTGTATGTTCTCCCTGTGCTGGATGGGTTTCCCCGTGATACTCTGGTTTCCTCATATATTCCAAAGACATGCAGTGTAGGCTGACTGGCGTATTGTACTGCATGTGTGCTAATGCCCTGCAATGTGCTTGGACCCCATCCAGGGTGTACCCCATTTTGTGTCCTGGGATACGATCCCTCATGACACGTTTAAACATAATGAAGGGTTGGAAGGGTTTCTTCACAATAAAGAAGAAAATTAATTTACAGTGCTGTGAAAAAGTATTTGCCCCCTTGCTTTTTTTTTTTTTTTTTTTTTTTTTTTGCATATTTGTCACACTTACAGTAAATAATTCATATCATCTAACAAATGTTTATTAATATTACCCAAAGATAACCCAAGTAAATATGAATTAATGATCATTTAATTTATTTAGACAAAAAAAAAAAAAGATCCAAACCTACCTGACCCTATGTGAAAAAGTAAATGATCCAAAAACACGCCAGCAAAACCACCTCTTAAATTGCTTTACAAAAAAATGTAAAAAAAAAAAAAAAAAAGGACTTTGGACTGGCATAGTCAAAGTACGGACTTAGATCTGATTAAGATCCTTAAACAGACCATGCATGCTCGAAAACCCTCTAATGTGGCTGAGTTAAACTGATTCTGCAAAGTAGAGCGGGCCAGAATTCCTCCACAGGATGTGAAAGACTCATTGATGGTTATCACAAACACTTCATTGCAGCTGTTGCGACACAACCAGTTATTAGGCTTAGAGGGCAATTATTTTTTCACATAGTGGCAGGCGGGTTGGACTGATTTTTTATTTATCTTAATAAATAAAATCATTGTGTTCAATGATTCAATAAGGACGTAATCAAATCATATTTTCTCTGGTTATATTTGTGTAATATAAAAATTTGTTGATGATCTCAATCATTAAATTGTGACAAATATGCAAAAAAAAAAAATCTAATACTTTTTATCTAAAGGGACCAGACCAGGGTGCTACATGAAACGTCACAGAATTACAGTATATAAGATTATAAGACTGCTACCTATGCAGACAGGTTTAGGTTTGTTCCAGGTGGGTTTGCTATCAGCCCCCATGACACAGGTGAGGATGGCTTCTCCCTCCAGCGTATAGCCGCTATCACAGTAGTAGGTGACCGTTGAACCAAGCTTCAACTCCGTGCCAATTCGAGTCCCGTTCCGGACAAGACCTGGCTCGAAGCACGACTCTCTAGGGTTCTCTGTGTGCAAAAATAAATTGGGAAAGACGTCGAGAAAGTAAAAAAAAAAAGAGAAAGGAAGAATAGCAGGAGACAGAAAGGTCAAACGTGGATGATTTATGACTGTTTGTTAAAATCAATGATGTTGTAATAGTGGTGAACGAGTAGTGGGTCCAAAAACCAGTTAAAGGTCAGCATCAGGACAATTATGTTAATTATCCAAAGAAAGAAGTCTTAATTCAGACAAGATGCACTCTGTATATATAATGGCAAGCAAATATGTGTGCATGAGAAACCAATCTGAAACCGACACACACACACACACAACACACACACAACACACACACACACACACACACACACACACACACACGTATAGATGTTCTTTATGCTCTGATTCCCCCACCCCTTTGCCCTATCCTGATGAGGTGCACATTTGTTCTTGAAGCAGACACAGGAGAGATTGAAAGTGACACTAGGCTGGACAAGGACCTGCTGACTACACAGAACACGCTCACAGACCGAGGCTCTGTGCACCCGAGTGTAAAGGAAGATTTGGAACCAAATTAGAAATCAATTGCCACTATGTAACCATGTGCAACCGATTTTATGTGCTTTCTATAAGACCTCTATAAGAAGAAGAAGAAGAAGAGTCCATGCTTAACTGAGGCTCAAGTAACTTACTCACGCAGGCTATGAAAGAGAAACAGGCTCGTGCTCATGATGACTGAGAGGAGCACTGACGCAGGTCCGCAATCTGCTCCACGCGGCCAAGCACACGAAACCTGCAGCCTGACAGCTGACATTAGCAAGCACCTGGCCTCACTGCACTCCCACACCACAAGCCTGGCGCTCGCCTGTAATTAAGACTGGACTATAGCCTTGGCCCTGAGGAGTAGCACAGGTGTGTGTGTGTGTGTGTGTGTGTGTGTGTGGATGTGGTTATGTGCGCGCCTCGGTGTGTATCTGTTTGTGGCGGTATGCCCGATTGTGCTCATGCATTGTAAGTGTTTGATCTGGCAGTGAGAACTGAGATGTAATAGACTAGTCGTGACCATGTGTGTGTATGTGTGTTTATTTAACTATCGGTCAGCCCTGCTGTGTCCCCATATTGCACCTCGGAGGCCAATCAAACCCAGCTGGAAGCTTGGGAAAATCTGATTGGTCTGTTAAGAGGTTGATGGTGCCTGAAACCTGATCCAAGAACACTGGCCTAAATATCGGTGACCAACATGAGCCAGCGCCAAAGCAGACACACATGCCTGTTCGGAAGAAACTGGCCATAAACAAACCGGCTAAAGTGTGCATGTTTTCCACATTACTGTTTCAGTGTAATGCATTAGCGGGGGAATCGGATTCAGGACTTGCTGCATGAGAAGTGACACAACCGAGTCTGTTAGGTCTGCCAGATTAAGAGATTCTGCTGGAATAATAGAATAATAAGTAAGAACTGTAGATTGCATCATATATATATATATATATATATATATATAAAAAAATAAAAAAAACCCAGAATTATTTTATTTTGATTATTTCCAGATCATACACTTCTGTCAACGATTATTTTATATAACAGCAGGTTATCAGGTCCAGTCAAGTAGCTTGGCTTTCTTTAAAGACCACAGAGCTACAGTACGTATATAAGATTAGGTATACAAGACCACACATAATTAAGTTGTACCATGACACAGAACTCTATTTTTACCACCGGTAGTAAACGTCATTGACAGGGAAAACATTTAAAGTAGTTAAAAGGTTAAAGCTAAAAATAAGCGAATCAGCTTTAATGTAATCAGTGATTCTCAGGTTATTATTTCAGCTTGAAGCCCACGTACTGTACATGTCTGTCTGCCTGTTTTCCTGTACGGCAGAAATGTTCAGTTTAGCTTTTCTAATTAATATATATTTTGATGCAGGTGTTTGTTTACATTGAGCAAGTAGTTTATTATAAGGTTATTTTAAAGTACATTATTAAATCTGGCAGATAACTGTTCATAACATCACTTTCCAGGGCAGTGGTGGCTCAGAGGGCTAAGGTACTGAGTTACTGATCGGAAGATCGGCGGTTCGATTCCCAGCTCAGCCAGGTTGCCATTGTTGGGCCCTTTAGCGAGGCCCTTAACCCTAACTGCTTCAGGGGCGCTGTACCATGGCTGACCCTGCGCTCTGACCCCAGTTATGCTGGGATATGCGAAGAAGGAATTTCACTGTGCTGTAATGTATATGTGACAAAATAAAAGGCGTTACTTTACTTTTACTCAACATTATGATTTCGCGGGTTAAACGTCAGGCAGACACCTGAGCACTGCGAACGTTTCGTTAAATTAAATCCAGACAGTTTTACATGATGCTGTGAGAAAATCTGGCTGGACAGACATACAGATATACAGATATACAGACATACAGATAGATTTATTTTTTTCTGTGACTGGTTTCTCATTTATTACTCTCACTTACCTCCAATGTATGAAACGTAAATATCACGGAAAGAGCGAGTCCTGACCAATGTACAGACCAAACCTTTCTTTTATTTATATAGATACTGTGTGGGATTATTGCATCTATAAAAAGTTGTTTTGACACCAACCTCAATATTTTCTTACTCTTATGGAGTCAATAAAACAGAATGCAGCATGTCGTGTAAAAACACATCCCTCTGTGACTGATGACTATTAGTCTTAGTGTTATCTCTCTCTCTCTCCCTCTATTGCATAGTGATATTGTCGGTGCTAGCTCAGAGGGTTAGGGCACTGAGGTTTGAGTCCCAGCTCCACCAGGTTGCCATTATTGGGTCCTTAACCCTACTGTATCTGCTCCAGGGGTGCAGAGTACTGTATCATGGCTGTCCTTGCGTTCTGACTACATTGTAGCTACACTGTAGGATATTTAAAGAAAGAATTTCACTGTGCCTTAATGTATAAAACTTTTTTTTCTTCTCCAGATATCTATAAAACATCCTCCATCTTTGTTGCTCGAGATTTCTATATGACGTGTGAATGGCTCATGCTCTTTGGGATATGTGACACGTGACATGTTTACTCAGGGTGTTTGGCTCACGATGTAAATACGTCTTTTTTCTGAATAGATTTTGACACTCTATAACGTATGTTTGTGTCTCTCCCGATTTGACAGGCGATCGCCGAGCGTGTCGAAGCACTGATCTAGCAGTTCATGCGTTCAATTTTACACTTAGCAGTTTAGGTGGATTGCCCACAATACAGATGACGCTGTAGAAATGATAACCAGAACCATAAAATAATTCTGTGATATGATTTAAACTACTGTCACAGCTGCTCTTAACAGAAAGTGAATGAACAATTTCTGACCAACCAGACTGAACACCAAGTTGAATCAGAAATTGGTCACTGGCATCATACAGGGCCAACTAACGGGCATAACTAAGCACTACAGCATTCCTGTGTACTGTACGTCTAGCACCTCTTTTCAATTCAGTTCAGCCTGATACCCATCGGCTGATAATTACGTGGAAGTGCAAAGTGGAATAAAGGCGAATCAAAATCACATTGGAATAGCCTGTTTGTTAAGTACGACACTAATAATGTTTCCAAACGCATGCAAAACGAGCAAATGAACACATTTAATGCGTGGTAAAAGGGCAGGTCAGGATTCAATAAGCAGCAATGCCATACAGTCAAATTTATGCATTCATTCATTCGAGCACTTAATACCATGGAGTCCCTTCATATGGCTCCTCTACAGTAAATAACCGTCTGCCCCGACCAGAAGGGGGTGCCGTACCTGTGTACTGTAAGACAAAGCCATTACTGCTGAGCGAGGCATCACTTCGGAAGGCCAGGAAAAGTTTGTTGGAGCTGCTCTCTATGCGGTCTGGGACATCAGTGCCGTAGAAGCTTCCCAACAACGGGCTGAGAGAGTCAGGTCCATCGTATATGTGCAGGAAGTCATAGCTGGGTTCTAGGCTAAAGCTATGGAGAGGCAGGAAAGTGAATGATACTTAGATGTATAAGTGCTATTTGTCAAGTATTTTAGTGTGCATGCTCGCTGTGAATGATTATGGGTCATACTCAGAGCTGAGTTAAGCGCATTTAGTCATCGAGTTTCAAGTTTGAGAATGAGTCCATCTATATTCGGATTTCTGATCTAACTTAAGACTTATGCACTATTCATATCTAGGAACCTCTGTAGTCCAGCTAGGGGTCGAGGAGGCCAGTGGTGATTACCATTGTATTTATTTCCATTTTATGACCATACACACATTCACATACTGTAGAACGGGCAATTTGGGAACGCCAATTAGCCTAAACTGCATGTTTTCGGACAGTGGGAGGAAACCGGAGAACCCGGATTAAACCAGATTCTTCTGTGATAATTCGTTTTTTGTAATTACAATGTTTTTTTTTGTTTTTTTGTTCATTTTCACATGCATATATCATTATCTTTTTAGTGTTTATATCTTTCGCGTTTACGTCCTTTAGTCCAGCATTTTTTAAAGCTCTGAATATGTGATACCCATACTTTCACCATCACATCCAACTTTCCCTATATAGAGACAGATTTTAGGATCTACAACGCAAAATTGTGTAAAGACACAACAAATCTTGGCTTACTGGTTGAATGTGAGGGAGATGATGTAGTCTTGAGTGACAGTGACTGTCCAGTCACACTCTCTGCCATGAGGGTAGGGCTCGGGGTATTCGGGGGATAAAATCAGCCCACTTGGGCCAGTAAGGTTTCCCCCACATGGAGCTGGAACACAGGGTATAAAAGCACGGTTTCATTTTAGGACGAACTGCAAGACAACAATCAGTACAAGTGATTTGCCAAAGAGATACGGAGACAACAATTAAAGACCACTGGCGTCATGTAGAATATAAAAGCTGCAGGGATTTCACTTCAACATTTACATTTCACCATCTGCGTTTTTTTTTGTTGTTGTTGTTGCTACAAATCATTTAGATTCAAAAGATAAATTATGTCCTTTTGACGATTCTTTGGAGCAAAACTCTAAAGTGATCATCCTTTCTACTTCTCAAATTCACATTTATCTTGAATTATTTCGCCTTTTATATTTCTGTGCATTTTATTCAGCTCATTTGATATACCGTTTATTCTTATTAGATAAACTTGGTCACTGCAACTGTGCAGAAAATGAATTTATATGAGATTCAATCTATTCGCTTTGGTAGCACAAAAATCTCTGTATTGAGCCAGCAGGCAGAAGATGCTAATTTCTGTTGACATCTGGTGCTGGGTTTTTACATATATCCCTAGAAACGCCCCTGGATTTGTTTGTGGTGAGCCTCAGCTTCCCATGCAAGCTCAATGTGGTTTTAATTGAACGAGGCAGCTAATTACACACTCTTAATTGCTGTTGTTAATTACCATCACTTTCAAAAGAACAAACTTAGAATTCACAGAAGCCAAGCTTTGCCAAATACAGATTTTTACTTATGGTACTACTATCTGATCATTTTAATGAACATATTTTATAAAGGCTATTTTTTAAATACATTTTCAAAGAAAAAAAAAAAGATTCCAAATAGCAATTTCCTAAAATCAACCCCAGCATTCCTGTGTAGTGCAGAAGGAGGTCACCTGAGCAGGTGGGTGGTTCAGGTTGCCAGAAGAAACGGTTGTTGATCTCGGTGCAGGTGATCTTAGTGGCTCCCTGTAGGATGTACCCAGGGTCACACTGGAACAGCACGTAGTCCCCCGGCTCTCTACTGTCCCCACTGCGTGTGCCGTTAGTAGGAAACCCAGGGTCATTACAGGATGTAGCTGTGGACACTACAAAAGAAAGAAACCTATTCATTCTCCTGTGCCGTTTAATACTTAGCGAAGATTTCGTAATAATCCAGGCCATGAGTTTGAATTTTATAGCAATACAAATGTTAAAATAGGAAATCTACAGTACGTGCTGCATTATTCGCAGGTCTCATACACTATAAAAATGTTGAGAATTACTTATTTCCAGGGTGCCTAAGAAGGAATTGGTTGCAAAATAATGATACATTTAACAAACATTACAAATGAATTAATGTTCCAGGAACTTTTATATTGCTTTCTAGGAACTCCTGAATGTTTCTAGGAACTTTTATATTGCTTTTGACCATTTTCTTATTCCTTGAGATATACATAAAGGGTTATAGATATACTGTAGAATCCAATCTGATAAAACACAAGAGTTAGTCCGACAGAGTAATCTGATTGGACGAGTGGCGTTCCACGAGTGCTGATAATAAGGCATAACAGCGCTTGCACACATATTTATCCGTGTTACTGGTGTTCCAATATTTGTTAATGACACTAAAGTGTCAGGTGACAGCATGGGTGAAAGTAGGTCAATAAGGTTCGCGGTACTGGAAAGAAGGGAGAGCAACTGCCGTCTAAAATGGAAGGAATTTGAGCAAGAAAACCGCCTGACAACTTCATGGCATCTTTATTTCCTTAGTAATTGCTTCTAAGTTGTTCCGAATGGCCTCTGAACCCTTCCTGAATCCAAAATCCCTCTCTAAATGCTTTAGAGAAGAACATGGGATTATACACCCTAGCATACTAACTTTCCATTTAACACTATTTTGGATTCAACCACATAATCTTGGTCGTTTGCGGATACACTGGTACCTAGCCATAGAAATTGAATCCATTCTGGAGGCGAGTTCTTCTTCTCCTTCTTCTTCAAAAAATAAAAAATAAAAATAGTGTGCGTTTGGTGTTTGGTTCGCTTGGGTTGGTTCATACGTTATCAAATTTCGGGCGAAATTTCAGTTCTTAAGGCAAAAAGTTGTTAAGTGCTAGTAGAATTGTTTTAAGTTTCTCAGCACTGGCCGCCAGCTTCATTGTTTATTCCCCTCACCTTTTGTCTACATACTGTAGTACCAGTAAGAAATCAATAAAACTACTTTAACCTCTGTCAATTTCACTATATTTAAGTCAGTCACCAGATCAATGCAGTCGCAGAAGGATCGGTGTTGACGGAGCGAAACAACCATGCCTCATCACAGATGTTCTGATATTCAGTACAACAGCACTCCATCCCATGTGATATTGCACGCATATGCGTTAATCATCAGAACACTTGGATCAGACACAAACACACACATGAATCTTCTCTAGTTTGAATGCGTATCACATACATCTGTTTTATATTTTTAAAAAAAAAAAGGTTCAGGCATTCACATGTTATATAGAACTCAACAAAACGCGTGTGTGTGTGTGTGCGTGTGTGTGTGTGTGTGTGTGTGTGTGTGTGTGTGTTTGGGTGGGGAGATGAAGAACATTGTCAAAATGTAGGGAAAGAAAAAAAAGTCAAAACCGTGAACACAGGGCATTGAACCAACATCCCAAGACTACAATTTGGTGCTGTCATTTCTAGAGAATCATAGCGTTGCAAAGCAGACAGATTAGCCTCGCGTTGAATGTTGGAAGTCTCTGTCCTGGCAGCACACAGCTCACATCAGTTCCAGTCGGCAGAGTCTTATCCATACACTTATTTATTCAAACATCTGCACACGTTCTCCACGTAAGTGCCTCATGCTAATTCAAATTTAGATGCAGAAAGGCACAGGGGGCTTTGAAAAAGGAAATAAATAAATAAATAAAACAAAAACACAAAAGACATGCAACTTTTTCTCCTTTGTGAGTTTTTTCCTTTCTGTGAGCACAGAAATGTCTGTTTTTTTTTTTGGCCGATCTAAGTACATACAGAAAGCATGTCAGACGAGTCTGTGTGATGAGCGTACTCTAGCAGGACTGGTTGCCTCAAAAGTGGTTTAACTACAGACAAAATGTTAGCTGAGACAGACTGGTCTGTGGTATTGTCTTTGTTGGAAAGTCAGAAAGGCAGCCTCTGATGTGTGTCTGTGATACTTGTGCTTACATTGGCACTGACAACTAGAAGATTCTGGGAGCCGCGCGAGTTCATCTTTCCCCCCCAAAACTAGCAGCAGACTTCACTTTTAGAGAATGATGGAGGCTACATGTGCAAAATCTACAATCTGCTATTGGCATTGCAGGACGCGATTGAACAGGTGTGGTGTGAAAATTAACAGATGGAAATCCACTGAAGGGGCACGGTATTGTCACTCAAATCCTTTAACGCCAGTTGTGTTGGCTGAAACCAATCAGATTGCAATCTCCTCCAGACTATGTGCAGATTGAGACTGCTTTATGTCCAGCTGTTCCTGCACAGCTCCTTACCGCTGGATACAAGGATGCCTGATTAGATAACTCTGCTCCTCCGGGGTCTCTTTTACGTGGTCTAGAATGATGGACTACTACTGGTCTACAATATTCAGCAGGTACAGAAAGTTTCCCATGAACAAATATCCTATACACTTTGACATAACCAACCATGATCTGATTCATATCCAATTTTTAAACCTAATGTGACAATTCAGTTCAGTCTATTTCTATAATGGCAAAACTATGGATTATGTATAAATCAGTTAACACAGTTGCCTTGCATCTCCGGGATCTGGGATCGATTCTCGGCCCCGTTCGCTTCCCATTTCCGTGTGCATGGAGTTCTCCCCGAGCTCGGTGGGTTTCCTCTGGGTACTCTGGTTTCCTCCCACAGTCAGAAGACATTCAGATTAGTCTAATTGGCGTTCCCAAATTGCCTGTAGTGTGAAAATGAGTGTGTGTCTGTGCCCTGCGAATGGATTGGCAACCCATCCTTGGTGTAATCTGCCTTCTGCCCTAAGTCTCCTGGGATAAGCTCGATGCCCCCGCGTGCCTATATATACAGGATAAAGCGGTATAGACGATGACTGAGAGCGAGATGTATAAATGAAAATAATTAGATTGTCACTGATGAGCAAGCCGAGGGCGACGGTGGCAAGGAAAAACCTTGCAAGGAACCAGACTCGCCAGGGAACCCATCCTCATTTGGTAGATATTTACATTTAGACATTTGGCGGATGCCCTTCTCCAGAGCGTTTGTATTTCATTATACATGGGAGCAGTTGAGGGTTAAGGGCCTTGCTCAAGGACAAATTGGTAGTCATGGGATTTGAACCTGGGACCTTCCGAACCATAAACCACTGCCTTGATTGATCTGCAGTCGTTCTGTATATTAGAAGGATGGATGGCCAGAGGTATTTAAGTTAATACAAAACCGTTTGTGGGAATTTTAGTCCTGAACTATTGAGGGACTGCAGTCACAAATCATCAGAAAACAGCTGTCTGCAAAAGCCGAGGCCAAGACCATCATCATGTGGAACCATCCCCAGTCACTAACACAGATTTTTTCTTTTTTTTTGTTATTGCTGCCTGAACTCACAAATCTGATGCTTTTCAGATCCGATTCACTTATGTGTTTCTAGATCGGACATATACTGTAAATGATATGAATGAGAGGGGTCAGATCAGATTTTAATGAGAGTTTTGACGACTACATCTTGTTGAACTGCTTCTCACGCAATATTAGGATGACGTTTGGAAGAATACTCCCCTACTGCTTATGGTCTGCATACGAGTTCCCAGACGCCCATGATTGTCCCTAGTGCTGCTGTGATTGATTTGAAAATGCAGGTATGCCATCACGCCCCTCCTGGGAGAGCAGAGCCAATCTGCTTCTAAACCCGCGGAAATGTAAAGAAAAAAAAAAAAAAACTATGATCTCAGGATGTTTGGGTGAACACAATTCTTTTGCGCTACTCAGGAGACCTCCATAACATCATATTCACCAAAAACTCACCTGAGAACTGCAGAGCGAAGCCTTGCTTGCTGGTGAAGAAGTCGGTAGTGAACTGCAGGCTGATGGAGCTGAAGGTGCTGTGGAGGTCCAGAGGCAGGGTGGAGCCGCTCAGCTCTTTGAGGAGTACACCGCCGTCCTGAGGCCCGTCCCAGATCCGCAACACATCATGTACCTCCTCCGTGTGGAAAACCAGAAAGTGCAGCCTGAATGAATACACACACACACACACACACACACACGCACAAAAATCAGACTCCAGTTACTGAAATGCGAACGATCATCTATCAACAGCTAAAGTGTGATTGTGCTGACAGAATGGGGATTGCATCCTTGTTGAAATGACTATGTACACAGATTTAGTTCTCCGAGAAGACATTTTCTGAACTGGTTTTCCTGGATGTTTTATTGCTCCACAGATGAAGGTACATAGATGATCGCGCCAGCTATGGAAACAGCTGGACTCTGGAAAGTGACACTTGATCCGCGAGGTAAACAGGACGAGAGAGAGATTGATGCAGGAGCTGAGGAGAGGTTTCGGTGACAGATGGCAAATGCAAACATGAGGCTGAAATAACTAAAGTGTTGCCGGTGCACAAGAGTCAGTGGATGCGGCAGCTGCTGGTGATGAACCTCAGGTTTAAAGAAAAGGAGAACATGCTAGAGAGAAAGAGAGAGAGATGATAAAAGAAGCCTGCTTGGAAAGTCTGTATGAAAGAAAAAGTCTGTCTTTTGTATCATCTCCACTGAGGACAAAACATTACCTTTGTTGTTCCTTTTTTTTTTTTATCTTTATCTTTTCTGACAGAGAGGAAGAATGTGATGGACACTGACAAGAAATTTGCTTCGCCGAGCAACGAGGAAGCCCATTACACTTGAAACGAATCCTTTTCTTCGTTTGTTTTTCGTAAGAGCAGGGTCACCTTTTTGCAATTGTGCAACGAGGTATGACTTCACTTCCAAGTCTGTGTTTAAGAAATGAAATAAGTAATAGAGGCAGTAACACTACAATGGAGAAGAAGAGCTGTGGCAAATGAATAACAAACAACACAGTCATTTATACTGCTAGAACTTGACACCGGGTTTGAGTGTACACCTAATAATAGTGCCGTGCATGCTGTAGGTTCCTTTAACACCATTGCACTTGATGTATTTTAGCTCATTTTGAGAAAAGATGCTGCTGCAAAGACCAGAGCATCAGAAGAAGAACAAATAATATCAATAATGATAATAAAAATAAAAAAGAAAAAAAAATTTACATCTAAAAAAAACATGTCCTTCGCTCCAGGTGTAGAGGAGTTAGCCAGCCTGGTGTGGCTGGTGTGTTACTGATAGACATTTAAATCTATTTTGCTGACAGATTGGTTGGTTATAAAGAGCTGGATCAGCACATCTGAGCTCCTGGGCCCACTTTATCCACACGGCCCAATCTGTAACCTCATCAGGATCTCACAACTCAGCCTTCTGCTAAAAGCTCCCATGAGACCTTGCAGAGCAGGTGTTTACGTAGGGACATGCATCACAGTGCATGTGTGTGTGTGTGTGTGTGTGTGTGTGTTACAATTCACCCATCACACTTTGTAATAGTTAATTTGACCGACTTTTGCTGTGGTTATGGACAGCATCATAATCTGGACTCTTTATTTCCGTCCAGAGTTGCATTCATTTCTCTCCAAGATCTTATGACTAAACATTCTCAATGAGGTGAGAATGGGGCTAAGGTCTGGACTCTGTGCTGACCAATCCATGCTCTTTGAACCACTCTTTAACAATTTGAGCCCAATTCATGCTGGCAGTGCCATCAAGGAAGAAAGAATCCATTGATGAAAATACCTGATCAGTCAATATATACAGGTAGTCTTCGGCACATAACATTGGTAACTGTAGACCTGACCAACTGAAGCAACCCCAGATCTTCCTGCTTCCATAGGCTGTCCCTATAGGCACCACGCACCACTTTATCCACCTCTCCAAGACCACATGATCTTTTTCCATTGTTCCACAGTCCACTCTTGATGCTCGCTAGCAAACTGAAGCCTTTTTTTGTAGGCGCCCTTATCCAGAGAGACTTACAGTACAGACCAAAAGTTTGGACACCCCTTCTCATTCAGCGAGTTTTCTTTATTGTGTTCTTTATTGTGTTCTTCAGCCCAAACGCGTCTCTTCTGCTTGTTGCCTGTCCTTAGCAGTGGTTTCCTAGCAGATATTCTAGCACGAAGGCCTGATTCACGCAGTCTCCTCTTAACAGTTGTTCTAGAGATGTGTCTGCTGCTAGAACTCTGTGTGGCATTGACCTGCTCTCTGATCTGAGCTGCTGTTAACCTGCGATTTCTGAGGCTGGTGACTCGGATGAACTTATCCTCCGCAGCAGAGGCGACTCTTGGTCTTCCTTTCCTGGGGCGGTTCCGCATGTCAGCCAGTTTCTTTGTAGCGCTTGATGGTTTCTGTGACTGCACTTGGGGACAAAGTTTTTCCAATTTTTTCGGACTGACTGACCTTCATTTCTTAAAGTAATGATGGCCTCTCGTTTTTTTCTTCACTTAGCTGCTTTTTTCTTGCCATAATACAAATTCAAGTCTTTGAATGAGAAGGTGTGTCCAAACCTTTGGTCTGTACTGTATACAGTATTATCCCATTATACATCTGAGCAGATGAGGGTTAAGGTTCTTCCTCAAGTCCCCAACAGTGGCAACTGGTGGTCATGTGGGTTTGAACCTCGGACCTTCCAAACCGTAGACCTATAGAATGCCTCAACCACTGATCTACCCCTGACCCTTTTCCTGTTTAGCCTCACTGATATTAAAGCTACACAGCTGTTTAGTCCCAATCCCTTGAGGTTTCTTCACACTGCGAGTGTAGCAATGCTCTTACTTTTACTATTAATCAGAGCAGTAAGGTCGCTCTCACCCAGGGGTCGGCAACTTTCAACACTTGAAGAGCCATTCGAACCCGTTTCCCACAGAAAAGAAAACACACAAAAAAACCCTTTTGATATCCACCTTTATGCTATTTATAAATAAATAAATACATAAATAAAAACACTATAGTGTGTTGCATTTACGAAATCAATGAACTGCTACAGAGAAAACTAAATTTTATTTCTACATGCAACAAACACATTTGGAACTCCGGGAAAAAGAAAAGACTCAGGGTTAAAGGTTACTTTCAAATAAAATACTGAATGTCTATTTGAGTCCTACTTGTATTTATAAAATAAAAAACAAGCTTAAATTTCCACCTGCAGCAAACCAAAAATGCCGTCTGCTTCTGTGTGCTGTCAGCCTTTTATCGTGTCGTGTGGACTGGAGCGTGCAGTCAGCTGTCTACCTGAATGAAACCGCGGCCCAAAAAGCTCAATAAATCGTGTGCCGGCGGTTGTGACGCATATTTTGAGTGACAAAAAATGAAACATTATTTTAATGTAACAAGATCACCATAATCTTCAAGTATAGAATTACGTTTCAAAAAAACTAACAGACTAAAATAAAATAAATTGAATAAATTGCCAAAGCCACAGGGAGCCGAAGCAGAGGGATGAAAGAGCCACATTTGGGTCCAGAGCCGCGGGTTCATGACCCCTGATCTAAGCAAACGTTTAAGCAATCTCCCATCATTCTCGCTCAGGATGTTTTTCCGACCACATTTCTTCCACCACTAACCTTTATGTGTTTTAATAATTTAATTGCGTTTTCAGTTATTGACCCAATTTTAATAGTTTAATGGCGTCATTATCCCATGGATGGCTCTCACCCATCGGAACTTCGTATAAAGTTAAGTTGTTCTCCCAACTCAACTCTGTGATCTGTGCATGTGTTACACCACCCATGAGACAATACCAAGACGCCAGCGCGTTCGGGTACAAAAAGCTTCGACGAGAAAGCGAATGAAAGATGACGTGAACAAGGAGCTCCGTTTCTTCCAACGGCAAGCATTAAGCCCTCGCGTGGAAACGTTCTGCCCGTCTCGCCAGCTGTCACGTTTATCGGCAGATCAGGCGCACGCAGCTCATCTGCGGCGTGATTCAGACAGCCTGAATCTCATCTCTACTGTCTAACGCTGTGGATGCGTGCACCAGGAGAGGTAGCGCACAAAGCAGCTGGGCGAACGCACACCCCGATACCAATGCTCTGAGGATGCGGGAGCAGGCGAGAGAAGAGGAGGAGGCGATAAATAAAAGCAGATTAGCAAAGAAGAGGAAGAAAGGAGGAGACGTGGGGGGGGGGGGAGCGGAAGGGGGAGGCAAAAAAAAACAAGAAGAGGAAGATAACAGAAAGAGGAGAGAAGAGAATTTAATAAGGAATGTAAAATAAGAGGGAAAAGGAGATGTGCAAGCAGAGAGAAAGATATAAAAAAGGTGAGAAGATGGAGAGAAGAGAAGCAAGAATGGAAGTTAGAAGAACAGAAGAGTGAGTGAGATTTGCTTCACGACTGCTGATGAGCCGCCGGATCCTCTCGGCTCTGACTCAGGCGTGGAAAGCCAGTTTCGGTACAGCGGCTTTACTGACTGTCTAATCCTACACGCCTGAGACGCACTAGAGCTCAGACATGTGTATGTGTGTGTGTGTGTGTGTGTGTGTGTGTGTGTGTGTGTGTGTGTGTGTGTGTGTGTGTGAATGCATGCATGTGCGTTTGTGTGTGATGCTGTCCGTCAAAAGTGGCTCTTGGAAGCAATTATCACCTTTCCCGAAACACAGGAGTGGAAATGAGGCCGTGATGAGAAGATGAAAGAGGCATGAAAAGGTGCTCGTCTCCTCCCGTAAGCCTTGGGGTGTGTTGCATCCCTTCGGTGTAACTCTCTATCCTAATCCTACAACTAAACACCCACAACACCTCTTTATTCATGCTCGTACTCCTTCATCAACTCCACAATACTAATGGGACATTTCTGTGTAGTACAAGAAACAATAAGTTACTCCTTTACTCTCGATGCAACTAGGCGAGTCCGGTCCGTCTCAGCGTGTCACGCATGTCTCTGCACCTCTCCCCCACACACACGCATACAGTACCTTGGTGCTTGTCTTATTAGAGCCTTTACGTTGGTGTTGGAGTTGTCTCAGTCCTAATGCATTGCAAATGATCTTGAATAATTGATCGTGCAAGATGGGATCAAAAGAATGTAAGCATACCTTACAGAAAGGAGGTTAGATAATCATATACTGTACTGTAGCCACACAGCCAAACACAAACCCACACAAGCACCCACCCACCCACACACACACATACAGTAGTAACACTATAACATCAATGAAACTATTTATCTACTGTATGCTGCTAATACACCATTTGCTGCTAAGAAAACTGGTAGCAGGGTTGAAATCATACACTATGTGCTCAAAAGTGTGTGGACACCTGACCATCCCAACCCTACAGTACATGGTTGCTACATAAATCTGTACAGTATGTACACAATTGTCTAGCATGTCTTCAGACGCTACGGGATTGCAATTTCCCCTTCACTGCAACTAAGAGGTCCAGACTTGTTCCAGCATGATGCGACACAAATCCAGATGCATGAAGACATGGTTCACAAATCCTACAGTGGGAAACTCGAAGTGTCCCGCGAACGGTCCGACTTCTCCCAAATGAACACCTTTGGGATGAACTGGAATGCTGACTGCATCCCAGGACTCCTCATCAGAGACTCCAAAGTCCAAAATCGAGCGGAAAGCCTTTCACACAAGAGTGGAGGTTCGTATAACAGCAAAGGCTGACTGACTCTTAAATGGGATGGTCAAAATGGTTCAGACCGGTGTGATGGTCAGGCGTCCAAAATTATGAATCCATTCAGAGAAACAAATCCTGCAGGCAAAGATAATATTTTTCTTTCCAGGTAATGTGTAAGTATGAAGGAGTAATAATAATAACCCTTTCATACAGTACCTATAACGGTGAGAAATTTCACCGAAAGCAATGTTGGCAAGAACATCCACATACATCTCCTGGGCTTTAGTAGGGATCTCATGAAACTCCACAAGCCTCTCACCAAGCTACTAATAGCTTGGACGTCTCAATTCTTTCTGTAGAATTTCCATTGGGAGAAAACAAATCTATACACTGTGTGTGCGACACTGGACACTGTGTGCGGCGTTCTCTCTCAGGCCTGTTGTATGGCACTCTTTAGCTCTCCATGATCCCATACGAGAGCTCTTCATTCTCGGCGTTTGCAAAACCATCGCCGGAGATCGGCAGAAATTCCTTATTCTCGCCATACACTCAGGATGAAGGCAACAACTCCTTGTTCTTGTCAAAGGTCTCCTCAAATCCATATGCGCACAATGATGTACACCATTTAGAATCTGTTAACCTACAGCTCATTTCACAGCTATAATGACCATATGATATGATGATGAATAATCGTCACCACCAATGAGGACTGGACTCTGGAGTGTAACAGGCCAGTAGGACAGACTGATATGCTGAATGTATATGTTAAAATCGTTGCAGAGTATTTTCCTCTGGCATTTACTAAAGGCATAATGCATCCTGATCTCTAACTAATCTCTAATCCTGATCTCTATCCCTTCATTTTTAAACTTTTTTTGCCAATATACTTTTTGCAAAAACTGTTCCACACCATCATTCTAGAGTCCATTGAGAAAACAGGAAAAGTGTTTTACCGCAAGGTTGAAACAGATCCATTTGTAACAAATCATAAGCCCCTTTTACACAGCCTGTTCAAGGCAGAATACTGAGCCATTACTGCGCTTCAGCACTCTGTATGAAAGGAATGGAGAAAATTGGGGGTTTGTTGTTGTTGTGACTTTAAGCTGGGAGCAAAGGCCAGACAAGATCGGTGTGAAAGGAAGAACGAGGGTCTGACACATTAAGACGTGTGATGTGTGTGACCTGCCAGTTAGCAGCTAACCCACAGATATCTTATATGGAGTAGATCAGACATACGCGGCGTACCTGGATAGTGCTAGTGACGTACAGTAGCGCATCAACAACGAACTGAAGGATCAACTGAGATTAAGACTGATTATCAGGGACAGTCATTTAGTTTTGGCTAGAGTTAACACATTTAAGTGTGTACAAATGTTGCAAATTTTCGACCTTAATAGCAAAATTTTGCCAGAAATTTGCCTCGGCATACGAAGACCGATCCGGTCGTGTGTACTTCCAATAGCTGATCGAAACTTGGTGTTGAAAGCCAAGCAATGGGAGTTTACTAAATCTTGCACGAAAAATGCACACACACAAAAAAAGTAAACACTTAGCACTCGGTCCCAAAAAAGTTGGCAAGAAGAAAAGGGAGACACTTTCAGTTTCATTTTTAAAGCAGCCGGTGACAAGAGGAATCACAAATGAAGGTTAAGTGAAGTTTCATGTCTATTTATTTTTCTATTTTACTTTTTTTAAATAAAATTAATTTATTTATGTATTTTCAAAATGTTTTGATTGTTTTTATACATAAACATGATTACATTTAATTATATATAATTAGAGTGTTGGAAACTGGTAATATTGGTTATATTTGGGTGGATGGAACGGATTATTTGCATTTACATTATGTCTTATGACAAAATGTGTTTTGCAATACGATTTTTCGCCTTAAGAACTCGAATTGAATAAATTTGTACTCCAAGGTACTGCTGTATTTCAAGGCACAGTTGACAGCACTGATGTCATTCTAGCATCATAAAAAAATAGCTTTCTTCTTACAAATCCCACCGTGTGCGTTATAAGGATTCAGATTCTACTATGATTGACTAGAGTCCAACAGTCTGTGGCAGACAAACTAATTTTAGTGCAGGAGTTAAACGCAAAATTATTATTATTTTTTTTCTTGCTTTCATTGTACAGAACATAATCAGGATGAAATTGGAAAGGCTTCGACTTCTGAGCAGAGCGAATGATATACAGTAAATCACACCAACTTGAAAGCAATAGTATGTGCAGTATTTCCGGCGCATTTGTTATACATCATGCTAGAGGTCGACGCTGTTGTGTTAAACAAAATGCCTCCTCTAACAACAGAATGCCAGCATGCTACTTGAAAGCATACACAAAGACGGCAAATGTGTGGCTTCTGTTACCAAATGCGAGGAAAAGCAGGATATCCAGAGGGACATGCCTTTAATGCTTGATTTGTATGTGGTAAAGGAAGCATGTAGACAGATATAATATACAGTGGAACCTTGGATTACGAGCATAATTTGTTCTGGAAGCAGAGTCGTATTCCAAAATACTCGTAAACCAAAGCAATCCTTCCCATAAGAAATAATGAAAACTCAAATAATTCATTCCACAGCCCAAAAAAATAAATACAGAAAAATAATTAATACAATATATAAAGTAAAAATAAAACAAATTAACCTGCACTTTACCTTTAAAAAAAGTTAAAATAAATCCAAACAGATAAATGTTTCCGTTTGTGCGCGCAGGCGCCGTGTATTTGTGTGTGTGTGTGTGTGTGTGTGTGTGTGTGTGTGTGTGGAATTAGCCCCTTCCCTCGCCTCGTCTTACACAGTAAAACTCCTCCTCCCTCCCCTGACCTCGCTTTTTAAGTTTCACAACATACACAACGGAAACAATGTTTTAGGAGGAAAAAAGAAAACTCTTTAATGACACTCGCGTGAGCGCACACTAACCGAATCACTGCTGTAAAGTAAAAAAAACAAAACAAATGAACCAGCACCTTACCTTTTGAAAAGAATCGCGACAGAGTAGAGTTTATGTGTAGAACAGAGTGTGTGTGTCTGTGTGAAGCCGGGGAGGGAGGGTGTAAAGGCGAGAGAGTGTGTGTGTGTGTCGGTGTGTCGGTGTCAAAAAAACAAGACTTGCTCGTTTTTCAAGTCAAAATGTATTAAAAATCTTTGCTTGTCTTGCGGAACACTCGTAAACCAAGTTACTCGCAATCCGAGGTTACACTGTACTAGGTGTAGTCTTTATGTACTGTATAGAAAACCTGTAAAGTTGGCACGTCTGTAGATTGAAGATATTTTGCAAAAGAAATTTTGGGGGGATGTAAGATGACCAATAGAACACATCAAGATGGTTTTTCAAATTTTAATTGGGTTTTCACAGGTGGATTTGGCCAAGCGTGAGGTAACATATAGGCTTTGTTTCATCACAGTCGGCCCGCGGAAAGAGAAGGGATGCCGATTTGAAGTTTCAATGAAAAACGCCCTTATAATCCAATCGATCTTGAAAAAAATCATTAGTTCATCTCAAATTTCAACAGATGGCACTGTAACGTTTTGTATAAAAGTACTCGCTTATCAGTGTGCAATTGAAATCGACTTAATAAACGCGATCTCACACCTTCATTCCACGCACTTCACAGTAACATGTGAAATTTTAGTTCGTTCCAAAATGAAACAGATGCCGCTGTACATTTTTTAAAACGCTTAATTAATTTCCACATGAACGAAGTCGTGGGCACAACAAACAAATAAATAGACAACAAATAAATAAATAAATGGATTGTTCTCTCTGTTGCGGTCAGGAAAGCGCTTCCGCTCACTGAAGGCCAACACAGAGCGACTGAGGAGGAGCTTCTTCCCGCAGGCGATACAAACTCTCAATCACAACACCACATAGGACCTAAAACGCACACACTTGCACATTTCGCACACCTCAGGACTGCAGACTTTTTATCTTTTACTTTTTACCAGCATGCACAACCGGTTTACACATGGAACATTTGCACACTTGCACTTTTTGCACACTGTGAAGTTGAACTTCACTACATTCTGGACTGCACTACATCACATTTCCATTACATTTCATTACTGTATATATCCACTATTTTATTAGATATTCTTTAACTTCTTATATTTATCTTATTCAAATACTTTATTTCATTTTATTCTTATTCTGTATATTATGTAAAAAAAGTGTTTTTTATTTTATTTATTTATTTATTTTTTTATTGTAGGTCAATAGCAGTCGTATAAGCATTTCACTTCATATCATACTGTGTATGACTGTGTATGTGACGAAAAAAATGTGAATTTGAAATAAAACTTTACGGGTTAATTTAGTTTGGACAAAATAAGTTTTTTTTGTATACTGTGAAACACTCCACGAGTCATATCTTTGCTTGATTACAGATGATGGTTCATCTTATATGTTCTGCTTTAAAACATCAGCATAAACTGGGTCAAAGTTGGATTTTAATCACTTTCGTCATGTGTCACCGAGGTGTATCCCTCTTAAGCAAAGCAACATTGCTTTTTCATAGGAAAACTATGGCTGTTCTGCCACAAAGCCGTTTTTTTTTTTTTTTTTTTTTCTGCTGATGGATTTGCGGGTGGACTTAAAAGGTACATGCAGCCATGGTTTCCAAATTCCTTAAGGCTGTTTTTAGTTGTTCATAGTTTTTATAGATTTACTTTTTTTTCCCCCCCTAAAAATCCAGACAAAGCTTTGAGAATTGAATAAAACTCAAAACACATTTAACCTTCAAAGTCCAATACCAACCCACTAAAACTAATCCTCCTGGAAATGGAGGCATAATCTTTTCTTTGTCTTTTCGGCGTACGCTACACATCCCGGAAATCGTTTCCATGCTTTCTCACTACGAGTCAAAGCACCAAATCGACTGTGCATAAAATGTATTAGACCATCAGATTATTATAAGCATGCCTGCATAACCGTATACTATCAACTGAAATCGATTAGCTTGATGAAATGTGCTTAATGTGTGCAGTGCTGCTTTCTGCAAGTGTTCAAAACCGGTGTTTATGACACTTCAGTTGGCTTTTAATTCCACTACTAAAGTGTGCAATTGCTTCATATTTAACATCACACCAAGCAAAAACAAAGACATGAGAGAGACACAAAACCAGCTGTGTTCTAGAGATAACAGTTCAAGGCTTGTGGCTATGTTTTTGGTTTTGTTATGATTGCAAATGAAATAAGCTTTAAAAAGTTGTGATCAGCCTGCAGGAAATATAACTCCTGGCAAAAATGATTTGACGCAAAACAGTTACAGGATGTTCACCCAGCTCTTTTTTTTTCTTCTTTTTGTAGCAAATACAGTACAGAAATCACGAATATGACACAAAACCAAATTTGCTTATTAGCCGAACATACCTAATACAAAATAAATACAATGAAATTATTTTATTGAATACCACAAGATCAAGCAGTGAAAAGAAATGGAATCGGTGAATGTTGAGCGGGAAAAGAAAATCATAATGAATAATTTGTTCTTTTTGTTTCTCTTCTGGCTTTATGACAGCCTGAATTCTCTGAGGCATTCATTTCACTAATGAAAACAATACTGTCCATACAGTAAAACTGCTTTTTTTCCCCCACCAAACAGTACTTAACAGATCAGCAACTGGAACTGACCAAATTTTCCACTAATCTTGTCTTTATCCTGTATACAGAGCTGCAGAGGCATGAGGCGGGGTACACTGGACGGGGAACCAATCCATCGCTCGTTCACACACTATTGGCAACGCCAAGTAGTCTAATCTGCATGTCTTTGGACTGTGGGAGGAAACCGGGGCACCCAGAGGAAACACACCAAGCACGGGGAGAACATGCAAACTCCATGCACACAGAGACTCAGAGGCGGGAATCGAACCCCTACACTGGAGGTGCAAGACGACAGTGCTGACCACTGAGCCACCATGCCGCCTTTATTTCTGCTATAAATTTACATTTTGAATGAGATCCGGACAGTCCGAGATCCATCTCCCCATATCATTAATGAGAAATTGTTGCGTCAAGCAGTCATCTTTTTTTTTTTTTTTTGATTTTTCCCCGATTTTCTTCCTAATTTAGTCGTGTCCAATTCCTCCCCGTCACTAGGGGGCTCCACATTAAGGCTACTACTACCACTCAGCCAGGAGGGCCGAAGACTATCACGTGTTTCCTCCAAACCACGTGATGCCAGCCGACCGCATCTTTTCGAACTGCTCGCTCGCGCACCGGTGGGGGCGGCGTAACACACTCGGAGGACAGCGCTATCCGCTCCCTCCGCTGCGCGAGCTCACAGACGCCCCTGACTGGCTGTAGAGCCGTGATTAATGTCGGAGCACTGAGTACCTCTCATCCCTCCCCTCTGAGAGAGCTCGGCCAATCAGCTCTCTCTCGACCTCCGGCTGCGAGAGGTTACAGCACCACCCGGGATTCGAACTAGCGATCTCCGGATGATAGGGCGAGCGCTTTAACCACTGCGCCACTCGGAGGCCCAAAGCAGTCATCTTTATATGTTTCATTTGAACAGCACCTGGCACCTTGATCCACTAAGTTCCAGCCTTAACTTTTTGACCAATGCAGGTTTGTGATTCATCACTGAATAACCCTTTCATCCAATCATTTACACTCCATGATTGCTTCATGCTTTAGTCCACTGCAAACTAGTTTTCTTCTGTTTAGGTGTTGGCGCTGGCTTTGTTTGGCTTTCCTGTACGTAAATCTCATTTCATTTAGCTGATTTCTTACAAAGCTGTCACAAACACGGACACCTTTTTCACCACTTTGTTTTTTCATTTGTTTTGTTTTGCATTTCTATGTTTTTTTTTTTTTTTTCCCCAAGCATACGTCTTTTAATTTTCTATCCTGATGAGTTGTTTTTCGTCTTTTGGTATAACCATATGTTTTCCTTGTAGAACTTTCCCGTTGTGTCCATACATGGACAAATTTTAGACACAGCTTAAAGAGGGCAAAAAAAAAAAAATGATTTGCCACAATCTCTGTAGAGTTTCCTTCGTGACGGAGATGAAAACACCGTCTCATAGTTTCACTTGACGACTCCCGACACGTCCAAACACTCACGTTTAATTAAAGACTGATTTGTATTTTTAGATTTTAATTAAAGGCTTTTGCTGATTAAGGGAGGAAATTATGATTCGATCATTTTTCTTTTGGTGCCAACGTCTACGTTCACATTATCAGCCTGAAGTCAGTCGATTCTTAATTTTAGCTTAAAGTGACGTTGATCTGATTTCGTTACGCCTGTCTAAAACCCAAATCTGATGCTTTTCAGATCAGGTCTGAGTCACTTTTGTATTTGGTCCTTGATCGGATACATATCCGGTTTATCAGGTACATTTCGGCTCATGTGACCTGAATGAGAATGGGCAGATCGGTATATTCCTGAGACATTTTGCCTCTGTACTATACAAGCACGGCACCGGGAGTATAGGGATTCCATAGCAGCACTAGCAACAGTTGATAAAACAGTTAAAGTGAGTGGTCTGGTCTTCTTCCTTTTGCAGGAAGTTGCGCTGGTGGTACAAGACGCCCCTACGCAATACTGCGCGGTGTCGTAATGTTATGGCTGATTGGTGTAGATACAGTATGAACATAATTGCTCTACAGATTTGTCCTCACTGCAACTTTTAAAATGAACTTTTGGTTAATTTAAAGAATGGCAAATGAGATGTGTTTCTATGCTTATTTGTCTCTTCCATGTCACACTATACAGTAAGCCATCGGAGTGTCTCATTTATATGCATGAAAAATGTAAGCCATTTGTATTTATCAGCATTTCTTGACGGATAGAAGATCCGCTAAGTTCTGTGATCGTATAGTCTGCCTACAACATTCATACAAATGTAATCACTGGGGAAAAGCACGACTACAATGAGAAATTAGCTGCTTAGGACTTTTGCGCAGTTACGTTCCTTTTCTATGGATTTCCCTGTGCCTTTATTAGATCAATGCGCGCGTGGGCCTGCGTCTACTACAATGCAGTAAATCTCAATTCATTTAAGTAATTTGTTTTGTTCTGCTTACACATTATTGTGCAACTTTGATAACAAGATATTGATCTTGTTCTGCACATTGGACTTCATCCTTATCTGGTCGCAGCATGGCGCTCGGTTTACATGACTTCTAAAAACCCATGAGAAATGACTACTGCTGCACAGCAAGAAAAAAGGAAATCCAAGGTCAGCTGACCTTCATCGTTTCCTTTGTCACCTTCGATTTTTCTTTCGGTTTAGCATTTACCGAGTGCCTGGACAAAAGAAAAGGTCCTCTTATTGATATTCCGATGTGACTTTTGTTGTTTAGAAAAGCAGAGTGGCTTGAGAGCTCAAAAACAACATGTGACGATAACGCCCACCTATCCTCCTTAATGGCAGTCATTTGCTAACACGCGAAAATACAGAAGAGCATCCTCGATCTTTGGAATAACCTTCGTCAACTTTAAGTATTTAAGAATAGGACAAAAAACAAGTGACTGCGACAGGAAGGAGTCTGGGAGCCGTCCAGAGCGTAGCTGAAGGACAGAGGGGCGCTTCTGATAAACAGTGCTGGTAGAGACACGTTTCAATTAAATAGTGCCTGGCGCCGAGATTTCATGCAGAATTACACTGGCAAAACAAGCGGCAATTAAAGAGAGCGCATGTTCATTCATTAGCAGCGATTTACAGGGGAAGGGGAGAGGCCAATGTGTAGGACTGCCAAAAAGCTAATGCCCTACTAACACCCCCCCCAGCCCTGATGACTAAGATAGCAGCCCAGAACAATATTGGCACACACACACACACACACACACACACACACAAACTGATGTCAACCATACTGAAAGCCAATCATGGTTTGAGCTTATGCATGAATCTCAGAATATCAGGCAAGCCAGAGGTGACACGCTCAGACAGCCGCGACCGGTGCCAGAAAATTCCCGCTGCGATTGTTAAAGAGTCAATGGTTTGGAATTCAAGGTCAGATAAGAGATGAGAGGTAGGAACCATGAAGAGCTGATAATGATGTCAAAGGGAATAGATGAGGTAATGACAGGATGGGAAAGAAGCAACAGGTGGAGTGTGTAATACAGACCCAATGGTGCTTCCAGGTGGAGCCTCGATGGTCCACACGCAGTGCAGATTGTGCTCATAAGGCGCTGGGTAACCTGGAGACAGGATGCGACCTGTGGGCTCGTCCTTGATCGTCCCACCGCACTCGGCTAAAAATGGCAAACAGAAACACTCATACATCAGCTTGTTCAATAAAACACGATGTTGTAGCCATAGTAACACAAAATTCTGCACAAAAAAATAAACGTGCATTCACAAATCCTAAAGGAGTATAACCGGAAACATTTTCGTGAGGCTATCGGGAGCACTTATTCGTACCCATGACAGTGGATGAGAAAATACTTTTCCAGTTAAAACAAAACTGCCCGTCCTTTGATCATGTGGATTTTGAATTCGGAAAGGTTGCAGTAACAGGCACGTTGCAGTGCAGGAAATTCCAGAATTTCTCTCGGTCAACACAGAAGATAGCATACTGAATATGATGCACTATCATGTGGCCAAGGCTGGTATAACTTTCTATTTCACAATAATCTATTCCGCAAGGAGCCCAGCTTTATGAGCGATAGGCGGAATGGCGCAGTCGTATATCAAGTCCGGCATAGAGACATCCCCAGGGAGGGCACATTTCCTTTGGCTAATATCACTGATAGGTTTTCAGTAATATCTCCAGTGCCAGGCCGGGCTATCCATCTTGTGGGAGGAATGGTAGTGGTGTCATGCCACAAGGCACAAATCACCAGTTTGTCAGCAGGTAAGGGCCAGGGGGCACCACAGCTAGCGTTTCACGCGCCAGGAAGCAGTGAGCTCCTTACAGCCCCGAGGTGACACGGATCAAATGTGTGCTTCTTTATTGTGTACATCCGTGTAGAAGCGAACAGTGGGAGGCAGGCATACGAGTGACTGCACTAGTGTCGAAGCGTTCGTGCATTCGTTAGTGAACTGATGTGTCTCAGTGACCTACACAATACTGTAACTTTAGCTTGGCGGGAAGAAAAAAAATCCGAACTTTTAACATTGCATTTATTACGGTTTTGAGAGGATTTGGCAATAGAAGTGGAGTGAAATATCTGCATGAAGGTTTACTTGTTAGAATTTTTTATCAGAATTAAATATCAAATATAGCACTATGCCCTTGAAGACAAAAGGAAATGTTCATTAAAAATAAAATAAAATAAAATAAAAAAAAAAAACCTTCAGCATGGGGCTCAACCTTAGCTAATTCATGGCTGGTCCTAGACATGTGTGTAGAACTGTATGGTAACACTCATTCTCCTGCTCTCAGAACCACTTTTTCACAATTTAAGTCCTGCAATATACCTCTGCCATCAGGGGAGACAAACTCCATTTACGTGTTACCCTGGTCGACCTTACATTCAGGTTGTCAGCTGACTTCATTTTATTGCCACATAACTTTGCTGCGCCTGGAGCTGTCCACCTGAAGCAACCCCGGATCATACAGTAACACTGCGTCCAGAAGCTTGTACATTGCGAAGTATGCATGATGAATAGATTCCTTCATTCCATCTTCAATAAAATGAGCCACGCCATACTCCAGACTCATCACACCACAGGATTCCATTGATCCAAAGTCTAATCAAATCAAATTGTATCCATTTTTTCTTATTATTCTGACTATGAAATGGTTTTTCCTATGGCCACACAGCTGTTTAGTCCCAATCCACAGTGTGTGTGTGTGTGTGTGTGTGTGTGTGTGTGTGTGTGTGTGTGTGTATGGAAATGCTCTTACTCCTACTATTAAACAGAGCTCTGATGATTTTTTTTTTTTTAACCATGCAACTTCACCAAGTGTTTAAGTGATCTCCATTCAAGATTTTTTCCCAACCACATTTCTTCCACAAAGTTAACAGTTCAGCACTATCCTTCCAGCTATTAATAAATGTATTGAAGGGTTCTTAACCCAGTTGCGTAATTTAAATTTTCCTTAATTATTTTCTTTGCCCAATAATTAGCTCCTTCTGAAATTGCATTTCCTTAAACCCCAATAGTTTGTTCTACTTAGTTTTGTAACTTGGTGACCATCTTTAAACACTTCCACATTCTAAGAAGACTTTAAAGCCGAAGCCTTTATTAATTCAGATGCGTTATGGTTACCACTGCGGGAATGTTCCATCTGTAACATTAGTGTCTAAAGCAGGAATTTCGCTGTACGACATCTCAGCGTGCAGTCTGTCACGCTGCACAACCTTCCAAAGTTAAATACCAATGTCTACCCAACAACAGAACTCAGCCGGCAAGCTAGCAGCACTTAGCTTATGTCGCTAAAAATTACCAAGGCAAAAATAGTGGTCAAAGAGGACATCGTTGCCACTAGTCAATTAACGTCGTTTCAATTGTGTATTTGTTTTGTTAGGATGCAATTGGTTTTTGGATTTAAACTGTTGTGACACAATTTTTTTTCATTTCTTTTTTTTTTTTTTCATGTGCACAGCCGAAGCACATGGATACGGTTTCTAAGCAATCACGTCACGGTAGTGATATGATGTGCTGTAGAGATTTATCACATGTACTGATACCAAAGGGTTTTAAATGCTTCAATCTCAGGAAGCAGTCGTGTTTTTAGTTTCAACAATATTTGTATACTAATTGTTTGCGCTTGTTCTAGTAACAGCTAATACACAGAGATTTGTATGGTGGACTGGCCCATAATTTAACATTTTTATATTGTTGTTTTGAACAGATTTTAAAGTGCAAAATCGTAGCACTGGCTATTCTTTTTCCTTTTCTTTTTTTTACTAAATCATGAAAGGTTTTGTTCTGTTGTATCGGTGTTGACGGCACATTTTCACTTTCAATACCTCTGCTGCTTCTGCTATCGCCAGACGGTCACGGTTTTCTAAAGAATAATCAGAGTCAGAATAGCACTCATTTCATCTAACTTTTCAGCAGCAGTGAAACATTTACTTGTACATGACACTTTTACACTTTCCGTTAAAAGACATCAGTGTATGCAATTGAAAAGTGAGCTCTTCACTAGACAGAAACCTATGACTTATGACTTTATCCATTGATCAAACAGCGATTACTGACAGAAAGTCTTTAGATAGAAGTTTATGTAAAAAAAAAAGCAAAAAAACTCAATCTTTGATGTGTTGATATTTTTGTAAGGAGACATTTATTTAACATTTATGGAAGGAGAATGTATTATGCTTTATGATGTTTCCCAGCACAGGAACGCAGTTTCAGAGATTATTTCAGAGAGAGAGAGAGAGCTGAAATGATCCAACCAATCAAGCAAGAGAAAAGAAGTGTTTATCGCACAAATAACACAAGGCAGAACAAGCACTAGAATAACTTGTCTCTTGGTTATTCTGTAAAAAAAAAAACTTGTGGTTTTGTGCAAAAAAATTAATACACACGTGGACAAAATTGTTGGTACCCTTCGTTCAATGAAAGAAAAACTCACAATGGTCACAGAAATAACTTTAATCTGACAAAAGTAATAATAAATAAGAATTCTATGAATGTTAACCAATGAAAGTCAGACATTGCTTTTCAACCATGCTTCAACTGAATTATATATAAAAAAAAAAAAAAATGAACTCATGGAACAGGCCTGGACAAAAATGATGGTACCCCTAACTTAATAGTTGGTTGCACAACCTTTTAGGGCAATCACTGCAATCAAACGATTCCTGTAACTGTCACTGAGACTTCTGCACCTCTCTGCAGGTATTTTGGCCCACTCCTCATGAGCAAGCTGCTCCAGTTGTTTCCGGTTTGAAGGGTGCCTTTTCCAGACAGCATGTTTCAGCTCCTTCCAAAGATGCTCAATAGGATTGAGGTCAGGGCTCATAGAAGGCCACTTTAGAATAGTCCAATGTTTTCCTCTTAGCCATTCTGGGGTGTTTTTAGCTGTGTGTTTTGGGTCATTGTCCTGTTGCAAGACCCATGACCTGCGACTGAGACTCAGCTTTCTGACACTGGCCAGCACATTTCTCTCTAGAATCCCTTGATAGTCTTGAGATTTCATTGTACCCTGCACAGATTCAAGACACCCTGTGCCAGATGCAGCAAAGCAGACCCAGAACATAACAGAGCCTCCTCCATGTTTCACAGTAGGGACAGTGTTCTTTTCTTCATATGCTTCATTTTTCCGTCTGTGAACATAGAGCTGATGTGCCTTGGCAAAAAGTTCCATTTTGTCTCATCTGTCCATAGACATTCTCCCAGAAGCTTTGTGGCTTGTCAACATGTAGTTTGGCATATTCCAGTCTGGCTTTTTTATGATTTGTTTTCAACAATGGTGTCCTCCTTGGTCGTCTCCCATGTAGTCCACTTTGGCTGAAACAAGGACGGATGGTGCGATCTGACACTGATGTTCCCTGAGCATGAAGTTCACCTTGGATCTCTTTAGAAGTCTTTCTGGGCTCTTTTGTTACCATTGGGATTATTCGTCTCTTTGATTTGTCATAAATTTTCCTCGTGCGGCCACGTCCAGGGAGGTCGGCTACAGTCCCATGGATCTTAAATTTCTGAATAATATGTGCAACTGTAGTCACAGGAACATCTAGCTGCTTGGAAATGGTCTTATAACCTTTACCTTTAACATGCTTGTCTATAATTTTCTTTTGAATCTCCTGAGACAACTCTTTCCTTCGCTTCCTCTGGTCCATGTTGAGTGTGGTACACACCATGTCACCAAACAACACAGTGACGACCTGGAGCCCTATATATAGGCCCACTGACTGATTACAAGATTGTAGACACCTGTGATGCTAATTAGTGGACACACCTTGAATTAACATGTCGCTTTGGTCACATTATTTTCAGTATTTTCTAGGGGTACCATCATTTTTGTCCAGGCCTGTTCCATGAGTTTATTTTTTTTAATGATTCTGTTGAAGCATGGTTGAAAAGCAATGTCTGACTTTCATTGTTTAACATTCATAGATTTTTTTTAAATGATTACTTTTGTCAGATTAAAGTTATTTCTGTGACCATTGTGAGTTTTTCTTTCATTGACCGAAGGGTACCAACGATTTTGTCCACGTGTGTAAATGAAACATTTTAATCGGTGGCAAATTGCTATGGTACTGTATACGCAGAATCACACACTCCTTACTGTGTATTGTGTATTATTCTTTACGTATTACATCATAAAAGTGCTCAAACTACTCAAACAGTTTGATGGAACACATTCATCATATGCAGTATATCCTTTTATACATGATTTATCGGCAATTCACAAATTAATAATCAAAATCTTGTGGACATTTTGCGAGAAATCTTAATTTAAAAAAAGCTTAGATGAAACTTTAAATTAGTGCTGCACAATTAATCACTTAAAAATTTTTTAAAGCGACCTGTGCAATTATTTCATAGCAAAAGGCAAAATTTCCAGGCAATATATGCATAGTCTGGTATTTACCGTATGTAGCATTTGTAATAATGTAAGCATTTAATTACATTGTATTTGTCATGCACACTCATAACACGACCGGCACTAGGACCCGGAAGTAATACGGTCGGGTTTCAGGAAGCATAAAAGGAAACAAGATGACGCATCACATCGCTCAGTCATTGAGTTATGCCCGTGCTATCGCCGTCGCCTCGCTCGTCCAAACGTGAGTACTCACTTTCTTGGGTTATCGCTTCTGATTGGGTGTGTGTATTTAGAACGCGGGTTTATTTGTGTAAACTCTTGCTCTCGCTTCGGGAGAGTTCTAAGAATAACTTGCGTGGTTATCCTGCCTACTCGCGCTACTTCCGCGTTTGGGTTTACCATCCACGCTACAGGGCTAACTGCTAAGTCTTCTGCTTCATCTCCGGTTAGTCCGTGACAGTATTCTTATTATTTAAATTTTGAGGTGCTAATAAAAATATTGGCAAACATCTTAATGAGATCTCTTGTGCCTTATTCGGTGTTAGCCTTGAAAAACAGAAATTTTGGTGCATTTAATATTTAGCATATCGGTGTACTGTAAATCTCAAAATGTGTAGCACTACTGTACTTTCCTACTTTCAAACTACTGATAAAAGGAATGATCGTTTTTTTTCTTTATTATTGTTAAAGGGAGACCAATATGATGTATACAAATAAATCATATTGTTCCAATGTTTTCTTTTAAATACAAGCTACAAAAAAAAAAAAAAAAAAAGAATTAAAAAAATCTAACTAAATTAAAGATCGAATAAAAAGGAGACAACTGCATATTAGCATGGTATATATATTTTTATCTTACAGGTCTGTTGAAAGACGTGCGAAACTAATGATACAAAAATATTTACAATATCAAACATATAGGTATATTTGTTTCATTATTATTATTATTATTAATAATAATAATAATAATAATAGTAGATTTTTTATATATTATTCGTAGTAGTAGTAGCATTTTCTGTGATGGTATGAGCACATGCAATACAGAATATTCAAACATAACTGAAGCAGATCTGATCTGCAGATATACTCTAAAGAAAAATATATAAAATATACAAGTCTAGAAAACGTCGCCATTATAGTCGTCCGTAATAGAGAAGAGTTCAAAGATTAAAGTGATACTTATTATGTGCATCAACTGCGCTGAACTGTTATTATCACTGTTAAAACCCTGAAACCAGTGGAGTGTCACCAACTAGTTTCGCAGATGTGCGTTACGAGGAGTCCGTGCCCTGTAACACCCCTTACCAGTTCCTACGGCTATGAATTTAATGGATCATTTACCATTTTTTGCTATTTCTGTGCACTTTCATGTTTATTTATTTATTTATTTATTTATTTTTTCGTGCATTTTATGATGAGTAATGATGAGGAGATAAAAGAAAATTGTACGTTTATTGATCTCAGTGCCTGAATGCCAGACAGATGAAATTTAGCTTATTCAATCCACCTAGAGGCATGTTTATGGGAAGTTGGAAGAAACCAGAGGCTCCTACAGGAAACTCATGTGGAGAAGAGGTGAACGTACAAAACTCCACACAGAGAGTAAACTCAGCTCAAGATCAATCTGAGGAATCTGGAGTTCTGATGTAACGACACGCCACCTAAAATACAATTAACGTTAAGTTTCTATGGTGATTTCTGTAAAAATGCTTTAAGCCAAACGCACTACATGAATCAGATCCTTAATGGGTGCCAAGGTGAAAGAGGCAAGGAGGGGAAGAAAAAAAAAGAATATAAGCACTGAGATGACATGAGAAAGAAATGTTGAATCAGAACCAGCCTCAAAAGGGGGCTTGGGATGCATGTGGTGACTGGGGACTGTTCTACTTTACCATGAAGATCATTGCTGATGCTAGATGAGGGATTTTAGGACTGGAATTTCCAACAGTCTACCTGAGCCGACAATAATGAGTTGGACTCCATATTAAGTTAAAGACATCATCTGTTATATCGAACTTGGAGCCTCCTAATACACATCATGATTGCGGATCAATCCCTGATATCCTTTATCAACAAAATGAGGATATCAGCCCTGTTGAGTCTGGTTCCTCTCAAGGTTTCTTCCTACTGCCATCTCAGGGAGTTTTTCCTTGCCACCGTCGCCCTTGGCTTGCTCATCTGGGACAATCTGACCACTTTTTCACATTTCAAACACATTTCCATAATTTTCCTTTGACTGTGTAAAGTCAATTGTGTAAAGTTTGCGACAATGACCGTTGTTATCGAATAACTGAATCCTAACAGTATACAGTTGCAGGGAACAGAAATTCTGTCATTAACTCTCACATTTTCTATACCACTTAATCCTGTTTACCAGAAGACTTAGTACGAGGTAGATGAGGTACACCCTGGATTGGAAAGGGCACACACACACACACACACACACACACACACACACACACACACACACACACTACAGGCAGTTTGGGAACGGCAAATAGCCTAATCTGCATGTTTTTGGACTGTTGGAGGAAGCCGGAGAACCCAGAGGAAACCCACCAAGCACGGGGAGAACATGCAAACTTCATGCACACAGACCCCAAGGAAGAAATCCTAAGCCTGGGGAGGAAAAAAAAAAAACTGTTATATAAAAATAAGCTCAAACAGAATTACATTTGTTGAAAGGATATCTGGGTATGTGCATATTGTAAATACTGTAAATGTCCTTGGATGAGCAGAGGGCAGCCTTTAATAATAATCTGTCAGGCTGATTTTAACTGGTGGTAAAGCTCCGACACATTTGTTTTTTTTGTTTTGTTTTGTTTTGCAGAGAGGACTTAATTGATCTGGCATTCTAGATCTTTGGCAATGACAAGTTTCCGCTTATAAGCAGCGGCTTTTTAATCACACCTTTGATATTTTTCTAATGCAGTGAATACGGCCTTTTTTTTTTCTAAATGTCATAGTTTATTTTAGAATCTAATTAATTCCGTAAATGACATTAATCCTTCTTTACCTTTCATAATATCACTGGAGAAAGGATGCAGAAAAAAGACAAGGTGGATGCGGAACAACTCGAAAACCTGCATCATCCAAATACCACACGTATAATATAACGTTATTCGTGCTTTTCTCCTCTCTCTCAGCTTTCGGAACTTTTATTTTCAGATGAGTGTTGCCCTAGTGTAGACGTTTGGGTGATAAATCACTTTGAAACAAACCCATCTTCTTCAACTCCAGATATGACCTGCTCCACAAGTCATGAAACCACAGTACTCTCTCTCTCTCTTTCCCTTTCTTTTCCCAGCATATATTGTATAACTTGTATAAAATCAGGCTCCTAAAAACCAGGAAAAATAAATAGAAGAAGAAAAAAAAAAAATCTCAGGATTTCACCAGAATACATCTTTTCTTTATATGATACTCTGTCATGAATTTTTCAAGAACCCAACCAGTGTAGCATATAAGAATATAAAACTGCATTGTAGTGTGCTTACCAAGATCTTAGTATCTTCTTTTTCTTTTCTTTTTTTTTTTTACTTCCTGGATAGCAGAACCTTTCCAATGTTCTGTTTTTATACATGTTGCTGTTTTTATATATGTGCCTCGTTATGCCAGGTACTGTACCTCAATCTGCCGACCATCTTGTCTTGCATTTACGTTTTTCGCACATGGAATCACTTGGGCTTCCCACGTCTCCGATCTACAGTATCTGATCCAGTTGACTTACACTTATGGATTTAACAATGATGGCTGTGCTGGTGACCCCTGGTTTGGTTTGCAGACATAAAACCCACTGCCCTAGTAAGCAGTGCTGCATGCCTGACTGCTTTCAGCTCCTGTGTGTAGGATTACTGTAGGATAGCGTTTACTTCAGACTCAAGAATGAGCCTACATGAACAAACAGAAAACTCATACACAGGCTTCCGCAAAGCAAACACATACACACAAGTTGCATTTAATGACCGTCAAGAAAACTGCTCCATATTTACAGAGCAATTTCCCAGCAAGCATCAGGGCAGGGCACAAAAGTTTTAGAAGCCATATGAAAAATAAATAAATAAATAAATAAATAAAAAATGGGTGGTTGAGGTAAGTAAACAGAACTACAGAGGCACTTAACATTTAAAGTCAGCCTGTTTCATTTTTTATGAGGCATTCAGAATGCACTAAAGCGTGGGTCACAAAGGATGCAGTCTTTCACGATGGTCATAGCGGAGACCATGATAAAAAATTCATGACGGGTGGAGTCAGACTGCAAAAGTAGCAAACCCTCTATCTGACTGGTGCAGTACTTTACTTAGCGGACGCAATTTACCATTAAACCAAACTGTAGTGATTATGTGTGTGCCTGTCCAGTAATCAACCACTAAAACCAATGGTGTAGGAAAAGTCTGGAAAAAAGTACATACAGTATACACACACCGTATCAGTCAAGCATTTGGACGCAAATGTGGATTTATTTTTCTACAGTCAAGAACAAATCCTGGAGATTTCCAAATTATAAAACAACACATTAGGATTAGGTAATTAAGTAACAACAACAACAACAACAACACCAGTTAGTTGTCATATTATGACACGAAAGTCAGCTATTTTGGAATAGTGATACTGTGGCTTCCAGGAGCCTAGAGAGAAAGCTGATTGGCCTCCGTGGTTGAGGGTTTGATCGTATGCATGACGTTTGCGTGTTCTCGCCGTGCTTTGTGGGTTTCCTCCGGGTTACTCCGGTTTCCTCCCACAGTCCAAAGACATGCACATTAGCCTTATTGGTGTTCCCAAATTTGCCAGAAGTTTGTGTGTCTTGTGTCCAAGATCTCCTTTTTTAGGCTATGGGCCCCCAAAGGACGCTGTACCGCCATAAGCAGTATAGAAGGTGTACAGTATAAATGAATGAATAAATTAAATTAATTACACATCTACACAGTATGTATATCTTTATCTTAAATGATAATAGATTTCATACAACCCTGCTTATCTGAATCTCCAGCAACCCACGACTATGCTGCAACAATGTATAACTTAGCATTATGATCATTATTATTATTATTATTATTATTATTATTATTATTATTATTATATTAGTATTATTATTATTATTATTATTATTATTATCATCACTGACTAGCTAATGCTAGAGATAATTCATATTTGTATTAAATTGTTCCATAAAACAAGCTGTCAATAATTAAGTGGTTATGTTTGTGGTGGCACATTAATGCTTTTTAGAAATAAGACTTTGAATTTTTTATTTCATCTAGCTAAAGATGGATCTTTTTAACATTCAGTGTCAGTCAAGAAACACTCCTTGAAACTCTGCGCATTTTAAGGATGAGGGATTTGTCAGTCGGTCAATCATGCCAGCCGGTCAGTAAGGAAGATAGACTATTCTTGGCGACGTGCAATGGCACACAGTAATCATGGCTTGATTTCAACCAGGGCGGCAGTGCCCACAGCTATCAAGGTAAGGACTCCAATCTGTCTGTCTACACGACTAAATTTCCACACTCACATAGAGATGGGTACTGAACTAAGGAAGTGGTGGCTTATGGGTAAGGTACATCACTACTCACTATTCTTACTCACTCAACTTATTTTCTATACTGCTTATCCTGTACAGGGTCACGAGAGGGGTGAACAGGGTGCCAGTCCATCACGGGGCACTCTCAAAAACACACTACGGGCAATTTGGAGATGCCAGGTAGCCTAACCTGCATGTCTTTGGACTGTGGAAGGAAACTGGGAATCCTGGAGGAAACCTATCAACTCCATACATGGGCCCAAATTCAGGAATTGACCCTGGAGATGTGAGACTCCCTGGACATGCTGTGGCTACTGAATATAAACGAAGATCTTGGACTGACCAACATGCCATGCTTGCATCGTTGCACAACGCCATTAACCTTCTTCTTTTCAGGTTTGTTCTTTGCCAGCTGTAAGTCACTTTGGATTAAATAGTCAGGCAAACTGTGTTTTCATGTTACCAGGGTGGTACCCTCAAAGATACGCGTTTTCAATTTTACTTTTAGGGTGAATGCAAAAATTATTCAAGGGACATACAGTAATTGGACCTTAAGTATCATGCTTGCATCTTTTATACGATACATGCAGCTTTTCAAGTATAATACACAGTGGCACGGTGGCACATACTGTTCTGATTTATCCTGTCCCATTTCATTATCAAAAGACATGCATGACCTCCAAACATCTGGAGATGGAAATGTAGTCTGGGACAAAAAAAAAAAAAAAAAAAGGGCAGTCTGAAACATTTCATAGCAATTTCACATCATATTTCCTCAAGATTACATTTCCCTTCTTCCCAGAAATGTTTTTTTTTTCTAATCGCTGCATCACATTTATTCACAACTTAGAAAGCCAGATTGGATTGTTCAGAGAACATTAAGGCACGGTACAGTACATTCAGTCTATACTCGGCGACATCTACTATACACAATACAGTATGCACGGGTCTTACCTATACACTGTGGTAGGGGGCTGTCCCAGGCTCTTCTCTCCCCTCTGAGGCATGTCAGCACCTCATTACCCTTTAAGGTATAACCAGGGTCGCAGCTGTACGACACTGTGCTTCCTGAGAAGTGACCTTTATCCTCGAGCTTATAGCCGAACTGAGGCATGCCCGGATCCTCACATTTCACCAGATCAAAACCTGAGAAAGAGGGAAATACAGATTCAGTTGTAGCTTTTTACATGAAACATGACCTTTGTTATTATGTATGAAGATTAAAACCTGTTACAGAAAAAGAGAGCGAAATGAAAAAAAAAAAAAAAAAAAGATCTCTTCACAACAAAATCACTTACAGCAAATCGCAGTCATGCGTGAGTTAATATGTACGCTGCCGCTACCGAGCCCTCTATTATTCATGCTGACCTGAAGTTGCTATAGACCTTGTAAGAGCTTGAACAGATGTGCGTGACTACTGTATGACAAGGAGTACTGTTTAACTGATGCTACCGTAATAATTAACACAACAGCTTCATGAGAGCGTGTATCTGACTGTAGGAGCTTCATCATCATCATTATCTATAATGATTCATCCTGTATACAGGGTCACCGGGAGCCTATCTCAGTAGACTTGGGGCACGAGGTGGGGTACACCCTGGATGGGTTGTCAATCCAGCGCAGGACACAAACATAGGCACACTCATAGGCTGGCTTATTGACACACTATGAGCAATTTGGTAACACCAATTGATTTCTTCGAGAATTTGCAATTATTTCTATAGCAATATGAATCTTATAATTTATATAATATACTTAACTGGTCCTGGTTTCCTTTTGGCCTCTGCTTGTTTGCTCACATATCTGCTTGAGGACCAGATGACAATCTTTTGGAGAGCTCATAGCATGAAAAGTAGAGGGCACAACAGGCTAGCCAGAGAGCTTTGGAATTTGTAAGTATGATTATTATTAATTTGCTTCGAGATTATTTGCCCTGACGGATACTCAGTTTTTCAGAAAGACGAAATTGTCCACAATCTGTATCCTCGCTCATGCCAACCAAATACAAGACGGTGACTTTGAGATGGACTCAAGGACACTGATCTAAGTGATGGAGAGGAATGTCGACATGATCATGAACTGGGGAGAAAAAAAAAAAAAAAGACACTAATTTGATGGTTATGTGGACATCATGGCAACAGAACGAAGTCATTCAAACACAGAAAAATGGCACAAGACAGGTATTGCTGGCAGAAAATGGATTTCATCAGTCCCAATGCTGACTTTTCTGGTCAGGATATCGCTAATGATCCCGTCTGCCCCCATACACCCCTGGAGTACTTCTGAAAGTTTGTGTCAGAAGACATGATCCACCAGGCTCTGACGGATAACACAAATGAGTACATTTTTCAAAAGAAACAAAGAGTCACCAGCACAAAGGAAAAGAGCAAATGCCTGGCATGTACCTAAAGATGAGACTAGTGTCTGGAGTCCGTCTGTATTGGGAGACGGACCTGTTTCATTTGTGATGTCACAGACCGGATTCCAATCCCTTCTCAGATCATTACACTTTGTACAACTATTTGCCGGTGTCTGCGATGGGGAAAAAGGCAAACTCTGAAAACTCCACTCAAGACCATGGCTTGATGCGTTAAGGGAGAAATGCCTGCAGGTGGTACCAGAAGAGCACATCTATGAGATGATGATTCCTTTCAGCAGCCTCAAACAAGCCACACCGATGGGGGTTCAAGTCGTAGGTAAGGAGGGGAATCTCTGGCACACGGTGAGACTTTGATGTGTACCAAGGCAGTGTGAATGGAATATGTGCTAGACCTGAACTTGTATTGTCAGGGGATTTCGTGATGAAGCGCAAGGTCACAGCTATAAGATCTATGCAGACAACTGTTTCATCTGCATCCCACTGATCGTTAAGCTGCTTGACCATGGAATTCATTACACCGGGACACACATGCCTTCCCAACTGTGACCTTGATGATGAGAAAAGCTTAAAGTTGAAAGGAAGATTTGATGTCAGAGAGGCAGCGAACCAGTGCATCTGTGCTGTGAAATGGTACGACAACCGGGAGGTCGCACGTTTGTCATTATTTGCTGGCCCAGAACCGGCGGCGAAGATTCAATGCTGGGACGAAGCCACCAAAAGATACACCGGAGTTGAGAGGCCGTAAATTGCGGGTGCTTATAACAAATATTCATGGGGGGGTGTTGATTTGTTGGACATATTTGCAGCAAAATATGTTTCCTTTGACATTTTCATGCGAAAACAAATAGACGACGCTGCTGCTGTGTTAAAGGCTACACCGACACACTTTGCAGCATGTGCAATGCCCGCCTCTTCTTCTCAAAAGACGAGAACTGCGTCAGGGCTTTAATAAAATAACATATCGTTACTATTATACTGTACATAGTAAATGTCAAAAATTCCAATGCATTAGGGTTGTAAATGACTTTTTAATAAATGATTGAATGATATAATTATCCATTATCCACAGAATGGTGTGTGATTATGATTATTGTATGATTATGAGTGTATAGCTACAGTAAATAAGTAATAAATACTTTAAATAGACCCTTAGTTGTCTCGACTTTTGTTCAGACAGTGCGAGTTAAACCACTGAAATTCTGCTACTCAACAGGCCCGAAGTTTATGAAATGTTGTCAACGATGATGAGCGTGCATTTGGTCGTGCTGAGGACCTGCTTCGCTGTGGCTCAGCTGCCTGAGTATGAACGTGGTAGCACCATTGTGCATGTTCAAATCACACGTGAGGATCGCCTGGACTGTTCCGTATGACAACAGCTACAATGCTGTGGATTTTTCTCTGACGATCATCAGGCACAAGTTGCCGAGTGATTTCAACATTTTCGCGGCTTGAGCTCGTCGAAGGTCTTCCAGATCTCTCGTCGTCTTCCGGTGATGTTCTTCTCCTCTTGAAGCGTCTCAAAACACCTCGTGCGACTCATTGCAGCATCGCCGCAAATTTGTCAAAGCGAATCATGTCAAACGTCTTTGTGCCAGCTTTGCCCAGGTTCATGCAGAATTTCACGTACGCTCTTTGTTCTAACTTGATGTCCATGACGAAATGGCAGACGTGGCAACGCTCAGAATATCCCTAGTTGCACAGTTCCGGATGTACACAGGACGATGTTTTTTTTTGCACACTGACTTACGAAGGACGGTGCTCCCTGTCATCTGTTGGTGTGTTTCAAAACCTTTTGATACCACCTTGTATTATAACATTTGGCTAAAAACCTAATGTCAAACATGTAAAAAGCCTATTGTTTTTAGTAATGTTATGATGTTACTGCCATTATTTACAGTAAATAATAACAGCTACAGTATAGTCATTCCCTTACTGTACATGCATTCAACAATTAACAAAAAAAAGAGTCGAACTGCTGTAATAACAAGGTATTGCTTTGTAATGATACAAAGCACTGACATTGAGTCCATGTGCAAGTTTATAACGTGTTAAAATAGGAAGATTGTTATTTTATCCTGTGCTATATATAATGCAGTGGTTTTTCTGTAAGAAAGAGTTGACCAGTCAGGTTCAAGCATTCAACAGTACTATAATAGAGTAGCATAATACCACATTCATTCAAATATGTTATTCTAGGTTATAGCATTGTTCAAATCATGACATTGTATGAAAAAAAGGACATAACCCTAACCCTAACCCTAACCCCAAACCCGGCACTCACCATTCAGCATCAGCTCTAACATTCAACATTCAACAAACATTTTAATCAAATCATTAATTTGTAATCATCATATTAGTTATGCATTGTTGGTTAATTCCCAATTAAAAGGTTATTGGTTTATTTAACTTAATCAAAAAGTATATGGCTAATGTTTTTGTGTTCATTATAACTAATGCATTAAATGGTACTCACAAATGAGCAAAAGTTTTATATATAGAGCATTTAACATTTCATCATAGTTTATATGATTTAAATATGACTGGATTTGCATAATAATGATTCAAAGCACATCTGCATTCACTCACTGGTGAAGTGGAGCTCGAAGCCTTTGCTGGTGTTCTCGCTGTTACTAATAAACTCCAGCCACATAGTGCTGGACGTGCTGTTCAGCATTGCCTCCATCAGCTCTGTGCCCGTGTAGATGCCGAGCAAACGGGCACGATTACTGCTGCCATCATACACCTGGACGACAGTTAAGACCAAAGAACAATGTGAATTATTTTTTTTATTATTATAGCAAGTGACATCAACTTTGATACAATAAAATTGAATAAGTAAAAAAGAACCCTATAGATAATGTTAAAACCTTGATTGTTTTCTTGATAAGTCATAAAAGACATTACATTTCCTTGTTCCATTCAAAACCATGGTGGTGGGGGTGCAAACTTTTGCACTCTATGTGGAGCGCATATAGAGAAGTTTAAACGCTTCGTGATAAATTGCATCCAAAACCCCCAACTCAATTAAACATTCACATCCACACATACACACACACACACACACACTCTACACACACCACACACCATCAGCATGTCATCGTCCTCCAGGCGGAAGTCTCGAGCCCGGAGCTGAATGCCTTTGCCAGGCTGGGTCTGGATGGAGTAGATGCACTCGTGATTGTTGCCATAGTAGCCGGGGTAGTTTGGAGACAGGAGGACGCCTTGTTTTCCAGTCACAGAGGAACCGCATTCAGCTGAACACAGAAGAGGTCAAATGATACATGATCTGAACCAATACAACACAAACATGCATGCAGAAAAGTCACACTGGAAAAAGGGGCCTGGCATCTGATTGCATTTGCACTGCTTTATTTGAATATGTTAATTATTGTCCACAGTGATTTCAATTCATAGTACATGTTGTTCTTGTTACAACAACTGGTACATTATGAAACGTTCTGATTATCTTTTTCCATTAGTGTATTTAGATGAAGTGTAACATAATGACTTAAAAGGGCCCAGAATAATGAATTAAGTCATGCTCTCAATTATTATGGCATTACTTTACATAGCTTTAAAAACAAATAAACAGAAACCTTCAATTATGTATTGCTAAAATGACTAAAATCTTTGATCATATAAAGCAGCTTTCTAGGCTTAACACCATCAGACATTCTCTAAATAGATAATTATGAAAAATCTTTTCACAAACAGGTTTCCTTTTTTCTTATAGTAAGGCATTTGGCGGACGCCCTTATCCAGAGCAACTTACTTTTTTAAAAGTCTCATTATACATCTGAGCAGTTGAGAGTTAAGCACATTGCTCAAGGGCCTAACAGGGACAACTTGGTGGTTGTGGGATTTGAACCTGGGACCTTCCGAACCGTAATCCAATGCCTTAACCGCTGAGATACCACTGACCCCTAATTTTATACCAAATTCAGCAGCACTAAGTCTCTACTGTATCAGTTTGAACAGGAACTACAGGGGTGTTGTTTGGTTCGTGTGTAAACATAACTGGGAAATATACTCACTCACTCATCTATACCGATTTATCTTGTATTCAGGGTCATGGGGGCCTGGAGCCTATCCCAGGAGTCTTACAGTAGGGCTCACCCTGAACAGGGTGCCAGTTCATTGCAGGGCACACACACATACGCACACTATGGGAATTTTGTGCCAAATTTGCCAATTTGCGTATTCTGCCTGTAGAGACTGTGGGAGGTACTAGAGAGTACTCGGAGGAAACCCACTAAGCATGGGAGAAACATGCAATAGAGACAGGAATCAAGCCTGCCCAGGAATTGAACCCAGTCCCTAGTGGTGCCAGGCGACAGCGCTACACCACCGACTGGCAATCCAACGCGTACGAATTACATATATTTACTCACTAAACTGGTGATTCTGTTTGAGGGGACATGACAGAAAGCATGCAGTTATTTAGTAAATAAAGCAAAATAAAAAGCATGTGGCCACCTACCAACACACCTTGGGAGAGGGGAACTCCAGACCCGTCGCCGCCCCCCTAAACACACCACCTTCGCTGGCCCCTCCAACCGGTACCCAGGAAAGCAGGAGAAGAAGAGAGCATCACCTACGCCAAATTGCAGTCCCTTACGAGTGCTGAAGGGAGGCACGCCTGGATCCTCACATGGCTCTAGATCATACTCTGAAGAAATAGAAAAGGACAGGCGGTTCGCTCACTCGTTAATTTTTAGTAAGCACTTTATCTGTGGTCAGGATTCATGGAAGCGCCTTTGTAGGAGATGCCACCCTTACATTTTATCCGGGCTTGGGACTGGCACTGTATTTGTGCATTGAGGTTTGTGCACTGGCTGGGAATCAAACCCGCATGGTAGGCAAGAGACTTACCAATGAGCTATCAATGCCCCACAATTACATCAAGGCAACTTTACTAAAAATACTCAGATTATGAAAACACAAGCTACTGAGAACTCCTACCTGAAAAGGTGATGTTAAAGCCCTCGTAGGACACAGAAAAGTCAGAGAGGAAGCGGATCTGAGCAGTGTAGTTCCCAAACAGACCGGCACTGAGAGGAGGAGGCAGGATGGAGCCAGTCAGCCTCCATAGTGGCTGAGAAAAACTCCCATTCTCGGTCACCAGGAGACAGTCATGAGGGCTCTCCAGATGAAAGGTGTGGAAGGTGAACTGGACACCTGGTGAAAAAAGGAAGCCAATGAGAGATGAAGGCATTCTCCAATTATTTGACTTGAAATTTTAAAAGCCGAAAGCCCGTTTACCTTTGCCATGCGAGGTCTCGATCAACCAGGTACAGTTAAGGTTGTGGGGGTAGAAGTCTGGAAAGCCGGGTGACAGAATAGTGCCAGAGTTTCCTTGAATAAACCCGCCACAGAGTGCTGGGGAGAGTGGGAGTATCATTTAAAACATAGCACCTCTCTAAGCTTTCACAAGGCACTAAAAGCAAGTTTACAAGACTTGCCCTTCCAAAGGACATAACCATATGGAGGCAAATTATTTCTATCATTAGCCAAAGGGAGAAATCAATAACGGCCTTCAACCATTTACGGTAGTATAAGAGCAAACGGGGTGGCAAGGGTAGCTCGAATTCTTTCTAGTCCTGAAGCAACGATGCTGCGAAATAAATGACCTGTCTCTCCCGAACGTACCATCGCAGCTGGGAAGGGGACGATTCCACTGGAAATTGGGCTCGCATTCTAAAGGCTCAGGGTCACTCAAGGTGTATCCTGCATCACAGGTGAAGGTCACTAGTGCGCCCACGTAGAAATCATTACCATGCCGTTGACCATTGACCGGGATCCCAGGATCAACGCAGTGGTCAGACTGGAGCTGCAAGGCTAGCGGAGAGATTTTTAGAAGAAGCGTCATTAAAACGGTCAAAAGACATGCAGCTGGACTGGAGAATTCTTTCGTTAATGAATACAATAATAACCATTACTTCACAATGTTTTCCTCATATAAAAACTCTCAAACTCTCCAATGAACACATCTTGTCTGTATAATCTGATCAGCTCAGTGATTCTCAATAATTGAATTCAAGCTGAGATTTATGGAGCGACAGTGACAACCATAATCAGTTAAACCACATACTGTACAGAGTCATACAAAAACGCCAGCTTGTGATGGAAACTCCAAACACAGTTCAGCTTTTGTCAGTAATTATGTATGATGTGAAAGTGTTCAGATTTAGCAGTCACACCTGAGCCAAGGTGTCACTGTTTTCTCATCACTAGAATAAAATGAGGGTGCTTTTATTTTACATTTGTATCCTAATACAAAGTGGAGATTTGGAGAAATAGTTAACATGATGTTATTAATGATATAATGATTAAGATCTCAAATAGTAGCTAAAAAAAATAGGCAAGACATCAAAATTTATACACGTAACCAAATCAGGTTTTACCAGATTCAGTTGAGAGATTTTCAGTATACTGTAGTTTTATACTCCTTTATAATACGGAGCTGTTTAATGATTCAAAATATAGTTGCTCACGTTTAAAGAAACATCATACACCTACAGTGGAACCTTGGATTACGAGCATAATCCGTTCCGGAAGTGGGCTCGTATTCCAAAACACTCGTAAACCAAATCAAATTTTCCCATAAGAAATAATGAAAACTCACAGAGAGAGTTGTGTGTGTGTGTGTGTGTGTGTCCATGTGTGTGTCGGTGTCAAATTACGCGTGCACGCACATATGAGAAACGATGATACGGAAAGGGAGACGTTGATTATACCAGTAAGAGACGAGCACTAAGACCCAGGGGACCAGGGGACACGATTACCCACAATTCCGCAGGGCAAGAGAGAGAAAAATCATTGGCTCAGTTGTGATCACTTGCTATTCGGTGTCAAAATAAGATTCGCATGCGTGATATACATGATACTCGACGCTCGTAAACTAATACTTGCTCGGTTTCCAATTTAATTTTTTTTTTTAATCTTTGCTCGGTTTGCGAAACACTCGTAAACCACGTTACTAGCAATCCGAGGTTCCACTGTACTGTACATACTGTATATCTGATACTAATTTAATATAAACAAGTTTCTAATTACTATATTGACTTATGTAGATGAAGTATGACCTGTTCACATTTTCCAGTACAAAAACAAATTGTCTTAATGAGCTTTATTTGCATGTAGTTTAAAAAGTTCTTACTTACTCTCATATAGGATCCGGAAGCCGATGTCTGAATGACTCTTGTCCGTCGAGAAGAGCAGGTACAGGAAGTTAGAGGTGCTAATGAGAAACTGGGGCACTTGGGTACCTTGGTAACTTCCAATTAGTGGCGATGAGGGATAGCGCCCGTCCCGCACTTCCAACACGTCATAGTTAACCTCTGTCCGAAACCTGCAGACATGGAAATATGAGATGATATACAGGAGTAAAATACTACACTTTGTCCTGCTAATCCTTAACGCTTAATGTGCAAGATCTGGCACAGGTTTAATGCCAGACGCCCTTCCTGTCGCAATCCTTCCATTTTCTACCCGGGCTTGGGACCGGCGCTGAATGCAGTGAGGAGGCTTGTATGGGGCATGGTGTTAACGGTCTTGCCAAGGGCAAACGTGCCAGTAGTGGTGAGGGCTTGAACTCTCGATTTTCCAATCAGCAACCCGGCGCTTCAGCCTCATGAGCCACCGCTGCCCCAAAAACATCAGACACTCTGCAAGTTTTATAATCGAATTTTTCATGTACTTATTATAAAGATCTCCAACTCTATAACATATTAAAAGTATGAACTGATATTTCTCAGACATGAGCATGTATGATCCTGGTAAAGCCTTGCTGATAGCCACATAAACATGCAGGCAGCGCAGCTTCAGATCTAAGCCTGAGGATCCCGGTGTCAAATGAATAAATAATCAGCAGAGGACACATACGTGCATGCAGATATTCATTTGTGCTCATGAGGGAGCCTAAGGCTGCGCTAGTTCTCGCCCCGGCATATTGAAAACGTGCTCCCTCCACCGGGAGTATACCATTTACAAGGCGAGAGAATTAGTTTGTATTACTATATCAATCTGTTAGCTGTAGTTGTGAATTTCGTTAGCCCGGCCTGCCAGTACACTTGCTTGTGCACTAATCAGTGTAATGAATAAAATCTGTAATTTCAGAGAGAAGCCAGCCAAATGGAGCAGAACGCTATGTTTTATTGATGCTACATAAAATCAAAGACCAGCCACTTTTTTGTTGTATTCGTTTTACACGGAGAGCTGTCAATCATGCTAATGGGAGCTTTGAGTAAAAATTGTTCCACCCTGCAGACGATTTGTGCAGGGCTTTTGAAAAGCTCTTGTTTGCAACTGACTTTGGAAGATGTTGTTAAAATATATATACAGTAGCCTGACCGAAAAAAGAAAAATTAAAAAGGCAACGTTTTAATTGAATAAGCAAATACCTAACAAGCTTAAAAAAAAATTATTACTGCTGTGATTAGTATGTTTCAGCTAGCACCACTTTTTTGAACCCATAACTGATGCAGTGAGAAGCTTTGCATTTAAAAAGAAAAACCATAACCATGTCAGAAAACATACTGTATATTGTGATCATGAAATTGTCATGATATTGCTGTGTTCGCAAAGGGCTAAAATTTTGAAAGTTAAAGTTATTAGAACTAGGATAAGTGCTGCCTAGCATGACATTTGTAAAAGAAATCCACTCATTCATCCATCGTGTACAGTATGCCGCTTATCTTGTGTACAGGGTCGTAGGAGCCGGGAGGTCATGGGGTCTGATATGTCCAGATTTATCCTGTTGTAGAGACCTGGAGACACCACTGCATGCATTTCCGTTCTTACATACACATTCTGATGCATAGTGCAAAATAAAGTCAGCTGATGTACTGAATGACCAGGTTATCATAAATTACCAGTTTGTGGATGTGGATGCCAAGACTTATTGAGATCTTGTCCAAAAGATAATGCAACTTGGAATTAAATGTTGTGACATTGCATAATGTTGTTGAAACAATGCCGGGGCGAATGTGCACCGTAATCAAATCTAAAGCCATAAATATTGGAGCTGTTCAGTGTATACTACATATTGTAGCATTCATAGAAAGCATTATTATTATTATTATTATTATTATTATTATAACATAAACAAAACTCATCTGAATCTTACTTGTCAAAAATGATCTTGATTGGATATCCAGGTGGAGCCTCGATGATCCACTCACAGTTGAGAGCCTCTTTATAGAGCTCAGGCCAGCCAGGGGACAGGATGATGCCGCTGGGGGCTTTCAAATCTCCACCACATGGAGCTGCAAAATGGACAAACACAAACCAAGCTGCTGCTTTGTAAAACAACCTTAATTAACCTTCAGCAATTGCAAGAAAGGCTCATAAAAAGTCTTCTTCTCTAACTTCTCATCTGATGCACCACCTCGCTGTTGTTTATTTCATTTAACTGCACACCGCAACTGTTTTATCAATTATTTGAATGGTCCATAGTGACAAACTATTTCGGTTAATTAGCATAATTATTCTAGTTTTCCCATCGGCAAAAAAAAAAAAAAAAGAAAAAGAAAAAAAGTATCTCTCTTTAAAAGAAGAGTATCAGTAGACGTCTGGAAGCATCGCTGATGTCAGTCCACTGAAGCTGTAGAAAGAAGTTACGAGTCTATACAGGATAAAAGCAAATATGCATCATACAACAACAGTCTGCGATTGGAAAGGATCAGCCCTTTCAGGTAGATCATTTTATCAGATCGCAGCATCAATGCTTCCACCGTCCCTCTGCTGGCTTCAAATAATTCACAGGCACTACGGTGGCGGATTTCATTTGATGAGGAGACATATATTTTACTATCTACATACTTTTCGTAGTATATAACAAAAGCATGCAACAACTCAAGGCTGAATGTGTAGACCGGGCTTCTTAAATAAAAGTTACGCAATTTCAGAGGTGGATTTATATCTCAACCCTCATAATAATGTCTGGGAGGCATTTCCCCCAGATATTCCTGGTGAACTGACAATGCAGTACGAGTATTGTTTATGTATATGCGTACTATGCTTTATGGAGAAATATGCTTCATGGATAATAAACATATACTGTATACAGGATGCACTCAAGTGTATCAGAATAAAAATTACTTTCAGGCAAAATATTTGTGAATCAGTTGGAAGATCGTAACTATACAATCTTCCATTCATCCATCTAGGAACCTCTGTAGCCCAAATAGGGACCATGGAGGCCAATGGTGACCATTGGAATTATTCCTATTTTGGACACCCATGGTAGGACCTCCAGTCAAAATTTACACAAACCTTCTCACATTACAGGCAATTTGGGAATGCAAATTAGCCTAATCTGCATGTCTATGGATTGTGGAAGGAAACCGGAGTACCCAGAGGAAAACCCATCATGCACAGGGAGAACATGCAAACTCCAGACCTGACATGGGAATCGAACCCAAGACCGGGAGGTGCAAGGCCACCACTAAGCCACCGTGTCGCAGAATCAGTTTCTTAGTTATGTAAAATTATACTTTAGATAATAAAAGGTGAAATACATTTAGTTTCTATTTTTTAGTTAGTGTTTCATAACAATGACTAATCACTAATCCTTGTGTACAAGAGGAAGAAAAAAAAATCAGCATAGCAGTTTATACAGGGCTTATTAACAGTTTGTTTCCACATAATATTGAGTCTATTACATAGTCAAAGGCTGGCAGTCTACTTCTTATCCATTTATTCACAGCACTGACCTTCACAGCGTGGTACAGCATTATCCCACACTACGTTGCCATCTTTGAGGATGCAGGAGATGGTCTGAGATCCATGAGTCTTCACAAAACCCTCCTGACACAGGAAAGAGATAGAACTACCCAGCTGCAAATTCTCACCGAAACGCTTCCCATTGACCGGCACTCCAGGATCGGGGCACTCATTGTGGCGAAAAGCTGAGGAAGGGACAGAAAGTCAAAAGAAAAAAAAAAGAAAAAAATCAGACGAATAGAAAAATATGTGTGGGTGGCAGAAACTTTATAAACACAAGCTATAAATATAAGTAGCGCTGTGGACTATGGGCAGCTCATGCAGATTTGGCAGAATGACCAACCACCTGTCTTTGCAGAATGCAATTTTGCTTGACAAACTGATGCATGAGTAAATAGTAGCATCAGCCCCGTCAGCTGAAAACATCATTTCGACACGGATTGTATTCGGAATTCATACATAAGGGTGACAGAATCGTCTTGTGGACATTTGTATATAGTACAAAAAGGCCTGTGATTTCACACTCACAGCACAAAGATGTCTGGAAGTCTTATTCTACTCAGTATTCGATTTAATCTGAAAGAAATGTAAGCATCTGTATGATTAATTAGTCATTTCCTTGTTAGCAGGGCTAGAGAAAATCTTTTTTTTCTGGATGCCTGGGAAACCTATGACATACTATATGATCAGATTTGATTTTCTTTTATACTGTACTGTATATCGTTCTGAACTGACATCTCTTATGCATGTACCGTACCCCAACCAGAAGCAGATTTGGTTATAAAGATACGGTATGCAGAGCTTCTCAAAGTCGATTAAACTTCTTTAAGTGAGTTTAAATCATTGCAGTATTGTCAGATTTTAAAGAGCTCAAATGGGAAAGGAAATCTTTCTTTGATTATTAGCATCACTGAGGTAAAGGTCACACTCATCGTTTTGACTGATAATTTTTTAATTCATTTATTAATTAACCTAACCTTCACTCAGGAGATAAAACTGTTCTTTTTTTTTTTTTTTTTTAATCTGTAACGTGAAGGTACGTCCTCGACTCTCTTTTTTTTTTTTTCACACTCTCGACTCTCTTGTTTTGACAGCTGGTGTGTCATCATAAACCGAATTGATTAGGCGTTTGTCCATTTCACGATGATATTGATCAAAACATAAAAGAAAAGAAAATCCCAAAATCACACATGGGTAGCATGGATATCTGTATGAAGTGTTTAATTATTGATTTTGCATGAATTCTGTGTTTTTATGCTTAATTGTTTTGATGAAAGGGTTATTGACTTTATTGCCCTATTTTGTTAATTAAGAAATAATGTATTAATTACTTAGTGATTAAGAACGTTTGGGCTATTGGCTATTGACATTTTGGTCCACAATTGCCAGATTAATTAGTTTTGCAGGTTCAGGCCTACTCAACTTTGGCCTATAACTAAAATTGAGAAAGCATATTAAGATTAGATAATTATAATAAAAGCATAATTTGTTGCCCCCCCCCCCACCCCCCAGTGGGCTAATTTAAACTGTGTCAAATTCTAAGTTTAGCTTCTAAATTTAAATATGCATGTCTTTAACACCAACTTTTAATGTTGATTACCAGCATATCAGTTTTATTTAAAACTACTGTAAGCTCCACACATTTTAAAGTCAAGCAAGCATTAAGCAAGCGAGTTAAGCCTGTACTACAGTGCAAAAATCTTCAGCCACCCCACATTTCTTTGTATTGTGCTTCCAAAGAGCCAGACCTTCTTGTGTTTTTAATGTTAGTCTTAAGGGATAGTTCTCCAGGCTTCCTGAAGGATTTTTTTGACTCCCGTTTCCAGTCCAGTCTTTGTACCGGAGCAGTTTCAGATGCATTTTTTAAAATATTTTTTTTATTCTCAAGCCACACAGTAACCTTTGAATCATTAAAGCAATAAAACCATCTATCTTAAAGCATTAACTAGAGAGAAACAGGTGCTGATCAGGCCGATGATTGGTATAGTGGTGAATGCTGAGTGTTTGGAACATACTGCGAGAGAGTGGAAATGAGATTGCTGCTGAGGCTGGTACATAAACAACCAATGTTTAAATCCTATCTTTTTTTATTTATTTATTTATTTTTTTTTAAAGCTTGTTGAAGTATTGGTTGAGAATTGTTTAATTTATTCTACATCATTTATTTTATTTAAATATAAAAAAACAATAGGGTGGCTCAAAACTCTTGCACAATACTGGATTGTTGTGTTATTACAATTTTTTATTCATGAAATGAAAAAAAAAATGATTTAGTTATTTTTAATGTTGTGAAGCTGTCCGGTAAACAAGTTAGTTCCTATTGTTACTGATGGTGATCTCATACTTGTTCACTTCAAGAAACAAGCAAAAAACAAAAAATCAATCAATCAATCAGTCTAAATAAATAAATAAATAAATAAATAATAATAAACACAGACTTTATGCACCATCAGTGTACCATCCTTAATCAAGTTCTGAACCAATTTCGCTCTTATGTCCTATACACATTTTATGTAGTTCATGCAGGAAATGCATCAAAATGTGACTTTGTATAGCTTCCTAATGAATTATGCACAGAACCTTCCTACATGATGAGGGTTTTTGCTTGCCATCATTGCTTTTGAGATGAATTCATTCCGCATATAACGCATTGATTTATTTTACTTTGGAAATACTCTCTGCGTGGCCTCTTTTGTTCTCTCTCTGTCTCTCTCTTAATTATCGTCGTCCGTCTGTCTGTCTGTCTCTCTCTTCACCTCACAACTAAAATCGAGTGGATCCTCAAACTGATTTTTACAGCATCCGAACCGGCTGTGCATCTCATCCATCAACATCACTAACATTTATTAAAAATTGCCATCCTCTTAATTAGCATGAGTAAATATAGCCTGCCATGGGAGACTCCCATTTAAAAAAAAAAAAAAAGGTCCAAAAAAGGGGAGTCATGGCAAGCGGATCACCTTCCTGACATCTTTAATGAATTAATTTGACTTAATTTTATTATACGCAGAATCTACTTGGAACCACACGGAGTTTATTAGACACACATATCTGCTACTTAATAATCTGGAAAATCAGTGTATATAATTATTAATCAAACCAATAAACCTACATCTAAAGCACCCACAACACCTGCTACTATGAATTTAATGAGGGCGGTGATGGTGAGGAAATATCCGGAGAAATAATACGAAGTGCAGATACGAGGTAGAATGGAAAGTAGTAAAAGTGCAACAATGCTTCTTTGGGAAGTCAGACAAATTCAGGGCAAGGCAGTCTCTTGATCTGAAAATAACAACACCAACGGGGGGGGGGAAATGCTCAAATGTTCAAAGGTTTCTCCGTTACTGCAGTAGAAATGCAAATTCCCACTGTCTGAATTGCATTGAGGGCAGGATTTAGGAAATGCTGTTCATTTGTTCATTGTGCAGAAAAGCTGAAAACAAAAGCACACGGAGAAAAAAAACATTCTCAAACAAAAGAATAGAGTGACAGAGTGACAGAATGAGTCACCAGTTTCCAGCATAGACAACACTCACATGGCCAATCACAATAAATGCAGAATTCCAATTCATCGCTGCCATCATTATGCCAATTATCCACAAACAGTCATTTTTACCTAATATAATGCGCGAAAAATGCTTCCTAGTACACGGAAAACTGTGGTTTCTCCAAATAAACAACAGGTGATTTCACAATCGACTTGATGTTTATAACCCGCATACAGTATTTCCAACAAACCACTAAATCAATGCGTTTTAAATATGAACTTTAATAGCGCACAGGGCACTTTTTCTGCTTGAACACAATGAAATCTAACAATTAAAATACAAATATCAATCATTTATAATTATTCATATTTCATTCCATAATTTATTATACTTCAATAATTTGAATATATAGCAGTTTCATGATAAATTTTTGCAAGCATAAAAAAAAACATATGAACCAGTGAGAAGCGGGCGCAGGTGATGTCAGATGATCAGGCCGGTGATTAGTACTGTATACCGGTGATGCTGAATGCCGAGGGGTTAGAACAGGCGAGAGGGGAAACGAGGTCGTTGCTGAGGTTTTTACATAAACAACTAATATTTGAAACAGTTTCTATTTAAAATATTTCGCTTGCAGTCTGTCACAGTAAAACATTTGTTCCCATTTAAATAATTTATGATATATTATTGAATTTCATTCACTATGAAGAAATTACGGGTGGATCAAGACTTTGACACAGGACTGTATGTTCTCGTCATACAGTATTAGCATGATTCGTTTTTATGTTTGTTTGTTTGTTTAATTTCTGATTGCATGCTGTAATCTCAAAACTGTTACTCAACAAAGAGCAAAATGTTGGCACTGTTAGAAAAGAAGCCTTGTATAACATTTACTTTGTCGCCTGATGGGTTATCGCATTATCTTTTTAAATCGTTTTTCTTAGATTTCATATTTAGAATTTTTTTTTTTTTTTTTTTTTCACACAGGATAAATCATACACATGCTGTGAAAAGACTTTCAGAAAAATACCAAAAGAAACAGCAGGGCAAGGGAGGACTTACTCGTAAAAGTGATGTTGAAGCCACGATCAGTATATGTGTGATCAGTGAGAAACTCCAGCCGTGCTACATGTCCACTCGTAGTGATTGGTGATGGCAAAACATCTCCAGAAAAACTGCCCAAAATGGGTGACTCAGCCTTTCCCCCATCTTTGATGGACAGGAAGTCAAACTGCTTTTCCATGCTCAGATCGTTGAAGGCCAGGTTGATCCTGCTCTCTGGCTTAGCAATGATTAGCCACACACAGTGCATGTTGTTCCCGTACTCCTGGGGGTAGTTGGGCGAGAGCAGAACTCCAGATGGTGTAGTAAAGTTAAAGAAGCAGGAGACTGAGAAAAGAGAAACGTTTTCCACCCTTAGTTTCTAAGCCTTTTTTTCTTCTTCTTTTTTTACTGCAGTAACATTCAACATTTTGAAATGCTTATTATGCTACAGGGTTTTAAGGTTTCTGATAAATGTTGACAGTCACAGCACAAAAGCACCTTTTTAACAAGAACATGTGAATGATTTAACTAAGCAATGCTAACAAACATGTTACCAAGTTAGTTATTGCTATTAATTACTAGCATTAACCATTAGCTAACTTAACTCTTTGGCAATTAGTTACAGGTATTTGGTGTTGTTAGCTAATTATAACTGCTAGCTAACTCAACTGATGTAAGCTTATTATGGTGGCATATGGTGGTAGCTAAATTTGCTCATGGTAGATATCTACAGTAGATAAAAAGGTTTTACTGTTAAACAATTTTGATATTGCATAGCTAGCTACTATTACTAGCTGAAAATGGTTTGTTACTAGGTCCCATTTATTCTTTTATTTTTTTTTATTTTTTCACACGCACATTCACACACTGCATGTGATTTGGGACCGCCACTTAGCTTAATCTGCATGTCTTTGGACAGTAAGAGCCCAGGAGGTGCAAGGCGACAATGCTAACCACTAAGCCACTGTGCCACCTAGTTAACATTCAGCTAGCTAAAATGTTGGTAAGATATATCAACATTTTTTTAAATTAAATATTTACTGTTATTCGATTTATTAATTCATTACCAAATTGGTTAACCTACATAGATAACTAAATAATAAATGATATCTGAAACTGTGTCACGATTGGATTATTTAACACTTAAATAAGACCAGTTCAACCAATTCATGTTTTTTTCCAGAGGCAGTTTCTAGGTCTATCACCTCCTTCATTACTCTCAGTTACGGATGAAATTATTCTATTTTTTTTTATTTTTTTTATAAATGTGGATGTGTGTATGCAGGTCTCATAAGCACTGTGTATTAAATTGTACTGTAATAATCTTTTAATGAATTCAGGGTTTTTTTTTTCCCCCCTGCTTTTACGCTCAACATTCCACCTGTCCTAGAACATCAGAGCTCATTTGCATGACCTAATTGCTAAGGCTGCAATTTCTAACGTTATTCATTTAACACTAAGGACCAAATACGGTGCAGTGGATGAATATTTCAATTAAATGTGAAAGTGTGACATGGATTAAATGTGACGTTGTTCAAGTGACTGACTAAGGGTGAACCTTCAGATGTTAAGTGTATTGACATTTGCATAGGAGCTCATGACACTCAGTGGGCACACTGAACAGATGTAAAGAATTTGTGATGAACTGGTAATTGAATTTTTGTAAAGGCATTAGACTGCTTTTACACTCAAGACAAAGCCAAACCGGACGCCGGACGTCTGGGAGCCAATCAGCACTTGTTTGTGAAGCTAGTTGACATATTTTTTTTTATTTTTTTTTTTTGCACTTTGCACTTTTAATTCGCTTACATGTCTTTTCTAAATGTTTTAATTGTGTTATATGCAAGAATATGATTATAGTGTTGGAGATTGGTAATACTGGTAATATTTTTTTGGGTGGCTGGACGCATTACCTGGACTTACATTTTTTTCTACTGTTTCGCAATAAAAAAATTTTCGTCTAAACATTTACAGGTGGTCTACAGAGGATGGAAGGATTATATATGCAAGGACACCTTATAACAGGTACACAAGGGTACGTTTTGCTGTATTGATTTTGAAAGCAAAAGATGAATACAAAATGTATTTGGCAGACGACACTTATCAAGAGGGATTGACATTTTTTATCTCATTATACATCTGAGCAGTTGAGGGTTAAGAGTGTTGCTCAAGACTCTAACAGGGACAGCTAACAGGGACAACTTGGTGGTCGTGGGACAGGATTTGAAGCTGGGATTTTACAAACTGTAGTACAATGCCTTAACCACTAAGCTACACCTGACGTGGTATACCAAGGTCCCATTGTATATATGAAGAAGGTATCAGTTTCCCTAAATTAAGCTTAATTATGGCAAGGGGAAGGCTTTGTGCAGTGGACGGAAATATCTCCAATTTGACAAAATCCATGTCTTGAAAATGCTTTTTTTTTCCCACTCTCAAACAAAACCACCATCTGTCACTGTGTTTGTTTTTCTCGCTTGCCCCCCAGGCTATGACCTTATTGGTTGGGTGATAACAAGTCATACTGTTTTCTTTTAAAAGATGAAAAAAAAAAAGGCATTCCATCATGAACACTGGACATGACAGTTTCCTACAGGTTTACATGTCAAATAAATCTTTGCATGAAAGAGAAATAGGAGCACTTACACACACAGCTGGGTTTCTTGGCTGACCACTGGTTGTTCTTTTGACAGGTGATGTTCTTTTTCCCCACCAGCTCAAAGGCAGGTAGGCATTCAAAATACAGTCTGTCCCCGTGTCTGAAGCCTGTGCCTTCTCGCTTGCCGTAAGCTGGAAATCCAGGGTCTCCACATCCTCCTTGGTCGATTTCTAAAAGACAAGAAAATTGTGTTTATGAAATACAGAAACTTCCATTATAAAGCTGCAAATACAAAAAGCTGTAAATAATCAAGCAATTGAGGGGACAAAATATATATATATATATATATATATATATATATATATATATATATATATATATATATATATCACAGCACCTGAACTTCCATAAAGGTCAGGAGACTGAACTGCACTTTGATAGAGACTACCCTTATAGTGTGATCCATTCTCACCAACGAGGAAGTCAAGTGGAAATGATAACTTCTATAATGTCAGAGCGATGAGCCGGGATGTGACAGATAGAGCGTGAGTAAAGAAAATAGGTGAGGAGAGGGAAATTATAGGCAGTTATGTCAAAAGCTGTTTTGTGTACTTTGGTTTTGCCTCCATACAATTGCACATGAGAGTTGTTTTTTTTTAATTTTTTTATTATTATTATTTTTTTATGCAAGCAATGTGTTTAACAGCTCAAATAGCTCATTTATAGCTGACATAGATGGATGCAAGGATTGTGAATTCTTGCTCAAGATATACAGGGGCTCATTAAGAATTTAACCTGAACTTGCTCTTGATGCCTTATAACTAGAAAGACTGGTCTGTTTGAACAGAGCAGCAGGTAATTATGTCCTGACCGCATCGTCATAAAGAATGTCTTGGCATGCACCTAATTTCGAAAAGTAGAGAAAGTGGACAAGATCTATTTTAAGCCATTCTGCCAACATGCACAGTGAGCTGAATCTACATTCATGCAAATGTCATTTGTGGAGTCATATTGAAAGTCAGCTGTCTCTCTCTCTCTCTCTCTCTCCTCACATGCCTGCAGACTGGCCTTGTATTGTTGTCTCTGACTGGCCCACACTCTTAACGAATTCCTCTCTCTCTCTCTCTCTCTCTCTCTCTCTCTCTCTTCTCCTCATCCCTCTACCTGTCTTGGCATGCCAGATCTCATTTGTGAGCAATAGACAAAAGCAAAACGGAGAGAAGGCACTGAGAAATTAAAGACAGGAGAGCAATGTGAGAATTTTGTCTCTAAGGAGAAAAGAAATCTGAATAACCCGATCCTGAAAAATGTGTGCCAGGGGCTTCAGCAGGAATATTACCAAAGATAGTGAATATGGATGTTCTTCTCTTTCAAAACCCCCTACCCACCTCGCCATCCCTTTTTCCACGGAGATTACTATGAGTTCACCAGAATCTAGCTATTCACTCTTTTCAGTCCTGCGTATAAGCTCACAAGCAAAGTGCTGGGAACAGTAATACAGTATGTGAAGAAGTAAGAAAAAGAGATGTTAGAATTAGAAAAGATATTTAGACTAAGCACTTGTTTTAAACACCACGGTCAGTGCCTTGTCTGCTTTGTGTCATAGTAGCTGAAATCCTTACTCAATTATAATATGCTTAAGAAAACCATGACTCAAGTAAAAGTGAAGACTCTGAAATGACTCCATAAGTAAGAAACTGAATACGAACAGATTTTTCTATGAATCATTCACGGGAGTATGCACACAAGAAACTGGTAGGAAACTTTGCATGTAAGGGGGTAAGGTAAGGTCCATCAGCGCGCCACTGGGTAGGGGAGACTGGGCCTTCTTGTCACATGGTAGTCGTCACATTGTTAAGATTTTCAGGACAACAGGGTGGAACTACAGTACAGTACTGCTGTAGTTTTGTACCTCTACATGGTCTGATGTCTGGGAAAAGCAAAGCACACTGTTAACTGAAGTGAGCACCCATTTTTCCATTGTTAACATTAAAAAAAGGGAAAACTACCATTTTTTTGTAATAAACATCTTGTTTAAAAATGTAACAACTGTACATCTGGACTTGTTAGAGGAAGGAATAAAATGCCCACCAATCAACTCTAGAGGACATGGCTATTCCCAAAAGTTTGTCCAAGAAATCTAGCCCTATCAAAGAATACCAACAGTATTGGAAATGTCAATCAAAGTAAACAGAGCTTAATATTTGTTTGCATATTTCTTATTTGCAAAACCTACAATATATCAAGATGGTGACTCACTGACGTCACCAAACCTTCTCTTTTAGGCCTGTCCCATAGCTTTGGGGACTCTTTCCCTTTAGTCTCTTCTTTGGGAGGTGAAATGCATGCTTAATTGATTTATAGCCTGGTGATTGACTTGGCCAGTCTAAAACCTTCCAATCCTTTCCCCTGATGAAATCCTTTGTTGTGTTGGCAGAGTGTTTTGGGTCACTGTCTTGCTGCATGATGACGTTCTTCGCAATTAGATTGGATGCATTTCTCTATGAATCAGCAAACAGAATATTTATGTACAGTAGTCTACTGAATTTGTTCTGATTGCACATATCGTTAAGGATTAGCGATCCCACTGATCTTCTAGCAATCGTTTTTAATAACAAATACCGTCTTCACAGGTAAAACCAAGCACTTACACCAAGAGTCCAAATGCAGAGCTATTAATTATTTAACGACCAAAAGCTTCTGGGATATTAAAGGGTTAAAACAATTCATACAACTACAACATATTTACTGTAAATATGCACCACATGAAAATGTAGTCCGTACACTAGGGAGGAAAACAAAACTTTTTGCTAAGGTGAAATATAATTAATTAACTGTCAATGTTTACTTTATAGTATTAAGATTCAGGGAGAACTAAAATTTCTTAAGTAAAAAATATTAATATATGCACCATTTTTTCATGCGATAAATGAACTGTGTGCAAAGAGTAAGCTTTAATCTAATAACGTAGCTCATGCTGCCAGTGTGGGGAAGTTCCCTGAGATTTCAGCTTTGAATATATGAAACAGAGCTGCTGGATTATCTCATGTAAATGATTGGCTTTTTTTTTTTTTATCTTGATTTGTGATAATATATGGGACCGTATGCATTTTCATCATTTGATTTTTGTTTGCTTGATGCATTATAACATTATGGTACTGTATATGATGAATATAGCAATTTTTAAAAAAAAATGTTAGAAATGTAAAAAATATTAGTTTTCATTATATAAACTCAGTAATAATAGCCAGCGTACATGACAAAAATGCATTCTTACATGCAACTAAGCGGGAAATGTCAACTACTTATTTAACTTTGATAAAGCGAAAGGTATAAAAGTTGCCAAACAGGGAAGCTTAGTCAAAAGTAGGGGAGAGAAAACTCAAGTTTCTAGGGGAAAAAGAAATAAATATAAGTACCTGAGTAACTGATTATAGTTCAGTTCTGATATGTATTGAATATTGTGCAGCAGGTAGGCTAATTTAATAAATGGACAGCCCGGTACACCAGATGACAAAGCTAATGTCAGCCGTCATGCTGTCATGAGAGGAAGGAACCAAAGAGTCAAACAAGGCCTTTAATGGCATTATGAAAAAAAAAAAAAGTTTTACTTTTAGATGGATCTATTTTTTATTAGAGCAGGATCACCTAAAACTATAATCATTGTGTTTTCCTATCTGCATACTGTACATGGGCAAAGCCTGTCATGTTTCTACAGACCTGTGTAATATGTTTTCTTTCTATAAATATTGAAATCCTTGCTAACATTAACACGACACCTTGAGCTCAACCATTTGCATGATAAAGCTTTCTATATTAAAATAGCTTTGTATATTTGTAAGGCTTTCTATGTTGAAAAAAAAAAAATAGATAGCTTTGTATGTGTTTACTCAATCGAACATTTAATTAAGTGGAAGGCATCTCATGCGCATACAGTCTTGTCAGTTCAGCTGCTGTTCAACTTCATCTTTAATTTAAAAAAAAGAAAAGAAAAACAAACTTATAAATATACACCAAGTGGTAAATATAAAAATAATAAAATTTAAATGTAGATCCCTCATGTCTACTGAAACAATAATGACCTGATGAGGCATGGGCATCACACTGGCTTGCCTTCTTTCCATAGTATATCCTGATATCATCTCTTCCCGCAGTAAGCGGCACACAACCTCAGCCATTCACATTTTATAAAAGAAAACGTGAATCATCAGACCAAGCCACCTTCTTCTCTGACTCCACGTTCCAGTTCTGTGCCCACTCAGAGTGTATTCACCCTGCAGCTACCCAGCACCATACACAACACACTGTGATGCCCTGGGTGTTCTGACACCTTTCTATCAACGCCAGCTCTCACTTTTTTTTCAGCAAATTGTCCTGCGGTAGCTCTGACCTTATAGTCTATCCTTCACTCCAGACACACATCGACGAGCCTTGGGCAACTGACCCTATTGCAGATTCACCTATTATCCTTCATTGGACCACTTTTGGTAACTACTAACCACTGCTTATTGAAAACACCCCAAAGCCAGACGTATTGGCCATATTCTGACTCCAGTTGTCTAGCCATCACAATTCGGCCCTTGTCAGAGTCACACTTTTCTATTTTTCCTGCTTCCAGCACATCAACTTTGAGAACTAATAGATACTCTTGTAATAAGATATTCAAATGTTTTTTCTTTTTTTTTTTTTTTTTTATCCATCTATACTTTTAATGTTATGACTGATCAGTATATGTTTCCATCTTCAGGAAGCAAAAAAAGTACAACAGAGAGGTGAGACATCGATGACATGAGCCAGTGGAGTGTAAAATAAGGACTATGCTAGAGAAGGGGTTGTTCCAACACTGCAATGTTAGACTAAGTGGACATTCTGTACATACATTTTCATTATATAATGTTATTTTTATTCTATTTTTATTGCATAGTAAAATATAAAATTATGGTTAGATTGTGTTTTAAAATTGCAAATTTTGTCTGTATTGTACATTTACATGGTGAACTACAGTAAGTCTTAGGATGAGCCCATACGGAGGACACTTCAGGTTCAGGGAGGACGGGCTGACGAGTTTCAACACTGGCGTCATCAAGGGGAAACAGTATGTCTTGTGGTTTTAAATGGGCATGCAACAACTGCAACTTCGAGACATCAAAACGTTTACAGCGCTTAAAGCATTATGGATTGTAAAATCGACCGAACAGACGAGGCCGGTCATTGCACTCTTTAAACTCAGATTGTCCTTGATCTTTCAGAAGTTTGTCAGTCGGGCCACATTGTTCCATGTCATTTCTATAGTTTTCACACAGAGGGGCAATACTTTTTATACAACCTGCGGTTTACCTGGAAAAGCACAATTCACGGCGTCTTTGGATTTAAAGATTATTTTTGTGATTTACTGATGTCTTATCTTGACTAAATGCAGAAGGCCCTAGTTCGATTTCCACCCAGTGCCTAAACCCCAGATAAATCCCAAGCCCGGATAAAATGGAAGGGCATCCGGCTTAAAACCTGTGCCAAGCTGTTGGAGCAGCCGAACCACTAACAACAATATTGGCTAAATAAACCATAGTACATGATATTTTTTTTTGTATTAATTGTAATATATTAATTAAGCAGACAAAACAGCAACACTGAGTAGCAACATTTACATATTTATACTGATTAATACTGTATAACCATATACACACTAGTTTTCATGAATAAATTAAATAAAGATTGACTTTATACCCTGATAACCATTACATTCCTGTTTATAAAAATTGTTAAGTTTATTGGTGAATACATTTTACTTGGTCTTGACAACAATTTACTTAAAAAAGTAGTCGTGCAAATTATGAGGGTATAATAAAAAATGTAAAAAATGTATATACAGTATAAAACAGAAATCCGCAGTGGCTGGTTGGCGTTGATTGTGTGTTTGCGGTTGTTTGCACAGGTAGTACAGATATGCGTGCTTCACGCTGAATGTAACAGTAGGCAGCATCATCATCAACGTTTAGGTCATTAGCATGTCACAGGCGTTGTAACAGTAGTGAAAATAGAGCCGAGCTACTGAAACCCTGGATCAGATGCGTCTACAGCGACGGCGCATAAGGCAGGCGGACGTAAGGCCTGCTGCTAAAATATTGGAGTATTGGAGTTAACTGACGCACTTCATTCTTTACTCTAGTTAAAAAAAGTTTTTAAAAAAATTAAATATAGTTGCAAGCAACGATGACGGGCCCAAGCACCCTGTGCCATCGCCACCCCGGTTGCACCGCACAACCTGCGCATATCACACACTATAGAGGTCTAATGTCAGTTTGGGCCCTAAATATTTGTTGAGTACATTAGTGTGTGTGTGTGTGCGTGCGTGCGTGCGTGCGTGCGTGCGTGCGTGTGTGTGTGAGATGTGTTTGTGTGTGAGAGTGTTAACATTTGTGATGTGTATGTGCGCTCAATAGGCTGTAGATGCTGGAAGAAAAGCATCACACTATGATGTTCCTGAATGTGATGTCACTGAACGTGATGTCACTGAAGGTGTCACTGAATATAATGCCACGCAAAAAGTTATTAATAATTCTTCGGAGTACATTTAAGGCATTATCACAGCTGACCCCGTTTGAGATGTCAAAAATCCCTCCACAATTTTGCGTCCTCAATGTCTTTAGATCACATCTCAATGTCTTTAGATCACATCGGGCCGGTTTGGTGGTGATCGTATAAATTCCCTAGGAGGAGTACATCAAAATTCATCGTGTGCGTTTTTGCGAACGACCCAAAATAACCGTCCTCCTGTCGAGTTGAACCCAGGACGTGCAGTGCGAAAGTTGTTCGGCTCCATGAGCCCGAGTTTCGTCTGCCTACGTGAAAGTGTGTAAGAGCTATGCAGCTAAATCTCGTGTAGGGGCCCCTGGAGGCCCCGGGCCACGAGACTCTCAGGCCTCCTGATGGCAACAAGAGGGTCCTGTGCACCCTGTAGTGCTTGGGCCCTAATTAAGTGTACCACATCTGAGGTGCTGTACTGTATATGTGATGTTGTATCAGTACCTTCTGTGACATGAGTGTATGAGCCTCAGTAATGGAGACCCATATACAGGTACTGTACATAGTCACAGCAACCAAGCAAGAAAGAAGGCCCCTGATAGTTCTATATAAATCAATCTCATCTCATCTCATTTCTTCTCTCTCTCTCTCTCTCTCTCTCTCTCTCTCATCATATCCACATCCTGATGTCCTCTGTCTGGTACAAAATGCTTCCGCTCTCACTAGGAGCGGACATGTGCACTTTCATAAGGCCTGGTATTTTTTTTATTTACCCATTTCAATTTTCCACTGATTTATTTTCCTGTCATTTTCCTCCTTTTTTCTTTTCTTTTTTCAAGTCCAGATGGAAGTCACGGACTTCCTAGTGAAGAATCACTAATAATGCGAGAAGGCGAGAGTCTGAATAAATTTACCCAGCCATGCGTTTCATTTCATAAATGAAACTGCAGTCAGCATGCTTTACAAGGATCGAGTTCATACTTTACATGCATGCTCATAGGTGTTTATGGCATATAATATGCATGTCATATGCAATCACCTGATAATAATATGATGTAAATATTGTGACAACATTCAAATACATAAGATGTGAAGGTTCGGGATTAATAAATCATTTGGGATATCGATTTATAATCCATTTCTTATACACTGATAAACCTTAAGCATACTGAATTTGCACACGACCTTGTCGTGCATGCCAAATTAGAGCTTGTGCTTCCTTTGGGGCTCTGCAGTTCGAATATCTAGGGAAGATGGATAAGAAGCTGAACATCTCAACAGTCTGAAGTGGTAGCAACAAAGATGCCTGTGGCATGCATCTCTTTGCACTTGCTTTAATAGGAGATCGGATCATAAATGCGTCAGAGGCAGTAATGAGACATTTGCTGTCTCTTTAATGCCCTGTAGTAATTCTTAGAAATCCTTTGCTCTTAATAATAAATAAATAAATAAATAAATAAATAAACATTATAATTTGGCATATACTGTATTACTCAACATGAATATTTATTGAGTTAAGACAGAGACAGTGATAGAGAGAGAGAGCGCACCTGCATTTTAAATAATGCATGTATGATAAATATCATGTTAAAATTATGAAAATATGAATTTTAGCAATTGGGGGGCATTTCTGAAGAAAGAAGATAGAACTATTAAAAGAGATTCTTCAACGTCTATCACATTAAGTATGTCTCATTATGTTAATTATGTTGTGGTGTATACTCTACTCTGCTCTACTTTCCTTTTATTTTGCAGATTAACCAAAAAAAAAAAAAAAGGCTCAGGGCACATCTTAAAGTGAGGACTAAAGTAAAGTGTGCCAAGTCGCAGTGGTACCTAGATACAATAAGAAAAAATGCCTAGGGTTTTCATAGACTTGCAATGAACAAATACAAAACATTATTACCATGCTATTATGTTTTTTAAAGACATAAGGAACTTTCCAAAGAGCCTGATATCCAGACATGGCCCCTTCATGTGTGAAGGTAGAACCATTATGCAGAGGAAGTATACAAAGAAATGAGTGAGTGGGATTAAAAATATCATGCTGTGCCGTCATAGTAGACAAATACACAGATTTTGGCAAGCAGCATCATTACAGAGGAAGTGTGAGCTAGGAGGAGACACTTCTAAAGATGCAGAGAGGTGGGAAAGCCCCTCAGAAGGAGATCGTGTGCATTATTAAAGAAGAGCTTCTCGTTTCCTCTTATCTAGAGATGAAGAAATATTTAATAAGAGGTAGGGCGAAGAAGAACAAAGGATTAGAAATACTAGTAGGAGTTGTTATGACAATTGCAGGGTGGCTTTTTAAGCAAGATGAAAGGTTGTATTTCCAGCAGTATTAAAGGAAAACACAATGTAGAAGGGGAATGATTGAACTGAAATGCTAGAGGGAAAATATCACCTTTTTAGGTCAACTATCCTGGTTGCTTCGCTGACTATTGTCCTTTTTACCCTGTCACTAACTGACAGTGGACAGGCTCCTCTAGAGAGTCGCAGTATGTCATATTTTAAGCACTACACACTACCAAGTTTTTATTTATTTATTTATTTATTTTTATTATTGTTCAGAGAGTCATGTCCTCTTACAAACTCGAAGGTGTGTTTGTGGAATTAGCCCCTTCCCTCACCTCGTAGTAAAACTACTCCTCCCTCCCTCCACCTCACTTTTTAAGTTTCACAACAAACACACACACAATGGGAAAAAAAGAAATCTCTCTGGATACTCTCTGCCCATACTAACGGAATCACTGCTGTAAAGTAAAATAAAAATAAAAATGAACCAGCACTTTGAAAAGAATCGCGACAGAGCAGAATTTTCATTGTAGAGAGTGTCTGTATGTGTGTGTGAAGCCTTGGAGGGGGGTGTAAAGGCGAGAGAGTGTGTGTGTCGGTGTGCGTGTGTCGGTGTCAAATTACGCACGCACACAGACATTGGAGACGCGCTGAAACAGAGAGGGAGACGTTGATTATATCACTAAGAGACGAGCACTAAGACCCAGCAGAGGAGACGATTACCCACAATTCCGCAGTGCAAGAGAGAGAAAAATCATTGGCTCAGTTGTCATCACGTGACGCTCAGTGTCAAAATAAGAGCGCATGCATGATACATGATACTCGGCACTCGTAAACCAAGACTTGCTCATTTTTCAAGTCAAAATTTATTAAAAATCTTTGCTCGTCTTGCGGAACACTCGTGAACCGCGTTACTCCCAATCCGAGGTTCTACTGTATATCATTTTCTAAAAATTCGTATACAGGTAGTCTCCAACTTATGAACATTCGATTTACGAATTTCCCTAGATACGAACAGACCACGGATCTATGAACAGTCGTAGATGAAAACAAATCACAGACAAGAAAATAGACACTGCAGTGCACCAGATACCAATATTTACAATTATATACAATATTCCCAGTGTGTAAGTAAATGTATAAAATGACTAATATTTTGTATATTGTAGCGGTGTGTGTCCTACACGGGAGAAATGAGTCGGCTTCACCGGTTTTAATTAATCAGTCTGGAAGCACGTTGACAAAAAATGGCTGTCCTGTAAAGCTGTCCTGATGGTTAATCATCCTAATTTCCTGGAAAATCCTCAACAAAACAGAATTCACAGTCCAATACAGTGGAAAATAGCTCTGAGATAATGGCGTCCAGCATTCCCCTCGCGATTTAAAGGTGCAGAGATAACACTATTACATTGAATTCAATTCAACTGTATTTTTATAGCGCCTTTAACAACTGTCATTGTTACAAAGCAGCTGTACACATGTGTGAGATTTATTTCCTTAGGCACGGTTATAGTTTTTGGCCACATACTGGCAGTGTGGGTAAAGGGGACAAATTTAGTCAAGTGGATCGGTAATGCTTTACATTGTATATTCATGTCAAAGGTGTACAAGACTCACTTTGTTGTACTTAAGAACAAATCGGACTTACGAACGTGCTCCTGGAACTGAGGGACTATCTGTACTCTATACAACTGTGGTGAGCCGAATAAAGCCCTATGACACTAAATATAAAAGATAGCAAACAGAGCACCAGACATGAAGCACTACTGGTTTTAATTGAAAAGTTGGACAACTGGCATTTCATCAGATAATGACTGATGTTTTTTTATTCTCCCAAAGCCAAACTGCAGCCGTATTATGTCTACATTTCTCATACAGTGAATTCACCATGTCACGCCAATAAACCACAAACGGGACCACAGTATTATGCCTTTTTTGAACAATGTATTTGGATAAACGTACCCTCATAAGAAACTTTAAATCCCAAGGACCCACTGGTGTCATCTGTCTTGAAATTAAGCCACATCTGATGACTGGTGCTCACCACCAGATCTGGAGTGTTCGTTCCTGACAGCCTGGAAACAGAAAAATTCTATTCAGAAATATTTCGATTCAGAAAACATTTTGGTTCAAGTGCATATTCTGATTGCTCTGCCAAAAGCCCTGGCTGATTATGGAGTTTCTCTGGGTCTGGGATTATGGTACTCACTAATTGAGCACATTAGGCCATTTGAGGTTTTGAGCACCCACAAAGAGCTAAAGAGTGAGAGAAAGAGAGAGCGAACCCTGGGATGCCATAATGCTCAGCTACTGCACGAGCACTCTCAAGGCTCTGCCAGAGAGAGCACATAAAACAGCATCAATAAAACTTTATGTACACTATAAATTTCAGCACAATTAATAACAACACTCTGAGAAACATTCCAGAGCATCTGGTAAGGCAAACTGCATTAGGGGCATCAATATGCAGCAAGCTTTTTTTTTTTTTTTTTTTTTTTTTTTTGTGAAGCATGATCTTCATGTAACATTGAGAGTCAACGTGATTGGCACTTGAGTGCGGGGTATTTCTCCCATCCACTGTTACGCACAGGGCTGATGAAACAAGGAGAAACAGCCCGAGCAGAGGAGGAAGAGGAAGAATAAAGAATTTGAGGGTTAAAAGAAGAGAACATCCAGGAGAGAGAAAGAAAGAAAGAAAGAAAAAGAAAGCAATGGAGAGTATCAAGTACAAAAGTGCCAGAGACACAAGTACTCACACATGAAAGACGGTCCTTTGGTCCCCAATTATAGCTCCATCGCCTACAGTTAGAGTGTCGTAGCCACGCTCCAGGTCAAAGTCTTCAAAGGTCAACTTTATTACCTGCACACAAGCCCATCGGTTTCATTATTGCACATATCAGCAGCCAGTCCACAACACCTCCCTTATCAATTTGTTCATGCAACCTACCAAGCTCACCAGCAAGACCAGCAATTTCACATTAGCAAAATCCTGTGGGACCCGAGCTACTTCCTGTTTCCATATTATTGTAGTTTTGTGGTTTCTGGGACCGCTGAAGGTAAAGGTAATTAAATTTACAACGATTTTATCCAACCGTACCAATGGCAAAACAAAGTGGATGAGGTGAGTGATGGAGAAAACCTGAGCGAAGTCAACTTCATGCAATCAAAAGGTGAAACACAGTAGTACTTAACCTCAGAGAGATTGCTTAAATTTCACAATAGCAACGTGAGTAAAACATGGTGAATTTTATATGTTAATGAATAAAAATTAGTTTTAGCAATTCATCTATTGAAGAATGACAAGAGTATTTTCTAATAACCAACTGGTAGCTTCATTCAAATGGTGAAAAAGGTTAATTTTTTTTCCCCCACATTCATACATTCTACAACACAACATCTTTACTTTCTACTTCACTACATTTCGGCACTGCGTTGGGTTACATGACCAGAGTGGTGTGTACTATAGTAGTTGAAGCTGTTATATTGGCACCCTGCTGACGATTGTGCATAATTGCATGATTTGCTTTCCCTCTGTGAAATGCTGAATTTTGTAGCAAGTGTTTGAAATTGGATGTGGAGTTTGATACTTATCAAAATGATGTAAACTTAAAGGTGATTACTTTTGTACTTTTATTCAAGTTTAATTGTAAATGGTAGACTTCCACGTTAAAGTAGGCAGCTAGAGTTTCTCTACTTCGACTCCAGGGAATGATAGGTGTACTTTGCCCACCTCTGATCTTTTGGTTTCTGCAGGTTGGACTGTATTAACATCTGACAGCTAAAGTAATGTGTTACCAACATTTATTTGGACAAGTCTCAATATTTCACCTTTTTTGTCGTGGCCGATTCCCAGCCAGCAGCCAGCTCTTCACAATCATTCGACAGCTACCGACAAGGGACGGAAAAAAGCGAACACATGCTTCCTCTAAGAGAAGCTGTCCAGCCGACTGCTCATGCTGTGTCACGCGGCGGCGTGACTCAGAGGAAAGCGCTATCTATCCTTCTTTCCTGGACTCTCAGCCATGGATAACTAAATCATCAGGATTCAAACGGGCACTCTCCAGACAATACAGTGCAAACTTTTCTATTGCATCACTCAGGAGTCCAGGCTGTCAGATTTTGTATCGCATAGAAACGACAAGGAAGAAAGTGGGGAAAAGACCGGGTTGCTCGATCTAGCACCACCTTTAAACAAAACACTTGCCTTTAAGAGAGAGAGAGAGAGAGAGAGAGAGAGAGAGAGAGAGAATGAAAGGATGGAAAATGTGGCATAAAGAAGCAGACTGTTTTTTTCCCCTTTTCTTTGCTGTCAAATGTAAGACGATGTAGCATAAAAGCAACAGACAGTTAAAAATGAAACTGAAAAAAAAAAAATTGCTATTGATGATTTATTAATGAAAAGATGGCAAGCACTCAGATGTCACTGTTTTACGAGAAGTTTGCCACGCATGCATAAATCCTGCCCGACCGTCCAAGTAGTGATTAAGTCTGAGATCTGAATACTGATGTGCACAATTTCCGCGTTAACTCCTCACTACCTGTATTGAACTCAACTCTGAGCATGCTATGCCCAGGAAAAAACACCACAAAAATACAAGGGTAAAAAATTTGCTGTCTCGTCTCCTGCTTCAAATTGTCTGCCACATCTCCGCCAAATTCTTAATGTTTGGGGGCCAACTCGTAATGAAAAAGCTTATATAAATGCAAATTGCATTCAGTCCTATGGTAAACACAGTGGGTAATGAAAATTGCCAGGGGTGAGGAGGTAGCATTCTGGGTCAGATCTTAGATGAATGGAGTTTCTTCTTGCTTTTTTCCCCTTTTCCCCATCCTCTCAATTTTCCGTTTTAACCCGCCTTGGCTTTTCCTTGCCGTGCCATCCTGGGATAGGTAACGCCTGCACTTTCTTGCCTCATGGGAAACAGTGGGTGTGGTATTGACTGACAGTTTTATGGGTAAGCAGTAAACACAGTAGACCTGCTGTGGGGTTTCTGAGAGCTTGTAATCTGCTGAGCTCTAATCTTCTTTCATAGAGTGGAAAATGCTGGGAGCAAATATGAACTTATGGTATGCTGTGAAGGACGACACTGATCTGGTGCGTGGGAACTCGGAGCACAGGGGCAACTTGGCACTGCTGAGTAAATGAACATCAGGAGCAGCGTAGTCATGTTTCGAGATATATTTAGGTTTCATTTTATTTATATTTGGATATATTTAATTCATATTTGCATCGGAAATAGTTTGAATGAATTTATACAAATTCAATGATTTCGAGAGATGTCACCAAGCCATTACCTCATATACTGGTAGGCTTTTTATAGTACAGGAACAAGCAGTATTTAATAGATAAATGTATAATAAAAGCAAGTAATGACTAGGCAGTACTGTGAGTTACATAGACTAGTGGTGAAACAAAACATGTAATTAGAAGAAGATACCTTGTGACTCTTAAACTTTCTAGAACATTCATCTAGAACAGAATGTCTAGACTCACATATTGACTCTGTTAGAGGGAATCATTTCCAAGTATGTCCTGCCACTCCAAAATCTATTCATCCTGCGCTCTCTGATTTTTTTGCTTATGAATTCAACCATTTCTCTATATGCTCAACAGACGCTCAATATAGACTTGTAGGAGTTTGATCTATTCATTTGTTTTCGCGTTTCAGCCTCTAATCATGTGCCAAAATGTGCTCCAAATATAATTATCAAGAACTCTTCAGTGTCGTCTATGTAATAATGTTTCGGAGAAATAGCTTTACAGTGGTAGGGGTAGCTGAAGCTCAGTGGTTAACGCATTGGACTACAGTCCAGAAGGTCTCTGGTTCAAGACTCACCATCACCAGGTTGGCTCTGTTGGGCCTTTGAGCTGCTCAGATGTACAATGAAATAAAAATGTAAATTGCTCTGGATAAGTGTGTCTGGCAAATGGTTTTAATGTACTGTAGTTTTGGGCATATTGACTATGTACAACCTTTTCGGTAACCAAACCTAAAAAAAAAAAAAAAAAAAAAAAAAAAAAAAAAAAAAGAAAAAGATACCTTGTTACTCTTAAAAGATTTTACTTTCTAGGTTGAATCTAAAGTCAGCTGCACAAAATGACACTGTTTTTTATTTATCTTTTAATTTTGAATTTTTTTTGGTTTAATACTACCGTGACACTTAAATAACACTTTGCATTAACTGTATGGGATCAATGCGAAATCCCACTCATCTACAGTTGCACTCGAAATTATTCAACCCCCATTAAAAATGTGTTTTTTTATTTGGCCAAAATTACCAACATGCAGCTATTTATAATAAATCAGAGCAATTTAAATAGCTCAACTAATATAACAAGTGTTATATTAATTAGATCCCCAAATCACAAAAAATCCCAGCACAAAAATGTTACTTTTCACGATTACTACAGTATCAAAGTTATTCAACCCCTGGTTAAAGCCCCTTTTATGACCTGCCGCAAATGTAATGTATAGCCAGACACTCACTTCAGGCCGTGTCTCTGAGGGATCTTAGCCCATTCCCCATGGGCAATGGCATCTAGTTCAGTAAGGTGTTTGGGTTTGCGTGCTGCAACTGCTTTTTTCAAAATTTTCTATCGGACTCGAGTCAGGTAGGTGACAGTAATGTCGACTCTAGAACCCCCCAGGACCTCATCTGAAACCAAGTCTTGGTGGAAGTACTCAGACTTGGTGGAAGTAAGCTTGGGATCATTGTCCTGTTGGAAGGTCCAATGACATAGAACTTTCAGCTTCTTCACAGATGCTATGAGGTTTTCTTCAAGGATATTTAACTGAATCCATCTTGCCCTTTACACGCTGCAGATTTCCAGTGCCAGAGGAAGAAAAGCAGCCCCAGAGCATCATCAAGCCACCGCCATGCTTCACTGTAAGCAGGGTACACTTTTCTGCATATGCACTTTTCTTTCTCTTCCAGACATCCCACTGATACATACTGTAGGCCCAAAAAGTTCAAGTTTTGTTTCATCAGTCCATAGAACAGAATTCCCAAATGTTGATGTCTTTTTATATGGGTTTTAGCATATTGGAGCAACTTCTCTTGTGTTTTAGGTCTTGGGGTCAAGAGTAGCTCAGCGGTTAAGGCATTGGACTATTAATTAGGATAGTTAGGAAGGTCCCATGTTCAAACCCTATGACCACCAAGTTACCACTGTTGGACCCTTGAACAAGGCCATTAACCCTGGATAAGGGCAACTGCCTAAATGTTATAGGGTCAGTAGCATCCTTTGTAGTCGATCAACGATTTTTTTTTTACATTTACTGTACCTTCTCAGGAATCTGGTATCAGATTCTTCTTCCTGACACGTTCATATAATGTAATCACTGTTCCTTTAACTTTGAACTTGAGTAATAGGTTTCCTACTGTATTTCTGGGAATGTTATCACCTTTTCTATTTTTTTTTTTTTTTTTTTATCCTTGTGTTTGTTGTGCAAGTCAATGATTTCTTAACTTTATGGACAACTCTCTTGACTTAACCATTTTTGACATGCACTCACACTTCTCCATCAACAAACCTCTGGAAAGTCGGGGTATTTGATGTGTTCTAAATCAAGTACATCTAATCTGTTCTTGAGAGATCACCTGATTGCCAAATTTGTGTTCTAATGGGATTTTATTCAGGGGGTTGAATAATTCAAATAGGGCAATTTGTGTTGAATTTGGAGAAATAATTTGTAATATTAGTTTCGTTATATTTAGTTATATTAGTTGTGTTAAGCAATTTAAATTGCTCTTTTTTTCACTGACCTATTACAAACAGCTGCAATTTAGTAAAAAAAAAAAAAAAAAAAACGTGAATTTGAATAGTTTTGGCATTTATTCAGAATCAGAGGAACAAAAGATTAAAAAAAAAATAAGCAACTGATAATTAAAGCTGGAAAAAACACCACAAATAAGCCAGCCACTGCTGCAGATATTTATCTGTTAGTGCTTCCATGGGATCCATTCATCTAGAACAGAATGTCTAGACTCACATATTGACTCTGTTAGAGGGAATCATTTCCAAGTATGTCCTGCCACTCCAAAATCTATTCATCCTACGCTCTCTGATTTTTTTGCTTATGAATTCAACCATTTCTCTATATGCTCAACAGATGCTCAATATAGACAAAGTATGAGTTTGATCTATTCATTTGTTTTCGCGTTTCAGCCTCTAATCATGTGCCAAAATGTGCTCCAAATATAATTATCAAGAACTCTTCAGTGTCGTCTATGTAATAATGTTTCGGAGAAATAGCTTTACAGTGGTAGGGGTAGCTGAAGCTCAGTGGTTAACGCATTGGACTACAGTCCAGAAGGTCTCTGGTTCAAGACTCACCATCACCAGGTTGGCTCTGTTGGGCCTTTGAGCTGCTCAGATGTACAATGAAATAAAAATGTAAATTGCTCTGGATAAGTGTGTCTGGCAAATGGTTTTAATGTACTGTAGTTTTGGGCATATTGACATATTGACTTTCTACAACCTTTTCAGGAACCAAACCTAAAAAAAAAATAAAAAAAAAAAAGATTTAAACTTAATATAACTTAATTTTCAATTATTTCAAACAGAAAAACTGGATAAAATGAACTCTAGCTTCAACTATGAGCAGTGTGGAGCTGGCCGCTGTCTCGGGTTCAGGCACTGGTTCAGCAGTAGCAAATACAATGCTCACTGTCAGGTACATTTCACATAGTCCCAGTTTTGCCTCAATATCACGGCTGACCTCATGTCTCCTGTAGACACTATTGTGGGCGACACAAAAATAGAATGTCATTACGATTGGAAAGAGTAAGAATGGCCATGCTCCATCTTCATCTGCAGTGCTCTCGCCGAGCTCAGGCAGTGTCGAGTCTCCTCCCGGTTTCTCCTCTCTGAGCTGGCGTGATAAGAGTAGAGATTTGTAAAACCATTTGTCTGAGTCCAGAGAAAGACATTTGGCAAAGGAGCCAGAGTTTGGCCTTGAACTTGGCTCCAAAGTCAACACAATGGCTTTTGTCTCTCCCGTGATAGCTTGCTCAACATGACACCAGAGTTCTCCTTTAGAATTACCAGTTATCCACATCAATACTGTATGTTTAGATCATGAAGGAAAGATTTTCCCTAGTTGAAAACTAATGCATACTGTAAGAGCGATCCCGTGGGTAAGCAAATGGTGTTTCATAAAGGACGTACCTTGGAAGGGTCTGAAGCAGTAATGATCCAGGTGCAGTTGGCATTGTTATCATATTGGACTGGGAAGTTTGGAGATGTGATCACACCACTGGGGCCTCGAATCTGGCCTCCACACATGGGTGCTGAATGAGAGAGAGGGAGAGAGAGAGGCAGGCATCATAATTTCAGATATGATATTTCAATTGAAATACTTTTTTTTGCATGTATTGTAACCACAAGTAAAACTTTTTTTATTTTTTAAATCTGGTCATACCCATGAGTGAAAAGGAATAAAATTGCATTTTACTCCATTTATTACATTATTGAGTCACTTGAAACTCAGACTGGGCTGTTTTCTGCAACATCTCGGTCTAGCTTTTAGTTTGGGGATATTTTAGACATGAATTCATCTGCTCAGTGTTTACACTCTCTGGACTCGGTATATCATGGGGCACTGAGATTTATTACGAACTGCAAGGCCCTCACTCACCACTGTACACTCGAGTTGGTTGGCCCTCTTTGACTTCTCTAAGGCTTTATCTTTGGCTTTGTTTTATTTATAAAGCCAGTCTTGGGCTATTACCTGCATATCTGTGTATACTATATATGGAAAGGAGAGATCAATATAATCATGCACCTCGTTCGCACACCGTTTTGTGTTGTCTAAATATAAAGTTTGAACAACATTTGTCGAGAAAGCTTTTAACTATGCAGCTCCGCATACGGACCTGTCTGTAAAAGCAGCTTAAATTATAGCACTGCCTACTTTGGGCAGATTTAAAGCTTTATTGTAGGAATTCTGTGCATCATTATCTAGTCGTCAATGTTAGGGTTTTGCTAAGAAGTTTTGATGTTGTGCGCTTCATTCATTTTAGAATATATCTCTACACTGCTTATCCTTTACAGGGTTACGGGGGCCTGGAGGGGCACTAGACGGGGTACACTCTGTGACAGGTGGGTAATCTGGAAATGCCTACACTGCATGTCTTGGGAGGAAACCCTCCAAGCATAGGGAGAACATGCAAACCAGCCACTCATAAACACAGACCAGAGGTGAGAATCGAACCCTTGACCCTGGAGGTACACGGTCACAGTGCCTAAAATTTATAGTACATAAAGTACATTTATAGTACAAAGTACATAAAATTTACCCTGAAAGATGACCCGCCAACCTCTACAGTTATAACATAATAAACTCATCGAAAAACAATAACAATTGCGTTAAATTAAGTCATAATTTCAAAATGGGCAAGGAATCACCGATATCCACATCAATCAAGGTCACCTGCAGTAAAATTCACTCATGGCACTTAAACTCAAGCCTCAAGTGAACACTTCAGTCAGTTCTGTTCCATTGGTGGAAGCTTTCATCATTAATGCCAATTTAATTCATTTAAAACGGTTTAAAAATATTTGCAGAATTTATAAGTACTCTTCTTTATTTTGATGATGCTGTACTGTAATGGACAGCAAAAGACAGAGACATTTTGGCGTTCAGCATCTCATAACAATCTGAATTGATCTTCATGCAGACTGATCATGCTGTGTTTGTTGGACTGACATGATGTACACTTTTATAAATGTTCCAAAGTCTGGAATTCACATCAAGTAATGAAATTAATCAAAAATGCAATGATTGTTCTTCGACATTGGAAAGGTCGGACAAGGCCGGGTTTGGCTGAGTGGTTAAAATTAATGACACAAATCGTCTCTTTTTAATCCCTACTTGCAAGGACTAATAATAACCAAGGGATGTTTTATGAAGTTTGGTCTCAAATCTTGAGGTACAGTATGTGAAGGAGGGAACTATGCCTAAAGGCACTCCACCCTCTCTCTCGGTCTCATATTTGTTTTTGTTTTTTCTTTGAAAAAGAATAATTTGCTTATGCGCAAGTATTCATACCCATAGAACTTTTCCACATTTTACAACCACAAACGTGAATGTATTTTATTGGGATTTTATGTGACAGACCAACACAAAGTGGCATGTTACTGTATTGTGAAGTGGAAGAAAACATTTCTATATATACAAATAAAAATCTGAAAAGTGGGGTGTGCATTTGTATTCAGCCCCAGAGTAGAACTACCTTTTGCTGCAATTATAGCTGCAAGTCTTTTGGGTTATGTACATCAGGAGAATGAATTTTTTAGCCTTTTTTATAATTTATTTTTATTTTTTTTTTGCAAAATTGCATCAATTTTGGAGTCTTGTTACCGGTTCTCACATGTTAGAGATAGTGGTTGTAACGTGACAAAATGTGGAAAATGTTCAAGGGTTGTGAATACTTTTTCAAAGCACTAGAGAGAGAGAGAGAGAGAGAGAGAGAGAGAGAGAGAGAGAGAGAGCGAGCATTGAGAGAATGCAAAGAGTGTGCAAAGCTGTCATCAAGGCAAAAGGTGGCTACTTTGAAGAATGGAAAAGATAACGCATGTTCTGTGTTAACATATTTTTTCCTGCCTACATAATTCCAGATTTGTTATGTCCTTCTCATTAATATACAATTTTCAAAACAATAATAATTTTAAAAAAAAGTGTCCAAAGTTTTGACTGGTACTGTATGCAATGTTATGTACTTTATGTACTGATTTGTACAGTACAGTATGTAATTATGCAAAGTTTAGTATAACTTTCATGTCTGTTCAAATAAAATAAGTGACTTGTATGGACTTATATAATTACATAACTGCCATTCATGTACAATAAAGCTGTGCGCACATTTTTTGATTTTCTTTATGGTTCTGAAAATGTGCTTTTCTTGAAAAGTTTAGCTTACTATAAAGTTTTGTTTAAGTGCGATTACCAATTTCTCTTCACGCCCTATGAACGTACAGTACCATATTAGCATATCTGTGATTTAAAGAGCCAATTATATTAGCAGAGTGATAACTCATAAATCACAGTCGATAAAAACAGGTTTACACCTGGATAAGGGTTTCGGCCACAACAACATGTGGCCTGTGTTTTGGAAACCTTTTGAGGCTTGTATACTTTTGATGACAACTTGACTTTTCTATGACTTTCCACATTTTAGTTTAGTTTTTCTAGCTTAAAATTTGAGTGGAGTCTTTCATGCAACTTTCGTGTCCTCTAGGAGGACTTTAAAGCTCTCCCAAAATGAAAGTGCTTCCTGCTTAATGAGGAAGGAGGGCATAGTCAGTGTTTGCAGTAAATGAACAAGTCTGCAGGTCTGAGACTAGCTGCGGCTCTTTAATGAGCTATGTCTGAGGTGAGCTCCTCAGGGGGCCACACACACACACACACACACACACGCACACACACACACGTCCTCGCATACTTAAAGGTGAGTTGACAAGTTGACATTAAAGAATAAATCTTTTAGAAAGTTAATTAGCACCATGGCCCACTGACCACAGTTTTCACCTTCATATTACAATGCATATAATCTCTGGTCTTTGATATTTTACTTAATTTCTGTTATGGGTCACTTACTCAAGGTTTTCTTTTATGTATTCTTTTTTTTTTTTTTTTCTTTTCTAGGATAGAATAGCATCCTGCTCTTGGTAGTGGTGATGTCAATTTAGAGAGTATGTAACCTGCAATCAGATTTTTGAGAAAATTTAATAGGAAAACCATTAAACGTGATAATTAACGTCTGATATCAAAGATTTATTTTATAATTAAATTCCGAGGTTTTTAAAACATGCTTCATGAACAAGTTGGCCTATTTTCAGAGTTTCCTCATTACTCGCAATGTGGTTGGACTACCTGCTGGCTGGGATTTAGACTTTGCTTGATCTCAACCTAAAGAGAGATTCAGGATCACTTTTCTTCTTAAGTCTGCTGTGCACTCCCACCTCCTCATTTGAACATTCTGCTTACACGGCTCCGGCTCCAAAGCCTTAAAGCACTATCATTCTTGCCATGTAAATGGCTAACTGGTCAAATTGAGTCTCTGCTGTATGCACAATATTTTAGTAAAAAACACACTTTATGTCTTTTATGGTAGAGTTAGCATCCGATGCCCTTTTAAGTATGCACCCTATATTTAGTTTACGTTTGCTGGTCATATACAACACTAGGCCAACGTACCGAATTTTGATCAATCAAAGGGAATCGCTTCAAATAAAATTTGCATTAACAAGAATTTGCCTCGCTGCTGAGTTAAATGATGTAATGTTAGGACATGAATGAAAATGTACCCAACTTGTTTTTTTTGTTTTTTTTTAGTTTCAGCATACGAGCGAACCAGATTAACCATATTTTCTACCTATTAGCCAGTAACCTATAGCCAGGGGCAAAAAACTAAACAAAACAAAACAAAACAAAAAAACAAACAAATACACTTTAGGGGGGAAAGTACAGCATGTAGAGCAGATTTGATTTGAATAATTAAATAAGCACTCTGATTTTTTTATGAAGGTGTTTCCAGTGCTTTCTGTAATAACTGAATCAGTGTGAAATTTTGCACCGGGGTTCGTAAGTAAGAGCTTTGTGTTTAACAACGGAAAGCATGGGCATGTGCAAATGAAGTCCAGGGAAGCCCTGAATAAATAAGATGCAATTCACTCGAACCTGCTGAGACAAAACGCCAAAAAAGGCACTTTAGACCACTCAAAGTTTTCGATTTTAAAAGGCAAAAATTAAATAAGTGAAATACATATAATAATAAAAAGTAGCTTATACAGTACACTGTGTTGTATTTGTACAAATGACTTGTATTACTGTAGCTTAGTTCGTCTGGATTGTACAGATTTTGTTGATGTAATCATTTACACTACCCCCTTTGTACCACTACAGTACCACTTTGCACATAATCCAAAAACCAAGAATAGTTTATTTGTGGCGAAACAGAACATCATTGTCCTTAAGCAGATTCAAATCATTAAATATTTATCTACTAGTGTTTCTGGCTTCTGTAGCTATTTGCACTTAACTCACGGTTTTTGAGTAACCAGCTATGTAGAAGTGCCCGAGGAAACAAGACAAAAAAATTACTGGAAAAGAGACAATTGATTGGAACAGATTTCAAAATGCACAAGACACATAACTAATGGGCCTATGGTGCAGAGCAGCGTGGTGTCTCTGCTAGTAAATACCTCCTAAATCAGAGATCCATTCCTCTTTTTTTTTCCGCGCAACGGCACAGCCCGATACGCGGCAAGAGCTAACCAACCAAAAACTGATCATTAAACAATCCAAAACTGCAACTGCAACTGCAGTCTTCCATCTCCGAGCTGTCCAACTAAGTTTCTCCAGCAGTCTGTTGTGCCATGGCATCCGCTGTGCCGCGGCTATCAGAGTAACAGAGGGGATGTAGAGTGCTAATGAAAGACTAATAGTCCACAGTGTGATGAATGATACTGCAGAAATAAATCAATATCACAAGGCCAAGGAGCAATATTAACTATTGTGTATGTATGTATGTGTGTGTGTGTGTGTGTATTAGTATATATACTGTGTGTGAGTGTCTGAGTGGTGCAGAGGACACGGTGTTACCAGGACAAGGAAATTGGAATGAGAGGTATCTGTAGGCTGCGGGGCAGACAGCAAGGGTTACCTAAACGTAAAGTGTATAAACCTGTATGATTTTCTATTTATTTATTTATTTATTTATTTATTTATTTATTTATTTAACTATACTTACATCTGTTTCAGGATAATCCCTACTGACTTAATGTATGTTGAGAGGAACTACAAAAATGTACTTTACATCCCACCCAATGTAATGTCCCTTCAAAAAGTCAATGTTCGTCCACAAGTTTTTCATTTCAGTAGATACAGTATGTATATCAGGTATAAAGTTCATGGCACAACAGCCATGTTTATTATAAGGAATGTGCAGTGCTGCCTTTATAGCATTCATTTATAGCATTAATTCATTCATTCGCCTATATAAATATAATGTTTTATTATTAATAATATTCATTTATTTATTAATAATAATAATATTAATATTAATATCAATAATACTAATAATAATAATAATAATAATAATACATTCAAATACTATTATTACATTTGTTAGAAAATCATATTATAGATATTATAGATATTATAGATTATATATATATATATATCATAGATATTTTTCTAATGGTGTTTGTGGGTGTATGATATGAGTTTAAGCTATATGTCCTTTATGGGTTTAAATTCATTTCACTTAACATATACAGCAATTGCTTACTATTGTTTTACATCCACAACACACACACGCGCAAGTGGGGCTATTATATAACAATTATCCTATACATATAGACTTCAGAGGGCTTTCAGCATTTGAATTTCAATTTGCATCATCATATTCCAAGCAATTTACTTTTCACTAGCCAAATCTCTAAGGGGGACCTATTATGCAAAATTCACTTTTTAGTCAGTTGTAGACATTCAGATCGGTCTCAAGTGTGTGTTTATATCCAAATTAAGAACAAGGGGGAATACATTCTTTGCTTTTTGTCTTTTTTTTTTTTTTCATTTTTGTATTGATTGGGGCAAAAACAAGCGATAAGATTTCCCCCCATATTGTGACCTCATATAAGAAGATACCCTCCCTAACTTGTTACTCGGGGCTGTTCAGCTGTGCTCAGCTCTGCCCTCATCTGCTCACTGACACTGAGGTTTAGAATACGCCATACCTGAAAAGACTTTCAGTTAGAGCATTAACAGACGAACTGAGGGGAACTCTGACAACTACATTTTACAAATTGTTATAGAAATGTAAAATCTGCAATGGATTGGTAGCCTGTCAAGAGTGTACCCCACCCCGTGTCCTAAGCCTCCTGGGATAGGCTCCAGGCTCCTACGCAACCCTGTATACAGGATAAAGCGGTATAGATGATGAGTGAGTGAGTGAGTGAGTGAGTGAGAAATGTAAAATATGGGACCTTTAACCGTCATACAAAATAAAAACAATGAACCAAACAAAAAACCTATGTCACATGGTGCAAGGCGACTGTGCTAACCACTACACCACCGTGCCGCCTTAATTCCATTCATAATGATTCAAAAGTTGAAAGTCTGAATGCTGAAAAAGAGGTCTGTCTACCATAAAAATGGTGTCCATAACACTGAAAAAAACCCCACTTGAGACATTTGCAGCACAAAATTATGAGAACTCTCGCGGACAATCACAATCAGAAAATTAGTAAAGCTCAATAAAAGTAATTAATCAGTGCCGAGTCTGGTTGAATAAGCTGATTAGTAAAGAGAAAGGCGTCTTTATCCCTCCTAGGAAATGTTCTACACGGATTGTTTCCTGTTAGCCTCTCTTTCCTCATCCACGTTGTCCTTTCTCTGCTATACAAACCTTATAAAGCACATGTACTACATGTGGGATGTTTTTTTTTTACATGATTAAAGACGTTTAAAATTTGAAGTTAAAATTCAGCGCGAGCATGAGTGGTACCTCTACAGATGGGTCGGTCATCGCTCCAGCCTACGTAGTTGTCAGTTACTCGCATGCAGGTTATGCTCTTGGAGCCCTGCAGCTCATAACCTTCATCGCAGGAGAAGTGCACCGTGGCCCCACGCCTGCAAATCGGAAAGGTACAGTATTAAAAGCTTGGCTGGGTAATTAATACACACGAACGGAAAATAAACGAGAATATTATTTCCGGGAGAACTGATGATCATAGTCCTTTTTATGTAGCACGCTGTGTTTGCAATTACATACAAGGCATTTGGCAGATGGCGACGTAGAGACGTCTCTATCGATAAATACATACTGTTTCATTAGAAAGTTATTCATTTGTTAGATAACTACTTGTAAATACAAGTCTGTAGACATGGTATGAAGACTGCCAGTGACTCAGCGGTTTCGACATGAGATGGAAGTTCATATCATCACCAGGGAGGCAGAACAGAAAAGAGTCTTGATGCAGGTCTCCCCTGTACCCTGAGAGATGGTGTGAGCAGTCAAGCGGTGCTAGACGACTGGAGGGAGTATGGTGCAGACTGGGGTGTGAGAAGTGCTTCGTGGTAACTGGGTGCTGGGCTGTTTTTTTTTTTGGCTTTGTAGGCAAGCGTCTGTGTTTTAAATCCGATGCGGGCAGCCTCGAGGGAGGGCGCGGAGTAATGGGGTAGTGTGGGAAAATCTTGATCGAAGGCTGAAAGCGTGTTGTGCGGCTTGATAAGCCGGTGTGGATCCGTCTTCGTGTTGCTCTAAACAATATTAAGGTCATTTTCTGTCATGAGCCTTTGTGATCTCGCCTCACGTCGCAAGTTAATTATTCAAGTCTGGCTTGCATCATTACTTTCCCTCCATACGCATAACTATTTGGTGATGTATTGTGCTTATTATGGCATCAGGAGCATTATGGGATGGACCTGCGCTATGCCTGACTTCATCAGTGGTTCCTGATCTTAAAAATAAGTGTGTCAGCCTCGAAGCCAGAAAGTAGATAAAATGACTGTATATACACTTCCATTATAACGCCTTCTTCTAAAATCTTGCGTTCACATGTACATTATATACAGAATGCACTAATACACACCCTATTGTGCACACTGTCGTACTGAACTTGTTTGATGATTTAAAGATAAATAATGTTTTATACAGTATATCCTGACATTATAAAGTTATCCACATTCTTTAGACAGAATGTCCACATTCATGTACTGTAACTATACCTACTTGCATTATTAACAGGAAGAGTGGATACAGTATGTAATTAAGTACAGTACAGTATGTATTTAAATTGATTTAATATAGAAACATGCAACATAATTCATTTTCTACATGCAGATAAATGCACACGTTTTTGTATGCATGTATGCATACTGTCATGTTCGGGTACTCTGGAGGACTGATAGTGACTGATAGTATGTGAAATGTTCAGCAGATAATGAATCTATATATGTTTTTTAAGTAAAAATATAATAAAAAAAATCATCTGATCATAGCAGGTCTCAGTATTAGGCAAATTCAACCTTAGTCGAACAAAAAAAATAAAATAATGATAACCATTTCCATCGTGCCAGTATTTATTAAAAACTAAGTATCCTTGTGCATTTTTTGTATTTTTCTGAGTGACTACATGGTCACTGTAGAGCACTGAACTCCAAACTGTTTGGAAATGGTTTTATAACACTTTTGTTTCTCGACCGCTTCTCTAAGATGATTGTTTATGTCTTGTCCTCTTGGCATTGTGATAACACGCACCTGACTGCTCCAGACCAGCAAACTGCCAAAAAAATGCATTTATAGAGGTCTGCACACCTGCTGATGATCAATTACACAGGATCTGACGCTTACCAGCACCTGGCCTCAACTTACCCTTTTAAATGCTATGGAAGCAGTATGGGGGTACGTCTTCTTCTTCTTCTTCTTCTTTTGGCTGCTCCCATTAGGGGTTGCCATGTGGACCATGTCTCCATCTATCTCTGTCTACCAAATCTTCCCCTGTCGCTCCGACCTCCTGCATGTCCTCCCTCCTCACATCCATAAACCTCCTCTTGGGCCTTACTCTTTTCTTTCTGCCCGGCTTAACATTCTCCTCCAGATATACTGTACCCCTCATCCCTCCAAACCATCTTAATCTCTAACTTTGTCCCCAAACCGTCCTACCTGCGCTGTCCCTCTAATATACTCAATTCTAATCCTGTCCACTTCTTGTCACTCCCGAAGCAAATCGCAGCATCTTCGGCTCTGCTTCCTGTCTTTTTGTCAGCGGCAACGTCTCCAGATCGTAATATGGGGGGGAGGGGGGGGGGGGTACGTAATGTGGTGTTGCCAAAATGTTTCTTCTTTCTTCTTTCGGGATTCACTGTTTATATAAATGAAAGAATGGCACAGTGATATTTGTCTATTATCGTATTTGCCTTATACTGAGACCTGCTGCGATCTGAGGATTTTGCTTACCGTATGTGCTTGAAAAAAACTTGTACAGTAGAGATACATCATCTGCTGAACATTTCACGTACTTTCAGTCACTATCAGTCCTCCGGAGTGTCTGTGCTTCATTCATTCTCCTCACTTACACACTCAGCCCTTCAGCCCCTGCTGTCGAAAACCCTTCACACACATGTGAGTGTGTGATAGCCAGGATGCCTCCAGGGAAACAAGAGGAAAAAAAAAAAATATATATATATATATATATATATATATATATATGTGTGTGTGTGTGTGTGTGTGTGTGTGTGTATGTATGCCGCCTCCAGCTCGGTGTTGGACTTGTTTGACCTAAGCGGTGACTCACTGTTGTGCAACAAGTGGTCCGAACTTGCGTTGGTGCCGAGGCAGCAGTGTGCATTATCCGTTACTAATCATTTGTCAGAGGAGCATTCAGGTAGCAAAGAACATTCTGGTAAAAATGGAGGTAGTATGTGTGAAATTGATAGTCCCTATTTGTCTGTGTTACAATTCTCACAGTTGGTCTCTCTCTGACTCGTTGTCATCGTCTCCTCGCTTGGTCTGACCTTTGCGATCTCAAAGTCCATGTTTATTCTGATCAAATATCTGCAATGAACCTTGAAAATTAAAATGCCAACGAGAAATAAATAAATTAAATAAATGCATTCCTTTTTTTTTTTCTTTTTCTTTTTTTGTCTCTTATCTTTTTTTTCCTCTGACACGAGTCGGTTAATTAACAATCCTTAAGATGATTGCTCACCTGAAGTCTGAGCCTTTTCTTTTCCCCCTGTCTGGGATCCCGGGGTCCAGGCACATGTTGTGTCCTTGTGCCACACCCATCTGTGATACTACAGAAGAAATGGAAACGGAAGCGTTTAAAACATTTAGGGCTACAAGTTTAACAAAGGCTTTACTGTACGATGGTCAATTAAAATGTTTTCTCTTTGATATCTCGCGATCTCCGGATGACAGGTCGAGCACTTTACCACTGCGCCCCTCGGAGGCCGTTTTGATTTTCTGCAACAGTAGTGGATTAAACAGCCAATGGGTTTTTAGTGCAGTCCGTGTCTAATTTAATATCATTAAATTTCAAATTCAATTCAGTGTTTTATTTATCACGTACAAAACCACACACAGAATGATATGCAATAAAATGCTTATACGACCGCAAAAGAAAGGACAGAATAGAAAGATGTACAGATTTCATTACAATGAAAGGAAGAATGTTTTAGAACACCACAATTAAACCAAAGATAGAATTCCCAATTAAAAAATCCAATAAAAACTGTAACATTTTATGTGATTTAGGGTGAGTCCAGGGGGACGGATTACAGAGATGTTGGGGAGACACAGCTGGACAAAAAGGACATGAGAACTAATGGAGCAAATGGGAGGATGATAACAGACATAAATAAATTGTAATCAGCATTTTAAATAATTTAGCAGTGAGGTGACAGTAAAATCATACACTGTGACTAATACAAAAAATTTTTTTAACTGTAACAACCCTAAATCCTAATAAACATGTGATGTAGAAATGAATGGGACAGCCAAAAAAAAAATATTTAAAAAATAATATATATATATATATATATATATATATATATATATATATATATATATATATACAGGGTGAGCCATTTATATGGATACACTTTAATAAAATGCGAATGGTTGGTGATATTAACATACTGTTTGTGGCACATTAGTATATGTGAGGGGGCAAACTTTTCAAGATGGGTGGTGACCATGGTGGCCATTTGGAAGTCGGCCATCTTGGATCCAACTTTTGTTTTTTCAATAGGAAGAGGGTCATTTGACACATCAAACTTATTGGGAATTTCACATTTATTCTTTCATGAGTTATTTACAAGTTTCTCTTTGTTCACAGCCATTGACATGTCGAAGAGGTTAACACGTGATGAGCGGATCGAAATTGTGTTGATATCTGGTGAACGCAGTAACCGGGTCATTGCAGCAGATTTCAATGCAAGACACCCTACGAGACCACCCATCTCTCATGCTACAGTTAGCAAAATGGCACCCTTACAACTCCAGCTACTGCAGCATCTCAGCGAGGACGACCCAGATCGGCGCACACAATTTGCAGAATGGGCAAAACAAAAATTGGAACAGGACCCTCAGTTCACGCAGAGGATTTTGTTCAGTGATGAGGCAAACTTTTATGTGAATGGTGAAGTTAACAAACAAAACCACCGCTATTGGTCTGACACTAACCCACATTGGATAGATCCCTCCAAGACTGTTGGAACAAAAAAAGTGATGGTATGGTGTGGTATATGGGGTACAAAGATAGTGGGGCCATTCTTCATCAATGGAAACCTCAAGGCCACTGGATATTTGAAATTGCTACATGATGATGTGTTTCCCTCTTTATGCACTGAAGCTGGCACGTTCCCTGAGTTTTTCCAGCAAGATGGTGCACCACCACATTATGGGTGTCAGGTCCGAGCATTCCTAGATGAACAGTTTCCTGAAAAGTGGATTGGTCGTCGTGGGCCAGTTGAATGGCCCCCAAGGTCTCCCGATCTGACCCCCTTAGACTTTTATCTTTGGGGTCATCTGAAGGCAATTGTCTATGGTGTGAAGATACGAGATGTGCAGCACCTGAAACTACGGATACTGGAAGCCTGTGCTGGCATTTCTCCTGCGGTGTTGCTATCAGTGTGTGAAGAGTGGGAGAAGAGGGTTGCATTGACAATCCATCACAATGGGCAGCACATTGAACACATTTTATAAGTGGTCAGAAACTTGTAAATAACTCATGAAAGAATAAAGTTACGTTAAAACCAAGCACACCATTGTCACCACCAATCTTGAAAAGTTTGCCAACTCACATATACTAATGTGCCACAAACAATGTGCCACTATATATATATATATATATATATATATATATATATATATATATATATATATATATATAGTAGTTCGGTATAACTACCCTTTATTATATTTATATTTATCAGTGTTAAAGATAAAAATAAAATAAAAATTCACTGCAGATTTTCAGATAGAGAAAAAAACAAACAAACAGAAAACGAGCTGTTTAAACAACTTGACTGTAGGAAGCCACAGTCAAAGTTAAATATCGCATCATGTACCAGTGAAAGTCCAAAACCTGCCAAGTGGTTATTTAAAGTTCAATCACTTGCCAATTGCACCAGCCAGCTCTCCTCGATCATACAACAGCTACCAACCGGGTAGGGTGAAGGCTTACAAATGCTTCCTTCTGACCTTCCAATTGTCACACACAGTGTAATACACTCAAACGCGCTTTTTACCCCGTGCCACAAACATGAGCTCATAGACTCCCACAGTTGGCTAAGTGTCACTGTGATTGACAGGCGAGAGAGCACAGCAAATGTTGCTCTCTAGGCTCGTTGCCCACCATGGCTGCGGCAGGATTTACATTTGCATTTTTGGCAATTGGCAGACACCCATATCCATAGCGACTTGCATTTGTCTCATTTTATACGTCTGGCCAGTTGAGGTTAAGCTTAGCCAGTGCTGCATGACAGCACTTGGGATTTGAACTCATGACCTGCTGATCAGGAGTCTGATCAGTAACCAATGAGGTAATTGAAATTCTTATATTCAATAAATGACTTTATTTTCCTCTCTCCTGGACCCTTAATTTGCGACGTGGTTGATCAGGAGTTTAAAAATAAATAAATAAATAAATAGATAGATAGATAGATAGATAGATGGATGGATGGATGGATGGATGGATGGATGGATGGATGGATGGATGGATGGATGGATGGATGGATGGATGGATGGATGGATGGATAGATAGATAGATAGATAGATAGATAGATAGATGCAAGTCCTCCTCAGAAGACGTGTCACCTGCCTGACCCCCCCATTGTTGTTGTTAGTCTTTCAGCCGTACCATCGAGAGGTCACCAAAGTGGACCCTTCGATACGCACAATAACCTGGCGCAGGTTTTTTTGCAGGATGTCCTTGCTGACGCAACCCTCTCATTTTAGCTTGGGTTTGGGCATCGGCTGGGAATCGAACCTGGGCCTACCTGGGCGAGAGATCTACCTCTCGCCCAGGTGACTCAACAAAACTAGACGTGATCTGTTTTAGCAAGCTGGCATTCTGAGCATACATCCGTAGTTTTTGTGCATAATATACACTACTAAAAATATGTAGGTGTTATCAAAATGTTTCTCGGTTAGTTTTGTAACACGCCAACAGATGGCAGCACAGGGCTGTACGCACAGTAACGGGGAGCACCGACCTTCATAAGTCAGTGTGCCAAAAAAGACATCAAGTGGTGTCATCACATCTGCTATTTCATCATGGACAGCAAGTTAGAACAAAGAGCGATCGTGGAAAAAAAGTCTGCGTGAAACTGGGCGAACCTGCCACAGAGACATTAAGACAAGATTCGGCAATTTCACGGCATTGCTTCACTGAGTCGTTCGAGGTGTTTTGAGTGGCACACGCACTTCAAGAGCGGAAGAACATCATCGTAGAACTTCCGCACCCAGATAATTACTTTCTTGTAAACGGAGCTAATCTTGAAGCCTTTTGATACCACCTCATATGAAATGTAGGGTGTAATAGGATTTAATACTGGCACTGATTCGCTAAAACTCCTTAACAGAATATTTTACAAGAAAATGACCACAAAATTCCATATACAGTATATATATGTAACAAATAACCGTGCTTTTCATTCCTCTGTTTCAGAAAACCGCTCCTCATCACTGAATGACCGTGCCGCCGTCTTTTAGACGAGCAATGCCTGGACTGGAAAGTGAAAATGACATTACGGATCAATGAGTGTGGGCTCTAGTGATGTGTGGCTCTGAAGGCTGATGGCGGCAGGCAAGACAGAAATGACACAAACTGATTGGCCAAGGCATCTGTGTGCCAGGTTTCATACATATTGATGTGGGACAAAAGGCCACGATTGTCAGAGCTGCCACTGATGAAGCTTATGGCTCACACACTTACACCTGTGCACACAGACATGCGTGTGCCCGCACACACACACACACACACACACACAAACACAAACACAGCAAGGGTGACTTTTTTCTCAAGATGATGCAAGGTAATAGACAGGTAAATAAGGAATCAATGTTGGCAGTGTAACAGAAGACAGATTTCTGGTGAAGCCTCGTGACAAAAAACACAATAACTGGCGCTCTCTCTTTTCCGTCGCCTATTTATCAAGCCTGGCATTCCAGAGTCTTTATTCCTTGTTACTCTCCTTTATGAAAAAGTACTTCGACAAAACGAGTAAATATGTACAACACTACGGTTTGCCGGAATTACAGCGAAGCACCAAAGAGATGCTTTGGATGTTTTTTTGTTTTTTTTGTAGAGATATTTTCTCCAAATCGACTTACAGGTAATATAAGTGTACTGTACATACATAGTGGTTAATGGTTTAAGCTTCCATCTAACCGTGCTTTTGAATCGAACAGGGAGTCGTACAGGCAATTCCCTGCTGCTCAGCAACCTCCTCAGTGACAATCCAGGAGCGACATGTGAATGAACGTGGGAGTGGAAACTGGCAGAGTCTCTCATTCTCCGACTCTCTACTCCTCGAACGTGTTGATCACAGACAGTGAATATGAATAAATTACTTGGTGTTTGGATTGAAAAGATAATGTGCTTTAAATTGACATGAACGCAGATATAAATAGGATTCTGCTATTTATTTATTTATTTTTATTTTTTTTTAATGCCTTTCCAGCAAGGTTTAAAGAGCATGTAATAGAAATGCATCAGGCTACACCGACTTCTGTTTTAAATATGAATATACAGAAACAGACACAAATATTCGGAACACTAAACAGACACTAATACAGATATTGACACTCCGTTATGCCCTGAGTCTTTTTTGTTTGTAGTTTGTTTTGTTACTTCATTTCCCGTTATGCATCTCGGTCAGGTGACGTGGGCGCTCACCTGAACCGAGTTGATCATTACTTTCTTTATAAATAACTTGTTTCAGTTCTGTTTGGCGTCTTGCATCTGTTGATTTACACTCGTTAAAGTCTGCATGTTTAGTTTGTGTCTTCCAGTAGTCCTTATACGCGTTTTAGTTTCGTTTTCATATAAAGTATATTTGTTTGTTTAATTTCCCTTTTTTATCATTAATAAAAACATCGTTCCGTTAACATCTGGACTCTCTGCATTTATGCCTCGCAACCCTTCACGTGACAGAATGCAAGACCTTAACAGAGGCATAGCAGAGGAGACCTTCCCCCTGGAGATTCTTTTGGGGGGGGCAACAATGTATGCATTGTGGGGAGCCGGCGTAGAAGGCAGCCGGATATCCAAGCGGCGTTGCGGCAAAAGGAGAAGGAGATCGGGCAAAAAGACGCAGGTCAAGGAGGAGCTGCGGAGAGAGCAGCCAAACTGGGAAGGTACGGCGCGCTCCGTTCGAAAATGGAGCAGCTCGGGGTGACGTGAGTCCCCGCACCCACTGGAGGGTAAAGACCAGGAGGTCTATGTTTGGTGGGGACCAGGGTGCAGAGGCGTCCCACACCGAACGTCTGGGAAGAACGAATGTGAGTGGGACGTGCAGCAGGGGGCAGCCTCCCAGGGCTTTGGACGGAGCGCCAAGAGGAATGAGAGGCGCATTCGTGACCTGCAGGAGCAGGTGGCCACGCTCCAGGTGCTGCTAACGCAGCTAAGCCTCAGAGGAGGCCCAGACCTGCCCGCTCCCCCGACCTGTGACAGCGACAACAACAGTGAGCTGTTTTACATGCCGTTCAAGGATGACAGCGGCGAGCTTGTCTACCCGCTGTATTGTGAAGACAGCGAAGGCGAACTCAGCAGCAGCGACGATGACAACAAGCTCCTCTTTCTGCCGCACAGCTGCAGCGATGACAGCGAGCCCTATATCGTACCGCGTAGCTGCTTCGTCATGGACAGCGAGCTGCCGCCACTGCACGCCGCCTTCGAGGTCCGCAAGCTGCCGCCGCTGCACGGCGCCTTCGTCATGGACAGCGAGCTGCTGCCGCTGCACGGCGCCTTCGACTTGGGAAACGAGCCTCCTCTTCCTCCGCCGTCGCTGCACCGCGCGGAGGAGAACAGCGAGTTTCCTCCGTTGCTGCCGTGGTCACGCAGCGAGCTGCCGCCGCCGTCATGCGCCGCAGAGGTCAGCGAGCTTCCTCTTCCTCCTCCGCCGCCGCCATGCGCCGCCGAGGTCAGCGAGCTTCCTCTTCCTTCACTGCCGCCGTCATGCGCCGCCGAGGTCAGCGAGCTTCCTCTTCCTCCGCTGCCGCCGTCATGCGCCACCGAGGACAGCGAGCTTTCTCTTCCTCCGCCACCGCCGTCATGCGCCGCCGACGACAACGAGCTTCCTCTTCCTCCGCCGCCGCTGAGGACAGCGAGCTTTTTCCGCCGCCACCATCTCTCAGCGAGGAGGACAGCCAGCTTCCGCAGCCGGTCTACATCGCTGAGGACAGCGAGCTTCTTCAGCCGCCGCCCTGCATCGACGAGGACGGCGAGTTTCCGCCGCCGCCCTGCACCAGAAAAGACGGCGCTCGTTCTCTACCATCTCTAGGGTTTAAAGAGAATGGTCTGAAAAAAGAGAAAATATCTAGTGCAAGGCAGTTTTCATGGCGCATCGCTGATGCCGGAAGTCAGAATAAAATGTCCACGATGGATGGAGCTGATAGAAAGGCAACAGTAACCCAAACAACATCTCGTTACAACCGAGCCATGCTGAAGAGCGTGTCTGAACACACAACACATTAAACCTTGAAGCAGATGTGTTTCAGCACCGGTTGCAACTCACAAATGGAACAAAAGAAAGAACATTGGAGGAACCTCGCTTAGTCTGGCCAGTTTCTGCTTCATACTATATGGTAGGGTCAGAACGTAAACATAAATAATCAACATAAAAGTCTGGATCAATCCTGCCTTGCATTAACAATCCAGGTTGATGGTGGTGTAATGGTGTGGGGCGCATTTTTCTTTGTGGGCCCCCAGTACCAGTTGAGCATTGTTTAAATGTCACCGCCTACCTGAGTATTGTTGCTGACCGTGTCCATCACTTTAAAACCACAGGATTCACTGGACACTGGATTCAATGTGCTCAAAAGGCCTTACAGATCAAAGTCACCAGATCTTAGTCCAATTGCGCAACTTTCAGTTGTGGTGGAACGTGAGATTGCATCATGGATGTGCCAGCAGACGAATCTTCAGCAACAGCGTGAGGCCATCATATCATATCAATATGGACCGAAATCTCTAAGGAACGCCTTCAGCACCTTGTTGATTCTATGCCATGAAGAATCAAGGCAGTTCTAAAGCCAAATCCTGGTCCATCCCAGTACTAGCAAGATGTACAATATCTCAACAGTATCTGAGTGTACACCAAATTAGAAGAGTAGAATAGTTTTATTTTAAATCAGCAATCTTAAAAATAGTTATTTCAGTTATATCTCAGGGAAGAGCCAACAACTATTCTTACCATGAACACTCACAGCAAAAAGATTTCATAAAGCATTAAAACTTAATCTAGCATTCTAGGTGTGAAACTCATAACCATCCAGTCATTAGTGTCAGACCTTCATCCCATTGAATCCATTTTTAGAAAACATAGATTAGCTAATTGATAGTGTGAAGCTTTGACACCACAATAATAATAATAATAATAATAATAATAATAATAATAATAGACACCTACACACTGAAATCTTGCTATGGTTGTCTTTACTTGGAAGCATCTTCACTCCTCTGGACTTTAGCTCCGTCATCTTCTTTACTGCAGGACAAAAAGACACAGCGCATCATGACATTTCAAGGATACACAGTGTGTGAGCAAATATTAGTGATAATCCTTGATTATTTATAGACTCGGATACATAACTGTTGCCAGCTTCATGTTCTGCATCAATCAAAGCGATTACCTTATTACATATGCATTTTCATCAAGTTCAAACGGGTAGTAGATTCGGTATTAAAATCTATTTAGTGCTACTGTTCTTAATATTAATCTGCTATTTAATGTTTAGGATTTCATATGTACTATAACATAGTCTTCAAGTTTCTTTGCATATTTGAACGTGATTTGAACATTGACAAGGTCCTATTTGAAATCCTTTTCGACAGGAAAAACTTTGTGAGAAAAGTTTGTACGACATCATTCTGGTCATGTCTTGGGACATTTTCTGTGAAGTCCTGAAATCGTCTCCGCACTTGGACTTATAAGCCAAAAACTCAACAACAACAACAAAAAAAAAAACAATTCTTGTTGTCTTTTTTCATATACAAAAGGCTTGACGGAAAGTAATTGCTTCTTCAATAAAGCATAAGCAATCACTGGTCCAGTGCATGAATGGAGCCAATAAAGTAAAAGCATGGCTTCAAAAAAAGTTTGATGGTTTCGTTTTGATCTTGTCTCAGTCTCGCTTCCATTAGGACTCAAATGGACAACCTCGAGTCCGAGGTTCTGTATATATTTCAGGTGCAATCCACTCTGAATAATTTGATTATGATTTTATATTAAATTATATTAAACTTATTTTATCAACATATTAGCTGCCTTTTATTTTGGTTAATACTTACTACAGTACATTACCCACAATTCTGTTTGACTACCTGCTGAGAGTGGTACAGTGGTGCCATTGCCAGGTAACCCTCTCAGCTTTAAAAGTTTGCCTTCAATCCTATTTATACATTCTGATCAGCTGACCTTTATTCAACCACCCCCAATTAATGGTTATTAAATAATTACAGTCATATAAAAGTATGCCATAATTACATTTATATATGCAACAGTTCTAATACAAGTCTTTAAGAGGATATACTTACTCTATAATGAGCCCTTAAGTCCTAGAGACTAAACTGTCTTTGCCACAGAATGACTCCGACGTTTTATTCATCAAAGAAAAAGAAGAAAAAAAAAAAACAGGAGTCTAAGTGGCTGATTATGTTAAGAGTATCTACTCATTGGAAATTAGCCATAAACACACTTGTGCTGAAAGAAAGAATGAGATGAAGAAGAGGAGGAGGAGGGGGTCAATTTGAAATCTAATTAAGGGCTTAGCCCTCCTTTCTCCTCTTCCTGACAGTATTTATTTATCAAACTGCAGACCTGTAATCCTATCCAATCACTCTGATCTTCTTACAGAGGTGAAATTCCTCCAGATTTTTTTTTTCCTTTTTGGTGCAGCTGAGCCAGCTAATCCCGCTTTTCAGCTCATCCCCTTTGAACGGAGACCTCTGAACTTTGGAGTGTGATGAGAATGCAGGCAGTGCCGTAGCATAGTACCGGACGGGCCAGAGACAATGGTGAGCGACAGTGGCTCGATGGTTAAGGCTCTGGGCTACTGATCAGAAGGTTTTGTAATCAAGCCCTGGCACTGCCTCTGCTGGGCTTTTGAGCATGCACTTAATCCTTTGTACCATTTAAAGGCTAATAATGTGCACTAACCCAAGCTTACTAACAAGCCAGAGGATGGAGTGTGGAAAAATAATCATTGTACTGTAACTTCTTCACCAGTGCCATAAAAGATGGCTTAATAATCGACTGTAAGCTGAAGAAAAACTCCAAATATAAAGGGATATTGCTCGGTTTAAATTGTGGGGTCAGACAGCCGGGTCGACTTTAATCAAATTTTGTTGTAAATTGGCAATGCAATACGCTTGGATTGGGAAGCAAACCAGAAAAGGAAAGATTTAAATTAGAATTTTTTTTTTTTTTTTGCACTGTCTGTCAATACAGAACAGCATCCAGGTAAATTCTTAAAGTTTTGTCTATTGCACTTAATTTACAAAATTATTTCGTTCGAAATCCAAATGACTCATAATTCCAAAATGTTAGTAAACCTATGATTTCAAAATGTGTTTTTTTTTTGTAAGTCGAGGTCATGCTCCGTGTTATAAAAACGGGGCAAGAAGTTGACTTCGAGGTCCAGAGATAAAGAGCAGAGTTGTGCACAAAGAGTGGCACGCGAGCGGGGAGATGTCATGCGTCCCAGGGACTTCAAAGGCTAGAGCTGAATGCTGCTGTTTGATCTCCGCTTTAAGGACAGCTGTGAGAGGACTGCACGAGCTCCTGCGGCACTTTCGCGTTCGCTAACCCTCGTGATCCTGATGTGCTGTGCTTCACATTAAGGCCCCCATTCCCAGCCGGAAAAGCCGAGCAGCGTCCGGACGTCATGATAGACTCCCAACTGCGGCCGCACTTGAGGAAAGCTGGGAAGGGCCGATTGTCCAGTCAGAGAGACGAGCCGTTCAAGGGAGCATGCAAGAGCCGCTGCCCATGCAGAATATTTCACCAAATAAGGACTAACCAAATTGCATAGATTAAGTTTTTTAAATTTTTTTATTTTTTTACAATAATGTAAATAAGACACATTTTTCAGAACTCTTACCTTGGTACTGGGCAGTGAAGCCCCTCAGCTTGTGGTTGCCATCAGTGGTGAAGTGGATACGCAGCCAGTTCTTACTGCTAATAATAGGTGACGGGAGATTAGGACCTGTGAACCTGCAACACAATGCCAAATATTACTTAAAAAGCTGAACAGATATTACACATAATTATACTTATAATTACACACGCACACACATTTATATATATATAGATATATATATATATATAAACACATTCTCAGCTAATGAACACAAAGTCGAGTAAAGCCAGATTTATACCAGTGAACAGGACCTCAGGATGGCAAGAATTAGTCCTTATTATTAAGACAAATCTGTTCACATTATTGTGAGCTGGGTTTCATGTTGGGACACATTGAAGCATTGTAGAGAATGCTAAGCACATAAGCTGAAGAAAAATCTGAATCTTCCTGCCAGAGAGGCAGAGGCTGAGCCTCACCGTGTGTACCAAATGTCAGATTTGGCTCAACGGGCCCTTTGATGAGAACGAGAGAGAGAGAGAGAGAGAGAGAGAGCAGACTAGAGAGAGGGCATTGGCAGGGGAAAGGAGGATATAGAGCGGTAAGACTGGCTTGTCTCTGAGCTTTGTCGGCGATTGTTTCTGCTGATGGTGTGGGTTTCTAATCAGTCTCCCAGCCCTGACTTATTCTCATTAGACAGGATTGTGACTCCACCAACACTGACGATGACAGTAATGAGAGGGGTCTCTGAATTGCAGATACAAAGACAGACTTTATCAGCCCAGAAAGGGCTGCTTTACTCACGGACTCAGATGATTGGGAAGAAAAGATATGTCTTTTAAAATTCTGATGGAAGCTTGGCCTAATTAAGTGTGGGATGGATATCATCGTACTTGTCGAATCGGTGTTATTGCTCTGTGTCATCACATGCTTTCTCTAAATGATGTGAAAACATAAGATAGTGGATCAAGAGAACAATACCAATGTGTGTACACAGTATACAGTAGCATACTGTGGTTCATGGTACTAGCTGGCAATTGGATTTCAATTTCAATTTCAGAAACATCATTACAGAAGCACAAGACGCTAATACAATAATACAGGAACCTGGTCAGGACCACAAGCCAATGGAGTAGTCTTTAACCCTTAGGAGTCTGAGGGTGTTTTGGGACCCTGAAGAACTTTTGACATGTCTTGACATTTGTATATTTTTCAGTTACTTATAAACATATAAATGTCTAAAGGCTAACTACACTGTTTTTAGCACAAACTGGGCTACAGTAATATGCGAGCAGCATATATGTACAAATCTGCGGACCATACGATCTGCAAAACAACTTGACACAGGTTTTATGCCAGATGCCATTTATCCGGGCTTGGGACCGGCACTGCATCCAGTGGCTGGGAATCGAACCAATGGCGGGCAAGAGATATACCACTTACCAGACATACCAATTCCCCCAAGCTATCACAGGACACCATGCACACACATTCACACCTAGGGACAATCTAGAGTCACAATTTCCCCAGTAAATATGTTTTTTGAGAGCGATGAAAACCAGCAAGCCCAGTAAAAGACAATGCATGAACCTAAGAATAGGAAACGTCAATGGGCCAGACTACTATACAACCTAAAATTTCCTTTAAAAAACAAAAACTGATTGATGGCTTTGAAACCAACTGCAGGAATCTTGTGAAAGATGTGACACTCGTATGAAGGACTGCTGTTGAAATAGAGTCTGTAGCACCTGAGTGCAATGGTGATGAACAAAATGCTCTCTGGACACCATCAATAACATGGTGTCAAGCTGGGCTGCTCACGCAACAGGAAACCGAAGCGTGCGATTTCAACACACATTAGCAGAATCTGGCTTATCAAATAAAACACACCCCATGGCCATATGGGAAATGAGCTGCAGATAGAATAAAACAGGGGCAGACACATTCTCTCCCATGCTTCGCGACGACGGCCCCAGTGGCGTTGATGCATCGCGAGCATGAGTGATGCCATGCATCTGGGGCTACGTCTGTCTCCACGGTCATTCGCTTGACACACAGATTTACAACTCCAGCCATCGACATGACATAATCGCGCTCGGAGACTTCTCAAGGCTGTCTCACAGGTTAAAGTTCAACCTTGCACAGATTGTCCCGATCTCGGTTTGCTTGCACTCTCTCCGAAGCACTGGGAAAAAATCGTTCATACAATAACTGGCGGGCATGGAGATGGTGAGAACAAGATTAATCCCTTCCACAAAATCAATCACCCACAGGTCTGCCTTTACTGAAATTAGTTTTCTTCTTCAAGTCCACCCATTATTTATTTATTTAATGCTCTACCCTCTGCTCTCCTTTGAGGGCTGCTAAAATAATGGAAGTGGCATTGAGTTCTGACAACTTGTCACATGATATTAGTCGTGATTTACGATGCCAGCCACTGGACAGATAAAGTGAATTTCGGTTCAGATTGTTTTATTACTTTATAATCAGGCCATATACGATGGTGGACATCCAATGCAGGAGAGGAAGGAATTGTTACATGCGATTTTTTGCTATCTTTCCCAGATCTCTGCCTTATTTCATGTTATCTCTCTCTCTCTCTCTGTCTCTCTTCATACATATTATAAAAGGTTAGTGCAATTCTTGCTAGACTGAATCGAATATGGTACACATGATCAATACAGTCTATTTGTAGTCTATTCGGCATCTACATGGGCCATCGACATGATCAAAAAATGCTGTACTTGACCTCCTCTACTGTACAGTATACGGCGGAAATACCATTTTAAAGACAAATGGTCATAGAAGTACGTGATCACTTCAGTCAGTGGCTCTAGTCAGATATGGTGACATGAGGTGTATAACCACTTTGACCTGATGTCTTCTTTGAAGCCATGAACTAATCATTAATGGTTAAGCATTAAAAGTGAACTGTTGCCACCATTTAGTCATGCTATTTGTCTGTCCAGATCTTTGTAGACATTTTATTTAATTAGACCTTAGTACCCAGAACTTTAAAGAAGCTATATGAAGAGGTACTATGAAATGAGTTCTTGGTTTTCTTTTTCCTTTTAAGAGTACACAGGACACAAAAGGCCATCTATATGCACTCTGTGCACTTCTACATACAATGCTTTAAAGAAATCCTCCTAATGTCCATGTAGCGATGCACTTATTGAGATGTCTTTTTGAGTTAAACAGCAATTTAAGCCCTAACTCCCCATTATTATGTAGTGGTTATTCCAAGGAACGGTCTCCGGATCTGATAAAGGTAACACAAGAGAGGAAATATTGAAAATGTCATTGCAGATTAGAGCACTCATAAATAAGCTATTAGAGAATGGCGTGAAAAAGTGTTGTCACCTCTACACCTCCCCTCCTATTCACTCTCACTTTCTTCCTTTCTAAAAGAAATTATTTGCGCTCAACAAAGAGTCCTGAAAGTCAAAGAGGGGGCCTACATGGTTTGATGAAGCACTCTTTAAGGGCATTATTGCAAGTTCAATACCCTCCCTTCACCCTCGTCCTCGGTATTAGATTTCGCTCGGACAAGCCTCAGGAGTGCCGCTATAAATGAGTTCTTGATCCCAGTCCAATGAACTTCCTAGATTAATCGAAAAAAATCTCGAGCATTAGAGAGAAATACGCAAGGGCATATTGGACTATTCGCCTTGCATCCAAGTGTTTCAAGTACATGCAACCTATTAGTACTTTGTCCAAATAAACATCATCTTTGCAATGATTAATTGTCTAAAAATGGCCAAGATAAATACCCAAGCACTTGTGCCAGCTATAGGCATGTCGACAAGGAAGAAAGAAAAAAAAAATCATCCATTTTGTATAACTAACCTTGAGAACTAGTCAATGGTGCGAACGGACCGCTTTCTTTCTTGCTCAATAAATGCAGCAAAACCATGATTTTGATTAAAGAGCTATAATGAAAGGTTTATCAATTCCAACATGACCCACTGTATGCTTTTCACTTACAGTATGTGAACATGCAATTATAGGCATTTGATGGCGGCTCTGTGGCAAAGTGTACAGGTCATGATGATTTTAAAACCAACAAAGTTCCGGCATTTCAAGCACTTTGAATCTTCGCGTAATGTCACAGCCTGCTTTCACTCTCTCATATGACAGAACAAATCAGGCTTCCTGGGCAACGAGTCCAGTTCTGGGAATTAGAACTGAGGAGAAGAGCGGAGACACTGGCAAAAGCTTTGACCTTCACTTTCACATCACTCAACAACAAGCAGTGCCATTAAACTCACTTAGAGCTTCCTATAACTGGTGAGGCAGTTTTGAGCTAAGTGCTAGGTGACTTATGGCTTCGCAAAAGTTTTATGACTTTACAAACATTCAAAAGCGCGTCGCCTGTGCAGGAAGGATGGGGTTGGGTGAGGCCCGCTGTACTCGCTGTAACGAGAGGGGAAGAAATCCACTCTGATTAATAAACTGTCCGTTTCGTGACGCGCCGCACCGCAGGTGTACAGAGTGGTTCGCCGTTAGAGCATGGCCGAAGCTCAAGAGCCGTCTGAGAATTTGGTTGGGTGAGGAACTGATTTCCATTGAGCTGCAATCCATAATTCATGGACTGCCCTTTGGCTTCACAATAGTCACTTAATAGTCACATCTTATGGAGGTTTTTCCCTTCCACAGAAAAAATGACTGAAATTAAAATAAACAAATACATATTTTTTCGTCCTATCATTTAATTCATTCATTTTTATTATATTAAAATGAATATATATATATATATATATATATATATTCTTTTTTATTATTATTTTTATTTATACATATTAATTTTAATATAATAAAAATTAATGAATAAAATGATAGGATGAAAAAATATGTATTTGTTTATTTTAATTTCAGTCATTTTTTCTGTGGAAGGGACCCAGTATATATACAGTACTGTATATACATGGACTTTGCATGTTCTGTAGTTTCCTCCCACAGTCCAATGGCATGCAGATTAGTCTAATTGGCATTTCCAAATTGCGCGTGTATGTGTGAGCCCTGCAACGGATTGGCACCCTGTCTAGGGTGTACAGTACCTTGCCTAGTGCCCCAAGTCCCTTGGGATAGACTCCAGGCCTCTATAGGATAAGTGCCATAGCAAGAATGAGAGAGAAAGTAATTTATTTGTTCTTTCATTCATCGTCTTTTGAAGTTCTACCTCTTTTCTGGTACATGTCCATTTCTGTGCTCTCTCCCCACGAATTGATCATGCAAATAGGTCTCATTCATTTTATAAGAGAATAGAAATGCATTCGCATATCTGCAGAGGATTCGCTGTTCAATCTCTTAATTCAGTTCCCTTCCTTTTTCATATTCTCTATCAGTGGTTATAGTATAGGACTACTGTATACTGAATATGCTCATCCCTTACTTCCACCTCAGCCATCTTTATCCTACTTTGAAATGTGCTTTTTCACAGATGCATGCCAATATATAACAAAGTCTGTGCCGATGGAATGAAATCAAATAATTGAGATTATTTTTCACCCAAAGTTGACCAAAGAAATGACGATGCAGGAAAGTGGTGCTATAAAATGAAAGGGGTTCGAATCGATTATCTGTAAAACTTAAAAGGCTAATGAATAATATATGAACTCAAGTTCAAACGGAAGACACGGTCACATAACTAACCACAGGATTTTATTTTCTTGTTGTAAAACATTTAAGAAACAATTTTAAAAAAGAAGATACTTTTTGGTTTCTGCTGTTGAAGGTATATGATTAAACTTCAGCCTGGCGTAAGTGATTACAGTAAACACAGATGCTATAGAACGCAAATACACCCTAGGTAGAAAGAGAGCAAACAGTAATCCCAGACATATCAGCCAAGGCACATAGACCTGGTAAACCCAACACACCACATGATGATAAATAGAAACGTGGACAAATATTTTAGTTTCGCGTAATACAACATATATCTTGCTCGCTCTTTCTCCATCCCTTGCTTCCTCCCTCCAGCTGTCTCAAGCTATATCTTTAATACCCATTGCACCTTGCTTTACCCTTCTTCACCCCACCTGTGTTAGCCAAAGATGAAAACAAATAAATGACTGAATACATAACAAGCATTCCTTTATCACACCAACCATTATGGCCCATTACACTGGATTTATAGTTAATGGGGAAAAACAAATTAGTTCCCAAGGTCACTTGGATATGGTAATTGAGCCTTCCAAACAGATCCATAAAATAAGCCCATAAAACAGATCTAATGCTATTCAACACAACATCGAGCATTATCATAGTTTGGTTGTAGGTTGATGAGAAAGAGGCCGGTCTCATACAGAACGTGTGTGTTTGCAATAATGTTGGAGGGATGAAGGAGAAAAAGATTGGTGGAAAGCTTCCTACATCTGGTTATGTTTTAAACTCAAAATGGATTAAAAAAAAAAAAAAAAGAAACCCATAATTCTACATGCAAAACCCCACAATGACAAAGTAAGGCAGGTGTTCGGAGCGCTTCGTTAATTTCTACAGAGAGAAAACAAACAAAAAAAAAAAGACTGAAATACCCAACACTTGGTACTTGGTTAAAGCAATGACAGCCTCAATTGGATGTTTCTTCCATTCTTCTTGGCAGATTTGTTCAAGCTCAACCAGGTTGGATGGCCACATCCATTTTCAGGTCGCTCCAAAGATCCTCCATAGGGTTTAGCTCCAGACTCTGGCTAGGCCACTCCAAGAGTTGTTCTGTAGCCACTTCTGTGTTTTATTGGCAGTGCCTGATTTCCTGATTCCAAATACTTCAAGCTTTGTGTCATCAGACCAGAGGATTTTGTTTCTCATGGTCTGAGAGTCCTTCAGGGGCTTTTAGAACTCCCAGCAGGCTCTCGTGTGCTTTGTAGTGAGGAGTCGGATGCACCATAGAGGAGTCGGAAGCACCAGAGCTCAGTTTTGTCATAACAAAAAGGCTGAATACTTTAGCCACTCTTTAATCTTTATATTTTTTTATTAACAACTCCAAACACGGCGGCACGGTGGTGTAGTGGTTAGCACTGTCGCCTTGCACCGCCAGGGTCCGGGCTCGATTCCCGTCTCTGTGTGCATGGAGTTTGCATGTCCTCCCTGTGCTTGGTGGGTTTCCTCCGGGTACTCTGGTTTCCTCCCACAGTCCAAAGACATGTAGGTTAGGCTAATTGACATTCCCAAGTTGCCCGTAGTGTGTGAATGAGTGAGTGTATGTGTGTATGTCTGTGTGCCCTGTGATGGATTGGCACCCTGTCCAGGGTGTACCCTGCCATGTGCCCTAAGTCTCCTGGGATAGGCTCCAGGCTCCCCGTGACCCTGAATACAGGAGTAAGTGGTATAGATGATGAGTGAGTGAGTGAGTGAGAACTCCAAACACCTGTTTTTTTTTTTTTTTTTTTTTACATTTTTTTTTTTTTACTTTTTTTTTTTACCTGTTTTTGCTGGCCAAAGAGCCCATTTATTGAAACCAACAACATAAAACTTAAAGTAATCAAGTAATCTAAAAACAGCAAGTGACACTAATTGAAAGTGCTTGTACAAATATCCCTGATTGTGGTAATTTTAATTCTCAGTTTAAAAACATGGTGATATTTTTGCTATTAAGTGCTTTCAGCTTTAAGCTTAGAATTCGACAGAAGTAAAAAAAAAAAAAAAAAAATTTTGATCAGACTGAATTATATGGAGCCAGCCACTGGACAGATAATGTTCTCCATACATTTGGTGGGTTTCCTCCATGTGTTCCGGTTTCCTCCCACAGTCCAAAGACATGCAGATTCGGCTAATTGGTGTTCCCAAATTGCCTGTAGTGTGTGAATGAGCATTTGAGTGTGTGTGTGTGTGTGTGTGTGTGTGTGTGTGTGTGGCCAGTGATGGATTGGCATCCCATCCAGGGTGTATCCTGCCTCATGAACTAAGTCTCCTGGGTTACGCTCCAGGCCCCACACAACCCTGGATACTGGATAAAGCAGCATAGATGATGACTGAGTGAGTGAATTATATAATAGTATATTATTTGTCCAGTGCTTCTCGAGAACACCCTCGTAGAAGTTGGTACTGTAAATGGAGATGATTATATTGAGAATAAGTGCATAAAAATTGCATGCAGAACAGCTGTTAAAGTAGTCAGGGAGGTGCTGCATGGTGTTCTGACTAGCCTTGCCAAACTGAGTCATGCTGGGCAGCTAGCCACTGCAGCACAGTAGCCACTGATAACCGTTTAAGTGAAGGAAGATAAAAATGACAAAAATGTACAGTGTGTACTGTACAGTATGTGTGTTAGTGAGAAAGAGAGAAATAATTTAGATTTTAATACCCCTGGTATTATGTATATATGTAACACACACACACACACACACACACACACACACACACACACACACACACCGTATATGTTGTGTTTTTTGCATAAAACATAATAATTATTAATAGTAAATACATTTTCCATATACCATAAAAACATAATAATGTGATCGCAGCAGATCTTACTATTAGGCAAATGCAACCTTACACATACAACATGTACACCAAGCGTTAAAAGTTTCGACACAGCTTCCAATTTCATAGTTTTATGTAAAACGATACTTATGCCGTCCAAAATATGCAATAATCTCCATTGAACAGCTGACATTGTGATGTTTCTGCTACTTATGCTCTGTAAAGTCTTCATAACGGCTCTAATCTGCGGTGCTGTTTCCTACATAATTGGTGATTTACGAGGCTAGTAACTCTAAATGAACTTCTTCTCTACATCAGAAGTAAATTTTGGTCTTGCTTTCCTGGAATGTTCTTCACGAGAGCCAGTTTAACATGGTGCTGACCTTGGTCCTGATATCAAACAGTGGACCAACACCAGCAGACGACATGGTTCCCCAAACCACCACTGACTGTGCAGACTTTACACTGGACCTCAAGCAACTTGGATTCTGTGACTCTCCTCTCTACCTCCAGACCTTGGGACCTTGATTTCCAAATGAAATGCAAAATTGACTTTCCTCTGAAAAGAGGACTTTGACCCACTGAGCAACACTCCAGTCCTTTTTGTCCTTAGCCCAGTACATTTCTGAGTGGCTTGACACAAGCAATGCTACAGTTGTAGCCTGTTGTCCTGGATACGTCTGTGCGTGGTGGCTCTTGAACCACTGACTCCAGCTGCTGTACCACATTTTCCATTCAACTATCCATTGATGTGCTTGGATACAGCACTCTGTGAACAGCCAGCCTACTGAGTCAGACTGAGAGCTCTGAGAGATCTGAGTAGGACACCAGGAGTCTCCGATATTGAACTTTTCTGAACAACTATTGTTGTGAGATACTGAATTTTGGGCTTTCAATAGCTATAAGTCATAATCATCAAAAGAATTAAATGTAATGAAAAGTATATAAGTGCTTAGATTACTTAGAGTACTATTAATAAAAAAAGCCTTATTTTTGCCTTGGTCACACCTAGCCATTATACCACACAGTTTTACATTCTTCACTGTTTCCCAGAGGCACAAAATATTTAAAGAAATTGAAATAAATGCCAATATGAGGGTGGAACAGAAAACCATATGACATTTTGTAAATTATAAATTTGTACTGCAGAAATAAAACATTCATTCTACTGTTCTAACGTTTAGACCATTTTGACATTTACCATTCCACTTCATCATACAGCTTATGATAATTATTAAAAATCTATAACAGCTTACGCTTTTAGCCTTCGTTTTCACCTCCATGACATGGAATTGAATTAAAAGGTTGCTACTTCTGATTAGACTCTGTGCTAGTTGCCACACTTCCCTAGGGACCGTCCTCCTGCTGTTGTGCCACAAAAGTTGTGCCACAGTTTAAACCTCACACACAGCCTATATATATATATATATATATATATATATATATATATATATATATATTATATTATTATATTCACACAGTAAGCAGGTCTTGTGATGAACTGCGATGCTTCACCAAAGTACAACTCCAACCAGTACCCATCACTCACAGGTAGCCGACTCTCTTCAGCAAGTCTCAAGCCACACACAAGACAGAATAAGAAAGAGAGAACAGAAAGAGACACAATTTCATGGCCAGCATGTGCACTCCCACTGTAAGGCCAAAAGTATGTGGACACTCAAGCAACTTACTCTAGCCATGTGTGAGCCTTTCATAAACTTTGTGCAATGAAGATGGAAACAAGGAATTGTCTAGAATGTTTTAGCATATCCTAGATTAAATATTCCCAACATTGTGCCAAAACCTGACAATGAACTTGAGCATAATGCAAGGTCAACAAAAACAAGGCTTGTCAAAGCTGGAGTGGAAGAACTCAAGTGGCCAGTACAGATCCGTAACAATAAGCCCATTGCAGTACTTTGGAATGACCTGGAACTTTGAATCAGACACCAGGTCTCCTTATTCAATATTGGTGTCTGGCAGCTTTTGCACAAATTCCCTAGGCTATGTCCCAAAATCTGGTGGATGTCCTTGCCAGAAGAGTTCCTCTTGATACGAACTGTAAATCAATCATTAAATCATTTCAAAATGAAATCAAAACGCATTTAATTGAACACATTTCATGTGGGAAGTGTTCCTTAGTAGGCATGACTGTAGCCTGTTGCAGTGCATAATTATTTCATAACTCATAAGTGGAAAGAAAGCACCTCGGGAACACCACTGGCCAGATGTTATTTGGGCGATGGACATTTCTCAGCACAGCAGAGATACTGACCGGCTCTGGCACCAGTACAAGTATATTAGTCTGCATTGTTTAGCTTCAAGAATGCATCAGTGTGCTCGCTTGACTATTTTCCATGCACAAATTATGTTAATTTTACATTACATCATGTACATCAGACTATAGCAATTATTAGAAATGACAGAACGACCGATGATCCGATCCACATACTGTATAACTTCGGCACCGCCGAAACCCCGGCCATGGATCGTCAGCAGTGCCGGTCCCAAGTCTGGATGAAATGGGAGGGTTGTGTCAGGAAAGGCATCCAGCGTAAAAAACTGTATCCAGTGGGTTTCAGCGTAAAAAAAACCCGTGCCATAGTTGTGTGCGTATCAAATGGCCTTGACGAAGGACTAACAACAAGTCCTATAATTTTTCAGAATTTTTTAATGCACATGATACAATGATTAATAAATATAAATAAATGTTACTAAAATAAGCATGTGCATGTATGAGTGTTAATGTAGCCCACACACAAAATGTTTGACTTGAATATGTTCACGTCATCATTTTGAGTCGTTCTTTTTAAATTGATATTTGAGAGGCATTACTTAGAATAACCAACTCAGCCTGCTATGAAAAATCACTGGCCAGACATTGATATGCGGGCTTTTCTATGTATTTACTGTCTCTTCTATCTGTTCTTTGTGATCAGCAGATTTTACTCAGAACATTAGGGCTATAGCCAGCCTCAATATGACACTTTACGACTTCTAATTAGTAAAAGTGTCTGGATCGGGGAACATCAATTTTAGAATTATGACACAAGGTATCTGAAGTGTTTGGCTGTTGCGCAGTAGATCCAAGGTCCTTCGTAAATAATGTGGCCATAACAGTAATGCTTGATAAATGTTAATAATGCAGCAATGAGCCAAAGCGAAGAATCAAATCAGTAACATGATCTCGCTGCCAGGGACACGGGAAATAGGGTAACAATATACCCAGAGGTGCAAGGTGTGTTTGTGTTTGGGAAGAGCTGAGCAGCTGCTAATAATAATAATAATAATAATAATAATAATAATACTGTATCATTATTGTTATTATTATTGTTTGGTATTTCAAATAGTGAGAGTCATAAATAAACAAATATTTGTGTATCACCCATCACATATACTGGAAGCTCGCTGCAGGCTTATCTCCCTTCTCAAATCATTCAGACTGTCTCACGCAGACATCTTATTGTGTTACTCACTCACTATACCTGTACAGGGTCCTGGGAGGCCTGGAGCCAGTTCATCACAGGGCACAGCCGCGCATACACACACTCTGGACAAATTGGAAATGCCAATAAACCTACTCTGCATGTCTTTGAACTGTTTGACAAAACTGGAGCACCCACCAGCACCAAGAACAAGGAAAACGTGTAAACTCCTTGCACACAAGGAGGTACTTAAACCCTCGACTCTGCAGTTGCAAGGCTACAGTGCTAACCATTGTGCCACTGTGCCATCTCTCATTTTCGCAAAGATTCATTATTTAAAACATGAATTTGGTTAACAGTTTTTTTTTTTTTTTCCCAAGGCGGCATGGTGGTGTAGTGGTTAGCACTGTCGCCTTGCACCTCCAGGGTCCGGGTTCGATTCCCGTCTCTGTGTGCATGGAGTTTGCATGTTCCCCCCCGTGCTTGGTGGGTTTCTTCCGGGCACATCCAGTTTCCTCCCACAGTCCAAAGACCTTCAGATTAAGCTACCTGGCGTTCCAAATTATTCCAATTCCAAGTAGTACATGTGCCCTACAATGCATTGGCACCCTATCCAGGGTGTAGGCTTAAGCGGTATAGACGATGAGTGAGTAAGAGTGCGTTTTCTTCCAGAATACATCTGAGCTGAGCATGATAATGGATTCAAATACTTTTGCAATATTTGTGTAATGAATAGCAACTCTGTCACAAGCACCTGAAGTATTATAATATCAAATGTTCACAGAATTGCTGAAAAAATAAGGTGAACGTGGTATTAATAAACCAATTTTCAATTGTTCAATTGATATATTAATTGCTTAACTTATTACTGTGTTTATTAATTTTTTAACAAACCTTTACCGGTAATTTTAGTGGAAATGTGCGCACACAGTGGTGTAACAGTAAATGTAGCAGAGTAATGCATTTGAATTGTATTAGTTGGTGTGTATAAAGGAAAGTAGCTAATAAAGACTTTAGCATTGATAGAATATCATGAAACAGCAACAACAGAACAATTAATTATATTGCTGATGGGGCACAGCTCATGTAGAGAATCAGCAGAGATTAAGGAGAAACTGGTAGTATCTACGATAGTATCTAAAAGCAATAAACATATGTATGAAATAAACACCCTCATGCTCAGGTTCAATGACGTAATAAGTAATATAATAAGTAATGAATAGTTTATCGAGTTTGAAATTAGCATCGAAGAAGACGTCAAAATACAGTACAACGAAACTCGGAGTGCAACTTCTAAAATAGTGCATTTAAAAAGAGAGTGTATACAATGGACAAACGAGAGTTAAGTAATAAATAGATAAATAGACAAATTATTGCACTAGCCATGTAGTATCGCACTAATCATGTAATAAATCATAAAGGTTCTGTTTAGAATGGAACTCGACCTATTAATGATTGCATGAGATGCATCGTAGCACCAATGGTCGACTGGCAGACAGCATATTGTGCAGAAAAGAGTCACCCTGAGTGCATTTATAGCTCTGGGAAAGAAACTATTATTGAGTCAATTTGTTCATGCCTTGATCGCCCTGTAGCGCCTTCCAGAGGGCAGCGGGTTAAACAGGTGATGTCCTGGATGTGAGGAGTCTTTCAGAATCCTTATGGCTCTGCGGAGGCGGCGGGAGCTGAAAATGTCATCCTAGGGGGCCAGATGACGGCCGATAATGTGCCGCGTTGATGACACTCTGAAGAGCTTTCCTGTCTGTTGCAGAGCAACCGGTGTACATGACTGAGATGTAGTACGCCAATATACTTTCAACGGAGAAGTGATACAGAAGAAGGACACCAGCTGACTTTCCTACAGGCAGTTTTTTTCCTGAGCACGGCCAGGAAGTGCAGTCGTTGATGTGTCTTTTTAATGGTTGGTCGACCAGGACAGATCCTAGGAGATGTTCCCAGGAATTTGAAGGACTGAACTCCACATAATCCCCATAGATGTAAAGTAGAGCTGGGTCCACAGTGGGCCTCCTAAAATCAGTGATTTCCTGAACACCAAGCTGACAATTTCAGAACCTCATCTCTGTTGGTATCATCAGCTAATTTAATGATGATTTAAGAAGGTCGGGTTCAAATAGTTGGGTATACAGCTATTATAGAGTAATGGACTTGTGGAGAGCTGGTGCTGAGTGTGAGGTTGTGGGTGGTTTGTGAGGAAGCCCTTTGTCCAGTGGCAGTCAGAGGTCCACGTTGGTCAGTTTGCTAGTTTGCTAGTATGTCAGGAATGATCGCATTAAATGCGGAGCTGCAGTCAATGGCGAATTTCTCCTTACTCGGCTCCGCCAGTGTTCTAAAAAGACTCCACTCATTTTTAAATATACACATTTATTCAGCATTAATAAAATGAAGATGTGGAATTTAAATTACACGCCACTCTTCATTTATCTTGATCAGAATTTCGATTAAAGGTTTGGGTGGGCCGCAAAAGATTTTCACATGCCGCAGCATTCTTGGCTTTGGAAATGCCTACTGTAGCTTAGCGGATCACGCGGTTGCTCACTTGGTTAAAGCTTCCTTGTCCATTATCTTACATTCATACGTTTGCCCTGTGTTGTCACTTCCATTCTAGCCCCCTGAAGTTTAATCAAAGTGAATAATATACGTTTAACAGTGTGTCAGTGAAGCCCTGTGGGCAAAGCATTTGACAACGTCTCAGCCCAGGGCCAACATCTCGCTAGCTATCTTGGAATGAAGTGTAGAAGTGGAAATCAAACGGTGAGGGGGAAAAAATGAAATGCTCCTGCATTAGGGAAGAGATTGGGCCTTACTCTGTGAACCTGTAACTGAATTCCACTCTAAATAGAAAAGCACCCTTATTGAATCGCTCTTCCTAATCCTGAGATTACATTTCTCGTGATATACTGATCGGCACAAAGTCTGAGCATCTCAAACATTTGGTTGTTTTAGTTATTCACTGCGTAGTAGTAGTAGTAGTAGTAGTAGTAGTAGAAGTAGTAGTAGTAGTAGAAGTAGTAGTAGTAGTAGAAGTTGTGCACCCTAGAGCCTGAATCCTAATGATGCCACAGCCATCCATGGTAGGAAGTCAAAATGAGCAAATTTAGCCATCTAACCTCTAAATTGGTGAGGGTGGCATACTCTCTGTTCATTGTCAATCATACCAAGTATGGGCATCTAAGAGTTCATGCAAGTAAAAAGGGGTCAGTTCTTTTTCGCACTGTCCTGTGACACGGCATGAAGAGCAGTCAAAGATGTGCTTGTATAGTTTCACACGTCTCTAAGGAAGCATGTGATAGCCTTCAGTCTCCAAGATTGGTAACCGTCACATGACTTATGTAATACATGGGCACGGGCCAAGTTAAGTAGAAAGAAAAATAATAGTTTTTTTTGCATGCACTGTCAAGTCTCTACATTCATAATCATAGTGTTTTTTTTTTTTTTTTCCATAGCACAGTCTGATCCCATTGAACACATGAATTCCCCTTGGCAGTGCAATGTCAATACATTCAACACTTCTTGTTCCTTTGTAAAAGACCTGCACAAATCACTGGGACAGGATGTTCCGGCCTTATCACCTATTATAAGCCTGTGTTTGGCCTGGAGGTAACTGGCAAGAACATTGTTTCCATGACAATGTTTAATAGTGGTTGGAGCACCTTGGCAAAATTTCTCCCCAAGCAGATCTTCTGATGTCCTTCTCAGCCAGGACACATGTGTCTGTGGATCTGGCATCTCTGGCTTCTTTAATGAGGACTGAAAACAAGCAGTACACCAAACAATCGTTAGCTCCAAGCACACAGCCCCGGTAGACAGTACCTTTAGCTGGGAGGAGAAATTTTTTTTTTTTTTAAATGTCATTTACCACATCATAAAAGCTGGCACATTATGAGATTCTCAAGATCCTGACTTTTCTTCAGGGACTGCTTAGACAGTAGCAAGTGTCCATGTATGCTAAAAGTACATGCGGCACCCATTGGGAGTGCATCATACATACTGTAGATAGAACCTGCCAAGCTTAGCAGTGCCTTTCATAAGGTAAAATGGGTCAAATTCCTTTACTGTAGAAAATGTTAGAGATGCATGATCTGGAAGATGACTCTGAGGTGACCTTGGGGTTTAAATCTCCAGACCAAGTTTTTTTGCTTTTTAAGTTGACATCACCACACTTTGTGAAATCTGTTTATTAGAATTTAAGCTTTAAAGTAAGATGAGGCTACAGTGCAGTTCTTGCCGTGTCTAATACACGCTCTACTGTGTTATTCAGACCAACATTTGATCCTCAGACCAGCAACCATCAGCCACAGCGAGGAGTCTCAGAAGGACACTTATTATCCCTGTGGATACAGGTAGGCTACACACCCATGCCATCTTGACAACTACATCTCACATCATATACAGTAATACTCCTCATGAGTATTATTTACTGATCTTGTGCGCTATTCATAATAATATACTGTATACAGTATAAGTCTTCCATCCCAACCTTGGCAAACCATATTTTCATGGATGCCATTTTGGGCATTTTAAAGCCGCAGCATTAAAGAACTCCTAAAAAGAATTACTTAAAACTTTGAGGTGACAGTTTTGGGGAAAACCCACACAAGCGTGTGATATGGGCACAAAAAAAGACATTTTCACTGAACGGAAGCCATGCCTTAATACAGTGAGTGACAACATAAGAGTGCAACCATGTATCAATATTACAACTGCCACAGGAATAAAGTATAATATTCCTAATGTAGTTGTTCGGATATAATTTTATTCAAAAATTATCCAGACTCATTCCAACCATTAACCTCAAGCACTTCAGTGACTGCGTAATTTTATTATGCGTGTGCGTGTGTGTGTGTGTGTGTGTGTGTGTGTGTGTGTGTGTGTGTGTGTCAGACACTTAAGAGGACTATGATTTAAGGATTGATTTTTGAAACCATTACAGGAATCATCAGGAAATAGATGGAACTTTTGCGCTCCATGCTGACAATTCACGCCGGTACAGCTGTAATCCCGCCGCCCTAGAAACACGAACGCTCCTTGTTTGGCGCTCCTTGACCAAGCCTGACCTTGCATCTATTCTCCGGAGTTTCAAAGGACGAAGAAGAAAGTGTTTGCCTGCACTCGGCCGCTCCCTTTGGGTCATTATGCCACGGTGCTACCCGTGTCTTTTACATGCGAAATTGCCCATTGACACTGTTGTTCTTGCTGTTTCGGCTTCTGATGTACTGTAGGTTCTTTCAAGTCTTCTTCCTTTGTGGTATTTCAGAAGCCCATGGTAAGGCCGCCTCTTCTGGGGTCTTGGCATGGTTCGTGTTTACAATCCGGCCCGGCTCTCGGTGGATGAGAAGAACCGCAACAACTTCAGATCGCAAACCACAGGAAACATGCAGATTCCACCTGCATTCCTGCTTGTATCCCTCTGGCCTCGGCTGCGACTGAGTGAAGATAACTTGTTTGTTTACTTGTGAGCGAGCGCAGAGGGGAGCCAGACAGTTGAAGCAAATTCACGAACACAACTCTGCCTCGCACAAAAGCTTCTTGGCTCACCAGAAGGCTGACAATTATAGCATGCGCATCCTAATTTTCCTACTTAGTGCACATTTCATATTTGGGGTGAGCGATTTCACTCTGTCACCTCCCTGTGATGTGCCGCTGTAATTAAGATGGATTCGGAGTGACACGCTGGATCGAGGAGGATCTCTCACAGAGCCTCCTGCTGAGGAACAGCTGGGCCTGGTGGCACGAGCATTTAATGTTCCTGAAGCTCTCGAACCCATGCATGGCTGCGATGATAAACGGCGCGGAGGTAATGCGAGTGTCAAATAAAAAGAGGACAAGTCGGAACGTCCCGTTTACACAGCTTATACTATGCCAACATGCTAGCCTAGAAGTCCTGCGGATGTCTCCCCATAAAGAGAGGACGCTCACTATGATGGACCACATATCAGCTGTTTGTCAATATACACGCCACGCTGAATGATCGCTTCCAAGTACCATGCGCTCAAGAAATAAAACCGGACTGTCTCTTTATATTTTGTGTCTTATCAATACCAACAAACAGCATCATAAACAAATAAAAGTATATCATCATATACTGTACAGAGCGCGACACTTTCAGGGCCATGAAGCATGCTTTATTCATCAAACGGAGTTAAGAACTCAATCTGGGATACTCCGGGCCTCATTAAAAAACGCATACGATGCGTGATTGTGCTAAATAGGTCACGTTCCACAACATTCGTGTCGGTATCCATTCTACTGTATGTAAAAGCCGCATAAAGAAACAGATCTCCAAGAGTCATGTTGTCATTTGGCGCATTATGTAAAGAAATTGATATATAGAAGAGTATTCTATAGAAATATAAATTAAATAGCAATTTCAGCAACTCTTTGATGGATCGTTCCGTTCTTTCTTTCCTCTCATCATTCGTTTTTTTTTTTTTTTCATACATTTATATTTAGGCTCATCTTTTATCTCGTACTCTGAGGAACAGGAACTAGAGCTGAGTTGAATCAACTGAAGTACATATTAAAACAATCAATCACATGGAATATAGCAACTGCATGAACCCAACGTGAGAAAGGAGGAATACGTGTGTGTGTGTGTGTGTGTGTGTGTGTGTGTGTGTGTGTGTGTGTGCGCGCGCATGCGTGTGTGTGAGAGAATACCTACTGTACAGATTGGGGGGAAAAGATGGAAGGAAATAATATAAAGGAGCCAAAGTGTGGCGGAGAGCAGCATGTCGTTTGGAAATGTTGTATTATAAACACTACAGGGCAGTATAGTAGAGGACTGTATGGATTATGGAAGATGTTTACAATATTCATTCATATTCAGTGTTTTCCAGAAACCCTAGGTGTGAGGTGGATGGGAAGTCCATTGTTTCTTGTTTCTCCTTAAGTTAGTCCACCTGAGTACACCATCTCATTCATATTATATACAGTACAGACCAAAAGTTTGGACACACCTTCTCATTCAAAGAGTTTTCTTTCTTGTGTTCTTCAGCCCAAACCGTCTCTTCTGCTTGTTGCCTGTCCTTAGCAGTGGTTTCCTAGCAGATATTCTAGCATGAAGGCCTGATTCACACAGTCTCCTCTTAACAGTAGTTCTAGAGATGTGTCTGCTGCTAGAACTCTGTGTGGCATTGACCTGCTCTCTGATCTGAGCTGCTGTTAACCTGCGATTTCTGAGGCTGGTGACTCGGATGAACTTCTCCTCCGCAGCAGAGGTGACTCTCGGTCTTCCTTTCCTGGGGCGGTTCCGCATGTGAGCAGTTTCTTTGTAGCGCTTGATGGTTTTTGTGACTGCACTTGGGGACACTTTCAAAGTTTTCCCAATTTTTCGGACTGACTGACCTTCATTTCTTAAAGTAATGATGGCCGCTCGTTTTTCTTTACTTAGCTGCTTTTTTCTTGCCATAATACAAATTCAAACTCTTTGAATGAGAAGGTGCATCCAAACTTTTGGTCCGTACATATATATATACTGGCACTGAAGAGAGGCACCAAAATCTGCACTCTGATTCAGTTCTAGTGCACACCGGTTATATAGGTATAGGGTTTTGGTACCCAATCCTACACCTAAATTAGTCTAGACATTCTGTCTGGAGGTTTGTTTTTGGGGGAACCTGGATGAATTCCTAAAAAACAGGACAAGATGTCCATGTACTTGACAATAACTCAAGCTCAGGATTGACCTGCAAGCAGCACTACGTGCTGTGCCTTTTACAATAATCAAGCGTGTAATCAGAGTCGGATGCATGTGAAAATATATGCAATCAGATGACGGTTACTTTTTAGAGCTTACTCGTGTATTTACTTTCCTTTTCAGTTTGCATCATGTGTCAATGTCATAAGGGATGGTTAAGAAAAAAAAAAGAAGAAAAGAAAAAGAAACTAGCATCACAATCTAAAGCATGATGGTGGACCTGGACCTTCACAACAGTGTTTTGGGAAGACCATATTCAGGAGGCATTTGAGCAGAGGAAGGTGAAGTATGAGGCTCCGATCAGCGGGTCTTACGTTGGAGTAGTTTAAATGTGAACATACAATGCGAAAAGCTTTTATGACAATCCCTTTGCAAAACCTAATCGGGTCTCAGTATCAGAGAACAAAGGAGAGAACAAGAAAGCAGCACAAAGAACAACACAGGTTGTGTCTCTGATTAATCATTACAATCATTAGTATAATTAAAGCATAGCAATAGAAATCTGTGAACCTTTGTGAAGAGCACGAACGGCGCAAAAGAAAAAGTGAGTCTCTATGGCCCGAAGCCACAAGGTAGCACAATTGGTCACGCTCAGTGGTTAGCAATCAAAGGTGTACGTAGAGCTCAAAGAAGCACATTTATTAAAGGTGTTTTTTTTTTTTTTTTCTTTCTGTGCATCCATATTAAACCAGCTTGATCAAAAAGTATTTGAAAGCAAACCACATGGAATTAGATGAAGCTTTTTGAAATCAGATTAAGTTATCTAAAAGATTGCATGACTAATTACATCTTTAGTCATTCTTTTTTTTTTTTTTTAAGTAATCTCGACACTCTACCCCATGCTGATGAGAAGGCTATATATATCCATCTATACATATAATAAAACTCTAAAGTTTTGCAAAAACATAATTTGGGAGGGATGTAAGATGAGTCATAGAACACATCATATACTGAACGAATTTTAATGGGGCTTTCAAGGGTGTATTTTGCCGAGCTTAGGGTAACATTTTATTTTAATATGCGAGTATGAGTGAGTAATTAAAACGTATTAAATAAATAAATAAATAAATGTGATATCACACCTTCATTCTGCATACTTCACGGTAACACGCAAAAAACTTAGACTGGCTTAGACAGGCGACACGGCGGCGTAGTGGTGTGGCCTCACACCTTCAGGATCGGGGGATCGTGTCCCGCCTCTGTGCATGAAATTCGTATGTTCTCCCCTTGCTTGGCGAGTTTCCTCCAGGTGATTTGGTTTCCTCCCACAGTCCAAAGATACAGTGGAACCTCGGATTGCGAGTAACGTGGTTTACGAGTGTTCCGCAAACCGAGCAAAGATTTTTAATAATTTTTTAATCGGAAACTGAGCAAGTATTAGTTTACGAGCGCCGAGTATAATGTATCACGCATACGACTCTTATTTTGACACCGAGCGTCACTCTCTCACTCTCCCACCCCTTTTTAAAGGTAAAGTGCAGATTAATTTGTTTGATTTTCATTTTATAGATTGTATTAATTATTTTTATGTATTTATTTTTTGGGGCTGTGGAACAAATAATTTGAGTTTTCATTATTTCTTGGGGGAAATGGTTATTTGGTTTACGAGTGTTTTGGAAAACGAGCGCAATTCTTGAACAAATTATGCTCGTAATCCAAGGTTCCACTGTACGCATATTAGAATAATTGCCGGTCCCATAATTACAGTAGTGTGTATGTATGTGTGTGTGTGTATGCGCATGTGTGCCATGTGATGAATTGGGACCCTGTCCAGGGTGTACCCCGCCCTGTGCCCAAAGTCTCCAGGGATAAGCTCCCATGCTCCTGTACAAGATAGGCGGTATAGATAATGAATGAATGAATGAATATAACAAACAGTCAGCGAATCCAATGAAAATGAATACATTAACTAAATAACAAACCAACCAACCCTATAGGTATCTTCAACTATCACAATTTGGTATAGAACTCAGTCTTTACCGACATTAGGCATTCAATATGCATAATGCATAAGGAGCAGGAAACCATTTCTTATCGTAGATGAATTGGTGGCGCTTTCTATTTTCACCCTAGCCCTTCATGGCGCTTCATAATGATCCTCATCCCTCACTGCTTTGAGGTTTCCTGCTTAATTACCACATGACTAAATCCTACTCAAAAGCAAGGAGGTTAGTGTTTCCTTGGTTTCCTGTCTAAACTCTCTTACCTACGGAGAGCTGACCATGAGTCAGTGGTAACCATGAGCGAGTTTGCGTTGCCATGCCAGGTCTATTACCGGAAACGTCCACCTGTTCTGGCTTTGCACTCTGACTAATTTGTCTATATCCATCCTCTTGTTCCTATTCATCAGAGTTGTGCATTGAACCGAATGTTCTCAAGTTGCAGTAGGCTTCGGCTCCACCCCAACCCTGAATGGGATAGTACAGTAGTGGGTGAAAATGACCAAATAGCAAAGAAGTACTGTAGATGAGTTACTGTGACTGTGTGTGTAGCGTCTGCTTGAAAATGAAACGTTAATTATATTACCGAGTTGTTAATTACAGTATATATTAGAGGATTTTTGTGCTGTGGTCCTATGAATTTCCTTAAATATAAATATATTTCCTTGCCACGGTCACTTCGAGTACTCATTTGTCATCGTTTTCCGGGACCGTTCTAATAAATACATTTCTCTACAGACATGACATGGTTTCTGCGTTAAAAATGCGGTTATGAAATACAATAAAATATAGTACATTCGCTCGACGTGTTCCGTTTCGCTATTCATCAAGATGTGCTTTCTCACTCTTGCTGACTGACATACCACCATTAGCGCCATTTGCAGATTCCTCTGAGGCTTTGCAAGCAGACAGCAGGAAAAAAAAAAAAAAAAAAACGAAGGGAAAAGCACTTTCCTCCCTACCTATACACACATAAGCACAAAATGCAGCCATTTACCAGCCAGCCGGCATCAAGGTAAAATTAGTTTGCCCAAAGCACGGCAACGGCGTTGTTAGTGAGCACTACAGAGATTTCCCTAAAGGCTTCCCCTCTATTAAAACTTGCTGACAGTTTTGCTATCCATAACACCACCATCATGGAGCAACTCCATCCAAACCTCTCCCCAATCCTCACCCCCCCACCCCCCCAATCTCATCATACACTGACGATGCCAGCAGGGCAAAAACATTAGAGCTACTGCCAAGATGTTTCCCTTTACACCACTAAGCCTCTGATATCCATGCTTAGCCATCTGTCTGCATTCAATCAGCCTGACAAAGCCTTTCACTCAGCAAGCTACAGGTACTCCCCTTTACTGAGAAAACACGTTTTTTATGTACCTTTATTCTGAGTCTGAGAGCCAGAGGAGCTGTGTAAATATTGTGTATACAATCATGAGTCAAGCTTATGCACAGTGTTCACAAATAACTCGGATGGCTGAAGCAAAAGATGTGCTACTCCGGCAAAACATCCAGGACAGTTGATGTTTCCTGAATATACTTTTCTTTTATGATCAACATAAAAAAATAAAATAAAAAAAAACAACAAACTCTAAGTGTTGCTAAAAGAACAAAAATGAGATTACTCTTGTGCACAGTGGGAAATTCGTTAGTACAGTATTTATATCTCTGGATGTAATTTATACCTACATCAGGGGCTCTGCAACATAAAAGCATTAGCCCGGGAAGCAAGTCAACATTATTGGCAGATATCTACGAGTTGGAAGGGTTGTACAGTATGAATCTAGCCAATATTGGGTGCCGTTACTTCATACTGTACTGTATAAGCATGAGGGTGTTTCAAAAATGAACTTCAGTTGGCCACAGTGTCTTATCAGCGCTTTCCGTTCAAAGCTACTGTGCCACTAGTCACTAGTACCACATCAGTTCATCTGTAACTGTGGTGAGAGCAAAAATGGATGGCCCACTTCTGATTTGCTTGAATGAAAAGCAGAGCGCAGTCATTATTATAATTATTTAGTTTTTTGGTCTGAGGGTTGACCTGGTGCTGAAACACCTCATGAAAGAGCACGAACAAAAGCGTTTAAGGAAGGTGAAAGATTCTTAAAGCAAATCATTATTGTTGACGAGACACGGATTGATCACTACGAGCCTGAAAGCGAACGGCAGAGTATGGAACGGAAACGATCTCAATCACCAAACTAGAAAAACCTCACTTATCGTCTATACCACTTTATCCTATATTCAAGGTCATGGGGGGACCTGGAGCCTATCCCAGGAGACTTAGGGCACAAGGTGGGACAGGGTGCTAATCCATCGCAGGGTGCGCACCTACACATACACACTACTGCCAATTAACCTAACCTAGTCCATGTCTTTGGACTGTGGGAGAACATGCAAACTCCATGCACACGGAGACGGGAATCGAACCTGGACCCTGGAGGTGCAAGGCGACGGTGCTAACCGCTACACCACCCAATACCATCAATTGTAAAATTCATTGATGCTTACAGTTTTCTGCGATTCTCAAGGCCAGGTATTGGAACATTATCAGGAAAAAGATTCAAAAATCATCAGTGCTCATTACTGACGTGAGATGGTTTCAAAGAGCTGAAATGATATCCAAGAGCGTCGTGATCTTGCATGATGATGTTCACCTATAGTACGTACTTTTGCCCTATAGTTACTGATCTTGCTCCTTCAGACTTTCACCTGTTTGGACCCCTGAAAGCAGCCCTACGAGGACAACGATTTCATTCCGGTGAAGAAGTGAAGACTGCCGTGCACTCATGGCTCACAGCTCAGCCTGAAACATTTTTAATGAGGGAATGCAAGGTGCATTGAGATGATGCCGAGAAATGATGTATTTGTCTTTTCTAAATGTTAATTAACGCCAGAGTGCGGATACTTTTTCCACTCACCCCCGTAGAAGGGGGCAGTTACCACCACTTTAAAGTGTGTTCGAGACTGTGACGTACTGTACTGTAACATAAGCAGCAATTTAAACAATGCAGTGGCTGAATTCATGTGTCTAGGGGGAAGCACTTGATTCTGTGGCTTTCAACCTTCCTATTTGACGTGTTAAGGTCACAGAACAATGACTATCGTCTGGAGGTGTGAATTGGTGTGAAAGCAGCAGGGTAAAGATGACACCGCTCTCGTACAGTAGATAGCCGGATGAAAAGTGGCTTTATCTGTATCACATACTCTCACTCACTCATCGTCTAATCCTGCTTCATCCTGTATACAGGGTCGCGGGGGGCCTGGAGCCTATCCCAGGAGACTTAGGGCACTACATGGTGTACACCCTGGATGGGGCGGCAACCCATTGCAGGGCACACATACACACACACACACACACATGCACTCATTTATACACTACAGGTGATTTTGGAACAGCCAAGCAGCTTAATCTTCATGTCTGTGGACTGTGGGAGGAAACCAGAGTACCCGGTAGAGAGCATGCAATCTCCATGCATAGAGACCAGAGGTGGGAACTGAACCCAGAACCTGGAGGTGCAAAGCGGTAGTGCTAACCACTAAGCCACCATGCCTCCTCTATCATATACAGTACTACTGGTTTCAAATTGTGTGGCTTTACTAACCTGGAAAAGTTTCAAGCAAAAGAGGAACGGTGGTTTAATATCTAACTCACTCATTGTCTATAACGCTTTATCTTGTATTCAGGGTCGTGGGGGGCCTGGAGCCTATCCCAGGAGGCTTAGGGCACAAGGTGGATACACTCTGGACAGGGTGCCAATCCACCGCAGGGCACACACACACATACACTCACTCACACACTACGGGCAATTTGGGAACGCCAAACTAGAGTAATCTGCAGGTCTCTGGACTGTCGGAGGAAACCGGAGTACCCGGAGGAAACCCACCAAGCACGGGGAGAACATGCAAACTCCATGACTGGAATCGAACCCGGACCCTGGAGGTGCAAGGTCACAGTGCTAACCACTACACCAGGTTTAATATATAAATAACTGAATTCATGAAACAAAACCGGCATCAATGTTGCAAAAAAGATAAGATCTTGCACGGCCCTGCTCTTAAACCAAGATGAGTGTGGAGTCCTTAATGAACCGAGGAGCATGTGATAATCATTTACAAAGCAACGTCATGCTCCTCCATCTTCAATGGTACTGAGAAATGTGATGCGAATGACAACAATATTAAAATGAGCATCGGTTAATTAGGCCAAGGGAAGGCAACACCAGCTTTATTATTTTAAATGTTAGCTCCAGTGTCTGAAGAGGCATATTTTTCGAGGAGCCGGATGAAAAGGCATGAAAATGAGAGAAGTTTGTCGAGCTACACTTATAGGAGATTTCATTCATTTCACAACTCTTACAGTCACTTCATTATCCAGAAGAGGGAAAAAATAACTATAGTAATGGGCATTGAATAATGATGCATGGGAATCGAATAAAGGCACGGAGCTTTCAGTCTTTTGGTCATGCTGTTGTAATGACACACAGAGAGAGAAAAACAGAGAAAGAGAACTTAAGCGCAGCATGTAGCATCACATTTGCTTAATTACATGTGCTAGTGTGTGTGTGTGTGTGTGTGTGTGTGTGTGTGTGTGTGTGTGCCTGTCTGTATTATGCATAGAACATTTTACGATTATCCTAAGTGGTAATCTGCACAGTGTATCTTTTAATGAGACACAAATGAAAACAAAACTGTGCTTCAATATTGCTTTTCAGTGTCCCATGCATGGCTAATGGTTCAAAGAATCCAAGCTCAACAACTCCGCCTTTATGCACCAATCATCATCATGATTCATGACGAATCGATGGTGAAATTCACGCGTGTCCATCTAAACATCAATGAACTTAATTGAAGACTGTAGGTGTTATTGCAATATTGCAACTAATAATTGAACACCAGAGAACTTAATTTCATGAGCAGTGGTGTGTAGGCCTTCCACAAAGTGATCAAACTTTAAAAAGAAAAGAAAAAGAAAAAAAAAAAAGCCCAGACGGTTAATTAAAGGGAAAAAGTGTCATTCATGAAATTAAAATAAAAAGCACACAACATCAACACATGACCAAGCATACATGAATCATAATGCAGATGTTATTTATTATGTATGCAATCTTAACTGAAGCACATTAGAGTTATGGGAAGATTGCTGAGCTCAAATTATGCATGTCTGGATCCTGCATACGACACTTGAACCAAATGGTCACTGACTCACTCTAGTAGAGAGCTGGGCAAACATCAGCACCACCATCGAACCAGCCCTACCGTGTAATCATCCACTTTATTTATGCTTATGCTCACTGTTTACTGCCATAAGGAGGAATTAAACTGACAGCATTTAGCAGATGGCTTTATTCTGAATGACTTACAAAAGTGCTTTTTAGTCGTCATCAAAAACATATCATCATGTCAGTACAAATTTTAACACCTCTCTGGAGACGTGCCACTTTCCAGCCTACTTTAAATTATCCCTTTTTTTCAAAAAGCCAAGGACCACAGGACTTAATCACCGCTGCGATAATGAAGTCATTCGAGCGCCTTGTGCTGCCCTACAGTGTTTAAAAAAAAAACACTCCTGGAACGCCTGCAGTTTGCCAACAGATCTGTAGAAGATCCTGTCAACATGGACCTTATACTTTAAAGCACCTAGACTGGACAGGAAATTATGCCAAGATCCCATTTATGTACTTTAGAACCACATACAATAGAAACATTATCAGCATTTTCGCAAGACAAGCTCTCTGAGCTACAGTAAATCTGTAGTTGCACCACAGACATCCTGATGGACAGAAAGCATCATGTGATACTGCGGAAACACACAAGGGCTCTCCTTTACTCTTCTTCCTGTACATAAACTGTCCCTTTAATCACTAGTCCATTACGCTTTTAAAGACGATGATATCACCCTTATGGGCTTCAAACGTTTGTAAATCTGCCTCCAGGACAAATGCAAGGCTGACCATTTTGTGACCTGGTGTAGACAAAACAATTTGGAGCTTAACAAAATAAGCCTAAATAAATAACGTCACTCCCATCATCAGCCTATTTGCCTTCCCAATTATTGCAAGTCCTTTGAATTCATGGCACCATCATCACCCAGGACCTCAAGTGGAAGCTTAACATCAGCTCCTTGAACAATGAATGTACGTCCTACTGTATATCAGGTGGTGGAGTTCAACCTGCCGCAGTCAATAATGGTGCATTTCTACACCACTTTCAGAGTCAATCCTGATCTGCTCCATTACCATCTGGTATGCTGCGTCTACTGCCAAGGGAAAAAAGCAGACTGCGGAGTACCATTCGCTCGGCTGAGAGAGTGTTTGGCGGCAGTCTGCCATTGTTCCAGGACCTGCATGACTCTTGGACACTAAAGCGAGAAGGAACGATTGTGGCCAACCTCTCACTTTAAAAAAAAAAACAAACTCCCTTCTGGTAAGAGGCTATGGTCCATCAGGACAAAACCACTCACACAAGAATAGCTTCTTCCCAAATTCACCTACCCTAATGAATGAGAACCAATGTCCCACTGACATAGTTTTGTTTAAACTCAGCAGACATTATATGTACCCACATGATATACAGAAGATGTATTATATTAATGCAACTTGTTACACAGTATACACATTTTGCGTTAGATCAGACTGTCTGTTTTCGCACACATTTTATTTTTTTACTTAACATATGTATATATATTTTAAACATCTGTTAATTAAACCTTTATTTGTCACATATCCTGTACATTACAGCACAGTGAAATTCTTTCTTCGCATATCCCAGCATAACTGGGGTCAGAGCGCAAAGTCAGCCATGTTACAGCGCCCCTGGAGCAGACAGGGTTAAGGGCCTTGCTCAAGGGCCCAACAATGGCAACCTGGTAGAGCTGGGGATCGAACCGATCAGTAACTCTATACCACCACTGCCCGTGCAATCTGCATTGCATACAAAATTATTCTTAATGTAAAACCCTATTAAAGAGAAGTTAGTGGAAGTTGGAATGTTTTAGTCAATCCGGAACTGTCACCTTTCATCTACAAAGCTTTCAAATGAAGAAAAAAACCTGCTTTCACTTTGCCATCGATTTAATGTAACACTACTTTTAAGAGGTGTATGAAAAAGATTTAAAATGGGACCAAGTGCAGTAATCCTCACCACTCTATCCACCAGATTTTTTTGAAGTACTCAAACGTTAGTGGTATACCTATTTAATGTATACAGGGGGGGAAAAAGCATAAAAGCTCTATTCTCTTCTCTTATTTGAAACGAATGCCACAAAAAGTGTTACTGGGCTCCAGATTCCCCTGAGAAACCTTTTTCGCCATCATTCTCCATATCCCAACGGGAATCAAACCACACATGCATCATGCTGGGCCAAGTTAAACACCTGTGGTGCCTTTGGTGACTTAACAACCTTTCTCTAAATTGTGTGATCTATGGAGAAAACCAGTTCAGCCCAGAACCCTAAAGCATGTGAAAAAGGTATAGCAGGGTTGACAGGTGCTCAGTTTGGATGGATAATTAGGCATCTGGTGTGAGAAATGCAGGTAGAGGTTGAAGCCTGTGAATGAATTTTCCGAACGAGGGTAGAATGTTAGGTGTTTTACATCTTTACTTTATTACTGTATTTATTTGTTCATTTTCCCCCAATTCTGTGCTGCACTTTTTTTTTAAGGCAAGATCAAAGCCATTGAAAAAATCTCAAAGTATTCTCAAAGAAATGCATGTAGATGACTGAGAACGGGTACACACCTACCAGAGGTATGCAACACACAGGTCCAGATTTAGTAATATCTGCAATAATATGAGCGGTAACTTGGTAGTGTACATAATTTATATGTAGTTAGATGAATACCACTGGTGATCTATTTAAAAGAAATCTTCGTACTACACACATACTGTACTTTATACTCCTAAAATGTACTTTAAAATACAGTACAATTCTGTTTAGTTTCAAATCAAAGAGAAAATATAAATATTATGACCACCTGAATAATATTGAGTACCCATCCCATGGCCATCCATGACCCTGTTGCCAGTTCTCCTTTCTTGGATCACTTTTGATATGTTCTGACCGGTGCAGACCAGGAACATCCCATAAGACCTGCAGTTTTGGAGTTGCCATGACCCAGTTCTTACCCATCACAATTTGGCCCTTGTCGAAGTCGTCACTAAAAACTTAAGTTTGCCCATTTTTCTACTTTCAACATATCACCAGGAAAAAAAAAAAGTTACACTTCCTGCCTAGTACAGTATATCGCACCCATCTCAATCCTCCATTGTAAGCAGATATTGAAAATGTAGCTAAGGTTAGAAGAGCCAAATTGTGATGGGTAAGAACTGGGTCATAGCAACTCCAGAACTGCAGTCTTACAAGATGATCTCAGGCTGCTCTGGTCCGGAAATGGCTGATCAGTATATTTAGCGATGTTCATTCTGTTGGTATTTTTAAGCAATATCAGACGAGAGGCAGTGCTGTACTACAGTATATAGCACGGCGATGATGCCATATCCCATGTGATGTTGCTTTCATGGACCAGTTCCACAAACTCCAATTATGATCAACAGTTTATAATTTGTTTATTTATTTCAACAATTATTTTGCTCTACCAACACATATCCTTCCTCGACTAGCAGAACGATCAAACCTTGACTGATGGCTAGCAAATGACATATAGCGAATAATGGTGTACTTAACAGGGGTGAAAATAGTTTTTAATTTTAATTGGGACTATTTCATTGGGACTATTGAAAAATGAAACATGGAGGGAGGAAGGGTAGTCCTGTAAATCTCATAAGCTTCTCTTTATACTTCCACTTATTCCACATTAGAATATCAGCTCCATTGTTATCTGGGTTCTGGGGTTGAATCCCAAACAGCATTAAATAGAAATCTAGTTTGCCGGTGAGTACGATCCATTGTTTTACACATGGCAAGTAATGCCCCTACTTCACTTCATTCTTGGGTTAGGAGCTAGTCAGCTTTGGAGCCATAAAAAAAATAAAAAATAAAAACACACACACACGTCAGATGCGATTCGAATTGTGCTAATGGTTTTGAATGTGTTTTTTGGCAGGCAGTTGCTCTCTCCTCAGTACCGTGGATCTTGCAGTTAGGGTAATTAACGATTGTTGAACATCTGGAACATGTGGAGTGATACATACAGTATAGTTAAATGTCCGGGTGGTCTTTCCGTCCATCATCTCCACTTGTGGAATGCCTCTTATCTCATTAGATTTCTCGGGTTGGATCTAAATGTTGTGTAAATTAAGTATAATGAGCCAGGTCCACCAACATTATCCTATATATTATCCTATATCTTTCAGTCAACTAATTCCGGTCTGATTAATTTGAAAGAAACAAACAAATCCTACAAGGTCGCACATACTGTATGTGACTAAACAATCAGCCAGCAAATTTGCAACACTACTTCTATTTGAACACTGGCAGAATTATATTTATATATGTAGTACGTACAGAAACTGCCTTTGCATACCGTTAATTACATACCATTAATGTCTAGGTGTAACACACACACGCACGACTACTCGGCGAGTGAATGAGCAAGCAAGAGCATGAGAGAGAGAGAGAGAGAGAGAGAGAGAGAGAGAGTCGTGTTTTTCTGAACGTTACCGATACAGCACTACCATGAACCTCTGATTACCTTACCGCATGCATTTCAAAGGCCAGACTCTGTCCTATTACTGCTCTTAGAATCTTCGCTGCATACAACAGGTCATTTTCTATTTTTAAAAGGTTGAAAAATGTTCTGTGTATTTTTTTTTTTGCTCATGTCCAGGCTACTTATTTCCCTGCTAGCAGACAAGATAAGATAAATGTATAAAAAGCCAGAAAAATGCATTGACAACCAGAGGATTACATCCCATGCTTGTACATGTTGGATTGTAGAGAGATCGGCCTGAAATTTCATATCCATGAAGTCAGTTGTATAACATGGGCAAGAGCTGTGGTTTTGTTCATTTAAAAGGCACCGTCCTCTTTCGGACATCTTTATAAGCGAGCTTACACTGTGCGTGTGTAGTATATCATAACCATATTAGTAAATTAGAGAGAAATGCTGTTGTATGCCAAATATTTAAGACATTTTTATATATTAAAATAAATAAATAAATAAATATATTATATAACTACATGCCTCTGTGTACAAGGAGTCTGCACGTTCTCCCTATGCTTGATGGGTTTCCTATGGGTGCTCCGGTTTCCTTTCACAGTTCACAGACATGCAGATTTGGCCAAGTGGTGTCCCAATTGCCCGTAGTGTGCGAATGAGCGTGTGAGTGTGTGTGCCCTGCGATGGATTGGCCCCCTGTTCTGGGTATACCCTGCCTCGTGTCCAAAGTCTCCTAGGATAGGCTCCAGGTCCACCCCGGCCCTGTATACAGGATAAAGCGGTCTAGACAATGAGTGCGTGAGTGAGTACAAGTTGTCCCCTACTTACAAACAAGTTCCAAGTCAGATTTGTTCGTAAGTCGGACATAGCGAATCTTATACCCCTTTGACACAAATATACTGTACAATATAAAGCATACCAATCCACTTTTCTAGATCTGCCCCCTTGCCCCAAAACCGTAACCACACCTAAATAAATGAATCTCACTTTGAAAGATCGTCTCTGTACATTTAAATCACGAGGGGAATCCCCTCTTCTCTTCCTCTCACTTTGTCTCAAAGCAAATTTCTCTGTAAGAAATAATGGAAACTCCAATGATTCGTTCCACAATCCAAAAATATTCATATAAAAATTATTAATTGAAAAAATAACGTAAAAATAACACTAACTAACCTGTACTGCACGCATTCTGTCTAAGTTTGCCAGTTTCATGGACTGTGAACTATTTTGTTTCTTTTCTAATTAGGATTAATTACCATCTGGACAGCTTTACAGGACAGCCATGGTCTATCATTAATTAAATAATTAATCGAAACCAGTGAGGCTGACTCATTTTTCCCTGAGTCATTTCTTTTAACCCAAAGATCAGCTAAAAGCACAAACAGACAAACATCACTTCCGGGATTCAGTCTAGAAACTCGGAGCATTCAGGCGCTCTTGGCAAAGATGAAACTGGGCCACACAATGGATAAAAGGAACAAGTCATAGCAGCAAATAAATTAAATCAGTCCTGGTGTTAGATCTTTCTCAACTCCCCACAAAACAGACCTTTAAAACCAGGAAAGGTGGAGGTGGAAAGAGATTTAGATTAAGGCTTAAATTAAAATGAAAGCACACGTCTGCGGGAGGAGTGGAGGTGAATAAGCCAGTTTGGCACCACTCCCACCCTGCTCTGGTCCTGACCCGTCTGAGAACTCCTCTGAAAAAGAGCCTCCTGATCCACGAGCCATTCATCATCTTCTTTTACAGACCTCCTATTTATAGTCGGTCTCTAAAAAAGAAGAAGAAAGAAAAAAAAAAAACTCACCATTTTTTTGCTACCAATAAAACATGTTACTAAAATAAAAGTGTGAAATGGACTATATTTATGTCTAAACATGACAGCCAAACTTTGCACATGCAAGCTCCAAAATAAATATGTTTTTGATCAAGCCAGTGGTAGAATCTGTTGTGCTAGAGTAAATCTGCTCAGCACAGAAGAGCCTTTGTGTAAAGTTTAATTATTCTGTCATAACACAGCAGCTGTTGGACTAAACTTGCTGCAAGTTTGCAGGTTTCTACATTAGAGACAACAAAACCACAGTAGAATTTTTTTGCTGTTCCTTTTTGTTACTATGAAAGACAATGGGATGCTTCATAGAAATAACACTGACCTTAATTTGCCCTCAATTACTCTGCCTTTCACATACTGCTGGTTTCTCATAAAGGAAAGTTGTCAAGTTGTGGGCCATGCTCCTGACGCGAACTCTGTAAAGTATTTAAGCGGACAGAACCAACTATTGGAAAAATGACTGTAGTAGAGCTGTGTGACATGAAAAAAAAAATATGACCACCGTTCAGCTACTCTTATTTTCTAACCCTGAACCATCACAGCTTCAGTCATAGGTCATCTGTTGCAGTTTATGTAATCACCTCGTTGTTAGTCTTTCGGCACAGGTATTAGGCCAGATGCCCTTCCTGGTGCTAGCCTCCCATCATTTTATTCAGGTTTGGGACCAGCACTGCATCAAGTGGCTGAGGTTTCGGCATTTTGTGGGAACTGAACACAGGCCTTCCACATGGCAGTTGAGAAACCTACCCCTGAGCCACCGATGCCCAGTTTATGCATTTCTGTAATAAAAATTTTACATTTTGCGCATGGGGAGGGATAGCTGGCCTGTGGACAAATAGAAAAGCTACTGTAGCTTAAATCACTGAAGACCGCAATGCATTACAGTTTGATGTGAGCATGATGCTATAGGCAATGTTTTGCTGGGAAACCTTGAGTCCTGCCATTCAGGTGGATGTTACTTTGAAATATGATACTACCTACTTTAATATAGTTCAAATACAAATCAAATCGAGTACATCCCTTCATGAAAATGGTATTCCCTGATGGCAGTGGCCTCCTTCAACACAATAGTTCACAATAGTTTGATGAACCCTCCATGAGTTGGAGGTCTTGACACAGCTTCCAAATCCTCCAGATCTCAACCCAACCAAGCATTTGTGGGAAGTGCTGGAAAAAAAAAAAAAAAAAAAAAACAAGTCTCAATGCAACCAAGCAATCCAACCAAGCATGTGTCTGATCCATTGAGTCCCCACTTCACAACTTCCAGGACGTACAGGACAGGATCTGCTACTAATGGCTTGGTGCCAGATACCACAGAACAGATTGACAGGTCTAGTGGAGTACATGCCTCAACAGTTATAGACTATTCTGAAAGCAAAAAGGGGACCTACTCAATATTAGGTAGGTGATCATAAGTGTATGGCTAATTGGTGTATAATAGATCTATTACTAATGCAGTTCTATCAGAGGTTGTCTAGCTTAATAGGCAACGATTAATTTAAAATTAATAAATGACAGTAAATGCTCAACAGACAGCCTCTCAATTTGTGGCACTTGCGTACACGCAACATATGTTGAACAAGAAAGCTGACCATTTCTTCATGTATGAGAATGGATGTTATATGCATACAGTAGATGAGTCCCTCCTTTAGAACAATCATTCAGTGGTGATTCCCGTAGACTACTGACTACATATGACCGCAAAGAAAAAAGATGAGTGGTTCTACCACTAGTTCTCTTCAATCTTTTATTATTAGTTTCAAAGCTATCTTGGGTCTGAAATGAAAAGTAAAAAGAAATCTAATACCATACAAGGAAAAATGCCTATGGATCCTAATCTTTTGGAGAGAAACAATGCCGGGGAATTTCGGAGCATCTGCCAAGCTCATCTCTCGAGGGATATTTGTTGAGTTTATTTGCAGAATAAATATAGAGCATAAAAGAGCCAAATCAAAATTTTCTTTACTCACACCACTGGCGTACCATCATACTTCATCATGTCCAGATGTTGCAGTCGTATTGGATTCGCTGTCTGTTTCTTGGCCAAAGGTGCCATGTTATGGAGTTCAGGTCCCATTAGAGCATCATGCCAAGCAAGAATGTCTCAGGTTACCATAAGCCAGCAATCAGTCTAAACAGAAAGCTGAAGTACCAGACCGAAGACTTACACTTTCAAAAGCAGGAAGGGAGTGTGTAATTAGCTCATGCCAGGCAGACACATTGGTGTCAGAAGAATAAGGACTAGTGCACTCGTAGCGACTGGAAAATGGATTCAACCACCAACCTGACCGGCTTCATAGTTCACTCAGAATGTATTTCCTGTTACAGTTATATACCTATTGTTTCCAGTTCCTAACCCCATCATTTCATCCGAGCTTGGGAGTAGACCTGCGTTCAGTGGCTTGTATGTTGGCTGGGGGTTAAACCAGTGCTTTCCGCATTGAAGGTGGGGCACCTACAGTACCAGCGAGTGACCACTGACCACAGATATCATATGAATAAGACAAAAAAAAAAAACACCAATAAGAAGCAATGGGACAGCACAACGGTGTTCACATACAAATATTCTCATACACTGCCTGGCCAAAAAGAAAAAGTGTCACCATTTCAGAAAGGTCAAAAGATTGGACTATATCAAGCTAAAGAAATTCACATTACAGGAACTGAGTTAAGAATGCTTCAACACGTTATCACGTTATTAAAAAAGAAATTACTTTAACACATCAAGTTGCATGCAAAAAAATATCAACAGTACGAAACACAGCTATAATAAATAGTGAAAGTAAGAACACTATAATCACATCAACACTATACTTGCGGGACTAAACAGCCATAAGAAAACCAATTTGCTAGGAAGCAAAAGGATTGGACTTTGGAGCAATGGATAAAGATCATACGACCTGATGAGTCCAGACTGACCCTATTTCGGACCAATGGGTGCATCAGGGAAAGAAGTGACACACACTGAAGTGATGCAGCCATCGTGCATAGTGGCCACTGTCCAAGCCTCAGGAGGCAGTGTTATGATCTGAGGTTGCTTCAGTTGGTCAGGTCTAGGCTCAGCAACGTTATGTGGTACAGTAATACAATAAAGACAGCTGATGACCTGAATGTGCTGAATATCCAGGGTATAACATATAGGAAGACTTTCTTCCCTGATGGCACAGGCATATTCTGGGACTCAAACTGTAAAAGAGAGTGGTCCTGGGAGCACAAATCAGTTTCACACATGCACTGGCCACCACATTGTGTGCTGTAATCAAAGCTAAAGGTGAATGAATGAGTGTGTGGGGCCAGGCGGTGTATATACACATACTGTACACTAGCACACATGCACTCCTGCAGACTGTAATGGCATGCCTCCAAGCCAGATGGATCAAACTTAACATGACCTAACCAGACTGAGCAATATGGCAGCGCTCCACGGTTAACTGAGGCTCTGAAATCATGGAGCATAAGTCTGTGGATCAAGCAATTGGCTGTGCCACTCTTCCTACACACATGTCACAGTTCAGTCAAACAGATTTGAGTGACATGTCTAAACCAACCTCAATAACTTCCACCCACTACGGATTCACTGACCTGGTGTCTGCGGTTTTTTTTTTTTTTTTTTTTTTTACTCATTCATGGTTATGTTTCCAACTCCCTATCCAATCTGTGTGTAGTAATACCAGGCTGCTTGCTGAGAACATGAAGGTACTTATGGCCTGAGCATGATAGCATGCATATCTATTCTGCTTTGTCTCCTGGAGCCTAAGTCGCTTCTAATCCCTTCTTTAATTTTCCTCTCTCTTGACTTCCTAATCGCCACATCTAATTAAAAATGTGCCAGGAATCCTTGGTAGTCTGATCCCTATCTGCTTGCTCCGACCACATCTCAGGGGTTAGTTGGCAGTATGTAAAGCCCTCTTGTCACTGCAGAGAAGTGAAGAAAGACAAATTGGTCAGCATGTCAATCAATAAACAACACAAATCTTCCTAGTGTGATAGAAAAAGCCCAGCAAAACCTTCCCTCTGAGACACCGTGGCATTCAATCTGCACACACATACTGTACAATATGCACATTTAACTTCCTTAGTACACCCAATAACATTTTTTTTTTTTTTTGTCCTGAAGGATGTACTCAAGAAGTTAAGAGACATTTTAATTATACACATTCACTACAAAGTACAGAAAAATTCCATCATAAACAGAACAAAGTATCTGGCAGATATGAAACGAATGAGGCTTTCCAGGAACAATTAGAAAAAAAAACAAGAAACTGACAGTTATAAACAAATAAACAAACACAATATGGCTAAAAGCATGTGAAACATATGGACCAGAACACCCACAGTAGGGAAAATGATTTGATGCCCTGCAGATTTTAAGTTTGCCCACGAACAAAGAAACGAAGAGTCTATAAGAGTCTATAAATATTTTTTATCATAGGTTTGTTGTAAAAGGGCACATGATACAAATGTACAAATTTAATTTGCATTTCAATGAGGAAAATACGTATTTGATCCCCAGGCAAAACATGACTAAGTACTTGGTGAAGAAGCCCTTGTTGGTAAGACGTTTCTTGTAGTAGTTAACAGGTTTGCACACATCTCAGGAGGGATTTTATTCCACTATCCTTTACAGATTTTCTCTAAATCCTCAAAGTCTCTTGCCTGGTTTCAGCTCCCTTCATAAATCTATAAGGTTAAGTTCTGGACACTGGCTAGGCCACTCCATGACCTTAGGGTGCTTCTTCTTGAGCCACTCCTTTCTTGCCTTGGTGTATGTCTTGGGTCATTGTCATGCTGGAAGACCCATCCACAACCCATCTTCAGGAGGTTCTAATAATTTTTTTTTTTTTTTTTTTTACAATACCCTCAATGCAGCAAACATGGCCGGTACCTTTAGCAGAGAATCTGCCCCAAATCATGAACTTTCCACCACCGTGCTTCACTGTTGAGATGGTGTTCTTAGGGTCATAGTCAGCATATTTCTTCCTCCAAAAATGGCAATTCAAGCTGATTCAACCCGATTTTGGTCTCACCTGTCCACATCTGACACTTTCTCCCTGTCATTCTCTGTTCATTGGCAAACTTGAGATGGGCCTGTTCATGTGCTTGCAGCGCTGAAGGATTTCAATCCATGGCGGCATAGTGTTACCTTTGGTTTGTTCGGTGTCTGTGGTCCCAGCTGCCTTGAGATCATTCACAAGCTCCTCCCATGTAGTTCTGGGTTGATCCGTCACTTTTCTCATTATTATCCTCATCCTAAAAGGGTAAAATCCTGCAAGGAGCTCCAAACTCCAAATAATTGATGGTTATTTTGTATTTCTTCCATTTGTGAATAATCGCTTCAATAGTTGTCTCCCTCTCAACAAGGTTCTCGCTGATGGTCTTGTAGCCCATTCCAGCCTTTAGACTGAAGGCCTTGTGTAGGTCTACAGTATTATCCCTGGTGTTCTTTGACAGCTCTTTGGTCTTGCCCATGGTGGTGAGGTTTGATTGGAAGATAGAGATTCTGTGGACAGGTCACCTTTTTGCCAGACATCATTGCCCAACCTCTTTTGCTCTTGTGCCTGAGTGGGCAAACATCTTCATTTTTCACCAGACTGTGGTTATGTTCTCAGAAAAGTGGAGGCTGTTACAGGATCAAAGGAGGAACAACCTAATATTAATGCTCATTGGTTTGGAATGGGGGTTCAGTGCTCAGGTGTTCTCATTCTTTTGGCCAAATAGTGTATTAAAGATTCTGATTAATGAAAGTGAGGCAAACAGACTATGTAATAGCAGAGAGAAAGCAGCAAATCAGGGATGTTCCATAGGAGACACGGGTACCTGGGGGTATAGCCAATGTAATTTATTGGAGTGAGGGTGCCATTTAAAATCTGCCGTGATGTGCAGATAAACAATGCACTACATAGGAACATGGTGATAAAGTGTTGACTGTGCTTTGTAGTGCTGTTTAAGTCAGTGGTTCTCAACTCCGGTCCTGGTGGACCACTGTCCTGCACGTTTTATTGTTTTCGCAGCTCCCAACACACCTGATTTATCTAATACGCTAATTAATAGGCTTATCTGACTTGGATTGGGTGTGATAGATCAGGGAAGACACTAAAAAGTGCATGGAGGTTGGTCCTCTAGGACAGGAGTGGAGAACCAGTAGTTTAAATTGTGCTACACTAGAATTACTGCATTATGTGCAATCATTATGTACAAAGCATTATGTAGCAACTATAATGCAGAGCTCTCTCTTTCTCTTTCTCTTCACACACACTACCCATACACACTCGAATAGTTCTGAAATGCAGGTTGCAATCCTAGGCACTACAGTAGCAACTTAGAGTATGTGAGAAGACCAGAACAGAGCCATACATAAATAATGCCATCTAAGATCCTCTGTGGAGAGCCATATCGGGCTTATGGTAAGACACAAATGTGAGGTGGTTGATACAGCAGCTCAGGTGCTCCAGAACCCACCTGCAATAGAGCTCACAGAAATGGGCAGATAGCGCTATCCTACGACGGGTTTACATCGCCTTACGTACATTATCTATCGGTGTGGAAGCAGCAGAAAGCTTGTGATAATCTTCACCCTCCCTGGGGAGTAGCGGTCAGCTCAATTTGGGTTAGATTTTGTTTGTAAGAAAGAAGAAATGAAAAACACTCCAACCAGCAACCTGGAACACATTTATGCATGCATCTATGAATGTATTTCTTTTCTTTTCTTTGTTTACTTATCTATTTTCATTCTTTATTTTGTGCATTGTTTGAGTCAGAGTACTGTAAGTCCTGCAACCTTGGGTAGTTTTGGGACAGAATTTTAAACCTACAATGTTTAAATGGTCAACGTTTTATCAAGCACGTACAATTAAAATTGACATTAAAGGAACGTTACAAAACTCTTTGTCAGTGTTGTTAATTATAGTGCATAAATAAATAAGGTCGATTCGAAGAGTCAGCCATCATCTCAAATTTTCACTGGAATCACACGCGATTATCAAATGAGTACAAACCTTTTGGACACCAGCAGCATGTTTGCATGCTCAAAAAAGGTCTGAACAAGTTCATTCCTATTAGTGTAATTTAATCATTATTATTATTATTATTGCATACGTTTTGCCACAACTACTAAATCAGTTGAAACAGCAAATTTTGGGCAAATACCGGGTTTCGGCAAAGACCTTTAAATAATACAAAATGTTCAGTTTACAATTCAGCATACGTCTCTCCTTTTCTGTTTCAGCTTCACAGCATTAGTTAAAGACAGGGCCTTATCATGCATCATCCATGACTGCTGGGGAAACGCAAGTCCTTTTGGATTTCGGATGGCAGCAATTCTTTGACCCAGCCTAGATTTGCTTTATTATTATTTTTTTTTTTAGAATCAAATTTTGCTATGAAACATGGTTATTTAATGTTTCTATACAGGACATATATTAATTTTCTAAAAAAAAAACAAAAAAAAAATTTGCTTTGTGTCTCTGAGGGGTATTATTTGCCAGATTGAGCAAAAGTCCAAAAATGAGATTTATATAGATTATACAGCATAATAACAAAATATCTGGTTCCCCTTAGGTCAACTACGCTTAGACAGAACTTAAATAGACTTGGGTAGAATATTTTTAACCCAAGTAGATACATACATACCCAACATGACAAAAATGGCTCAATTATTAAGAAATGATAATAATAATAACAATAATGATAATAATAATAATAAGAAGGAAAAGATGGTAGACTTTTTGAAAACCGTTGTGCTTAAAAAAGTTACATTGTTAGAACAACACTGCCTCATACTGTATGTTCACGCTCAAAATACTTTACTAAGGTACTAAGTTTCATATGTTTCCATTTAGTTAATCTTCAAACAGTTCAGGGTGACTGACTGGGGGGGTCGTGTGCTCGTGACTCAATGTGGCACTCAATGACCGTTAGAAAGAAAGGGATGCACTGATATGGCACAGTTGGTGCGGCAGGTAGTGTTGTTGATAACTGTCTTATTTAAAATTCAAATTATTGTATTATTTATAGATAATGGCATCCGCAGAGGAAGTGGACAGCTGAAATATTGTCCCTTATTCTATCACTTCCTGATCAATATTTCACGAAATAAACAATTAATACACAACAACAAATTTGTGGATTTGAAATTAATTTGTTCCTGAGCAAGGTGTTTCATGGAGGCAAATTTGCATTTACAGGAGGGGTTACAATGTATAGGCAATATATACGGCATAAAAACAGCAGTGAAAGGACTGCAGCAGTCAGGAATGGAAAGTAAATCATATATTAGAATGTCAGGAAAAAAAAAATCAAAATAGAGATAGAAACAGTGTTTGCATGATGATGCGGTTGTATAGCGAAGGTAATGAGTTTGGCTTAGTTAAACAGTGTATCCATCTTTACACTACAAGTAATTCTTGTGGGAATAAAAACACAATCAAAGCTGAGAGGCTTTATATTCACGTAGTGTCCTTGTTGGTCATTATAAGGGACAAAAACTGCACGACGGTAAACATGCTTACACAAACACTTACATTAGTCAGCCATACATTCAATCCATAACCACAGTATATTGCAGCGTGGGCCTGTTGCTGTGTAAGCATTGCTTGTGGAGCTAAATGGACCAAAGAGGCCAGTAGAGTGCATACAAGGCCAGAATCAATAGCTTCACAGCTCACCTTCACACCATGAGGCAATGATTATCTGCTCCACAAATCTTAAATTATTTGCATGCACAAATGGCCTGTGCTGATCATCTTAGCTCATAGATAAACCAATTCTCATTATTGCACTGATGGATTGCAATTCTTATTATTGCCTTGATATACATCAAAATATGGCACCAAATTACCGATCGCAGTAAAGAAACTGCTAAGTTAGCCAGATGCATTCATAGCAACTGATGCTGACAGTGCACCACACCCTGGGCAGTTTTTAGAACAAGTACATGCCGGTTTGCTACACTCAAGGTCCAGCTAAGCAAAGTTCATCCATGCAATTTTGATGGATAGCGTGGTGTGAATTGAGACACTAAGGCGAAAGCAGGTCTAAATAAAACCTGACTCGCACAACGAGACTTTGAGGAGCGCCTCGGGGTAAAGAGAAAGACAGCTATTGATTTCGCAAGGTCCTGGATGAGAGGGCAAAATATAATTTCAAGCCTAAGTCTGCTGCTTCAGCAGATGATGAAAAGAGAAAGTGATGGAGAAAGTGGAAGCGATGGAAAATGTAGGCGCTAGAGAGGAACTGGGCACAACATTTGGCAAACAATTCTCCATGCAAGATTCATCGGCATCCATTCCACTCGATCATGTGTGCATATGTCCGATACAATGTTTTCTAGCGCGGTAGCAGACGTCAATATTTGGAGGTTGTCACTAACAATATTTCATCAGCAAATAAATCTTCAACAACCCTGTTAGCTGTTACCACATTATTGCTGAAGATCTGCTCTAAAGCACAAAGAAGAAATTGTTGGAGAGTCCTTCATAATGTATTTCTTTCTGTGTATAATAAGTAGGACTTTTTTTTGTGTGTGTGTGTGCCTACCAATGGGCAAATCCCTGACCATAACCACACTGTACACTTTTGGGATTAACTGGAATGCTGATTGTGTGCCAGGCCTTCTCGTCTGACATCACTACCTGACCTCACTAATGCTCTTGTGGTTGAATGGGCAAATCCCCAAAGCAATTCTCCAAAACCTAGTGGAAAGCCTTCCCAGAAGAGTAGAGGTTCTTATAACAGATTATTATAAAGGGCAGGAATGGGATGTTCAGTGAGGACATAGGGAAGTGAACAGTCATGTCCCCGAATACTTACGTCCAAATAGAGTGCCTGTATATATATTCCATGTATCTTCCATGGCCACACTGATATCCAGTACAACAGTTCACACTCTCTCATGTGATATTGCTTAAATATTAGATCTGTGCGTCATGTCCTGTAGCAAGGGCATAACATAATTATCTTGTACATGTTACATGTTTTTCTGTTTGACTTTTGCTGTTTTTCCTGAAGCTTTTTCAGTCTAAAAGCTAATTATGGCACTGTTTTTGGCTGTTCACTTGTACACGAATTCCTACAGGTAAAATACTGTAATTAGAGTAGTGCTCCTACTCTAATTACAGTATTCAGCCATAACATTAGACCCACTGACTGAGTGATGTGAATACCAATGATTATCTAGTTACAATGGCAGGGATATTAGGCAGAACATATTAGACAGCAAGCGAATTTGACAAAGACCAAATTGTGAAGGCTAAACGACTGGGTCAGAACATTTCCAAATGTCATTTCTGTGCTGTTCCTAGTATGTAGTAATTAGTACTGACCAAGAGCTGTCCATGGAAAGACAACCTGTGACAGGGTCGTGGACACCCAATGCTCAATGATGTGCATGGGGCTGAGAGGTCTGATCCAATCTCACAGAAGAGCTACTGTAACACACATTGCTTAAAAAAGTTCAAATTGGATATGACAGAAAGGGATCAGAACACAGACTAGCCTGAGTGACCATGCTGAACCCTGTCCACTGCTAAAAGAAGCAAATGATCAACAGAAGTGAGGGTGGAGGGTGGACTAGTCTGATGAATAATCTTTAGAAGAAGGCAAGCCAGCAGGGACAGCGGGATGCTCTGGGAAATGTTCTCATGGGATCCTACTATGACTCGTACCATCTCCCTAAATATTCCTTACAGGCAGTGGTACTCTGTCACCAGGACAGTGTACTCTGCCACATTGCAAAAAATTGTTCAGGAATGGTTTGAAGGAAAGGGCAAAGAGTTTAAGGTGTTGGCTTGGCCTCCACATTTCGCAGATGTCAAACAGATTGAGCGTCTGTGGGATGTCCTGAACATACAGTACAGGTTTAATGCCTGGAGGCCCACTTTGCAACTTACAGGACTTAAAAGATCTACGGCCAGATACCACAGCCCTCTTGTGGAGTCCATGCCTCAATGTGTCAAAGCTGGTTTTCTTTTTCCCACAGTGGACACCCACACACTGATTGGTGTACATTAGCTGTACACACAAAGGCATATACATAATGTAATATATTCAACAAGGTCTATTCTGAAGGACGGAATTCAACACTCATTTGAAATAAGAATATTCTGCAAAAATGTACTCCGTGTTGCTTATCACTTACTATGTCTTTTTTTTTTTGCTGTAATTGACCTCTAGAAAATGGGAATGAAATAAAGTTCAGTGTTATCCTTTTATTTTTTATTTTTTATGACATCCACGTGAAATAAATGCCATGGTTTCAGCTCTTATTATTCAGTTAACCTATCAGAGCTATCATGTTAACCTGAAACACATCAATTCACCTTGCTCAATCTAGAATTAATATAATTATTTTTGATAGCATTATTCACACACACACACACACACACACACACGCATATATCACTCACTCACTGTCTATTCTGCTTTAGGGTCGCGGGTCGGTGGGGTGGGTGAGTTGTGTTGCGGGGGGGGGAAGTTGGTCCTGGAGCCTATCCCAGGAGACTTAGGGCATGACGCAGGGTTAGTGGTTAATGTCAGTGGTTAACACTGTCACTTTGCACCTCCAGGGTCCGGGTTCGATTCCTGTCTTGAGTCTGTGTACATGGAGTTTGCATGTTCTCTCCGTGCTTGGTGGGTTCACATTGCCCTTAGTGTGCAAAATGAGTGTGTTAGTGTATGTGTGTGGCCTGCGATGAATTGGTACCCCATCCAGAGTTCCGCCGCTTCGTGCCCTTGGATAGGCTCCTGTATTATTTACAGGACTAAGCCGTATAGACGATGACCAAGTGAGTGAGTGATTTCACCAAAATTTTAAGTGATCTATTTTTTTCCGACCACATTTTTTTCCACTATCCTTCCAGGTTTTAATAATGCATAGCACATGTATTAACCGAATATTACTTGTTTCAGCAATCTCCATAGCTTGATGTAGGCCAAGATTTTGACCACTCTGAAAAAAAAGTAACATCTGTGCCATGAACATCAGGACACATCATTTTAAACTGCAAAATGAGGTACATACAGTAATAATGAAGGTGGTGATGTCTTATTTTCAATCTTGACAGTCATAAGCTACATAATCATTCTTTATTCACACAGGCATTCAAACAAGACATATGGATTTTAGGTCCTTTGACTCCCAAATGGTTTGCCAAAGTAATATGTGAAGGGTTGTGTCAGGTCTCCAAATACACACTGCTACATCATCAGCTATAATATCATGACCACTGACAGGGGTATTGAAGGGCATTAATTATCTCATTTCAGTGTCACTTGGTAGTTGGTGGGATAAAGTAGGCAACAAGAGAACATTTTGTCACTGAAGTTGAAGTGTTGGAAGAAGCAGGAATCAGCAAGCGTAAGGATTTAAGAACGACTTTGGCTAGGCGGCTATGTCCATGTACCTACTAAACTACTAAACCTATTGAATGTGACAAGCTATGAACTGGGGACAAAGTCACGGACAGCCAAGGCTTAGACCGTTCTGGGCCGCCCCTTTATGGAAACAGTATTCCCTGATGCCTCTTTCAGCCTTTAATGTGCCTTGACATACTGCCTAAATGGTCTGAGAAACTCAACGAGTTCAAGGTCTTGACTTAGCCTCCCAATTTCCCAGATCTCGGTCCAAATGAGCACCTGTGGGAAGTGTTGGAAAAACAAGTCTGTTCCATGGAGGCTGCACCTAGCAAAAGACTTAAACGGTCTGCTACTGAAGTCATTGTGCCAGATACGACAGCATGCTTTTAGAGGTCTAGCGGAGTCCATGGCTTGATGGGTCTGGGTTGTTTAAGGGCCTACTTAATATTAGGTGGGTGGTCATAATGCTATGGTTGACTGATGCACTTAAATTGTTATAGGTATTATACCAGACCTTATGTTAGCACAGAATTTAGAATTTGCGTATGAGATTACAAATTTTAAGTGAACTGCACAAAGTTTCCAGTGGACTTGCAATAGACTTGCTTCTTGAAAAAATGTGGCAAGAAATATGCAATCCAATCCACAAGAAAATGTTGTAATAATTGGATTAAAAAGAGAAACTGCACCGATATAGAGAAGTAGAGAATTCTATATAATATTATGACTCATGGAGACATCACCATATGAAACATTTTCCATTGGTTGTCCATTCTCTACGCAACTTCTTCTTTTTTGTTTTTTTTCACCATTTGTCTTGGCTCAGCTTTATCCAATTTTATAAATGAAGAGTCTGAAGTGGTATAGAACAGGAATCTGCACTCACAGCAAATGACTTTGGAATGAAACTCTTTCATCAGATAATTAGGGAGGGCAGAGCGCATCCAGATGTTTTATGGCATCTCAATAAGCAGGGCAGTGAATGAGAGCGAGAGAAGGAGCGGGGAGGGGTAGAGCATGATAGATTGGATGAGTCACAGACAGAGTATAAGAAAGGAGAGCGAGCAAGGAGAACGAAAGTGACAGAGAGACAGTAGCAAAGAGTGTGTCCAAAAGAAGCAGAAGCCAGATGTCTTGATGCCTTGATGCCTTGCTGCCTGTGTTGTCATAATGGAGCGTCTTAGCATGCAGAGTCTCGATAGCTACAGCTATAAAGGAACGGTTTGAAACCGACTTCAAAAACAACATAAATCACAACGTTCCCAAAATGCCGGCATATGCGAACAGGTACTACCTTTGAAGCATCTGTTCGACTGCATTGGATATTGCAGGAGAAAATATTCCGTGACTATAGCGGTGAGGATTATTGACACACAGAGAAGCCTTTTATCTCAGAAAGCAGCATTCCATGCAGACATTCAATTTGGTCATCACTGTGTGCCTTCCTACTTCCAAATGCAGATAGAGATGCCAGTATTTGTTACATTTCGGACACACGATGAAATAGACATGTGAGAGATACAAAGAAAGATACAAACAGACGAAGAGGAGAAATGTGATGATGTTAAGGACAGGTTTTATGTGACTGTTGATGGTAAAGACGGTAAAAAAAACAAACAACTAAAAACGTTACCATCAATAGCATAATGGAATTAATGACTTTATAAGACAAATAAACTAATGATGACATTTGTTTGTTTAGAAACTTATCACAATGAATATTTCAAATTCATACCATTTGATACATACGTTTGCCTAAAGATGTTCGGCTAAGATTATAGCCAAATGTGGTTGGTAAAAATAAAGTTAAGTACGGTTTATAATGATCATATCTGTATTTTTGTATTTTGTAAATGAGAAGACAGTCAATCCATAAGTCAGGGTTAAAATATATATATTTTTTCAATTAAAAGCTATTTGGAAATACTTCAATATTTCCAAATGTCTATTTATTTATTTATTTATTTATTTTGGCTGGGCAGGGCATTAGATATGCTCCATATCTATTTGTTAAGCATTTAGGACAGATGAACTTTCATAGGCTGTACAAATAAAAGCAACACACTGAGGAGTACAGAGGTTGAAAATGATCACTCATCGTCTATACCTCTTTATCTTCTATACAAGGGGCCTTGAGCCTATCCGAGAAGACGAGGTGGGTTACCCCCTGAATAGGGGTGCCAATACATCACAGGGTACACACATACTGTACATATTCTCATTCACACACTACGGGCAATTTGGTTTCACCAATCTGCAAGTCCCTGGACTGTGTGAGGAAACCCGAGTACGAGGAGAACATGCACACAGATCCGAGGCGAGAATCGAACCCTCGACCCTGGAGGCATTTTGGTTTACGATAGAACATTTATCGATATTAACTCCCAACCACCATGACTTTCTCTCTCATGTTAACTTCTAGAATAAAACGGTTGCTTATAAACATCTGAAGGCCCTGTTACCTTTTGGGTAAGCTGAGTACGACTAATCTATACTATCTGTATAAAAAGACATCTACTCATTTATGTAAGAGTACAACATCTGACCTTCTGACCTAGACTACTGACTATGTGATACTGATATTGGTACCATTTTTAAAGTAAAAGCTATATGTAGACATGGCTACGTTTTTATAATCCAGTCAAATTCCATGGTATCTGTCAACCATACATATGTTTCCCCTATGCATCACACTGTAGGAGAAAATGCATTCAAGAGCTCTAAACAATCACCTCCTGCAGACGTAATCTTTAGACATGTGATTATACTTCAAAATGCAGAGGAAGGCTTTTGCCTGATGGATAATATCATGAAATGACAGCTGCATGGAGAAACAGGATCAGGCCAATAACAATAACGATAAAAGAAGAAGCGGCACGTACAGTAAGAGTGAGAACAGGAAGTAGTTTGTCAGCAGCCAGTAACGGCGCCAGAGGCGAATGAGGAGAGATAAGGTTGTTCTCGGAGGAACGTCGAGATGAATGAGTGTACAGAGCCATGGTGGTACAGTATGTGACATTTCCTTGGTGATCCAGAACAAATGAGCTGGAGCGTCAAATGTTCGGTAAACACTATACATTCTGTATGATCAAAGACAATAGATAATCCGTTTGATATAAACATGTATAACTTTGGTTTTATTATAATGTAACCATTGGGAGGATTGCATCTGGAAGGGTATCTGATGTAAAAAAAAATATAAATAAATAAAAAACTGTACCAAATCAAATATGCAGATCGGATGATCTCCGGTGGTGACCACTAACTGGAGCAGCCAAAATAACAACATCAAGAAGAAGAAGAAGAACAATAACTTCTTGGCTGGAGATAATCAATAGATACTATTCACCATGCTTCAACGCTAACGACAGTGCATCCAACTGCTGAATCAAAAGACAAAGAGAAAAAAAAAAACCATCAAAATAAAGGACCACTGACAATACTGTGTGTGCATTTTCACTACAGAGGAGTCTAGTGCCTCAAGACTATTACCTTCTCTCCACCCTGATACATCAGAAAGAGTAGAATAGGCGCTTACGACAAAGATGGCTTGTCTTGGAAACCAAAATAAAAGGTAAGAAAATACTAAAGGGCCTTTGTAGTTCATTTGCTCAAATGTGAGCAGCTCCATCTCAGTGGAGTTGAAGAAGTCATAAATGTCAGAATAACATCTGCAACGGTGGTAAAATGTTGAAATTGCAAGCCTTTATTAAAAAGAAGCCTCCTCTGCATTCACTCCTGAAAGCAATTTTTTCCCCCTCATGTTTAAAGACATCTCAGTGAATTTTCTCAGCAAAATGAAGTTGCCAGCGACTTACGCTCACAGTGATACAATTAGGAGCAATTTTCCTTTTTTTTTTTTTCTTTTCTTTTTACAACGCCGTCTTAGGAAATACCTCCTCTGACAATAACCTTTGCTCAGAGATTTCAAAATGTGTCAAGGATTATTACTCCTACACATGAACTCTGAGACAAGCAGCTTACACATTGTTACCGTGTCCTCATTCTGTGCTCGTTCAGATTGGAATTTATGAAAAAGAAAAAAGAAAAAAAAACCTTTACTGCATTACGAAAAAAATTAACCAGTAAACGGGCATCTTTGAAAATCTGATGAAACCTTAAATGACGATGAAATTCTCGGCTTTTGGGTAACCTTGAGAGAGTCTTAAACGGCCAAAAAAAAAAAAAAAATCACACACACACACACAAATCCAAGACTACTGATGTAAATCATGACCAGAGCATGATACTACCACCACCGCATTTCATAGTGTGCTTGTGGTTGTTCTTGGCGTGATGTTGACAGATGTACCCATAGTTCACGCGTTGCCTGAAGAGAGAACCTTTTCTTTGACTTTTGAGACCAACTTTGATTCTCCTTTGACCACTTTGTCTCAGTTATGCCCTGGATTTATTCGGTCCTTAAGAGCTCCTTGAAAAGATTTTGAAAAGATAACTGGATTTGCACTGCTTGATGCTTTCTCTAAGCTTTTTATGACCAGCAGTACGATCGCTAGTCAATATCTGTGTAAAAGCGATTTCAACATAAGGTCTATTAAACAGCGTTAGACCTTAGGGGATGCAGGGACGATTTCTTCATTTACAGATGCTAATATAATTTTTGTGTGTGTGTGTGTCAAAGATGGCGTCTTTATCCTCCAGATCCAAATAACTTAATAAACTTATAAACTTAATAAAAAAGAAGTTAATAGTAGCAGAATTGGCTTGGTCATTTTAAGGTCAACTGGATTGACACCCCTGTTGACTGTTACACCAATAAATAAATAAATAAATAAATAAATAAAAAATGTTACACGTGTAAGACTATTTAACTCAACATTTTACAAACCCAGTGACTGTTAACTTGCTTCTAAAAAGGCTAAAATGATGTACAGGTTCAGATAAGTGACTAAAAGCAAGTTTTAAAATATTTTTGGTAAGATTTCATTACAAAATTAAAATTAATTACATTTAGCATTTATTAAACTGTGTGTCAAGGAAACTGTGGATCATTGTCATATCACATCCATACAGTATATTTCTCACGGGCAATAGCAAAAGACACAAGCCAAGAATTATAATTCTTGAATTATAGTTTTTGTTGTGGTTGGTTTTGTTTTTTTATTTCAAAATGAAACACTGACGAAGTCAAGATTTTTAGCTCCAAGGGTGCAAAGTGTGGCATTAACCATTTAGGAATTATAGCCGCAGCTATATATACATATACATACACACACATACACACACTATTGGCTTACTTTAGAAAACAATCGAAAACATGCAATCGGCTCCACACCACAGTAAATGAATTTCCTCTTGAACATATTTATCGGGTTAAATTATAGGTTAATCGGCCATGATCTGGCATGAGCTCTCGCTTCTATGTATGTATGTTCATTCACATTATATTTCATTTAATTTAGATGATATTTCCCCCTCTGCACACTCCAGAGCATTTGAAGGTCGAATTACCCTGTCATGCTATTACTCTCTATCCTTCTCCCTGCCTGCTTTCTCTCTCAGCTAATTGTGTGCTTAATTAAAGGCCCTGCTGTGACCCCATGTGTGATGACGGGGGGAAGACAGGAGGGATAAGGGAAAGGATATAAGGAGTTCAGAGCTACTGAGATCTGTCAATCTCAGTAAGTGGTCTCCCTCTACTGTATTGACAGTGTGCGTGTGTGTGTGTGTGTGTGTGTGTGTGTGTGTGTGGGTGTGTGCGCATGTTTATATATGCATATGTTAGACAATGAAAAAAAGAAGAAGATAATATTCTCTTAGTATACATCAGAAAGTGAAAATAAGACGCAGCTCCAGGGCATTACAATCAACAGATGTACTAAAAATCTGATCTCAACAGATGTACTGAAAATTTAGATCTCCTAAAAAATTTGGACTAATCTGAGTGAGTGCTGTTGTTTTTAAGATTCTATATTCTATAAATAGGGGATTGGTGGCCAGGCGACTAAGGCTCTAGGTTGTTGATTTGGAAATCTGAGGATCTGGGTTTGAGTCCCCTGTCGATGGTTGTCACACCCCATTCTACCCCGTAGTGCCGGATCCATGCCTGGTTTAAAAAATGTGTCAGGAAGGGCATCTGGCGTAAAAACCTGTGCCAGTTGTGTGCTGATCGGAGGGTCCGCTATGGTGACCCCCACTTGACGGGAGAAGCCAAAAGAAAGTTACAGTATATGAATAAAGTCAAGATAGCATGTATAGCTTATAAGAGTCAATATCTCAGCTTTGAAAAAAACGAGTCCATTATTAATATCAACTACAAAATACTCTACTGATACCATAAAGAAACACCATCATGAACTGCTGTTTAACACCCTAGTGAGGATTTCAGCTTTTAAATACAAGGCTAACAGCAGAGGTCAAAAGTTTCCCACTGAATCGGAAATGTAATCATAGTCTAACTCAAAGTGAACTTTGTGAATAGTGATTGTATACGGAAAAAGAACTAGAAGGACACATACAGGTTTAAGGTATAGCCAAAACATTCAAATATACCGTATACAGTAAACAGAAGAACTTAAACAGAGTTCTAGGCAAGTTAATTTATTTTCAGTCAAGTATCACCTAAGACTTTAAATCCTGCCGAAAATCATAGATATCCCGCCCCACCCCCAAAAAAAAGTCCCATCTCTGGTCATCTGAAAATCATCATCGTTGTGCTCAGAACCACCTGAACAAATTTCATACTCTACCTAGTTGTCAAGGTCAGTTCAGAGTATTCCATCATTTCAATTCCCCCTTCTCTCTCTGTTTCTCAGCTCATTATACAACTGCCCACTGAAATGACACTGCAATCTGAACTCGTTTACTAATCAGCCTCTTTTCCCGAAACCGTCCCCTCAGTCACTTACTGTACTCATGTGCACCTCTGGGTATTTGTCTAACTGTTAGAAGTCCTGTCTCACGTTTCAGTAAGTCTGACTAAAATCAAACATGTTAGTCCGACTGAAATTGAACTAAATTCATCTTCTAAAAATGGCAGCACAGTGGGTCTGGGTTCGATTTTGACTCGGGGTCTGTGTGCATGAAATTTGCATGTTCTCCCTGCACTTGGTGTGTTTCCTCCGGGTACTATTGGCTTTCCAAAATTGCCCATAGCGTGTGAACGAGAGTGTGTGAGTCTGTGACGGATTGGCACCCAATCCAGGGTGTACCCCACCTCGTGCCCCAAGTCTCCTGAGACCCTGTATATAGGATGAAGCGGTATATACAATGAGTGAGTAAATGAGTGACTTCTCAAAGTCAGAATAACGTGGTTGGAAGTCAAGCTACAGTCCATTACTCCAGTTTAGTCCATCATGTATAACTTAACAGGATACAGAAATCAGCCTAGGTGCTCTGAACTCCAAATTCCCTGCCCTGGTCTTCAACCCTCGGAACGGTAGGAGAAGCTGTTACCAATAGAGAAGTCTTGCTGTCTTTGGTTAACGCTATAACCACAAGGGACTGTAAGCATCTCATTTGTAGAAAAAAATAAAGAGTACAGCATGTACAAAATGTGCAGAGCTGTCAATTTGTCCATGGTTTCACTGCTTGACATGCCACCAGTTTGCCCCCAGCTAACCTGTTTGTCCATTGGTTTGTTGACGTATTAGAGGTCCACCAGGAATGCAATACTAACAAGCTGAAAGGGGTCAGACATGCTTTAGTCAATAAATCGATTCCCCTGCAGTGCTTATACAATGGGGCAAGGACAATATTCCAATTAAATGCCCTAGTCAAGCTACAACCATTCTTAGACTTAACTGTGCATAAACCCACCGAACATCTATTGGCAAATGCTTTTAGTTTAGCTCAGCATAACATACGAAGGACTAAAGAACCAAGGATTCAAAATAAGCTCAGCATATAATTAAAAAGCACAATGAATAAGACATACAGATAGTAATGCAGGATCCCACACAGATTTGAAATGCAGTGCCTTACAAAAGGATTCTTCCCACTTTTACAAATGTTTAGTGCTACAACCTAGAACTAGATTCACTTTTACTTAATTGATTATATAAAGAATGTCTTTGTGACAAAGACTAAAGAAACAAATAAGTGGCCATTCATTGGTCAATGGCCCTTTCTAACACACTTAGATCATTGGCTTTAAACCACTCGAATAAAGCATTGGTGCTCAAGGTCATGGTCCTATTGGAAAGTGAACTTCCACCCCAATCTCTTGTCTATTGCAGACTGCAACATGTTTCCCTCTTAAATTGCCCTATATTTGGCTTCATCCTTCTTTTGCACTCTACTGAAAACAATTTCCCAGTTCGTACTAATAGGACGTACTGATGCTGCTACTATCATGATGGATTACTGTGACAATGGTCTTCTCACACTGATGAAAAATTATGATTAAGATCAAGAGTTGATTTGATTATTTGTCACATGTACCTTACAGCACATTGAAATTATTATTATTTTTTTGTACATCTCAGTTCGGAATTTGGAGTCAGAGCACAGGTGAGTCAGGATACAGTTCTCCTAGAGCAGATAGAGGTAAAGAGCTTGCTCAAGGGCTTAACAGTGGTGCTAATCTTCCCACCATTTCATTCAAGCCCAGCTTTGTGGATTGTATCCTATGATGTCCTATTGCTGTGATCGGGTTCTTTCTTCTGATCTGTGGAATCGTCTCGGGTTACTTTGCTGTAACCCTGTTCGCTGAAAAGCGGGAACGAGATGCTACGTTTGAAAGCACTATGGGAAAAGGTCTCCACTGACCGGTTGTTGAAGCATGTGTGTCAAACATGCCAAAAACCTGGCCCGTACAACCTCAGTCAGGTGACGTCATCTGACCAGGTACACCTGGAGGTTATAAATAGATCTGAACCGGAAACATCCTCAGGTCAATTTGTCTGAAAGGACGTCCAGTCATGCCTGCAGTGCGGCATTAAAGCGCAGCATCTCATTCCCACTTTTCAGGAAAGAGGGTTACAGCAAAGTAACCCGAGACGTTCCCTTTCAAAAGCTACACTCGATGCTGCACTTGAAAGCGCTATGGGAACGAGAATACCAACGCCGCCGCACTGGAAGTGTCTGGACCCCAGAGCTGTGTAGTGTGCGCGCACAATCATCAAAGAAGTCTATACCTGATTGTGAGATGCTGAGTCTAGGACCGTAAGCATGGAGTAGGATGGATATCCGAACTATAAACTCTGAGAAAAGTGGGCGGAGGGGACCAGCCTACCACATCAAATACTTGCTGCAAGGGAACACCTTGCAAACCCCTTAGTTGAATGGGCCCCAACTCCTAGAGGTGAAGTGTGACCACGCACTTCATAGGCTAGGGCAATAGTATCCCTCAACCTTTTAATGTGACCCAGATTGTCTAGTGGCAGCTGCACACCCGGATGCGACATAACATATAAAGAGCTGCTCCTCTTTGCGCCACTGACTAGTACAGTTGACATAAATCTGTAGAGCACGTACTGGTGTAAGTGTAAGTGAAATCCATCCTGCTCCTGAGCATTAGATGGCGGAAGGTTTCAAGATTAACTGGTTGCATAATCAAAAATTGAACTTTTGGAAGATAATTCGGGTGAGGATGCATAATAGGTACAAGTTCTAGAGGTTCAAAAGGGGCCTCAGCCAACCTTTGAACACAATAGCTTTGTGCCTTAAAGGGACTGTTGTCCTAGGCCTGAGGACCGTTTCGCATGCAGGAACTCCAGCACTGAGACAGTCTGGCAGTAGACTGGGTCTACATTGTTTGCCATACGTCCAAAATCATGTTCGAGAGAGCCCTAGCATTTGGAATAGTTTATATTAGCTTACCAGGATCTCTTAGGAATGTGAGTCGCCTTGAGGGACAGGAACTTGTCCTAAGCCTGAAGCAAAATCTGCTCCGCTATCTCGTTCAAGCGGCACGAACGCAATTCGCCATGGCGATTTATATAGGAGACTTCCATTGTGCTGCCCACACTTGGGCATGGTAGCCTCTTAGCTGGAGGAAGTATTTCAGGGCCAGAAATAAGCCATCGTTTCAAGGCTGAGGTGGACGGCCATCCAAGACCGCACCCCAACCCAAAGGAAAGTCGTTAGAATCTCGTGATGACAGAGACCTAGAGTGGGACCCAAAGTTAAAACCCGGGGTCTGAACCACATAGAAAGGGTATGAAGCCCCTGGTGCGTATCCTGTTTACTCAGGGGATTGGCTCTTGAATGAAATCCCCTGGCTCTCAGCCACAACAGAAGGGTCTCATACTCAGGGGGCCCATGATATCACCATGGATACACCTGCCATGAGACCTAGATTCTCTGAAAGCAACGAAGGTTCACCTTCTAGCCTATTTTGATGCTCCTTAGGATGCTAGAGATAGATTCGGTACATACAGGAGACAATGTGCCTGTATTCAGACTGAAACCTCCTACGGCCCTCAAATATGTTGTCCTGTGAGTGGGAGAGATAACGCTTTTCTTGGAGTTGAGTCTCAACCCTAAAGAATAAAGATGAACTAGGACCAGATGTTGATGTCAAAACGCTAGCTCCCGAGACTGAGGTCAAGTCGTGAATAAAATTCGAATTACGGATGTCCTGGAACCACATAGGAAACAGTGCTGCATCCAGCCTCTTATACACACATGCACAAAATTGTTGGTACCCTTCGGTCAATGAAAGAAAAACTCATAATGGTCAAAGAAATAACTTTAATCTGACAAAAGTAATAATAAATAAAAATTATATGAATGTTAACCATGAAAGTTAGACATTGCTTTTCAACCATGCTTCAACGGAATTATTTAAAAAAATAAACTCATGGAACAGGCTTGGACAAAAATGATGGTACCCCTGGAAAATACTGAAAATAATGTGACCAAAGCGACATGTTAATTCAAGGTGTGTACACTAATTAGCATCACAGGTGTCTACAATCTTGTAATCAGTCAGTGGGCCTATGTATAGGGCTCCAGGTAGTCACTGTGTTGTTTGGTGACATGGTATGTAACACACTCAACATGGACCAGAGGAAGCAAAGGAAAGAGTTGTCTCAGGAGATTCGAAAGAAAATTATAGACAAGCATGTTAAAGGTAAAGGCTATAAGACCATTTCCAAGCAGATAGATGTTCCTGTGACTACAGTGACACATATTATTCAGAAATTTAAGATCCATGGGATTGTAGCCAACCTCCCTGGACGTGGCCGCACGAGGAAAATTCATGACAAATCAAAGAGACGGATAATCCGAATGGTAACAAAAGAGCCCAAAAAGTCTTCTAAAGAGATCCAAGGTGAACTTCATGCTCAAGGAACATCAGTGTCAGATCGCACCATCCGTCATTGTTTGTGCCAAAGTGGACTACATGGGGACGACCAAGGAGGACACCATTGTTGAAAACAAATCATAAAAAAGTCAGACTGGAATATGCCAAATTACATGTTGACAGGCCACAAAGCTTCTGGGAGAATGTCCTATGGACAGATGAGACAAAAATTAAACTTTTTGCCAAGGCACATCGAAAAATGAAGCATATCAAGAAAAGAACACTGTTCCTACTGTGAAACATGGAGGAGGCTCTGTTATGTTCTGGGGCTGCTTTGCTGCATCTGGCACAGGGTGTCTTGAATCTGTGCAGGGTACAATGAAATCTCAAGACTATCAAGGGATTCTAGAGAGAAATGTGCTGGCCAGTGTCAGAAAGCTGGGTGTCAGTCGCAGGTGTTCTTGCAACAGGACAATGACCCAAAACACACAGCTAAAAACACCCAAGAATGGCTAAGAGGAAAACATTGGACTATTCTAAAGGCCTTCTATGAGCCCTGACCTCAATCCTATTGAGCATCTTTGGAAGGAGCTGAAACATGCCGTCTGGAAAAGGCACCCTTCAAACCGGAAACAACTGGAGCAGCTTGCTCATGAGGAATGGGCCAAAATACCTGCACAGATGTGCAGAAGTCTCATTGACAGTTACAGGAATGCAGTTTGATTGCAGTGATTGCCTCAAAAGGTTGTGCAACAAACTATTAAATTAGGGGTACCATCATTTTTGTCCAGGCCTGTTCCATGAGTTAATTTTTTTTTTTTATAATTCCATTGAAGCATGGTTGAAAAGCAATGTCTGACTTTCATTGGTTAACATTCATTAACACAATTCTTATGTATTGTTACTTTGTCAGATTAAAGTTATTTCTGTGACCATTGTTTTTCTTTCATTGACCAATTGCGGGGGTAGCACTAACACTAACACTTCGTTGGTGACCACTCTTCCGAGCACCAATGGTGGTGGAGTTTGGGCGGCCTCCTGAGACTCCCTCATCGTCCTGGCATTCCACCAGCCTCAGGACCTCTTCTTTGAGGAGATCATGCTCCTCAGGTCCGGTCTTTTAAAGACGGCTGAGAAGCGCAGCGAGTCGTACCCCAGTCTTTACGAGAGGGTGCTCGGCTCGCCACACTCTCCTTCTGCGCCTCACGCCTCACTAGAACCGGACCTAGTCGGGACTGGGTGGCCGACGGTCCCAACTCCTGTGCACGGCAGGGAAGAAACCTCAGAAATGCCTCCTCGTGGCGTTTCGCCTCCCGAAACCTATTGGTTTCATCAAACGCTCCTTGTCCTTGATTCCAGTGAGGTTCAGCCACAGATGTCTCTGCGTGGCAACCATAGCAGCCATGGAGCGGCCAATGGCACGGGCCGTCTGCTTTGTGTCATGGAGAGACAAATCCGTGGCTCGGCAAAGCTCTGAAAAAGCTTGCTGGTTGATGGACCCGCCAGTGCTCAGGTCCTTCAGTAGATCAGCCTGGTATGCCTGCAACACCGCCATGGTATGCAGCGCTGCACCCGCCTGACCTGCTGACTGAAAAGCCTTCCCCACTAGCAAAGATGTTAGTCTACAAGGCTTAATGGGGAGTTTAGGCTTCTTCAGCAAAGATGAGCATCCAGGAGAGAGATAGCTCGCAAGCGTCATCATGTAGCTCAGCGTGCTTGCATCAACGATCGTCGAATAAATCGACGAATAAGGTTTGCTCCATGAACGAGTTACCTCATCATGGAGATCACCAAAAAGGGTAGGGACCTTCGTTGAGGTCCCTCTCCTCGGCCACCGGACAGAAACCTGTCGTCTATCTTTGAGTGATTGGGACTCACCTGTTCCTGAGGCCAGTCGAGATGTAGGCCCTGGTTACCACCTCCAGTAATTCCTCGCTCGCTGCGAGAGGAGCGTCCCGGGGTGGTAAACTGACTGGAGAGAAGGGAGGAGGTCTCCGGCGCCCGATCAGAAGAAGCATCGAGATGCGCTTCAGAAGCGGACACGGGAATTTCCTGATCCGGCGAGAGCGCGAGAGAAAAGGGCAAATCCGTCTCACGTGCTTCCGCCAGATCAACACGGAATACGCGGCTATATATATATAGATAGATAGATAGATAGATAGATAGATAGATAGAGAGAAAAAAAATCTATCTATCTATCTATCTATCTATCTATCTATCTATCTATCTATCTATCTATCTATCTATCTTTAAACTGCCTCGCAGTAGCGTTAGAGTCACACATGCAAACAGAATACAGCCTTGAAGACAAAAAACCTGAGGATGTTTCTGGTTCAGACCTATTTATAACCTCCAGATGTACCTGGTCAGATGACGTCACCTGACTGAGGTTGTACAGGCCAAGTTTTTGGCGTGTTTGACACACATGCTTCAACAACCAGTCAGTGGAGACCTTTTCCCATAGCGCTTTCAAGCGCAGCATCGAGTGTAGCTTTTGAAAGGGAACTCTTTAACTTTTGAGGAATTTTTTAACTTTTTTGATCTTTCTCTGAGTAATGTCCTCCTTACGAATTCTGGGACTTTGCCTAGAGGACACCATCCAGCAAGAGTGACAGTTGTGCCATTTTTCTTTTTAACATTTTAACTTTGATTGATACAGCTCCTCAAATGTGTCACAGAATATTTGGTTCTATATACTTGGGCTGCATAATTGCAAAGATATTTCAATAAAGATTGAGTTGATATTACAAAGATGAAAACTATTTAATTTAATGTCAGCTTGTCTCTTGACTATAGTCTGGTTTGTTACCTTTCTTCCACACTGTTACTCAACTCCTGGCACAATCTTTCACATGTAGACGCTGCTTTATCCTTGACTGGGTCATGATGGATCAGTTGTCTAGCCCAGCAACACTTGGACTAAGGCAGGAATACATACATTCACACACTCATTCACATCTAGTGACAACTTAGTAGCCAGACCCCATATTTCAGGTTGATTGAATGTGGAAAAAAATTGTAAGAGCATGAGGGAACCTACATAGACCTGGGAAAATCATGCTAACCCTTGCACTTCTGTACAGCCCACGGCCAATGCAAACGATGTCAATTTTAACATCAATTATGAATTATCTACACTAATAAATTACTGTGGGTTGTATTTCTGCATTTACTTTATTTGGACATAAATTTCTGATTTCATTCCAGTGGTCTTCCAAACAATTCCCGGCCAAAAAGGTTTCAGATAGTAGGTTTCAAAAACACAGGTGGAATTGCTACTGTATGTCACATGGGGTGAAATCATGTTGCAGTCCCATCTATGGCATACAATGTATGGCCAAAAAACACATATTATTAAATTATTAAGGATTGTGTGGTGAAGTGACAACTAAATCTGACTAAATATGGTCAGACAGAAATCTGTGGTAGATCACTTAAAAGCAAAGGTGGGTAGAGTAGCCAAAAAATTTACTCAGGTAAGAGTATCTGTACTTCAAAATTATATTACACAAGTAGAAGTAAAAAGTATTATTCCAAAATATTACTAAATATTACTAGTATAGTAATATATTATTAGTATATGGTGAAAAGACTTTTCAAGTACTGAGTAACTGTTTCATTTATAATGTCAGAATGTTTTTTTTTTTTTTAGAAATTATGTAAGCAGTCAGACCAAATTCTTAAATAATATACAACTTGTGACATTTCCAAATAATAAAATAAATGTAATAAAATAAATGAATAAACATTACAAAATATCAAATTAAGGAATAAAAAACACAAATTTCCTAATCTCCCTTTTTTCACAATATAAAGCTTTTGAAATAAATCCCTACTATAGGTAACATATGTATGTTTGAACAGTGTCGACTATTTCCTGTGTAAGATACACTGTATATTCAGTTGCCCTGCAAATGACTCAGCAGAAAATAACATTAGAACATAAAGTACGTACAAGAGGTCTTACTTAACCATAAACTGTGTCCAGCAGAACAAATGTAAGGAAATTATATATATTTTTTAGCTTCTAGTTTATTTGCTAATTATATATATATAACATTAAATAAAACAGCTAAACTAACCGCGACATGTTTGCTTCACTGTCCACTTCTGTGTGGTCATGTGACTCCATGTGATTATTGTTATTGCGGCTGATTGGTCAAACAGAGTCATGTGATTATTGTTGCTACATCTGATTGGTGAAACGCAGTCATGTGGTAGATGTGGTAGATCCACCGGCTGCATTCTCTGGCAAACACAAAGAATATTTAAGGTGTCAAAAAATGGTTAGAAAAGTAACAAATCGAGTGGAGCCAAATGTAGCGGAGTAAGAGTAGCGTTTCTTCTTAACAAATCTATTCAAGTAAAAGTAAAATGTATGGTACGGTAAAACTACTCACACAAGAAGTACTTTTTTAAAATTACAGTTGAACCTCAGATTGCGAGTAACGTGGTTTACGAGTGTTCCGCAAACCGAGCAAAGATTTTTAATAATTTTTTTATCGGAAACCGAGCAAGTATTAGTTTACAAGCGCCGAGTATCATGTATCACGCATGCGACTCTTATTTTGACACTGAGCGGCAAATGATCACAACTGAGCCAATGATTTTTCTCTCTCTTGCTCTACGGGAATTATGGGTAATCGCCTCCCCTGCTGTGTCCCCTGTGTCAAAATAAGAGTCTCCCTCTCTCTTCTGTGTGCACGCGCGTAATTTGACACACACACACACACACACACACACACACACACACACACAGATCTCCCTGGCTTTAGTCACACAGAAAACTCAGCTCTGATTCTTTTCAAAGGTAAGGTGCTGGTTCATTTGTTATTTTTTATTTTTTACTTTACAGCAGTGATTCCGATAGTATGCGCTCACGTGAGTATCATTAGAGAGATGTATTTTTTTTCCTGTTAAAACAGTGTTTGCATTGTGTATGTTAGTTGTGAAACTTAAAAAGCGAGGTGTGGGAGGGAGAAGCAGATTTACTGTTTAAGACGAGGGGAGGGGCTAATTCCACACACACACACACATACAAATACACGGCGCCTGTACGCACAAACGGAAACACTTAACTGTCTGGATTTATTTTTACTTTTTTTTTTTAAATGTTAAGTGCAGGTTAATTTGTTTTATTTTTACTTTATATGTTGTATTAATTATTTTTATGTGTTTATTGTTTTGGGCTATAGAATGAATAATTTGAGTTAATTCTTATGGAAATAATTTTTGGAAATAGTTTTTGGAATACGAGCCCGCTTCCGGAACGAATTATGCTCGTAATCCAAGGTACCACTGTACTTAAATGTAACTCATTACTACCCACCTCTGCTTAAAAGCTTGGTGAAGGTGTAGCATAAGAAATCCCAGTATAAGACAACTAAAGTACATCTAATAGCAAGAGTAAGAATATTTCCACTGTGTGGCCAGAAAAGCATTTGCTAATCAGAAAAGAAAAAATGCTTCAATTTGCTAGGGAGCTTGGACAAATTGGAAGGACCAGAGTTTGAAAATTGGAAAAAGGTTTTTGTGGTCCAATGGGTCCAGATTGATTCCAGAGTGATGGGAGCGTCAGGGTCAGAAGGGGAGCACATGAACTGATGCACCTTTCATACACAGTGCCCACTGTACAAACCTCAAGTCAGCGGAGGCCCTGAATCTACTGAATGTCCAGGTTATCAATCAATGCAGTTCTTCTGCCCTGATATATTCCATTGCAAAAAAGTGGTTTTGGGACCATGAGGAATTATTTTCAAACAATTGTGAATTGGCCGCTGTGTTGTGCACCATAATCAAAGATGGTGACTTCTACACTTAGAGTGCCTTTTTTTAACCATGCAGTAAAATCCTATATACAAAGCTTTGTTGCCACGAGAAATCAAGGCTTTCCCATAAAACTGGAAACGCTGATAGAAAAAAAGAAAAAAAAAAGCAAAGCAGTCAGTTACTGTTTTTAGATTCATTCTTTCAGCTCATGGTAAAAAAAAGAGAGCAAGCTCACTAATTGCACAAGCTCAGTTATAAACAGCTCGAGGCAGCTGACGGAGCACCCCGCATGGCAACTGAAAATAGCTATTTGAATGACCTAACCCTAACTTAAGCTTATTATTCAATTCACTGCCAAATTTGATGGTGACCTGGTGTTTCCTCCATGGAACACAAAATACATTACATATCCTTGGGCAACAATCCATGAATAAAACAAGCTCAATACGCACAAAACCAGGCATGACAACAAAGAACATAACACGCATGTTTGTATGAGATTTAAAATTAAAAGAAAGGTATATGGTATATGAATCCATCCATCCATCCATCTAGGAACCTCTGTAGTCCAACTAGCGACCATGGAGGCCAATGGACGCCATTATATGTATTCACTTTTTATGACGATGGTAGGACTCCTGGTCAACATTCACACACTATAGGCAATTAGGAAATACCTATTAGCATAATCTGCATGTCTTTTGCAGAGGAAACACACCAAACACGGGGAGAACATGCAAAATTCATGCACACAGACACAAAACGGAACCCAGTACCTGGAGGTGCAAGACGATAGTGCTAACCATTAAGAAATGATGTGGCCATATGGTAGCTATCCGTCCATCCATCTAGGAACCTCCAACTAGGGACCGTGAGGGCCAGTTGTGACCATTGAAGGTATTTATTCTCATCTTGTATGACCATGGTAGGACCTCCGGTCAACATTCAGATGCACACTCAAGCACTACGGGCAATTTAGAAACTATGGCTAATTAGCCTAATCTGCATGTCATGGACTGTGGGAGGAAACCAGGGAATCCCCCCCGAAAAAACACCAAACATGGGAAGAACATGAAAACTCTATGCACACAGACATGATGCGGGAATCAAACCCATGACCTGTAGGTGCAAGGGGACAGTGCTAAACTCTAAGCCACTGTGCCGCCCATATGGCATATAAAAACTTTTATTTTTTATATTATATACTTTTTATTCATGCAGCGGTGCAGTAGAATTCTCAAATCTGACTTGCCAGAAGGTTTTGATTAAATTTCTATAGCAGCGGCTCTAATAATAGTCCATGGCTGCAACATTTAGAATAACTCAAAGTTTATTTTATAATTCATTATTTATTCGTTTGTTTGCTAGTTTAATATGGTGACGTTTTCAGTGAGCAGATTGTTTTAGGTGTCAGCCCTTCAACAAGTCAGATGTATCTCTGTAAGCATGAAAAGCGGGAACAAATCATGGGTAATACCTGCTATATTGTACGTGATCATGTAACACTTTAACAAATAAAGAAATATTACTGTTGACATCTTTGCGAATAAGGAGTAAACGTTTTGGCACATGCTGTTATAGGAAAATAATTAACTTTGCTTTGTGTCGAGCCTCAAAAGAGCGCATGCCTTTGATTACTTTCTCTCAGTAGCGTGCGCCATCATGTTTTATTACTACTAGCCCAAAGAAATATAGAAAGCAAAACCAACAAACCAGTAAATCTCTACTGAAAACAAAAAAGACAAAATAATAGAAAAAGAAAAAAAAATCATAATAAAACAAAGTTCTCCTCTTGCAGTGACTACATCAGGCAGCTTTATTAGCCTTGGAACAGGGTGTCTGCATTTAAATGCAATACCTTCCCAGGTCCATTCCGAATGTAATTTAAGTCCAAATCTACAGTGCGGATGCACCGTGAAGGTTTTATAGCACAGCACGCAGAGAACCACATACGCAGTCGCTTCAGCAACTTTTTGTTTGAAGTTCTTCATATCAATGTATTTCATGTACGACAGCATTTATTTATGCTAGATAAAGGAACACACTCACCACTGCGCAGAGCCGTCGGTACCAGTGACTTCCAGCACGTCGTAGTCTTCTTCTAGCTGGAAGTCTGTGAAAACGAGAGCGATGGTGTCACCCGGCTCAGCCAGCACTGTCCATGTGCAGTCAGCATTGTTGTTATACTCCTGTGGGTAGTTCGGACTTGTGATGACGCCACTCTGACCTCGCAGAGTTCCCCCACAGCCATCGTCTGCTGCAAAAGTATGCACACACACATGCACACACACACGCAATATGAGTGATTAATTCTCTAACAATAGCTATGAACCAACATGGTTCAAAGAAGATGGATTCAAATAAGGAACTGTGCCACATTCCTGCTAGCAGGAGGGTTGATGTAACCCAATGAAACACATGGTTAATTAACGGAGATTAATTCAGATTTTGGTTAACTTGTGCGTGCATTGTGGCTCCCGTTTTAAATATTATTTCAAGCAGACAATCACACCAACTGTTACATACTCTATGCTTATGCACTGCTACGGAAGTCCCGGCTTTTCCTAATTTCTTCAGTACAAGATACCTCTGTACCTTGTGTTCTCTTTATCTCACTCTTTCTCTGTCTGGGAGTGAGTGGTTGAAGGATAATAAAACTCTTTTTTTTTTTTTTTTTTTTTGCAGAAAGAGAGCGAGAGAGAAGATGAAGTGGCAGTGTAAATCCTCCCTTCTCTCTCGCCATTCCCTGCCACTGCCTCACTCTCCATCCTCTCCTTGGGGTAAATCAAAAGGATCAAAACTTTCTGACAGGGAAAAAACTTGAGCCTGAAGATCTGACCTCGTTTTTCAGTATCGCAAATCCCCGATTCACCCACACACCCACCAGTCCCTTCAACCTGTCATGTTATAGTAGGTGAGTTCATACAGGACTCACTCTACTTACAAATTCTTGTCCAGTTTGAAGGCCTGTGATAATTAGAACGGGCAGTTCCCAAATTGAAACCGAAAGGGCGTAATAGGATGGAAAGAAACGTGCATCCATCACGGAGGTTTTCAAACAGTAATGGGCGAAGTTTGGTCCACCGCTGACAGCACCTAAAATGGACATGTGAGCATCAGAACTGGCCTATGGCACTGTGGAAAACCGCCGTCCGTACTGTAGGTGTGTCATACTGTATACAGTATGTTGGGGAAGAGACGGTGATCCCAGAATGCACTATGGGACGAAGGGCATTCATTAGGAAGTTACATTGACACATACTATACCACCGTCCCAAACATTGTAGAAGATAAAAGTACACACCTTTATGGAAATGGTATTCCCTCATGGCTTCATCAGGATAATGCAACAACTGTTCAGCAATGGTTTGAGGAGCATGACAAAAAGTTCAAGATATTGATTTGGCCTTCAAATTCTGATGATGACTTGTCTTGCAAGTCCTCCAAATCACAATCCAGTTGAGCATTTGATGGAGAAACAAGTCTGTTCCATTGAGTCCCCAATCTTGAGGACCACTGACAGTAGAGGACCCTAAAAGATCTGCTGATAAAGTGTCGATGGGGACTTAGTGGGCTTTAATGCCAATATAAAAATAGCATGCGAAAAATGCTCCTTTAAAAAGAAAATCATCAAATTGCTTATGTTGGGTCATGTGGGATAAAGCTCTAAAGAGTGTTCTGACATTATGTATAGAGGACATTTCTCCTAAATAATGGGATTCCCACCATGGACAGAAAAGTGCAAAATGTAAATTCATATATGCTGGGATCCACACTCCAATATACTGTGTTTCAAAAGTATACTGATATAGGTTACTGCACATTTATTGAAAGTGAAACTGGAAAGTATTACTAGCCATATACATACTGTATGTTTTTATGCATTTGTGTTGTATTTTTCCCCGGCGGCACAAGGGTATAGTGGTTAACACGGTCGTCCAGCACCTCCAAGGGTCCAGGTTCGATTCCGGCCTCTGTGCCTGGTTGTAAGGGATAACCCCTAGAGGGCGCCAAAGCACCCAAAGACCTTTTTTGTTGTAGTTTAATGTGACTTCAGTTCCCAGTTTGCACCTCGGCCAGGTGATGTGGGCGCTCACCTGAACCGAGTCAGTTATTAGTTTCCTTATAAATAGCTTGATTTTAGTCCTTTCTGTTGTCTTGCATTTGTTACGTTAATTCTAGTGTAGGTCATTTCAGTCTAGATGTGTTTTCCGTAGGATTACTCGTGTTTTGGTTTATTTTATATAAAGTTCTTCTGTTTGTGTTGTTCCTTGGTTTTTTATTAAAAACATCTTCCAAACATCCACCTCTGCGTTTATGCCTCGCCTCCGACACCTACACTTGTGTGACACTGGTGGGTTTCCTCCGGGTACTCCGGTTTCCTCCCACAGTCCAAAGGCATGCAAGTTACTCTCATTGCTGTTCCCAAATTGCTCGTATTGTATATGTGTGTGTGTGTGTGTGTGTGTGTGTGTGTGTGTGTGTGTGTGTGTGTGTGTGTGTGTGCCCTGCGATAGATTAGTATACTGTCCAGGGTGTACCTCGCCTCGTGCCCCAAGTCTCCTGAGATAGGCTTTAGGCCCCGCGTGACCCTGAATACAGGATTAAGCAGTATAGATGATGAGTGAGCGAGTAAGTGAGTGAGTGAGTATTTTTCCCCAGGAATTGTTGTGCTATGTTTACCAATTAATCAAATAATTATAATTCAGTGCATGTATTAGCAGGCCCAAAGGATTTTTAACACGCCCATCATCCAAATGATCATACCGCAATGCTCATCTCATTCTCAATCTCAATGGTCTGGAAACAAACAAATTTGCACTGAGACTATATTATATCATCGTTGATGCATATCCATAGAGTGGGTACTGATTTGCATAGCCATGATCCTCCTGTAGCTTCCCATTACTGTGATGTAAACACTTAGTGATTATTGTTAGGTAAATGATGTATTGTGTGTTTGGCTATGCTACCGATGTGGGTTTTTCCTGGGTTGCTCGGTTTCCCCGTCCCCTCTAAATTATTCACCGAGGTGAAATGACTACTCTAATTCGCACTCAGCTTTCCTGAAATAAGCTCTCGATCCACAGTGACACTAACCAGGATAAAGCATTTACCGAAGACAAATGAATTAATAAAATATTGATAATATCATGTCATATATCAAATGACACTACGAGCAATGGCAGATTTGATCATTTTTAAGCTCCATGTGTTCAGCATGGACGAAGCCTAGATAAAAACCTGAATGAAGTTTGGAATTAAGTGACTGTTGCAGCATGACTGTTGCGATGTCTCTGAGACGTACACAGACGTACGCCAGCACACGGCAGTTTGAGATACATTATAGAAAACATTGTAGAAGCAATGTCTGGTGTGTGTGTGTGTGTGTGTGTGTGTTTGTGTGTGTGTGTGTGTGTGTCACAGGCAGGCTGAAGGATGTTGGATTCTGCATGATGCAGGACCTTCACATACTGCCTAAAAACAACAGTGTGCTCTGAAACACACCCACACATACTGTATAGCTGACTATACATAACATCCAACGTTCAAAACAAACATGTCCATCTTTTTATATCTTTATTCTAACGGCACCATTGCAGCAAAGGATCTAAGGAAGAAGCCAGGTCTTTAAACATGTAAAGATTGTAGTGTCGCCGCTGTCCGGAGTGCTGAACAAATCATAGTATTACCGCCGACCACTTCAAATTGATCATAATCACTGTGTCTATGTTAATATAAAGGTAAGTGATCTCACTTGTCTTCCCAGGACACCGAGATTCTCTAGTCATGGTGGCCAGGGATTCATTAATGGCTTGCATCAATGGCTTGCTAATCATATGATTCCGTTCCAGGGATGTAAAATGCAGACCTGGGGCTCCAAGCCCTGTCAATCATCCAAGAAGACCCGTCAGTGTCTACTGTACATTCTCTCGGGAGACACAATACAAACCGTCGAGAGAACGCTGAACAGAAAAACAGGTTTAGAGGAAAAGAGGGGAAAAAAGGGTCTGGTTTGCTTGCTTTTTCACACATTGCTGATTACAGGGCAGAGTTCAACCTCCCAGGCAATTCATTTTCCTTTCATGAGGTTCATGTGAAAAAATATGATCATTAGAAAGCCAGCGCATACTGTAAAATGGCAAAAAAAAAAAAACTTGGTTAATTCTATTTAAAGTTGTGATGTAAATAATTAAATGACCAATCTGAGCGAATTAATCCGAGCTTTATTTTTAAGCTGTCCGAGGTCCATCGTCCCATATTCTTTTGCTCACAATTTTCCTGCTAAAACAGGCTTATGAGCAGAGTGTACAGATCATCTCTTACAAAAAAAAGAGCGTTGACCAGACTCGTCTGCCTTCCTGCAGCCTTTCCTCTAGCTTTGCAGCTACCATGGCAACGTGCATGGCGAAGAGAGAGAGAGAGAGAAAGAGAGGTGCAAACCAGCACCCCTAGACCTGACAGCAAAGATTTCAGACCGAAAAAAAAAGGAGGTAGATTTCTTTAGAGGACTGATCTGATCTGATCTTTGTAAGGTTATCTTTTTCTCTCCCGTCACCCCTCTGGCCACTCTGCCATGGTGGGAAGCTGGCAGGTTTTGCTTTGACATTTAGAATGCAGAATGCTGAACATGCTCCCATTGAGACGCTGAGCTCTGCCATGAAGTCGAGCCCAGAACGGGGAAGAAATCTGAATATACATGTTCACATGCTTGGGGGATGAATTATCTCAGTGTTAAGGATGGGTTATGCGCAGCAGTGAAGGAAAAATAGATAATGACGGTGAACCGATTACGTACTGTAACTAGAGCGTTTTGAACAGAACAGACCCAAACAAGCTGGCATTAAAGAGGGAAGGCAAGCTTATTATTCCCCGACTTTGAAGAAAAAAGCAGTCTGAACCCTTCTGAACTCTTCTGGTCAACAGAATTTAGTGTCCAGCCATAATAAAGCACGGAAACACGGACAAAAGCAGATAAAGGAAAAAAAAAATCTAAAAATGTTTTTTTTTTTTTTTTTTTTTTAACACATTAGTTTATTTATTAGAATATGACAAATAAATGATGTTTTTTTCCCCCCACTTTACGTAATTTCAGTAAGCATACAGTACGCCTACTGTAGTCTCAAATTGCTTTTCCTGGTTTATATAAGAAGAACTTTTGAATGCATCTAACCGAACTGACTCAGGGGTTTCACAGCAATGGGGGTAAATACTTTATTTATTTATTTTTTTTTACTTTGCAGGTTATATTGATTTTTCCCTTCTTCAATATGATGTGCTATTTTGTGTAGATTTATATCATATAATCCCTGCCAAGTCAATTTCCGTTCCAGTTTTTCTTACTGTATAAAATGAAAGTTCAAAGGGGGTGAATACTTACCTATGCCACTGTACTCCTGGCCTGGGGAAGAAAGTGTCGCTGTTTCAGAATGGTCAAATTTTGGGGCTGCATCGAGCAAAGAAAACAACTAAGGAGATTTTAAATGACTGGGCCTGGGTTAAGAACCCTTTAACACGTTATCCAAACCTGGGAGGACCATGCTGATCCGTCGGATTTGCAGGAGAAATGTGGTTGGAAAAAAAAAAGAAGGACAGAAAAAATCTACAGTAAAAACCATACCTATGTTTAACAGTAAAAATAAGAGCATTGTCATACTGTATGCACACAGTGCGATGAGTGTGTTCATAAGAAAATCACCTTAGTTAGGATGAGTAATCACACAAAAGCTTTAATTCTTTAGGGAGCTTAAAGATTGCACCTGATCACGTGGTCTGATGAGTCCAGACTGACCCTATTCCAGAACAATGGGCGTTAAATGAAATCTTAAGACTGTGCAACTTGTTTTGTTTTTTTTGAGCCGGTCAGTGTAATAGTAAATGCTAATTTTATCTGCACATGCATGGTTTAAAACAGAACCACAAGACTCCAATTAGCTCCTGTATAAAATGTTGGTCGGTACACCATTGGCATGTAATTAATCATGGAACAATGGCATTTTTATGGCTTTTAGGTGTCTGAATGCTTTACTGCGTTAATCCAATACATAACAGCAGGGACGGGAGAGTCAGCAGCTTTGAATCGGTTTAACAACAACAACAAAAAAAAAGTGATATTGGCAAAAGCAGAGGGCAGAGGCAACAAAACACAGATGATTGTGAGATATGAAAGTGTGGGAGGATGCGCGAACATGACGCAAAACCAAGAAAAGGGTCCACAGTCTCATGGGCCGCCTGCAGGGCTTGAAGGATTGTGGGGGGTCCCTTTCTGGCTCTGCATGTCTGAGCATGTGGGACTGGACGTGGGCTTCCTGACTCCTACAGCCTGGGCACAGATGGCATTGCTTTATACCAGCCTGTTCAAAGAACACACACAGCCCAGAGACCACCACCACCACCACCAACACCCCCAACACCATCAGCTATTGTCACACAGGATTCGCACATGAGATTGGGATGTAAGGGGCAAACACCTTTGAAGTGTGAAGATCAGAGGTTGGTAGAGTAACAAAAAAAAAAAACGAACTATCAGTGTTAAAAATTTTAATTACGGTAAAATGCTGTAGTATGTGTGAAATAAAACATGACAGGGCATGCTATTAATAAAAAAAATTAATAAAAAACACTGGAAGGATAGTGTGATGCTATGAATTAAACATATAGTACAGGCATGCTGTGTAATACATCGTGCACTATAGAGCCAAAAGTATGAGGACATTTAACATTCCTAAATTGTTGTTGTTAATATGGAAGTGCTCCTCCTTAGCTGCTTTATTACAGCCTTTGCTCTTCTGTAAAGGTTTTTCTAAAGGATTTTGGACAGTGTTTAGAGTCATGGCTCTAAATCAAATACGAATTGTATTTGTCACATACACAGCCATATGCAGATGTGCCGATGTGCAGGTGTGCAGTATGACATGCAGTGAAATGCTTAAACGACCGACAGTGACCTTTTATTTTTAACAAGAAATAAATATGAATAAAAAAAAAAATAAAGAAATAAAAAATTTTGAAAATTAATTTCGCTAAGATAAGAATAATATATCTAGAGAAGACAATGTATAAGAAAAATCTAAGAAAATATAAAAATGCAGACTATATGCAGAGCATTTAAGTCCTTCCTGAAAGTGATCTCTTAGTGCTGCAGAATAAAAATAAAAAAAATTGGTCAAGTGTGATAAAAAGATCTTAAAATGTAAGTTTCAAGTAAGGTTCAAGGAACAGGTTGATAAATGCACAAATATGGTTGGGATGGTTAGGAGTCCATACACTTTTAGTCATAAAGCATACAGTACATTGGGTGGCGAGGCAATAGCCTTGGATGCTTGGTATACTCTGCTTTTTCCGATTTGAGATTGCCCGGAGAGGTGTATGTCTCATAAACTGCTGACTTTTCTCATAGAAAGCAAAAAATAAATCAAACTTTTTGCTCCGTATTGCTTTTATAAAACAATATAAACAAATATTTAAGGAAGAAAAACTACTAAAAACTGAGCAATGTACAGTAGAGTTTAGTGCAAAGCTGTGATAACCCTAAACCTAGTACAGTGTGCATTGCACTGAACAAATTTACTCAACTGCACCTCATTAAACTGCCCGTAAATGGACAGCTTCTTTAAAAAAGGTTCACGTTAATATTTTTCTTTGTACTATATTAACTTTAGCATGCCCCCTTCTATGGATCTTCAAATTCATTTAATTCTTCTTCATTCCTTATACGGCAACACCCCCTGTGGTTTGCTCTGGATTGTATGTAGACCATGCGAAAGGCCTTTCCTTGATGATGTACTGTAGGGGCACGTACATACTTAAATTTAGGCATTTGGCAGACACCCTTATCCAGTGCGACTTACATTTTTATCTCATTACATATCTGTGCAGTTGAGAGTTAAGGGCCTTGCTCAAGGGCCCAAACAGGGACAACTTAGCGGTAATGGGATTTGAATCTGGGACATTCCAAACCGTAGTCCAATGCCTTAACCACTAAACTACCCCTTACCCCGACTTCATGCAGCCCTCATGTAGCTTGCATTGTGGTAACTGGTTAAACCACTATTCACCTTGTGTTTACTGAGAGAATTGGTTTAAGACCTACAGTTTATATCTCTGTGTACCTCTTTTTGTCCCTATATACCTCTATATATCGTCTGTGTTTCTGTGTGTCTCTTTCCTGGTATCTTAGTTGATCAAAGTTCAGTGGCCCATTCAAATTTTAAACTTAGTGCAGCAGAAACATAACAGAATATATACAGTAAATAATATACCTGATGCTAAATGTGTACAAGGTTGGAGTGATGTGAAGGGAGTGTAGATAAGAATGATTCCAAGGCTTCCTGAGTGACTAAGGGCCCCTAAAAATGTTATGGCAGTTTAAAAATGCGGTCGGGGACCTTTCATGGGTCCAAGAAACTCTAGTGGTGCCCCTGGTATATATGTTATGATATGTATAATGAGTGTGTTGGTACAGTGTGTTCAAGGTTGGGGACCTTAAAGGGGCCCACATACATCCTGTGGACCAGATATGTATCATGAGAGCATATGTAACACACTTATTTCTTTACACTATTACAAAATATATAATATGGGGCATCCAGACATTGATGGGCTAATCATTTAAATCTATTCAGTCAATAATTAAGTGTCTGACAGCTACCTAAAATGTCTGTCCTGTGTGACAGTCCTGACAAAGCGTTTACCCATACCACTACGCCCAGGCAAGTGTCAACACAGCAGGTGTCTCCGCTGCTCTCAACCAGGACAAATGGCCGCACACGGCCCCTTTGCTGATAAACATCAGGGTGCCTGACTGATAAAGACATGCCCCAAACTCCTCTGATGTAGCTCGAACTCACCTCGGCAGTAGGGCAGGGGGAAGTCCCATGCAGCCGTGCCTGAGGATGTGGCCAGGCAAGAAAGCACGGCGTGGCCTTCCAGAACAAAACCCTGGCTGCAGCTGTAGCGGATCTTATCCCCGATGTTGAAAGTGGAGCCCTGCTGGAGGCCATTCTGCAGTTGCCCAGGGTTGCCACAAGTGTAACTAGGAAGAGCTGTCGAAGAAACACAGAGGTTAGATTAATAACAACCTTCGGCTGTCCACTTTCCAAAAACAATCAGTGCTTCATTTGTGAAGGACACTAACAGAAACTAATTAACAGCACTCATGGCAAAGCAGGTGGCCAATTTACAACAGAGACACAGAGTATAAATCAAAGACACAAACGCCGAAATATTACCATTGCACCTTTTTTTTTTTCTTCTTTTTTTTTTTTTTATCCCTGACTACTGAATTTGAATGATCTGCAGTTATTAGGCATGTCGTGCAGGAGTACATAATACAGGGCTCATAATCTTGTAGGGAGCACAAATAGTTCATGCCTAACCAAATTAACGCACCCCCCTCACTCATCTCATAGCTCATTACTCTTAACCTTTTTTGACGCTTCTTAAAGTAACACATTTGTTCCAAACACATGGCTACATAACTACAAATGGTGCAATTTGTCTTCCTTTGAAAAAAAAAAAAAAAAAAAGGATATTGCAAGGAAGTATCAACTTAATTTTGTCATGTCACAGAAAGATTTTAAGCTCCTTCAACACATTTACAGTAGAAAGAACTCCAAATGGCTTCCTTGCCACTATGCATGTTACAGCTACGTCTTTAAAGGCTCTGTGTTACTGATCAGAAGGTTGGGTTGTCAAGCCCCAGCACTGCCAGGCTGCAACTGTAGGGGCTTTGAGCAAGGGCCTTGTATCATGACTTCTTATATAACACTTGGGACCTTATCCCAGAAGACTTATGGCACGAGGCGGGGAACACCCAGGACAGTGTGCCAATCCATCGTAGGGCACACATAGACACACCCTATGGACGATTTGGAAGTGCCAATTAACCTGATTTGTTGGACTGTGGGAGGAAACCGGAGTACCCAGAGGAAACACATCAAGCATGGGGAGAACATACTGTACACACTTCATGCACAAAGATCTGAGGTGGGAATCGAACCCTGGAGGTGCAAGGTCGCAGTGCTTACTACTCCCACGGCGCAGCCTCTCCTACACCTATATGTAAAGTCTCCCCTCCCTCCAGTTTCATGAATTGTCTCTTTATAAATACATTACATTTTGGCTTTTAGGAGACGGCCCTATCCGAAGTTACTTTTTTAAACTCATTATACATCCAAGCAGTTGAGGGTTAAGGGCCTTGCTCAAGGTCCCAACAGTGGCAACTTGGTGGTCGTAGTGTTTGAATCTGGGACCTTTCCAAACCGTAGTCCATTGCCTTAACCACTGACCCCCATAATAAATAATAATAACTGGTGACAACAAGATGTAAAAGAGTGTGCCTGAGATTGGTTTATACAGTATACAAGCAGAGTTTAAATGAACTGAACTTGGTTGGAGAGCCACGGCACAACGTCCTGGAGCAGACATGGTTAAGGGCCTTGCTCAAGTGTCCAACAATGGCAGCTTGGTGGAACTGGAGCTTGATCCGACCTGATCAGCACCCCAGAGCCTAACCGCTGCCCCACAGTATGATTTGTATAAAAGTGAAACAAATGTATGGTATGATTTGGCACTGTTCATAATCGTTTAAATGCACTTACAGAGCTTACATTGGCGCCTCAGTGGTACAGGAGGTTGTCTGCCATGTTCATTCCCCATCCAATATCCAAACCCCAGGCACTGCACACAGTACCGGTCCCTAGCCTGAGTGTTGCATCAAGAAGCGCATCCGGCATAAGACCAGTTCCAAGCTGTACGTGTTAAGTTTGTAAGTGCTAATTGGTGCAGTTTTTCCCTTGGAATAAAGTTAAACAGTGCTGTATGTGTGAACTGATGTTAAACTGGATGAGGTGATACAAGCTGTAAAGCAGGAACACAGGCATACGCTAATTTAGGTCAGTGTTGACTGCGGCCTTGGAGTTCTTCTATTTGAAAATTCATGTATTTTACTGGTATGTTGCTTGTAAATCTAATAAAAGATCTTACAAACCGAGTGGAGTCAAAGTTTACATACAAAAGACACGTCCCTAAGGGTATTGCTCCAGTAAGAAGCATCTGCAAAGATTTGATCTTCGTTTTTCACAGAATGCGTAAAAAAAAAAAAAAAAATGAAACAAATAAATGAAGTTCATATGACTCTTTGAAAGAGCTAGCTTTCCATAGCGAGAAGCCTTATCGTTTCATAAACCCTTTACTCTCTTCTTTGATTCTTTTACTCTTTTAATACTTTTAGACCTTTCTTTTTTACTTTTAAGATTTCCATCTTGTCAGTTAAAACATAAAGATGATATACTCGGCGCAGAGATACGCATCGGCGTATTTTCGCCACACTGCCCGAGGCACGCATTCCTCTGATTAAGATCCAAACCTATTTCCTGCTTCACAGTATCCACTGCTGTTACATAAAACTCTCTATAAAATGCTCTTTACACCCTTATTTTAGCATGGAGATGGTGGCATGTAGCTCCCCGAGCTCCCATAATGCATACTACATGCGGTCCCGCTATAGAGCGGACCTGTCAGGGAGGATCAACCTTTGTGAAAGGTGCAAAGAGCAAACTGCGTATTTATAAAGGACTGGGGGGGAAAATGTCAAGCTGACTTGTCCAAAGATGAAGAGAGAGAGAGAGAGAGAGAGAGAGAGAGAGAGAGAGAGAAAGACTCTGTTCACCAGTTCCTGGGGTGATTAGTTCTCGGCGATGAATTAATCAGTTGGGGCTTGATGTATGAGCAAAATGTTGGAATTTGGCAGAAAATGGAGACTGATGACATTCCTGACAACAACTCATTCAATGCTAATCAGTGACGACTAAGCCGAAACTGTGTGTGTGGTGAAAATGGTTTTAGGGGCAAACTAATCAGTGAATAGGCAGATAATTGGCTGAAAATCCAATTCCCAAACTGCTCTCTAAGCATAACAGATGGAGATTAATTAGCACCACCAGAACTCAACTATATAGAGGGAAACCAGGTGCTCAGGTGCTGCGCTGACATTAAAAGCACCAAGAACATATCAGAGAAAATAACACTGATTATACTGTATCTTCTACACCTGTACATTTTTACAGTGGTGGCCAAAGGTGGTGAGACAAGAGTGAAATGTCACACTCCAGCTTCAGAAAGTGAGAGTTCAGAGTTCTGCCCTGTATTTGTTCTATCCATTAACTAAACCAGCTCTTAGTTCTAATTTGTCAACCCTTCAGCCAGATAATCAGTGACCCATTTCTTTGTGCACAGGGAGAACTACAATAAGGAGAAGAAGAAAAAAGATTTAAAAGCGATTCTAACAGGTGGTCTTACATTTGTCACAAAAGTCTCTAAGGACTTATAAATAAAGCTTATAAAGAAATAGAATGTCACAAAACTTGTAGGACTAGAGGCGTGAAAATGGGTCACTCTTCATATCAGCTGTATGTCCCCCTTAAACCTCTTAAAATACATATTTTTGTTTGTTTTGATGTGTTTTTTTAAACAAACATACAGTGGAACCTTGGATTATGAGCATAATTCGTTCTGTGAGCGGGCTTGTATTCCAAAACACTCAAATCAAATCTTTCCATAAGAAATAATGAAAACTCAAATGATTCGTTCCACAGCCCAAAAAAATAATTAATACAATATATAAAGTAAAAATTAATTAACCTGCACTTTACCTTTAAAAAAAGTTGAAATAAATCCCAACAGATAAGTGTTTTCGTTTGTGCATGCAATGTATTTGTGTGTGTATGTGTGTGCGTGTGTGTGTGTGTGTGTGTGTGTGTATGTGTGTGTGTGTGTGTGTGTTTGTGGAATTAGCCCCTTCCCTCACCTCGTCTTACACAGTAAAACTCCTCCTCCCTCCCCCCACATCAGTTTTTAAGTTTCACAACAAACACACACAGAACGGAAACACTGTTTTAAAAGGAAATTAAAAAGAAAGAAATCTCTCTAATGAAACTCGCATGAGCACAGACTAACGGAATCACTGTTGTAAAGTAAAAATAATAGTAACAGTTGTACTGTTACAGTTGTAACAGTAACAAATGAAACAGCACCTTACCTTTGAAAAGAATCGCGACAGAGCAGAGTTTCTGTGTCTGTGTGAAGCCTGGGAGGGGGGGGTGTAAAGGCGAGAGAGAGTGTGTGTGTGTGTGTGTGTGTGTGTGTGTGTCGGTGTGTGTGTGTCAGTGTCAAAAAACTCTGCACTCGTAAACCAAGACATGCTCTTTTTTCAAGTCAAAATTTATTACAAATCTTTGCTCGTCTTGCGGAACACTCATAAACCGAGTTACTCGCAATCCGAGGTTCCACTGTATATAGGATTGTGCAGTATAAAGTGACATATCCTTTTTTTTCAGACCAACCTAGGCAATGTGGTGAACTGAATTTTATTTCATTTTAACCAGCCACACAAACATGACTCGGCAAAAAAAACAAAAAAGAAGAAGAACAACCCTGCTCTTTAGAACTCTGGACCTCGATCCAAACTCCCCGTCTCGTTTTTCTAGCGCAGAATCCATTAACGATGATATTTCACCAGCCGTGCCCTTTCTCGCAGCCCCGCCCCTTCACATACCTGCAGAAGGTTGAGGCCGCCTACCTAGAGAGCCTACAGAGTAAGACAAAAGGTTCAGGTGCACGCCCATCACAGGCGCACGTCGTGACAACAGAGTAATGATAACTTTTGTTCTACCTGACATATCCAAAAACCCCAAAACACAGTTTGAAGTCTGAAGCCTCCCCGTTAACACACACTGTGCATGGCATCCGTATAAGCACATGTATTTGTTTTTTTTTTTCATGATTGACCAGACTGGATGTTTTAAAATCAAGTCAAGTCAAGTCAAGTCAAGTAGGCTTTTATTGTCATTCCAACCATATACAGTTAGTACACAGTGAAACGAAACAACGTTCCCCCAGGACCAGGGTGCTACATACATGTAACAACATAAATGTACAACATAAATTTTACATTTTTAAGTTACTCTAAAAGAAGAACTATCAATATCTATACAAAAATACAAAAATAGACAAAAGTGCACGTGCAAATGTGCAAACAAAGTGGTACATGACAGACACAATGTAAGACATAACAGTACTTTTTGATGAAGGATGAATTGAGGTAGTGGGAAGAGCAGCAGTAAACAGTTTACAATTTTGACAGAAGTATTGTGTGCAAATAGCAATAAATAGCAATTTAAATCAAGTTAAAACAATATCTGATTATAACAGAATTCTTGTCACCCTCACAGGAAGGTTATTTTTTTTATATTATCCCTCCATCCATTTATATGCCACAGAAATAGCTCGTTACTGCGATTGTTTCACAGTAGGAATGCACTTATTACTTTTTTCCCCCTTCCTAACACTTTTATCTAAGCAGAACCAAGCTTGATCTTCTTGAAATCCCATGATGGGAATAAGTACTGCACAAGAGTTGCATTTACACCCTGGCCAAGCCTATTTACACCAAATACACGAAGTTCATCCAAGACTATATCCCAGTGCAACTCTCTCGTTTCGGTCCAGTGCATCTGAAACTTGTGGAGTCAGATTAAGCACTCTGTGTGAGCTAGACAAATGAGAGTGCATGTGCCGAGAAAGAATCACCGCGCGGTCTGCTCTTAGTGTTGGAAGTTACATTGTGAAAACAATCTCGACACACAAGCCCATTAGGTCAATAAGAAGTTTCTGCTTTCTTGGGAATCACTTCAATCAATTCATCACATCTGCGAAGAAGATGAATTACCTACTGTACTGTATCTCTACAGCTGAGAGGACATGCAGGCCAATGGTGATTTGTATTTATTCCCATTTGTACAACCACAGTAGTATCTCACATGGTACATTCACACTACAGGTAATTTGAAAACGCCAATTTACCTCGTATGCATGTCTTTGGACTGTAAGGGGAAGCCGGAGAACCCGGAAAAAAAACCCACCAAGCACGGGGAGAACATGCACACGAACCCGACATGGGAATCGAACCCGGGACTTGGAGGAGCAAGACGACAGTGCTAACCACTAAGCCATTGTGCCGCCAAATCTTATGTTTACTTCTAATTCATTCCAGAAAACTGTACTTTTTCTACTTTTTTGTGTAAGTCAACCAAAGATGGCGGCACAGTGGCCGTGTGTACAATTCGCACAAACAGCTGTGTCTCTTATTCCAATTTTTTTTTACCGTTTTAGGACCTCTGGTCAACATTCATACACACATTCACTTACTACGGGCAAGTTTTTTGGGAATGGCGATTACCTTAATCTGTAAACCGGAGAACCAATAGGGAATCCCCCAAGCATGGGGAGAACATGCAGACTCCATAACATACAGACTCGAACCCGGACACTGGATGTGGAAGGTGACAGAGCTAACCACTAAGCCCCAATGCCACCATTATTATTATTATTATTATTATTATTATTATTATTATTATTATTCAGATGTCCCACTTTTTTTGGACTCTAACCACTTCTCTGGTCTTGAATGTGTGGCTGTTTTCTATGTTAAAACATTTAAGGCTTTCTTGCAGAAGGATAAATAATGATAAAAAAAAAAATAATAATAAAAAAAAAAGTGACATCCTACAGAGGGTGGCATCTTCTTAAGCAAAGCGTGAAGAAAATCAGCTTTGTTCAGCCACCTGTGTAAATGCTATCGCTGGAGAACAATTTTATTTATTTATTTATTTATTTATTTATTTATTTATTTTCGAAAGACCTTTTCTTCTCCAGTCTGAAGGAATATGGAACTTGGATTCAACGTTGCTTTCTATTTCGTCTTTTATCGACTTTCCTTCCCATGTAGACGAGCTCGAGTTAAATCTGAACAGACGTCCTTGCCAGGGGGGAAAATATATAAAATAGTATTTTATTAATTCATTTATAGATCAAAACAGGTGGCACGGCGGCTTAATGGTTGGTCACAAGATCTGGGTTCAATTTGGGACTGTGTGCATTGAGTTTCCATGTTCTGCCAAAATGCCCATAATATGTGAATGTGTGTGTGTGTGTGTGTGTGTGCCCTGAGATGGATTGGCACCCCATTCAGGGTGTACCCCACCTTGTGCCCAAAGTCTCCTGGATTGGCTTCATTGTGATTCTAATACTAGTTCTGATTAAACTCCACAACGCTTTGAAAACACGAGTCAACACTGTTCCTCACACTTAGATGTCGAGCCTGTTCTCTCTCAGGTAAGTTTATTGAATTTGCCCCCAACACTTAGCTGCCAGCAGGAACTCAGGTGTTAGTGCGGGCAGGGTGTCTGCAGACCACATGTAATTAAAGAGCGCACCGCACCTGAGACTTAGTGAAGGAGAAACACTGTTAGTAACATTATCCCCCTTTAATTGGCTGAACAGCTGCCCAGAGACACACTGCTTTGATTCTTGATTCATTCATTACAATTTTTCTTTCTATCTTTTTTTTTTTTTTTTTTGCTTTCAAGCTGTGTTGTTATAAGCCACCTACTGTGTGTAGTTACAAAGTCAACCGATTACCTGCATGGTTGGCTCGTAATCACATTTGTTTGTGATCACTACATGTGCACACTCGTGCATGGGAAGCAGCGTGTAAAGCTTAAAAAATGATTAAGAAGGTGACCGGTGAAAGCAGAAGTCGGTTGGAATAATTGTACTTCTTTTTAAGATAGTATTTGCTTGGCCAACTGGTATAAATGTGAATTAGGTATTTCCTTTCTTTTCTTCCCTAAGAATTGCATTTGGATGAGAAAACTAAAAGCAGACATACAGTAACAAGCACGCATTGTCTAGTCACTGAATAAAATGACAGAATGGACCGATGCATTTTAGAAATGCAGCTGCCTACAGTACAGTTAGACAGTATATGCTTTCAGGCGAGTGAGTAACAGTTTGCCCCATTCCGCAAACTCCTCATATAACGCATCACTCAACTCTAACAGAGTCATTGTTGAGCTCCTGATGAATATTAGATTTTATCTTAACGTCTAACTGATTAAAGAAGAAATTGAGAAAACTAAAAATTGAAAAAAAAAATCATATAAGAAGTGAGTATTAGTACAGTACATTCTGTTCAAACAGACACATACTGTACTGTACCACACAGTGACGGCCAAAAGAATTGAGACAATAGTGACATTTTAATAAGTAAAATTTAATATGTGAAATTCTAATTCTAATTTGAATGATATTCACAAATTCTCTTCAATAATGATCATCAAGATAATAATAGGTTATTATTTAGTGCGATGAAATTGCTACAGTATAGTCCGGGTTCGACTCCCGTCTCTGTGTGCATGGAGTTTGTGCACGTTCTCCCCGTGCTTGGTGGGTTTCCTCCGGGTACTCCGGTTTCCTCCCGCAGTCCAAAGACATGTAGGTTAGGCTAACTGGCGTTCCCAAATTGGCCGTAGTGTGTGAATGAGTGTGTGAGTGTGTGTATGTGTATGTGCCCTGCGATGAATCCAGGGTGTACGCCGCCTTGTGCCATACGTCTCCTGGGATAGGCTCCAGGACCCAGTGACCCTGAATACAGGATTAAGCGGTATAGAAGATGAGTGAGTGAGTGAGTGAGTGAGAAATTGCTATACAATAATCACTATATACTGTAAGTATGAAGTCCTTTATTCTTTAAAACCCGCTGGATCAAAATCCCTGCCTGCTTGAATGCTTTCTAAAGATCCTATGCACAGATGTTTTTTTTTTTTTTTTGACTGCTACTGCCTACTTCACCGTCGTCCAACAGTTTTCTAAAAGGTTAAAAGGTCCAGAGGTGACCCAGGCCATGGCTTCAGAAGCCATGATTATCATTTTCACACACTGTAGGCAGTTTTTCAGTTAATTAGCACAACTATGCAGACAGATAGTCTAGAACTAGTTTTGTACGGAGGGAAAAAATATAATGCATGGTTCTGTATATGTTGTCTGAATACTTTTGGCCACTGCTGTGTTTGTGTGATATATACAGTAAATACTGTATAAGTTGCCATCTCAGCTGCTCAGCTGAATCTCATGAAGGAAAGTAGGTTTCTTACACTTTTTCTTTTTTTAACTGCAATGGACTCAATGCAACAAACGGCTAGACTTTCATCCGTACTTAACCGTAATGAATCGTAATGCTGTTTCTCGTCTTAAACGTTTACTCAACACAGTGGGTGGGTGAACACTAAGTGAACATCGGGTAAAACTGTGCAGACCCTGGAGGAACTGTGATGCTTGCACTACTGTGCATTTCCAGAACTGCATAAATCAGATCTCTTTAAACATACCACGGAGCCCTGCGTCTACAATGTTGAAATGCAATGAAATGTTTTTTTTTTTTTATTATTATTATTTATTTTATGCATCTTCTCACCTAGCTGATCTGTGTTGCTTGATTTTTCTTAAGAGGAAACCCAAAGGAGGTGGCTTTTTGTTTGTTTGTTTGTTTGTTTTGTTTGTTTATTATTGAATCTCACTTGGGAGGCCAGTGACTCGCAAATTGCAAACCGCTCCTTTAAACCTTTAAGGCAAAAGTCATGTTGCATTAATTATCCTCTGTTTGTATCTAAAAGAAAAAGAGAAAAACGAGAAAATGCATGACAGGAAAAGATTGCTGGCAAAGTACGAGTTCTTTAAGGTGACCCCTGCGAATTTCGGTCGTCTAAACGAGCCTCTGTTTCTCCACTTGTGATTTTAGAGAGTTTAACAAGCACCCAGGTATAAAAGGTTTATTAAAATCTCTGTTTACATTTGCTTCGGAGTAACCCCATTGCACATCCGACGAAATTCCACGCAAGGTGAGCATCTCCAACAATATAAACAGACCTTGGATCTCCGAAGACGCAGAATTACCTGATTTAATCTCCAACATGGTGTGAAAGACCTAAACAAATAAACAGAGCGAGCTGATCTGTGCTCCTTTCCTCTCTGCCGCTCGCCTGGTTGCCAGGGAAACAGACCTGGGGCCACCTGGGAACCTGCTGGACGAGTGGATGAGCTAGAGAAAACTGTGCGTGTGGAATGAAGTGTGGAGGTGAAGGGAGTCCTGCGGGTGTGTGTAGCTGTGAATGTGCGTGGTGTGAGCCCGTTCACCTTGTGCCATTTCGCACTTTAAAGCGACTCGCATCAGGTTGGAGACTATCTTTATGCCGCTTACAGGTTGCAGATCTCAGGCTGAAACTTTGCCGATGTGCCGAACCTTTTCGGAGAGTTAGCTTACTCACGGGCTGACTGAGAGAGACAAATTGCCTGAAATATCATCTTTAAAGAACAAGGTGCACAAGCTGATACCCTGATACCTAGGTCTAGACTATCTGTCTGGATAGTTGTGCTAATTCCCTGAAAAACGGCCCATGTGACGATAGAATAACTCTCATTTAAATGATATTCAACATTTATGCATATATAAAAAAAAAATGAGAGAATAACTAAACTGTAGGTTTTTTTTTTTAATCACCGTTTTTGTTCCCATTTTGTTATTTTGTCCTTTCTTAATAATGTCCACATACTGTATATATATATACTGTAAACACCCATTTTAAGGGGGCTCACATACAGTGTAATGTCAGGTGCACGGCCAGGTGTGGCCTATTCCCTTGTTACGTTATGACGTCATGACTATCCAAGCAAATAAATAAAATGGTTCTGAGTGTTACTTTGCATTTGGTAGCTGTTCACTCAAACTCTCAACAAGAGTTCCTAAGAGGTGTTTATGCATGTGAATGAGGCCGACATTAGGCCAAAACACACACACACACAAAAAAACACCAGTGAGAGAGAGCAAATACATTTGAAAGTGGCCAATACACCGGTTTTGAATAATTCCTAAAAAGACAGAATTAACTGGCATGCTCAGCTCAGCAACAGCAAAAGGCCTGGAAGTCGTCAGAAGACAACGTGTAGATGATCGCAGCACGATGTCCATCGTGAAGAAGAACCTTTCCACAACATCTAGCCAAGTCAAGAAGACCCTTCAGGAGGTACAGTAGGCATGGCATTTTCAGGCTACAGTCTACAGTCAAGAGACAGATTTATGAAGTAAATACAGGTCCTTCAGAACATGGTGCAAATTACTGATAATGTTCATGAGCAGAAAGGCCAGATTCAGCTTTGCCAGAAAACTAGGCATTGTTACGGCATAAGCGTCTACAGTACGGCTGCCAATGGAACCGGGTCACTGGTGTTTACTGAATAACGGAATAACAGATTCTGAATGCATAGGGCTATACAGTCAGCTTAGAAACAGCCATATAGGTTATAGCTGCATATAGTGCAGCAGATGGAGAATGACCCAAAACATACAGTGAAACTACCCAAGAGTTTATACCCAAGGCAAAGAAATGGGATATTCCTTACTGCTCAATGCTTTTCATGTACTGAAGATCGGAAATGGGCAAAATACACAAATCCTGCATCTGAGTAAAAGTAGACATTGGCTAAGGCAGATATTCCTCAAGTAAAAGAGATCCTTAAGTCAAAGTGCAGAAGTATTAAGCAAAAAAATGTACATTTACAGGGCTTGTATTAGCCCACAGTAGCCTTTATCATAACAAAAAATCTCTCTCTTTCTCTCTCGCTCTCTCCCTCTCTCTCTCGCTCTGCTTCCTGAAGGTGACCACCCTCTCTCTTTTCATCACTGTCTACAATTCACTCTGCTTCCGATTCTGATTCCGGCGTGAAATGCACTACGCCACCTCCGCAGTTACGTAATGCAAAGCCATGCAGAAAATTAGTTAGAAGTAAAAGTACAGACATTTGCTGTACGTCTGAGCAGAGTAAAAGTTAAAAAGTACCCTTTAATAAAATCACTTCAGTACAGATATGTGAAATGTGTACTTGAATACAGTAACGAAGTACATGCACTTTGTTACCTCCCTGACTGAAGGTAGCTGCTGTAAAGGCCTGGCAAAACATGTCCATGGGTTCCAGACTTCAGCCAGGCATTGACTGCAAATGATTAACATTCAATTAATTAAAGCCATCCTTAAGTAATATTTAATAATAATAATAATAAAAAAAATAATAATAATAAAATAATATAATAATAATAATATTAAGAAGTAACAAAGTAGTAATGCTACTTCGTTCCATTATTTATGAGCCCCCCCCCCCCCAAAATGGAGTGTGTGTGAATAAATATGGCTGTAATTCCTGAATATCTTGAACTAAATATATGAATAAAGCGCTCGCAAATACATTACAGTTTAATAAATCATGGGTTTGATGTTATTATCAACAATACTGTTGATTTGTGCTTACTTCTTTATGAGCAAAGAAAAGGAATCTCAATTAAAGTAAAGCCTTTATTTTGTCACATATACATTACAGCACAGTGAAATTCCTTCTTCGCATATCCCAGTGTAACTGGGGTCAGAGCCCAGAATTCACTACCTCACCACGTTCAACTTGGTCCAAAATGGAAACATTTTTAATTATATTTCTGACATGATATTTTGGTATCAAATCTTCCAGCGCTGTCATATAAACTCTGTGTGTGTGTGTGTGTGTGTGTGTGTGTGTGTGCGTGTGCGTGTGTGACTGTGTGTGTGTGTGTGTGTGTGTGTGTGTGTGTGCGTGTGCGTGTGTGTGTGAGACTGTGTGTGTGTGTGTGTGTGTGTGTGTGTGTGTGTGTGTGTGTGTGTGTGCTCGTGCATGTATGCGTGTTTGTGTGTCTGGAAAGATTGCTGGGAGGCAGGAACAGTAAGCTACCCTATGTGGCCGTGTGAAATCAGTCCATGCCTAACAGGGTTCAAAGCCCAAATCAGAGTTAGCGGCTCCTAAATTGCACACAACGGCTGTCATGCATGAGATGAATCTTAAACGGGAAGTGGGGCAGATAAGGTTAGGAGCCAAGTTATTCAATAGAATATCAGAAAAAGCGAAATGAGAAATTGGGAGGCAGAGAAAAGCTCGGGGCCTTCTGGTCAGGAAAAAAAAAAAACAAGTTAATGAAATTCTTTTGAAAAAGATTGTGCTGGCACACACACACACACAAAAAAAAAAAAAAAAAAAAAACTGAATGACTGCGAACTGGAGGATCTGCAAAGAAATACAAAATCTGTGAAGATCTGTGGATATATTCCATTTCCCTGTCAATTCTATGCTGATATTTTATGCCGGTCCGATTTGCTTACACCTTGAACCATCCACCGGCGCTTTTTAACGAGATAATGCATTGCAGCAGGAGTGGATAACAAACCTACAAAGGTCATGCGTGCACCTGTGGAGAGATCACAGCAGAGACATTTCTCTTGCACACATCTGTCCCCTGCAGCTGCTACAGTCTCCTCGCGCTTCTAGTGCCACTGTATTGAACCGCAGAGAAAGTCAAATACAAAGCACATGCAGCATGTTGACGTTATGCATCATGTCCCTCTGAGCTAAACATCTCAATCTCGTCTTTGAGCTTTAAACCAGACTTGAGGGACGATCCAAAAGTACAGATGTCATGAGGAAGTTAGAACGCTGAGCCGAGAGGAAGCACCTGATGCGCGATGAGGTCTACTCATGAGTAATGAAAACATAATATATTTCGCAAAGCGACACATACAATTCCAATCTCTAAAGTCATGTGTTTTCTCACACATATATAACACAAATCAGATGTGCATGGATGCCAAAGGATTGCTCAGCCAAACATGTGCTAATCTTATCCTTGGGGGGGAAAAAAAATATTATTTAAATTGTATGAACATCTAAACAGTCTTAACACTGGGTGTATGCTTCCAGCTAAACAGACTGCTGAATGTTTTCGGAAGTTAGGAAATGCTATTCAGAGAAGTAGTGATGTATGACGAAGGGTGAAAATTGAAGAAATATTGAGTAAACCAGTGACTGGATATACAGTAGAAATACTTGTCCTACAGTAGATGTGACTTTATCTCAGCTACATACATCAGTAGCATGGTTTCAGTGTGGTTTGTAACAAGTAATAGGAAAAAGTAGAAAGAAAAACCATATTTGTGGGGGGGGGGGGGGGGGGGGGGGGTTTCAATAAACATGACATGTCATACCGGACGGGTGAAAAGTAACTAGGCATTAAAAATTGGGAATAAATCCATATTTCTAGTACAAATTTATTTAAACAAACTGTGCATGTATTTTATTATATAGGAAAACGAAAGCAAATCTCAACGTAGGCACCAGTGGCACCAACCAGTTTCCTCAAATGCCGCCGAATGTACTGTACAGTCTTCTAAAGGAATTCGTTTGGGATATTGCCGATAACCTTCTAAATCCATGTCTCCGAGTCCTCCAGTGTGCGAGGCTTTGTTCTGTACACCTCTTCCTTTTCGTAGCCCCACAGGAGTAGTCATATATGCATGCGCTGCACCTAGACATTAAAGGTGTGTAATAATGCTAATAAAGTATAAAATATAACTCTGCCGGCAGCCCTGTTTCCATGGACATCACCATCATGATATAACCTTAAGGAAGCACACCTGCCACTAAACTACAGGGTGGGTGAAAAGTAATTAGACATTAAAAAATGGTAATAAAGTCCATATTTCTAATACAAATGTGTTGAAACCAATTGTAGATACACTCATTTTGTCAACAAGTTTCCTCAAACGGCCAGTCTTCTAAAGGAAGTTGTTTGGGATGTTGCTGAAAACCTCCTGAATCTGTGCCTCCATGTCCTCCGGTGTGCAAGGCTTTGTTCTGTACACCTCCTCCTTTTCGTAGCCCCACAGGAAAAAAAGTGTGGCATCTGAACTTCTCGGAGGCCATTCAAGAGGTCCGCGTCGTCCCAGCCAACATACTGGAAAATGCTGGTCTAGCCACGCCCCACAGTAAAAGTAAGAGCGAAATGGGGTGGCGCACCTTGGGAGTGGCACTCTACCCCTAAGTTCCATAGCCATTAAATATTGATAACCCCTAGAGGGCGCCAAAGCGCCCTGTGATTTTGTGTGTCGTTCCTTTTATTTTCACTTCATTTCCCATTAAGCACCTCGGACAGGTGACGTGGGGCGCTCACCTGAACCGAGTTGCTCATTAGTTTTATTGTTTTAAATGGTTTGTTTTAGTTCAGTTTAGCGTCTTGCATCTGTTGATTTATCGTGATAAATGTCTGCATGTTTAGTTCGTGTCCTTCTGTGTCTTTATACGTGTTTTAGTTTCGTTTTTCATATAAAGTATCTTTGTTTTGTTCAGTTTCCCTAGTTTTTGTGTTTAAATAAACACCGTTTCCTTTTACCACCTGGACCTCTGCGTCTATGCCTCGCACTCCGATTCATGACAATTAGAAATGAACCAAAATGTGACTAGCCCATGTTGTTGGGTATTTCTTAAGGGATGTTGTCTTCATGTGCAGAATTTGAATAGAATTAATTAGAAATAAATAAATACATCAGGGGAAAAAAGTTTTATTATTATTATTATTATTATTATTATTATTATTATTATTATTATTAAGTAACCCATCAACGTTGGAATTAGCTCCATTACAGTTAAGCTTCTTTCGCAGTGTAACCAGTGCAGCTTTTATTCTATATATATATATATATATATATATATATATATATATATATATATATATATATAATGTTTTCAGCAGTCCTTTGGATTATTTAAAAGGTCTACAGTTCCAGGACCTGAAAAGAAAGCCTCGTACTATAGGGTTTTTTTTCCGTGAAACCTTCAAGTCTTACAAATCAAAGAATCCTTTAGGTTGTTAGAGCGATGTCTTTCTGAAGCTACACTTGTTTGAAATATTGTTTGAGTGCCTTGACGAATGTGGAAAGGGGGGTGCTTTTCCATACTCAGATCAGGAACCCCTAGAAACTGCAACATCTGACTTCATCTCTGTCAAAGTGCAGTTCTGTGAAGTTTGAAAGTGTTTAAAGCATCTTTCAGAAAGTCACATCGGGAGTTTCTGCCAAGTACTATAGACCAGAGCAAGACAGAAAAGGTGGGGATTCTTTTGATAAAATGGACGTTTTAAATTGTTCAACTAATAAAACACAATGTCTTAAGTTTACCCAAGGAATGAAAGCAAAAGGAAGTATCAAAATCAGTGAAATCATTCCACACTGATTTCACTTAATGAGGGTAATTTTAGTGCCATTTTAATTTTAGTTCACCGAGAAACCAAGAAAAACGGTAGCTAAGGGTTAACTGACAGCTTTTTGTCCTGATCTTTTAAAATATTAAGCAAGCATGTTAATAACGTGCTTTAACAATTCACATTAATGTGACTTATTTCACAATGTTCAGAGCAACAGCCAGATTACAGTGATGCTATTACTGTAAGTGCAGATGTTTTGTTAGAAATATATACAGTACCGTACCAATCAGACCTAACATTATGGCCTAAAGTTGAATGGTCTCCCATTTGCTGTAAAAAAAGAAAAAAGCAGTGACCCTTTGAAACACGGACACCACCTAAGCCCGCTGAAGGTACAGTATGCTGTGGTATCCGGCACCAAGGTCTTAGAGGAAGAAGCTTTGAGTCCTGTAAGTTGTGATGAGGCCCCCATGGATTGGGTTAGCTTTTCCTGCACATCACAGAGATGTTGCAGATCTGGAGAATTCACAGGCCAAGTCAACACCTCAAACTCACTGTCTTGGACCATTTTAGTCAGCAGCAAGGTTTAGGTAGCCACATCCACATGAATAGCAGGATCCAAGGTTTCCCAGCAGGACATTGGCCAAAGCATGTACCATCCTGGCACCATATCTTCCCAATGTAAGCGATGCACACATACGTACCCGGTAATCTATATGATATAAAAGACAATGTGATTTATCAGACCAGGCCACCTTCTTCCATTGCTCCCTGGTCCAGTACTGATGCTTACATGATGACGCCCAGCTCGATCTGCAGCTACGAACCTCCATACGCAACTAATTGAGATGTTCTAACAACTTTCTGTTGGAACCACTAACAACTTTTTCAGCAATCTGATCTACAGTAGCACATCTGTTGGATTGGACTACATGGGCCAGCCTTCCCTTCCCACGTGCATCGATACATTTTGGCCACCCATGACCCTGTCACGGGTAAACAGGTTTTCCTTGCTTGGACCACTTTTGGTAGGTACTGACCGCTGCTCACCAGGGATACTGCACATGAGCGACAGTTTTTTGGAGTCGTACTGACCCAGCTGTCTAATCATTACAATTTGGTTGCTGTCAAAGTCATTCAAATCCTTACGTTGCTGCTTCTAACACGTCAACTTCAGGGAGAAAATGTTCACTTGCTGCTTAATATATCCCACCCACTTCCAGATGCCACTGTAACGACATAATCGATGTTATTCACTTTACCTGTCAGTGGCTATAACGTAAAGTCTGATCGCTGTACATCAAATCTTTGAAGCTGGATGATTATATAACAGACAAATAGTGATGAAGTTGAATGTGAAATGTAGGAAACATATATTATATAAAAAAGAATTCTAAATTAAAGCATGTACAGAAACATTGTACTTCGTTGCTTCGTTGTGACATGATCGTGCGGCATGAGAACTCGAAGGGTAAACGATTAACGGCTTAAAGATTCGTCCTACTCCGACAACAGCAAACCACCACACATGGACTTGTATTCATTTGTGTGGATCTGCAGCTACAGAGTGGAATTAAATCAATTCGCATCGAGGCATACGATCTAAAGACAACCACTGATTGAGCAGCTACCCAATTTTAAGAAGCTTCGTTTGCATGTTTGGTAAACAAAGCCTGAATCTGGCCAATTATTGTCACATCAGTCTCGAACCTAAAGTGAGCAAACATCCAACTTGATCTGTAAGTACACAGAATGACAGAATGCATCGACTGAAACTTGGTGATTTTAAAACGTACCCAGCTCAAACCATGACAATGGCCTTAATTGGTGTTTTTGTTTTTTTTTGTTTTTTTTTTGCTTCGTGTCCATGCTGCAGACTGTCATGTACTGAGTATTGGACAGAAAATGAGCACCGATCGATCTTACGGTGGGATGAATGGTATCACACTGTTAAGGTAGAGATTTTCCCAAGCCATCAGCAGGATAAAGCTGATTTCTATCAATTAGGTCCATGACCAGCTACTTAGTAGCAATAGCGATACAGGCATATTTAGTCACTTCGCTGTAGGCCGCACTGAATAGCTAACTAGCTTGGAAAGCCGAGCTAACCTGTGCGTCAGAACAGGAACAGGATATTCTGGGACGGAATGGATCGTAGCCAGGGAAAGCAGCACGGCTGATTCGCCGACAGAAGTCTTACAGAGTGGGCCGTCAGCACTGTATGTTTGGCTAATGTGACAGTCTTGTCATCTGAATTCAGTTGCTTAACACCACTTGATCGCCTTCCACCGCTATTCCAGGAGGTGCGGCAATTAGCTGGAACAGTGCATGCAGGACTACGAGGGGCAGATTGTCAGAGCTGATTCTTGGTATACTGGAACGAAACCATCTCCTTCTTCTGAGTCACACATGCACAGATGCTGGTGCGTTCATAAATCTAGGTGCTGCATTAGCAAAACCAAGAGCTAATGTTCACTTTGATACAAATCGTTTTGGCTCACTTTACTACATGCAATGTAGTACTTTCCATGCATCACATCTTTAATGTAATGCATATCTGAAGGATAATATTTTTACCCCTACTTCCCGTGAACAGATATCACATGTGATCTATTCTTCATCTCAAAGGAGACGGCGCTTTGGAAGAATTTTTTGACAGATGCCACTGCATTTCGGAGCAGGGATTTGCAGACGTGTCAATCTTAGCCCATACCAGCATCGAGATTTCATATATATCTATGGATGTATCGGTGTGGTTGTATTTTTTTTTTCCTCTGGCAAGCACAGCAGGCAGGGGCAGGTGTAGGATCAGCACGGGAGCAGAAAAAGCAAAAGAGCTCTGATCTTCATCCCTGTAAATCCCCCTCCTGCTGCACTCAGCATCAACAGAAAAGCACAGTGGCCCCGCGCTCAAAGAGTCGCTGCCTGATCCATGCTTCTTCTGCCACTTCTTCACCAGCTGCAGATCTCTAAGTGGAACATTTTCTTTTCCTCAGCCATGACTATATACCCATTCTTTCAGTTTACACCCATCCTGGAACTCTCAGACTGCTGCAACAATCCTCCTATGATTTATGCTGATATCGTTGCCATCCATGAACGGTGCACATCTCCAAATGTTGTAGGAGGGACAAGGATTGATAAGCTATTCTGCCAATCAATTGATATGCTGGTTTCCTCCAGGAGCTCCAGATCCAGATTCCCACAGTCCAAAGACATGCAGATTAGGCTAACTGGCAGTCCCAAATTGCCCGTTTCATGTGTGCCTATGTGCATGCCCTGCGACGGATTGGCATCGAGTCCAGTGTGTACCCTGCCTCGTGCCCTAAGTCTCTTAGGATAGGCTCCAGACCTTCCGCAACGCTGTACAAGATAAAGTGGTATAGAAGATCACTCTTACTCATCGTCTATACCGCTTTATCTCGCATACAGGGTTACGGAGAGCCTGGAGACTATCCCAAGAGACTTAGAGCTCGTTCATTCACACACTACGGGCAAATCGGGAACGACTATTAACCTAATCTGCATGTCTTTGGACTGTGGAGGAAAACCGTAGGACCTGGAGGAAACCCACCAAGCACGGGGAGAACATGCAAAATCAATCCATTTCTGATTAATCTTGTACTGTATATTGAAACTGTGGCAATGTATTCACTTCCTCCAGGGTCGGTGAGTTTGAAATCTGGTGATGTGCACTGCCCGGCCCAAAAAAGTTACCATTTGTAGAGGTGGAAGGTAACCAAGTACATTAACGTCCTTACCATACTTCAGTAGTTTTATTCGTGTATACTAATAGATAGTGTCTACTTTCTACGTGTTCTCCACTATATCGTGCAACACACATTTGTTCTTTCTACTTCACTACCTTTCTGCATGGTGTTGTGTTACTATTGCCACCTGCTGATTATTCTGCATACCTGCATGCTTTTACCTAGGGTATCTCTTCTTCTACTTAAGAACAGGATTTGTGTACTTCTCCCCCCTTGCCACTTTAATGACAAATGTGAACCCTCTCGTTTTGGTATTGGTATGAAAGCATACTGTTAACCTTCTGGGGTTCGGTTATGTAAGCACTATGTACTATACAGAACCATGCATTTTAAACATTTATGATTTCTCAGAGGCAGTGATAACACCGGCGATTCAGTGCTCATTTCATTCAGTGCTTAGTGGTGCAGAGGAGATCCAGATGCCACCTCACCTCGGGCAGCAGAGCGCCAGGCTAATCCAGACACAACACTGCTCTAATCCACACAAAACAGAGTTTGCTGGGAGAAGCGATGAAGCCACCATACAGCACAGCTAATCCTGATCTGTGATACAGAGCTAAGAGACAGCGATAACATCCACATCTATCGAGGAGACAAAAAGGCCTGCTGAGCCTGTGTTCTTGCTCAAAAGCGAATAGAAACTGGCGTGGAAAGCGAACGCGCCCCGGAATGTGAAAGTGGGTGTTACAGACGTCCAAACGCTATCCTACAAACTCTGTACTACTCATCTGTTCATACAATTAAATGTCTGCTAAGACATAAATGCCCGTCCTGTACTGTATGTGGGTGGATCTCGTTCTCGGTACAAACATGGATCGATGTGTTTTTTGGTTTTGCACATTCCTGCACACTAATCCCTTTTCCAACCATCAGGCAAATGGAACTTGTGCAAGTTGGCAGTTACGTGACGTTTTCTGAGTTTCACCAACTTGATGCTGTGCTATACTGAAATGTCATTTTTTCCCCCTAACAGTCAGTAATATCAATCTTTCACTCACTTACTCATCTTCTATACCAAGGCAGGGTACCAATCCAGCTCAGGGCTCAATTAACCTATCCTACATGTCTTTGGACTGTGGGAGGAAACCGGAGTACCCGGAGGAAACACACCAAGCACAGTAGAACACGCAAACTGCACGCACACAGAGACGGGAATCGAACCCGGACCCTGGAGGTGCGAGGCGACAGCGCTAACCACTACGCCACCAGTCGGTAATCTAATTTCATATAATAATCTTAATTGTCAGATGTCTTATGGTGATGATTTGTCCTCCTGATGGTTGGCCTCGGTCTGTGTATGTACGGCATGATTCCAAAAACATGCTGTATATCATGTATCGTCCTCATTAAAGTGGACAGATGTTGGTGAAGGTGGCAGTGAGAAAGAAGTTCCCATCAAGGCTGTTTAGATACAGATGGAAGGGCGGGGTGAGGTGGGGTGGCGTGGCGTGGGGTATAAACCGCTCAATCGTTTCAACACACAGTAAATCTCACATCCTGTTTTAAAAGAGAATACAGAATCAATTCACAGCTCTCAAGCCTCTACATTGGACCTAATTAGCACAGAGCAGGAGAGTAAAGCGAAAAATATGCAGAAGAATTACTGTAACCTGCTACCGTTGTCATAAGAAAGAAAAGAAATGCACATGCAGGAATCCGGTCTTAAGTGATGTATAGCTTTAGCGAAGTGCTTTCAGTCTATTTGCAACAACCTGGGATTAAGGTAGAGAATGGCAGCTCTCTATTACGGAGGCTAATGACTGTGTTGGAGAATCAGCTCTCTACACAACCCATCCAACACACTGTCGATCCAATCTCCCACATGGCCAGCGCTCAGACAGACCTCGACATACAGACACAGAAGTGACGTACCCCTCTATTACTCTATACATACAGAACGTGCGCCTCTCCATTTATCCAATGATACAAGCCAAACAAAGCTCAATCCACCCTCGCACGTCGGCAGGCAGGCAGGGCCACGTGGCGTTCTGTCAGTCTTACAAGGGTGCACAACAGGTGGTGCCATGTTTGATAATGATATAGGACGAGAAATGTTCCCACTTTGCTACATGTACAGTAACTGAGAGCACAGTGTGTACTTCACAGCCTAGTCACTACAGGTAAATATATATATTAACACATGGAGAACCAAACTGTTCGGAGAAACAGCTTTCCAGCATGGTCGTTATGTACAGCAGTGGATGTTTAATATCAACTGTATCGATGGTGTAGTGGTCAGCACTGTGGCTTTGTACTGGAACTCCAGGTACAAGGTTCGATTCCTGCCTCGGTATGTGTGCATGCTCATGATCTCTCCATGCTTGGTGGGTTTCCTCCAGGTGCTCCCGTTTCCTCTCACACTCCAAAGACATGCAGATTCGAGTAATTGGCGTTCCCAAATTTGGCATCTCGTCCATGGTGTACCCTGCCTCGTGCCCCAAATCTCCTGGGATAGGCTCCAGGCCCCGCCCCACCCGACCCTGTACAGGATACGCGCTATTAGAAGATGAACAAACAAAGCTTGAATCTGCCGACTTAAATGGCCATCAGCATTCAAAAATGGCAAGAACAGCACTACCAACATCGGTCCAAAATTGTATTTCATGGCCTCCCTTAAAAAATATATATGTATAAATCATACCGAAAATGAAAAATGTCGTGTTCCTGAGCGATTCCTCTCATTTTTTACAGCCTGGTTTGGAAACTGTACACTGTTTCAATCCATCACCATTAATATAAATGGGTTACTTTATTTCTATCTATATCTGTTTATATGAATTGTAGTATCGATACACAATCTGAACAAACAGCTCCGTTGGGGCCGAACACAGACCATAAATATTGTAATTGGTTATGTTTTTTCAATCCCCTTATCTAACAGAAAAATCTATTCCAACAAAATGACATTATGGTAAAAGTATTATTTACTATTTAATCTCACTCTTAATCCAGTTAAAGATGCCCAAACCCTTGCTACAGTATGTTAAGTGTGTTTTGATGCTACTGCCAACAGTATCTTTAAATATTTTGTTTTTTTATCTTTTGGGGTAACCAGATTTTAAATAACTCTATTAAATAACCATGCTTTACTGAAATTAGTTAACTACAGTACCTTTTTTTTTTTTTTTTTACATTATCCTGTAATCAGGATCACGGGGGCCTAGAGCCAATCCCAGGGGACATCCTGGACACAGTGCCAAGCCATTGCAGGGTACACACACCCACACCAGGCAATTTGGGAACACCAATTAGCGTAATCGGAGGAAAGCCACCAAGCATGTGGAGAACATGCAGGTGAATCAAACCTGGCTGGGAATCAAACCCGGAACCTGAAGGTGCAAGACGACAGCGCTAACCACTACGCCACTATGCCACCTTTCAAAGGGCCAAAGCCTGCATTATTGTCCTCGTATTACCAAAATAATCGAACCCAACTACTCCAATTGTAAATGTCTTCTGCTCACAGCATATTCAGACCATTATTACTACAGTCACATACAACTGTATTATTAAACTAGCATTCTGAATTCTGTATGTTGAGCGCAACGATCGCTCCGCCTACTCAAAGAGGTCATTGTATTGACAGAACCTCATTATACCCTGATAATCAAACCTCATGGCAGCTGAGAAAAAGCCCATCGATGCAATTTTGGTATATAATATTGATATTAATGCAGGTGCTACTGCAGCACTGTGCACACCTTCGAGGTTTGAAACTGTATAGTATGCTAAATCAATATTTTGAGCCCAGGCCACTTTGGGTAATTAAATGAAACACGACATTAGCATAACTGCAAAATAGAAATGTGGATCCACTGGGATATATGCAGTAGCAATATAGTCTCATTCAGTCGTACTGTATAAGCTTTCTCCAGATCAGCATCCCGAAGTGCCGAAGCCAGTTTACATTAAAACAACACACTAGCGTACGTACCTGTCGTTGACTTGAGAAGTGTTTTTAGAAATAGTTGAAAGGTTAAAGTTTCAAATAAGCTGATCAGCTTTAATAATAACCAGTCACATTATTATATTCTTTCTCTTATATTGAACTTACTAATACGAAGAAATAAAGTTTTGTAAGGTTGAGAATCTCACTCCTTGTTTACGTTATGTTGTACCTCCTTCATCATCAGCCAAATACACTAATCCCAATAAAAATATTCAGTTTAGCTTTTCGAAATTGATATCTATTGGTGCAAAGCGGCACGGTGGTGTAGTGGTTAGCACTGTCGCCTGGCACCTCCAGGGTCCGGGTTCGATTCCCGTCTCGAGTTTGCATGTTCTCCCCGTGCTTTGGTGGGTTTCCTCCGGTTTCCTCCCACAGTCCAAAGACATGCAGGTCAGGTTAATTGGTGTTCCCAAATTGCCCGTAGTGTGTGACTGAGTGTATGTGTGTGTGTGCCCTGCGATGGATTGGCATCCTGTCCGGGGTGTGCCCTAAATCTACTGGGATTGGCTCCAGGCTCCCCGCGACCCTGAATACAGGATAAAGCGGTATAGATGATGAGTGAGTCAAAACGTGCGGTTTATAATCTGGCTCATAACTTCACTTCTACTCAACATTTAGATTTTATTTATGCCGCAGGTTGAGCCTCGGGTGCCCACGATCATGTCTCCAGTTCACTGGTATATAATTATAATTGACAATCAGTGCATTTGAAGTCACCTGGCATTGAGTGTTGTGGCTGATCGGTGAAAAATAACTGAACATGGTCAATATACCCGCGAATCCAGGACGCTATTACATATTACATGGATTGAGACAACCTCATTTGGAACTGCCGCTTTTGTCCTTTATCGGAATTAATTTTCGGGAATCCACAGGGATGCCAGGATCCCTGATGTGCGTTTTTAAACAATTATTTCACCCGCAAAAAGACACCTCAGCAAGCGATCGCACTGAGTAATTCTATTAGCTGATCATTTTGCCTATTTCATGCATTTATTTTTTTAGGAAAATATTACATGTCACATATTTCTTCGACGGAAAATGGCTTAATAATCAAGAAAACGAAAACGAAATAAGTTTCTTTTCCACATTTGTCACACCCACACGTATAAAAAAGGGGGGAAAAAATTAAATAAATTTCAACAAAAGATGCTCCGCCTAACTTCTACTCAACTTTATCTTATGAAAAAATGTAACCTCGATATATGACGAAACAACACTGCTGTCAAATTTGTCAGTGATTTATGGACGAGTTCCTTAAGTTGAACATCAGCAACATCCACATAAGTCTCTCATATAAAGCATCATCAAACAGCATCGTTCGTTCGTCTTTCTTCATCTGATCTCTGCTAATGCTAACATAATTAGGGAAATAATCGCTAATTAATTCAGTCGATCCTGCTAACCAGTTTTCTTTGAGGTTGGGTAGACATTTTTAAATGATCTTGACTGTACTGTGTGTGCGTGTGTGTGTGTGCGTGTGTGTGCATGTGTGTGTGTGTGTGTGTGTGCATGTGTGTGTGCGTGTGTGTGTGTCTGTGTGTGTGTGTGTGTGTGTGTGTGTGTGTGTGTGTGTGTGTGTGTGTGTGTGTGTGTGTGTGTGTGTGTGCGTGCTCACGTCTCTGTCTCGATGATGCGATGGGACAGGAACACAGGAACACAGCTGACATTTTGACACCAGGTATCTGATCATGCACCCAATTGATTAGACTTGTGTCAATTTTTTTCCAGGGCTCAGCTATTCAAAAAAACTTGATCAAAGATTCACTGTGTGGAAAGGAAATCTCGCTTAGATAACAAGGTCTCAGACATCTTTAGGCAGATTGACAGTTTTTCCTGTTGCATTTGTTAAACCTAACACGATCCTTGCTTTGTAGGCAGACAGCCAAGGCGAGGTTAAGAAGTTATCTAAATAAATAAAAATAATAATAATCTGTTGTTTCGTTTAAAACATACTCTCGTATATTACTGGCAGAAAAAAAAAAAAAAGAAATGCGTGCAATTTTTTTGTCTGTTTTCCAGAGCAGAGTCTGTTTTGTCTGACTCACACACTCACTCACTCACCGTCTATACCGCTTCATCCTGTATACAGGGTCGAGGGGGGACTGAAACCCATCCCAGGAGACTTATCCCAGTTATCCCACTTATCCCAGAACCCCAGGCAGGGTACACCCTGGACAGGGTGCCAATTAATCGCAGGGCACACATACACACACTATTTGAGAATGCCTATCAGTGGAATCTGCATGTCTTTGGACTGTGGGAGGAAACCAAAGTATCCGGAGGAAACCCACAAAGCACGGGGAGAACATACACTCCAAACTCCATGCACACAGAGACGGGAATCGAACCTGGACCCTGGAGGTGCAAGGCGACAGTGCTAAGCCTCACTATATGAGAAATATTTAATGCTTTTCCTCATTTTAAAAATATTTTCACTTGTTAGCAAGTATTACATGCTTATTATGTCCATGCCTAAAGCCCCAATCAGCCTGTTTTGGTTGCTGCTTCCTTTTCCCAGTTTGTCTGTGTAACGCATGACAAAATCATTAGATGGTTCAGCATAAACACTAACATGCCCAAACTCCTTCACGTATAGATCATATAGAGCATGTGTTTGGACTGTGCGAGAAAACCACAAATCGTGGACGAAACCCACATGGACATGATGAGACCGTGCAAAAACTCTGACAGAGTCCAAAAAATATACAAAGCTCGTTAGAACTGGAAGGAAGTGATGAAATCATTGTAATAAAATGAATTTTTTATGAAGCCTCGTTACAGCAAATCTGAAATCCATCCTAACAAACCACCTAAATAGGACTCGTTTCGAAATACAAACTAAACAAGAAAGAAGACAGAACAGTGTAGAAAGGGAAAAAAAAAAATATATATATATATATCAACATAATTCTACAGGCTAAAAAGCTAGGGAAATGAAGCATTGCAAAGTGCAGTTAGTCGACAGCACGTCTGATTTCTGAGTTGTTTATTTCACCGTGTCATTCTGTCTTTATTATAACTGATGCAGAAGAGGCAGCTCGGAGCTGAGCCTTCCTAGTTACAAGAAGAGAGCCTGCCACTATCCAATTGCGGCACAGGCATAGTATCACATACACACACACACACACACACACACACACATACACACACGCACACACACACACACACACACAGGCACAGAGAGAGAAACCTAGTTGCTTGACACACCAATCCCAAGCCTGACGTCCCTACATTTCCGTCGTGCTGTCTTTCTTCAATGTCATCCACCGATTTTGCCGCTCATTCTAAGTCACTGCACTCTCCGTCCTGTCAATATGTAATGGAGGACAAACGGCACTGAGCTGAAAGCCAATCAAACAGCAGCGTTCCTTCACACCTGCCCATTTACAGCTCAGCAGGAATATTCTGTCTCTTGCTCTCTCTCCCACTCACACACACATACACCTGTAACCCTGTAACGACCGTTTGCTTCAGTCGTACACATGCAATGTTACACACACACACACACACACACACACACAGTCTAGCACGCCGTGAGAACTGACCGTGGGAACAAATAGAATGCGATAAAAGAGGGGGGAAAAGAAGCAATGGAGGAAGCAAGCAAGCCAAGTCAGACATAAGTTGAAGTCAAAAAGATTGTGTCTGCTTTAAAAAAAATAAATAAATAAAATAAGTAAAAGTAACTTTAGCTTTGATTCATAGCAATGTGGTGGCCAGTTCATGTGCGAAAACGATTCCTTATGCTCCCAGAACCACTCTTTCGCAATTTAAGTCCTGGAATATGCCTGTGCCATCCGGGAAGAAAACTCCATAGATCATTAATTCCATTTAGGTCATCAGCTGACTTCATAATGTTGACCTGAAGCAACCCCAGATCATAACACTGCCTCGAGAGACTTGTACAGTGACCACTATGCATGACGCTTCATGCACTTCCCTTCTTACCCTGATGCACCCATCGCTCTGGAACAAGGTCAATCTGGACTCATCTGACTACATGAACCTTTTCCATTGCTCCAAAGCCGGCAAGTTTTTATGCTCCCTAGCAAATTGAAGGCTTTTTTTTTTGACCAGGCATGTGTATATATGCAAAGTAAAGCCAGAACACAAGTGTCCTGAGTGACATGTTTCTTTTGAACCTTTGTGCTAATTCCTAAGTACAGTAATGTCATACTTCTATCCAGTTTAATAAGAAGAAGACAAAAATGAGTCTAGAAAACTTAATCGAGCCATGTCAATTAATATTATGTCTCATTCACATTCCATTAGTTAGGATTCACATATTCGACATCCCGAACTAGGGGCGTGAAGCGACTGCATACAGTATACCTAGAAACAGACTTGAGCATAATGATCATTTTAAAACGTAAATTTTTCAGGCTAACAAGCAGAAACCTGATGGCATGTTCTCATGCAGAGAAACAAGTAGAAAAATGACCCCTTGTACACGGCCCACTGCAGAAACTTCTTCCCTCCAGCATTTCAGATCAGTGAGTGCCGAAAGCTCCAGACACTGGCTTTGACGCTTTCCACATGCAATGAGACTTACAAACACTTAATTCTCCTTAGAAACATGATGACAGTATTGTCTTTTGTTCTGCTCATAGCAACCATGCCACAGGATATTGCCGTTGGTATTGTCTAACATCCACAGTATACCTACAAATACTCAATTTCCCTAAATAATCTTCTGTCAATTGTATCTGTTCTTAAAATGTCAGTGTTGACCGATGATTGACTGTACTGACCTTTGACTTTGCTGTATGGGAAGGTAAGCTGTTGAGGACTCCAATCTCTGGCTGCAGGTGCACACTTACACACTATGAGCTATTTGGAAATCCCAATTAGCCAACAATGTATGTCTTTGGGCTGTAGAGAGAAAGAACCCACCAGGCATAAAGAGAACATGCAACCTTGCGAACCCGGGTGGAGTCAATATTTAAACCCTCTAGCCTTGAAGACGCTGCTATAATCTGATGTATTTGGCCAGACAAAGCACAATTCTTATTCAAATTACGCAAACACTATATAATATTATCGTGACAAAGATGGATGCTTAATGTCATCTAGTGAAGGTCTTTTTTTTTTCCCAAAAAATTTCTATTGCACACCTTAATCCATATCATCAAACTAATTAAAACAAAACCTGTCATGCTTCAGCCCCTATTTCATCAGCATTATGAACAGTTGAGCAACATTTTAAAAACAGGCTAAAAGCATGGCTGAACACTTCAGGCTACGATCATTAACTCGTGAGAATTATGGAAAGGAAAACAATCAAGAAGTAATTAACTGTCAGGGATATTTAGCCAGCAGGCTGCAGTGTCCACTTCAGTTACACTCTGTAAAAACTGTGACGGTGAGAGAGCAAATAAGTAAAAAATGAATCAAATAAAGGCATAACTGTAAAAGTGCAAGCTCAAATGTTAATATTACAAGTCTATTCATGGGTCACTGAAAGTCACTGATATAGCAGGCCATGTACCGAGGCGCTCGTGATTCTTACCACTTAGCTCTGAATGCACTTCATTACAAGCAGAAATGCTTGATTAAAAGGTGCACAGCATCCAATTAAATGCAGTATCACAAAGAACACCAAGAACACAAAGTTGAAACTGATTTCAAACTGCTTTCAAACTGATCTCGAGGCTTCAAGGGAATTGCCTATTCTATGACAAAGTCTTTGGATAAGGCCTAGCATAGCAAATAGGATAGTAGCAAATTCAATGAAGTTGAATTTCTTTGTAAAAAGTTATTCCTTTTTTAGCCACATTTCCAAGGTATTTTTACAATAATGTTAACACCAGATTCCCCCTTTTTTTAAATTCATTGACAAATTCTGAGATATCTGAGGTAATACATTGCTGGATTTGTATTATTACAGCAACACTATAAGGGCCATGTTTCAGACATATGGGGACAGCCAAGATCTTCTATGTCATTTTTTCTTTCTAAGTTGATACCAAAATCAATTAGCGATTACAATTAGCAGAAATAGATTGCTTTGTGGTCACCACGGACTACATCAGCCAGCTCACGCAGGCCTTAGATATTTCTAATCATCGAAGATGATGGTTCTTAATCCAATTTTAGTAGTTTCAGTGACCTAAAACACGTTTTGCCACGACCACAGAATATGTCTTCTGACATGGTTGTTTAAGAAAGTTTAATTTGAAATAACTTTTTTCTAGCTAACCCAGTAATTATCCAGTATAAGCCTCTTAACTATTTGCTTAAGTAAATCTAGGTAGTGCCTTTTGCCACATATGCCAAGCTTTCATCTTTTTGTATGACATTTTGACTGTCTACCACCTGACAATTATTATCAATTGTTTTCTTTGTTTATGTTTATCTATTGCTTATGTATTGTACTGAGAGATTAATTCAAGATGAGATTCACTACTTACCAGGCTATAATATATATATATTTTTTCTTTTCTTAGAATTTTTCTCGATTTTCTCCCTGATTTAGCCTGTAGCCATTTTCCACTCATCATTGGAGCACTCCCCATCAAGGCTAAAACTACCAGTCAGGTAGGGCCAAAGACTATCATATGTTTCCTCCGAGCCATGTGATGCCAGCCAACCTCATCTTTCAAATTGGATGTGGCGTAACACACTCGGCGGATAACGCTTTCTGATCCTTCCACTTGTGTGATCTCAAAGAAGCCTGGGAGTGGCTGTACAACTGTGATTGATGTAAAAGCGCTAAAGTGGGATCCCATCCTCTCATATATAGTGACAGCAGACCTATGGCCATGTGACAGCTCCTGGTGCTCCGACAACATAACGTGCATTCAGCACCATGGCCAGCTCCAGTGCATGCGGGAGAGAGGTGGTGCGGCTTAACTTTAACCATAATTCGTCACCGTTTTGGGGTCGGCTGTAGCCTCCAAAAGTACCTGTAAGCGTCAGTCAGTTGAGTGCTAGTTATGGGAGCATGCCCCATTAATTTGAACTAGCGACTTCCCCAGCATCACTCTCCTGAGCAACCCTCCTTGACCTACCCTCCTCCTCACTGAGCCATCTTCTCCTTCACTTTCCCTGCTCACGCTGAAAAGAAAGCAAAACCCACGAATAAACTGAAATCGCCTGCACTCACCTGCTGTCTTTGTGAGTGTGTCTGACCCGCACTGTCAAAAAACTTTACTATATGTATATTTTAGAATGCACAACACAAACCTTCCCACTCTTTCATGTTTACAGTTCACAGACTGACGAAATCTTTCTTCGTGTTAGAATTACTCTAACTCCTTCCACATTCCCTCATTTGCATTTGTTTTCACTGTGTAACAAATACACTGCCCCATGCTGTCTCTTCTATCGGTGTATTAAAATATATTATGTGTGTGTCTTCAGGTCAGTTAGCAGTGCCTGAATTAAACAGATTTTACAGTTGCCCTTACCAATAGAGATTTACATTTTTATTTCAGTACACATCTAAGCAGTTGAAGGTTAAGGGCCTTAATCAAAGGTCCACCACGGGCAGCTTGGTGGTGGTGGGGTTTGAACCTGCAACCTTTTGGTCAGTAGGCCAAGACCCTAACCACTGAGCTATACCTGGACCTGCATAACTATATATTGGAAAGCAAAAAGTTGTCTGACTTCCGAAAGGACAAGAGACTAAAGCTGCAATTGATTCCTAGTTAAGTCTAATGATCTTTTATTTTAATGGCTTTCATTCCCTTCATATTAGCTGGAGGGCTGTGGAGTCATGGGTGGAAACAGATCATGGGGGTCAGTGTCTGGTCAGCCTGCACATTCTCAGCACTGGCACAACACACCACATTGTAGTCAATCATCTAATTTTCTCACATTATGATGTGTTACTATCACATGTTAGTCAGGTATTGCACTACAGTACATCAACAAATCCTTAATAATTCCAGTCCCAACATGCTCCTTATATCAGTGTTAAATATAACCTGGGAAGAAATCATCAATGCCCTATATAAACATGGTTTGAAATGGAATCTGTATGCCAATCTGATGCCCAGACAAGTTTGGGATTATCTTTTAAAATGTACATACCATGACCATTTTTATCCTTCCACGGCACATTCTTGCATTTATGATGATGGACATAGCAAAATGCTGAATAAATAACTGCTCTGGACTATTAAATAGATCAACTGTCTTCTTCACTTGCATATAAATTACTTTCAGATTGAGCTCAGTGGGTTTACACTATTCCGGTGTAGGTGTAGACATTAATTATAAGACATCAGTAAGATTTTGGACATATTCGATTGCATGTAAGCATAGCTACAGGGAATGTAATTTAATTAAACAAAGAAGTGACAGCACAGATAGTTGATAATATCTCAAAGCAGGGGTAAAAATGGACAAATATCGAACATGGAATACGGAGAAGCCGACTCTTCATTAAAAATGCTGTTTAATGAAACACAAACGTTTCAAGCTTCTACGGCAGCTTTTGTCCTGTGTGTGTCTTTGATCTATTGTGTTTCGAAATGAGATGAAACTTTGGTGTGTAGGGTAGACGTTGAGTCGTGACTCTACAAAATGTTCAGTGTCTGGTGGCTTTATGTGCAATCTGCCGGTAGTGCTTTAGCTATAATGAAAAAAAAAAAAAAAACTTATTTTGTTCGTATGTTGTTGGAAACATACGAACAATTAATAAATTACTTCTTAAGGACTGAATCACTCTATAATTTGGGGAATATTCCAAGTTCATGCTAAATATTTTATTCAAAAATAGCATATTTTACCTATTAACAGAAAGCATGTTTTAACATCATTATAACATTGCATGCTTCACTCAGCTTGAAAATCCAAATAATGTTGCCAAATTGATCATTATCTGCCAAATCGCCATATCTGCTTTTGTTATTGAGGGTTTATTGCTTTCCATTCATTCTTATCTGTGGTATTCATTTTAAACACACTGTGGTAAGTCTCTCTCACTTTTCTCTCACTCATTCACTCATCATCATCAAGATTAATCACAATCTAAAAAATATTTTTAAATAATAAAAATAATAAGATTTACTTGTATTATAAAAGTGCAGTGTTGGAATAAAGAAATGCATGACAAACTGGTTAGAGGATAGAGATTATGCAGCTTTTTTTTTTTTTTTTTTTTTGTGCAGCAGTATCTTAAAAATGTACATTTAACAAATATTAAATTTAAATCACTCAAATGGGACCGGCACTGCATGCTGTACCATGGGGCTGGGAACAAGTAGTAAGGGGTGTGCCAAACGCACAGAGGGCGGGGCTCAAACTCACTCACACGTCTTACAGTTAGTGTATTAAAGGTACCTTAAAGGTAGCCCGGGCACACCGCTTTGGTTTTATCCACATTTCCATCTAGAAGCTTTTTATAATGAAACTTGCAGCACAGGCTGCGTTCAATTCCAGAGCATACTTCACAGGGTGCTCCCTACTCCCTGCTCCGTTTGCAGGGAATGTCGACAAAACTCACCCATTCGAAACACCCTGCGAAATCATCACGTCACGTCCGTGTGTTACCATGGTAACATAAGCCCCTCGGATACCTGTCGCTGCTGCCGTGAAAATTTTACACTACATACATTAAATATTGCATATTTATTGAAAAAAAAACTGATACCATTAGAAAACATACAACTGAAACGTGCATAACTTTTAAATAGATTATTGATTAATTATAAAAATTATTTATTACAGATGTTCGGTGATATATATATATATGTTTTTTTTTTTTTTTTTTTTACTGATTACTAGCCTATATAATATTAAAGATTTCCTGATTAAATAAAAATTTGAATGTTTTCATTCCCTTTTACGGTGAAGGGAACACCTGTTGTTCACTCGTTCCCTACAACGTTCGCAGTTCCCTTTGAACTGAACATTTTCACTGATTGCAGTTTGAAATCATACTTAACATGGCTGAACACTACTTCAGGCCATTTGGAACATTTCCTGGAACATCGCATTTCCTCAGTCATCTTATTATAATCGTTAAACGTGCCATTATCCCGCACAGCGATTATGGGAAGCCATTAGGGTCAAACTTGGTCATAAAATTTATTTGTGTAAAAAAATGTAAATAAAAATAAATAAACCTTGTTTACTTTTGTGATAATAGAGAAATTATAGAGCTTCACTAACAGATTCAGCTACTTATATCACACTTTCAGTACTTTTTATAGTGTTAGAAAAAAAAACATAAAAAAAAAAAAATTATCTAAACATTCAGTCAAATCATAAAAGCAATTTTTTTTTAGTAATTACATTTTTTTTTGTACTTTTAGATTTTTCCATTCAAGACCTTAACACTCATTAAGGTACAATCTGTTTGGAGAGCTGCTCTGAGAAATGGGACATTACAGGTTTGATATTCCAGCCAGAAAATCTCTAAAAACATTTCGAACAACATTCAAATAAATGCTGGTCCTACTGTAGATATTGCCTTAGATTAAATACTGATTGGCTGCCTGAGGTTCTATCCAACTGTATCTTGTTAAACGTATTAAACTTAACCTAATTAAGTGACATTATTATATTATATGATATGCATATATTTTTATACCTAGATAGATAAAAAAAAATACATTGTTCAGCACTCTCTTAATCTTACTTTGACTTGAATCCCATGCATGTCATGTCTGCACCAGGACAATTTAACCAAGTACTCCTTTAGCACTACGCTGTCTGAATCACAATCACGCTTATACGCCGCATGGTAAAGTGTTATGGCATTGCAGGTATTTTGAAACGGCAAATGCGTTTTAGGCTGTAAATTCTTTAGGCTTTGGAGAGCACAGGCCTTCCATGTCTTGCAAATACCCTTGATGCCATGCTGCATTACCACGTGACTTGCAAGCCTGATAGTTTGCAGAGGAAAGGAGAAATTTCATGCACAACGTACCTGAATGTCTATTCATATGTTATGAAAAGAATACAAACTGGCAATGATCGAAATGTTTCAAAAAAGAGATTAAGAATGAATTCCCGATCTTATTCCAACAGCATAATGGAGGAGGTGGCTGTGTTTAAAATCCAGAGCGTGCCATACAGAGGGTTCACGTAAAGGTTGGTGCTGATTTATAATACTACAGAATTAGCATATACTCTAAAAGATTAAGATTAAGGCCATGCTAAGAACATGTTGTTTATCTGAATATTAGCAATTAACTCATGTTTTCCTCTGAAAGTTTGAATTCCTGCTTGATGACTAATTATTACCAGCCTAAAAACTGTTCCATTATGTTCCTTAAAGATACAATAGCTCTCTTTAGTACAAATGCCTCCTTGTAATTAACTGCCAAAGTGGCCTTTTCCCAAAAAGTCCAGGATAGAAACTAGAATAATGCAATTATTTCTGGTAGGTCGCTTTATTTTTAGTCTGGCAGCTGTGCTATTCTGGTGTACGACTGCTGTAACAAATTAAAAGTTTAAGAAAAAAAAAAGCACTAAAAAACTTCTAAAGAACTAACAGAACCATTATAATCTTTACATTCATCATGCAGATATAGGTACTGTAGATCAAAATCATGACCGTACACGTCAGGCGCTTCAGCTAAATGTCCCGTGTTGTACTTTTTCTTCGTTATAGTTCACAGAGTTCTTTCAATGCTCCACCTTAAAATAGATATATTTTTTCCATATCTTAAAAACTCCATTTCACTGCTCTTCCAAATGTGCTTCTTCAGTGTTAAGCTAAATGACTTACTGGCCAGCCCTGATATCACAACAAGAGCTGAGTACAGCTGGGAAGAGCTGAGCAAAATGCCAGGGTGGGGTATCTTCTCAGATGAGGTCACATTAGGGGGAAAACTAATTGGCTTGTTTAATACCCCCGGTACAAAAATGGAAAAAGGACACTTCCCTCATTGCATGGAGCCCTCTGCTGGTGACAAGGATGGCACTGTGTGGTCTGCTTGGCATGCATTCAGTGACTGAGGATGGTTTCACTTGATGATCATGAAGATGGCCTTGGGCCGCGTTGATGCGGGCAGCTTTTCTCTTATGGTTTGTGACTGCAGTTGTTCAATAGTTTTAGAACTGAAATTGCCACAGACAGTTTGTACCTGAAACTCCATTAGTGAAAGTGGACTTTATATCAGCTCAAAACACTTCTCCTGTTATTTTGAACTTTCAACCTTTCAGCAGGGATTGATTTACATTCGGGCGGCAAAGTGGCTTAGTGGTTAGTACTACTGCCTTGCACCTCAAGGGTCCGACTTCGATTCCTGGCCAGGTTCGATTCCCACCTCTGTGCACATGGGTAAACCGGTTTCCTCCCACAGTCCAAAGACATGCAGATTAGGCTATTATCGAAATTGCCCGTAATGTGTGAATGGACACGCCTCATGCCCTAAGTCTCCCGGGATAGGCTCCAGGCCCCCCGCGACCCTATAACAAGATAAAGTGGTATAGATGATGTTTGAGTGAGAGTGAGTGATTTAAGGTTGCACTGTTATTATACCTTTTATCATCGGAATGAAGAGCGGTTCCCTTTTGAGTCTGGTTCTTCTCAAAGACTCCATTGTTCAAAGTGCTATACAAATAAAATTGAACTGAATTGAAGCAAATTGAATTGAATTGAATTGAAAGAGCATTTTATCCCCCCCCCCCTCCCCCAACTACACACACACACACACACAAAAAAGTCAATTTTGTATAATAGGGCGCCTTTAATGTTCCCTTAAAACCTCAAAACAAAACAAAAGTGTTTCCACAGAACTGTCACTTCCTCGACTTTCTTTTTTCTGTGCCTTTCAGTGACTTGTGTGAACGTGTGAAAATCCCAGAAGATCACCAGTTTTTGAAACACTCAAACAACCATGCTATGGTTAGAGTTACAGAGACAGTTACACCTTCTTTTTTTTTTTTTTTAACCCATTCTGATGTTTTTTTTTTTGTTTTTTTTTTTTTACCAATATGACCACGACCTGAAACTCTTAATCTTTATCTGGAAGACTTTCAACAGTCCAAAGGCCTGAAGAGTAACCCTAATTGGTGTTTCCAAATTGCCCATAGTGTGTGAGATCAATGGATTGACGTCCTGTCTAGGGTGTACCCGGCCTGGGATAGGCTCCAGGCCTCTGCGGCCCTGTACACAGGATAAAGTGGTATAGACGACAGTGAGTGAATGACTTTGCCCAAGTTCAATTCAATTCAACTTGTATATTTCTTCGTATTTGTATATTTATAGTCCTAAGTGAGATTTATGCCGTCCACATGAAATCATCCCACTCTTTCTTAAATCATGAAATCATGTGCCCTATATCTGAGAAACATCACAACACCCAAAGTATGCACTTGATGAAAAATAAAAATCCAGCTCCAGAGAAAGACCCAATGGTGTACAGTGTATCCTGCTGCTCGAAAATCGCTTACTACAACCAGGCCATGACGTCAGGAGTGTGTGTGTGTGTGTGTGTGTATGTGTGTGTGTGTGTGTGTGTGTGTGTGTGTGTGTGTGTGTGTGTGTGTGTGTGTGTGTGTGTGTGTGTGTGTGTGTGTGTGTGTGTGTGTGTGTGTGTGTGTGTGTGTGTGTGTGTGTGTGTGTGTGTGTGTGTGTGTGGTTGTGTGTGTGTGTGTGTGTGTGTGTGTGTGTGTGTGTGTGTGTGTGTGTGTGTGTGTGTGTGTGTGTGTGTGTGTGTGTGTGTGTGTGTGTGTGTGTGTGTGTGTGTGTGTGTGTGTGTGTGTGCGTGCACGGGGGAACAGCATTTTGGATGCCTTCCCAGGTTCCCGTGATGACGTACCACTCACAGTGATGTATAATTAGCACTCTTATTCCTTTCTGCTTCTAACTATAAGACTGCAGGAGACAGACTAGACTGTCGCTAACCCCAAGAGATGCCCAGCAGTGATTTTCACTTAGTAAATTGTGAAATCTTTCTCTCAACATAATCTCTTTTCCACAAAAGGGGCATTAATGATTCATATGGGAACTATGAGAAGATTAGCATACACACTTCCATTCAGTGATGCGGTAATAATGATAAATATACTGTTAGCCTACAGGTCTGCCAGTGGCCTGTTGCTTAAAAAAAAAGGAGGAAGTGTTTTAACCTGGGGACTGCAGCTACTGTAGTGTGTTCATTTCCAATCCAGCTCAGCAAACACATTCATTCATTCATTCATTCATTCATTTATTCATTGTCTATATCGCTTATCCTGTATACACGGCTACGAGGGCCTGGAGCCTAAACCTGGACATACACACACACACTCAGGAGGAATCTATACTACAGTACATACAGTAATTCACCTACTGTACCATCATGCTTTTGAACATTGACAGGAAATCAGAGAACCTAATGGATGCTTTCTCAGAGACCATGTGAGGCAGTAACTCAACAGGAGCATTGGTGACCTGTAAACTCCCAACCCAAACAGAAACGTTACGCTTGGACATACAGTACTGCGCGAAAGTCTTAAGCGGTCCATCATTTCCTCATATTAATTTCAATTCAATTCAATTCAATTAGAGTGCATTAAATTAAATGACATTGAATTTAATTAAGCGATGCAGATTGTATTAAAGAAATGGGAACAAATGTTTTATTGCGACAGGCTGCAAAGTAGCTGAATATACAGTTTAAAAACTTGGTGTTTATGTTTAACCTCAGCAGCAACTCCAAAACTGATTTAAAAATTAGTATTTATTTATTTTTTAAATATCATGGGTTGACTAGCCAGTGACCAGGATTGGCTGGTTTTCAGTGTGACTGGCCGTGATCTCCAAACTCAAAGCGAATGAGTCTCAAATCCACTCATTACACACACTTTACACAAATGAGTCATAATTAGAAAGTTAGAGTTAGAGTTTCTCTCCATGTACCCGCGTTCGGAACCACACGCATTTGGCATTCGAGGCACTAAAACGTCTCCATTTCTTTATAATCCTACAGGTGGTGCACTCTGAACAATGTACACATTTTCATTCCATGTGGTAGGAGTGAATTATTTGCTCAGTTTGTTTAGAAATAATAATTATGGCAGATACAGTAACATAACTGCGATATGCTGCTGAGTACAAATTTAGCTTTTTAGTTTGACCTTCACTGGAGGCCTGATTAAAAAACCTGAAATACTAAATACCAAATACTATTGTCCATATAGTGTACTTTGTCGATTACCAAATCACACACACATACACACACACACATTTCTTTGTATCTATATAGTAAAGGTATGTGTGTGATCTATGAGCCGCCGGCACATCGGGCAACACATATGCATCCATCTTTTGGGGGGGTTGGGGGGGCTTCAGACGTGGGGGACGTGCTTATGGGTCCAGCAGCAACGCTGTGGTCCTTTTTTATATGGGATACATATGTAAAACTGTACCACACGACAGCTACCAACCAGAGAGGGTAAAGGCTCACATACTGTATGCTTCTTCTAATACCTGTGTAGCCAGCCAACTGCATCTCCTCCAACTGCTCCAGAGAGCTCAGCTAATTTTCTAGCTTGGCTTCTGGCCATGTATGAATGTTCCATCATCAGGAATTGGAAACTTGCAATCCCCTGATGAAAAGCCTGACATTTAATTTTATGCATTTATGGCAAGTTTTTTTTTTTTTTTTTTTCCCGAACCTGATTTTTGAGTAATATGTCCAGAGAGTATTTTCCAACTTCTGAATTAGGAAATTAGAACTAGGAAAAGGAATATGATAAAAGGGGGGAAAAAAAAGAAACAGGTAAAGGTAAAGTTGTCTTTTCTATAGCCTCACTAAAGTATACTTACAGTAGCATCCTATGTCATTTAAACAGCACTGGAAATGTGCACTCTAATTCCTGATCAAGCTCAACAACAAAAAAATTTCACATTTCACCTTTTTGTTCAACTATAATTCATGCCTGCAGCCACTGTTCATATTTTATCAAAAGCAGTTCAGGGCTACAGGGGCATTAATGCAGATAACACTAATGCTGGGGATGATTGAGCACAGCGTGACCTGATAAAGGAGTGTCCCTGATCTAACATGATTAGTTTTTCATAAAGGATTGAAAGGGGGAAAAAAAAGTTGCAAAATTTCACAAATATCCAGGCAAGCTCACTTTTTATGCTGAAAAGAAAGCTAAGCAATTGTCCACCTGAGAAAAAAAATGGGAACATTTAGCGACTGGGAAAAGGTCCAAACCTCACCTAAGATCTCTTTATGCTTTCATTTGGCAAACCCTTGCATTTAACGCGAGTTCCTTTTTCAATTATAGCCACCTCCATGCACCGTAAGCTTTTTGTCTTCACATGAGACAATGTTGTAGAGCTGCGAGCTCTTTAATCACTTATTTAAGATGGATTTTCAACCTGTTAAATCTCACATCGTGTGGGTGTGAACATATGTGTGTGTGTGCTTGTGTATGTGTTGAATTGTCTCACACATCGTCTATACCTGGTCACATGGGGGGGGGGGGTGGGTGTGGCTGGAGCCTACCCAAGGAAACTTCGCAAGGGACACACACATATAGTCACATATAGTACACACACTCATTCAAACACTACAAGCATTTTGGGAACACCTGTTAGCCTAACCTGCCTGTCTTTGGACTGTGGGAGGAAACCCGGAGGAAACCCACCAAGCACGGAGAGAACGTGCAAACTCTATGCACAGAGACTCCAGGAGGGGAATCGAACCCGGACCCTGGACGTGCGAGGCGACAGTGCTAGCAACTAAGCCACCGTGCCGCATTGTGTGCATTGAGTCCCACTCTAAAAAGAGAGCAGCATTGCAATAAGCCCCTTTAATGGATGAACTAGGGAGTCCTTGAGCGCTCTATATTTAACTACATTTAATTACATTTTTTTTTTTCAAGATGCAGCACAGTGCAGGCGTATTCAATTAACATTTCATGTTATATCAGTTTACTTGCTTACAAAGCTCTGTAATAACCAATTAACATGGCTGCATGATGACAGTAGTTACTTTTTAGCAGGCATTAACACTAGTGATTAGCGTTTTTGGTTGCTAATTTGAAAAGAGAAAGAGTAAAAACATTTTAAAATATGTCAAAGTCTTAAATAAATCTCTTTTTGAGCTAATAAATCTAGCCTTTGACATCTGGTCTGATAAGCTACCTTTAGCTAAATCATTTACATAAATGCATGAGATTAGATAAACCTCAATAGACGATCTGCTGTACAATAGCAGAGCTGGTTCAGGTTTTTCTTAAAAAAAAAAAAGCTACATACATTTACTAAAGACTTACTGCTTCATTTCACTAGAATATGTTTCAGGGTCTCTATCCAGACAGTGATTTACATTTACATTTAGGCATTTGGCAGACGCTCTTATCCAAGTGCTTTAAAGTTTACATTACTAGATAGATACTTACACTGGGTTAACTAGGTCAATAACAAAGTGCGATTAGTCTAACACAACTGGGAAGAGGGTTTTTTTTTTTTTTTGGGGGGGGGGGGGGTGGGGGTTTAGTCCTGTAAGTACAGTGATATTGATGAACCCTTCATAGACTTTTGATGACACAGCTATAGAAAGCATTGTTTTAAGCTTCCACCTATCCATCCATTTAAGAACCTCCAACTAAGGACCGTGGAGGCCGATGTATTGTATTTATACCGATACCTCCCGTCACCATTCAGCCAAGAAACAACACCAATTATCCCCGTCTGTATGTCTTTGGATTGTGGGAGAAATCCCCCAATCTGAGTACTCCGAGGAAATTCACCGGAATCGAAGCACTAAGGCACTGTGCCGCATTAAACCCCTTAATGTTTCCTTAAGTTCCTATTATTTGTTGTGCCTTTCAAAACTTCATTAGCGATTGCCAACATGGTTGGGTCTTTTCTTTTCATTTTGGAATCATTTCCCAATTACCGTGTGATTCTGCCCATTGTGATCAGAAGCTTTCAAGCCGAATTTTCAAACCAGAGTGTTGGAGGTAGATCACATACAAAGCTTCTTCCTGTCTGTGCTCCACGGGTAGTTTACAACAGGTAATACCATGAGGGTTCTGACTAGCGGGGGTCTATAACATAGCAGAACCCGGACATGTCTACATTCACTCTTACTGTGCTCTAACTGAGGTCATGAGGCGTGGCCCTAATGTTTCTGTACATAGTCCCTGATCTCATTCACTTAGTCGAGTCCTTCCACATTTCTCTTAGCCATACTGTAGGTGCATTCAAAAGAGTGTTTTTATTTATTTGTTTATTTATGTATTTATTTATTTATTTATTAACCATGACTCCTCTCAGAATTCACCATTAAAACGACACACAGATAACTTGAATGCCGTGCCAAGGTTGGCCATGTTTGCCAGGATTGGCGATTTCTCAGCATCTGTCTTCCATCGGAGATGTTCCCCTCTTTTTAAGGCGATGGAGTAAGACGCATGAGGAACATTTTTGAAACGTATTGAAATATGCTTTATTAATGAAAACTGCTTCTGACGTAAAGACCAGGTTGTGACCTTTCTGAAACCGCTGCTCGCCTCTTCAGTACCTTATCAGCCCTGCCATTTTCAGCATAAAGAATATGGCAAGCATGTTTAAAGCTGCTACAGAAAACACGAATATGGCATGAAAGGAAGCGTGTAAAGCAAGATGATGCTGTCCGTGTCGCTTTCTAAGTTCAGCACCTGTTTTTTTTGGGGGGGTAAAATTTACAGCATTGGAAAAATGAACAAATAAACCAACATTTCAACTATTAAAGTGGATTTGAGAGCACTTTCCAGAATGACCGCTAACTAGAGGATTTTAGCGAGATGGATACCATAATGCACGTCTACAGCAGATGGTGAGGTTCAACTTCCAAATGGCCGCTTAGGGCAACTCACATTTCGCTTTGTTTTCTGAAGCGCTGACATATGACATATGATATATTAAAAATACAGACTCATATGAGGTCGTATTGCCCTGACAGTCAATATGGCAAAGATGAATTTCAGAATAGAAATAGTATATAAAGAAGGGAGGGATATGCATGAGAGAGAAACATGAAAATAATGAATAATGGTTTTAAAATGGTGTATTAATGATTATGAAGAAGCTATACTCATATATCGAACGTTCCGCTGGGAGACTAGGGTGGCCCAGAATAGTATTTACTAATCAATAGTACAAACCTGACATTATCAATACTAATTCAGCAAAAAATGTAGGACCTCTAACAAAGCACTTTTTTTTGTTCGTGGTGTAAGCATCCTGACCGCAGCATTCATTTTATTTAATGAACAATAATCAACTTTTGGGCAAAATAATGCAACAGAAAGGTTCAGCATTTTGTGTGTGTGTGTGTGTGTTTTTTGTTTTGTTTTGTTTTTTAAATCCTGCCACGTATCGCATTTTTCATTCACAGTATTTAGTGGTTAGCACTGTCGCCTTGCACCTCCATGGTCTGGGTTCGATGCCCGTCTTTGTTTAAATGGAGTTTGCATGTTCTCCCCGTGCTTGGTGGGTTTCCTCCGGGTACTCCGGTTTCCTCCCAAAGATATGTAGGTTAGGTTAACTGGCATTCCCAAATTGGCCGTAGTGTGTGAATGTGTGTGTGTGTGTGTGTGTGTGTGTGTGTGTGTGTGTGTGTGTGTGTGTGTGTGTGTGTGTGTGTGTGTGCCCTGCGATGGATTGGCACCCTGTCCAGGGTCTACCCTGCCTTGTGCCCTAAGGCTCCTTGGACAGGTTCCCCCGTCAGGATTAAGCGATATAGATGATGTATATCTATCTGTGCAATTTGTATTGTGTACTTCTAATTTCCCACTAAATACATTTTTATCTAAAATTTTTAGCAAGCAACAGTTCCAAATGCTTCGTATGGATACGGTTAAAATTTCTCTAACTGAATTTGCACACATATAGTTTGTCTTCTTGAGCTCACTGCACATAATTTTTATTTAAATTCATATTTGAGCTGACTGAACTAAAGCCAACAAATGAGCGCACTCATATGCATGAGTGCATATACTGTAGCAGTACTTAACCACCGAAAGGCCTTGAATTGAAGGCTTGAGATTAAAGACTCAAAAGATCTGATAAGCCGAAATTCTTAGTTAAGAAATGCAATAAGACGGTTTAAATAAATAAATAAATAAATAAAAACACAGTGATGGAATGTTAATGTGAAACTCAAATGTAGTTTAATGTGAAATATTCTTATGCATTTTAGCTTTTATCACTGCTTAATGCTGCCACTAAATTACAAGCTCGAATGCTTTGCTTCATGGCGAAATATTTAACTATTATTGCAATGTCTGATTTAAACTGTTTAGAAGAACTTGATATTTTGGACTCAACACTTTTATAAATACAAAGCCTTACGTGAAGCACTATGTAAAGGTTACCCACCTGTCTGATTAATTAGGCAAAATCAATTGCTGTTTTTACATCTATGGAAGTAATAGCAATAGAATAAAATTTTTAAAAAAATTAAGGATGATTATTGGCATTGGTTTACTCTATGATGTGCAACGTGGTTGTTATTTTGTACCGATCAACAAAAGGTTCAGTGACCATAAGACAATTTTATTTGGACATTTGGGTGTGTGTAATAATTTGCACATGGAAATATTTTAATTAATGACTATATCTTCTGTGTGTTTCTTTAAAAAGATGACATGCATCACCCCCCCCCCCCCTCCCACTGTTAGGACAAAAAAGCAGTGGGAGACTAACATGTATGTCCTTAGTGAAGACAGGCATATGCGTACTGTATAGTATCTTCTAGTGCCAAGTATAAAAGCTGTCATGTGGAAGAATTCAGGGTGGTTTATCATTAAGAAACACAAATAAATATGGATAAACTGACTCATAATCATAATGAAATACGTAGAGGCTTCATAAATACAGCAAGCACCAACACGCCATGAATATGTATAAAGTACAACCGCAACAAAACTCTGTCCTTATTTCCTGGCTACATGATAACCGGTGGACTGTATCCATGGCCAGACTTCCTGTTTGTGTCCGTGGCTCCTCATCATCCTCCATCAACTTCCATACTTTGCTGCTTTTTAAAAATGGCGGCATCTGCACCAAAACATTTACACACTTATTCGCACACTGCGGACAATTCGGAAATGCCAATTGCATGTCACTGGCCACGGTGCTAATCACTACGCCACCATGTCGCCATGTAATGTAGTGTAATAGAATTGAATATAAATACAATAAAGTAAAATTAAATTAATTATGGTGGCACAGTGGCGTAATGGTTAGCACTGTTGTCTTGCACCAGGTTCTGGGTTCGATTCCCGACTCGGGTCGTTGGTCATGGAGTTTGGTGGGTTTGCTCCATGTACTCTGGTTTCCTCCCACAGTCCAAAGACATGCAGATTAGGCTAACTGGCATTCCAAAATTGCCTGTAGTGTGTGAATAAGCGTATGAGTGTACAGTACGTGTGCTTTGCAATGAATTGTCATGCTGTCCAGGGTGTACCCCACCTCGTCCCCTAAGACTCCTGGGATAGGCTTATGCCCCAGAGGTGTTCTATGGGGTTTAGGTCTGGAGACATGCTTGGCCAGTCCATCACCTTTACCCTCAGCCTCTTTAGTAAGCCAGTGGTCATCTTGGAGGTGTGTTTGGGGTCATTATCATGCTGGAACGCTGCTCTGCCGCCCAGTTTCCGGAGGGAGGGGATCATGCTCTGCTTCAGTATGTCACAGTACATGTTAGAATTCATGTTTCCCTCAATGATCTGTAGCTCCCCAATGCCAGCAGCACTCATGCAGCCCCAGATCATGACACTCCCACCACCATGTCTGATGGTAGGCAAGACACACTGGTCTTTGTTACTCCTCACCTGGTTGCAGCCACACACGCTTGACACCATCTGAACCAAATAGGTTTATCTTGATCTCATCAGACCACAGGACATGGTTCCAGTAATCCTGGTCCTTAGTTTGCATGTCTGCAGCAAATTGTTTGTGAGCTTTTTTGTGCATCATCTTTAGAAGAGGCTTCCTTTTAGGACGACAACCATGAAGAGCAATTTGATGCAGTGTGTGGCGTACGGTCTGAGCACTGACAGGCTGACCTCCCATCCCTTCAGTCTCTGCAGCAATGCTGGACGCATCATCCGTCTGTTTTCCAAAGCCAATCTTTGGTTCTGATGCTGAGAACGTGCACTCAGCTTCTTTGGCCGACCATGGCGAGGCCTGTTCTGAGAAGAACCTGTCCTCTTAAAGCGCTGGATGGTCTTGGCCACTGTGCTGCAGTGTGTTGGCTATCTTCTTATAGCCTAGGTCATTTTTATGTAAAGCAACAATTCATTTTTTCAGGTCTTCTGAGAGTTGTTTGCCATGAGGTGCCATGTTGAACTTTCAGTGGCCAGGTTGAGAGAGTGGAAGAGCTTTTATACCTAATTTAACTCACCTGCTATCTGGTGACACCTGAGACAGTATAACACTAATGAGTCACATGACAAAGGGAAAGGAAAACGACTATTTGTGCTTAATTTGTACATTTTCACTTAGGGGTGTACTCACTTTTGTTGCCAGGGGTTCAGCTATTATTGGATGTAGTTTTCATTATTTTGAGGGGACAATAAATCTACACTGCTATACAAACTTTATACTGACGACTTTTTTTTTGTGTCAAAGAGTCATTTATGCAGTGTTGTCCTATGATAAGAAATAACTAAATATTTGCAGAGATGTGAGGGGTGTACTCACTTTTGTGACATACTGCATATAGACAGAGAGAGAGAGAGAGAGAGAGAGAGAGAGAGCAAGGCTGCTGCTTCCATGCCGAAGAACTGACAGTTTTAATCCTGTATGAACCGTGCGCACATTTTTTCTTTTTTAATGATTTCGGTCAGTTTTTACATCACTGACGTCTGGAGGTCAATGCACATTTCTAGCTTTTTTTTTTTTCTTCCCTTTTTAACATCATGTGTGTTAGCAGGCGAATAAGTAGCCTAGAAATGAGCAAAAGAAAAATATTCAAGCTTTTGAAAATAGAAAGTGACCCGCATGTTCACCCACGGTGAAGATTCTGCCGAGAGCAACAGTAGCACCGAGTCTGGCCTTTGAAATGGGTAAACAGAGTTTTACGGTAGCGTTGTAACTGTAAAATGCCCCCCCCCCCCCCAAAAAACCTGAATCAATCTCCCTCGAACTTGCTCACTTACTCGCTGAGTAGTCATATATGCATGCGTTGCACCTAGACATTAAAGGTGTGTAATAAAGGTAGTTCTTGTGCAAACTATAAAATATAACTCTGCCGACAGCCCTGTTTCCATGGACATCACCATCATAATATAACCTTAAGGAAAAACACCTGCCACTAAACTACAGGGTGGGTGAAAAGTAATTAGACATTAAAAAATTGGTAATAAAGTCCATATTTCTAATACAAATTTATTGAAACCAATTGTAAATACACTTCATTACAAAAATGAAACTTCTAAAGGAAGTTGTTTGGGATGTTCTCCTGAATCTGTGCCTCCAAGTCCTCCCGTGTGCAAGGCTTTGTTCTGTACACCTCCTCCTTTTCGTAGCCCCACAGGAAATAAGTGCGGGAACTGAACTTCTTGGAGGCCATTCAGGAGTTCTGCGTCGTCCCAGCCAACGTCCTGGAAAATTCTGATCAAACTTTGCACACACAGTAAGAGCGAAATGGGGTGGCGCACCCTGGGGGTGGGACTCTGGTCATACTACAAGTTCCATAGCCATTAACTCTTGCCTAGTTCATTTTCTCCCACTCTGTACTATTACAGACTAGTACTGCGGGCCAGGGGTAGCTCATTGGTTAAAGGATTAGTGTACGGTCCAGAAGGTCCCAGGTTTGAGCCCCATCACCAACAAATTTCCCATGTTGGGCAAGGACATTAACTCTCACATGTACAGTATAACAAGATAGAACTGTACAGTAAGTCACTCTGCATAAGGGCATCTGCCAAATGCTGAAATGTAAAAAAAAAAAAAAAAACACCTTTAGGGCCTTTTGTTATCCATAATGGTTGGGTAGGAATAAAAATGTCCTGCTACTGTATATAAATTAATTTAAATGACTCAAATGTACATAACAGAAGTCATTTATATTAATCCATTTATATTTATTTATATTGTTTTTTTTTATGTTGTTTTGCCAAGGCACCTCCAGGTTTAGCACTATATGTACTGTATGCGCTGCTCAAGGCACAGTGCCTAACAGTCTGTGATTTAGGGTACCCAGGCCTACTCGGAGGCTTTTGATAGACCAGACAGATTCTCTACATGCACAAACAGCACTATAGTTGTTTTTGTTGCTGTGGCAGCAATAACGAGATGATGCTCTGAACATTTATTGATTTTGAACAAAAACCTCTACAATGAAGCAATAGCATACCTGTTATCCATCTAATTTTAAATCCCTGACATTCCATATATCTGCTTGTCACAGAGAACCCCAAAACTTAAATTTCACCCATATTGCTAAGCTCATCAGGAACACCGGTGTAATTTATGACCTGCGGCACAGTTCAAGTTTTACTTAAGGTACTTCAATAGTTTCAATCCATCCAGTTTAATAACACCGGAGATAAAGGGAATTAGCATACATTTATTTTCTTGCACGTACCCGTTCCTTTCAGTCTTTCATAGCAAATCATAGCATTTGAATAATAATTAAACGATTATAAAATAGAAGAGAGGGTGGCATGTCACAATGTAAATCCACAAAGTGAGAGCGGGAGGGTGAGGCAGAGGAAAAGGCCTGAGAGACACTGGAATTGGACGGCTGAAAAAGAGATTTATATTTGTATTTTATGTACATGTGTGTTCGTGCAAGGCTTTCCCTTCCCACACGGCCTCTCAGAGGAGAGAGTGGGCGTGTGATGGAGAACACAGAGCCAAGCTCGGTTTGATGTACGCCTTGCTTCTGAGCCTGAGCTCAGGGAGCTGCAGGCTCATTATCTCTCCCCAAGATGGGCTTCCATGATACCAAACCAAGCCAAAAATGTTGCTTACTGACCTGAAGAGGGAAAGAGGAAAGAATTGAGGGAATGAGGGGGGGGGTTTGTGACCTCCTTGATACACAAGACTCTATGGCTTTTTCAGTGTGACATCTGCTCTCAGATTAGTGGGGTTTTGGGGGACTAGATCAGCATGACAAGCAACAGACTGTGAGCCGCAGTGCCAGTGTGCGTGTGTGTGTGTGTGTGTGTGTGTGTGTGTGTGTGTGTATACGGGGTCATATGTGTGTTCATATAATTATTTTTTAATGGACAAGTACAACTGCTCCGATTTGTCTGTGTCCTGTATATTCTTCTCTTTTACAGAAGCATGTACAGAAGTGAATAAAAAAAAAAAATAATAACTTTTTGACTTTCTTTTTTTTTTTCTCTAAAATCTACAATTTACAGGAAACATGTTTGAAAAATGTTTGTGACTTTAATGAAAATAAGTAATTATACGTTCTATAATAAAACATTAAATAACTTTGAATTAATTTTCTCCAGGAAGCACGGTGGTGTCGTGGTTAGCACTGTCGCCTTGCACCTCCAGGGTCTGCCAGGTTCGATTCCCAGCCAGGTTCGATTCCTGTCTCTGTGTGCTTGGTGGGTTTCCTCCGGGTACTCCGGTTTCCTCCCACAGTCCAAAGACATGCAGATTAGGCTAATTGGTGTTCCCAAATTGGCCATAATGTGGGTGTGCCCTGTGATGGATTGGCAACCTGTCCAGGGTGTACCCCACCTTGTCCCCCCTGTGACCGTGAATCCAGGATTACATGGCATAGCTGATGAGTGAGAGAGTGAGTAATTTTCTCCAAGTTTTAAACTGCCTCGCACAGTTAGGGGGCAGGAATAAATTGCAGACACAGATGATTGAAACGTTTATATCCCAGGCTGATCGGTTATGCCAAGCAGGTCAAGCAGAAAAGCGTCCGATTCTGGACACGAGCCGATCGATTGGTGCATCTTTACTAAAAAGCATTAAACTTTTTAGTTTCCTATATTACTATAGTATGGTAGTTTATTGCATTTGCTTGGGTTGAGAAGACCCTGATGTACAGTATGATAGCGTATTCTTGTGCCTTTGAACTGCTGATATAATAATAAAGGCAATGTGCTTCCTCCTGTGCACCCATTACCATTATACTGATACTCTATATAAACGTCTTTTTGATGCACTTAGGACTGTTTTTAGATTATAGATTGTAAAAGTATTAGGATTTTTGGTTCAGCCAGGAGTCCTAGGGAGTGCAACTGGCCAGGCGGTCGGGTGGGCGGGGGTCGGTTCTTGGGGGTAGTCATGCTTGCTCTTGCATACAAATTCTAGCAACACTACCCAATCTCTCACAAATGGATACGACAGCGCTTTCAAGCCCATCTAGCCGCCCCCTCCCCTGACCCAACTCAAGATTCGGTTGTCTGCCTTGAGTAATGTAAAGATGCTGTTGGCTGGCTTGGCTTGCCTTGTAGGGAAGTGTAGACTTCACCCTGCCTGGTTGGTAACTGTCGTTTAATAGCCGAGAGCCAACAGACAGGCGGGTGTACGGCTAAATTAGGGAGGAAAATCTTTCAGGGGGAAATATTGGGATTCTGCATCAAGCCCCTGGATGTAAACACAGTCTATATCTGCTTCGCGACGGTGCTTACTATTAAAAGCACTAGAGTATAAAAATAGCAATGAATTGACATGAACAACAGCAGCAAGGCGAGCTATGCCTCTGCATTGCCCACTCAATAATACACTACAGCATTCCATCACATCAGGTCTGAAACACCTCCTTCCACACAAACACACACACAAGCACATCACTTAGATCGCGCCACCATAACCAATTCACTTAACACATTCCTCCTGCCGCAGCATGGGCAGGAGCGAGCAGAGGGCTGCAGGGAGCACTCGGTGTCTCGCAGGGACACGAGAACACACTCTCTGATTCAGTACGGGGATCGATTTCAAATGTGGGGGGTTGTTCCAGCACATCAAGACTAGAGAGAGTGTGTGTGTGTGTGTGTGTGTGTGTGTTCTACTTCACATGCTGAATATGACATGAGGGATTTCATATTCCCCCATGCAGACTGCACAGATATAGACTAGAAGCTGATAATATGTGGGATTATATGTTTAATGAAGAAGCTCAGATATACAGTATATGGGATTCCTTCACCCAGGGTATAACAAAGATCTAATTCATTAGAGTAAGGTGGTACTTAAGTGCTCTGCTTACATCGATTTTCGTACCATGCCATTCATTAGCAACCTGTCACACAAAAAAAGCATGCGTCCGTGTGACTGGGGGCCATTTGTAAAACGTGACTGTAAAATGATGTTAAGGCTGTGACAGTGTGCCTTTCTCTGCTACTTTGACTCGGAAATACAGTATCTAATAATTATTAATATTCTCAAGGAAGTGCTTTATGTTGATTAATAATATTTCAGCCAGACTCACATAATGAACCATCTGATTACTGCCGTAGATGGCAGAAATCACATGGCATAGGTGCTCATACTGTGACAGTGCTTCATAATGAGTAGCTGCCAAGTGCAAGATTATATGCTCAGCTGTGAGACAACTTTGAGAATCCAAGACCCTTAAAAATATTGATATGAAGGCAGTTAGGGAAAGATTTCTTTTGTTCAAAACTACTATTCATACTAATTAACATTCATATGAAACGGTGAAACCTGCCATGGACACGCTGACTATAGAATGTGAATGGTTACTAAGCAACAACTCAATAAATAATAATAATAATAATAATAATAATAATAATAATAATAATGTGATGATGATGATGGTGATGATTATGATAATGATAATGATAAAGTCACAGATCAGCTATAACTGCATGTACTGCTACACTATTTTGTAATTTTGTGTATGCTGTAGTTATGATACACAGGATTTGACAAATCACAAAATTGTCATGTCAGTTTAGACACTTTAGTGAAACATAATGTATATATATATATATATATATATATATATATATATAATATGTATAATGTTTCATGTGTATGTTCTTTACTTAAGTAGTTATATTAGTGGATAGTTTTTAGTTTTACTCCATTACACGCAGAGGTGGGTAGAGTAGCCAAAAAAAGAAATGTAAATTATGTAAGCCGTCAGACAAAATGATAAAATAATGTACAAATAATAAAATATATGGAATAAATGTAATAAAATAAATGAATAAAAGTAAATATCTTTACAAAATAGCAAATTAAGGAACAAGAAATATAAATTTCCTAATTTCCCTTTTTTTCACAATATAAAGCTTTTGAAATAAATCCCTACTATAGGTAACATATGTATGTTTCAACGACTAATTTGTGTCATTCTTCAAACTTTTAGCTATGCCTGTACACACCACTGTGGTTCTGTAAAATAATGCCATGCAAAATTGTAGCAAAGTAGAAAGTACAGATGTTTGATGTAGGGTGTAGTCATTTACAGTCATTTACATTTACTTAAGTAACTTTTTGCAAAAAAAAAAAAAAAACTTCCATGAGTAGTTTTACCGTACCATACTTTTTACTTTTACTTGAGTTGATTTGCGAAGAAGAAACGCTACTCTTACTCCGCTACATTTTCTAACCATTTATTCGACACTTTAGATATTCTTTGTGTTTGCCAGAGAAATGCAGCCGGTGGATCTACCATGTGACTGTGTTTCACCAATGAGATGTAGCAAGAATAATCACTTGACTCTGTTTGACCAATCAGCCGCAATAACTGCATGGAGTCACATGACCACACAGAAGGGGGGAGGGGTTTGTCTTCAGCCGTGCTAAACAGTGAAGCAAACATGTCGCAGTTAGTTTATCTGTTTTATTTAATGTTGCAATGTTAACATATATAATTAGCAAATAAACTATATATATATATATATTTATTTATTTTATTTTTTGTACATTTGTTCTGCTGGACACAGTTTATGGTAAAGTGAGACCTCTTGTATGTACTGTATGTTCTAATGTTATTTTCTGCTGAGTCATTTGCAGGGCAACTGAATATACAGTATATCTTACACAGGAAAATTAATTGTCACAAAGTCTGCTGCTTCAGTGTTTTTAGATCATATTTATCATTTATGTTACTATGGTGTATTCAATTCTAATTACAAGCATTACATAAGTGCCAAAGGCTTTTATTGACAATTACATAGGATTTATGTAAAGAGTCAGTATTTGCAGTGTTGACCCTTCTTTTTCAAGACTTCTTCAATTCACCCTAGCATGATGTCAATCACCATCTGGGCCACAGTCTGACTGGAGGCAGTCCATTCTTGCATAATCAATTCTTAGAGTTTGTCAGGATTTTAGGGTTTCTGTTTGTCCACAAGTTCTAAATGGGATTAAGGTCTGGGGGGTTTCTAGGCCATTTACCCAAAATGTCAATGTTTTGTTCCCCACTTAGTTGCCTTAGGCCCAGAGGGTCAGGGGTAGCTGAGTGTTTGGTGTTTGAAGGTCTCCAGTTCAAATTCCCACAACCACCAAGTTGTCCCTGTTGGGCCGTTGAGTAAGGCCCTTAACCCTCAATTGCTCAGATGTACAGTATAATGAGACGAAATGTAAGTCGCTCTGGATAAGGGCGTCTGCCAAATGCCTAAACGTAAAGTTTTTAATCAGCCCACTTCCTTGGCTGAGAAGAAACCCCACATACAGTATAAATAGTCTCAGGATGTTTTACTTCTGGCATGACATGGGACTGATGGTACTGTAGCGCTCACCTTCATACATTTCAAGAAGGGCAGCAAAGAATTCTCTCCAGGAAAAAAACATTAGGGACTGATATTCTGCAAAATATACATATAAGAATAAAATATAGGATTGGACTGCTGAGAACTTCATTTTCTCTAATGAATCCTCTTTCCAGTTGTGTGGGGCATCCGGAAATAAAAGCTTGTCGTGAAAAGAAAAGGTGAGCGCTACCACCCATTGGCCACTGCTGTAGCATTTGAAGTGGCAATTGATTAATTGATTTGCCTTCCCTCCATGAAACACTCAGTCAGGTAGCAGGTGTTTGAAATCAGAAATGGAGGTGGTTTCAGACAGCATGGAATCAAACAGCACTTTCGCAATTTGGAAGCAGAGACAGAGAGCGATAGAGAGAGAGAGAGTGTTTTACTATGTAATAGAAATGTAAATGCAGGACTTTTAGGTTTACTGGAGTAATATTTTATCTTGCGGCATGGTGGCTTAGTGGTTAGCACTGTTGCCTTGCACCTCCAGGGTCTGGGTTCGATTCTCAGCCAGGTTTGTGCATGGACTTATGTGTGCGTGGAGTTTGCATGTTCTCCCCGTGCTTGGCGGGTTTCCTCTGGGTTCTCCGGTTTCCTCCCACAGTCCAAAGACATGCAAATTAGGCTAATTGTAGTTTGTGTGTGTTAGAGTGTGTGTCCTGTGTCCAGGGTGTACCCCGCCTCGTGCCCTAAGTCTCCTGGGATAGGCTTCAGGCCCCCGGTGAGTGAGAATATTTTACTCCGGATGTCTATAGTTTTACTTAAGTACAGGATTTGTGTTCTTTGTCCACCATGGCCTTGCATCTGATTCATACACTATGGCATATTATTTAGGAATAATATAAAATTTGCAAAATTGCCTTGAACATTTTCCAAACCCATTCTACGTACCTTTAGTTTCCGTTGTCTAAAACACACTAGCACTGCTTGTACATATTATTTTTTTTTCTTCCCAATAAAGCGCCTCTAAGTTATTGGTTCCCAAAATAGATACCTGGAATAAACATTGGCTTTTGCACTTCAGCCTTAAAGTCCATGAGTCTTTTTAAAAGCGAATATAAAGAAGCCACAAAGAGAACAATACAACTGTTCTGTAAGAAGACTGCACGAGAGGAACAAAAAATCTCGTATAAGGAAATATCTGAAAAATACTCCACAATTCACTTTTTATGGAGGATGCAAACCGCTCGGTTTTGCACTCTATAATATTTATGTACCCAAAAGTGTAATTTAATAGCAGCAAAACTGGTATGATGGTTAATATTTTAGTAGGATCTACACAGACAAATGATAAACACTGTAGATGCGCATAACAACATCACTAGAAATGGAGCATTGTTTTTCCAAACGTTTTCCCTCGATTGGTGTTTTGATGATGGCGATGTAGCACATCTCGCTCTAAACTCTCTCATAAATGCTCAATTAAGTTGAAAAGTGGTGATTCTGAAGGCAATAGCATATGATTAACTCCTCACTTTCATTGTCATCAAACCATTTAGTGATTTGTATAGACTTTAATCACGTTTCAAAATTGTTCTGCACAGCGTATAAACACTCTGACAACTTCACTAGATACACCTGCACATTCATGCAGTTATTACACCAATCAGCCATAATATTACAAAGCAACACATTATGCACAGTACTATGTACGTACTGTACAGTAGGTTACTCTTGTGCAGTACATGAATCCACAAGATCATTCGAGATCTTGAGGAAATACAGTTTGTAAAACTACTCATAATAATTCTTACTACTGTTGCTTGGCACCTACAGGGTCTGGGTTCGATTCCCGCCTGAGGTTTGTATGTTCTCCCAGGTACTCTGGTTTCCTCCCACAGCCCAAAGACATGCAGATTAGCCTTACTGGTGTTCCCAAATTGCCCAGAGTACATAAATGAGTGTATGTGTGTGTGTGTGTGTGTGTGTGTGTGTGTGCCCTGAGATAAATTGGCATACCCCATTGAGGGTGTACCCGATGCAGTGCCCTAAGTCTCCTGGGATAGACTCCAGGCCCCCGTGACCCTGTATACAGGATGAAGCAGTATAGACGGTGAGTGATTTTTTTATGTCTTTTATTACCTTTGAAAGAGAACTAAAAGAGACACTGGTGAGGTAATGGCTGTTTATAGCTGCTATAACCTAAATGATAATGGGAACTTGTTTGCCTGGATGGTCTACAAAATTTTATGTAACCATAAACAGTTAAAAAGTGTGATGCGTCATCTGTTCATAAATTGTAATTATTATCAAATTGCTATGTACTGTAATAAGAGGAATTAAACATTCCTGGACATGCTGTTACCGGCAAACAGTGCAATGCTCCAAGGTGGTAATAGTGACTCTGCTTTGTGTCAGGCCTCATCGCATTTTGTTATTTTTATTGTAGTTCTATTCCAGCCCCTGATATAATCATATCCTTCCAATATGAGTTAAATCACACTTGCTGCAATTGGTAGGTTCATCTCCGGTGATTTCCTCACATCTCTGTTACGGAAATCTGTCCACAAAACCCTGTTAAAAATATAATCTGTCCCTATGAGTTGGCAGCGGAAAATCCTTAATACATTCACAGCTTAAGGCTCACTATTAAAAAGCCTTTATAAGGTGGGGGGGAAAAAAAAGTATAATTGGATGTTCTTAATTTTTTCTTCATGACTTTATCTTTGGCTCTAAGGGACAGAAGTACTGCACATCACCGTGGCTGTGTGGGATTGATAAGGTTTCACTGGGTCTCATTATGGCAGTGTCTTTAGTTAAAGTCAGACGAGGGGCAGGAACTGCATATATCACGCTCTCTTATTCACTGACACCTATGTAGGTCACGTGAGAGGAAGTGACATGTAATTAGCGGTGACTAGGAGGCTCGGAATGATCCATATGGGTCAGATAGAGTCTTATCTAGATTTGTGCTCTATACATTGAGTGTATAGATGATCTCTATCTCCCACTTGTTCCATCACTTCTTGTTGCTTGCCAGGAATGAGGTTTCCAATTAAATTTTCACTTAGCTGTGGGAGAAGGAGAACTCGATATTTCCCAATTACGTAATATTGATAATGATTTGACATCAGGGCCGAGTCAAGCGTAGTACCTGAAGAGGGACTTGAATTTTTATTCTAGATGCATTCATCATACTGTATACGGTACCTAAACAACACTAAAATGACTTTCTCATAGGATATGCACGGATCAGCCATAATAATATAATGAAAAACATTATGCCCAATATTGCATAGGGTCCCCTTGTGACAACTAAGCAATTGTGGGTTGTGGGACGAGGCCTGGTGTGGCAGGATGTGGTGCACTGGGTGTTCGGATGCCTTTCTTTCATGGCCGGCATTAACATATCCCACTTATGGAGCTGGGGTCAGAGAGCAGGGTCAGTCAGGATACAGCTCCCCTGGAGGAGATATTGTTAAGAGCCTTGCTCAAGGGTTAATCATCTATAACCAATGTTAATGTGTTAATGTTATGGCTGATCGGTGTACTGTATTTTGATTTAAAGTGGAAGTGGGCATGGTCTAGATGAATAGTGCAGAGGGTGTGGCCATTATGTAGCAACCTATTGTATATATAAAACAGAAATTCGGTTTGTTTGTTTGTTTGTTTGTTTGGCTGGTGGTTGGCTGTTCCAACCAATTTAACTGTAGGAAGCATCAACATCAACTTTTATATCATATTGCGAGCGTGTCACAGGTGGTCCTCACCGCATGTGATGGTAGGCAGCTTCAGTGGTGTAGATGTGTCACAGGAATTCTTCAACGGTTGCTGTTGTTGGTCTTTCAGCTACTCCCGGCAAGGGGTCACCACAGTACAATCGGTCCACACATATAAGCTTGGTACAGGTTTTACACCAGATGCCCTTCTTGATGCAACTTTCCTATTTTACCCGGGCTTAGGATCGGCCCAGTAGCTGGGGTTTGGGCACTGGTCGGGAATCGAACCCGGGCCATTCGCATGGCAGGCGGAACTCCCACCACTGAGCCACTAGGCATTCCTCAACAGTATAACACATATAACAGGCAGAATTGAGGGCTGACGAAAAATCAGCATCAGTGCACACTCCATTCGCAGGATCGCAGCCACTACATCACCAGTGTCTCTTTAGTTCTCTATTAAAGGTAATAAAAAAACACTATTAAACTAAAACCACTCTATACCACTTTATCCAGTATGCAGGGGCATGAATCCCAAGAGGAAACCCACCATACACTGGGAGAACATATAAATCCCATGCACAAAGCCCCGAGGCAGGAATCGAACCCAGGCCCAAGAGATGCAAGGCGCCAGTGCTAACCACTATGCCACCATTCGAAAATAAGCAGAGTAATCAACTCATGAGAAATGGACCCTGAAAACAAAGTCCGAATTATTAAGTCTTATTTGCAGCCGTGAAATTGTTTATCCAGACATTTCTATGAAAGGAATTTTATGAAGCAGGAACCTTTCAAACATCTTTGAAGTATACTCAAAAGCATGCTTCAACTGCCTTTTAAAGAACGGCTCTTTGGATGCAAAAGAAAGTTGTTTTATAATCACTTTTGAGTTCATTTGGTAGGATATTGCAAAGATTTTTGTCAGCTGCTGTTGTCGCATTATAAAAAAAAAAAAAAAAAACAGGAAAAACGATTAAGCAAGACTGTGACTCAGGTACAAACTGGTAATTTTTTTCTCCATTTTCCCTTTCAGTGCCTCCTAATTTATTGCTGACTTCAATAATGCAACAAAGATTACTGTATAGTTGCCGTTTGTTAGAAATAGTGATATTAAATAACCAGTACATTAGAGATCATGCTCTATATATCTATATAAATAGAATCTCATAACCATGGACTAACTAATGGCAACACATGAACAGTCAAACTTTTATCGTCTGAAGAGCGATCCAGTAAAATCGGCCATCTAACCAACAGTTATCACATTTAAATAGCTGAAAAGAAAAGAATGTTGAAATTACTTGTCAAAGGTTCTGCTTAATACCCAGTAGGACAGGTCAATAATGTTATGCACATAATTTTTCCAGAGCGCTTATTCACCCGTCACCCAATCATACCACCGTTCAGTGAATTAATGTAATTATCTAAGATTCTCCTCTTTTTGTGCATTTGAAGTACTGTAGGTGTTAACAACGGTGTGCTCGAAAAACAATAGAAATATGACCACAGCTCAGCATGGGACCCACGAAATAGCCAAGGTTTGGCTCCAGTTTTTAAATTAGTCATGCATGTTAATATAATTATCTAAAAACATGAGGTAGGCTAGCGTAGGTACAGTATGCATGACTGAGTTAGTTCAGTACTAAAATGATACTGACTCTGGAAACACTATCAAAAGAGACAAGTTGGAACCTTGAACGACTGAATTGCATAACAGAGACACACAAAAGAGCCAGAAGGTTTCAAGAGATGAACAAAATGGTAAGGGCTGTGTGAGAGAGAAACAAGAACCCCAGCATATCTGACCAGACATTCCATTGCGCTCTTTCTTACCTTCATATATTGCTCTGAAGCCCTGGCCACTCACAGCGTAGTCCGATAGTAGCCACAGTGTCAGTCTCGCTCCAGTGCTGACTATTGGAGGAGGAAGTCGGAATCCTGTTAACCTACAAACATGAAAGAAATAAAGAAAATGATGAATCAATCAATAGGAACTACTGTATAGCATGCTGTTATTGGAAAATAATAAACTTCGGAATGGTAAAATAAGCAGTAACTACTGTAAGCTTTGCATTGGGCCACATCACACCGTTATTCATTTTTTAATATCTTCATATAAAAGTATACGCTGCCATGTTTTATTCCTTAGACGATGCATGAACAACAGCATTTAATTTATTTGGAATGCAGTGTAAACAGTCCATCGTAAAACATACTACCATAGCTGGGACATCAATATCAGTATTACATGTACAGGACATTGTGTTGGTGGTTATTTCCAGCGCAGCACTTACTGTAAGTGGTATTACTTTAAAGGTCAGAGGTTAAACATGACTAGTCTGATAAGGGTTTTGTTATTTCCAGAGATCTATAATATAGTACATAATTACTCAGGATCTACTGTAGGCATGACTATTCATTGTAATATCGTGTTTAAGATATGATCATACCTGCCATTAAAAAAGACTGTGTAAGAAAGACTCCTACCCGCATTAATGCCGTGATAAAAAGATATTGAGCTGTATATTGCATCAGCTCACACTAAATATGTAAGCGTGTGTTCGTGTGATGCGCATTTAGCACCTGCCGATGTAATGTGCTCAGCCCAATTAAGCTTCCGTGGTGTTGTAATGGTTGCACAAAGGGATATGAATACTGTATGTGAGGCTGCTCTGGCTGTAGTCACTGCTTTTTGTATTCACGGCCACACAAAGCTATTAACCATTGTTTAGCATAAGTTTAAGGCATTGTCACAGCTGACCCGTTTGAGATATCAAAAATCCCTCCGCAATTTTGCATCCTCAATGTCTTTAGATCTCTTCGGCCAGGTTTGTTGGCGATCGTATAATTTCCCTAGGAGGAGTATATCAAAATCCATCGAGTGCGTTTTGGCAAACGATCCAAAATAACTGACTTCCTTTTAGTAGTCGAGCCCATGCCATGTAGTGCGAAAGTTGTTCAACTCAATGAGCTCTAAATGTGTACCGAGTTTTGTGTGTATTGTGCAAGTGTGCATGAGCTATGCAGCAAAATATCGTGTGAGGGCCCCTCAGGGCCCCGAACCATGTGACTCTCAGGTATCCTAATGGCAGCAGATTCCAACCTTTCTGACAATTTTCCTGAGTTTGAAAAAGCCCAAATAGTTTTGAAAAAAAATAAAAAATCGCACTGCGCACCCTATAGTGCTTGGACCCTAACTAGTCAACACACTTGTACAATCTTGTACAGACACAAATATTGCATACATAGTGGTCTGGTTCCCTGTTGATTATATGAAATGTAACATTTTCCTTTTTATTTCAGATCCTTCTAAATTAACAATAAAAGATCAAACTGAACTAGTTATCATATAAGCAAGACATAATTCTGCACACTGAAAAAGATTTTACAGCATTAGCTTGTTTGCTTACAGATCCAGACTTTTGGGCCACCCTGTATGCATATTTTCTTTCATATGACAGGTGTTCGTGTCAAACCAGGAGTTGCGATGAAATTTCCTATAAGTGAAGGCATAAAACCAATTGACATTTACAGAAGACTTCAAGCACAGTACGGTGATGAGGCTGTAAAACATTTTAAAGCAGGCAGTATGTCCGTGAATCATGATGAATCTGAGCCGAGGTGGCTCGGAGCCCACTGCAGTCGTTCCCGTTAATATTCGGCAACTGTAACACCTGATCCTTGAAAGACTCTGGATAACTGTGAAAACTGTACACACGATCATTCATGAACACTACACATTTCTGGGAGTGATTGCCACATCCCCGATAAGGTCCTAAAGCCATTCCCTCATGATGAGGATGAATAGAGGAGTTCCTGGGAGGCCAGCGTTTCAGACATGAATCAGGCATCAATCTGATCATGCGCGGAGAAAACTTTCTACCTAGATGGTATCCAAGCACTAGTGAAACACTGGGATAAGTGTTTTCGTGTAGCGGGGGATTATATAGAGAAATAAAGGAAGTTTTTACTTCCATGAACAACTGTGTTCATATTTTCTGCCCAATTAAAAGTCCCGGTTTGACTTGAATGCCATTTGTACAGGCTAATTCAATTTCAGCAATGTAACATGTCCAGGCTAATTACACAATAAACTTTGCTGCTTAATTACCGCATTGGGACTCTCCCAAAAATGTCAGGAAAGATTTGCTAAGAAGGAAGCCGCTGAAATCAATTATCCATAAAGAGCAGCGTGAGTTAATGGCACAATGGCAGCAAACCATTTAAACTTAAGCTAGGTCAAAAAGAGACGGAATTTCTTAACAGAATAATTAGAGTAGAGGAATGAAAGCCTTTGAAGTTCATTCCATAACGTCAAGTGACAAAGTCACATACGGCTGGTAATTTTCTATGTAAATAAGTGACATAGAGCTTTGATTTCATATAGAGTGATGAGTGGCACGGTGGCGTAGTGGTTAGCACTCTCGCCTTGCACCTGCAGGGTCCAGGCTCGATGTAACTCAGGAGGAAACCCACCAAGCACAGGGAGAACATGCAAACTCCATGCACACAGAGGCGGGAATCGAACCTGGACCCTGGAGGTGCAAGGTGACAGTGCTAACCACTACACCGGCATGCCACCTTACAGTCACCGTCGTGTGTCATGTTTGGCATATTATATACAAAAGAAAGTGCACTCAGTGAAAAAGTCAATCTTTACACGGAAGTACATTTCGAATTGAAATTTTATTTGTCACATACACAACCATGCACAGTGTGATATGCAATGAAAGGCTTATACGTCTGACCTCAAAAGAAAGATTTCTCCATGATGAAATAAATTGCACTAGCTTCTTCAGAGGGATTCTACTTGCTACTGTCACCTCTGGCTTTCTCATTAGGGATCTAAAGCTGCATTCGGGCTGCAGGCAAAAGTGTCCTACATGTCTTTTTCTGTTCTTTTTTTCTCGTGTGTTGACAGTGAATCTGATCCTTTTAAGCCTGATTTGGGCCACCTCATTTCGGCGGACCTAACTCAGATTCAGGTGTGACCTCATCATATCCATCCTTCATTACATCAGTCCAGCTTGACATGATTCATAGTTTCTTGCTAGGGAAGATAGAGGATGATTGGGAATGATGACTTCAGTGATGGGATAGTGAGATAATGGATCTCATTAACAACACGCAAAAGTACAAGGTGGATTGCGATCAGTCCGTGGTTGAAGAGATCTCGGAAGAAATGGCTGAAGGAACAGTCATGCAGTTTAACAATACAAGTTTAAAATAATATTTCTAAAGAGACAAAGGAGGCAAGTCAAAGATAAGATATACTGTATATACTATGTGATGACGTTTGTCCAAACATGATCAGTCACAGGCCAAATGGAGGGACTCAGAGCTGTGCTGCGGTTACACTAGAGATCCGCATGGAATTATTAACAGACAGATGAATCCTGGCTCTCCATCAGAAATGAATCTGTTATGCCTCCAGTGATCCTAGGTGGCCCTGAGGGAAGGGCATGGGGACAACGGAGAAAAGCGAGCGGATAAGAAAGAGAAAAATTGACCAGTCATAACCCCTAGGCTTCATCTACTAAAAGTGAAAAGTGAAAGACTGTATTCAATCATCAAATTCAAATTTCATTTGTCACACACAAGCATACACATTCCGACGTGCAGTAAAATGCTTGTGACAGTTTACACTGAAATAAAGTTTATACTGAAAGTAAAATTTATAGCAAAGAATATAAAAAAGGAAAACTATAAAAACAAAGATAAATGCAAGAAAAAAAAATAGATAAATAAATAAATAAATAAATAAATAAATAAATATTTCCAAAACTGACCAGATAAAATGTATATAAAATATGGGAAATAGAGGGTGGGTGGCAACAGTACTACTATATTATACTTGGCATAAAGTGTGTCATGTTTAGTTATATGTCCAAATACAGTAGAACTGAGGTAATTGTGGTTAAATTGGCATCACATGTAATAAATAATTATATTTAGATATAGATATGATATTAGGATGAATGCATGAATGAGTGTTGGTGGCCGAACGGCCTGAGCGATTTGCAGCTCCTTATTCTCTCTTCTTCAGGGAGCGGAAGTGTTTCTCTGACCACAACAATGGACAACAGATGAGTCGATTTTTTCGGAGTTCATATCTTGTGATGATGGTTTATGAGAATACAGCTGGGTGCTAGAATGTTGGAATGTGGTTAGGTTAGGATATGCTGTAGAGGTAATAACGGGCAAATAATGTAAAAAAAAAAAAAAAACAGTAAATCATGAGGATAAATGCAAATATAAATTTTCAGGAAAAAAAAAAAAAGATATATATATATATATATATATATATTTTTTTTTTTTTCTGAAAATTATATTTGCATATATATATATATATATATATATATATATATATATATATATATAATAAACTTTAGTAATGAAGGAATTACAGTGAGAAACCCAGAATTTTGGGTCGCATATGAACTGACACAAGCGAACAAAGACAAAAGACCGGACTGTAGCACTGCATAAATGTGATATGTTCTTGATATATAAGTAAAAAATTATAAATTTATAAATTCTGGATATTATGAGCAAAATGTTTTAAACAACTACTCCATATAATTTAATCACAAATAATACTTTTTTGCAATTAAGTATTTTTATGCTTAAAAATGTTCCTTAACCTCCCCATATTTCTCATTTTGAGAGTTTTCATCAGTTCAAAATGCTTAGCCTGCTTTTTTTTTTTTTTATGTTAAATCAAACCATTCTGCTCTGAGTGACCAAAATATCTGAAAATGCGCTTATAAAGCTAAGAATCTCTAACCAGTGAAAGGACCTAGAAAGAACCTTTTCTTTAAGAGTGTACTTTACAGTACATACTGTAAGACAAGACTGCTTTTACGAGCAGGTCCTTGATGACTCCTGCATCCCTACTATGACGCTATACGTTGGAAAACATTATTATCATGTGGCTAATGTATACGTGTGTGTGTATTTGTATGCAGTAAAAAGAAAATTGTTCTGTTGCGGAAACTGATTAAAGCGATCTGTAAATGTCACATCTACCCCCATACCCGCTGCTCGGTGAGCTTTCAGCACATCCACACAGGCATTGATTTACTGAAGGCCAGCGCAGCTCCATAATAAAATGTGATTAAATGGAGTGTCAGCATGTGAATAATGAGTCACACAATCCATGCACCGGGTTATGTTGTCACCACACACCAGAGGTCGTGACTTTACTGCCTTTGCTCACATCAGTCCATCATGGGTTAAATCAATGTCCTCAATTAGCATGGCTAGCTACGTCGGGGTGTCAGGAGTGGCCTTGTGCCAGCAGACGTGCACACTGTGCCATGAATCTGCACGGTGTATTTTACAGTGTCACTGCGAACGAACAACAGAAAGACACACATCCTAACTACTGTAAAAATAAAACTTCCAGCGAGTGTTTGCCACCTACGGCGCTTGTATAAATCGTGCCTGTTCCGTTCGAGTACCGTAAGCGTGTTTCATTTCCACCTTTAAGGCCATGCCGAGTCGAGACAAATTGTTGGAAATGAACACGAGCCCCCTCCGCAGTCGGGCTACTTACTTTTCTTAACATGTAGACAGCATGAAAGTAAATCAGCCTGTCCTCCGTCTAATCTCATTCCGTAGATGTGCTGCAGTCTTGCTGATGCAGCTGTTTTTCAGCATAAGGGGACGTGGGAGGGGGCGGGAGGGGAAAAGGACAGCGGCATGCTTCTGACATGCAGGCAGCGAGACGACATTGAGGGATAAGTGACGGAGTGTTTGTGTGTGTGTGTGTGTGTGTGTGTGTGTGTGTGTGTGTGTAATGACAAGCGTTTAGAATTAAAGCTACTAGTAAGCAAAAAGTTGCTCTTGTCCTTCTCATTTTCTCATTTGTGCTTGTTCCTTAAGGGTGTGTATGTGTGTGTGTGTGTGTGTGTGTGTGTGTGTGTGTGTGTGTGTGTGTGTGTGTCAGGTCTGCTGTAATTACAGTGTGTGATTCTGACAGGTAAGGGCTGTACTGTTTTTTTTTTTTTTTTTGTGTGTGTGTGTGTGTGTGTGTGTGTGTGTGTGTGTGTGTGTTTATAGTACTTTGAAGGTTAGAATAAACATATAAGTGAAATTACTTTGAAAAATGCTCTTTTTGTTCTCATTTTTATTTGAGTAACGTGCAAATGTATCAAAATTTGACATACTCGAGTCCTTCACCATTGTTGGCTCAAGCTTATTTGGTGATATAAAAGAATATAAAAAAGCTAATTTGACCAGTAAACCTGTTTTTAAATGTATGAGGTAATCATTATTGAACTAATTCATTAATTTCTTTTTTGCAATCTTTTGATGTCTCGTCTACTCCTGGGGTCGCTATAGTCCCTGGCACTATATTCACCAGCCTGCTGTGTGTCCTTTCCGCCTCAGCCTCCCCATTCAGCGTGGCTGGGTCCTGACCAGCATGGTGCTGGAGATGCTGGTTTTTTTGCTCTTGGGTGTTCAACCAAACACATACTCTTTGAAGGTGAGTTTAGTCATTATATCCTCTTTTGAAATGCTTACTTTTCATCTGTTTGCTGGCTGGATTCCTACCTAGGCCTTGAGGAACTCCATAATGGCTTGGGGCATTTAGCTGTCATCCTAAACCGGACTCGTGGTGTGCAGGGCTTCTGTTGGGCAACGGGGGCTGCTTGAAGCCTCCAGTATATCTGGCCACCTATGGAGTGACTCCAATAGTCCTTTTCATATATAATATCAGTCATAACAGTGAAAGAAGTTTGTTTGTCCTTTATGTAGAACTAGGAGCTATATTTATTTGGACATGTTATTTTAATTGTTTAATTCTTCTTCTGTCTTTTTTCATATTATTATTATTATTATTATTATTATTATTATTATTAGCCATAAATTCCAACTGAAGGTATTTTCCACCATCATCACCATCATCATCCTCCCCAGCTGTTAGTTGGGCTCTTCTTCGATTGATGGGACTGTCAGTGCAGGGTGCTTCGTTTGACACAATCGTGGCTATAACTCTCGGCTCTTCAAGGCCCCGGTGCGGGCCGGGGCAACCTCAAAGCAGCTAAAGCCCTGGTGAGCGCTACCCAATTATACTATCCTACCCCATATATCCAGCCTTCAGCCAGCCTCTATAAATACACGCTCGCACATCTCCACTTCCCACACACACACACACTCGTTCATTCAGGTTATGCATCAGGTTATTTTTGCCACTGCAGTTATGATGGCCTCCCAGTACATCATAGTCTGTAATGGGCACGATAAGTGATTTTGGTGCTAGAGATTGGATTACGGCACATACTGAGTGAAGAGATAATACACACAACCGCCAAATGCCCAAGCAGAGGCCCAAACCATCTGCCTGTAGCAGCTGGGTGAAGCAGTAAACTCCAGGCATAGATACTGTAAGTACCAAACTTACTTCTTATCACTACATGATAAACTATTTAAAGTATTACCCAGCAACTCCCTGTGGTGACTTCATATAGGTGACAAATGGTACACAATTATACTTTCATATAAATATGATGGAGTTATATGTTAGTGGAATTTTATATATATATATATACATTTTTTTTATGCGACCTGTGTGAAGCCCTCTGATCAGAGTTTATCACTGATGGAACATCATTAGCCTGTTTGGATTTTTTTTCGACACTGCCAAAACAAATTGAGCCAGCGAAGGCGGTTATCCAAAAACAGCCAGAGCATGGGTTTCAAAATGTGCTCCCCTTTCACCTCCATTTCCCTTCACAGTGGTGGATGTCAGCGATCCAGAGCACCATCTTCAGACTTAATGAGGTAATCAGCACAACTGAAAAATCAGAGCAATGCTTGAATTCCACAACAAAACGTGCCCTATTAGTCGAGCCTACTACAATTTTAGGCCAGTTCATGTCATTAAGTTATTCTCTTTTAACTAATGGGACTTGTTCATTAAAATGGAAAGCATTTGCATACCAAAAAAATCTAGTAATTCGATTGTTACCAGATCTTCTAAATTTGGGTAAATTCAGGCATAAAAACACACGAATCTACCGTAAATCACAGATTATAGAATTCGGATTGTTTAACTGGCATACATTACAGCAATTTTATGTAATGTAAACCAATGCCATTGACATTCCATATAAATGAAAGAAAGGTTTTGTCTGTACATTGATATCTTTAAGCTTCACCAAAAGATAATTTCTGTCTGTACAGTATGTCTGTATGTCTGTCCAGCCGGATTTTGTCGCAGCATCACGCAAAACTGTCGAGATAGAATTTAATGAAACTTTGCCAGTTTTCCGGGACTTGCCTGAAGTGAAACCTGCACCATAGATTCAAACTAAATATTGAGCAGGTTATAAGCAGATACTGTATGTGCCTGATTATAAAGTATGAGCTTTAATGCGTCAAACTGTGGGTACACTGGACAGAACTGAATAAAACTTCAATTAAAATTATTTAAAGATTGACACAGAACATACATGGTTCTCAAAATTTATACTCCATGTGTAAGTTCAAATGAAGAGAAAACCTAAAAAAAAAAAAAAACAATGCATGTGCAAATGAAGAGAAAAACTAAAATCAATAAAGTCACTATAGCGAATACTATGTGTCGTATAAACTTTGAAATAATTAAACACAACCAAGGCTCATCCTGTGTATGCGCCCATCTTTGGCAGAAGCCAATAAATATTACCTTTATTAACTATGCAAAAGCAATGGTCACATGACCCTAGGTGTCAAGACAAACAAGATGTCAAAAACCCAAACAAGTGAAGGATTTTTCTTGGCAGATTCCGTAAAAAGCTCGCGTCTTTTTTTTTTTTTTTTTTTTTGAGTTGGCTCCATGTCCACCATGATGATTGTTGATTTGAAAATTTTTTTTAATGAGGTCGCAGGTCTGTAACATTTATCAAGTAACTACATTTATTTGAAATTGTGTGTGATCTCGGTGTCATGGAAGGGACGTTGAGCGTAATTATTATACTGAACACATAAATTATATATTTTTTAATAGATAGGTGTGCAAGACCAAGACAATAACGGTATCACTCGTCATTTTTATGCATGTGGGCTTCAACTACTGTAATATCACTGATTACGTTAAAGCTGATCAGCTTTTTTTTTTTTTTTTTTTAAGCTTTAATCTTTTAACTGTTTCTACAAACTCTCTACCTGTCAACGACGGGGTGCAGCGAATGAGCTGCATTACTGGAAGAATTATTCATCATTGTGCCATTTTCAGCTTTGTGTGACCTTTGACTGTTATAGAGTTTTGTGAGTGTCAGTAAATGTAAATCAGCTAGGTTGTGAATGCACTTTGCACGTTACAGTTGACTGACATTTATAACCATATGAGTTACAAAAACCTTGTTGAAAAAAAAAAAAAAAAATCTGGTGGGAATATTTAACAAAAAAAAATGTATACCGTGCAAATGACTTTACTAAAAGACTGACTATTCGAACCATTTTTGCGCGGCTCTCCCAAGGGAGTCGTGATGGCTGGATTTAACACTGCACTTCATCTCACAATGTTGAAAGAGAACCATACCTAAACACAGCCTCCAGCTTAAGGACACCGGAGGCAGATTCTGCCGCAGGGAGAGCAGAAAGGGTCAAATTTCATTTCATAAGGAAAATTCATCAACGTGGAGAATGGTGGCGAATACTAAAGTGAAAGGAAAAGAAAGCAAGGCAGTGATGGAGGGAGTAGAAGAATAGATGCTCGGGTTTGAATTATTGAACATAGGGAAGCAGTGATATAATACAGTACTCATCATGCACGGGGAGTTTTGGGCCAGAAAAAGCACTGAAGAAAGCAGGAATGATGAGTTGTCAAAGAGCGAGTGCAATGGCGAAACCCGTCACAAGGGGGATAGATGGGGTCCAAATGGTTTCACGGTGCTGCTAATGAGCATCAGCTTTTACTCTGTCACAGCTCAACAACTCATACCTCCTCTCTAAACGCATACAGGTGGTGTTCAATTTAAAACCGGGGGGTCGTGATGAAATTTCTCGTGAATGAAGGCGTAAAAATCGATTGACATTTACCGAAGACTTAAAGCACAGTATGGAGACGAGACTCGTAGCTGCAGTAAAACATGTGAATGGTGCAAGCATTTTACAGCCGAGGTGGCTTGAAGCCCACTGCGGTCATTCCCTTTAACATTCAGCGAGTGGATAACGAATAGCTTGTCGCCAACTTGCGGAAGAGGCTGTGGGAACTGTGCACACAAACAATACTAGCACATTGCAGGAACTTGGCTCGGAGTGCTGAATTCAATCCAAGCCATTTTTGCATGTTTGGGCTATTAAAGGAGTTCCCGGGAGGCCAGCGTTTCAGATGTGAAGCACTTTCTATCTTGATGGTATCCAAGCATTAGTGAAACGCCCGGGTAAAAGCATTAGTATAACAGGAGATTATAAAGAAATAAAGGTAGTTTTTACTTTCATACTGTAACTGTGTTCTGTTATTCTGTGCAATCAAAAGTCCCGGGTTGTCTCGAACGGCCTCCGTATTAGCATGGATTTCTTTCTGACTAGCACCTAGCATCATATACTAGACTAGCTGCTAAAGGAAACATTAGCTTATTTAATACTAAACATGATACAGTACATCCTGACATATATAAGAAATGCCTAAAACCTTGTGATTAATCTCCTTCTGTTGTAATTCATTTTCTTGTTAGTGGAATTACAGAGAAATGCCAAATCAAAGACATTTCACATAATTTTTTTTTTTTTTTTATTAATTGGTAAAAACTCAAAATCTGTTTAAGTGCTATTGATCCTAAGAGCCTGTCTGACCTAAAAACCGCAGTCTAAACGTCAATGCCTTAACCAGTAAATACCTTGTGGAGAGTGGAATAATAATTCACTTTGATCAGTGCAACAGCCAGGGAAACGCAATTTCAGATGAATTCAGTTGCTTGATAAATGTTGTTTCAAATTAACAACGGTGCATACATACAGTAGTAAAAGTCAAAGTGCAGTGATTATATACTGTATAGGTCCGGTTGGACTCTTAATCAACACTGAAGATGTTACTGTATAGTCAAGTTGACTGGTGAAGTGGGCACTTTTATACAAGGTGATTCAGTAAAAAGAGGCCCCGGATATTCTGTAATAACTCTCATCGGGACGAAGCAATCTGAACGAAACAACGTAACAGCGTGCAATGTACTTCGAACACTGAGTCGGACCGTTAAGGTCAGCAGCATACAGCCCTCGCGTCGTTCAACGCCGTACCCCTTTACATGGTGGTGTACAATGATGTAGCGCGTCTTCACAGCGCATATCCTTGACGATACATATGATCAGGAACATGGAGCAGTGGTTTGAAATGTGTAAGGCAAAAAACAGAGATCACTTCCAGAATGATGTACGATGCAATCGATTACACATACGTCAAGGTGTATAGCGTCTTTCTGTTAGACTGCTTCATCATAGTGAGAGTTATTTCGGAATATTCCGGGCCTCTTTCAGGCAAATCATCCGTAAATCACGATCATAGACTTGGAAATGTCATTTTTCTTTAAGAACTGAAATTTTCATTCGGATGCCCGATTTTAATGATTCGTGTTTCGACATATTTACATTGCAAAATATGTAAACAAAAACATTGTAAATAATTGTATGTTAATATCATTAAATAGAATTAAGCACATTTACAAATTGAATTTAATGTGGTAACATAGTATACATACTGTACAGTAATATCAATATGTAAAAGCTACACGTGGCTACAAGCCTGTTTGTATAGCGGCATAATGGTTTAACACTGTGCCCTTGGAACCTCCAAGATGGAGTCCCACCGCCAGGTCTGCATGCCTAATGGGTTTCCTCCAGGTACTCCGGTTTCCTCCCACACACATGCCTGCGTTGGGTTGATTGAGTAAGTGTATAGTGTTTGGGTCACGAAGTTCCACTTGTATTGGGATCTGAACATTGGGGCATTTCCAAGCATTCGTACAGTGTTCGTACGGGTATTAATAGATCAGATCAGTTCGTTTAATATGGTATTCTCCTAGTCCCTTATTATTACAGAAAGAGAACAGACAATGACCTTGCAAAATCTATTTAAACCTGAACAATAAACATTGACTCAACATTGTTCGACTCTTTCTGTCCATCAATACATCAGCAAAAAATAAACAATGAACTAAACAATTAAACACCAATAAAATCGGGTCAATTACGTAGCATTTCTGCTGCTAGGAAGGCAATTAGACTGAGCACGATCCATAGTATAAGGCGTCCGTGCTGCTGTGATGAAGGAAAGACAGAGAAAGTTATTTTCCTGGAGTGTTTGGGTACGAAATGCAGAGTGGCGTCGCAATTATAGCTTAAAGGAAAGCAGTGATTTAAATGTGTGTACAATGAGCATGAATTAGGGTTAGCGGAAAACTTTCGACTATAATTACAAAATTGTATGTAGATTTGAAAAAATCTCTCTTCGGGATTATTTCACTCAAAATTCCCACGTTTGCATTGATCTTCGCTTGGCTTTTACTTTGACTATCTCCTCTTTCTTATTTCGTGTCTTTCTCCCTCTTCCCCTCCACCTTTTCATTCCCAACATCTCTTTCCCTGCTTGAGTCCTTGGCACTGCAGAACCATAGATTAATTATTCAAATGTTGACTTTCTTGCCAGAAAGGGGATCTGGGAGGAGACTGCGGTCTTTCTCATCCTCTGCTCATCCCTTCCAAACTCATCCTGTCTATGAGGCAAGTGCTACACTTTTATTACTTGTATATCAGTGTATTCATTTTTATTTCCTCTGTTTTTTTTTTTTTTTTTTTTGTGTGTGTGTTTTTTTTTTATCCCTTGGCACTTTCTTCGAGTTCTAATAAACTGTACTGTAGCACGTGGTTTAGCTGCACATTTGACTAGATGCAAAAGGCAGCAGTGAGTGGTTGTTAAACCTCCTCGTTGTTCTTCTTCATTCTTCCTCGTTCAGCTGTGCGCAGATGCATAATGTTACGTTGATTGGAGAGTCGCAGAGGAAATAATTTAGGTCATTCATGGGGCAGAGAAGAACACTAAGCGCAGATTAACAACCGTGTCACAGTGGCTCTAGTAATACCAGCTATGAAGGATCGAAAATAAAGACACTACTTTATAAACATGAATAAAAATGAATAGGAAAAAAAAAAAAGCATCACGGCTCTCACTTACATGTTAGTTATAAAACCAACTGGGCAGTGTTGATAAAATTGCTGTTGCTGCAAAAGTTGTGCAGTGGTGTTGTGCAGTGGTGCCTTGGACTTATGGGTAGGTGTGGAGGTGAGTCATATACAGGTAGTTCCTGACTTACGGACATTTATAGTTATGCATTTCCTTAGATACGAACGGACCGCAATCGTACAAACATTCGTAGATACAAACAAATCACATAAGTAGCTTACGTGTACTGTACAAACAAAAGGTGCAATATTGGTGCACCAGATACCAATATTTACAATGATATACAATATTTATTCCGGGAGCATGATGATAGAGCGTGGCTGTCCTGTAAAGCTGTCCTGATGGTCAGTCCACAGTCCGATATGGTGAAAAACAGCTCTAAGACAAAATGGCTTCCGTGATTCCCCTCACGGTTTAAGGGCGCAGAGACAACACTGTTACATTTCACATTTCATTTCCTTAGGTGCGGATTGGTTTTGCCATATGATTGATGGCAGTGTGGGGAAAGAGGACCAAGATTTAGTCAAGTGGATTGGTACCGTATGCCTTATATTGTACATTACTGTCAAAGGTATATAAGACTCACTTTGTCTGACTTAAGAACAAATCTGACTTACGAACGTACATGGAGAGATTGCTAAATCGGCAGCAGAAATGATAGCTAAGTTAACTAGTGAATGTGGGAGCATTTCCACATGCACAAAGCAATGAGAAATCACAGGATTGGAACATACATAGTATATGTGTGTCAATCCTAGACATGTGGCAGTACAATAAAGTCAGCTGACGACCTGAATGTACCGAATGACCAGGTTATCGCATCCGTGGGCAGAGCTCTTCCCTGGCACAATCCAGCAGTCTAACTGTGTAAAAGTGGTTCTGGGAGCATAATAAGAGATCTTTCGCACATTGCGTGCCATGATCAAACAAAGGTCGAACAAAAACTTGAACAAAATCCTAAAGCATGGAACTTTTTTCACAGGTTGCTTTCAAATGTTAATTTGTCGTCAATCACGACAATTACCTTTACTTCTCATGAAATACTAATTACTTGTATAGTTTGATTAACAGCTAAAAAACGAAGCAATAAGCCAAGGTTTTATTGATTTCTAGCAATTATAAGGTAGCTTGCTAAGTGTCATATTTATCTCTAAAGAGTTATTATTGTAGTGGTCGAAAAAAGGACCAAACAGAGGCCCACTGGGTCAGAAATGACTTTGCCACATGCAGCTTTACTGTCCGGGATGACTGGGTGGAGGAGGGGGAGAGTGGGACTGACTAACCAGGTCCCCAGTGGAAAGATTGCCCTTGCAAGTCTGGAATGAAAAGTTATTTTATTTTATTATTTCTAAGTAATTAGTGTCATAAATACATTTCCTGAATAAATCGGTTGGGTGACTTAACTACTGTATTCTCTCGCTGATGCCAGGTTCACCCCTTACAAATGACACGAAATGGTTTAGTCCACCCTGCACTCGGAACGCCTTTACAGCACAGCTAATTTATTCTCTCTTATTGAATGCTGGCACTGCGCACCGTGAGTCATGTCTTTCTCTAACAAAGTGAAATTAGGGTCCCAACAAAGAAAGAAAGGAGCAGGAGAGAAAGCAAACTGAGGGAAGTCATCATACACATCTAACAGGTTAAGCATGGTCTATCTATTAACAGTTAAAGACACTTGAGCTAACAAAATTACTTAACACCATGACCCTTAGTTTGAGAAACAGCCATAGAGAGTGAACAGCAGGATGTCCCTCATCATCAGCCACTGAATGCTCACGATGTGACACAAGGTCAGATTTCATCATGTCTTATCACTCAGTATGTCTGCAATACCATTACAATCTCTAACTTTAACATCAAAGGAGCAATAACAAAAATGTCATATCAGTGCACAGATGATGAACCGAATTTACCCTGATGCATTTTAAGTTAAAGCTCAAGCGGCACAGATACAGATACGTACCTCCAACACAGAATGGGGCATTTATATATATATATACCTGTATATATATATATATTTTTTTTTTTTTTTTAAGTGCTTATATGGAAGCCTTGCTGGTGTGTGTTAAAGGAGGAGGCTTCACTGTGTATTTGGGTTTTTGGATATCAGGTAGATATATCAAAGGTTATCATTACTTTTATAAAGGGTACATTTTACCACTACTGGTATATAGGAATGTCGTTGCAAACAAAATGTAGAACTCACAAAATGATTATGCTTTTTTGATCGTATGAACAAACAATAAAAACATGTGATCGTGCATATATGTGCTATTTCTTTGCCCGTGTAACACATTTTCAAATTTTTTACTCATTCATGTTTGGGTAGTCAGTTAAAACTGAACTAAAATTCAGTTTTAATGGCTATTACATACTGTATGCCACATCATTGCAAATATCATGAACCTAATTTAACCGAATGCATTTTAACATACTGCTATTATTCAACCCTCCAGGATCCGGGTTCGATTCCCATCTCTGTGCGCATGGAATTTGCACAGTGGGTTTCCTCCGGGTCCTCCGGTTTCCTCCCTCAGTCTAAAGACATGTAGGTTAGGTTGGCATTTGGCATTCCTTAATTGGCTGTAGAGTGTGTGTGCCCTGCGATGGATTGGCACCCTGTCCAAGGTGTACGCCGCCTTGTGCCCTAAGTCTCCTGGGATAGGCTCCAGGCCCCCGTGACCCTGAATACAGGATTAAGTGGTACAGTATAGATGATGAGTGAGTGAGAGAGCTTCCTAAACTCAAATAAGTTGAAATTATTTAATTTGTTTTGCACCATTATGCACTATAAGTTAGGAAAGCTAATTCGCTCTGTCTGTTTCTGCAAATAAGACATGTCTCTAGTGAAGTCTTATTCAGTTCCCTTTTATTATGTAGGATCGTAAGCATTTGCTTTCTTGGGAATGATGAATATGAATAAACCAATCTTAAGCTCGATAATCCAATCAAAACTCATTTAACCATGGATCAAGAAAGAAAGTGTCCCAATGAGGCTGATTACTGTATGTACAGTTCTGTATGTATAGGTCTGTGTGACGCCTCTGTCTCATGCTCGCTCTGTGAACATTTTGCATTTTGAGTGGGGTGAAGGTCAGTAGCCAGGACAGGATAGGACATTATATTACCTCTTGTGTTCATGAAAATATTGACAGTTATATTTCAGAAGTTTTCAGAAAAGATGCAATCACTAAGTTTAATCTACACTTTATTCTACGTGTGTAAGTATTAGGAGCCAGAAACATCATATGCAGCAAGTGCTTCGAAAATATATAGCTTAATTTCTGTAAAGCTGTGATCGAAATAGAAATGGGCACACCTGAAAATTAATCAAGATAAAATTTCTTTATACTGGAGATGAGACAAATTAATCAATAAGGTGACGCTGTGATGTCAGAAATGTTCAGTTTGAGGGAACTGTACTGTTTGACCTTTTGATGGCTATTCGTCCATGCACATGCATCTTTTTTCAGTTACCCATGGGTCAAAAGGGGCTTCTCTAAAAAGTCAGATGAGTGCATTTTATTATCTTCTACTCTACCAAGACCTACGAGCTCTAGCCACTGACGATGTTGTGGGCTTTACAAAAAAAAAAAAAGAAAAGAGCGCCACTGCTCGTGCTCACATCTTCATTAAAGATCGCTTGACCTCATTTGCACCAACAAGTGAGTTTTATTGGAGAAACCCGTGTCGCTCTTGTGTGGTTATTTATACTGCACAGCACAACAGTCCAGTAAAACAAGCCGGGTTATACAGTACTTATATATTGTGTGCTTTATTTAAAAAAAAAAAAAAGAAAGAAAGAAAAAAAAAAGCCATCGGGCTCTTACGTACATCTTCATTAAAACAGCACATAACCTCGTCAGCACCACCCGATTCACCGCTGCAATATGACAAGTGCTTTAATTAAAGGAGTTAATTGAAGACACTTCCTCCCAGCAGTTAACGAGCTCACCACAGAAGCCTGCATTAGCTTTCCATCCTTACTCATCTCTCTCTTCGCCCCTTCCATATTGGCTTATCGACATGGCGCAACCACTTTAAGCTACATAAACAAAACAATACACAACATTAAGCAGGATAAATGGACACTTAAAGTAAATGAGGGTATGAAAAGTTTCACTAAGTGTCGATATCTGACTACAGCATTTTACTCTTTTCCCCAGATGCACCAGATGTATTGTGCTTGCGAGCTAATTCCATTCAGTCACTCGCCACTTCGGTATCCTCCAAAAACGAATGATTATTTTATTTTATTTTCACATTTATTTAATTGTCGATGCTCACTAGCTCACAACCCTATAATTAGTCAGTTTTAACTAATATGTCTAGAGCCTGTCTCAGAGCAAAGTCTTTTAATTATGGTTCAGTCCCAGTCCCCAAGCTTTTCTATCAGAGCTATGGGTCAGGGGAAATGAGCACGCCCAAGTCCCATGTACCCCCATGTACTGTAAGCAGTCTGAACTACACCTCTCTCTCCCTGGCTTCATTAAGAAGTAACAAACACGGATGCATTTTCATGTTTCATTTTAATGATATTATTAATAAATTGCAGGGCCTCATGTGCTTCTTGTGTGTATATATATATATATGTTATTGCTTACTCAGCTCATTAGTGCACACAAGAGTACCATTTGTGCGATTTTGTCAGGAATATGTCGTTTTGCACTGCTTCAGCACAATATTGTGTGTATATATATATATATATATATATATATATATATATATATATATATATATAATATTGGGTATACTATTAAGATCCTCTAACGGTAGATCTGTGATTGAAAAAAATAACATTGTTCTGCTTACTGTACATTACCAGGGAATGAACTCTGGGCTCCTGGTAAGGTAAGGAAAAACAAACAAACACACAAACAAAAATTTCGAAATGAACATGAGGATATTTTTTTTTGCCACCTAATCATGTTTTGATTCTGTTTTACCATTTCCATTTCTGTATCTGCATTTGTCCTGTGAGTTCTATATCATCCTCTGTGTTTTCATATTGGTGGATTTTTCATGTGCATCATACACTCTAAAATTTTAATCAAAACGTTCTGAGATTGGCAGAACTTTGCTGGCTGGCAGTAAATTGGCCAGGAGCAAGCACATCACATATACTATGTATACACACACACACACGCACACACTCACACACACACACACACACACACACACACACACACACACACACACAAAGAGCATTATATCCATCCATATCCATCCATCCATCTACTGTAGGAACCTCTGTAATCCAACTAGGCCAATGGTGACCATTTATTCCCATTTTATGACTGTGAGGGGACCTCCGGTAATGTAATAAAACGAACATCGGTCGTGAGTTTAGTCCTTCTGTAGAAATCCTCCGCCGAAGGCGACCCTCACACTTCTCCTGGTGGAGACCATTGAAAAACCTTGAGGAAAAGTTCCCTCTGTAATCACCTCAGCGTTGTACTTGAAGACTGGGTGCAAAGTCGGGGGAGTGGGGAGTTGAAGTTTGTACCCCGAGTTTCACTGGGCCGGCACATTTACATTTAAATTTAAATTGGCAGACACATCGCTCTTATTGTACATCGCTCTTATCCAGAGCGATGTACAAAAGTGCTTTGTTGTTTTCATCACTGGATAGATCCTTACATTGGGTTACTATATAAGTACCATCAGTCAAACACTGTTGGAAATGTTTTATTTTCTTTTTTCTTTTTTTTCAGATTAGCTCAAGTACTGAATAAACTTACTCAAGGCCCATCGTCATGAAGAAGGCGAACTCCTTTTGTGAGCATTCCACGCCGCTTCACCTTGATTTCCTCTAGGTGATGATAGTCTTTGGCCCTACCAACTGAATGGTCATAGTAGCCTTAATGTGGAGGAGGAATTCGAGATGACTAAATTAAGGAGAAAATGTGGGAAAAAATGTATATATATATATATATATATATATGATTTTTTTTAAATATGACAATGAAAGTTTCAGATAATAAACATTTTATGACTGCCCCTCGTATATTAAAGTGTGCTATTATACCTGTGTGTAGGATAAGCGTGCCTTTGTTTGCTGCATTAACCGCTGTTCCGCCCTTACCCTCAATTTACAACAGACTCCTGGAACTCTGCAGCAGATTCACACCGTATTGCTTATTTTTATTTTAACAATAAATACTACAGTATATCCATGAAAGGAGAATAGTAAATAAGAACAAAATAAATAGTAAATGAATAAAACCGAATCAATAAATAGTAATAAATGCATTAATTTTTATATATAACCCATGTATTTCCCAGATTATTATATGATATCATATTGGGAACTAAACGATGCGCGATTTCACAAGAATAATAAAAAAAAACACACACACAAATCTTAAACACACACATGAAAGCACGTAGAAGAAGAAATAATCATCCTATTTTAATCATGCCTGTCACTTCATCTCCTCATTCGCTCTCCTCGTCTTTACTCTCACATTCTCCCTGTAAATGTGAAACATTATATATATATATATATATATATATATATATATATATATATAAAATTTGAGGACCAATGCTTGCATTGTTCCCTGGAAGCAATTCAGTCCCATAGAAGTTAACCTCTAACATGGTCCACTTCTACTACGTGAAAATGCAAAATTCTGATATTTTTAGGAAGCGATCAATTTGTCCTTCTTGCTACACTGCTGACAAATAGCGCATCATTTTATTCAAAGCACCGCAAAATTGCTGAGCTTAGTAATGATGGAAAAACCGTGAACGAAACCTTCTGTCCTCCAACTGACTGTGGCACAGCACCGTCAGCCCTCCAGCCCTAAACTTCAATCATCTCCAGACAACTCCTACAGGGTCTCATTACTGAAAAACCCAATCAATTAGGCCCATTATCACTTTCTGCTTAAAGAGACGCTCCACTGGAGCGTCTGGAGGTGTGCACCTAATTTGTTAAAAGTATTTCACACCTTGAGTCTGTCTGAGGAGAAGGAGATGAATGAGGGGAAAAAAGGCAAAATAACAAATCACAGGAAGGCCACAGGGATAAAGCAATATGCTCAAATGTCATCCAGGCAAACAATATGGCCATGGCCAAGCCTGCCATTATTTCTGATTACTAAATATAAACACACTTCACCTGTCTTTTCTAATTTTTTTTTCTTCACGTGTTTAACTAGTGAGAAGAATAGCGCTTAGTGCTGTACCATAATGTCAGGTTTTTACTGAAAATGTATTTCATTATAACGTCCACACACGACCGCTCAATAGGGAAATGCCACAAATGACTAGAAGTATGAGGGGTGTTCGAATCAAACCAGGACTTTTTTATTGCGCGGTATAACAGACCACGTTTGTCACGTGTGAAAACTACCTTTATTTCCCTATATACTGTAATTCCCTGCTTATTATCACATTATTATCATGTCTGAAAAGGTGGCCTCCCAGGAACTCCATTAAAGGCATAGTTCAGGTTCAGGTGTATTCAAATGTATTCCAAAGACTCAAGCCTCTGCAGTCGCATTCAAATCAAGGTGGTACTGTATGTGTATGGTAAAGAAAGTTGTGTGGATTTTGTTGGCAGTTTTTTTTCATGTCTAAAAGTTTGTGCAAGATTATGTTTACAAGTTAAAGTAATAATAAATCGAAAAACAACAGAAAGTGCCTGCCACTAGGGGGCAGCAGTGATAATAGCCCTATACCAACCTATATCAAGTTTAGAGGTGTGTTCTTCTTCTTACACCACAGGGGATAATTACAAATGAATTTATTGCTGCAGGAGATCATACTTTTTAATAGGATTTTTATAGTCACAGGTTAAATAGCAGAATGTCTGCAGGATAAGTTAGTTCCTGTTGTCACTTTTGTTATAACCGCTATAACCATCATTTCCACAGCAGCCTCTCTTTTTACCTCTCTCTCCTGGGGTGAATGAGTAATAGCACAATGGCCAACACCTTCACAGTCAAAAAAAAAGTGAAAAGTGTGGGAACATTTCACTCTTAACTTGAGCAAAATACCGGCTAGAGTCAGAGAGAAAGGCTTTGTGCTGACAGGGGCGTGGCCAAGCGACGCTTCGTCAAGGGCCCGAGAGTCAGGTAAGTGGGAACGGATTCACACATTGAAGAGAACGTGGATAATTAGAGACTGTGCCTTGCCATGAGTCAGTGTTTTATTTCCAGTTCTCATTAATAAACCCTTTAAGTGAAATTTACACATACACACACACACACACATGCACACACACACACGCACTGTATTGCTGGCTTTTGAGTTCTGCATGCACATTTCTCATTTTCGCTCTCACGCACTTTATTCAGCTCACAGCAACACACACACACCTTATTGCTGGCCTTTAAGCCCGGCACACAAGTTTTCCTTCTTTCACACTGTTGTGTACTCCACTTTTTTCAGCTCACAGAACACACACACACACACACACAAACACACACACATACATTAGCCATACTCTCTTTCTGTGTGTGTGTCCCTTTTCCACTTTCTTCACTCTTGCATCCTTCACATTTCAGTTTGCTTGACCCCGCCCCTGCCACTTGACCACACCCCTTCACAGACCCTTAATCACATAATTGCCACCTTTAAGCTTTAATTGCATTCTAGTTACATTCTATTCCTGTTACTTTGCTTTTTCTCGACTTGAGATTTTGTTTCATAATAATAATAATAATAATAATAAATATGTAATAATATAATCCTAAGTATATGGTGGCTTAGTGGTTAACACTGTTGCTTTGCACTTCCAGGTCCTGGGTTCGATTCCCATGCCGCGTCTGTGTGCATGGAGTTTGCTTGTTCTCCCCATGCTGGGTGGGTTTCCTCCGGGTTCTCCGGTTTCCTCCCACAGTCCAAAGACGTGCAGATTAGCCTGACGGGCGATTGATTAATCGCTTCAGTAACTGACAGATTAATCGATTATCAAAATAGTCGTTAATTTAATATTTCCTCATAACAACGGTTGTTTTTCTCATTTTTATACATTTATTATTAGGGTTAGATCATGTGACGTGTCCACCATGTCAATGAACGGTCGCTATAGAAACAACTTATAAGTCCAAACACATTAATATAAATGATACATCTACTGTATGAACTGGAACTGGAACAGCCGCCACAGCGACAGTATGTGTTGTAGGAAATGAATCAATACCTACGGGCCAATCAGATTCAAGACCTTCGACAGCACAGGAGTCAATAATCAATCATAACACCAATCTGGCTCCTAAACAACCCCTGACACTGATGATTTGAGGATGTGGGCTGGAGGGTCATCATCTCTGTAGGTTTTTTACGATGCTGTCGATTTAACTGCCACCTATAAGTAGAGAGATCTCCATCCAGAATGTGGAACTAGGAAGGGATAAATCACCGTATGGGACAAGATGGAGAAAGGGATGGAGACAGGAAAGTGGGAGAGATGATTTATGGCTCAGAGCTCGAGAAGGTTCCAGCTGTCCAGCTCGAGGATGTAGCCTTCTATTGTTTACAAGCCATCCTGCAAGCTGTCAGTTTAAATGCAGTGTGCATACCACATGCTAGCTAAAAGAAAGGACTACGCTGTCGGCTCATCGGACAATTGATTTACCGCTCTAACCTATGCAGCAGTCTTTAAGAGAAGAGAGGAAAGGGGGGGGGAAAGAAAAGTGAAGCATCTTCACACATCCCTTAGTGTGGTTAAATGGAATGCGCACACACAGGCACAGGAGAATGTAAAAGGCTAGTAATCAACAGCCTCCCAGCTCATCATCGCCTCGTTCATTCCACTGGCTCCTTAAGACAGGCCTGAACATTACCCCAGCAATCAATAAGCCCAAAGGACTGTATTAGCTCATGAGCTACAGCCTGCACTGAAGCCAACAACAACAGCCTGGTTTCCTGCGTTCTCTGCTGCCATCGACTCAAAGAAGCAATCAAACACACACACGCACACACACGCACACACACACACACACACACACACACACATACACACACACACACACACACACTTTGAGTTATTAAACTCTGTTAGTATATCCTTCAATCAGATGCGTGAAGTAACATCTAGTTTTGTGGCTCTTTTTATTGCTCTTCAATACATGAAGTAAAAAAAAAAAATAAAAAAAAAAATGCAATTTTCAAGCAAAATAATAATTCAGTATCGTACACTTTGCAGCTATGAATTTGGCATCCTGTTAAATATACAAACACGCACATATGGATATATATATATATTGTATATAACTATGAGATGTTAAAGTTTCTTTTTAAAAAACTTATAAAAGCCCTACCCAGGGGGCATTTTAATATCTTTCAATGCAGGAGTGCAAAGAATAAAAGCTGTAGAATTCTTATGAAGTGAAGCTTTGTTCAATCTGTCCATTTTTTAATATCGTGTGAAGCTAGCGTGTCTCATTTGAATTTACAAAAATAGCATTCCTCCTGCATAGTCTCCCAGAGTTTCCAAGACCTCGTCTCACTGCAACAAAGAGCGTGAAGTTCCCACTGCATCCTAAAAATATTAAGGAACGCAGCAGGAACAGGGGGTAAAAAAAAAAAAAAAAAAAAGGAGAAAATGTTCATTTATCAAGATCGTATACTACTTCGTAACCACGTCCTTGTTAAGTTCTCCATACATCCGTCATGTTGTCACTAATTTCCTATCACGCACATGATCATGCCCTCACTACATCCTTTGAGATCGGACTGAGTTATTACTCCGTCCGATCAGATCTTCACCTGGCGCTTCTCATGCGTTGCCACTGCTTTAAATAACACGACACATGCAGTGCTCTTCATCACAAAGTGATGGTGTGCGGAACTGGATCCAGTATTTATACTAAGTTTGTATGGAATGTGAATGTGTATGAATCAAAATGGTCAGATTGTCCCTGATGAGCAAGCCAAGGTCGATGGTGGCGAGTAAAAACCCTTATATACCAAAAACCCTTGATATAGCAAAAGGAAGAAACCTTGAGAGGACCCGCACTCATCAGGGAACACATCCTCATTTGGGTGATAACGGATAACAGGGATTGATCTGCATCATACTGTGTGTTAGGAGGCTGGAGGTTTAATATAACAGGAGATGCGTTTAAGTTAATATGGAGTCCAGATCGTTACTCGAGGCTCAGGTAGACTGTAGGAAATTCCAGTCCTGAACGATCGAGCGACTGCAGTCAAAAGTCCTCAGAGAACAGCTGTCAGCATCAGCTGAGGGCCGGACCATCTTAGTGGAAAAGTGGGGACCGTTCCATCAATTCAACATCAACCGTCAAACACCAACTTTACATTGGTCTATCATGGTCATAGCACCTGCCTGTGGGAACTCCACAGTGAAATCCCAGTGATAACTCGGTCATGAATCTTCCCTAAATCTAATCTTCATAAAGCTTCAGGTCAAGTTGTACATGGTCTTAAGATGTTCCCCCAATTTTTTTTGCTGATGTAATGGAAATATGAATTAGTGTGATGATGGAGTGACTTATACAATTTCTAATATGAAAAGCTACTATTAGGAATCTAATGCATCGCACAGTTCTCAAGACTTTCCTAATGAGCCAGGAAAATGAGACTATAAAGACAGTTTTTCTGTATTTATTCATTTATTTATTTCATTTACAAATTTTTCAAAAGAAAGATTTTAACATATTTATACTTGTATATGCATGTCTGATTGGCTGGAAAGAAATGTGATGGAAGGGTAAAAATATTGATAGTTTGATAGTCAACTATAGTATTAGGGTTTAGATAAGCACAAGCGGTCATTGATGGCACAGTATGAGCAGCATATACTGTAGCAAACTCTTTTATACTTAGAGGCAGGTAGGTGGCTGCATTCATAATTTTTTTGCTCAATAGCCTTCGTGCAGTTTAAATAGAAAAAAAAAACAGAAATTAAATATAATTTTGCCATTTGTCCTCTTATGTACTTTTTACATTGATTAGAAATACTGTTTACTTAGACTAGCTAAGTTTAATTTCTTCATTAATTTCTTCACATGAGGGGGTCTGGGAGAAAAATAAATGTTTGATGAATTAAATAGCTCATCGTCGTCATGTTCACCACATGCTTGAAAATATTTCACATGTGCCATCGTAATCTCTGCTGACGATCAGCTAAACGCGACAGAGACATGGGCAGGAAAGTAATCAGTGTCGCTAACTGAACATTTGGTGTATTTCCATTAGAACCATTTGTTTTGCTGTCACACTCGGTTCCGCTAAAATCCAGAATAATATTTGTTAACAGCAAATAATCTGATACGGATGCAAAAATCGTTTGATAAATTATGTATCTTCCTGATCTTTTAAAAGTATAGAGAAATATGTAAACATAAACATTGTTTTAAAGCATTTTAATTAATTAAATTCACATTTACAAAGTTACGCCAGTTACTCCATAGAAAAACATGATTTTTTTTTTCTCTCTATTATAAAACTGCGCTGCTGGGTTATTTTTAGAGTAGCACGGAAATCCTGAAACATACATTCAAAAGCAAAATAACAAAACCGAAAACAACATAACAAATGAAAAAAACAAAACAATTCAGTCAAACCAAAAAATGAAATTCTTGCCGTTCACGAACCATAAATATTTTTTTGATTTGTTCATTGTTAGACGTCTCTTACTCAAAATATACAGGAAGTATATTTTCTGCAGCCTCACAGATATTTAAACACCCTGAGGCTGCAGTACTTCTTGTATCTCTTGAGTGACAGTTGTCACTTCTAATCAGTGATAAGTTTTTCTTTTGCAAACCTACCCTTTCCAGTTTGATTAAATTGACATTGTGTTTTCTCATTTGGTATTTTGTTTCTAGATATGTTGTTGTGTTTTCTGGTTTGTTATTTTGTTTTTGAATTTGTTATATTGTTCTCGGTTTTGTTATTTTGTTTTCTGGTTTGTTATTTTGTTTTTGAATTTGTTATATTGTTCTCGGTTTTGTTATTTTGTTTTCTGGTTTGTTATTTTGTTTTTGAATTTGTTATAGTGTTCTCAGTTTTGTTATTTTGTTTTCGGTTTTGTTATTTTGATTTTGAATTTGTTATATTGTTTTCGGTTTTGTTATTTTGTTTTTGGTTTTGTTATTTTGTTTTCAGTTTTGTTATTTTGCTTTTGAATTTGTTATATTGTTTTCGGTTTTGTTATTTTGTTTTCAGTTTTGTTATTTTGTTTTTGAATTTGTTATATTGTTCTCGGTTTTGTTATTTTGTTTTCTGGTTTGTTATTTTGCTTTTGAATTTGTTATATTGTTCTCGGTTTTGTTATTTTGTTTTCTGGTATGTTATTTTGCTTTTGAATTTATTATTTTGTTTTTGGTTTTGTTATTTTGTTTTCTGGTTTGTTATTTTGCTTTTGAATTTGTTATATTGTTTTCGTTTTGTTATTTTGTTTTCAGTTTTGTTATTTTGTTTTTGAATTTGTTATATTGTTCTCGGTTTTGTTATTTTGTTTTCTGGTTTGTTATTTTGCTTTTGAATTTGTTATATTGTTTTCGGTTTTGTTATTTTGTTTTCACTTTTGTTATTTTGTTTTTGAATTTGTTATATTGTTCTCGGTTTTGTTATTTTGTTTTCTGGTTTGTTATTTTGCTTTTGAATTTGTTATATTGTTCTCGGCTTTGTTATTTTGTTTTCTGGTATGTTATTTTGCTTTTGAATTTATTATTTTGTTTTTGGTTTTGTTATTTTGTTTTCTGGTTTGTTATTTTGCTTTTGAATTTGTTATATTGTTTTCGTTTTGTTATTTTGTTTTCAGTTTTGTTATTTTGTTTTTGAATTTGTTATATTGTTCTCGGTTTTGTTATTTTGTTTTCTGGTTTGTTATTTTGCTTTTGAATTTGTTATATTGTTTTCGGTTTTGTTATTTTGTTTTCAGTTTTGTTATTTTGTTTTTGAATTTGTTATATTGTTCTCGGTTTTGTTATTTTGTTTTCTGGTTTGTTATTTTGCTTTTGAATTTATTATTTTGTTTTCAGTTTTGTTATTTTATTTATGAATCTGTAATTTTGTTTTCGGTTTTTGATTTTGTTATTTGTTTTTGGTTTTGTTATTTTGCTTTTGAATTTGTTATATTGTTCTTGGCTTTGTTATTTTGTTTTCTGGTATGTTATTTTGTTTTTGAATCTGTAATTTTGTTTTCGGTTTTGTTATTTTGTTTTCTGGTTTGTTATTTTGCTTTTGAATTTGTTATATTGTTCTTGGCTTTGTTATTTTGTTTTCTGGTATGTTATTTTGTTTTTGAATCTGTAATTTTGTTTTCGGTTTTGTTATTTTGTTTTCTGGTTTGTTATTTTGCTTTTGAATTTGTTATATTGTTCTTGGCTTTGTTATTTTGTTTTCTGGTATGTTATTTTGTTTTTGAATCTGTAATTTTGTTTTCGGTTTTGTTATTTCGTTTTCTGGTTTGTTATTTTGCTTTTGAATTTCTTATATTGTTCTCGGTTTTGTTATTTTGTTTTCTGGTATGTTATTTTGCTTTTGAATTTATTATTTTGTTTTTGGTTTTGTTATTTTGTTTTCTGGTTTGTTGCTTGGTTTTCGTTTTGTTATTTTGTTTTCAGTTTGTTATTTTTTTTAATTTGTTATATTGTTCTGGTTTTGTTATTTTGTATTTGTTGAATTTGTGCTGTTTTTTTGTTTTTGAATCTGTAATTTTGTTTTCGGTTTTGTTATTTTGTTTTCTGGTTTGTTATTTTGCTTTTGAATTTGTTATATTGTTCTTGGCTTTGTTATTTTGTTTTCTGGTATGTTATTTTGTTTTTGAATCTGTAATTTTGTTTGTTATTTTGGTTTTCTTTTTTTTTATATTGTTCTGTTATTTTGTTTCTGGTATATTTGCTTTTATTTCTTTGTTTTTGGTTTTGTTATTTTGTTTTCTGGTTTGTTATTTTGCTTTTGAATTTGTTATATTGTTTTCGTTTGTTATTTTGTTTTCCAGTTTGTTATTTTGTTTTTGAATTTGTTATTGTTCTCGGTTTTTTGTTATTTGTTTTCTAGTTTATTATTTTGCTTTTTGAATTTGTTATATTGTTTGGTTTATTTGTTTCAGTTTGTTATTTTGTTTTTTTTTTGAATTTGTTATATTGCAGTTTATTTTGTTTTCTGGTTTGTTATTTTGCTTTTGAATTTGTTATATTGTTTTCGTTTTGTTATTTTTTTTTCAGTTTTGTTATTTTGTTTTTGAATTTGTTATATTGTTCTCGGTTTTGTTATTTTGTTTTCTGGTTTGTTATTTTGCTTTTGAATTTGTTATATTGTTCTCGGCTTTGTTATTTTGTTTTCTGGTATGTTATTTTGCTTTTGAATTTATTATTTTGTTTTTGGTTTTGTTTTGTTTTCTGGTTTGTTATTTTGCTTTTGAATTTGTTATATTGTTTTCGTTTTGTTATTTTGTTTTCAGTTTTGTTATTTTGTTTTTGAATTTGTTATATTGTTCTCGGTTTTGTTATTATGTTTTCTGGTTTGTTATTTTGCTTTTGAATTTGTTATATTGTTCTCGGCTTTGTTATTTTGTTTTCTGGTATGTTATTTTGCTTTTGAATTTATTATTTTGTTTTTGGTTTTGTTATTTTGTTTTCTGGTTTGTTATTTTGCTTTTGAATTTATTATTTTGTTTTCAGTTTTGTTATTTTATTTATGAATCTGTAATTTTGTTTTCGGTTTTTGATTTTGTTATTTGTTTTTGGTTTTGTTATTTTGTTTTTGAATCTGTAATTTTGTTTTCGGTTTTGTTATTTTGTTTTTGATTTTGTTCTTTGTTTTCAGTTTTGCTATTTTATTTATGAATCTGTTATTTGTTTTCGGTTTTGTTATTTTGTTTTCGGGTTTGGTTATTTTGTATTTGAATTTGTTTATATGTTTTCGGTTTTGTTATTTTGTTTTTGAATCTGTAATTCTTTTTTTCGGTTTTGTTATTTTGTTTCTTAATCTGTTATTTGTTTTCGGTTTTGTTATTTTGTTTTTGAATCTGTTATTTGTTTTGGGTTTTGTTATTTTGTTTTCGGTTTTGTTATTTTGTTTTTTAATCAGTAATTTTGCTTTTTTTTTGCACTTCCATAGTTCCCTCTTTCTCACGACGCAATAGAATATTCATTTAAATATTCTAAAAATAGAGTTTTTTACTTCGATTTCCGACACCATTCTTGTAAACAAACTCGTTCTGACTATCTCTCAGCAACCTTACATGATACAATAAACCTGGTAATCGAAATGGACAAACCAGGAATCAGAAAATTTGCATAACCAAATCACCCACAATGCAACTTAATATCTGATTTGAAGTGAGGGGGTCACATTTATTCCAGCCTTCATAGCAGAGATCTCAGCTTAGTACCAACCAACAAAACCCACTACACTAAACAGTTTACATTTGATGAACAATCAGACACATTCGCCATCACGTGTTGACACTGATATGCTGACAACTAAACACAAACTAATTAACGGAAAGCAGGCAAAGGTGAGCACAATAAGTAGCAGCAAGATGAGGGTAGAGAACACAGATCCTAAGGCAACCAGAAGCATGTGGTGCTGTTGCCATGGGAACCACGATGTAAATTGGCTGTGTGAGATGACAGCAAATCGGCTTATAACACTTGACCATAAAGTTCCTGTGTGGTTCCTTGCTTCTTGCTGATTTAATGCAAAAGATGGCAGGCATTTAAATTTCATGTGTCGAATGCATAATTAAGAAATGAACTGAGATGGAAGATTTTGTTGCGAAATGCGGTTTCGAGAGACCCGTGTTGGTTTGTTCAGAAATTTGTAAAAGGTCTAATATTGCTATCTGGATATAATCACTTGAGGTATAAAAGGATCAAGTGTAAACAGTGTCAGAGAGTAAAAAGAGAGATAAGGATGAAGCGAGAGAGAGAGATAGAGACAAAAGGAGGGGGTTGTGGAAAAGAGGATGACACACTGTGATTTAATGGGATTGGATGGTCCTAGTCCAAGTTTTGCTCCTGTGGCTGCTTCAGTAAAAGCTGGCTGAGGAGCTGCTATATATCACCAAGAGGCTCGGCCCTGGGGTTAAACAAATAAATAAGCGCAATTAAACAGAGTGGCTACTACTCCTCACCTAGCTCTATATCTCCTCCACACCTCTATGCTAGTTCACATACATACACACACACACACACACACACACACGCATAACACAGTAGGCCTCATTACTATTTATTGGAAAAGGTTTCTATCACAGAAAGCACTTAGTGGCTATTATGTTTTAAAGTGCACGTACTGTACACTAAACAAAAATAGATGGCATTATCTATCTATAACGCTGTTCTAATCTTCTTAATTGATACGATGTATTTTAGGTAACGTCAGAGCAAACTGCAAGAGGAAGCCCGTGCCGCCTCACCCGTGCATCTCATAAACCCCAGCGCTGAGGCACAGCTATGTAGTGATGGTCCATTGGCTTCTCATTTGGTCTAGTTCCTCAGGATAAAATTCTGCCAGCACCAATTTAGAGGCACTTGCGAGTCATAAGCCATTTCCACAAACAGCACATTGCTTGGGCTCTGAAACATGACGCATTGGGGCATATATATTTCAGGATCATAACTCTGCAAGTGCCGCCAAAAGCTGCAGGGATCTGGTGTAATCAGAGCGTTCCTGTCTCACCCCACAATGTTGAGCATCTACATCAGCGGTTGTGACACACAGCAAGTGCACCGCAGAGCATACCGTGCTCGCTCACTCACAAAATGCCCTCTGGCCAGCTACAGACTTGAAACTTAAAGACAGAGGTCTTAAAAAAATAAATAAATAAGTGGCCGTTTTAACGTGACCTGAGTGTTAAATCAATAACGACATGTTCATGAGCTCTCGTTCCTGAACACACACACACACACACACACACACACACATACTCTTTCTGTTTTTGTGGGATGTGTGATTATATTTATATAATGATATGCCATAATACTAATAATACTAATAATACTAATAATACTAATAATAATAATAAATGTATGAAGCATTAGAAATGCATTCATATCATCAGGCAAAAATAAAAGTCAGAAGGAGCTATATAACCACCATATTTTGTCTTAGATCTATTCTTGATTACTATCTTTAATTATTTATTTCATTCTTCAGACTGTTGTACCAAAGGTATCTGGTAGGTAAATAGCAGGATTATCCATTGGGATAAAAAACAAAAAAAAAAAAGGTTTGCCATGAATGTATTCAGAGCAATTTCCTGAAATATTTGATAAATCTAAGAAAAAATAATAATAAAAAAATGTCTGTGCATCAGAACTCGCTCTTTCAACATCTTTCAATACGTTTCATATTGTATATTGGAGGACCCAAAACCAGTCTGAGGAAATGTTTTGTCTGTATGTCTGTTAATGAAACGTTTGCAGTCCTTAGGTATTTGCCTGGACTTTAACCTGCTCCATAAATAAAATAGTAAAAAAAAGTAGTATGATGTATATTATATTCATATATTATTAATAACATTATCATATTATTATCGTAACATTATCATATACATGAATATACAGTATAACTTATAGCAATAAAAAACATTTTGTCCTGAGATGTGTGTGTGTGTGTGTGTGTATATATATATATAAATTCAGCATATTTTACTTTGTCAGAGATCATATGATCACTATACTTACATATACTCTCAATAAGGTATAAAATAATACTTTTGCAGAATCTAAACAAGGACATAACAAATGTGATCAATAAGCGCAAATGCCACCCAGACCACAAACGTGTCAAGATTCCATACATTTATTCAGGGACCTTTCTGTAAATGACATGAGTGATCTGCTCAAAATGTTTACCACATTCCTACCAATAAACCAGCGTTTAATGAGCATAGGATCATCGTAGCATACGAGGAATAATCAGTGCATCCCCTTTGTGTTTTATAAATTAAGCAAAATAATAAAATACACAACTTTATCTGGATACCCATTAGCGTTATGGCCATATAGCAAATTCACAGTCTCTAAATGAGGCTTCCTGTGCACACCTCCAATTACTGCCGCGCACAGATGCATGCACCTCCGCCTCCTGTCGAAGATATCAGCCCCCCTCACATTACAAGCATTCATGGAAATATGTGGCTCAATGAATATTAAACAATACAATCCATTTACCATATGTCTGTGCGAAGGAAAATGTTTGAAATTTGTACAATGATGTTTTTTTTTTTTCCCCCGGAGATAGCGCGGAGACGATCAGATTGGGTTTAGTAATCCAATCAAGCTCTCGAAGCTCTACAGGGTGTAGGAGGGAAGGTTTCCTAAAAGAGAAGACAGCCGACAAGAGGCTTTATAAATAAATCTAATGCTCCTCCTGACACTCAAACAGATGAATAAATGTCAACTAGAAGATACGATTCCGGCTTTACAGTCAAAGCACTTCATATAGAGCCCCATGCATCTCTTTGCTTTTATTTTATGAACAAATCTCTGAATGACAACCAACAAGCACTTTAGATTCAATTGAAAAAAAAAAAAAAAAAGAAAGAAAATTAAATCAACGGTAAAATAAACAGTTTAAGTAAAATGTGCAGCAAATGTGTAATATCTGTCAGGGAGTATGTGTTTACTGTGAAAAATAACACATAAGACTCTATGGCCATATTAAAGATGTTAAGACTCTATGGCCTTCCTTATAAATGTAGAACTTTCTGCATAATTACTGGAATTATACTGCGAAAAAATAGCACCTTCACAAGTTCTAATATTTTAAATATAGTCATAATTATCCGGTAACTTTTTCCTATTATATGATTACAAAAAAAACAAACAGAAATATAATTATTAAACCCTTTTCATGACATTTTTAATTATTTCTAAAGATACATTTTTTAAGGTTAATTCCTTATTTATTTTTAGTGCAATTATCTGCTCAGTTTCTTTTATTTATGCTTAATTGCGACTTTGTTTCTTAGGATTCCAATTGGGACTTTATTTCTTGCACTTCTGACTTTATTTCTTACGATTCTTATCATTGTGAGATATGATACAAACTTGCGATATAGATTACAGACAATTACTCATATAATAGTTCTCTAATTCAGATTTTCGTTTTTGGTGCAATTGCTAAATCTGGTAAATAAAGTCACAATGAAGCAGGCGATAAACCAGGTTTTCATTAGTTTACTTATACTGTATGTAGAGTATTTTCATCTGCTATAATCTTTTTCAGTATATTTGATTCCTGCGAATTTTAAACATTGGACATAAAGAGTAATAATGCCAAAACTCATAATCGGTGCTAGAATCAAAAATAGCAGACTGAAAACACATACTGGATAAAATTCGTGCCAGGAGGTTACGATTTGGCCAATTATACAGTATTTCTGCACTATGTGTCAGGATAGACTAAAAACGAAGGCCATGAATATATGTATACAGGATGCATCAAAGTGGAGCACTCAGCTGTTTAGCCGTTTCTCACAGTGGGTGTATTCAGGCCAATTTTCTCCCACCCATTGTGAGAAACAGCTGACACTCAGGATCCGTTTAGGCATGTAAATGAACGCTTTTGCTATACGCTTTGTGCCTAGCCTGGTCTTAATATACCGTGATCTGTGATTAAAAGTTAACTCGAGTGTACTAGAGACGCACCGACTGCAATTTCATAGCAGCACAAAATCAGTCTGGATCACAGGTCACGGGCGATCCGGCTGAGTCCTGGCCGATTCTCATCGATGGCTGTTCGATTGGGGTCTTTACCGTGTACTGTACCGCGCTATACCCTGCAGCTATTAGAATACGTCTGTGTGCCATTCGAATCATCATATCTGTTCACCATATTCTGAACATTCTGTGAAGCGTGAACATTTTGCACAAAACCTGATTGTCAGGAGGTTATGATCTGAGCACAGATCCTTCCATTAGGCAAACCCAAACAGGCATTAGTCTGTGTGGGACATTAGCATTTGGCATGGATCTTTGGTTGTCAAAATGTTGTGGCAGTGTTAAATCGGCAGCATTATGCATGCTGGAACACCACTGGTATGTTACGGTGCAGTGATGTAACTAATTAGCAAAGCTATACCGAGAGACTGCACTACGGGTCGGGTGTAGCTCAGTGGTTAAGGCATTGGACTATGATTCAGAGAATCCCAGGTGTAAACCCCACCACTGTTGGACCCTTGCGCAAGGCCCTTAACCCTCAACTGCTTAGATGAGCTAAATAAGATAGAATAAGATCAAATGTAAGTCTCTCTGGATAAGGGCGTCTGCCTAAATGTAACGGCACTATACGAGTGTGACACGTCCAAATTGTGAGCAATATTCCTGTAGTGATTTTCCTTTGTGTCGTCTACTAACCTTTTGATGATGCACGTCAGTATAATCATTTTGAAAGAACAGGGAACGAGAGATAAGGCTCCAACAGTCAAGAGACACGTGAGCATGTGGTGTACATGAGAAACACACGCTGTGTGTGAGATGCTGTAGTGTGCGTCCCATTCTCTGATCTGATCTGATCTCATATTTGATTTCCGTGCCGAGCTTCAAAAACGTGGATGTACGTGTGCAGCTGTTGAGCAAACATCTGTGCAGACACCACAAATGAAGGATGCTTTGAAGGGACAACATTATAATCTAATTACGACAACGTGACAACATCAGGGTTCCTGCTGGGTTCACTTAATTGCCTAGATTGTGCTGGAAAGTTTACACAGTTTCCGTTAAGTGATTTGATCTTACCAGCAACGAGTACAAATATCAAAACTATTGCACGTACAGATTGTAAAGGCATTGAGCACTTGCGAGGTTTCTGGTACAGCGGTGATCTTTCTCTCCGCTTTTGTTCAAAACAGACATTGACGCACAATTATTTATTTATTTATTTATTTATTTATTTTTACTTTAAATTTAAATTTAAGTGAACCATAAATTCCATATAACATTCGCATTCGCAATAATATGAACATTAAAAAATTGAGCCGTACTGCTTCATATGGCGGCAACTAAACTGCGATGGGTGTTCAAGTCAAACCGGGAAGTGTGATGGAATTCCTTGCGCATTTCTAATAGTGCAGTGATGAGACGTAAAACGTTCTTTGAAGACGGCTGCACGTCCATAAATGGCTCGGTGGCTCTGAGCCCACTGCAGTCATTCCACATCCATCAAGTGGATAATGTGTCACCATCTGTCAAAAGGACGCATCTGTCTGTTGGAACTGTACACGCCATCATTTACAAACACTACGTCCACATTACAGGAACTTGGCTGGGAGATTTTGTTCCATCCCCATGCAGTCTTGATGTCATTCCAAGCGATTTACACCTTTTTTGGTTGGTTCCTGGGAGGCCGGCGTTTCAGATGTGAAGATCAAGTACTCCGGAGAGTACTGAGAAACGTTATCATCAAGCACTACTGAAAAAACTATATCTATTATATACTGTAGAGAAAAATAGAAAAAGGGTAGTTTGGACTATAACGAAGGCGTTCTGTTATTTCTGTGCAATCAAAAGTCTTGGTTTGACTTGAGCACCCTTACATTAATGATAACAAGAAACTGCGCTACTCACCGTGTCCGTAGGTTCCCAGGACTTGGCTGCCCATCATAAACAGATAGTATGTCAAAGTCCTCTTCTAATGCAAACCCTTGGAAAACCAGCTGTATCCGGTTGTGTTCTTGTGCCACAATCACCCATGTGCAATTGGCATAGTTCGGGTATCCGTAAGGGTATCCAGGGCTTTCTATCGTCCCATTTGGACTGTATAGTGTGTAGCTGCAATTTTGAGCTGAGAAAGAAAAAAAAACAACAACAAAAAAACAAAGTGAGATAAGAATCGAACAGAGGCTTCCTAATATTGAAATAAACGACCTAATGCCAACCAAAAACAGGCATTTCTCAAGTCTTCCCCCCCCACAGATAACACAGAGGAACGTACAGTGTAATAGATGGCTGCTATTTATACCACCAACAGACACACAGCCTGTGTTCGCCTAATAGCATTAACTTCACTGCTTTCTTAAAAAGTAATTACTGAGAACTAATTTTTGTGTGAAGTCATTAGACAGGATGAGCCCTCCACAATTAAGCAAGCCTGTGTGTGTGAAATGCCCATATTGTTGGCTGCCCGTGCTTCGCTGGTCAATAAGCTGTTTCCACAGTAACACATGGAGAAGGGGGGAAGGGGTGATGGTTATTAATGCCAGTAATTTTAATAACTTCCCATTGCCCACAGCTCAGGCTCCCCTCCATGGCGGTTAATTGCACTTCTCTTTCGCGTACTTGTCAATGGCCACTCATAAATTGTCGTTCTGCATGTGAAATTTTAATAACTGCGTGTCTCTCCATTCATCAAGCAAAAACCTCAAATGATTTGTTCTGGTCAGATTTACACCCACACCTTTTATTTGTTATTATTTGGTCTTTAATTGAACGATATTCTACAGTTTCCCGATTCCACTCCTATTAAGAAGGAGTCTGCTTTAAGGGGGACATGGTTTGGGTCCTTTCTTTATTTTATAATTAGTGGAACAGCAGTAGAAAAAGTCCAACGGAAGCCTTTAACACTGTAGCTCACACAATGCTGTTTATATTAGTGACAGAAATAAACTGGAATCAAACCGGTGCTTATTCGGTCATACACAAAAAAGTTCAAAAGTTAGTGCACCCCCCTCCTCCCCCTGCCCCCCTCTTAATTCTTATTGTTTTTGTGCAAAAACATCATTTTTAAAAAATCTGATCATACTGGATCTTAGAATTAGGTAAGGTGTAATCAGCGTACCATTTTTATTACCAAAAAAAAAAAAAAACATGTATTCAATAGCTTGTAGATCCACCTTTAGCACTTTAGCAGCAGTGACTTGAATAATCATTTCCTGTATGACTTTATCAGTCTCTCACATAGTTGAGGAGGAGTTCTGGTCCATTCTTTTCACAACATTGTCTCATTTCTCTGATGTTTTGGGGGAATTCGCATATGCGGAGGTCCCAACACACCATTTCAATTGGGTTGAGGTCTGGACTTTGACTGGGCCGTTCTGATTTTATTTTTCAGCTATTCCGATGTAGAGTTATGTAGGGGTCCGGCGCAGTAAGGGGATATTAGTTTTTACAGTGAAAAAAAAATTGATTTGTTCAAGGTTGTATTTGCTTATTATTAAGATCAGATTATTTTTTATTATGTTTTAAAGCAAAAACATATAGAATAAAAAAGAGGGGGCACTAACTTTTGAACGCGGCGGTATAGAGCATTCCAACAGTTTCATTCACTCGTTTTACTCTGTATTCTGTATCCACTTATTCTGTACAGAGTTGTGGGAGGCCTGGAGCCGATCCCAGGAAACTTGGGGCATGATGCGTGGTACACTCTGGACGAGGTGCCGGTCTATCGCAGGGCACACGCAAGAACACAGTCACACACACACTCACACCACCATTTTTAAAACATACAAACTCCAGACGGACAGGGCTCGGACCCTCAACCCTGCAGAATAGGACGTGAAAAGGGCGGTGCTTAAACAGATAGAAGAACATAATCAACAGCATGTTTTTTGAGATGCGATATGGTTGCTTTAACCCCATCAAAATGGTTTCCTCAACAATGGCGCATCCCAAAGAGTATAAATAATTATACTTATACCGAAGCACAAGTGTGTTATTATTCCTATAGCCAAATTGTAATTTATTAATGAAAGACCCATCATGCTCTTTTTTTACCATTTCTAGTTACATTTAATGTGGTGGAACCTTTTCAATTACAAACCTTATCGCAGGTATAAAAATTCTATCACCAGCCTCGATGTTTCCTCCTTTCATTTAGAAACAGCTTCATCAAGATACAAAGAAACCAAAAAGTTCTGTCCTTTTGAACATTGTAGACATTAGTAGACATTCCATAAATGTCTACTCACCCAGATAAGTTATTATAGACTTTTTTCTTGGTTAATGAAGAATTCTTTTTTGAAGCAATTTGTTACTAGCCCTAGATACAATACACGTATTTGTGTGCAAGCTACTGTATCAAGAAAAGCAAAGAAAAAAAAGTGTTTCAATATAAACCTGTGGTTTGCCTTATGTACTTTCCTATCGCCCGAGCCATGCTATTATAGAAAAAATAACAAACCAACCGATTTATCAATCAGATCAGGTACGAACAGTAACTGATAGACAACTGGAAGCATCATTTGATATACAGTCTAGTGACATGGTAGAAAATATACAACAGTACATCAACGCTAAAGCAACTGCTGGAATGAGATGTTTTTCAGCTCGGTCGGCACGGACTCCAGAGCGGTGCCACAGAAAAGTCTTTTCCCCATCTTCCACAGATTGTGAGTTCGAATTCTGCTACAGCCATCTGTACGTGTGAGTCTAGGGAGCAGATTCCTAATGCCGAAGGGCGGAGGGTTGTTATACTTGTACTCCCACTTCAATTATAGCAACATTGGCCAATCAAGGGGCGAAAGCGCTTTCTTCTTGTGAGGATCAGTTCCAAAACCTGCCATTGGCTAGCGTCACCGTCCCGAAGGAGACACATGAGCTGGTTGGTAGCTGGTACCTTATTTTTCATTGGATTTTATTTGTACAAACAAATAGATCCGTTTTATTCTATGTTTGTTTGTGTGGGAAAAGCCTATAAACTACTCTGTGTAGTTTTTTTATTCATTATTTAATAGACCGTGTTTTATTATGAACATATCAAATAAAATTTTTTTCAATAAAGAAAAGTTTCAAGAATGCTTGTGTATGCTGGCAATTCTAGTTCTTAGAAAGAAAGAAAGAAAGAAAGAAAGAAAGAAAGAAAGAAAACTGAATTGGCCAAAATCTGTATTGGCAAGTCAGATGTATTATTATTATTGTTAATAATAATAATAATAATAATATAATAATAATAATAAATTACAGAAGTTGGTACAGGCAAAAAAAAATTATCATCTCTAGTCAGCAAAGCTTTAACAAGCAAAAATGCTATGCAATTTTGTAATATTTTTTCCTCTAAAAATATCCAATACATGTTTTTAAATAATATATAGTACTATTCAAAAGTCTTGAGCCATCCCCCCACTTTTTAATATTTTGCTTTGACTTTCTAGTATTTTTAATAATGCATTAAGGAATAGATCACTCTCTTTCATCAGAGACTTGTGGCATGAGGCAGTGCACACGCTGGACAGTGTGCCAATCCATTGCAAGGCACACATATACACACACATAAACGCACACACAGACACACGCCCATTCACGCACTATGGGCCATTTGGAAACGCCAATCAGCCTAATCTGCATATCTGTGGACAGTGGGAGGAAACCGGAGTACCCGGAGGAAACCGGCCAAGCACAGAACATGCAAAATCCATGCACACAGACCTGAGGAGGGACTCGAAGCTGGAATCTTGAGGTGCAAGCGCCAATGCTAACCACTAATCCTGTTTGGGTCCAGTTTCAGATGAACGTTTTTGTTCATTAAGCCAGACCTTTTATTCATTCAAGCTTAAAATAAAAAATAAAAAATCGAACTTCGGGCACGTTCCAGTGAGAAACACGTCCAGATGTTCAGGCTGCGTGAATAGTTTACAGCTAATGCGTAATGCCGAGTGGTATAAACGGACGAGAGGGGAAATGAGGTTGCTGTTGAGTTTGAGAAACGTATGTTTGGGTACTTTTCATTATGTCATTGTAAAACATTTGTTCTAATTTCCTTAATTGAATCTAGATTATTCAATTTAATTACATTTTAAGAAATAAGGGGTGTCCCAAGACTTTTGCACATTACTGTATATTTCATTAACTCATTGTGATGGACTCACAATGGGCGGAGGGTGAGGGGGGGCTTCATGTAATTAATAAGCGTTTCCAACCAACATGTTCATTTGTCCATGAATACATGAATATCTTGGAGAATAGGACCATGAAGAAGCCCTTCAAATCTGTGATTAACGATAATATTTTAGTCATTAATGCTGCCAAACCTAAAATAGCTTTTTTTCATTGAAATGAGATTTTGAATAAAGACACGCTGTAGAATAAAGAATAAAATAATAGATCTAGAATGCTAAGCTCCTTTTATGATATAATGAAGCCTTTTGTTTGGCTATGAAGTGGATCGGATCTGAATTTCAATAAGGCGTGATTAGTGAGACTTAGAAAGACATGATATGAGGACAAACCAGAAAAAAATAAATGGAGGAGCCCATATATACAGTACGTACTCTATCTTTCTATGTTAAATTGCTAGAACAGTCTGGAGCCGTCAATGAAAAAAGGAGTCTCTGTGTACTGTACATAGCGGGCTTTCTCCAATGCTTCATGAATAATTAGCTGATCCAAACAACTCACCAAACGGTGTAGAATAACTGGGATTGTGCACGGTTTAAAGACAATGATATGAGAGACATGCAGATCTCCTTCCATTTATACATTCACCGTGCTGCAAATTACACAATTCATGCCCTAGCAGAAATGGGCTTCACACTTCTAAAGCGTCCAGCGTTAATTCTCGGGAATCTGGTAATCAGGTTGAAAATTGGATCAAAAGAAAATCACGGAGCATTTCTCATTCTGAGAAAACTCTCAAAACAAACAAACAAACAAACAAACAAACAAACAAACAAATAAATACATTTTAAAAAGCAGGAACAAGAAAGCCCTATGGATGCTTTTCTTTGCAGATAATCCTCTTTTTGCTGGCGGTGGAATGCTGTGCACTTATCGAAACTAGAAAAGAACAGATTACGAGTTACAGATTTACGCTTCTACATATTTTTTCAAAAGTCATGTTGACTCACATTCAAGCAAATGGAGTTTTTTCTCATGCACGCTATAAAAGACTAAAACGTTATTCAGCAGGAAGTACTAGTACAGGACTTGTTACGAGAAAGATAGGACTTTTAGCAGAATTTACTAAAGCTATTTCTTCTCATCTCTTCTCCGCCCTACAGCACGGCGTGCAGCTGATTTCTGACCGGAGCAAAAGGGGAATCTTTTCCGGGGCCAGAAAATGTGTGCTAGCTCCAAACGATCCATCATGTCTTCACCTGATCCTGTGGGACAGCCTATCTGGAGGAAAGTGAGCACGGACCAGCACCAAAAGAGCATTTGACCTCTGCACGCAGACTCTTCTTTATGAGCGGACGGAGCTTTGTGATGGCTATTTTCTCCCTCCACCAACAGAGACTTCAGCTTAGCTGAAGAACAGGAAAAATAAGGTCACCTTAGAAGACAGAGTTGGAGGGTCATTTACAGTATGTTGACGAGCTTAACTGTATTGAATGAGGACATGTGGTTGGAATTCATTATTTTATTTATATTTACTCCTAGAAGATAGATTTTGCACATCTAGTTACTGTATAAGAAGAGCTTGTAGGACGTGATGTCTAGCCATGGGTACTCCGGTTGGGACCTTAAGAGAGCTGTGCATAAGCAAACTAATTGAAATAAAGTAATGTTTTTAAAGAAGAATGGGGCAAAATTCCTCCATTATGATGTGAAAAAAAAAAAAAGTCAAATGATCAAATGTCAAAGTCGAAGTTTTTGTTCTTCTGGCTTCATTTATGCTAAATACGTCAAAATAAATAAATAAATAAATAAATCACATGCTGTTGCTCGTCTGAGGTTGTAGTTCCCCAATACTAAGACCGGCTTACTGTAGATCAGATGATTTTTCAGTTATTATACAAAAGCACAAAGAGGGGGCACTAACTTTTTCACATGACTGTATAGTGCCTTTAACAGTAGTCACAAAACAGCTTCACGGATATCGTGAACTAGTGCAAACGTCAGGCTATCCACATGTATTCAGCTGTACTGCTCTATCCTCGCACATCTTTTGCTGTCCGTGCCACTTCTGACCTTGCACAAACAGGCCACAAGTCATAGCACAGAAGCGCACACTTTGTCTTGGATCACACTGGATTATCTCTAAATACCAAGAAGAATTTTTGTTCTCCTGACCCAAGTTACTTCTGTATTTAACATGCCAGCCGTTGAAACTGTGCACCAAAAATAAACTCTTATACACCAACACATTTATTGATTTTCCTTTTGCAGTCATGTGCCAAAGTGTTTGCAACCACGTTTCAAAAGATGCTCCTTCATGTGGTGTTCGCTCGAAACTTAAGGCTAAAGAAAGCTTGTTGATTCCTAATTGGCCCGGGGATTAAATTTTTTTTTTTTAGAGCGGTAGGCTGTAATTTAATTCATACCTTACAGTCATGCAAAATATTGGCAGCACAATTTGACACATACTGTAAAATAGTCATTCAGTGATGTGTTTTTTTTTTATTAATTTAAAATGTGTACAAATAGTTTTAAAATAACAAATGAAAAAAAAAATTATAGTAATGTAAAATATAAATGTTGCTGTTTGCACAGAATTATATCCCAGAGTCTTAACAATTTGTGTTGCCATTTCACAGTTTTTGTGTCCTGCGCTTGATTCTGCGACCAGGTTACAACGTGTGAGCACTTGGGCCTGACTGTTCTAGGTGGCTCCCTAGGTGTAAAAAAAGTACACAATGTGGATTAACTGCAATCCTGACCAAGACAAAGCAGTTACAAAAGACGAATAAACCTTCTTGCAGCTGCTCCTTTCAAGGAGTTACCTGGCACAGGTTTTACACCGGATGCTCTTCCTGACGCCTGACATTTTTCTAACGGGTTAGGATCGGTTGGGACTGCATGCAGTGGCTGGGTAATATGAAGTGTTACAACCCACCAACAGTGGGGCTCGAACTGAGACCCTCGAATCTCAACAGCCTAGAGCAGGCATGGGCAAACTACGGCCCGGGGGCCACATGCGGCCCGTTAAACGTTTTGATTCGGCCCGCCAAACTTGAAAAAAAATAATAAATGAACCTTGTTAATGTTCCCCTGTACTTCTGATGTTTCCTCACTAGATGGCGCACTCTAGATATATTGGCTTTGTTGAGGTGAAGCGTAGGCCTATTACTCCATGTTTGCACCTTACCCTTTGACCCTTTGACCAAAGCATGCCATCTATCTGCTCCTGTTCCGGCCCCTTTGTCAAATGTTAGAACTCAATGTGGCCCACGAATCAAAAATTTTGCCCACCCCTGGCCTAGAGCCTCAACTGCCTGAGCCACCACTAGTTACTAACAAGAAATGAATGACTAGATTGAATTTTATCCCTTTTTATAACACTTTTCTCATTGTCACTTTCATTTTTCAATTTCTCTTCCCCCCCCCCCCCCCCCCCAGATTATCAACTTCAGCATATGATAAGTAATGTCCTTATACAAAGACTATTTATTAAAAAGTCTGATGTTCTGATGGTCCTTGAGGATCCACCTCAGTCATACTTTTTTTACATTTTGCTATGTTGCCCTGTGTCCAGGAGTGCAATTTAGTGTTTTACAAAAATGGGACCAATGGACACTTATATTTGCGTGAATTTAAGCATATTAGACAGGTGCATGACTTTGCTACAACACAGTCATGCTGCACTTTTCCCTTAACGATTCTTTGAATAGCTAATGGTCGTCAACCTTATAAAGGATTTCTAATAGAACAGTAAATCCTCGTATATCTACAGTGTATATGTACGTAGTTACAAGCTTAAGTACCCATCATTGACGGGAAAAAAAAGTTTGCAGAAATAGTTATAAGGTTAAAGCTTAAAATAAGCTGATCAGCTTCAATGTAATTAGTGATATCATTTTAGGCTGAAGCCCATGTACATGTCTGTCTGTCTTTTTGTACAGCAGAACTCTCTGCCTTTATAAAGAAATAAAATGTAGCTTGTCCAAACAAAACCTCTCTTTTATTTATACATACATACATATACAGTGGAACCTCGGATTGCGAGCATTCCGCCTGACGAGCAAGATGTTTTCATAAATTTTGACCTGAAAAACAAGCAATTCTTGGTTTACGAGTGCCAAATGTCATCAAGTATCATGTAGCACGCAAGCGCTTCTTGTTGTGACGCAGAGAGTAATGTGATCACAACTGAGCCAATGGTTCTTCTCTCGCTTGCGGTGCGAAATTGTGGCATCCGTGCACTGTTTACTATAATACTGTAACCACTTGTGTGCGCGTAAAGCATATTTTATTTTATGTTGGTATATGTGTGTGTGTATGTGAAAGTCGTCCTTTCACATTTGCACGTTTATTATAAAGCATGTGTCATTAGAGAGGTTAAAGATCCATTTTCTCTCTCTGTGTCAGACTGCACTGACTCCGTTAGTGTGTGTGCACGCATCATTGAACAGTGTGCCTCTTACCTCCTCCTCTCGCCTTCACACACACACACACACACACACACACACACACACACACACACACACACACACAGCACGTGCATGCACAAACACTAATGGAAATACTTATCTGTCTGTATTTATTTTTACTTTTTCCAAAGTATAGGTTAAGTCTGCAGGGTAATTTATTATTTTATTTTTACTTTATATTTTGTATTAATTATTTTTATATATTAATTTTTTTGGTTTTGGAACGAACAATAGTTTTCATTATTTCTTATGGGGCAAATTCCCTTTGATTTACGAGTGTTTTGATATATGAATTATGCATTATGACCCTTTAAGGGTCTTCAAAAGAGCTAAATGGAACCTTGGGGCATCTTCAAAATCTTTAAGACTTTAAAACTCTTCTTATACATTTTTGCCTCCTCAACCATTTTACATTATGCATGTTAGACATACTGTATGACCATACTGTTGCTGGTCTTGAAATTTTATTAATATTGAAATGAAAAATAAAAAGGTGTCCACAGGGTTTCATTGGAGAGTTAAATGGTTTTTAACATCCTCACATCGTTTGTATTCCAACTATCATGTGGCTGCACCGCTTTAATCGTCCCATGAAGGATCAATAAAACGCAAAAATCCTTAAGGGTGTTATAGAAAACATAGCATAAAATCCATTCTCTTCCTTAGGGGCAATATACCAGAATAGAGCATTTCATAAGATCGTAATCTCATTCTGTCCACCTTCTTTTATTTTCCATGAAATGAAACCACGGCAGGCCTGCGTCTCTTTAGACTTTGGGAGGAAACTGGAGCCCCCAGAGGAAACCCATCAAGCACAGGGAGAACATGCAAACTCCACTACACATGGACCCTAGGCGGGAATTGAACTCACAGCTCTGGAGGCTTGAGGCCACAGTGCTAATCACTACACCACTCAACCCTCAAACGTACCCAGCACACTAGTAGGCCCTGATGTTACCTGGGGCAAAAGATGCTGAAAGATTTGGAGTTAATTGCACTGTAATTCAAGTCACCTTGACTGATTTGTACATGGGTTTCAGCAATCGCAAATTCTTCAAAAGACCCATCAGAATCACAGCTAGTGACAGCCCTGGACCTGTCACGTGTGTATTTCTAAGAGTTACTGTAGCAGTGACAACTGTGAGGATGTCATTCTCAATCTGTGAATAGTTGCATTTTGCCTTAGTCAGGTGTCCTACTAGAAGCAAACATGCACTCAGGCGATATTTCGTCATCTGAGCCTGCAGGATTACTCATGTAGACTCCAACAGACCTGTTTTCACACTGTTTATAGTCATTTGACGAAATTATTCCATCCGTTTCATTAGCAGTTGTTGCAAATGTGCTGTAGCTGCTGATTCATTTGCTAGTTAATGCGCTAGGTCATCTCTTTGTCTGGATGCACATCTATTCATGTTACTATTCAACCCATACGCCTTGTGATTTTATATCTGAAATCCCACATGCACTAGTACCCTCTGCTATCCCCAGGTTTCCTAAAAAAGCTCCATATTTCTGTCGAATGAATTCAAATTACATCCACATTGATAGTCTACACTCCTACAGCAGACACATACTGTACTATATTAGCTGTATAAGAGTGTTTGTAGTTAAAGATCATCTTTCTCAGTGTATCTATAGAAAATCTGTCTGTTCAAACATGCTGTCTCTTCAAAGTGATAGAAACGCGATGCAGAAGCGGAGTTACACCCTTTTATTCAGATATCCATCAGAGTTCGGAGTAACTGTTTTGAATCATTTATTACTTGTTTAGATGTGAAACAAGAACCTGTATTACACCACGAAAAGAGCACTAAGGCTCTAAAAAGCAGTGCAGTATGAAGATTACTCTATGATCTACTGTATGGAATGGCTTGTTTTATTACATGTCTGAATTCATGCATAGTAAAAGGTGTACAGTACACCATTTGAAATCAACTCCACTAGCAACCATATTTATGAACGCGTTCCTAGGGAGATTATGTCTGTAGTGACATCAGCTTTCCAGGAAAACGCTAATACGTGCTATTGTATACGTTTTACGAGGGGAATCAGTGTCATGTTTTACTGGAGAAGTGCCTTGTGAGCTACAGTACATGCAAGGATTATACATCCTAATTCCAAGAACAGCTTGATATAAAACTCTTTAAAGCATTATGTAAAATACATTCATCTCATACAGCTAACAGAGTCAAACAAAGCATGCATTAACATCTGATTAGGTTCGCTCTGCCAGTCCACTAAAAGTGATGCACTACAAAATGAGACGATGTACCAAAGTGACCTATGCCGAAAAGAATAAATCCGAAATGGCGTTAACGGTTCTCCTCTAGATCAGGTGTCTGTAAAATGTTGCGTGAATTCTGCAAAGGCTGCATGAAGCGCAAAATTATGCATTGAATAGGAAATAAAAGAGTGGCAAGCGGTTGCTGCCAACTAATGCATTCAGATTTCATGCATCGCGAGGTGAATGTGCATGGCTGCAGTGAAACCGATGAAATGCTTTGACCTTGCGTAGTGGGACTACGGAGACCACTGCAAGAACTTGGAGCCATGTTTGTTTTGCCACTGCTGTTGTTTTGTTGCTACAGGGCCGCTGCGCTCTGGCGTGACACTTTGATGAATCGATCACTATCGTGCCGTATACCGGTAGGACAGCGGTCCTACAGAGTGTCCACAGGCCGGGCTCAGGAGAGACAAACAAAGACGAGAGAAAGTGAAATTAAACAAAATGATAGCAAAGCAAGCGAACCCGAGCGTGTCGGGCTACTTGAAATACCCATCTGCGCGCATGTTTCCCTTTGGTGGGAAAAACACGGTGCCAATGCAGTGATTTTCATCGTAGGATAATGCCAGTCCATAATGATGGCATCTTTGTTTGTTGACAAGGATAAACCTTTAAATCCCTGCGTACATACACCAGAATAATCGATTTGTAAAACACAACTCGACGGATGTTGACTCGAAATCTGTTTATTCTGCTGTGAGACTTTTTTTTTTTCTTTTTTTTTTTTTCTTTTTTTTTAGTAATACGATTTATAAGACAAAATTACATTTTTATCCATGCAGTCCTCTCACCGAGGCAATGCATTAAAATGATTTTCTCCCTGCCTCCCTGCCTGTAGTCTGTTCAGATCCCGCTCTGTTATTTCATGTTCCTTTCACTCAGGCCAGACATAAAGAACCAGCATGATCAAGAGAATAGACGGACTCGGGCAGACTTTCATGGTTTGCTGGTAATTCAAGTCCAGCTATTTCGCCGAGGGAAGAGGTAAACACAGACTGCTGCTACTTTCAGGGAAAAAAAAAGAGGCTTCTGCCAGAGCATTCCATCATTAAGAGATTTGGTGTTTGTATAGTCGATTGTCCTTCTTCACTGAAATTAACTAACTTAGTGCAAGAAATTTCTTAGGTCTAACCAACACAGCTTTTCTTAGCATAATTATTGCAATTAGCTAAGCCTTTGTTAGTTACACTATAACTCTATGGATAAAAATATTTAACCTGCAATCCAAATACATATACGTCAATGTGGAGTTAGTCTCCTTTTTGCAGTTACAACAGTTTCCACTCTTCTTGTAAGGCTGTCCACAAGATTTTGTTTCTTTATGAGGTCAGGCACTGATGTTGGACGAGAAGGCCTGGCTCGCTCCAGTTCCAGATCACCCCAAAGGTGTTTGATGGGGTGGAGGTCAGGGCTCTGTGCTCGGTCCAGTCAAGTTCTTCCACATCGTACTCATCAAACCATGTCTTTATAGATCTTGCTTTGTGCAATGCTGGAATAGAATTGGGCCTTTCCCAAACTGTTGCCACAAAGCAAACTGTAGCGTTGTCCAAGATGTCGTGGTTTGACCTCCAAGTGCAGATCGGCCTTCACTGGGGATATGGGGTCCGATTCAAACGCCTGCATTCAATAATTAACAGACTGGCCAAAGGCTTTTGCATACAGTATATAGTGTATATTACTTGCAGTACATCTTCTAGGGTTATGTAGTTTGTCCGGATTGTATCTAGCTACCAAGCTAAAAGGTAAAACAATACCCAGTGCTTATAAACAGATTCAAAAGCTATGCACGTTTAACGTGTTATTACAGTTACTGTTTTATATTAGATTTTCATTATCGTCTACAAGTGTTTAGCCTTTAAGCATACGCGACATTTTACAGGCTCAACTGCAAAATTCAAGGCACAACAACATAACCCAATAATTTGTATCCTTTATGAATAACCAGCTCAAATGTTTTAGTGTGTTTCTAGCCGTCTCTAATCATAGTTTAGCTGTAGAAATATAATTTCCCGGGTTTACTGTTCGTGGAGCCATTATCTGAAAACCGAAATTGCTATTTGGACATGAGAAAACATGGAAAAAGTATATATATATATATATATATATATATATATATATATATATTTTTTTTTTTTTCCATGCATACTACAGTCCCTGTCATAGTTAGCATGATATAAATAAATAAATAAATAAATAAATAAATGGGGAAAAAAATCTCAGCAGTTTTCACTTTTCTGCAGAAAGGAGTGGGAGTCCAGATATGAAGCTCGTAGGATGAAATGATGATGCTACATTTCCAATCATTTCCAGTACAACTCCATTAGAAGCACCAAGCAACAATGGACATCGTTCTGGAATTTAGGGGATGCAGATGGAGCCCATTTACACCAGAGTTGACACTGCTCATGTGGCAGGTCTCAGCTTGTCCATGGCACTTTTCAGTTTTACACTAGCAACTGCTGTTGCCTGGGGCGTTCATTTTAATGTGCTTGTTCACTGCTTTAGTATGTATAACATGCAAATCTATGTGACCTTAAGATGCTAATAAACCTAACCTCGTCACTGTTTTTTAAAGGAACACTCAAAGACTCTTTAACCGAATGAGGTTATCATATGTCTCAGATTCATTTTTTAAATCAGTGACAGTTGTCAGTTATTTGTGTGAAGATTGAATTTAACTGACACAATGTGGTGTCTGGTTCATGTATGAAAACGATTCCTTACGCTCCCAGAAACACTCTTTTCAAAGAAAAAGTATACTTGGCATGCCCTGGTGATTCTCTACATTCAAGTCATCGGCTGACTTAATTTTGTTGCCACTGACCCTGGACCTGACCAACTGAAGCAACCCCAGATCATAACACTGCCTCCAGAGGCTTGTACAGTGGTCACTATGCATGACGCTTCATGCGCTTCCCTTCTTTCCCTGATGCACCCCATCACTCTTGAACACATCAGACCACATAAACTTATTCCTTGAGCCTTTTTCTTCCGATTAGCCTCACTAACAAGTGGCTTTCTTACGGCCACAAAGCTTTTTAGTCCTTGTTGATCTTTTACCTTGCAACCAAGTGTGTAAGTGATCTTCATTCATGATTGTTTTGTTTTTTCAGCGGTATCTTTGCAGGTACTGATAATGTGCTGAAGGGTTCTTAACCCAGTTCCAGTCTCTTCTTTTTCTAGTTTCTTTGCTTGATGCAGCCTAGTAATTTAGCCAATCTGAAATGGCAACTTTCTTCTGGCCTGGCAAGGTTTTACATTCAATATTTCTTAATATTTCATCTGTCAAAGCCATAACCGTACAGTATTTAATTGAAGTGAAAACTGATACTCGATTACACCATATTAAACTTCAAACTGTTTTCTTAGTGCTTTAAAAACATCTATATTACAGCACAGTGAAACTATTTTTTTTTTATACCATTACATAAATCCCATTTAGGAAACTGGGCTAGAGTGCAGGGTCAGCCAGGATACAGTGCCCCTGGATCAGACAGGGTTAAGGGCCTTGCTCAAGGGTTCAGTAGTAACATGTCCGTGCTGGAGCTTGAACCGCCACCTTCCAATAAATAACCCAAAGCCGTTACTGCATGACCCACCACTGCCCCTAGTTCTAGTTGCATTCAAAAGCATCTGAAAATTACGAATGCAAACCTACAGGAATTATTAAAAACATTAAGCTATGCAGGCCCAATATATTTTTTACATGCTTTTGGTCATTTGCTTTTTGTTCTCTCTTTTTTTTCAGATATTATTCATACTGCTGAAGAAACCTAAAACCGGCATGGTGAGTTCAACTCGTTAGCTTGCCTAGAGAGCAATAATACCTTAATTAGAGTTTTTACCTGAGCTAGTGTACAATACAAACTTAGATTTTATATAACTGATATGATTTTAGCAAAAGCATTGCATGATCTCACTCAAGTGGTATCAGCTTTAAATAAAGTTAGGTATTAGATAATGTAAAAGGTTTTACATTGTTCCACCCTCTTTATAACATCATATTATTTTTGTCCAACTTTCAGCCCCCTTTGTGCTCTAGATTCAATCTGAGAATCAATTTGGGCAAAGGATTGTGGACTAAAGTAGCAGTTTGGGGCTTGTTTTCTGACAAGAAATGTTTTCTTAGGCATATGAGACACAGCCTTTAAATTTTTTATTTTTTTTTTTAAATAGGTTTTTCCAGTATAAATTATAATGTTATTTTTACACTGGTATACACACTGGTCTAAGTAAGATGAGTTGCAAGTTAGGATGCATTTAGTCAAACCTTTTATCTACTGATATACGGTGTGCTGTCGCTCATCATTTAAGTAATGTTTGTGTCTCTAAAAGGTAGGAGTATAAAATGTTTTCACCGGTTACTTAAATGTCATAGAAAATTGTTTCTATTAAAATATGGCAAAGCCTGGCTTATGCAACAGATGCTAGTGTTATTCCTTTAATAGCTATCATATTTCAAAGACAAGGTAGGTAGGCTGTTGCAGTTTTATGACTTATGGTCATGTAGCTTCAAAAGAATATTAGTTATATATGTACATGGAATGTAGAACAATTTGCCATTTTACAAATTTGACCTTGTACGAGGTGGGTTGCATTCACTGTGCATTGAATGAAAGCAATGCAATACTGTATGTATATCAAATTCAATTTTTTTTTATTGTATTTGTCACATACACAGTCATACACAGTATGATATGAAGTGAAATGCTTATATATACAGTATGACACATTTTTTTCTCATGTCATGTAGCATGAGGTATGGTCTGTTTGTCTGCCTTAAATATTTATTGCCCCTAAGGCAAATGACAAACTCACCAGATTTAATAAGCAAGACTACTAAAAAGACATTTTACTAAGAAAACCTGAAAGGTGTATACGATACACCTAATAATGACGTTTTGTTAATGTAGAGTAATTATACTTAACATTAATTCAAACGGTCCCTCGATAGACATTATACATTTTAAAATCTTATTATCATGAAATATATCAAAAATATAAACCTGACACTGATGCTAAATCATCAGCAGGCATTTTTCGGCATTTTCAGGCATTCAGGCTTGTTTCGGTTTAATAAATCAGGAGCACTCGGGAAAATAAGGCTTAATATTCATTTACTTACACCTAAAATGAGGACTGACGTTGGACTTTAAAACATGGACAATACAACGTCTGCTGTCATACACATCATCTTATTTCATACTCCATGTTTCATTCTCTCATACTGTACCTACTGTACTACTACCTACTTATATTGCACGTTCCATATACTTTATGCATTTTATACATTTATATATTTTACATTAAACATTTGATCTATCTCTGATTTCAATTAGATTTTATTATAATTGTAAATATTGAAAATTGTATATTTTACAGTACATTCCTTTTTAGTGCATCTTGTTCTACATCATCTTTCCTTTTGTAGGTCACGAACTGTTGTTTAAGAATTCCACTGCATATCATACTGTGTATAGTATACGAGACGAATAAAAAGTAGAATTTGATTTGCTTTTATTTATTTTTTTTATATTGGAATTAGGAGTTTATTTTAAATTGGCCAATAAGGAGATACATCTAGCCTTTTTCTAGCCTGTTTTTTCTCCGAATATTCTGCATTATTTCTATTTATAGTCGTTTAGCTATAGTGCCATAATTCAGCAAATATCCAAAAATATATGCATTTTTGCATATTATTATTTCACAGGCCAAACCCTCTGTCAAAAAAATGCATCCCAACCTTTCAAAAAACGGGCCAAACAAGTCTGATCAAAATATAGTATGCCAACCCTAAGGGGAAAAAGTGTACTACTCGGAATCACAAATCTCTGTAGGTGAAACTATTTTCCAGCCTAATGTACCAGCACATATGCCACTAAACTACATCATAGCAGGATTAACCTAAGAATGCCCACCATTAAAATGGAAATCGGCAACCTCAGCTTTCCGGAGTGAAGCTATGCATTAGCGTAATGTCTGTGTGGGGTGATGCTGTTGGACATTAATAGCATGGCAAATGCACTGGAAAGACAAGAAGATTGGCCCTACTGCAGTGAGGTGGCATCTTTTTTTTTAACCAGTGGATTGGGTGGCTTATAACACAAACAAACAGAGGAGACACATTTGAGTTTTAGATAGATAATGGTTGAACAATTCATATTCAAGATTTAAAATTGCGCATTATACCCGCACACTACAGTACATACAGTACACATACAGTACACGCACATCAACTCTGTAGCAGGTTCACATTAATTATGCATACACAATGTCAAGTTACTAATCAGGTATGCTGTAAGTGGTGTGAGGTGAATGCTTTAAATTTATCAGTTTGCATCGAAAACGCAAACGATGTCAGTCCTATAAAGGTGAGTGAGAGATAAACATACATTGATTCCATCAAGCAGAGGTAGCTTAAAATGGACTGCTCTTCCTTGTTAATGTCATATTTCAGTAACAGATGGATCTATGTGGGAGTGCAAAGGATGTGGTGTATTTTAGACAGGATTTTTGGATGCTCTCAGCCCTATTGCCAAGCCACTGTGACCCGGTGTTCAACTCTGTAGTACAGTATACTGTATGCTTTCAGACAAACTGGCTTCCTCTGGCTGTAAACTAACATTACATTATTCTTGTGTTTCTACGCACCGATGCAATATATTCGGCAAAATCTTGCTTGCTGAATAACCACCCAGCCTCATTCGTACAGACCTCTACGGCACAGCTTTTTGAGCAAGGTCATGTTTGCGAGCGAGTTTATTTAGCTTCTCTCTAAATAGTACTCCTTGAGTCTGCGATTTAAAGGGTTGGGACAGAGGAGGAGAGAAGAGATCCCGAACGACCCATGTAGCCTGTTTGTTTATTGTTCACTGCTCAGGCCAAAGCAGTTTTCATGCCATCTCCATGACAACAAGGATGGAACGAGGGAGTGAAAGGACAGAATCTCAATAAGAGGATCCCCTCTCTATCTCGACCTCACCAGTCATGCAGCTCTAACTCGACTCTCTTTTCCTCACCAGTTATTACTATAATTTTACCCTCAGCAAAAGGATGAAAGCAGTCTAAAGCAAGGCTTAAGAACTGAGAACAGATCTGACTTCACATCCTTCTGTTTTGTTAAATTTACCTTGCTCGGCTTTATTATTTATTTTTTTTTGGAAAAATTTGTCTCACAAGCAGAAAGTACGTTTTTGTTCATCAAGTGGAGGTGATCAATTTCAGGAAGTAAATGCTTTCGTGATGTTTTTCAAACATTCTAGCAATCCAGTGTTATATCGTGGTGCAATATTCCTTTTTTAAATAACTTTGTACCCTGTAAATGACAGTATAAACACCAAGCTATCATCATAACAAAGAACTTTTTTTTTTACTGTGCCAGCCAAACTTCGAAGTACAGTAGGCATTAATGAAAACAAAACAGCAACAAAAATAAAATATGTACGAACAGTATCTGTCACGAAGTGGGGTGCGAGGCATAGATGCAGATGTCCAAGTTGTTTTAAAGGAACGATGTTTCTTTATTAACAAAACCAGGGAAATTACACAAACAAATATACTTTAATTATAAAACAAACCAAAACACGAATAACGAGCACGGGAAACATGAACTAAACTTACAGACATATACAAGGTTAAATCAACAGATGTAAGACAAGTAACTAAATTGAAAACACTCTATTTATAATGAAACTAATGACCAACTCGGTTCAGGTGAGCGCCCACGTCACCTGACCGAGGTGCAAACTGGGAAATTAAGTAAACCAAAAACAAACTACAAACACAAAAGACTCAGGGCGCTTTGGCGCCCTCTAGGGGTTATCCCTGACGTAACCCCCCCTCAAAGGGCGCAACTCCAGGGCGCCACAGGAGGTCCAGGGCATCCCCCCCAGGGTCCAATGTCTGCCCCACTCACCCAGAGGCTGGCTCCCTTGTCCTGATGGCACGGCAGTCCAGTGCGTCCCTTGAAGCAGGGCGGCGGAGGCACAGAAAGTGCGCCGTCCTCACTGATGCAGGGCGGCAGATGCTGAGGCAGAGAAAGTGCACCGTCCTCACTGATGGCGGGCGGCCGAGGCAGAAGACGAGGAAGCTCGTTCTCCTCGGCGCTGCATGATGGCGGTGGCAGAGGAAACTTGCTGTCCTCCTCGGCGTGATGCAGCGGCAGCAGCTCGCTGTCCTCCTCGCTGCAAGACAGCGCCGGCGGAGGAAGAGGAAGCTCATTCTCCTCACAGGTGCATGACGGTGGCGGCGGAGGAAGAGGAGGCTCACTGTCCTCGGCGGCGCATGACGGCGGAGGAAGAGGAGGCTCGCTGTCCTCGGCGGCGCATGACGGCGGCAGAGGAAGAGGAGGCTCGCTGTCCTCGGCGGCGCATGACGGCGGCGGAGGAAGAGGAGGCTCGCTGTCCTCGGCGGCACATGACGGCGGCGGAGGAAGAGGAGGCTTGCTGTCCTCGTCATCGTTGCAGAGCTCGTCTTCGTCGTCGACGCTATACAGCATATAGAAGAGCTCGCCGTTGTCATCGCTGATCGGCATGTAGTACAGCTCTCTGTCTTCGTCGTCGCTATAACAAGGGAAAGGAGCTGGCAGGTCTGGGCCTTCCTCGAGGCGCAGCTGCATTAGAAGTTCCTGGAGATCAGCTACCTGCTCCTGCAGATTATGAATGCGCCCTTCATTCTTTTTAGCGCACCGCCCAAAGCTGCTCCAGTCACGCTGGGAGGCTGCTCCCTGCTGCTCCCTGCTGCTCGTACCGCTCGCTCTCCGTTCTCCCTTGACGCTCGGTGTGGGGCGCCTCTGCGCCCAGGTCCCTGCCAGGCATAGACCTCCTGGTCTTTACCCTCCTGCGGGTGCGGGGACTCCCATCGCCCCGAGCTGAGCCATTCCCGAACGGAGTGCGCCGTATCGCCAGCCAGCAGCCCTCCCAGTTTAGCTGCTCTCTCCACAGCTCCACCTCGGCCTGTCTCTCCCTGCCCGATCTCCTTCTCCTCACTCCGCTTCGCCGCTTGGGAATCCGCTCGCCCACCACGTCATCTTCCCTACGCACATACATCGTTGCCCCCGCCAAAAGAATCTCCTCTGCTATGCCTCTGAAACGGTCTTGCATTCTGTCACGAAGTGGGGTGCGAAGCATAGATGCAGAGGTCCAAGTTGTTTTAAAGGAACGATGTTTCTTTATTAACAAAACCAGGGAAATTACACAAACAAATATACTTTAATTATAAAACAAACCAAAACACGGGAAACAAAACCCAAAACACGGGAAACACAAACTAAACTTACAGACATATACAAGGTTAAATCAACAGATGCAAGACAAGTAACTAAACTGAAAACACTCTATTTATAATGAAACTAATGACCAACTCGGTTCAGGTGAGCGCCCACGTCACCTGACCGAGGTGCAAACTGGGAAATTAAGTAAACCAAAACAAACTACAAACACAAAAGACTCAGGGCGCTTTGGTGACCTCTAGGGGTTATCCCTGACAGTATCAATGTCATCATTTGGTATTTAAACAAACATCAAGCTGCATTAAAATAAATAAATAAACCTTGATTCAGGCATGTGACAATTCTTCACACTGTGCCTGTTCACTGTGTACTTTCTGATTTGTACTTGGTATTCAGGGCTGTATCTCTACTCTCCCCTACACAGGTGCGATTAGTTTTATCCTGGCGTCTACTGGTCCCTAAAACACTGGACTAAGTTTCCGCTTTATATACTACTCGCTCACTTACTCACTCTATTCAGAAAGCTGAAAAGTTTCCATTAGGCACTATTTATAGTCTCCCAGCCTTTATTTAGATCTTAATTTGAAAATATGATGGCACAGCACCAGAAGAGGCATTTCCCAGTGATGCACTGCATGGTATACAGTTTATTAAACCTCATATAGTATTTTTAGGCCCTTATATTAACCTATTTAATTTGATCAATTTATTAACTGCTGTGTATTTAAATAAGTCATTTCTTTATTTGATCCAACTTGCTGCCTTGTAGCGTCAAATACAACCAGAGCATGTCTGTATGCCAGGTCATTCTACACTTTCCATACAGATATGTCATTACATTAAAAATGGGATAACATGCAAACTTCAGTACAGGCAGTGGCCTGAGGTCAGAACTAAACCACAAACCCTAGAGCAGTAAAACAGTGATGCTGTCTGCTGCACAACCCTGCTACCCATATAATTTAATAATAATAATTAGAATTAGAATATTAATAATAATTATTATTATTATTATTTAGGGCCCAAGCACGATAAGGTGCGCAGGACCCTCTTGTTTTCCTAAGGATTTTTTTCCCCAACCTTTTGGACTTTTCGGGGGTCTTAACATGCTCAAAACCTCATGAAACATGGCAGACAGCTTGGAATCTGCTGCCATCAGGATGCCTGAGAGTCTCATGGCCTGGGGCCCCCAGGGGCCCCCACATGAGATTTTGCTGCATAGCTCATACACATCTTCAAATAGGCACACGAAAGTCGGTACACATTTAGAGCTCATCGAGCTGAACAATGTTCGCATTGCATGTCCTGGGCTAAACTCAACAGGAGGCCGATTATTTTGGGTCGTTTGCAAAAACGCACCCAATGGATTTTGATATACTCCTCCTAGGGAATTTATACGATCACCATCAAACCGGGCCCATGTGATCTAAAGACACTGAGGATGCAAAATTGCGGAGGGATTTCCGATATCTCAAACAGGCCAGTCGTGATAATGTCTTAAACTTACACCAAAAAATTATTAATAACTTTCTGTGTGGCATTATATTGAGTGACATTATATTCAGTGACACCTTCTGTGACATCACGTTCAGTGACATAACATTGAGGAACATCATAGTGTGAGGCTTATTTTCCTGCATCTGCGGCCTATTGTACACACATACACACACACACACTCCTCTTTCACGACACACACACAGCAAAATCCTTAGTCTTGAATGAACACCCAGAGTGTTGATTTAACACTTTCAGAGTACATTCGTAACCATTAGGTCGTATATAAACACTTGGGGTGTTAAATCAACACTGGGAATTTTGCAGTGCACTAACGCACTCAACAAATATTTAGGGCCCAAACTGACATTAACCATGTATAGTGTGTGATGTGTGCAGGTTGTGCAGTACAACCGAGTGACGATGGCTTTTTCGAGGTCTGAACACACTCGAATAACACAGGTTGTGCGGTGCGCCCGGGGTGGTGATGGCACAGGGTGCTTGGGCCCGTCAGTGTTGCTTGCAACTATGTTTATTATTATTATTATTATTATTACGACTACCTCTACATTTACATTACACCATTGGGCGCCTGCATTAAGGTCTCAGGTTGAAACCTCTCCGCCACCAAGTTGCTGCTGTAGGGTCCTTCCAATCAGTAGTCCAATGCCTTAGCCATTAAACTACCCCTACCCTTTATTAGGAGGAGGAGGAGGAGGAGGAGCAGTAGGAATATTACACAGTAAAATTTAACAGAGTCCAACTGGGCCAATAATAACACTGTGGGGTATTAATTCAAAGGTCTGGGTGTTAATGGAACACTGGGAAATGTTGGAATTAGTAGTCATATTACATATAACTTGCTGTAATTTCATGAACATAATATATTATAGAACAGTTACAGTAGTTCTGGTGCACTAATCTGACTGGACAAGTTACATTCCAAAACTGATAAAAACTGTGATATTTCGCATTGAGTGGTTAATATTACTCTGCTTCTCTGTGTTTGCCATAAACTGTATGTGATGTGACTTATACAATTTGGTATTAATTCGAGCTACACATATTTTAAAATTTCTGCCTCATTATGCTCCAATTTTGATTAACTTTATTACTGTGTCATGTCCAGTTGTGGCGATATGGACAGTGCCGATTTTAGGACGGTCTCTGGGAAAATTTTTTCTTTTTACTTTTTACAATATTTAAATTGGAAATTTGTGATGTAGTAAGAACCCTCAGCCAGTTTATCATTTCATTTCTCAACTGATTCTTGACAAAATTGAAGATTTGATACAGTTCACCTACTGCACGCTGTTGGTCATAGCGCAAAAAAAAAAAAAAGAAAAAACTAACCTGAAAGACTTAATACCTGACGTTATATAATGTGTCACATATTATTCCAATTCTAGCTATAGTTACATATACTGTAGGAATCTATTAAAACCACTATTACACTTACTACAAGCTGTCAGTCAGTCTGTGCACTGCATTTATCGCACAATGCTCTATCCAGCTGGTTCTTTGGTTTTTTTTTTTTGGTTTTTTTTTGACTGAACAAATTATTTAATGAAACGGCATCCAAAACATTCATTATCCACACAGCAAAATCCTTAGTCTTGAATGAACACCCAGAGTGTTGATTTAACACTTTCAGAGTACATTCGTGACCATTAGGTCGTATATAAACACTTGGGGTGTTAAATCAACACTGGGAATTTTGCAGTGCAGTTTAAATTGCTTGCTTACAGAACTGTGGTATAAAAGCGATGTGTTGTGCTAAATATTACAACATCTGTGTTAACCTACTGTATGCCTGAATGACCGCCATGCTGATACTCATACAGCGGTATAACACCACTTCTACTCATGTAATATTGCTTAATTAATAATAATAATTCCACTATATTATGTAACAAACATTATGGTGACTTCACAAACTTTTAACAACAAGCAATGTCCATAAGGAGACAAATGTATGAAATGAAACATTGCTTGTATGTAGTCTATTGTTTCAACAGGCTCCTTTGGTAGAGACCAGAGAATGATGAACACCTGTGCTTAAGTACAACAGCTGTGACAGATCTTCAGCATCGATAGAGATTAGAGCAGCTAACAACCTCCTGCCGTCAGTGCACTAAAACATGATGGCTGCCCCACTCCTCCTGACTTTTTCCCGCACTCCGTTTCTTTATATACTGAATAAATGCATTAATGTTCCAGCTTTTCTTTTTTATGAAGATTCTATATACTACTTGATAAAAAATATATAGAGATTTATATATATATATATATATATATATATATATATATATAGAGAGAGAGAGAGAGAGAGAGAGAGAGAGAGAGAGAGAATTTTTTTTTCCCTCATATGTAACAGGTTTCAATAACTAGGCATTTGTGTATGATGCAGTAACAAATAAGGCCAATTATCAAGTCGAGAGCATTCTAAAACTAAAGAGAAAATTCTAAAGAGAAAGGCAGAAACAAGAAAGCAGCTCTGGCGCAAGACACATGATGGTTTAAATATGCAGCCTAATCTTATCACAAGAGATAAAAAATCTAAAACAAAATAAGTCAACCTGTTTAAACAGCTTGAGAAGGTTGCACAGCTAATACAATCTTTGATTCCAATCTTTCTTAAGTATAGGTGATACATTATACAGATGCATTATGAAATACTGAATCACTGATGCAAAACAAAAGTAACACAAAGTTTTTACTTTGACCTAGGAAGATTGAGAGTTGAGTCCTTTAACTAATACTAGTACTATTAAAACCACAAACTCATAATGTTATAATGAACAACTGTCTTATGTGAGTGAGCATGAAATAGCCCATCCACTCTAACATGTCACTACATCAAAATATTTTTCCTTGTTGCCCGACTCTAATGTCACAAGATGCCAAGCAAACACGTTCATGTCATATCATGCTGGTAGCAAGATATACCTTTTATTCTCCTGCTAAGGAATGTAAACTCCTGAATTACAGCGATGAAGATCCTCATGGGAATAAAACGACCTTAATCTTTTTTTTCCCTCTTCTTAGACACTCTTAAGAAATGCCATTAAGCAGGTGAGTTTGTGTATGTAGCTGACTCAGACCTCCTACTCCTTGTGCCATTATGTAATCTGAGAGAGCTGACTGCAATGCGAAATGACAGGAAGAAACATAAACCCAAAAAGGGAAAGTACAAGCTGAGACTATAATGCTATTATCATTAGGAATCCGCCATGGGGTCTGGAAAGGAATGCCCATTGCTTCTAAGGACGATGGTTGTGTTCACTTCTTGCCATTATACACCTACTTCGCCATAATGACCACATCATCAGCATTTACCTGAAACCACCACAGCAATTATGAGACCGCCATCAGCACATCCTGTTACCTCATTATGTTAAAACAGGGCTATGGTGTCTGATGTTTTCACATCCCCAATGGAAATGAACTTGCACATTGTTCGCCCTGTGTCCTTTTTTATTTAATTACTGTTTATGACCACAGTATCATTTATAAAACAACATTTTGTAAAATTAAAATCTAAATAACGAATGCAGTATGTAATGGTTACTTATACATCATATGATGGAGTTTTCCATATGGGCAAGGCTTCTTTTGAAGCAATGTATGGTGCTTCTGTATTAGTTTTCTATACAAGTGGAGAACCAAATGTTAGTTGTTTTTACTGAGAAAATGATTTGTGCATGTCAGGACAGATCTGTACTGTAGTTTCATGGCATGGTGCGAAGCTCATGCAGTTCCCACTTAAGCCTGCTGGCTTTTCAGTTGTGACTTTGAGCACTCAGGAGCTGTCCGCGGTCCTTAATGCATTGCCACTAGAGATTGTGAAAGAAAAACCTGCACTATCTCTTACAGCACGTATCTACCATTTGCTCTTTGCACCTCTGTAAATGGAACTCTGAACAACAGCTACAGAACGCTTCACTGTAGCACTTGAGTGAGCTTGTTGTCTATCTGAATGTGATGCATACAGTATGTGAATACAGTATGGGCTGCATTTTCTTATTTTTTGGCCATAATGACTGCAACATAGATAGATAGATAGATAGATAGATAGATAGATAGATAGATAGATAGATAGATAGATAGATAGATAGATAGATACTTTATTGTCATTGTACAGGTGCAACAAAATTAGGTAACAATCAAATATAGTATAACAAAATAAATTTAGTATAAAACTTGAAAGAGTAACTGATTTCCAGGTAGACAAGGTTTCATGGGAAGCAATACATCGTGCTCCTGTATTTTTTTTCCACACAAACAGAGGGCCAAATGTTAATTCAACCACAAAATGGTTGAACGCTTGATTCTTATTTGGAAAAATGTGGTGATCAATTTTTATAACAACACCTCTGGCAGTAATTTTGGACAGGTAATCATTTCCATGGTAAGGGCTCATTCAACAGCTTGTATGGTGGATGCGGCTGATAAAGGGTTTGAAAAATAAGTGGAAACCTTTATATGCTGATGCTTTCTATGAGGTGAGATTTTGTTATCATTTTGGACATAGCCTCTAGAGTCAGTACTTTGGCAGTTATACTGTACATGCAGAGGTCAAAATAATTTTCTACAAAGGGAAAGCCATTTTTGTCTGAATAACTTCAGATACAATGAAAATGAAAAGAACAAGATGAAGGAAGGAATGGTTTAAAACTAATAAAAAGAACTAAGTAAAAATGATTGTTTATAGATAAACAGTATAATTTGTGCTATTTAATTGATTTTTAAAAATATTTGGGAAAATAATTGAGGAATACAATGAGTTCAAGAGGCATAAAACACCTCCAAATGTGCTGTAACAAATCAACCGCAGGGCTGCAAAGGCCAAAACAATGCCATCAAATTGTGCAACTCATCATGAACTTTGTATTTTATTACTGTAGGGCATAACAAAACAAGACTTTTGAACTCAACCCAAAAAAATACGGGTAATATTTTGAACTAATCATTTAGGTCCATCACATTGACCATCACATTAAATATGCAAAACTGTAAACTGTAAGAAAAACAAGCTCTTTTGTAGACGCCCCCCCCAAAAAATCTGTTACACTTTCTGCTTTTTCCATCAGTTATAGTTTATACTCTATATAGCTAGTAAATGCACACGCTCAAATTCTGCCATTCTACATTGTTAGGGATGTAACAACAAAAAAGTGATCCCTTACTCAAAGACTTCTGCAACATGATGAAGAAAGAGTGAACAGAGCCTTACAATAAGTTGCATCATGGACATGCCTGATGTTTCTACTGATTATACTAAGCCATTTGTTATCTATGAGATCTGCAAGATTAAAGATATCCTGATTCAATTATACATTATATATATATTTGGATATATTGAACCAATCTTAAAAAGTGTGATTACATATAAATGAACTAGCGTTGAATTAACATTTATATCCCCGAATTCAATCTTTATTAGTAAACAAATGATCTCAAAGCTACATAACCCTTGAAAGTGTTATCACTTTGTCATCCATATTGAGAACTCAATGCCAAGGATGAGTGCTTTACTAAAACCTGACTATATTCACATTATTTCACAACTTCCAGAAGATTTCTCGAGGGATTCATTTAACACTGTGGAACTGATGTGTCCTTAAAATGATCTTGCGTTACGAGAAGCTACAATAACCTAAACATCACGGGTATCCTGAAGAAGTTGTAAGCGGTGCTGGATATCGATTTGCATCCATCTTCCTCACTAAATCCTGAATTAGCGGCCGTCAATTCGAAAGCCACCTTAAACATTCCTTTGCGTGAACCATAGAGCTGTCTAAATTTAGCAATAGGGGTTTAATTATATAAACTACGTCGCGTGTGAATTTATTTCAGTTTTTGCTGAGATATGGTGAAGCTTTGGTGCCGCTTAATGGGAAAAAAGGGCAACTGCTTGGGGGGCCGTTTTACCGGCGCTGTACAAACCAGGTAAAAATCAAACACCAAAAGCCAAGCAGTAAACTACATCGCCCCTTTACACAACAAGCACATCGGCTTTAGTTTGGAATACATTATCAACGCCGTTGAAGCCAGACAGCGCGGCGGCTTATGAGAGAGCAGTAATAAAATCTTAGACGCATTCTAAGCATTCCCGTGTTCATAGATTACAGCGCATGCATGTGCACGATAGAAACTTACAGCTGTCTGACTTTGAGAAAACGCGTGACTCAAGAATGCGCCTTTTTATTCTGATGACCTGCTGCTGTTCGTTAAGCCATTAGGCCGACAGTCCGCAAGTGAGTTTGGAAAGTTCGCCTTGGCGCAGAACTCCAGGCTACCGATAGGTGATGTAATATTGTTTAGCGTGGAAAAGAGAAAACTGGATTTTCAGAAATGCCTGGTGTTAACGGATAGCGCCGAAAGCGTAACGCTCAATCCACCCCCGCACACATGCCCCCGTCCTAATAAAAAACCCTTATTCTTTCTCGCCCCCTCACACACACACACACACACACACACACACAACCCTCTCATGACAAAAAAAAAATCTTTCAAGCCCCTGAGGTACTAGCTGCGTGTCTAAACTCCCATGGAAGACGTTTTAGTGGAAAACGTGACGTTTCGTTCAACGTCTCAGGCTTGACAGAGCATGACAGCATGGCGCGTTTGTAGCTACAAATGTCCGCATAGACACGGGGACATCGATGATACCACATCAAGCAGTCGTGTCGCAATATTTAGCTCGTATTTAGAAACCTGAATGTGCACTCGGCTTATCATGTAAAAGCCGGGATGCTCAACTCGTGGGTACACAACCTGCTCAATAAATAAATAAATAAATAAATAAACATCATTTTGCGCACCAGCAGTATCGTTTGAAGACATTTAATTTAACCGGGAAAGGGGACACGGCAGGTGGTTCATAGTGTATACAGTATATGCAGTGTGCGTGTAGTGTCTACACCGAGTCCGGCGTGCGCATGCATCCCCGCGCGTCAACCGCCGCTCCGTGCGCGCCAACTGTAAAACTTACCGTTGCCGTGAACCGAGGCGGCGAGCAGCGCAATGCACAAGAGCAGAAGCCGGTTCCAGGGCTGCGAGGGTACTCCCGCCTTCATTAGCGCGAAAAGCCTTATTCTCGCCGATTTCCCTGTGCATTCGCATCCAGTCCGTGCAAGTCCCGCTCCATCCGATTTCAAAGTGGCGCCCATGACAAGGATTTGCGGGGAAGGTTTGCGCCTGCCTGTTTGTTTGTTCATTAATTAATTTCTCTCTCTCTCTCTCCTCTCTCTCTCTCTCTCTCCCCCTTTCGCGGTCCGGCGGCGGTTCGGTATTATCACACGGTTTTTACGGGAAGATCCGCTTCGCGTCGGCGCTGAGAAAAATCCCCACGCGTCGAGAGCGGGCTCGCGCAGGCGGACTGAACCATCTCGCGCAGACTGCGGGGTTCGCGGATGCTGCGGGAGGATTTCACAGCGAAAATGTGAAAAAAATAAAATAAAATAAAACAGAACAGGAGAAGGGAAGACTAGGATGGCGAGCACTCCAGAGTCCAGAGTCCAGGCAAAATGTTACAAGCTGCACAGAAGGGATGGATCTGATCCGGGGTGTAAAAGCCTCTATAAGCAGGCTGCTGTAGCCGTAACCCGCTCCACGCGCGTCCTCCTCCGACAAGACGTCCGTGCGGTTTGTTTCCGATTAATTACCCGAAGTCTACCTTTCAGCCTCTCTCCGCGTGAATCATAGGACACGCACGCCACCTGCGCTCAAAAGTTTGCAGCCTCCATTTGAGTGTGAATCATCGTGAGGTGTGGACGTGGTCGATAAGGCATTCCGTGGACCGCAGCTCGTTTAGGCGCACTGCATTAGTAGTCTCTCAACGACGCCGAAAGTCCGACTGCAGAGAGCGCATCTCGCTCTCTCTCTCTCTCTCTCTCTCTCTCTCACACACACACACACACACACACATTCTCACTCTCTCTCTCTCTCTCTCTCACACACACACACTGGCACTGTGGCCCACAGTCTGTTGCTTTAAAGATTTGATAGGAAAGCCTAATAATAGTAGTAGTTGGTTAACAACAGCAATAATAATAATAATAATAATAATAATAATAATAATAATAATAATGAGTTTATTAAATGTTTCCAACTGCATGCGCCCGTATGTGTGTACGTGTGACTGCGTGTTCTCTAGGGTATAGTTTTTTTTAAGTGCAACAGTCTCATTAATCATATAATAATAAATAAATAAGTTGCAGAAACAAGTAGAATATATAGTTTTGTTGTATACAGCCACTATAATTTATGATATCCTCTTAAGACCCCAATGTCCTCCTCATACTGTATGAGTACATGACATTTTCTCTCAACTTCATTGTCTCTGTATATCCTTATAATCATCCTCATATGAGGACTGTTAGGTAACCCTTTCAGCTGGTACAGTATACTTCTCTCAGGTTGAAGACATTGATTGAATTTATAGTTATCAGTTATGCATGAAGAGAAACAGTCAGTAGAAACTGCAACGTATACAACAGGAGAGTCTCAGGAGGATATGGCATGAAATAACACCTGAAAGTTTCCCGGAAGTTATACAAGTCACCATAAAGTTATATTTGGATTAAAAAGCGAAATGAGCTAAATAACACATAACCAGGAAACATTTCTACAAGTCTGTTTTGTGTGTGTGTGTGTGTATGGAGGGCAAATTGTATGGATACTGATTCGATGCATGTTTTTGCTTACTTTCGGAATGTATTACAGTAGCTACATAGACCATCTCAGTTCAACCTTTTCAAACCTTTGTCCTGCGAGACTAATTTATAGTTTTTGCTCGTTTTATATATAATTGCAATCCCCGCTTACACCATGTATAAAATGTTCCTGCCCACTGGTGTCGAGGGACCAAGTGAAAGCCCCAAGCAAGCTTAGTGTTCCGCCCTCGGGCCTTTCCCAAGATCAGTATCCCGAGACATCCCCAGCTGGACGAGATGGATAGAGTGTGCTTTAGAATATGGAGCCACTCGGTTTTGTCCCAGAAGGGCATATGGAAACACCCACAGATTTACGATGGACAGTTTCAGCATCAGCAAATAAAAGTGACCTGATGCGCGCTTATGGAAATGCATAGCCAGTCTACGTTTTCTAGAGGTCCATGCATTGGACACGTGCGTCCACTTAACAATAAATAAATAGGTCAAATTCCTTAAAAACTGCAATCATATTTGTTTTTAATTGAAGTGATTTTACAGTTAAAAGCCACTAGCCCACCCATGTGTAAAGTATGTCCTCAGCAGTATGCGTGGGTAAAGGTAGAACCACTGCGAGCCTGTTCTCAGCAGGTGGCATATTAGATAGGTCAAGGAAATGATTTTAGAAACCCAGCATCCTGCTATTTTCATGTAAATTAAGTGGATTCTTACCTTTGTAGCACGCTGCCAGTCTCCATGTTAAGTGTTTATGCAATGGTTGCATGGCTTCTCCTGGAAATGTGGTTTACCCTGGGAGGGGGCTGAACATTTTAACCCTGTAAATGAGTTCTTTCGGGTAAAACACACCAAATGGCAGAAAGGTTTTGAAGTCTGGTAACCCATGCTTTGCGCTGCTTTCTGCTCTGGTAAAAGCTACATTAGCTTAATTCCCTTGAGCTTTACAATGATTATGGTTGAATTTTTTTTTTCTATTTATGACATTAAGAATGCAATAATGACCAGATTTTAGCACTGTACTGGCACATCATTGGCACTTATCCTCTACTGTGTCTCAGGCACTTCATGTAATGTGAATGACTCTTCATAAGTTAGCAGCACCAGCTCTGAATGAACCCAGGTCACTACATTAGCTGGCTGATTTGGGCTAATTATCAAATGCTTTAATGGGATACACAAAGTCTGTGTTCTACAGCTCTGCTTTTAGTTCTTTGGGAACTATGATTCTTCCAAGTAGTTTGTCACAAATAGGCCAGCACGGCTGTATCTGGAGTGGTACATTGTTCTTTTTCTGTGGTGAACCACTTTGATGCATTTGTTTCAGGAGAATCGAGTCTGCGTCCGTGACTTGTTTTGAGAATGAAGGAATTCACTGTGTTTATCCAAGGTTTTTCTGCAGAATGCGAGCAGTATTACACTGATAAGATCGTCATTTTCATGAGTATAGGCCCAGGTTGTGATAGGTGTGTACATAGTCTGCTTTTGAATAATAAATACTGGCTTTTCAGGGTTTGTGATTAGAGATTTCGCCCTTTTTTTTCAAGTGGCACAAGCAGCTCTTTGTTAATATTAGCATAATCCTCTTAAGACTTTTGCTTGTCCTTCAGCATAAGGGTTAGGGTCAAGGACATCTTGAGAGACCAATGCACTTATTATTATTATTATTGCTCTTTGAAAGGCATAAATTAAATTTGGTTTAACTTTAGCAGTTATGGGCTCCTTAAATCCTTATATGTACGGCCACAACAACAAAAATAAAACATTTATCATTTGTTTATTCTTTTCCTTCGAAGAAACACATGGGCAGATGTCTGGGCAACTTTAGTTCTGTCCTGCACATGTCCATATCCTGCATCATGCACCTGCCCTTTAGATATAGCAGATTGTATCACTTTTTCCCCCCTGAGGACTGTAGAAGGAGTAGAGAAGCAGCGATAGCGGATTTCAGTTTGTCTGCTGCTATTTTCTGTACTGCCTGCCATTGCCATATTGCATAATTTGTTGTCTAACTGATGCAGATAGCTCTGCTTCTTGTTCCAGGACAAGTAGTGTATCAGGCCTGGTAAATGCTGTAATTATTATTATTTTTTTGTCTGTGGGATGGGACATCTCCATTATGGCAGACATTTTATTTGGGTCATGCCTGGTACCATCTCTATTATACCTACATCTAATATGACTTCAGACACCACGCATACCATTTTGTTAATGTTTTGTATTTACATTGGGCCTGTCCATTATGGTCCAATGATTATGCCTTCTGGAACAGCATGCCACAGGAAAATCTCTAATGTTCATTTGTTGAGTTCATTCATTGGAATGCCTGCCTCGCTGACATGATGCTAAAGGGAAGGCAGAAGAATCTGACCCACACTGTTCACACATGGCACTTACTTTGGAACTTCATACTGTAGATAACACTTCTCTGTTACTATGTCATGTAGTGTCTCCTTTAGTTTGTCTGAATCTGCACAGGGAATATTCCTGCAGCCATGGATTACTGGAGGCATACTGGGATCTGCAAATAATATGTGGTGAAATCCTGGAAACAAACCAAGTCCTTCAGTGTTTCAAGAGTAGCGTCACTTTTCTAGGAAGCGCTTGGGCAGAGTGTAAAAGTTTAAGATTTCGCCGATTTGTCTGTTGTCGCTCTGGGCAGATTATAAACCTCAGTAGCTATGTCCAGCTGAAAATTAACTAGCCATGCTCCTGTATTTAGTTCGATGCACGCTGCCTCGAGAGGTGAGCTTGATTGTTCTGTAATTTGTCAAAGAATGAACAGCTATTGCCAGACCTGCACATTTATACAAAGTGATTTCCCCTATATTTCCTACATTAGGCATGGCATGACTTATATGTTTTGTCGAAGTGGTTGCAGAGCTTGTTTGCCTTTATATCAACATTTATTGACAATCTAGGATTTCTATTAGTAGTTCGATCTCCAGGTGTCATGAGACCCTGTGTGTGTGTGTGTGTGTGTGTGTGTGTGTGTGTGTGTGTGTGTGTGTGTGTGTGTGTGTGTTCCCATTGCATTAAATCAGGGATGTGCAGTACCAGGCTATGGGCAAGGGAGACATATTTGTTCTTTCTTTACTTAAGTTACAAAATTAACCTCATTAAAGCCCTAATAATAAGATAGTCCTGTCATATCAAGCAATTTGCTGCCACCATACCAGTCTAGCAAAATGGTAGCAAGAGTCCAAACTATTTGGTAATTCAAAGACAAACAGTCCCAATGCTGAGTTTATTAATGGATTAGTCTTAATGCACACTCCACTGGCAGACTATTTTTACATGGATTGAACGACATGGGCTTTTATTCTTCTGATCTCATCCTGCATTTTCTCTCGATCAAATTTTGCAAATCAGTTCTAATATAAAAAAACATTTATTCTGGAAACTCAAGATCATCTTCAGGTCATACCCGTAGTCTTTAATCTTGTCCCCATTTCTTCATTATACTTTAAGTACTTGGAGTGTATACTAGCAGCATTTGTGCGGGAAAGAAATATGTAGTTGAGCACTGTAATATATATGAAACACTTGGCTACATCCCTGGTGTGTCACTGTGATTGGCTTTAAACTGTACATACTTAGACATATTGACATTCTCTGAATAATTGAGTTTTAGATGGGAATGGTTTGCAAAATACACCATTAACAGAATATGTAGAGTTTTAGTTATTTATTTATTTATTTATTTATTTATTTATTTACAGGATAAATGGACTATGCTGTCGTTATAGGTAACTCATTGATCAGATGATGTGACCAATTATACATTTAAATGAAAAATCCTGTTATACTACAGGAATTTGCCAATGCACTGATTTGATTATTTATTAAGGAACATGAATCATGAATTTACTGTAGTTGGTGTAAGAGAGAGGGTTATATGGAGGCAGATGATTCGCTGTGGTGACTCCTGAAAAGGAACAGCAGAAAGACAAATGAGATGATTAAACCACATGAATGATTACAATTAGGTTTTATATAAAATAAAATTATATTATATTCAGTTTTAGGTACAATCTAAGAAAAAGACAGTTCCTGTTTAAATAGAGTAGATAAAATGATTAGATAAAGATTAGATAAAATTATTAGAATTAGATTAGATTAGATAATTATAATTAGATTCAATAAATGTTTCCAATATACTATAAGCCCCTGTGTAAATTGTTAGAGGTGTTGGGAATCATGGATGTACGTGAACTCATGCAAGTGGACAAGCGGAAGGCGTGGATAGAACTTTCCTTAGCATCGCTTGAGCCGCAGTTTAAAAAGATGTGCTCAGCTGGCGTCACCCTAGTCCTCGCCCTCCCTGGCTGTTAGTTGTTGTCTTGAAGAAAATCTGGGATATTTAAGAAAATAAAAGAACCAAAAATTTGTCGAAAAAACAAAACAAAACAAAAACAAATTTAAACAATAAACTAATATTTGAATTTATAAAATAAAAATGCATTTTATTTATATAGACGCCTTTCTATTCCCCTTTCTATAAGTCCAAAGTTCAAACAAGAAATAAATTACTAACCAAGTAGTAAATAACATTAAAGCAATTTAAAATAAAATAATTGACATTTAAAATCACATGGAGATTTGGATGCAGCCTTGCATCATGTGGGATAGGCGTGTCTGAATAAATGGGACTTAAGATGAGATCTGAATGTGATTGAAGAACCTACAAGAATATTATGGCTGTTTTCAAGAAGGGAATTAGATTGGTGAGCGCCAGTGCGACTAAGGGCTCTAGAGCCCATGGTGGTTAGGAGGGCAGGGGGTTTAAATAGGAGCCATGATGATGAGAAGCGAAGAGGGGTGTCACGGGGGTGTGAGGAAGTATATTGGTTGCAAAAGGTCAGAGAACCTCTGGAATAAAGAACGTGCATTTGTTTAAATGATCATAGGTGGTTCAGCAGTTGAAAACATTTGTCAAACAACAGACTTCTTGAATTCAAATTCAAGTTCAGTGGCTTATCATAAGTTGGACTGTTTACTTTGTCTTTGGATTAGATCTGTTTGAATTTTACTTTCAAATTGAGAAAACCTGAATAGAAAATGTTGGAGTGACAACCACAATCCATTCTTAAAGAAATTCTACATGCATTTGCGAAAATATTGACTGTTAAAACCGATCTCTTTTGCACAGACATGCTTCGTAGGTTAATACAGCAGGGCAATATGGAAATTCTTGTTCAGCTCAAAAGTAAAAAGACGGCTACCAGCAGCTTAATATCCAGCTACATGGCTCACTCTTAACGAGCCAGAAGTTTGCACAGAACTTACGTTCCTAGCTCATTGCGAGAAGAGTAATTCTCGTTTTAATTATATGCCACAGTTCATATTAAGGTTAAAGCAGTGGGTATAAGGGAAATAGCACTTTCACCCCATTGTAGACATACAGTGCATTAGGTTTACATATAGTATACAGTACCCTGGGATTTTAAATGAAAAAGTGTGTGCTGTTTTACAATCTCTAATAAAATATTATTCTAAAATAAAAATCTAGAATGTAAGATGAACTTTACCAACTTTTTGTCCTGTATACTGTAGCTCTAACAAGACAATAATCTTAATTATTAGGTAACTATAATTTAAATATGAAAGGATATCTGGCAGAATGCTGATTTAAGATTCAGACAAATGTGCAAGTCAATGTGAGCTTTTGACATGACATCATTTTATTTATGTTATAAACTGTAAATACTATAACTCTAACTGTAAATTATAATACTTTAATTTTTACCACTACATTATTCAAAGAAATTTAGTAGTAAAGGATCATCTTTTAGATCTAACCTACTGTAGTGCACTGCTGCTATAAATGTTTTTTTTTTTTTTTTTCAGTATACTTCAATTTGTCCTACAGTAAAGGATTTAAGCAGAACTCAAACAGCAAACATGTAGAACGCTATTCACATGGTTGGATTTCACTCGGGTAGATGTTCCATGGCTCATTGACCAGAGTGGCTCTGTTAGCTTAGAATGTATCTGCATGAGCTAAATACAATGTGATCTTTGTTCTCTTTATTGAAGAACTGGACTTTGTTGATTGCACAGAGGAAAGGACCAGATGCTTTGGCATCACACTGATGCCATCGTTCGTGATCCTGATATTCTAGATGGGACCATAAAAGTGTTATACAGTAGATGCAAACCAATTTCTTTTTTTGTTTGTTGATTATGTCAAGAAGAACAAGGCTAGCTTTGACGATCTGTCAGTGGAGGATTTCCCCCGACGTCCCAGTACTGCCGCACCATGAAGTTGTGTTTGCAGAGATCACGCCAAAAAGACAAGAAGACAAAAGCTAGCTTTGATGGTACAGTATTTCAGTCAAGGATTTTCCCCTACTGCCTATCGTTGCCACACCACAGAATCGTGCTCGCAGTGCTCAAAAAGAGATTTCCTCTATCCCGGGATCATCTCCCAAAAGCCAGGGATTTGATCACGTGACAGATCCGAATCCAAGACGGAACGGCAACATGATGCCGGAGAACAAGAAGTTCAGTCTTGTGAAACCCAACGAAAATCACAATGAAGGACCAGATTCAAGAAACCCCAGGTCTGCAAGAGCATTAATGAGCTGTTCTTCATCATCATCATAGCAGATGCCAGATCCAAAAGCAAAATCGATGTTTCAGAGCCAACAGAAACAAAACTGCAAAACTGAAGAAACCATGTGTGATGGTAAGCATAATCAAGTGCGTGTCTATTTAAACTTGCCAGTGCCTGTTGACTCCCAGGCTTTTTTTGTTGAGCTGACTAATTGCAGAATAATTGTTCCGGGAAAAATGATATACGATACCGGATGATTATTTTTGACATGAATATGAGCTCCTTTATTGCGAACACGGTATCGATTTTGTGCAGAGGTTTGCATGTTCTCCCTTTATGTGGCTCTACTTTTGTTTACTTGTTTTTTTTCTTTTTCCCTACCACTTCCCACAAAACAAGACAGTAAATGAATTGGCTCAGCTGAATTGCCCCTAGGTGTGAATGAGTGTGTAGGGATGTGTGTGCATGAGGGCCTGCAATGTACTAGTGTCTCATGTAGGGTGTATTGCTGTCTCATGGGCCGTGTTCCTGGGATTGGCTCTGTGTCTTCCATAGCCTGCCCAGGAGAAAGTCATTACTGAAGATGAAAGAATTGATGGATTGATTAGATTTCAGCGATAAAGCACAAGCAAGAGGGCAGTTATACTGAATATCAGCATGGGATGTGGGATAATATTCAGTATTCCATATACAGTATCATGACTGCAATGTTTCTTTTATACAACAGATTTATTAACATGAATATGTTCAAAAAAAGTGTTTGTTTTTTTTCTTCCACTGCTTCTTTCTGATTTTAAATTGCCCTGTATTCTGTCTTCTGCCTTCTGTCTGTTCTGACCTTTGACATGAGTTGCGATATTGATTCTTGAATTTGCCCAATAAACTTCAATCCACGTTTACACACTTACCTTACTCTCTTCTCATCGGAAGCCGAAACCATCATCTGATCCGTGTTTGAGAATCATCTCAACTACTCACATGAAGTGTTACTATGTACTGTATTTTGTCTTTGATAATAATAATAAAAATAAAAAAAAACCCTAGCTATCCATATTACATCTGGTGTGTGTACTGTTTCTTGAGTCCACACAGACTGTATTAAAGTATGTTAATGGTCACCAATAAGACAGTAAGGCGTGTTCAGTAATATTCAAATTGAATGCGTGTGTAGGAGGGATTTTGAAGGCAGTTTATTCAGATTTGCAAGATGCAGTGCTTTTTAATGGAGCACAGAATGTATAAAGATTCCCACTGGCTTCACTTCTAAGCTAATCTGAGGAATGGCTGCATTTGCATTACACAGCTTCATCATTTCACACCCGTTAACAGCACCCATGTGTGTGTTAATCTGTGCATAAATGTGCATACCATACCGTTTTATTCTGTACTTTGTTTCAGATGATGGAAATGATGGTTTTTGTGAACATGGATCATGGAAAACGCTAGGTCGGCATGTTTCATAGGCTAGGAAATAGGTCAACCCTGACAAGCTACTCTGACAACAATGGTGTGAACTTTTATAAAATGTCATTAAAACTTCTCACTTAATTTATTTTGAAAAAAAAAAAGAAAAAGGAAATATGGAACCATCAGACCAAATCAATATACTGTAGCTGTAGACGTCCTGAAATAAATATCCGTTTTAATAGAATTTGGGCCCAAAATGTAAGTAATTCATCGGTTCCGGTGAATCCTGTATCCTCTATTCCTACGTCCTGTAGCCTAAGACAGCTGAAAATGGTTGAGAAGAAATGTTAAAGTAGTGACTAGACGGCTGCTGCTCCGGCTCATTAAGAACATCATCTCTTATATTTATGTTAATCACTATGGTGCGTCATAGGGTTAAGCAGTGTCACATGAAGAGGAGTATAGAGAAAGGATTTCTCCTTGTAAGCAGAGCTTTTTGAATCTGTAGTCTAGTTGTACACTGGTCTATTTATACAGTCACAATCTGGGGAAAAATCAGTACAACCGTCTGCATAAATGCGCATTTTCCACACTCGTTCAACCTTTCTGCTATAGCTTCCTCAAGGTGGAGGTGGACTGCAGGGCATGAGTGCAGATGGTGCCCGTGCACCACACAACCCAGCTGGCGCTGACACTGAGAGCATGAGGAAGGCAGCTGGCGCTGCTAAAAATGCCAAAAACCACCTCTTTCAGGAGGATACCACAGCGCGGCGGTGGAGGACCCAAGGTTCAGCCAGTCATAAAGGTGAAATAGTACTTTCTGGCCTCCTGCTATCTCACTCCCTTTCTTTCACTGTGAAAGAACTTTTATGGCCTTCGAATGAGTTTCTATCTCTAGCTCCGTGTTACTATATTTATTAAGTGTGACAAAAAGACATGTGGCCACGGTCCAGGATGTTGAGTTGGGGAAAAGCAGGTCTAGCCCACGTAATGTGGCATTTCCAGCACCATAGGCTTATGTTCCTCCCCCTGGCATGTCTTACCCAACTTATCCTGCTCCCTGACTGCCCATGCATTACACACCTGGTTTCATCCAGCCTCAGGTAGACTGAAAACCCCAAAGATGCTCAATTCTATGAGGCATATTTCGATATGAGTCCCATGTGCACATTGACATTCTTACATTACATCCAGTCAAGTCTTTTAATGAAGCTGCAAGCGCAGGATGGATTTCACTGTTTAGTTTGATTCAGACCGTGAATGTAAGATATGTATCCAATCAATGCCATACTCTAAGACATTATTTGGACCTAAATACTAAAGGAGATACCCGGAATGCTTTGTGTTTGATAAAGCATAAAGCACTGTTAATGATTTAATAGCGAGATCTCACTTAATAATCTGAAAATAAATAAATAAATAAATAAAAGTTGCACAAAGGACATCAGAGGATACGGCGTCTAAATCAGAAGCCTGCTTATCTCTGACCTTTTACTGATAATAATATGAACTACACTTACTTGACATCAGCTACGATCACTTCCGATAAGTGCTTGGTCAGCTTTTGCTTACAATAATAGGCATGCTTTCTTTACAGTAGAGTGCACTGATTTAACAGGCTTGAACAGATTGTAATTTTCTGATTGCCGGATCATTGCACGTACACTGATCAGCCATAACGTTAACACCGCAAAACATGAACACATTAACAATCATTAGCAATTATATACTGGTTAATGGGGACTCGAGTCTCATCATTTCTCACATCCTGTCCGGTCCAATCCCACAAAAAAGCCAATGCAGCATAAAGTAATATACAGAAACGCGCCTGGACACCCAGTGCACCCCACCCCACCCCACAGCATGGCGCCCAACAGGCAACAGCTTAATGATACCTACCTACCAGGCATCCAAATCTGATCGAGCACCCATCAGTCTAATCTACAGAGACCACACCCCGCACCCCACTTCACCCAAAAGATCTGCTGCAAATGTCCTGATGCCAAACACAACAGCACACCCCAGAGGTCTTGTGCAGTCAAGCCCTGAGAGGCCAGAGCGGCCCTGGTGGCACAAAGGGATCCTACATGTACACAGTAATAGGCATAATGTTTTGTGTTGTAATGTTATGGTTCATAATTGTATGTACAGTGTGATCCAAAAGTATTTTATTTCAGATCCACAGTTGCTTTAATCCTAACAATAGATGATTGAATAGAACTCAGTTTTATGCACAAAAGACAGGGTTCCTTACAGAGCAGTGTGAAAAATCATCCTATCACACAGAATATCCAAACGGCCTGAAGTATACTACACAGGGTGTTCAGCCGTGTCAAGTGTGATCGAAAGCATGTAAGCAGTGAGCGAAAATGTTCAGTTCAAAGGGAACTGCGGACGTCGTAGGGAACGAGTGAACAACAGGTGTTCCCTTCACCGGAAAAGGGAATGGGAAAATCATTCACTGCGTCTCGATGGAGCGTGAAAAAAAACGGAACTTCAATAAGGATTTATATATTTATTATCATTATTATCGAGGATTATTATGATCATATTAAAAGGACACAAAAATGTACATTTTAATTTAATCAGGAAATCCTTAGTATTTTATAGGCTAGTAATTGGTACAAAAGAATGAATCTCTGCACACCTTATTTATAATAATCAATAATCAAATAATCAATGGTTTATTTACAAGTTATACACATTTCAATTGTATGTTATAATGGTATCAGTTTTACTTTCAATAAATATTCAATATTTAATGTCCGTAGTGTGAAATTGTAAATTTCAGCAAGAACGACAGGTTTTCGAGGCGCTTATGTTACCATGGTAACGCACGAAGGAAGCGTTGTCTGCTGACTTAGCAGGGTGTCCCGAATGGTTGAGTTTTGTTGAGGAAAGTTCCCTTCACCGACATTCCCTGCGAACAGAGCCCCCTCTGACGTACACTTCGGAATGGAACGCAGCCTGTGTGTGTGTGTGTGTGTGTGTGTGTGTGATGGAGAGCAGGTGTGAACAGTTAGTAATCAGGTGTGCAGGACTGCAGGAGAATCTGTGATGGTGGATTATTGTAGTCCTTAGCAGCCATGTTTGTAGTTTAGTTCCCTGTCTTCTGGGAAGTGGAGTTTGAAACCTGGACCTGAAAATTCTGACATTCTGGATCAAGTGCAATTATTACATGCTTCAGGGAAAGATATAAGATATATATATATATACTACACTCATATTGCTTTCTATCTTCTCATTAATCACATTATTCTGTCTAATGTTCTTTTTCTTTGTCTTTTTTTCATTTTGTTTTTATTTAGTCTCCTAAATGTGATATCATATTGCAGACCTTTAAATTCCGGATTTCTTGAATTTAATAAAAAAAGGTTTTCAGGCTCAAAGGCAAGTGCTTGTGTTTAATGGTGATGTTTCTGACCATATTTACTTTCTACAGTGGTTCTTTCCCCTGAGCAGTTTTTGAATGGGTCAGATAAGGATGGGGTTTTGTTTGTTTATTTATTTATTTATTTTTTGCAAAAGTGAAAGATAAAGTAAGTGAAAAATGACAAGATACCGAGCCAAGGCCGAGGAGACCTTATAAAAGATTTATTTGTGGGAGGAAATAGCTGATGTAAGTGCTTTAAATAAAAGTTAATCACCTGTTCCTCGGAGTGAGCTGTTCCTCCGCTTTTTCTGCATCTCAGCTTTATATTATTTACACCCTCGCCACATGCCGACCTAAGCCTGAACCTTTATGTAAAGTTTGACCAGCTCATAAAACATTAACGACCAGACATCAGCAAGGATTTGTGACAGGCAACACTTTGCGAGCAACACTCGAGAGCAACAATCTGATGATGTGACACTGTATGCTGCAGAGGACGGCGGCATTTTATATGGAAGTCACAATATGCAGATCATTCAATAAGTAAAATATGCAAAAGTATGCGATTGCGAGTTAACAGGGTCAAATGATCCACATGACTCAGCTCAGATCTTTAATTTTACAGGCCTGGCTCATTTGGAAAAGAAATGCGAGCTATAGAGGGAGACGTTAGAGTTTCCATGCAACAGTTTAATCGAAACCCTCCAGCACATGTATATGGCTGGCTCCTGTTGCTAGGCTACACATGTCCCTTATTCTGCAACAATTAATATTTTTTATTTGCAGCCATTATGTGAGCATAATCTCAGACTGGACAATCAGTATAGAAACGACTGTATCATGAATTATTTATGACCCTGTATATTAGATGCTGTTATTGAGACAAATGAATGGAAGTCTACATTTGTATGATTCCTTAGAAAATGTTTCACAAGGAACAAAGAGATTTCGCAGCCGGTGCACTAAAATCACTAACCTTTCCAATATTTATTCAAAGGTGGATAGCAGTAAGGGTTCAATCATTCAGTTACTAAACGTGCTGAGTAAGACTTCAGTGGACGTTTTTTTTTTTCTTTTCTTTTCTTTTTTTTCTTGCAAAGCATTTCCTCCCTGGAGTACATTAACTTTCCATTAAGTGGTTTTTTTTTTTTTTTTTTTAGGCCAGGGTGTATTTGCACTGTTCCTTTATGTATACAGACAGACTTTTGTGGACTGAATACAGTAATTTGTTTCAGCCATTACATTTTGTCATATTATCCATTCATGCGAGTGCAGGGAAATTTTAAACATCAGGTCCTGAAAGCTATCCACAAAAGCAAAAAGCCACCTCACAAAAGCGTTATGAAGCATTCATTTTTACTAAGTGCATAACAGCACAAAGTAGAAAGAGGCACGTGTAATGATCTAAAACAGGTGAGCCACGTATCTGTGTGTCGCCATCCTCAGCAATCTTAACTCGGCAAATAATTACTTAAATCTGCCCTCTTCCTGTCATGCCTAACTCCCAGATCAGCTTGTTAACTCTGGCCTTTTTTTCTGATCCCATTATCCTTTGCATTCTTTGTATTAATGATTTTTCACAATTTGTACAACTCTCTCAGGGAACCCTTATTATCAGCACGAATTGTGCCGGTCATCCTGAACATGTTGACATTTGAAGGAACTTTACCTAATAAAGATAATCAGCGTGTTTGTGCATCTGTACAATGGTGGCCATAACTATTAAGACAACATATGCCAGGCATTATAGTTCTCCCTGTGCACAAACGATGTGCCGTCACTAATTAGTTCTAATTATCTGCCTGAAGAGTAGTGATGGTTGAAACAAATACGTGGCAGGACGTTTACTATCTGAAGTCCACCACTTCATGAAAAGAAAATGCTTTTTTAAAACTTAGGGAATTCTGACGTGAATTGTGAACTTCTGTGCCAAATTCCTCTACATGTTCCACAGGAATCAATCAAGCAGGCATGGACACCAAAAGATGGGAGACGTCTTTTTGACTCTGTGCCCAGCCGGATCCAGAAGGTTTTGACTAAAGCATGGACTTTATACTAAATATTGATTGTCGTCTAGCAATTTTGTTACATAAGATAACAAATTATTCTTTTTTACCTTGATTGTCATTTGAGTCCATGTTTGACATTAGAATTTGTCTCCTTCAGGCTCTCCGGCTCCACCGAGTCTGTCTCCTAAGTGCATTTGTATACTGAGTTTCTTTATTCAAATAAATATACATTTTAAAATATAACATACCATTTGAAGTTCATCGTGGAAGAATGTCCTGTCCGCTTTGTTGTTCTGTATTGTTCTCCATCTCATAGCTGTGAGTGCCAAATACTGTAGCACACATTCAGAAAGGATTTAGGGCCGTGTCGGCTAGCTTACACACTCACTCTTACTTATTTCGTCCGTTCAACTGTGACCAATTGTCATGTAGTTGAATTGATTTCAATGCTTTACATTGAGGCATGTTTATGTTTGATGTATCTGTGTCTGATGTATGATGCATGCATACAAATTCACCACTAATTCCAGTGGAAGATCCTTTAACAGGATGTCCAGGGGACTCATAACACTCACTCATCATCTATATATAGGGGCACATGGCAGGGTACACCGTGGACAGGGTGCCAATCCATCGCAGGGCACAGACACATACACTCACTCATTCATTCACACTCTATGGGCAATTTGGGAACGCCAATTAGCCTAACCTACATGTCTTCGGACTGTGGGAGGAAACCGGAGTACCCGGATGAAACCCACCAAGCACGGGGAGAACATGCAAACTCAGAGACGGGAATCGAGTCTGGCCGGGGATCGAACCCGGACACTGGCAGTGCAAAGCGACAGTGCTAACCACTACACCGCCGTGCCACCGGGACTCATAACAGCTTTGTTGACTGAATAATTACACTATATGGACAAAAGTATTTGACCAAACCTGTTAATTACTGAATTTGGGAGTTTCAATTAGGGCCCTTATCCCCAGTGAAGGGCAATCTTAATGCTTCAGCACACCAAGACATCTTGGACAATGCTATGTTTCCAACTTTGGGCAACAGTTTGGGGAAGACCCTTTTCTGATCCAACATGACCGTGTCCCCAGTGCACAAAGCAAGGACTATAAAGACATGGTTTGATGAGGTCTGTATGCAAGAACTTGACTGGCCCTAACACAGAGCCCTGACCTCAACCCCACCGAGCACCTTTGGGATGAACCTCATAAATGCTCTACAGAATGAATGGACACGAATTCCCACAGAAACACTCCAAAATCTTGAAGTATATGTATTTGGGTATAGTGTAACTGCAGGATTGGCCAAATACCTTTGCCCATATACAGGAGTGTGTGTTTCATAACCACTACCTACAGTGTACAGTTTACTGCATGTTAAACTATCCAGGAAAAGAATCTCTCAGAGTGTTTGTCCAAGTTGTTCAATGCAACAAAATTAATAAGTTATTAGCTTATTAGACGCTGTCCTTTATGCAGTATTTATTGTAATTTTGTTAGTTACCTCACCACCCTTTCTTTCATACGAGTATTCTTGTTTCGGCAAGACACCGCTCCTGTGGATTTTAGGTTACTGCCTTTCTACCATGGTTGGATGAAACCAGTTTGTGTGTGTGTGTGTGTGTGTGTGTGTGTGTGTGTGTGTGTGTGTGTGTGTGTGTGCGCGCACGCGTGTGTGCACACTTGAGCCTGAGAGTCCTGCTGTCTCTGTAGGTTTGCTGCTTGCCCAACTCTCTCCCACGCTCAAACGACTCTTTCAGCCCTTGTTCATCCTCACATTCATGTGCCATTAGACGCCCATTAGAGTCTCTAACAGGCAGATGGGTGCTTATCTATTTCTCCATCATGATATGAGCACTTTTTGTGCATTTGCTTCCTCAATACACCGCTGTCATAAAGCACGTCGATTTAACACTTGTGGTTTTCAAATGTTGTGGGCTCGTGGTTGAATAATGTGGAGATAAAAAAGGATTGGAAAAAAAAAAGAAAAGAAAAGTGAAGGCCAAATCTGTGTGTGTGTGTGTGTGTGTGTGTGTGTGTGTGTGTGTGTGTGTGTGTGTGTGTGTGTGTGTGTGTGTGTGTGTTAAATACTCAGGTTGACGATCATGTACATACCCTGCAGGGAGAACTAATTGAATATTGGGGATGCTATTTGTTTGGCTGTCTTTGGTGATGGATGCCCCTCATAAGCGCGTGAAAATTCTGGATCATTCTTTAGTCTTCTGTTATCTGTTCTCACTGTCTGCTTCATTCCCTCCATTCAGCATCATTTGTTTTCACTCTATATTCAGCATGCTTTTCCCGTTATCTCCTGATCATAGATCAACCAGGCAGAGTCGTGGCGAGTGAGCAGACACATGCGTCTCTGTCCGGCCGTGATGCATGGTTGAAATGGGAGTAAAAGTAGAAAATATCAGGAGACATGCCCTTCAAACAACCAAATCTGCGTCCTGGAGATGAATCGAATGATGCTGAATAGTACCAAACCTGAGTAGTTACAGTATGTACAGTAGCTGTGTGTTTTTACCATGACCTCTGAGTGTCGTGGCTGTTGGGATGAGTCAGCACTTGGGTATAATCTGGCTGTGTCGTTTAGCGAGGTGCTTAGTCTCGGTGAGTAGGTGTTTAAGGCATGCTGGTTATTGTGAATTATGAGTCCTCTTCTTTTACTTGCAGATGGTCATTTGTATTCGTAATTTGCATCCATTTATCATACTGCACACTTAGTGTATTGTGTATATGTGCTGTGAGTGTGTGTGTGTGTGTGTGTGTGTGTGTGTGTGTGTTTTATAAGGTGTGTATGGTAATCTGTCCAATAAATTAAGAAAGTAATTGAGCTTAAGAAAAGTGGACGAGACAGGTGTAGAAGAGCAATTTAGACACAACCAAGAGCAGGTTGTCTTACTTGATAATAGATATAGAAAAATCAGTTAGTTTATCATTCTCTCTATTAATAAAAGTTGCTACAGCGCTCATTTAGATAACTTGTTTTTGCTAACCCATTCAGGTAAGTCACACGGGGCACTGGTGGCTCAGTGGTAGGTGATTTGCCTGCCATGTGGAGGGCCGGGTTCGATTCTCAGCCAGTGACCGCAGATTTGCAGCCACTGGATGCAGTGCCGGTCCCAAGCACAGATAGAATAAGAGGGATGCGTCAGGAAAGGCATCCGGCATAAAACAAGTGCCAAGCTTGCATGTGTGGACCGGATGTTCCTCTGTGGTGACCCCGTGCCGGGAGCAGCCGAAAGACCAACAACATTCAGGTAAATCACAGTGTTTTTGTTTTCTCACAACTGAAACCCCATTAGACGGCACAGTGGCTTAGTGGTTAGCCTTGTCGCCTTGCACCTCCAGGGTCTGGATTCGATTCCTGTGTGCATGGAGTTTGGCCAAATGGTCTCCCTGTGCTTGTTGGGTTTCCTCCCACAGTCCAAAAACAGGCAGATTTGGCTAAATGGCGTTCCCAATTGGACTGTAAGGGCGTGTATGTGTGTTGTGATGAATTGGCACCCCATCGAGGATGTTCATGCCCCAAGTCTCCTGGGATTAGGCTCCAGCCCTCCTGCGACCCTGTATACAGGATAAAGCGGTATTGAAAATCCCAGTAGTAAGCTACTTTTTAAAACATAATTTAGTTTATTTTGTGAACGGAACTAGTTAGCTACACTTTGCTAACTTGTTCAGGGCACATCAGTTTGCTAGATTATTATCCAGATCTGTTTCATTTAGCTAGTTCGTATTATAGTTAGTGTAGGATATTCTTCTTATTTCCCCCATTAAAGTAAAACCTTTATTTTGTCACATAGACATTAAAGCACAGTGAAATGCCTTCTTCGCATATCCCAGCATAACCGGGGTCAGCCATGATACAGCACCCCTGGAGCAATTAGGGCCTTGCTCAAGGGCCCAACAATGGCAACCTGGCTGAGCTGGGAATCAAACCACCGATCGGTAACTCAGTGCCTTAGCCCTCTGAGCCACCACTGCCCTCCACACCATAATCTTATAATCTAGAACACCACTAAACCAGCTAAATGAACCTGGTTTGTGCTAGCCTGCTGGTTTTGCTAATTCATCTCAAGTAGTAACATATGTACTGTACACATGTACTGTACAACAGCAGGGTGGTGTAGTGGTTAGCACTGTCGCCTAGCACATCCAGGGTCCAGGTTTGATTTTCTCCCAGTGCTTGGTGGGTTTCCTCCGGTTCCTCCGGTTTCCTCCCACAGTCCAAAGACATGCAGATTAGGCTAATTGGCGTTCCCAAATTGCTCGTAGTGTGTGAGTGTGTATACAGTATGTGTGTGCCCTGCCATGGATGGGCACCTTGTCCAGGATGTACCCCACCTCGTGTCTCCAGGCTCTCTGTTACCCTGAATGAGACTGAGCTACATTAATTGCAATTATATCTCATATATATTTCTCCTTAATGCTAGTGTTGTATTAAATAAGGTTTATAGAAACTGTCGAAATTAACAAAATATGATAGTAGTTTTTTTTTCCAGGCTTGAGGTCAAAGTAGAACTAGATGAATGTGTCATCACATGGAATTAACTGCTGTTTTGTGTTTCTTTTCCTCAGTGAAATAAATTGCCGTTCTCGCTAGACAAGTTGAATTCACATGCTGTGAGATTGCTGTTTTAACCTTCTGTCTCTCATGGTGTGTCTGTATTTAAACTCAATATTACTCTGTTTTGAATAGATTATTGTAATGACAAGCTCTCAGAATGTCAAGAACAATTGTATCACTGCCCATATAAGGAACCCTTTAATCACCGTGTAATGTAATCAGTGATACAGTAGAATGGTGCAGCCTGAGGTTCTCTTACACTACAATCATTTGCCAAAAACTTGAGCTTCTTCCATACAAATCCCTGGAATTTGCTACAGAAACGATACCATATTAGAATGAGGATGTTAACATAACCTCGTGGTTTTATTACAAATCGCCTGTTTTAGAAATGCCGACTCAAGAAATGAAAGTATTATTCTGACAAATATTCAGATTTTACTTTACCTTGGTGGTTACTGAAGTATTAATGAGCTCAACTGAAACTGACGGACATCATTCATGTAGTAAACAAGTGAGAATGTTGTGGGCATATACCCACATCTACAAGCTCACAGCTGGACTGTCCGGCTTGTCAAAAAGGAAGGAATATGAAGTACATATATTATATCTGTGCTAGTCAATCTTTCGTCGTTTGGATGCAGTGAAAATCTGCATTTCTGTTGCATGATTGATGTGAGAGCAAAAACACAGAGAGTAGAGGGGAAGATTGCCTCCGATCATGCTGCTTTGATGTCATGTCACACATCCATGGCCTTTCATATCAAAAAGAAGGGGAAAGAAAATGAATATGCCACACAGTGTGAAGAACAGAGGGGCAGACCTTTTTTTTTTTTTTTTTTTTTTTTTTCTGGCTGAGAAACACTTTGGATGAAAATGAACCAAAGTGGGAATAGAGGATGCTTCAGGCTGGATTAGGAAAATATACTGGTCAGAAATATGTGATTTTTGTGCATTATTAAACAAACATGTGCCGAAGCACTGTGTAGAACTCTTGCGAGTACAAGATTTGTTTCATAAAAAGACCTGCAAAATGTCTGATCTGTAATCTTCTAGGAACTCAGTAGTGCATTGAATAAGCATCTTTATACCACAGTGCAGTACTGGTCACAAGGTGCTGACTAATGTTCCGTTACAGCAGCTCGGACAGTAGTGCTGGCTGTCATTCAAGTCTGGGGTGTATATTAATAAATAATGTCTAATAAGTCATCATTTCTATAGTACTGTAAATGCTCATTCTGAAGGTCCTCAGTGACAGATACTTTGCATGAGTTAAGCTTAATATACTGTAGATAGATGTACAGTGCTTTATTGGTCCCTAAGGGGAAATTTGGGAAATGGAAATAAACCAGTTAAAAATGGACAAAGAAATAAAAGTATAATTATTGTTACTGTTAAGGTTCCTGCTAGGAGGTTTATTCACAATTTTTGGAACAAGACTTTAGTGACAACACATTCTTCAAATAGGTTCTCTGTCACAGTAGAGTCTTTTTGCTTTTTGGTTTGGCTGAAGACTGCGTGCCTGGAGTTTGCATGTTTTTTTTCCCAGTGCTTGGTGGATTTCCTCCACAGACATGCAGATTAGGCTAATTACTGTTCCCGAATTGCCCGTAGTGTCTGTGTGTGTGTGTGTGTGTGTGTGTGTGTGTGTGTGTGTGTGTGTGTGTCCTGCGATGGATGCCCTAACTCTCCTGGGATAGACCCTCATGACCCTGTATACAGAATAAAACGCTATAGACGATGTGGTTTCGCTGTAACATGACAACCTGCAAAGTTCTTGTTGTTTTAACCTTAAGAGAGCGAAGAGTCCAGTTGCACTTGAGTTCTGCTTAAAAAGTATGGAATGTTAGCAACTAACATGTTTTCTGCGTGGTCCACAATATTAAATGCAACTTTAAAAGGTTAAAAAAAAAAAAAAAAAAAAGCATCGCTGGACATGCTGTTATTCGATTTTTTTTTCTCTATACTACACTGTAAACCCCGAAAAAGTTGTCAAAACTCAAAAAATTTGAGGTAATCAATTACATCAAATTTTTTAAGTAATGATGATTCCAATTTTAAGTAAACAGAACTAACAGTTTTTGAGTTTGTTGTACTCATTCATATTAATCGTTATTTACTTGCATTATTGAGTAGCCGAACTCATACTATAAAGTTTTTTTTTGCAAATTAAATCCATTTTTGTTGGTCTTTCGCCAGCTCCTGGCAATGGGTCGCCAAAGCGGTTTGCCACAAGCTTTTACGCCAGATGCCGTTCTGAACACAACCCTTCCGTTATTCTCTGGGCTTGGGACAGGCACTTCATCCAGGGGCTGGGAATCGAACCCGGCGAAACACCGACCACTGAGCCACCGGTGCTCTGGTACTTTAGGGTGCCCAGATTTGTACAGATTATGTGAAGAAGACCAATCCACCATCTTGATTAAAACAATTCAATGTGGGCTGTTTACATGTGCATTGATGATGTCAGACCCAAAATCACTAGGCTGAAAGATTTTAGGTTGGTGAAACTTTACGGAGACAGTTACTGCGGCTTAAAATATCAAACTTGTTCAGCTAACTTGAAAAGTGTCATTTCTCCAAACTCATAGATACCAAAAAGGTCTATTAATAGGAACTAATTGCAATTATTTAAGTTAACAGTACTCAATTTGTTTAATTACTTTGAGCAATAGGGTTTACAGTGTAGCGAGCCCCTATATACAGTAACAGATGGATGTTAACCCAAGTGCAGCCTGTTTAAATGATTGTTTATTAAAAGCTGTAATTGTGGATTTTTGTAATAAAATAGAAGCCATAAAGGGTTATTTTTCCATGAAATGACACGACTATATAAAAATGTTGAATAAAAGACACAACTAGTAATTTAAGCCTTTGTTTACCTCATCTTTTCCTTTTCCTTTGTTATCACCCATAACTGCTTATCAATTATTTTCCCTTCCTCCTTTATTATTTCTACTCCCCCCCCCCCCTTTCTCATAATGGCAATTTCCAAGCCTTTGTGTCTTCCCAGGCGGTGAAGAAAGGCAACAAATTCTCTTGCTTGCTAAATGGAAACATTGATTAGCCTTCTTCATCGGGGAGGCACTGCATCCACAACTTTGTCAACAAAAAGTTGAATGTAACACAATCATTGCCCTGCACACTCCTCAGGTCAGTCAGGTTTCACCACAAAGGAAAAGGAATGCTGTTTGAATAAACAGAATGGCTGCGGTTTGTCGGTGAAAATTGCGTTGAAGCAGAACACGGTAGCTCCCTTTTTTTTTTTAATTGTTCTGCTTCATGGAAAACCAGAGAGCATTTAAAATGTCTCTTTTAGAGAGCGAGAGCAAGGCTTGAAATTAGCTATAATGGAACAAAGTAATAACAATAATGCGCATCCTGGAGCAAAATACACTTGGTTAACGGTCATTGACAACTGCAGCCAAAAGAAATTAAATAAGGGCAGCTAGGTAATAAGTAAATAAATAAATAAAACAGATATTAATGCATATGGCGAAGGTGTATTGTACATTACGTTTAATGTAACCTTTTTACTTTTGGTGTGACAATAATTCAACTTGACCATGATCCTCTGCAGTCACTAGCTACATTCACAATAATCAACCTTGCTTCGCTAGTAATTTATCAATGAACTTGCTATCTTAATGAAACCCTGATGTTTTATTAAAGTAAATAGGCAACTTAAATATGCAATTATATTTTCTTCTTCTAGTCTGACACCTTGTTAACTAGAAAATAGGAATAGGAATCTCCTATTTTGGTCACAGTTAATGTCAAGGATATTGCATGTACTCTTGACCTTTTCCCACCCTTCTGTGTTATAGATGAAGACTTTATTTCTCAGACATTTTTCACATTTTCCCTTTGCCAACTTGGCTTATGGGCCCAACAGTAGCAGCTTTGTAATGCTGGGTCTTGAATTTGAATCCACTTCTGAGCAGTAACCCAGAGTCTGTCTGTCTGTCTGTCTGTCTGTCTGTCTATCTATCTATCTATCTATCTATCTATCCATCCATCCATCCATCCATCCATCCATCCATACATCCATCCTGCACTTTCCAATCATGTCCTGACTGATCCATTTCAAATCCCTTGTGGTGGTGTATTCAGAGGGAGGGGGCAGTGTCAAGCGTCCAAATACTTATGGACCTGACCATTGCTTGCATAATCAAATAAGATAGGATATGATATGTGATAAGCATTGAACTGTACCTCAGTACAGTTACCACTGATACCTTACCACTGATGTGCATGTAAAATAGAAATGGCTTTTAGCTAATTGGTATAAAAGGTGAACATTGGTATAAAGAATCATAATATCAAAGAATCTGACCAATCAAAACCCACTCGCAGGTAATGCCTAAAACATAGGCTTATACACTCCTGATGAATAAATATTTGTGCGTGTCATTCTCACAACTTTTGGCCACTACTGTAATATGGTTTATATGGCAATTAATCCAAGTTTGTCTATTAATAAAATAAATAAAAAGTGTTTTTGTTTAACAAAATAATCGTATAATCATGCATATGGTATGATAAACCTTTCCTTGAGAAGGAACCAGCGATGAAATTATGTGAAATTAAATATAATTGAAATTAAAACAATTTGTTTTATACTTGTAGTTTTTGCCTGAATAGTGCATTAATTTCTAATTGGCACATCCTTTTTCCATATATTAATATAGTCAGTGGTTCCCTTTCCATGTTATCAAACCCCATAGAAAAACGGGCTCCTTCACAAACAAACTACAGTATCACCAAACTATCTACAAAGAAACTATACATTCAAACAGAAACCAGCACCCTATACTGAAACTTGTATATTTTATCCATGTTTCATTCCCACACACTTCAGGCTGTATAGAAACCTCAATGTACTCCCTAATCAGTGGTAAATTTTTTACTTCTTTTACTTCACAGAGCTGAGCCTAAATCAGAGAATAAAACATAAATCTACTGCATTGAGCTGTCCTGAAACAGCGTATAAGAAGAGGTGGGGGTGGAAGGAGGAAATAAAAATGCCATGCCAGTATGCAGTGCAATAAAATGAATATATAAGTAGCATATAAGAAATTTTAGACATCAGTGGAACCTTTGAGCCCTTTCCTAGACTAGGATCTCTTATCGTTCATGAGAGGATAATGTGTTCTCTTGCATTCTCTTGCTGTACTTATTTGTGATGTCATATACTGTAGGAACATGGGTATTCCCAATGAAAGGAAAATAAGTACTTCAAGACTTTTTGGTTTTGTTAATGAATATACCTCTGTTGAATATATATATATATATATTGTTTAAATGAGCTCTATTTTTTCTGAATGCTTTTACACTTGTATCCTTGTGCATTTATTTTAGCAGATGCGTTTACATGCATGGGGTGTAGGACTGGAGATGATTGCAGGGTTATTCATTACTTACACTGCTTAGCCACAACAGTAAGAGCACTGTTAGTTGAACTGAAGAACACTGATTATCAATTTATTTAATTACGTACAATTAAACCTTGGATTGTGAGCATAATTTGTTCCAGAAGCATGCTTGTACTCCAAAGCACTCGTATCTCAAATCTCAAAGCGAATTTCCCCATAAGAAATAATGAAATCGTTCCACAACCCAAACATATTCATATAAAAATAGTTAATACAAAATATAAAGTAAAAATAAAGCAAATTTACCTGACAAAGCACATGCATACTACTCATATGTCAAGACCATAGAGTTTAAATTGATTAAAAAATGTTGCTCATCTTGCAAAACACTCGCAGACCGAGTTACTCACAATCCAAGGTTTTACTGTGTATGAAATCAGTAAACAGGTTACAGGATCATGGGCACCCACGGTTCATCTATGCCTGTCGAGAGCTGTGTGGTCATAAGTCACAGGAAAGCCAGCGTAGCCAATGTGGCCACAATAACACGGTATCAAATCATATATCACAGCCTGATACATATGGGATTTAGAAGGCTAAAAGTTTAATGTTGTTTATCTGGCCTCCAAATTCCCTGGATTTCAATCTGATTGAACATCCATGGAATCCGCTGGACAAAATGTCCGATCCATAGAGGCCCGTCCCAGCATCCCATAGCACCCAAAGGATCGGCTGCTAATGTCCTTGTGTGTGCTGACACAGCAGCACATCCTCTGAGAGGATGGAAGAGGTGGAAAAGGGGCCAGAGTTGCCCTAGTGGCAAAAAGGGAAACTACAAAATATTGTGCTTAATGTTTTGTGGTTTAATGTTATGACTGATTATTTTATAAACCTCTTTGTGTGAAAGTTGGTTCTGCTGATTTCAGGTAATCCTTCAATTCATCCCTTTAAGTGACTGTTTGCTGTTGTTTAGTCATAAGCACAAAGTCAACAGACATAAGGTCTTTATATATCAAGTGCATATGTGCACTGGGATTATATTAAACAAAAAAAATGCATTCTGAATGCTTACTGCCTCATACTTCAATAGCAGGTTATAATTGCTACCTTTTGTGTTTGAAAGAAGTGTGTAGGTGGGAAAAGTAAATTTTCGGGTGACTCCAAATTTTATCCTACTTTTCCTAATTTTAAATAGTATTTTAGTAATTATTTTGTCTTTATCTTTGCACAGCTTTAAAAAAAAAAAAAAAAAAAACACCAATGTGTTGTTTTATTTTATGTCTGTCATCACCAGCAGTTTGTTGGTGTTAATTTGCTGAAGAAAGTGCTAAAATAAATCATTAATAATACATAATAAAAAGACACACACACACACACACAAAAAGCCCTCATGATTCGTTGATTCTTTTCATATACTGTAACTGCACATAACCCTTGAGCTTTATTAAACCACGGCAACTCGCCAAAAAATACACATGTTCATTTCTTATAGATTTTTTTTAAAAAAAATATACGTCTTTAACTTGCATTGTAGCAGCAACAGTGTTCACTTTATCAACACAATATAACTTATTTCTCTCATTACTAATAAACTGCAAAACCCTGGAAATTGTTGACTGTTACAAAGTGCTGGTATATAAATAAATATTAATTGTAGCAGTTTCTCAATGATAATGTACAGTCTCGTATGTTTTTTGTTAAATTATAAATTACTAATATAATTACATTTTATCATTAGAATTTCAACAGGAATGTATTATTAGGTGCTATAAAGTAATGTAAAAGAAATCATCTCATCATGTGCAGCATTTGAGTATAACAAATAAAGAACAAAAACTAAATACCATCCTGTAATGTTTTTTTGTCCTATAATTCTCCTAGTGATCAATGAACTGATTAGAGCACTTTAGTGCAGCTTTATGGGGCATTATTAAATTCTAGGAAAAATGCTTAGCAAGTACAGGTGCCAAATTATAAAGAACTATAAGCACAGCCATAAAGCTTTATGAATACAGAGAGTGTTAGCAAAGTAACACTTGATTACCCCATCTGCTGGCAGGATGTTAACATACAGGAGTCCAATGGCAGCTCAATGCCAACCATGACACAAAATAGTGTGTAATCAATCAATAATATAGTGGAACTGCAGTCACACTCTGGTCATTTCTCACTGCCACTGAATGTCTGGAATATTAAGACCACTTTATGTGGTCTAAATGAAAATATTAATCCTAAAATCAAAATCAGTTATAGCTTTGTCCCCCTACCATTCACCACTCACATGATTGTCAGGATTACTGGAGCTATAGTGGCCTTTACAGATTCTCAAGTCTACCACAGCGTTGCATGCACAGACACATGCTTTGTGTCCAGGAGTCTCTGCTCATTAAATAGGGACAGAGCGCTTTCTTAACAGCACATGACCTTGTTAGAGAGGCAATGAAATTGACTTTAGAGTAGAAAACACAATTGGAAACATGCAAGCACACAAAATGACACTTACAGGCAGAGTCAGAGGTCAAAGCTCTCGACACCTTTAGAAAAAAGAAAAAAAAAAAAAGTAAGTGACCTGTTACTGTAGAAATAACAACTACAAATGTAATTCACAGCTTCTGACCCATCAGATTTGTGAATTTGTGAAATTTGATGTGTTTTGTGCTTTTAACAGTGTTCCTTGTTGCAAAGCAGCTTTACAGAATAAAGATATACATTTAAATCAAATTTAAAGAAAAAGCTCAGCAGTGTCATTTGTAGAGAGAGAGAGAGACAGTTGGGCATACTCAAAGTCACATATAATTATATATATATATATATATATATATATATATATATATATATATATATATATATACAGTGCAAGACCATTTAACACTTTATAGGTCAATTGTATTGTAAAATCTCACCTGGAGCCCATGACATGTGTACAGGAAAGGACTGATGTGCCCTCATCTTCCTGTTTCTGTAAGGACTCTGGCTACTGCATTCTGGACTGCATTCAAAAAATATAGTCATTTGGAGTCCAAACTAGAGGTACCAAAAGCTTGAATTAGTTGTTCTGCATCATGCAGTGACATTGTATGTTTTTTTTTTTTATCTTGGCAATAATCCTGGTAATATTATCGACATAATATCAGGGTGGTTCCACAATCAGTATTTTTGTTTAGTTGTGTCAAAATACTGCATGTGCATTATATTTATGTAATGGTAGTTATTCTTGTTAGTCTTTTGGTTGCTCCCTTCGAAGGGGCGCCACATCGAACCATCTGATCCTCACACAGCCAACTTGGCACAGGTTTTACGCCAGATGCCCTTCCTAATGCAACCCTTTCAATTTTATTTGGGTTTGGGACCAGCATTGCATATGTCGTTACATATGTAAAGATAAAAGACATTTTTATGCATAATTGGTGTTTAATAATAAACAATTTATGTATAGTTGTTTGGATGTAGCATTTGGGTGTATTCATGTTGGACACAAAATCAGAGACTTTCCACATCAATAGAAACCTACAACATGTTCCTGTGACACCGTCATGTGCACAAATTGCGGGAACGTGTTTCCAAAAACAAAACATTGTGTTTCGTTTCATGCATGGTCTATAGCTTTGCCATGTGCACATACATCATCAAAGTGCATGCCACAGAGATCTCTGTTGTGTTTGCAGTTCTCAGTGATATGTTTAAAGCTTGGGAAATTTTTTCTATAACCTAACCCTGCTTTAAACTTCTCCACAACATTATCCCTGGTATGTTCCTTGGACTTCATGATGCTGTTTGTTCACTAACGTTCTCGAACGAGCCTCTGAGGGCTTCACAGAACAGCTGTATTTATACTGAGATTAAATTACACACAGGTGGAGGAGGAGGAAGCATGGGGGCTTACCTTACACCTCCAGGGTGTGCGTTCGATTCCCACCTTGGTTCTAGTGGGTTTCATCTGGGTACTCTGGTTTTCTTCCACAGTCCAAAGACTAGGCTTAGGCTGATTGGCATTCCCAAATTGCCCTTAGTGTGTGAATGTTTACTGGAATGGTCATCATTGACCTCAACTGTTGGACTACAGAGGTTCCTTGCTGAATGTTTTGGACTCTATATTTAGAGGGAGCTGAATACAAATGCACGCGACACTTTTTTATTTGTAAAAAAAAAAAGTAAAAAAAAACAATGATCAGTTTCCTTCCAATTATCATGCACTTTGCATTGGTCTATCATATAAAATTCTAATGAATTGCATTTTTTGACATGACAAAATGTGGAAAGGTTCATGGGGCATGAGTACTTTTCCAAGGCACTGTATTGAACTTTCAACCCCATAGCACACATTAATATTTGTGTCATTCTCGTAACTTTTGGCCAAAGCGGTACTACCTGAGATCATCCGAATGATGATGGGTCCCATGTTGAGTCTGGGTTTCCCAGTGTCTCCTCCTATTGTCGTCTCAGAGAGTTTTGTAAAACTGCTTTGTGACAACGCCCACTGGTAAAAGTGAAATGAATCGAATCTGCTTCTGACTTGGAGGTGACTGTCGTGCCTCTGTCTGCCCTTGGCAGTATACACTGTAGCTCTGGCCAACACACTGGCTCTTTAAACCCTGTCTAAATATACTGTTGAACAGTACATAAAATTGCACACATTGAAAAGACACTGGACAATTCAGTAAGAAGTAAGAATCAAAAGAAAGCAGTTGCCTTTAGCACTGGCTGTTGTCTGCTTTATAAAAGATAGATAGCAAAAATGACTAATAATCTGTGCAGTGACGGAGGAGGCTTTTCCCCGTTCATTACTCAGCACCAATCAGTCTCAGCAACAAGCACGAAAAATGAAAGATTGCTGTGTCTAAGCTTAAAAAGAGTGCAGGGAGAGTCAGGGTGATCTGACTCGCATCTGTACTGAGCATTCAATTAAGAGTTGAATTGCAGGCTTCATTAAACATGACGAGGCCATGAAACAGAGCAGAGAAATGCAGAAGCTCAGAGCTGCCCCTGCGCCTTGGCCTGTATGGGGGATGGTGTAATGACGACACCGAGCAGACCAGAACCAAGTCCAGCACACTCAGAAATTGACCTTTCAAACCATGACACAATCCAGCACACAGTCACCCCTCAGTTCTTCAGAGATGCAGTGTTTACAATTACTCCTTCACTCTTGCACTGTTTAATATCTCTCCTTGTCTCTCTGTTTTATTTCTTTCTTCTATCTTTACTTTTGTTTTAGATGGGTAAGACGATCTCCTGAAGTTCAAACCGAGCATCAGAATGGGGAAGACGTGGGATTTGAGTGACTTCAAACATGGCATGGTTGTTGGTTTGAGACGAGTTCTCCCCAAATCTACTGGGATTTTTACACACAACCATCTCCAGGGTTTGCAGGGAATGGTGCTGAAAAAGAAAATATCCAGTTAGCTGCAAAGGGGAATGACCAGATAGGCAACAGTAACTCAAATAACATCTAGTTATATACAACCGAGGTATGCCGAAGAGAATCTCTGAATGCATAACAGGTCGAACCTTGAAGCAGCACCAGAAGACTACTCCAGATACAACTCATGTCAGCTAAGAAGAGGAAACAAGGCTGCAATTTGCATGGGCTTAAACCATGGAAAAATGTTGCCTGGTCTCATGAGTATTGATTTCAGCTGTGAAATTCACATGCCAGGGTCAAAATTTGGTGTAAGCAACATGAAAGCATGGATGCATCACAATATTCATGGAAAGCACTTGCACAGGTATTGCCAAATCTCTTGTACAGTCCTGACCATGTTCTAAGCAATTTTCAAATGTTTGCAACATTAAAGGAGGCCAGCAGGCAGTCCAACAGCATTCTACATTGATGGTATCAAAAGTTTTTTGATTTGACTCCTCCTGTGTGTGTTTGTGCATGAAGTCATATTCAAAAGTTAATACACCCTCTTTTACTTCTATGTGTTTTTGTGTTAAAACAAAATTTGTTTAGTGTGTCTTAGGCAGGTGTTAGGCAAAAATACACTGTCAGAAGAACAACCTACACGTTTAACTTGTTTATTTCACAAAAAACAAAGCCAAAAAAAAAAAAAAATGTGTAGGAACATTAAGTACCCCTTACTGCTTCCACAGGATTTAAGAGGGTAAGTTGCAGTCAGGTGTTGCTAATCACCAGACCCACACATTCAGATATCTTTGCTCCTTACACTCTAATGTCAAAATGTACCCGTTTTTTTTTTTTTTTTTTTGTCTTTGTTGAGTTTTTGTAATACACAAAAGTTTTCAACTTAGCTTGTAAATGTGGCATAAAACAAAAACTGTAGCATCCATTTGATCAAAAATGACATATTTCTGTTGATCCAATTCATTGCTTAAATGGAATGCCGCAACATGGTGGTGCATCAGGAAACGTAACAAATAACTGTGAATTAAGAATCCTTAAGTGGTGATCTGTTCCGTGTGAATCTAATCATGTGAAGCCATTGTGACTTGATCATTTGTGGATGACGGACAATTTATGCATTAAATCAGCAGGAGCCATGAATCAATTAAACATTATGATTTACACCCTTATAATGAAAAATCTTTCAAGATTTTTGATAGAATATGAAAGCTTGAACTCATCATTAGAATTTCAGAAATTTCCTTTTATACATTCTAATGGTACAGTATATAGCCATAGTTTTTTAGGTTTTTGTTATTGTAAACATAATCGCAATGCTGTTCTGTGGTGGATTGGGTCAGAGGGATGCCGGTTGGCCTTCTGGAGCTACTGTAGGGACATAAACAAGTTGTTGAAGTTGCTATGGTGTTTGTTTGAGGGTTCTGTAGTCCTTGAGGGCCTGGGTGACTATGCAACAGCTTTGGGAGTGATGTTTAGTCAGGTCTGTACTAAACGTACACCGAACTGCAAAATCACTGAACATACACTTTTGAAGCATACACATGTTGAGAAACAAGTTGTTGTTGCCATAGACTCTTTTTTTATGTCTGACATTATGGTGAAAAAAAGATGAACAGTCCATCATTTCCAGTTTTTAAAAATGTTTATGATGTTTTAATATAAAAGAATCAGTAAGAGACTGATCAACATCAACTGTGCTCAAGGAAATGAAGCAATTTTGAAAACAAGAATGAGCCAAAATTCCTTCACAATGATGTGAGAGACTGATAAAGTCATGAAAGAAACGATTCCCTTAAGTTATTGCTGTACTTAGTACTATATAGGGGGGAAAAGTTGTGTTGTTCATCTTTCAAGGTTGCATTTACATAACAATAAGACCCACTGTGATTAGATTTAATGTAAATAATTACAACAAATGGAATTAAACAGGGGGCACTAACTTTTGAACGTGACTCTCTCTCTCTCTCTCTCTCTCTCTCTCTCTATATATATATATATATATATATAGAGAAGAGAGAGTCTCAAAAGTTAGTGCCCCATATATACATATATATATATATATATATATATATATATATATATATATATATATATATATATATATATAATATGTGTGTGTGTATATACACACACACACATACACTGTATTAACACATTGGTGAATCAAAAGAAAGTTATTCACACTCCAGTTATATTAAAAGTTGGGCACACTCTTATCAGCTCTTTCCATTCAAAGCTACTGTTTCCCCACTTACTGCTGTGCAGATGTGAATGTTTTACATCATTTCATTTGTAATTGCGGTTGCGAGAAAAACATTATGGGTTTTTGGTAGTGTGAGGGTGTACCTAGTGCAAAAACATCTCACGGAGGAGCATAAACAGAATCGTTTGAATATCTACAAAACGTGAAAGTCTGCAAAACGTGAACGTTTAAAGAGAGTCATTACTGGTGACAAGACATGAATTTATTCCCACAAGCCTGAGAGTAAGACAGAACGGAAACATCCTTAATCGCCAACCAAAAAAACTTCAAAGCATCACAAAAGTGCCGACCATCAGCTGGAAAATTTATGCTTACAGGTTTCTGTAAGGTCAGTATTGAAACATTATCAGGAAAATGGTTAAACAATTAACAATGCTCATTACCAGTGAGATGCTTATTGAAGAGCTGAAGCCTAAATTTTAGAATAATTGCAGAGGATTGCTATCTGAGGGTGTTGTGATCTTGCATGACGATGCACATCCACATACTTCTGCACACTTTGCAAAATCTTTTTTTTTTTTTTTTTAGATGCATCTTAAAAAGGATCTTTCCTATAGCCAACGTGGAAAAAGATGCACTGTGAAGCCAGCGTTGCATTTGTAGCTCACAGCTCAGCCTAATTTTTTATTTTTTTAATGAGGGAATACAAAAATGCAGAAAGATGCAAAAAGTGTCATGAGATGCAAGGAGATTATGTTGAAAAAGTATGTACAACTATGGTTATATACTGTGTGTGTGTATATATCTATAATATATATATATAATATATATATATATAGTCAAAGATAACATAAAAATACATCATACGATTTTAAATGAAGGCTTTTATTATTAAGGGAAAACAAACCAAAACTACATAGCCCTGTGTGAAAAGTGTTTGCCCCCCCCCCCCTGTTAAAACATAACTTAACTTTGGTTTATCACACCATTCAATTTCTCTAGCTACACCCAGGCCTGATTGCTGCCATCTGTTTGCAATCAAGAACTCACTTAAATAAGACCTGCCTGATAAAGTGAAGTAGACCAAAAGATTTTCAAAAGCTACACATCATGCTGAGATCCAAATAAATCCAAAAACAAATGAAAAAGAAAATAATTGAGATTATTTCTCTCTCTCTCTCTCTCTCTCTCTATACACACACACACAGTATAGGGCTTTAGTTGGCTAGGGAGAACAAAGATTGGACTTTCGAAGCAATGGAAAATGTCATGTGGTCTAATAAGTCCAGATTTGCCCTACTCCAGAGCTCCAAGTTCATGTTTCCTGGGCACATAAGGGGAAGAATAGAAGTGCATGTAATGATGTACCCATAAAGCCTAGTGCCCACTGTGCAAGGGTTATGATGTTTAGTTGCTTCAGTCGGATAGGTCTAGGCTTAGTAGTATGTGTCAATAGATTATTTTTCTTTTCTGAGGGTGCAGTCATATACAGGATGGCAATGCCAGAATTGTTCAGGCACGGTTTGTGAAAGCATAGTCATCAGTGCAAGGTTTTGACCAAAAATTATTGCAACCTTGGACAGAAATAAATATAATGACTTTGCATAAGTTTGTTAAAACAATGTAATGGTGAATGCTTGCTATAATCAGTGCTTAAGGTGATCAACCAAAATACAGTATTAGAGTGTGTGTGGCATTTTTTTGGCCAGGTAGTCTATATACGGTATGACAGCCTTTTCATTCAGAGGGGATTCTAGACTCCGTTGGGACCAAAAACGAAACGTGGGTTTAGTGCATGGCAAGGATGGTTTGAAGCAGGCTGCATTGTGCTTCTGGTGTGACTCTTCTGAAGGCGCGCCACCATTATTTACACTGCACATGTAAGAAAAAAAAATCTGTTTGGATTTAAATAAACAAATATCCAAGAACCTTTGATTAGATAATTACTGCAGTGATTGATACATTTCCGCGGGCCTCGGTTATTTAACCCTAACTAATGCAATGCACAGCTCATTTGTAATAAGATAATCAATGTTGTTTACTTCACCTGTCAATGGTTTCCACATTATGGCCGATTGGTGTAGATTATAAGGTAAATATTTTAATACAATGACATCATCATTGGCTATTAATCTGTGGACTTTGTTCAAATGAAAGTGGTGACAATTGTATACACTGTTGCGATTTTTTAATTATTATTATTTTTTCAATTCATTCAGCTTCTGTACCACGTACGTAAGTTGTGGGGGATCAGGGCATATCCCAGGTGGCTTTGTACATGAGGACACACACACTACGCGCAGTTTGTGAATGCTGAATAATCTAATCTTTGGACTGTGGGAGGAAACCAGGAGTACACACAAACTCCACACACACATACAGTACTCAAGGTAAGAATCGAACCCCTTAACCCTGGACCTGTGAGGCAACAATGCTTACCACTACACCACTGTGCCGCCCTACACACACTGTTTACAATGGAAAACAATCTACATCAAGAAAGTCTACACCTCGAGAGTTAAACAACTGTGATATTTGGCCACTGCCGTAATTGCACAGAAAAAGATCAGCTCCTTACACAACTGCCATAATGATTCTGAAAAGCATTGCCCCTTCAGCTTCTGGGAGAGCACACGGGCACACAGCCAGGGGGCGGGGCAGAGCATCAAGCACTCGCCAGATACAGCAGGCGAGTTAAACGCCCCGACTAATGAAGCTCATTTCATCTTTTTTTTTGTTTTTCTGCAGAGACCGAAAACAAAAACTCTTTGCTGGTTGCGGACCCTGGCTTTCTCTCACTCCAGATGCCTTGACCCAAACATGAGCACTTCCACTGGCTGACGCACAATGTATTCACAATCAAAAATTGCCACATCATGTGGGACACATAATGGCCCATTTTTATATGGATGATATTATGAAGCTATATTTTATACCTATACTGCATGCAGTAACTGTGACACATGTTTCACTGCAGCATCCGCTATAGCTTTGTGCAATTGTAATCATGATTCTCTTCAGTTGTTAACTTATAAACTTTAGTAAAACGTTCATTCATTAGTCACTCTGACTAGTTGTTAATAAGGTTAAGATAATCACCCATTATCACCCATTATTTGGTAGCTGGCGATAAGCTGATGGTGCCAGAGTTATTGGGAGGTATTCTAATCACTTTATGCAGCTGTTTTATTTATTATTATTATTTTTTTCCGCCCGATTTTCTCCCTAATTTAGTCGTGTCCAAATTAAGGCTACTACTACATTACTACTACATTAAGGCTACTACTACCACTCAGCCGCGAGGGCCAAAGACTATCACGTGTTTCCTCCGAACCACGTGACACCAGCCGACCGCATCGCTCGTGCACCGTTGGGGGCGGCGTAACACACTCGGAGGACAGCGCTATCGATCTCCGGATGATAGGGCGAGCGCTTTAACCACTGTGCCACTCGGAGGCCCCGTTTTATTCATTTGTTTTATTTTGTGCTCTAATTTATCAGCACTGGTGGTGGTTTGTTTGCTGCATCAACTGGCTGGGCCATGAGTCTGTCTGTGTTTATTTGTAAGGGCTATTTGCAATTGGTAAGGAGGAGCTGCAATGGGTAGGTAGCAGGTTTTTGAGTGTGGCCCCCACTAAAAAAAAAAAGTGGGGATTTTAATGATTGCATGAATAAGTTTGAAATCAAAATTTAATTGAATTAAGCCTTTGTTACATATACAGTAAAATACTTTTCTTTGCATATTACAGCTTAGAAAACTTGGGTCAGACATTATATGGTAGCCCTGGAACAAACAGGGTTAAGGGCCTTGCTCAAGAGCTCAAAGTGGCAGCCTGTTGGAGCTGGAGCCTGAACCTGGTCTTTCTTATTAGAACCACTACTTCCCCCATTTGTTTCCCACTGCTGTTTTATAGTGTTCTTTTTCAAATTTACCTGAATGACTGTGGTGCCAAGGCGAATAGCATAATAGACCTTTTGTGGATATTTCTATGTTTTCGTCTAGCACATTGCTGAGAAAAAGCTGGCATTCACCCAGAGCTTCTTTAGTTCGTTTGTTGCATGTGGGTGTATTAAGGGTGTGGAGGTATATTTTCTTGTGACTGGCAGTGAAAACATTATTTACTTTTTAGGTCCCACCTACTGTTGGTGGATGTTTGTTGTTCATTTTTAAAATTTTATTTATTTATTTATTTATACTGGATTGAGTTTGATGTATTTCTTGAATTAATTAATTAATTTATTTATTTATTGGTGTTGGCCAATATTTTGGGTTTGCTTTCCCTATCAGTCAAATGTTTGGACACACACATCTTTTGTTGTACATTTACAAAACTTTGTACATTTATACTAAAGACATCCGAACTATAAAAGAACACCTATGGAATTATTTTGTAAATATAAACAACCTAAAATATGTTTGATATTTAAAATTGTCCAAAGGAGCAACATTTAGCTTTGGCGATGGCTTGGTACACTCATGGTGTTATCTGATCGGATTCACAAGGTAGTCACCTGGAATGGTTTTCAATTCAGAAGTGTCAAAAGTTAATTTGTGACATTTCTTGCCTTTCTAATGTGCTTTAGACCATCAGTTGTCTTGTCTTGTGCAGAGGAATGGTGGGTGCAGAGTCAATAGCCCTATTAGTGCTACTACATTTACTCTATAAATCCATATTATGGCAAGAAACACTCAGTTAAACAAAATGAATAAAAGACAGTCCCTCATTACTTTAAGAAATTAGGGTAAGTCAATTCGAAAAAACTTTTGAACTTTGAATATATCCCCAAGTGCAGTCATGAAAACCATCAGATGCTATGATGAAACCGGCTCTCGTGAGCTACCTCTTCTGCAGAGGAAAAGTTTATTAGAAAATTTATAGCACCTCAGATAAGAGCCCACATTAATGTATCTTTGAGTTCATATTTTAACATCCACTGTTTGGAAGAGACTGCGTGAGTCAGGCCTTCATGGTCGAATTATGGTAAAGCAATCATTACTTCGAAAGAACAACAAGCAGAAGAGACTTGGGCCATAAACACAAGGAATTTAGATTAGATACGTAAGTGAAAAACTGTTCTTTTGGTCTGATGAGTGCAAGTGACTTGTCTTTGTTAGACGTAAAGAGGGTGAACAGATACAGTAGTTCCCGAATGTGTGGATTCCACTGTGAAACATGGAGAAGGAGGTGTGATGGTGTAGGTTGCTTTGCTGGTGACACTGTTGGTGACTTAGTCAAAATTGAAGGCACACTTCACTCCAGCAGGGCTACCATAGCATTTTGCAGTGACATCTGGATCACATCATCATTTGTTTGTTTTAATGACACCAAGCACACCTGTAGTTTATATAGTTTATATATAGTACAGACCAGACCACCTTCTCATTCAAAGAGTTTGAAGGTTGAAATGAAGGTCAGTCAGTCCGAAAAATTGGGAAAACTTTGAAAGTGTCCCCAAGTGCAGTCACAAAAAACATCAAGCGCTACAAAGAAACCGGCTCACATGCGGACTGTCCCAGGAAAGGAAGACCGAGAGTCACCTCTGCTGCGGAGGATAACTTCATCCCAGTCACCAGCCTCAGAAATCGCAGGTTAACAGCAGCTCAGATCAGAGAGCAGGTCAATGGCACACAGAGTTCTAGCAGCAGACACGTCTCTAGAACAACTGCTAAGAGGAGACTGTGTGAATCAGGCCTTCATGCTAGAATATCTGCTCGGAAACCACTGCTAAGGACAGGCAACAAGCAGAAGAGACGCGTTTGGGCTAAAGAACACAATAAAGAACACAATAAAGAAAACTCGCTGAATGAGAAGGGGTGTCCAAACTTTTGATCTGTACTGTATGTGTCCAAGAAGGAGAGTGTTTGAGTGCTGCATCAGATGACCTGGTCTTCACAATTACCTAATCTAAATCCAATTGAGATGATTCAGAACATTTTCAGAACGGTTCATGATTATAAATTATAATTTTTTCATTGAATAACATTGATTGTCAATTATATGCCAATAAACTTAACCAGGATCATTTATGTTTTCGGTAAACTAAAGCTCACCCAACTGGCCAGATCCCACAGAAAAGCTATCGTACTACAATTTGCTGAAAAACGTCAAATGCTGGCCATCATAGAAAGGTTTCAGAACATTGCCCAGATCTCAATCCGACTGAGCATGCTTGGAATGTGTGGAGCACCCAAAGGATCCAGGTGCTAACATTCTGGTGACAGACACCACAGCACACCCCAGAGGTCTGGTGGAGTCATGGCAAAAAGGCCCAGAGCTGCACTGGTAGACCAGGGGGAACCTACACAATATTGGGCTTAATTTTTGAGTTTTAATGCTAGGGCTGATTGGTGTGTGTGTGTGTGTGTGTGTGTGTGTGTGTGTGTGTGTGTGTGTGTGTGTGTGTGTGTGTGTGTGTGTGTGTGTGTGTGTGTTTACCTCTCTTTTTTTTTCTTGTTGGGTTTTACATGCTCAAGAGATCCTTGATCGTTGGTTCTGACCATGCCCTGTTCCACTTGTTTCACTGCATGAAGGATACCCACCTGTGGATCACTCATTGGTGTCTAGTGTTGCCTCAAATGAGGGAGACATTTAAAGGGGATGCAGAGCAGAAGGAAGGGAGGGAGCTTATAACTGCGTGACAGTGCATGTATGGATAAATGTGATTCACAAGGTTGAACTGTTTGAAATAAAAAGAGAAAGGTTCACAACATAAAGATGACAAAATAAAGAAGTCACCTCACATCCATCCGCCTGTCTCTATTGTTCATCTCCCCAAACCATTAGTGTCACCTTTCTTTCTTTCTTTCTTTTTTTCATTCTCTCTCTCCTTCCTTCCTTGCGGTAGGAAAAAAACTTGGGCTTTTCCATTATGAATTTAAATCCTTTTAAATATTTCAAATCTTCTAGACAAAACATTTCTTTCCTCCTCTCTCAGTTTTTCTCTCTTATTTTCTGATGTCCCAGCTACTATACATTTTGCCCCCCCCCCCCCCCCAAAAAAAAAGACTATCTTTAACTTTCACTCCTTTGTTCCTGTAAGCCTGTACTGTAAGACTTTCTATCTATTTGCTGTTTAGCTTCACATTTACATATCCATTACACATTTACATATCCTTTTATTTCCTTTACTAATAATGGTTCAATTTATGAGAATTCTGATTATTAAAAACATATCTTCAGTGTTACTTTTGTGGAAATGACAAACATAATAACCTTTCAACAAAAGCAATTCAGAAGGACATCACCTCACACACTGCAGCTGAATCAGAAGATGGATAGTGAAATAGGAAATAAATGTTTTATTGTGGAGAGCTTACCAAGGTACACATAGTACCTAACAGACACGCACACTTGTGGATTGTAATGGCCCAGAGAGACTTTACGCTTGAATGAATCCTTTCAGACGTGATTATTCAGATGAAGGAAGATTTTTCAGATGGAGCCAGAGACTTTCGACTATAGGTTCTACAGCACGAATTCACCTTAATAAAGCATGTTTGTATTTTTTAAGGAACTGCTTGTATGCTAGCGTGTCATTCCTAACATCTGGATTTTGTGATACGTTTTTAAACTTGTAAAAGTACAAGATTTCAATGTTACAATTGGGAAATACAGTACACAAACAAAACAAATTTGAGGTATTTTCCAGGTAATGTTGTTAGATCAAAGCTCATGAATCTGACAGCTTGAAACATAAACGAGTTTAATGTAAAACAAAACACACACATTTAATCAAAACAATAACAAAAGCACAAAGACATGATACTAGGAGCTGCAACTTATAAAGAGACGGGTAAATTGACAATACTGTATTTATAACATGTATGACAACAACTTATCAAGGGCCCTTTACTTCACCCATATCCTTAATCATCAGAAATAAAAACTGAATACATTGCTTAAAGTTGTAAGGTTTGTTTCAAGGCATAAATGCAAGCAAAATGCAAAATCTTAAAAACAAACAAACAAACAAAAAAAAAACAACAACTGTAATGTCACAAAGAAAAATGGTATAAGGAATTTTTAGGGGGATGCTGTTGGACAACACTCACTCATCGTCTGTACCACTTTACCTTGTATACAGGATACTATATACTGTAATGTACTTCTTTCTAGATCGGTAATATCAGTGGTAATGATTCATGCTGGTAAAGTGTAAATGCATTAGATAATATACCTTAAGCAAATTGGTGTCAAACTCAATTTCAGACCTAGGTGCCTAAATGGGGTCATAGTGAGTTTGCTTTTTGCATATTACCGTATTGGTATAGAAGCATTTTAAATCTGACTGAAATTAATTGAAATTTGGTTGATATTAACTATTAGGCATCAACAATCCGTAGTGACACGTTTTTAGAAAATAAATAAATAAATAAATAGATACATTCAGTCGACCACAGAAATTCTTGGTTCAATCAATGATTTATTTATTATTTCCTAGAGCACCTACGAATTGTCGAAAACAATTCATCAAAATTTATTTGGATGTGGTCAAAAAATGCATATAAATGCCTATTTTAATAGTTTAAACCCTAAATATGCCCCCAAATCTGCTCGCCAAACACTTTAATTTCAATCGAATTTAAACGCTGCTTAATATGTTACCTTTTTTGTATATTAACATGAAAAAAAATGCGGAGGATGGTTGTGATTCCCATGAAATCGGGGAGGTTTCCGTGAACGACTATTAGTTATAGGTTCTAAGGAAAAATATGGGAAGGTCTGAGGCTGCGAACTCTAAACCAAGACTACGCAGGGGTCGTCTGTATCTAATTTTGATGAGTATTCAAACGCTTTATTCAGCACTTTGTAGAATCACCTTTAGCAGCATTCACAGATTTTAGTCTTCATAGGTAAATATTTACAAGATTTGTGCTTTGATCTGGACAGATCTTCCCTTCTTTCTTTTTTTTTTGCCAGATCTTCTCAATCAGATTGGTGTTAGATGGGTAATGTCCATGACCTTCCATCATCAGGTCACTCCATAGTGTTGACATAATGCTTGAAGTTCAGCCCAGAGTTACTGTAGATTTTTGTTACATCAGACCAGCAAATGTCGTCCCTTTCTTCCTGAATCTTTTAAGTGCCCGATATGTCTGGTACAAAAGAGTGGCTACCATCTAAGCACTCTACCACTCTACTATAAAAGTCTAATTGCTGGAGCATTTCTGAGATTGTCGTACTTCCAGCAGGTCCTAATATCTTTGCAGAGAACTTCTAAAACTCTTAGAGTGGTTAATGGGTTCTTGGTCACATTCCTGCCCAATGCCCCTTTAGACTATTACCATATTGGCTGAATGATCATCCAAGTTTCTTCCATTTTTAAAAAGACAGACCTCAAAGTGCTCGTGTGAACATTCAATGCACCAGAAATGGTTTATACCCTCTCACATATCTGTGTGAATGTAGCACACATTATATAATAGCCCATATATAAGCCCAGACTAAAACACTCGCTTCATGTGAAGTATCACTCAGAGCTGTCACATTCACTTGGCATACCAAGTCATGTTTTGCCATGCAAGTTTATCTGGTTTTGGGTCATGTTTCTGTGCCCTGGATTCTTTATTATCTTCTTTGTCTTTAAAACTCCAGTTCATTGCTTACCTGAACTGTTTTTTGCTTTATTCCAAGCCACAGATATTATAGGCAGAAATACAATACAAGCATTCTGCAAACACAGGCCTGGGTGCTTTGATATGAAAAACAAAAGTCGAATCAAAATTAAACTCGCACTGCAGTACAACCGCTACTATATGATTAATCTCCACTGTACTTCTGCAAGACTATTTGAGAAGTGCCAAGCGACATGCAGATGAATATCTCAGAAAGGTCGGGTACATGAGGGGTTGTGTTAATCTGGTTACCATATTTCATGAAGCACAGTCAAGGTATCTCCATACTTCTTCATTTGAAGATTCACACAGCTCTCAGGATAGAACATTATTTGAACAATTGACCTTGTTTAAGTGGAACCTGCAGTATTATATGCTTTAAATAGCAGTTATCAGGGACTTGGGTGAAGATCAAATAGACTGCTGCATTCCGGAGCAAGCAGGCAACAGGCCAGGAAAAAGCTGTCGATAGTTTTATTCCCAGTTGGACAGAAAAAAAAAAAGAATAGTTTCCTCATTTGCAGACTTAAAAAAATCAATTATTTATTATTCTTTTAAACATTAGACAACTAATCATTCATTCATTCATTTATTTATTTATTTATCTATCTGTTTTTTTTTTTCTTCTTCTGGTGGGGGGATAATATAAATTCACTTTATACAGATGAAAAAATAGCTTATATATAATCTGGTCTGTTTTTAGTCTTCGACTGTCTTCATGTTTCTGGCTGAAAGGAGTAGAACCTTCGTGCCTACAACTAGATCACATCCCCCCCCCCCTTTGATGTTTGATGAAAGCAACAACTGAAGTTCTTTACTTGTATCTGCGAATCCAATCACAATTATGCCAGGCAATTGATAATGGTATTTTAAATAATTAGATTGAGAAATATCCAGATATCAGCAATAGCCATGGATAATAACCCAATGGTGGTTTTTGCATGAAATAACAGTATGGTTACACTCAAATTACTGTGTGTTGTCAGTCATAAAACCTCCTGTGTGTTAGCTTTTGATAAATTAACAATAATGTATGAGAACAAGACAACAGCATTATTTCTATATACTGGTTTGCCTAATTCTATCTTAAAAAACAAGATTCAGATAACTTAAAAAAAAAACTGTATTATCCATTTGCTCAGTGATTAATAGTGAATTTTAATCATGAGGACAGTTTGAAATCGGCTCTAACTCTGTACTGGAACACCATTTCTATTTATGCTCACGTGTAACTGGCATGTTAACTACAGGAAGAGGATTTGATCCGTTTTATCATATATGATTCTGATGCCATAATGGTAGCCCACAGTATGGTTAAATGCTGTATGTTGGGTAGTATGGGCTTTCATGTTTACAGTTTTAAAATGTTCAAACATCTTCTTCAGTTCTGTCGCACACATTTATTGTGTTATATGTTTATATATATACATAATGATCTTATAATTTAGATACAGGTGTTCAGATCCTTTCCTAAAAGCACCTGTGGAATTTCTAACAGCTTTGAGTCTCTTCATAGATGTTCTTTTGACTTCAAGTCTGTTCTGATATTTTATCTTGGTTGTATCGTTAAAAGTTACCCTCTGACCCTGGTGACACCACCATTCTCATAGTTTCCCATTATTTCCGCACACTGCCAGGCTGATTCCTCAGGACTATGGCAGAGCTATGTGAGACATAAGAGCTCCATGATGCTTATTAGATTAGCTTTTAATTTATGTTAATCTAAAAGAGCTGGCTCATTCAAATTTGCAAATGTCTTGCTTCTCCACCCCGACAAAGATTTAATTTTAAAAGATTTGATTGTTCTTATACCTCTAGGCGCATAAACTTAACTCCCCTCACAGATACATGATGTGGGTCTAATAGCCAAAAGCTGAGCTTAATTAAATCTTAACCCTGCTAAAAAGTAGTGTGTAATAAAAGAAAAGGGCGAATAAAACAATTAAAATAAACATACATGGCCTAATCCTAATCCTAGCATATTAATATTGATGAAGTGAAAGTTTTCCCATTTTATTATGTTATTCTACACACACACACACAATGACATGGTAAAAACAGCTGTTTGGAAAGATTTGTTAATTTCTCATGATTTTTTTTTTTTTTTTTTTTGTACCATTTACATAAGTATTATTACTGGTTAATGCACCTTTTGACACCAATGATAGCCTCAAGTATTCTTGTAAACGATGGTACAATCTTGGCACAGTTGTTTTGTTTTGGATGGTTGGATGGGCACAGCCATTTTATGGTCTCTCTCTCTCAAGTGCTGATTTATTGAGCTCAGGTCCAGACACTGGCAGGGGCACTCCTATGTAAGTTATCGTGTACCATAGGAGGAGCTCTAGGAGTGACCTGTAGGAGTGTGCTGTGGTGTCTGGCACTAGGCCATTGGTGGCAGATCCTGTGGGTGCTGTGGGCTGGGTGGGGCCTCAAATCAGTCTTGTTTGTCCATGAGATGTGTCGGACAAACAAGCCTCATTTGCAGCAGGCATGTGATTCACTTGGTGTTCTAATAACTTTCTATCATAGCCAGCATTGACTTTTTTTTTTTTTGTAATTTGTGCTACATTGGTTTTTCTATGCGATCTGACCAGACAGGCTGGTTTTCGTTTCCTGTGGGCGTAGCAGGGCCCTGGGTGGCCATGATTCTCTAACTAGTTTATTGGTATATAATTGACTGATAATCAGTGTTATTCATTTCACCTGGGAGTGGTGTTAGTTTTGTGGCTGATCTCTCCCTCTCTCTCTCTCTCTCTCTCTCTCTCTCTCTGTGTGTGTGTGTGTGTGTGTGTGTGTGTGTGTGCTTATTGAATGCATTTAAATGGAAAATTGTTGGTGTGCTTTTTATGTCCACTTCAAAAGCTGTTTGCTGGATCCACAGGGTGTAAAATGAAAAACTGTAAGCTAATCTAATTTAGCACAAGGGTAATGAACTTTTACATGAATGGCCTCGGGGCAGCAATGCAAACAAAATAATGGAATGGTACCTTTTACAGAGGACATACTGTACAAGAGTTGGACAAATGGGATCCTTGACAGATCTGTCACAGAAGAGGAGTAATTAAGGACACCAGCACTGCTCATTGAAAGACGTGATATATCTACTGGGGTTAAAGAGTGCACTTTCTGGATGCTAGAGTAAAAGTAGCTCTGTGGGATCATGAAATCAATTAGACCTTTTTTCCCTTAATCCAGCAATTAATTGTTGCAGGCGGCACATACCTTGGTGGGTGCTCTTGAATATTTATCATACCAGAAGAAAATACATTAAAAGAGTTGAGTGTTCATTATAATATCGTGCTTTTCATCGGTTTTCCTTATATTAGTAATATGTGCAAACACACACACACACACACACACACAAACTGTAGTCACGCAGGCTCTTTGCCAACAAATTTGGTTGAGAACAATACAGCAAAATCAAGAGTCTAATAATAATAAGTGTTCCACAGCAACATTACAGAGTGCAGGTGTGCAGTAATGGCTGTACAATGGTGGGTGATGGGACGGGTTTGATTAGCCTGGCATGGATTCTCTGGTACTTTCTGCCAGATGGCAGGAGGGAGAAGAGCCCATAAGTGGGGTGGTAGGGTCGTCCTAATTGCTGGCGGCCTTATGGTAGAAGCAGTTGCTCTAAGAGGCTTTCATGGTAGGTAGAGAATCCCTGATGATCTTCTCATCTCAGTTGTTCTCACGATTTGCTGCATGCTCTTAAGGTTTCAAACTACACTATGTGGTTCCCGTACCAGATAGTGAGACTGTTCAGGAGGCTCTCTATTGAATCTCTGTGGAAGGTGGTAAAGATGGGAGGTTGAAGGATAGTTCTTCTGAAGTTCTGCAAGAACTGGAGACACTGCTGGGCTTTCTTGGCTAGGCAGGTAGAGTTGAGAGCCCAGGAGAACTCCTCTGTGATGTGTGCATCGAGAAACTTGGAACTCTTAACTCTCTTCACACTTGATTTGGTCTCATGTGGGTCTTCCCGAAGTCAAGAAGAAGAAAAAAAAATCTTGTCTATGCCCCATTTAGCAAGCTGCTCTGCCTCATCCTTATATGCTGACTCATCATTAAACCACAACAGTGGTTTTAACAGCAAACTTGATGCGATTTGAGCTTTACTTTTCAGCACAGTCGAAAGTCAGCGGGGTAAATTGCAGTAGACTGAGCACACAGCCCTCGGCCACACCAGTGTTCAGTGGGATGGTCCTGGAGGTCATGTTGATGATCCTGGTGGACCACGCTCTCACAGGCAGAACGTCCAGGATCAAGATCCTGAGGGAAGTCTTCAAGCCCAGCATGCATAGGATTTCTTTGATCCGTTGTGCAATAAATATTTGAATGTAACACTGAAGTCTATGAGCAGAATCCTTATTCTTTTTTCTCCAGATGGGTCGAAGACTGCAGGTATGTCATGTTCTGTTAAGCAGTTAGGGTGGTCGGCATACGTGAAATGGTGTATGACTAGCTGCTTGAAGCACTTGATCAGGGTGATCAGTTGCATTGCAATGGGCTGGGAGTTACTGATGCAAGACACAGACAATTTCTTTGCCACAGGGAGATCATCTTTCTGAAACTAGATCGACCAAATGGAGGCAATTCTGATGATCATCTTAAATTGAATTCTTTCATAAGGAGCTACTAATGTTATTTTCCACCAAAATAGACTAGTTTAAATAAGTTAGAATATTAAAGTGGGCACAGTGTCTCTTTTCTACAAACCTTTCAGGTCAGGCTGATATTAAATCAGGTGAAATGAATACCTACTACTTATTATTTCAATCATCACTACAGAATTATTTAATGATTCAAACAGATTACAGCTTAGATTACACAACAAAATCCAGGCGCTGGATAAGAGCGTCTGCCAAATGCCTAAATGTAAATGTAAAATACATACAGATACGTACAGAATATACAGGATACAATTTTCCTTTTGTCCTCAACACTATATGAGAGTTAGGAGCTCTAAAGATGCACAAAGACTTTGAGGATCCAGGATTCAGCCATATTGCTATAAAAAAACCACTAGCTAACATTAAGTGATTAGATCACTCTGTAGAGCATACACTGATCAGCCAAGACAGTAAAACCATTAACATTAAAATCACCTACTGTAGGTTTTAGGGTCCACTTGTGTCACCGGTGCAGCTCTGTCCCCTCAGGCCTTGGCTCCATGGGAACTCTGCGAGTGAGCTGTGGTGTCCAGCACTAGGACGTTACCAGGGGATTCTTTGGAAGCTGATGGTTGTGGAACAGGGTCTCCATGGATTGGACTTGTTTGGAGGCCAGGTCGACAACCTTGAACTCGGTTCTGGATATTTCTGGTGCCCTTCTATCATTGCCAGCATTGTTTTTCCAGCTGTTTGTGCCGCTTTGGCTTTTCTGTGCAATCGGACAGGATGGGCTCGTCATTGGTCCATGTGAGCTTAGATGAGCCCTGGGGCTCCTGATCCTGCAACCAGGTTATTGGTATAGAAATGGCTATTAATGATATTCAAGTCACCTGGCAGCCGCGTTAATGTTATAACTGATCCGTGTATGTTGCTTTTAATAGGACAAAAAGTGCATAATTACTTAAACTCCAGCAGTTCATTGATGCACAAGCCGTACGCCTTGATCAGACTGTCAGAGCCAAGCACTCATGGGGAAAGGTTTTGATCTTTCAGATGACTCAGGAACTGTGACACTCGCCCCCCAAAAAAAATCTCAATAAGGCATTATATTTTCACAGCTTTTCTGTAATGATGAATAGTTACAAGTTGAAAATATTTGGGTCGCGTCCCAAATGGCGTCCTTTTGCACTTAGTACTTAGGAATTTTATTTTGGTATGCATTATGTGGTTAAATGTGTGTAATGTGCACAGAGGAAGAAAAACTGCATAGGACAACTTATTGTAAGAAAACGTTCAACAAATAGTTAGCAGTTTCATTTTTCTACCAGAGCAGAGCTTTAGTCATCATCTACAGTAGTCTCATCCATTTTGAAGACTTAACTCACTTGAGACAAGTAGAAAGATTTATTGTTGTTAATTTTAACTGCAATCCTTGCATTATTTGTTATATGTGTAGATCATATCTCTTCCGGTGAGACAGAACTCAGCTCAGCTTAGTTCAGCTCATCATCTATACTGCTTTATGCCTGTTTGGGGGCCTGTGGGGGGGCTGTGGGGGGCCTGGGGTCTATCCCAGGAGACTTGTGGCATAAGGCAGTGTACACCCTGGATACAGTACAAATTCATTACAGGACACACATGCACACACACTATGTGAAATTTGGGAACACCAATTAATCACCTAATCTGCTTGTCTTTGGACTGTGGGAGGAAACCAGAGTAGCTGGAGGAAACCCACCAAGCACCGGGAGAACATGCAAACTCGTTGTTATCATGTCTAGTCCTCAAACTGCTCATGAAATAATTATAAATATATATTCGCCCCTAAGAAACATGGTGAAGGTGAATAAACAGAAAGTCAAGGTCAACATTTTCTTTCCCTGCATGCTGATATATATCACGTTTTGAATTGCTTGAGAAATAATAAAACATGCCACTAATGACCTCCTAGCATATTGGCAAAGAATCATCTCTCTGTTCTTTCTTTCTTATTAACTAGATCTTCTCTCTCTCTCTCTCTCTCTCTCTCTCTATCAGGAGACAAGAACACATTTTGTCTCAGTGTGTAATTAAACACTCTTGACAAACTGGTGGGTTTCTAACAGATGTACACACTCATTACCCTCATCCACTCCATGTGTGAATGATTTCTACCTGCCTCCCACTCGCTTATGTTTTGAGGGATGCTTTGTTTTAGTAAACAAACTGACTATAATGTATGAACTATAGTAAACAAAGGTTTTTTTTTTTTTTTGTATTGTCCTTACATTGAATGATGACCTCCGATGGTTAATTAGGGGTTATTGATATGACATTTAATCATATTCCATAGCATGGTATGGTGTCAAGAATTTCCATCATATAATAAAAGACAAACTCGGGCAAAAAATATGGAATTACTACACATAGAAGAAGTTCACATGACTTTTTTACTTTTATACAAATAAGCACACGGGTATTACAGTACACACGCATGCACACACGCGATGCTTAAATGCTAAAAATCATGGCTTTGTGAACTTTAGCTCAAACTAATTAATTACATCATTACAGTATATAATATTAAAATGTATTTACTTATGTACTAGTAAGATTAGGCAAAATAAATAAATAAATAAATATGGAACCACTCAATGTAATAACTGGATGAAGTAATTGTAATGAATCATGAAACTGCAAAAGCCAAGGAGATGATGCTGGAACCTTTGTTTGGTGACACTCTAATGGAATATGTAAATATGACTGCCTGAAGAAAACATCACACATTTTATGGGTTGCATGTCAGGTAGGATCAGAGGAGATGGCAATCATCATTATGTCAACAGTCAATGCACAGGCATACATTGCAGTTTTGAGCACGTTCCTCCTTAGACTTTGTTCTAAAGTCATTTTTTCATGATATTGCATCCTTTCAGAAAGTAAAAGAGTGTTAATGCTGATTCTTCCGGAAAGGAATGTCAACTCAGTACCATGGCCAGCAAACTATCAAACTCTCAATGGGAGAAAAAAAAAAAAAGCTTGGTACATAACAAGACTCCATCCTGCAAAGCTGATCTGCCATTCACTAGATAAAAGATGATAAAAGGTGGAACCAGCTTGATGGAGAATATTGGTTTTCCTTTAGTGAGGTCCATGCCACAAATAATTCAGGTCAGCCTAAAAGTTCAAGTATCAACTTGTGTACTACTTGTGATTTTTTTTTTTTTTAAAGGAAAACCTCCTTTAAGTGATTCCATGATTTTTGCCAGGGGATTTACAGTAGGGTTAAAGAAAAAACCAGAAACCGTTGTGAAAATCTATTTTTACATTTGGAAATGAACAATAGGTCAATCAAAACATAAAAAAAAACAGAGCAAGTAAGTGTTTAATAGGCTTAAATATATTTTTCTTCTCGAACACTGAACAATAACAACACTCCTCCAGCAAACTGCTGACAGGATCATGGGCACCCAATGGCCGTAGGGTCCAAAGGCCAGCCCATCTTGTTTGATCCCACTAAGTGCACCAAGGGTCCAGCAGGCAAAGAGCCCAAGGTACCCATGGGATGTGCCAGACAAATAAGTTCAATCCAGTAGGAAATTACAGAAGTGTGTACTGTATGTGCATGTGTTTATACTGACCATGAAAAACAGTTATTAACTATAAAGGAATGACTGCAAGAAGGAATGAAGTATAATTAAGTACAATTAAGTATAATTCCATATCCAATGTGCTTTCCGTCCTGAAACCTTAAGCAGTAGTAGTTATTAAAGACCATGGCCCTGTTTTCCTGGCTATAGTAATATATTGTACTCTAGTAATCTGAAACTTAGCCAAGTAGCCAAGTTGTGATTCACTGTTTGTCCCTTGAGAACCACTGAAAGTGAGGCCAGTTAACTCTGTTCTGCAGTTCACACAGACAGACGCAGTACTTATTGCCAACAAGAGAGCATACACCGCTACAGAATACTGAATCTAATGGCTTGAGATGGGTGGTTACAGGATGCATATAAATTTGTAAATGATACCCGTATGAACTACCGTCAATGAAATGCTGATTGGGCAATTGCTTTCTGCATAACATTTTCACAGCACATATAAGCCTCTGATCAATATTCTATCACCGGCACAGTTCCCTTTCAAAAGCTACACTCAATGCTGCGTGAAAACGCTATGGGAACATCTCTTTGTTGCCCGGTTGTGAAGCCTGTGCATGTCAAACCCGCCGAATACCTTCGGCTTATAACCTGTGCCAGGCATGACGTCACCGAATAAGGTGCACCTGCAGGTTATAAATAGGAGTGAACCGGAAACATCCTCAGATCTTTTTGTCTTCAGGACCGCTTTGTGTTTGCGTGTGCATGTACAAGCCGTAGCGAAAGCGAAATAAAAATAACAGCATTAACTCACCGATATGGCGAGTTTGTCGAGTGCTTGGGAAGAACACGCTCGCCTCGGGCTTCAAGGAGAATGTGAGTACTACTATCTTCTCCTTATTAAGCATTCCTGAGGCTCGCGTGTTGATCTGGCAGACGCGCACGAGATGGAATTTCCGATTTCTCTCTCGCTCTCTCCGGATCAGGAAGTTTTAGCTTCCGCTTCGCAAGCGCGCTCCGGCGCTTCTTGTAAAGGATCGGAAGAATCTTCCTCTCTCGCTTCCATGGAAGTAGCCTCCTCACAACGCTCCTCCAGTGCTGACAGAGCTTTTGAGGAATTATTAGAGGCTATAACGCGTGCGGTCGAGCGATTGCATATCGACTGGCCGCAGCAGCGAGATTCCCCCAAGCGTTCGAGATTGAGCGACAGGTGTCTGTCGGGTGACCGGGGGGAGGAGCCTCAACGTCTCTCTCTCCCCTTCTTTGGTGACGTCCATGATGAATTAACTCTTTCATGGAGCAAGCTGTATTCATCGCGTGTTTTTGTTCCTTCGACTTATTCGAATTATATTATTGATGCAAAGGCACGCGGTTATATGATGATGCCCAGATAGAAGAGACGCTTGCGGGCTATCTCTCTCCTGGGACATCATCCTCCCTGAAAAAGCCTACTCTCCCCTCCAAGTCGTGCAGATTGACACCTGCTTTTGTGGGTAAAGCTTTTCAGGCAGCAGGACAGGCTGGTGCTTCACTGCACACCATGGCGGTTTTGCAGGTTTACCAGACTGACCTGCTGAAGGACCTGAGCAGCGGCGGGGCTATTGATGACAGGGCGTTTGCAGAGCTGCGCCTAGCCACAGACCTGTCTCTCTGTGCAACCAAGCGGACGGCCCGTGCTGTGGGCCGTTCCATGGCTGCCATGGTATCCACGAAGAGGCATCAGTGGCTGAACCTCACGGGCATCAAGGATAAGGATCTTGTTGTCTTCCTCGATGCCCCCATCTCGCCTTCCGGCCTTTTGGCGACGCTGTTAATTTCCGCCACCACTAGGTTAGAGAGGCAAAGCTATATGAACAGGCCTTTGGGAGGCTCCTTCCCCGCCGTGCTCAAGAACAGGGACCGTCGGCCACCCGGCCCCGGCCGGGTCTGGCCTCTATCAGGCGTGAGGTGCAGAAGGAGATCGTGACCTGCCGCGCACCCCCCCGTAAAGACTGGGGTGGGGCTCGCCGCTCTTCTCAAAAATCTGCTTCTAAAAGACCGGATCTGAGTAGCTTCCTCTCTTCAAAGAAGAAGCCCTGAGTTTGTGCGCCTGGGGCCATGGGGGTGTCTCCCCCCGGGGAGGGGCGCCTGGATTTTCATCACAAAACAGGGCCTCCTCCCTGGCACTCCGGGGAGGCGGGTGTTCAATCCCCGCCACCACTGGTGTTCGGGGAGCGCCGGTCTCCAATGATAAGTTGGGTGTTCAGGCATCATCTGCCACACTTCATCTCCCAACACCTAACCCCCCCCCCCCATCTAGCCGAAGTGTCAAAGCTCGTGCCCCTTTCGGAGAAGCTGGCAGCGTGGAAACTACTGCCAGGTGTATCTCCTTGGGTATAAAGGACTGTAGGCACAGGCTACAGGATTTAGTTTGCACATCGTTCTCCGCGTTTCAACGGCGTGGTCTCCACTTCCGTGAAACCGGATCGAGCACATCTGCTGGCCCAGCAGTTACAGACTCTGCTGGGCAAAGGGGCCATAGAACATGTTCCCCTCCCAGACAGAGAGTCGGGCTACTGCAGTCGGTACCTTTTGGTGCCCAAGAGAGGGGGAGGGTTGCATCCGATCTTGGATCTTCGCGGCTTGAACCGCTATCTCAGAAATCCAGATTCAAAAGTTTGACTGTCAAAATGATTGTTTCTCAAATCCAACTAGAGGATTGGTTGTGACAATCGATCTAAAGGACGCATATTTCTATAGAAATATTGCCACAGCACAGGAAGTTCCTGAGGTTCGCTTTGGGGGCGAAGCTTACCAGTATTGGGTCCTTCCATTTGGCCTAGGTCTGTCACCCCGCACATATACAAAATGCATGGATGCAACTCTGGCTCCTTTATGACTCCAGGGCATCCGTATTTTGAATTACATAAACGACTGGCTGATTCTGGCCCAGTCTTAGGAGCTAGCGCTTTGACATCGGGATGTCGTCCTAGCCCATCTTCATTCTTTAGGATTGAGACTCAACGCCACAAAAAGCGTTCTCCTTCCTGTTCAGAGGACAAAATATTTGGGTGTCACATGGGATTCGGTCACAATGCGGGCACAGTTGTCTCCTGCTCGTGTCGAATCCATTCTCAACACCCTGAAGGTAATCAAGCTAGGCCAGAAGGTCACTGTTCATCACTTTCAGAAATCTTTAGGCCTCATGGCAGCTGCGTCCACGGTGATACCTTTGGGCCTTCTGCACATGAGAGCATTTAAGCGGTGGCTAAGAGCCAAGGGGTTTCATTCAAGGGCCAACCCCTAGAGGCTAATAAGGGTTACGCGCCGGGGGCTTCGTACCCTTTCTATGTGGTTCAGACCCCAGTTTCTGACTTTGGGTCCCACTCTAGGTCCGTCTTGTCATCGCAAGATGCTAACGACAGACGCTTCCCTCACGAGCTGGGGTGCGGTCTTGGATGGCCGTCCAGCACAAGGGAGCTGGAGAGGTCATCTTCTCGTGTGGCACATCAATTGCCTCGACATGATGGCTCTGTTTCTGGCCCTGAAACACTTCCTCCAGCAGTTGAGAGGCTACCATGTCCTAGTGCGGGTGGACAGCACTGCGGTAGTCTCGTACATAAATCGCCAGGGTGGACTGTGCTCGCGCCGCTTGAACAAGCTACCGCACCAGGTTCTGCTTTGGGCACAGGACAAGTTCCTGTCCCTCAGGGCGATTTACATTCAAGGGCATATGAATGTAGGAGCAGACTTGCTATCCAGACAAGCTGTAAAACATGGGGAATGGAAACTCCACCCCGAAGTAGTCAGTTAATCTGGGAAAGATTTTATGTAGCAGAGGTGGACCTCTTTGTCTCATAAGAGGCAGCAGAATGCTCCCTTTACTACTCTCTGACTCCTCCAGCTCCCCTGGGTCTGGACACAATGGCCCACACGTGGCCCAGATTACGCCTTTATGCGTTTCCACCTATAGTTCTGCTCCCAGGAGTCCTGGCGAGGGTCCGTCAACACAGCTTGCGCCTCTTACTGATAGCGCCCCATTGGCCGACCAGAGTGTGGTTCTCGGATCTTATATCTCTCCTCGACGGCTCACCCTGCGTGATTCCAGTGAGGAGGGATCTTCTGTCTCAGGCGCAGGGACAATACTTCATCCCCGGCCCGAGCTCTGGAACCTTCACGTTTGGCCCCTGAACGGACCAACTAAGACATGCTGGGCTTTCAGCCAGCGTAATTGAAACCATTTTAAGTGCCAGGGCTCCCTCCACTAGGAGAACTTATGCCCTCAAATGGAGTGTATTTGAAAATTGGTGCATGGCAAGACATGTAGACCCAGTTCACTGCCAGATTGTTTCAGTGCTGGAGTTTCTGCAAGAAAGGTTGTCCTAGGGCTTATGCCCTAGTACGCTCAGAACGTACGTAGCTGCTATTTCGGCTTGTCACGCTCTGAATGATGGGGTTTCTGTGGACAAGCACCATTTAGTTGCCCGTTTTATTCGTGGAGCTAAACGGTTGAAGCCGCCCACTAGAGCGACGGTCCCTTTGTGGGACTTAACTATCGTACTCGAAGGCCTGGCCGACACCCCTTTCGAACCACTAGAGTCAGCGCCTGTCAGGCTTCTGCCTCTTAAGATGTTTTTTCTTATGGCTATTACGTCTAAAGCTATTCTGCATCCTCACCCGAACTATCTTCCAAGGTTCCATTCTCGACCATGCACCCAGTTGTTCTCGAGGCCTTCTGTCCTCCGCCTTTCACAGCTCCGGAGCAGGAAAGACTTCACTTACTGTGTCCAGTACGTGCTCTTAGGATCTACGTCCACCGCACTAGCCAGTGGCGTAAGTCAGAGCAGTTCTTTATTTGCCATGGGGGTCTGCCATTAGACAGACTCTGTCACCCTGGGTGAGAGATGCCATTGCCCTAGCCTATGAGGCGCGTGGTCACACTTCGCCTCTGGGAATCAGGGCTCACTCAACCAGGGGGATTGGCTCATCAATTGCCTTGGCAAGAGGCGTCCCCCAGCAGCAGGTGTGTGATGCGGCGGGCTGGTCCTCTCCACACACGTTTGTTAGATTTTATAGTCGGATGTCAATGCTACTCCGGGTTCACGGATCCTTCAGTCAGCATCCCAGAGCTAGGTCTGAGACCTCCTCGGCTTGTGCGCACACGCTACACAACCTGGGGGTCCAGACACTTGCAGTGCGGCGGCGTTGGTATTCTCGTTCCCATAGCGTTTTCACGCAGCATTGAGTGTAGCTTTTGAAAGGGAACGTCTCGGGTTACTTGACTGTAACCCTGTTCCCTGATAAAGCGGGAACGAGATGCTGCGTTCCGATGCCGCACTGCTGGCGTGCCTGGACGTCCTTCAGACAAAATTGACCTGAGGATGTTTCCGGTTCACTCCTATTTATAACCTGCAGGTGCACCTTATTCGGTGACGTCATGCCTGGCACAGGTTATAAGCCGAAGGTATTCGGCGGGTTTGACATGCACAGGCTTCACAACCGGGCAACAAAGAGATGTTCCCATAGCGTTTTCACGCAGCATCTTGTTCCCGCTTTATCAGGGAACAGGGTTACAGTCAAGTAACCCGAGACGTTCTCACTATTTGATTTGTGCTGCATAGAAAGTAAAAGTCATGTCAAGTAAAAAAAAAAAAAAAAGTGTAAGGATCAAATCTCTGGTTATCATAGTCAATTATATGGTTTTTAATATTACTAGAAAATATATGCATATGCAAAGATATTGAATATTAAAATACGTTTTAGAATGAAATGCATTGTGGCCAATTATAATATCATTGGGCAATGCTTAATGAGATGTTGATGTTATAGGAATTGTAAATAAATAAAATGTGTGGGAATTAATGTGTCAAACATACACACATACAGTTCATATACATGCACATATATATATATATATATATATATATATATATATATATATATATATGTGTGTGTGTGTGTGTGTGTGTGTGTGTGTATAGATTATAATATATAATATGCAAATACATCTACAGAAAGCAGTCTACTGAACCATGACATTAACACATTCATACAAAATTCTCTCTTATGGTAAATTATGTAAAATTGCAGGAAGTGTAAAATATAAGAGAAAAATATACTGACCTGAGCTTTTAGTTAAGAAAAAAAAGAGGTATATTTATAGCTGTTAGCTCCGTTCAATTTCTGCCTCGTTTAGCCCGGTTTTAGACAGCTCACATATCGAGATCACTGCTGGGCATATAGTCAGCACCCATATAGTCAGCACCCATATTTAGAGATTCATTCATAGGTATTAGTGTCAGTTCAGTTAATTCAGCACCAAAGTTCATTTTATTTTAGGTTTATTGCATAATTTAAAAATGTATACTCAATTTGTGAGACTACTTGAAAATGCACAGTTCAATAGTACAACAAATCATTAATCTAAGATCCCTTTAATTTGCTTTCTCCTTGAAAACAAAAGATGCATACAATTTATTTAATTAAAACGAACAGAACTCAAATCCAAATCAATACAAATCTCATAAACACAACAGTGCAAAAATAAAACGCATTCTCAGTCTTCTATTTGAACTAGCCACGTTATGTTCATCAGTAAATTGTGCGGTATGAAACTCTGTGAGCTGTAAAGGAGTTTCTCACACTGGAACCAGACAGAGACCATGTGTACACTGATTCACAAGGTACAGTTTTATATTAATCAGCCATAACATTACAACACAAAACATTATGCCCAGTATTGTATAGATTCCCCTTGTGTTGTCTGGGCAGCTCGAGCCCTTTGGGGCATGAGAACACAAGATCTCTGCTGGTGTGCTGTGGTGACTGCGACAGAATGTTGGCAGCAGATCCTTTGTGTGCTGTGGATTGCAGTGTGCGGCCTCCGTGGGTCGAACTGGTTTGTCCGGTGCATCCTGTCATATTGGAATCTGAGCAGCCTTGGGCTCTTCACCTGCCGGGCACTGTGCATGGCAGGTGATGATGCATTGGGTGTTCTGATGCCTTTCTTTTGTGGTCAGCATTGATCATTTTTTAATTTGTGCTGTATTGGCTCTTCTGTGGCATCAGACTTGGCCTTTGGTCCCCTCATGCATGAGTGAGCCTTAGACCCTGTCAGAAGTTTCCATGAAAAACAGTTGATAAGTGTTAATGCTTTAATGTTATGTGGTGATTGATTGGTGCATGTAGTGACTAAATGCACATAGTCATCATGATTATGTAAGTATTAAGGCATTTTGGGTGTGTTGATATACATTGAATTCTTTTACATAATAAAATTTTTATTTATTTATTAATTAAGCTTAGATTTGTGGAGTCTGTATAAATGATTGTTTTCTATTTTCTATCTGTTCTTCTACTTTTGAACTTTTGATTTTAAAACTACTGCCAGAGCCTGCTGTTTATAAAAACGTAAAAAATATTTAATCAATATTTAAACAACTTCAAAAGAGGGGAAAAATAGACTGAAGAGATGGCTATACTATACTATACTATACTATACTATACTACTGTATTATACAAATTTGTCACATACACAGTCATACATAGTAGCAGTGGCAACTAGTGCCAAAAAATTTTGGGGAGGGCGCAAACAAAATTGAAATTAAACTTTTAATACTGGCCTGTAAATAAGTATTTATCAGGTGATTATGCTGTGATCATTACTACTAGCATGAAATAAAGGCATGACTCACATCACATCCAGTCAGCAGCTCCGCTTGCCATAAGAAGTGCTGGAAAAGACTCATTGAGAATGGTCCAATCACATGAGCCCAAATATTTAAAAACAATATTGATTCGCTAAGAACAAAAGTGGGAGGGTTCAGGGCGCACAGTGCTGCGCCCGAAGGATGATTTGAAAAGATCCAATCAGAGTTCAGCCTCAAGTCACATGCTTTTCAAAAATTTACGTGCCTACATAGACACTCGTTTGTCCGGCGCCCCGCGTCCACGAACACAAATGAACGTAATACAGTTTAGATTTGTTTTAATTGCAAATAAATTATATTAGGAAATACAGCGGAATATTGTGACTAAATGACTTTCATTATTAAAACAAACAATTATTATGGTAAATAATTACATGTTAAAGTAGCATTCTTCTCTGCCTAACTTTAAGGGGGGGGCGGCGCCCCTGCGCCCCGTATTGACCGGCCGCCACTGCATAGTAGTATGTGCATTGAAATGCTTATACAACCGCTCATGATCTTAAAATCAAGATTATCAGAATTAAATATAGAAAACTTAGCTGCAGGAAAAAAAAAAAAAAAATTATTTATTATTTATTTATTTATTTATATTATATATATATATATATATATTATATTTTATATTTATTTAAATTGGTTTATTTCTTAAAACCACACTTTTTATATCATTTGTTGTTATTCTATTGTTACCCATGTTATCTATATATATATATATATATATATACTATATTATATATTTCTATACTATAACATGGGTAACAATAGAATAACAACAAATGATATAAAAAGTGTGGTTTTAAGAAATAAACAATTGATAATTTGCAGAATAAAACACTTGTGGTGCTGTTATAAGAAACAGTGATTTATCTAGGCCAGGGGTCGGCACTATGTGGCTCTTTCATCCCTCTGCTGCGGCTCCCTGTGGCTTTTAAAAATAAATAATGAGTATTTAATTAAAATTCATTTAATTTTAATTTGTTAGTTTTTTTTTTGTTTAATTCTAAATTTGAAGATTATAAGGATATAATATTAATATTAATAAAGTGATATAATTATTATAACATTAAAATAAAATGTACATTTTGTTGTCATTACAAACACTGATGTGCAACATCCGCCGGTATGCGATTTATTGAGCTTTTCGAGCACCGGTTTCATTCAGATAGACAATCGACACGCGATAAAAAGATGACGGCACACAAAAAGAGATGGTATTTTTGGTTTGCTGCAGGTGGACAATTTAAGTTCGGCTTTTTATTTCATAAATACAAGGAGGACTCAAATAGACATTGAGTATTTCGTTGTGTTTTAGTCTATATGGATAGCTGTTAGAGATCCTTGAAGAAAATCGGCTTTGTCGAGAGACGGTTCCTTCCCTGGCTAATAAAAAGATGGATTCAGAAATGCGGTCTTTATCTTACAGGCCTAGAGAGAAAATGAATTTGAATTCCCAAAACACCAGAAATGAGTTTCAAAATCTCTCCAAATTTGTTCAGGATATTTAGGCATTTATATCCATTTGTTCACACAGAGAATGGAAAAGAAGGGTTGGTGGACAACTTCTAAGCCAATACATAATGAAGTACTTACAATAAGTAGATTTGGTCTGTGTACTGGCTGTTTTCTTTGGTTAAAGAATCAATACATCCGCACCAACGCCTTAAAGGCTGATTAAAAAATATATATTTATACATTTTTTTTGGAAGTACGCAAAAGAAAAACGATCACCGAAGAATGGTGAAGAGACTCAGCACATTAAGGCTGATTCATGCTTCTGCGGCAAGTCAACATGGATAGGCCATTAAACAAATACAGCACGCCTGCTGTCCTGCCCTACACCAAACCATAGTACTGGAGGTTCTATGCCACTATGCATAGAACACTACACACAATAGTGTTCTACCACAAACAAGAAAACTGAAAAAAAAAAAAAATAATAAATTAAGCAGATCTTGTTGGAGCTAAAACAGGTTGAATGTTACTTTTAATGACATTACTGCAATGCAGCAATATGAGAGGACATCGGAGGAGATGGTCAGTCCTTCAGCTCAATTCAGAAAAGGAAGTTTAAAAGAAGAAATTCAGAAATGTTATGCCACCAGGTGGACCAATCGCAGTCAGTGTGGCATGCATAGCCAGAACGCATAATTACATTCCTGGGGAGGTGCACGTCAGGCTATACTGTACATTATGGTGTACGAAATGCGGCTAATGAGACCTATGGCGCAGACTTGACGCTGAAGCACAAATCCGTGCAGGGATGTGAAAACAATACACACACTCGAAAAACTTCATCTTCATTTTGACTATAACTTAAAAAAAAATGCATTTATTGAATGACTTTATCTGAGTAACTAATATTGACTACATATGAATATGCTAATGAATGCAGTGACCTTAGCAAATACAGTATGTTACAAACATGTCTTAGTGCGCACATCTAGACAACTTAGTAAATAAGAGTACCTGCTGTACGACCATTACATTTTTTTTGCTCTACAGTATGTACTGTATAATGCAGGAAATAAGTGCTCCCAAAAATAAGCATCATTTTATTATTTCTTTTCTATCCAAGGACCCCCCCCCCATCTCTTCATGTGCCACATGTGTGCTTGTGTGTGCTCGCAGAGAACCCTCTTGACAAATCGGTGTCCTTCTGTTCTGCTTAAACACAGTGACGAACGACATTTTAATGGCCTTTTGCTCTCCCCCGAGGACAATGACGTTTTCAACCTTTCTGTTTCTTCTGTCATTTCTCTGACACACTCACAGAGCACCCACTTAGCCTGTTAGCTGATTATTGGCAAGTGGAGCGTTCAGGAGTGGAGACAGCAATTACGGCACCTCGGTTAATGATGATATCACAGAAAACCTGACTGTCCTCTATAAAATACCATTAACTGTTAACTTCCAATTGCAAGAATCTAGTAACTTTTTTTTTTTTTTTACATCTCATTTGGTCACCTGCTACAGTATCAGGGATTTCTCCCAGACATGTGAAGCTAACCATGCCTACATCTACATCTAGGCATTTGGCAGACGCTCTTATCCAGAGCGACTTACATTTATTTATTTTTTTTTATCTCATTACATCTGAGCAATTGAGGGTTAAGGGCCTCGCTCAAGGGCCCAACAGTGGCAACTTGGTGGTTGTGAGGTTTGAACCTGGGATCTTCTGAACCGTAGTGCAATGCCTTAACCACTGAGCTACCCCTGCCTATTATATAATACATAATAAAAGAGGTTAAATATACTTTTTACATGATAACATACAGTATAGTGCAAACGCACTATAGAACTTAGTTAATATCAGTTTATCTGTGTGCATCAGTTGTTAAATGCTGTAATTTTTAACACTGTCGCCGTCAGGAGCAAATGAAAAACAATACAAATTCTCTCAGCTCCTACGTTTTTTTTCGGCACACACTTAATATTTACTTGCTTAAGCACACTCATTTTTCTTCCACCTTTCATCCTTTCATGCCCTTGCTCCTAAATTACCTTTTTTGCTTATTCGCCTTATTCTGATCTTCACTCCTCTCCATCCTTGTATTTGTTTCTTGTGGCTGGAGTGAGTGTTTTTTCTTCAGGGCCAGGTCCGTCGGGCTTTCCTCCAGCAGCCACTGGGAAACAATTTCAGTCTATTGCTCTTTCATCTTTCAGTGACTCACAACAAACAGCTACCTGTGGAGGTTAATACAGCACACATGAGGGCAAACAATATTCTCCTTCATAGAGATGTGGGGGAAACACACACACACACACACACACACACACACACACACACACACACACACACACACACACACACACACACACACACACACACCATATCTTATACCTCTCAGTCTCATAGCCAAGACTGGAATAATTGCAACATGGGTGAAGGGGAATCTAGTCTTTCTTTCACTTACATGGCTGCCGTATTGCAATATTACCTAAGGAGAACCGCTTTTTATATTCCTGCAAGAGGCAGCAACAATCCTGAAAACAAAGAGATCCGAAACACTCAAACATCTCTCTCTCTCTCTCTCTCTCTCTCTTTGTGGGTCAGAATGACTAAGCTTTTTTCACACTACTTTTTCATGAAGCAATAAGAGTAATCAAAAGATCTTTTGAAAAATGGCTGTGAAAATTGCAGTTTGACAGTGAAACTACCAAACTGTCTCATGTGAAGAGATTTACTGTACAATATAATATCAGTAAATCTAAAAAAATAAAAAAGTCCAAAAAAAAAATCAATAGAAATAAAGTAAAAAAAAAAAATCAATAGTTTGACCGAAGGTAACAGCCTACAGTATGTTAAACTCGAACACTTACTGTAAATCACTTGTTTTTTTATGCAAACCATGAGCTATTTTAATTGCAGCCATTTTCGTTTCAATGTTCCCCTTATGATTGTTAGAATCCACTTGCTGTAGAGCGCACATGTGTACTCATCCCCCCCCCCCCCCCCCAAAAAAAAAACTGTAATATACAGTAGGCATCCCTAAATTCTTTGTAGTGTGTGAGGAGTGTGTGTATGTGTATGCTGTGCAATGGATTGGCACCCTGCCCCCCTGTATACAGGATAAGTATGTAGTATAGACAATGAGTGAGTGTTGAGACTCATCATAATGAATCCAATTTTTTTTCTTTTTTCTTGAACAGTTCAACTTCTATAACAGATTCTCTGTTGCAATCAGCCACAAAAAGGAAGGTCAATAAAGGAAAATGCTCTCCTGATTACATCTGTTTCAAATGTTTATAGTCCGAGTCAAATGGAGTAAAATAAAGTGCCACTATCAACCAAAAACACACAAAGTAACTTTGAATGAAATAATCCTTAACCATTAAAGTGGCAGTTGTTATCACAGATACCCTGAACCTCTAGAATTGAGGTTGAAATCTCAAATTTCTGGTCTGTGTGCGGGATGTTAGCATGTTCTTCTCATGCTTTGTGGGTTTCCTCTGGGTGCTTCAGTTTACTCCCACAGTCCGAAGATGAGGGCTGATTGGCATTTCCAAATTGGAAATTTGAGACCCTGCACAGGATAAACAACAAGAATGTGTGAAGAATGTGTCTTTTATTCTTGTGTTGGTCTGGAGAGGACAATATTGAAAATTGGTAATGTTGGGTAACAAAGCCAGATGCTTTATTCTGAAACACTGAAACTACATACATATTCCTCTACCTAGCATGGAGGATCTTTACATCCATGGTCACACATGCAAGGAGCAGTAAGTGAGATAGAGCTGTGATAAAGAGTAGTCTCTTATGACTATATAGTTTATGTGATTTGTTCTCCATTTTGCAACCAGTAGATGGCTGGTGTGGTTGTCGTAGTCTTAAGGACAACTTAACAAACCTTGATGGAATGGCCAAGAATAACATATTTACATAACAGCCTTTTAAATACATGTAGACAAATAGAAAGATATCTGTATACAGCTTTGTGTCCTGTTGGTGCTTCATGTGATTTGCATGGTGTGCTGGCAGTTTTGAAATGAACTGTGCCTAGTTAGAGTCTTCTTGTTCTTGTGTAAAGCTATCCAGGTAGACAGTTGCACAAGAGCACCTAGACCTCCTTTAAAAAAAATTAAAATAATAAAATAATAAAAATAATAATAATAATAATAATAATAATAATAATAATAATAAAGCAATTGCCTTTTAGAATTTAGAAAAAAATCTAATCAAAAATCTAATTAAACTTTGTTTATATAGCACCTTTTCTAACAGCAGTTAACAAACAAACACAAGAAGAATAGAATACAAACAAATAAGCTAAAATATAAACAAAATATAAAATGAAATACAATGAAATAAAACAATCATAAATAAAACCCATGGCCGCTCAGGAAAAAAAAAACTAAAAGTAATGTAAGATCAATTATTAATTAAAAGCTAAACAAAAAAGCTGAGTTTTTACACTTAAAAGAATCGAGATTAGCAGCTATTGTAATATTGAAAGGTAGGGCTATTCGGCATTCTCGGAGCATCCACAGCAAAGGCTCGATCACCTCTATTAGTATAACTTTGTCCTTGATACTGAGAAGAAGAAGCTCTTTTGAAGATCTAAGGAAACAATTGACAGGACGAGGCTGCAGTAGGTTAACAAGATACTGAGGGACTGAGTCAATTTCAAGCCCTATACACAAACATAAAAACCTTAATGTTAATTGTAAAACTAACTAGTAGCCAGTGTAAAGTAGTCAACTAATGACAGGGTTATATGATCTCTTTTTCATGTATTAGTTAGGAGATGAGCTGCAGCATTTTGAACCATGTGTTACTTGTGTACAGTACCACTCAAAAGATTGAAATCACTTTCTAACTCCATGGATGTTTTTTTTTTATTATTATTATTATTATTATTTCTTTCTACATTGTAAAACAATGCTGAAGGCATCTAAAATATATTTGAACAGTTGATTTTGAGATGTAGCCTCTACTCATGGTCTGTAACTGCTCTAATCTGAGGTTCTGATTGTAAATTGGTAATTCTTTGAGGCTGGTACTGTACTGTAACGCTAAATGAACCTCTCCCCTGCAGCAGAGGTAAGTTTTGGTCTTGCCTACCTTAGATGGTCTTTCAGTCAGTTTCATCATGGTACTTAACGGTTTTTGCAAATGCACTTGACAATACTGTTCTTGCAAGAAACATTCCAGAAAGGCTGACCTCTGTCTTAAAATAACCTTATAATTACCTAATTCCATAATAATTTCATAGTTTTGAAATCCCCAGTAGAATGTAGAAAATAAATAAGTAAAATAACAAAATGGCAGGACTGTGGAAGATGGACATACAGAGCATCTAATCTAGAACTAATAAATACATGTATCGCCTTTAATATATAAGTAAAAAAGCTTAACTTTAATGAGAAGTCTGAATTGAAAGAGCTGGTTTTAATGGTGTTGAAGCTTGTTATTGAATAATTTGCCTATGCTTTCTACTATACAATTGACATAACCATGAAAAAGTATTTGTTTTATGCGACTTTTGTCTCATCAGTATACACAGAATACTTGTCTTCAGGATAATAAAGATATTTTTGGCAAATGTGAGATGAGCCATTGTGTTCTTTTTGGGCAGCAGTGGCTTTCACCTTGGAACTCTCCCATGGATGCCATTTATGCCCAGTCTCTTTCTTATTGTTGAATCGTGAAGACTGACCTTAACTAAGACAAGTGAGGCCTGCAGTTCTTTAAATGTTATTTTGTATTTGCTAGAATCCCAAAGCCTTACAAATAGCTTTGTAACCTTTTCCTGACTAAAACATTTTAATTACTTTGTTTCTCATCTGTTCTTGAATTTATTTAGATGGTGCTGCTTTTCAAAAGATTGTTTAGCGTGCTTCGCTTTGTCAGACAGTGATTTATTGATTTAACACGTCTGACAGTATTCAGGCCCAGGTGTGGCTGGTGAAATTTATCCAAATGAATTTTTCACATGGGTCTAGGTAGGTTTGGACAGCTTTTTTCACTTACAAATATGAAACCATCATTTAAAAATTGCATTTTGTGTTATCTTTTGTTCAATATAGAAATTTGTTTGATGATATGAATCATTTACTGTAGGTGTGACAAATATTCAAAGGAAGTTGCAAATTAGGGCGGAGGCATATACTTTTTCATTGCACTTTATTATATGGACCCAAATTATCAAGTTTATTTCTAACACTATTAGTAAACCTAGGGGAGCCAAAAAGGACCACTTCCATCTTATTTTTTATTTTAGTGAAGAAAACTATAAGACAGCCAATATTTCATTTCTGCCAGGCACTCCAACAAGGTTTGGAAAAATGTATCTGATGTAAGTGAGGGATAGACTTGTAGATCATGAGTGTAAAGGTGAAAACAGAGACCAGACTTTTGAAGAATTGACCCACTATGATGGCATATAGAGGGAAAAAGAGAGTAGGGCCCAGTGTAGAGCCCTGAAGGACCCCACACATACTGTAAGTTGTGCAGAAGGTGAAGAACATTCTTTGATTAAAACTGAATAACCTTTTTTTTTTTAACGATAGGACTCAAACCGTTAAAGTTCAAGCCATGGATACCTGCGCACTGGGTAAAAGTGTCAACGAGCAAACTGTAGTTCTCAGTTCTAAAAGCAGCAGTCAGGTAGAAAGCACAAGAATGGCTGAATTTCCAGCAAAGTATGTAAAATGTCATTAAAAACTCTCAACAGTGCAGGCCATTTTGAAGTGGGCCTGAAGTGTATTTTCCCCCCACATAGTCCATAAGGGAGAATCAGGTCCAGTGTATAATCAGTTTCTCAAAGCTAAAAGTAATTTGTTTTTATCACAGTCAAAACACATCTCTCTGTGCTAACTTACAGCTTGGTCTTATTTCCAGATTCACTGCCAAACCAGCAGCCACTCTTACTCTACCAGCTATTGCCCATTCACATACGTTCCTCATTCCCATTCAACTTCTGTGCATTTATACCACCATATCCTTACACATTATAAGTTTTTGTCCATTCAGCTCATCTCTCCTCATTTTTCTTGTACCATTGTCATCCATGTTAAAAACCCTTCTAAAATGCTATAATATTGCCTGACACATGTTAGGTATTTTAAATCGTTCAGCATATACAGTACATATAAATGTTAATTTTTTTTTCTGTTTCAGTGAATTTAAAAATAAAAAAGTGCTTTTGTTTTTTAAATCAGTGTGTGATTTGTGTGCATGAAATGTCTATTTAAAATGTGTGAATTTTTCTTTTCTTTAACCCCTTTTTTTTCAGATTTCTTTATAACTCAAGCCTTCCACAGAGGTCACTTGGTATTTAAAGCAAGGTATTCTAAGGACCTAATTTGAATTTGTGATATTATTTTCTTTCACACACTGTTGCTGTTTGTATCTCTCGGAGTCAGATTTCACTTTGGGCATTTTCTCTTTGTTTTTACATTTACTGTAGCGTTCTTAATTTGTTCTATATACCGCCTGTTACTAAGCACACTATTATTAGTTTGACAGGCAAGCTGCTGGGTCTTAACATACAGTAAATGTAATATGCAAATTATGCTGCAGATAAATTATAATCATTTGTTAAAAAAAAAAAACTTAATTTAATTACACATATTCAGTCAAGGTCAGTTGATATTTTTAGTCTAGACGAGATATCAAATCAAGTGCTTTGCTTCATGCTTAACCAAACCTTGCTGATAGATCATGCAAGTTGATTGAGAAACGAGTTTGCAGTTTTGTAAAAATACAGCCGAATCTAATATAACGAGAAGACCCTTAATAAACACTTTTACTGTAGCGCAACATGGGCAAGCTGCAAAATGCAGGACATGAAATTGAGATGCAATATTCTTTTCTCTATTCTTAAGCTCAGTCATTACCTATTTTTTTTTTCACTTTGATTTCACCAGAGGACAACAGAGACATGCATTTCCCAGAATATGTCTATTTTTGAATAATAAAAAAAAAAAAACATCTTTGCAAAATCTGGGATAGACTCCAGGCTTCCCTCGACCCTGTACAGGATAAGTAGGAGATTTGGAACAAGACTAAAATCCCAGAGATTTCTTTCGTAATAATTAAATTGTGCCACCTCTTCATATAAATTTTGTGCAAGTTATATACGGTTTAACTCACGTCCTTGCAAGCTGTTTAAGTCTAGAACTCACTGAAACATTCAACTCTGAATCAGATTCTCCAACTGAGCAACATCAGTTATTATTATTGCAGTTACACGATTTTGCTTCCTTTTTTATTATCTTAACACATTTTATCACATTGTTATCAAGTTACAGTATCGCTGCTGGATGAAAATAAATTTAACAGGAACAGATGAGTGCCTTTGTCTAAAACGTCTGTGCAGTGATTAGTCTTGTTAAAAGATTACAGTGTTGGTTGAAGTAATAGGATAAAAGCAGGTAGTAGATAAGTAGCAGAACATCCAGACTGATATTATCACAAAGAAACAGAATGATTTTGTTGAATGTACAACTTCACTGCAGGAACAAAAGCTGTGCCGTGAGTCCCTGTTTGCTATTGATCACCTCATCCTGAGTGTCTCACCAAAACCAGAGTGCTGTTCATTGACTGGTTTGCTCCTCAACCAGGAGCAATGTGAACTCCATCCATCAATGCCTGGAAAGACTGCCCCTCCACCAGATATCACTGTGACCCATCAGGCCTGGCAACAAGTCTGCTTGATGAACCCAATTATTTCCTGTCACCACGCTTCCAAGCTCACATAGGAACATAAAGGTGCATGCACAGACAAACACGCAAAAAAACTCCTGTTCCTCCGGGTGACCTGACCTGCTTACTTAATGTTTCACTTTTGGCATTTTTTTTATACAGTTACTCATCTGCCTCTTTTACACCGTACGGTTTTATTTTATTCTCTGTCTTTAGTTGCTTTCTTGTCTCAATGGCCTCTCAACTTATTAAATATTTTTATTCAGTCAATATGCACAGACGAACAAATTAACATCCATTAATTTCAGAACCTTATTGTAGTGTCAATAGGTCGTGCTCTTGACTGTGAATGTAATATAAAATCAATTTATCAGCAGTTTCTAATGTTTATCCAGAGTAAACCTCTAAACATGAGATTAACATACTTATTCAATCGTAGTTACTAAGTTTTTAATAAATTATTTCAAGGCAAGACGGCACAGTGATGTAGTGTTTAGCACTTTCGCCTTTCACCTACAGGTTCCAGGTTCAAGTCTTGCTTCAGGGTGTCCAGGGTGTACCCCTGAATTTGGGCCTCAGTGAATCGGACTAGTTTGGTCCGTGCATCTTATGGGTGCTTGATCAGATTGGAATAGGTGGAGTTTTGAGACTGGGTCATCAGTCTTGAGCTCTTTGCTTGTGTCATGCACACTCATAACACGACCGGCACTAGGACCCGGAAGTAATACGGTCGGGTTTCAGGAAGCATAAAAGGAAACAAGATGACGCATCACATCGCTCAGTCATTGAGTTATGCCCGTGCTTTCGCCGTCGCCTCGCTCGTCCAAACGTGAGTACTCACTTTCTTGGGTTATCGCTTCTGATTGGGTGTGTGTATTTAGAACGCGGGTTATTTGTGTAAACTCTTGCTCTCGCTTCGGGAGAGTTCTAAGAATAACTTGCGTGGTTATCCTGCCTACTCGCGCTACTTCCGCGTTTGGGTTTACCATCCACGCTACAGGGCTAACTGCTAAGTCTTCTGCTTCATCTCCGGTTAGTCCGTGACAGAATGACTGAGCCTCCGGCAGTAAACCCAGCGGAGTTTGCTCACCTCTGCGATGTGGTTGACCGGCATGCTAAGCTGATCGATCAGCTCCGTGGTGAAGTCGCATCGCTCCGCACGGAGCTCCAGGGCGTCGCGGCCTTGCGCCGCGAGGTGGCGGAGCTGCGACAGGAGAATGCTATCCTCCGCGGGGCGGCCGCTCAGCCGGCTGTGGCCACGCCCATCGCAGCGGCTGCTGCGCCGCCAACTCCCTCTCCACCTTCTGATGTTTTCTTATCTTTACCGGATAAATGGAATGGCACGGATGGGAAGTGCAGTGTTTTTCTAACTGCGTTGGATCTTGTGTTTGAGTTTAATTCCACCAGATACTCCACAGACCGACTGCGCATTGCTCTTCTCGTCTCGTTGCTATCCGGGCAGGCAGCTGAGTGGGCCACGGCGGTTCTTCGTTCGGATTCAGATGTCGCCTACTCCTACACCGAGTTCACCCGCCAGCTCAAACTCACCTTTGAACATCCAGCTGCTGAGGTGGAGACCGACTCCAAGTTGTACCATCTAAAGCAGGGAGGGTCGTCCGTGAGCCGTTACACCGCGGAGTTTCGTACTCTCGCCGTACAGACCGACTGGGGAGACTCCGCACTCCGGACGGCCTACTACGAGGGACTGGCTGCGCGGATAAAAGACGAGCTCGCCGGACGAGAGCTTCCAGCTACCTTGGAGGGTTTAATTCAACTCGCCCTCCGGATCGACCAACGGCTGCTCGTTCGCCCCAAGCCAGCTCCTCGTACCCTGCCACCCACCATGACTGCACTACCACACACCACGCCCTTCCTCTCCCGCTCACCAGTTCCAGAAGTTCACGCCCCATTCACTGCAGCACCCACCAGGACCGTCGGTACTCCACCTCCCGCCGTGGTTGACACAGGAGTCGGGGAACCCATGCAATTAGGGCGCGCCTCCTTGACCGCTGCAGAACGGGAACGCCGATTCAGAGAGGGGCTCTGCGCGTATTGTGGATCTTCTGCACATCATCGGGCCATCTGTCCTCTGCGGCCGGGAAACGCGCAGCCCCGGTGAGAAATGGGAGGAACTCACCGGGTCCCATGTCCCTCTCCACCACCATGACCAATGATTCCCGTCTCACGGTTAGAGTATATCTCCAGTTTGGCCACAAACGGGTCGGAAGTACCGCGTTCGTCGACTCCGGGGCAGCAGGTAACTTCATTGACTCTTCCTATGCCAAAAAATTGGGGATAAAGATTGAGGCGTTATCCCAGCCTGTAACCATTACATCAGTCGATGGTCGGCCTCTCTCCTCCAGCCCCATATCCTTTCAAACCCAACCTATCACCCTCATCATTAACCAACATCAAGAACAGATCCAGTTTCACACCACCACTATCTCCTCACCACCTATCATCCTCGGACACCCTTGGCTGCTGCAGCACGACCCGCTCATATCCTGGACCCAAAGCCGGATCCTCCAATGGGGGCCGACCTGCACTGAGCTTTGCCTACGGGCCGAGGCTGGGACGTGCTCTAGGGAGTCCGAGGCCCCCGATGTCGACACAGATAAAATCCCGCTAGACTACCGGGACCTGGCTGAAGTCTTTTGTAAGAGACGTGCGACCCATCTACCACCTCATCGCTCATACGACCTGGCGATCGATCTTCAGCCAGGTGCGACACCACCCCGCGGCCATCTCTATTCATTGTCCAACACCGAGACGCAGGCGATGGAGGAGTATGTTTCCAGTGGACTTCGCCATGGTACCATCCGGCCCTCCTCCTCACCTGCCGCTGCGGGGTTCTTTTTCGTGAAGAAACGCGATGGTAGTCTACGTCCCTGTGTCGATTACCGGGGGCTCAACAATATTACCATAAAGAACCGACATCCATTGCCTCTTACCAACTCTGCCCTGGACGCCCTCTCTGGTGCCACCATCTTCACTAAGTTGGACCTCCGGAGCGCCTACAACTTGGTGCGCATCAGAGAGGGCGATGAGTGGAAGACGGCCTTCATCACCCCCACAGGACATTACGAAAGTCTGGTCATCCCGTTTGGTCTCTGCAACGCACCTGCCGCTTTCCAACAGTTCATAAATGACGTTCTCAGAGACATGTTAGGCCGTTGGGTGTTCGTCTACCTGGACGACATCCTCATCTACTCCCGAACACTCAACGAGCACATCCAGCATGTCAGAGCGGTTCTAAAGAGATTGCTCGCCCACCAGCTGTACTGTAAGTTGGAGAAGTGCGCTTTCCACGAGCGCTCCACCACGTTCCTGGGTTTTGTCATCTCGCCCCAGGGTGTGGCCATGGACCCGCAGAAACTGGAAGTTGTGAGTCATTGGCCCCTACCCAAGACTCTTAAACAGCTCCAGAGATTTCTCGGGTTTGCCAATTTTTATCGCCGCTTTATCCGGGACTACAGTACCGTTGCAGCGCCACTAACCGCTCTGACCCGCCCATCATCTCACCCTTTCAATCTCACCCCAACTGCTGTCTCCGCCTTCCATGAGCTCTGTCGCCGCTTCACCACTGCTCCCATCCTCCTTCACCCGGATGCTGATAAACCATTCGTTGTGGAGGTGGACGCTTCGGATGTGGGCGCCGGGGCTGTTCTCTCCCAGCGAGGTCCAGACCAAAAACTGCATCCCTGCAGTTTTTTCTCCAAGAAATTTGACGCCACTCAGCAGCGATACGGAGTAGGGGACCGCGAGCTGCTGGCCATAAAGTGGGCCTTGGAGGAATGGCGACACTGGCTCCAGGGCGCCAGAGAGCCGTTCATCGTCTGGACCGACCACCAAAACCTCATTACAATCCGCACGTTAAAACAGCTGAACCCCAGACAGGCGCGATGGGCACTATTCTTCGAAAATTACAATTTCCACCTGTCATACCGCCCGGGGTCCAAGAACACCAAAGCCGACGCCCTCTCCCGACAACACGAGGAAGACGTCCCCCGGGCGGACCCCGCGCCTGTACTACCAGCCACCAAGATCCTCGCACCGCTCAGGTGGGACCTGGAGACGAGGGTTCGCCAGGCACAAGCTACGGAGACCGCACCAGCAGGTGTGCCGCCTGGCCGACTCTACGTCCCCAACGCCATCAGGGCCGAAGTGCTTCAGTGGGGACACTCCTCCCCCCTTTCAGGACACCCCGGGAGACGGCGGACCCTACTGTTTGTACAACGTGCTTTCTGGTGGCCCAGTATGAAGAAGGACGTAGATGAGTTCGTCCAGGCGTGCCCAGTGTGTGCCAGGTCCAAGGACAGCAACAGACCATCACCCGGGGAACTTCAACCACTCCCGGTTCCCCGCCGACCCTGGACACACATTGCCGTTGACTTCATCACGGGCCTGCCGGTTTCGGAAGGAAAGGACACCATCCTCACCATCGTCGACCGGTTCTCCAAAGCTGTTCACCTGGTGGCCCTCTCCGGCCTCCCGTCAGCTAAAAGGACAGCTGAGCTGATATTAGAGCACGTAGTCCGCCTGCATGGGTTCCCAAAGGACATCGTCTCGGACAGGGGGCCCCAGTTCACGTCCCGGTTCTGGAAGGCCTTCTGCCGTCTGATCAATTCCACCTGCAGTCTGTCCTCCGGTTACCACCCACAGACTAACGGTCAGACGGAGCGAACCAACCAACAACTGGAGCGCTACCTGAGATGCTTTATTGCTGATCGCCAGTGCTCCTGGGCCCGCTACCTCATTTGGGCTGAGCTGTCACACAACCTCCACCTATCTTCTGCCACCAACCTAAGCCCATTCGAGGTATGCTACGGCTTCCAACCTCCGATGTTCGATCATCAGGAACCGGAGGTGGAAGTGCCGTCGGCCCAACAGTTGGTTCGCCGGTGTCGACGGCTTTGGAGACAAGCAAACCACGCCATTCAAAAGGCCAATCGCCGCTACACCCTGCAACATCGCCGTCGACATCCACCGGGACGAATGTACCAAGTAGGTGATAAGGTATGGCTCTCAACAAAAAACCTACACCTGCAGACTGAGTCAAGGAAACTATCACCCAGATTCATCGGACCATACCGCATCAACCTCCGGATTAACCCTGTCACCTACCGGCTCCAGCTGCCTGCGGCGCTCCGGATCCATCCGGTATTCCACACCTCCCAGCTCAAACCCTTCACCACCTCACCTATGGTTCCACCCACCCACCCTGCTCCTCCTCCCCGTATGATTGAGGGTGGTCCCGCCTACACCGTTCGCCGGATCCTTGACTCACGTCCTCGGGGCAGAGGGCTCCAGTACCTGGTGGATTGGGAAGGTTACGGTCCCGAGGAGAGATCTTGGATTCCGGCTCGGTTCGTCTTAGACCCCGAACTCATCCGGGACTACCGTCGTCGGGTATCCTCCACCCCAGGACCGTCGAGAGTCGGTCCTGGACGGGGGGGTACTGTCATGCACACTCATAACACGACCGGCACTAGGACCCGGAAGTAATACGGTCGGGTTTCAGGAAGCATAAAAGGAAACAAGATGACGCATCACATCGCTCAGTCATTGAGTTATGCCCGTGCTTTCGCCGTCGCCTCGCTCGTCCAAACGTGAGTACTCACTTTCTTGGGTTATCGCTTCTGATTGGGTGTGTGTATTTAGAACGCGGGTTTATTTGTGTAAACTCTTGCTCTCGCTTCGGGAGAGTTCTAAGAATAACTTGCGTGGTTATCCTGCCTACTCGCGCTACTTCCGCGTTTGGGTTTACCATCCACGCTACAGGGCTAACTGCTAAGTCTTCTGCTTCATCTCCGGTTAGTCCGTGACAGCTTGCTTGGCCCAGGACGGAGTGTGTGGTGTATTTGGTGTTCTTATACCTTTCTATCATGGCTACTAGCATTTACTTTTTCTGGTCATTTGTTCTACATTGGTTCTTCTGTGGGATCAGACTTCACCGTCTAGCCTCCAGTTCCTGCTGGCACGATCGAGCCTTGGGTGCCCATGATCCTGTCACCAGTTTACAAGCATATACACCACCAGTCCAAACTTTCACACACCTTCTAATTCCATGGTCTTTCCAGATTTGTAGTTCTTTCTACACTATAAAACAATGCTAAGGGCATCCTGCTTATGCTCTGTAATTCCTTCAAAAAGGCTCCAAGTTGATGATCTGTACATTGGGATTTTTGAGGCTGGTAACTCTAAATGAACTTCTCCTCTGCAGCAGATGTAGGTTTTGGTCTTGCTTTCCTGGGAAGGTCTTCATGGGAACCAGTCTCATCATGGTGCTTGATGGTTTTTGCAAATGCACTTACTTTGCAATACTGTTCTAGCAAGAATTATTCTAGAACAGTTGATCATTGTGATTTTTAAATTGACTATTGTAGTTGTTACTTAATTATCTAATTCCATATCTGTCATTTCACAGTTAGAAAAAAATCTAGTATTGTTTTAGAACGTTGCAAATAAATCCAAACTTTTGTCTAAAAACTTTTGACTTGTACTTTAGTTGATAATCAATGTTAATGTGTCAGTGTTGTGTGGTGTTACATTTAAATTTTGACATTTGGCAGACGGCCTTATCCAGAGCGACTTACATTGATTGGTTTGTAAAAGTTGGTGCAACTTGGAACACTACCAGAAACAAATACATGGCCCTGTCCTTTCCACCTTCGGTGAGTCGACTTTTCCACTGGGAAAAATCTTTCCACATTCGGTTAGATTTTTGCATTAGCTTTTAAAAAAAGAAGAAAGAAACTGAGTTTCATTGAACATTTATGGAAGGAGCCTCAGGTGTGTGTGTGTGTGTGTGTGTGTGTGTGTGTGTGTGTGTGTGTGTGTGTGTGTGTGTGTGTGTTGTAGGAACTGTAGGAATTTGCACTTTCTGGAATCTCTATCACAGTATTATTTGCATTTATTTATTTATTTATTTGCTTATCTGTTTGATTTCCTTCAAGAGAGAAGCTCTTTATAGCATAAGCAATAACTGACCTGAACTAAACTGACTTGCAGACACTACATAATAAAATAAACAAGAATAACAGCTAAAAACATTCCATTCAGGAATAGATTGAAACCTTTTATTTTGAAATTCTGAACCTTCAACCTTCTGATCGGTAACACACAGCCTTGCGTTGGTATCAGTGTAGATTATTTCACATAAAGGCATCTTCAATAGTGTGTTATACCTTGCTTAATGATTTCGAGTTATGTTATGGAGGTAACCCTGTTACATGAAAGTGAACTTGCAAAAGCTAGTCTATATCTTATCTTGCATAAGCTTGTATAATCTAAGTTATATTAAGGCGTTACACAAACTAGGAAGAATCTGACACATTGTTTCCTGAACATAAATTCAAATTCAAATTCCATGCATTGGTATATTGATCTGACTTTTTATATAGATTTTTAACAACATACTGTACACTGTTCCTATCTGTGCATTTATACCGAATTTTATATATGAAGATTTTAATAGAATTTGTCAAACTTTATATTAAATAAATAATGTTTTCTTAAAAAAAAAAAAAAAAAACAACTGTCTGTCAATTTTCTTTTAGTTTCACAAGAAATTTAAAATACCCCCCCCCCCCCACCCAAAAAAAGGGAAGGAAAACAAAAGGAGAATGAACTAAAGTATGCCGTATTATTTCACCTCTTTTGTCATAATCACCCATCATTGTGGGAAAAATGCGGAGGGAGTAACAGACTGTGAGGGCTTCATTATGGCAAGGCATTCAGTTTCTCTAAGAAGCATTTACATATGCTAAACACGGTTGCAGCAGTGTTACAGGCCAACAACTTACCCCGCTCTGCTGCAAAATCAAGAAATTACTGGTTTCCTCAAGTGGCTATTTAGCGGCCTGCTTTGAAGCACTTTGAATGCCCAGGAGAATCAAAGATGTAAACACACAAGCACAAAGTCTATGTGTGTGTGTGTGTGTGAGAGAGAGAACCTAGTGTGCATTTCCCTAAATATTCAAATGAGCCACCACAAAGCACTGATAAATTGCCAAATTTTTTTTGCCTAGAGGAGATCAAAAAAAGTGCTCTACAAGTACAGGAGGTGATGTAAAAAGTGCTGATAAGAGTCTCATTTTAACCTGAGAAAGGGTAAAAAGTCAACGAGGAATAGCTGATATAGCAGAAAGGTGATTTTTAGCGGGATGATCCAAGCTTTAAAATAAATGGGTTTCTGGGTGAATGTTTGGATAGTGCATGCACACAGCGAAAAGGCCACTACAGGTTATGTACACCTATATATTGGTATAGTGCTGTAAAAATGCTTGCTCTGGTTTTTTTTTTCCAGCATGTGCCTTAAAATTAAGTGTGTTAATGATTTATGTAAAAATGTCACCTTTCTCACGTACATAAATAATAATATATAGATCCAAGGGTGACATAAAGGTATAAAGGCTAAGCCCACCTACTGTATAAGCAGGGCTAAGCCCACCTATTTTCCAAAGGGAAAATTTTTTAAATAATTTTTGGCATCCATGTGACATTTATTTGCTCTTAATAAATGTCCTCGGGTGGATTCCTTTGGATGTATTTGTGGAATCAGTTGCAAGAGTGTCACTGTTGAAGCAGTGTGTGTGTGTGTGCGTGCGTGTGTGTGTGTGTGTGTGTGTGTGTGGGAAGGAGGCATGGGAGACAGGCAGATTTCTGACACAGCTCAAGGGCTTGCTTCATTTTCCCCACAAATGTTTTTTAGGATGCTTTCCACAACGTAATGGAAGACACAAATACAACTATAAAATATTAACTATTTTAATATTCAGTGCTTTTCAGCTTTGCAAACTCGACTTTAATTTCCCAGCTTACACTCTGTGTGTGTTGTCAGCGCCGTCTCATATTCTCTCTGGTTTGTGGCATTCCCTAAAGAAGAAATGAAGCACACATACAGTACAGTAGACGCAGGTGAGAATCATCCAGCATTTCTTTGCTTTGTCAAATAAGTTCTTTCCAGCCGCGTCAATGCTTGCCCTCGCCCCCACTGTGACAGTCAGGAATGGTCATAAGAAAAATACAGAAAAAGACATGAAAAAATGAAGCTGGGGCTGATTACTTTCTAGCCCAGAGGGTAGATTTGCGCCAGATGTCAGTGACAAAAACATCAGATGAATGAGACACAATGTAATTAGCAGTGATGTATTTGCAGATGGAAAGAATAAGAATTGATTATTTACCCTACCATGCTTCCCCCCAGAAAAAAAAAAAAAAAAAAAAAACTGCCTTTGGATGAGAAATTCAAAGTAGACAGACTTCCTAGGGTCGAGGGTTCGATTCCCACCTCCGGTCTGTGTGAGTGGAGTTTCATGTTCTCCCCATGCTTGGTGGTGGGTGTACTCAGGGTTCTCCCACTGTCCAGGGTATTTAATTGGCATTCCCAAGTTGTCCTTTGTGTGTGTGTGTGTGTGTGTGTGTGTGTGTGTGTGTGTGTGTGTGTGTGTGTGTGTGTGTGAGAGACCTGTGATGGATTGTCTCCCTGTCCAGTCTGTTCCACTCCTGGGACAGGCTCCAGGGCCCCATGACCCTGTCCACAGGACAAGATGAATGAATGAATAGACTAAATACAGCACTTCTGCATATCATATTTGGTATTCCAAGAAACAACACAAAGAAATCTAAGGGGGAAAAAAAAAACAAATGTTATGGAAGCAGCTCCCAAGCTGCCTTTTATTGTGTAATTTTCTGCATCATTCCCCGCATCTTTCTCATTGTGCCATTTATAAGACATAGTAATGCAATGCATTTATCAACTCTAATAGTTTCATTGTCTTGCCTCTTGATCTAATATTACAACCCGTCACTGGATAGATCAGTGAGGGTAAGAAGTAGAATGGTGTTCTCTAGAGACCTGGATCGCTGTCACACGTGAGTGTGAGATTGCGTGCACGCGTGTCCAATATCCAAGGCTGCCTAATGTTAGTGAGATTGTGTCGATCTTGACAGCTGCTAACTGTCCTCATTTAAAAAAAAAAAAAAAAAAAAAAGTATCGTAAAAGAACTGTCACAGGTCTGAATTAAGAGCTTAGCATGAAAGTCACACAATCTTCACTCCATGACTGCTGCCCTGGATAGGAGCTCTAATATCACAATACTGACAATTCTTTTTCTGTTTCTGTGTGTTGATGCAACCTGCAGCCACTTTTCCCCCATTGACATGATGTGCGCTTTGGCAGGAGGAATGAAAGAGGGCATCTATGCATTCTGTCATTCTTTTCATGGATTGCAATTACTGTTTGTGCAGTCACCGCACATGGCAGGTTGACAGGCATAACCCGGTAATAAATAAATAAAGGCAGAAGAGTCAAGCACTCATCACCAAGCCAATGATGGAATAATTATCTTATAGCAAGCCATGCTTGGCCATTATCTGCAGCGATCGATGGGATCAATGGCATACAAACAGGGATGAAACCAAATGAATAGCTGCGTTAAATGAAGGAGAGACAAGGGTGGACGAGGGGGTGTGTTGATGTAGAGGAATGACAGATTCTTTATTCGGAGGCTGAACTACACACTCTCAAGGGCTGAAAGGCTAATGGCTGATCGTATTCCTTATAAAAATAATGATCAGAATAAGAAATGCATAAGTGTGAACATAGCAAAATTAACCTCTATTACTGCTAACACACACACACACACACATACACACACACACACACACACACAGCATAGACTCTTTCACATGACAATCAAATATTCAGTTATTCAGTATATTTAGTGTGCAACACACACCTTCTCAAACATCACTGAAAAAATATAAAGAGGTTAAAAACTAAAAAGAGTCACACCATGAACTTATAGAAACCTGTGACAAATTAAAGAATAACATTTACATTGTTATGCTGTAGGAGCGTGTTGTCAGTAAGGTTTGGCTCCCCTCGTTCCCTTATACGGGAGTATGATTACAAATCAATACAGAATTATTCTGACTAATCACGTTCATCTCATGATGAAATATTGTTCATCCAGATGTGAGTACTCACTTCCAGGGTGACAATGCGTCATTGGTGGCTATTGATCTTTAAAACTGGAGAGGCACAGGTGTGTGTTATTGAAATATACCGTGTGTGTGTGTTTGTGTGTGTGTGCGCGGTCATGTGTCCTGTTTTAAAGTTTTAAAGTTTGCTGGTTATATACTGCAAATATATATATTTCATGGGGGGGGGGGGGTTGGCCTGGAGCCTATCCCAGGAGACTTAGAGCACAAGCAGGGTACGCCCTGGACAGGTTGCCAATCCATGGCAGGGCACACACACATACACATACTGCGGGCAATTTGGGAATGGCAGTTAACCTAACCTACAGGACATGTCTTTGAACTGTGGGAGGAAACTGGAGTACACAGAGGAAACCCACCAAACACGTGGAGAACATGCAAACTCCATGCACACAGAGATGGGAATTGAACCTGGCCGAGAATAGAATTCAGACCCTCAGGGTTGCAAGGCGACGGTGCTAACCACTACACCGCCGTGCCACCTCATTGTAAAACAATGCAATAATAAAATTCATTCATACACATACATTTCTACTTCCAATTTATTTACAAATATTTACAATGATTTCAATTAACAATTGGTAAACCATTTACAATGGAAAAATTACAAACGACACTATTTGTTTAAAACTGTTTTAAACCCCTAACTTTTTAATGAACTGATAATTGACGACAACTGCAACACTGACTTATTGCCACTGATACGTTTATGTTCTAGACTGGTTTCTGTTCTGGCTCCAAGGTAATGGAATGAACTTACTTTTATGTCCATACAGCTGAGTCAGTGGTTAAGGCATTGGACTACGGTTCGGAAGGTCCCAGGTTCAAGTCCCACTACCACCAAGCTGTCCCTGTTGGGCCCGTGAGCTCAGATGTATATAATGAGATAAAAATGTAAGTCGCTCTGGATAAGGGCGTCCGCCAAAAAGCCTAGATGTAGATGTTTCTTAGGTATTCGAGTTAACTCTGCACCCCACTTAACCAAATATAAACGAATAATCCTTCCCAAAAGTCCCAATTATAGTTAGTTAGTAAGCTAGTGAACCAGTGTGAACTAGTTCAATGAGGAACACTTCAAAGCACTCTGGATAAGAGTGTCTGTTAAATGCCTAAATGTAAATGTCTGTTTAAAATGCCATGTATGTTATGTTCATTACTGTTTCATCAGAGGTTTCTTATGAACTTTAGAGCCTTCCACTCATCACGTGGAAAAGCCATGTGCCCAGACAAGAAAAGCACATTGATATTGTTTGGTTTAAAAATTAATGAAAGAACCATTAGATCTGCCTTCTGAACATGACTTTGGCATGCTTGCTGAACTTCCTTTACAGAGTGGCTAAAAACTAAAACGCATGTGCTTGCACTTGCAACATACACAGAGGATCAAATATTCATTTTACTTTAGAACACTTTACTCACAAGTATTCTAAAGCAGGAGAAGAATATGATTGGTCCATCATATGGACTAATGAAATCAATCAATATGTGGGACTTAGAAAAACAAATAGTTTTCTGGAGAAAAAAGTAATGAATTTATATACTTATAAATAAACAAAAGTAACATGTTACTGTAATGTATTACTTTTGTTAGTAACTACTGTAGTATCAAGGCCATGTTCGATTCCCACCTCAGGTCTGTGTGCATGGAGTTTGCATGTTCTTCCCATTCCATGCAGATTATGGATTAATTGCCGTTCCCAAATTGCCCGTAGTATGTGAATGAGCATGTGAGTGTGTGTGTGTGTGTGTGTGTGTGTGTCCTGCTATGGATTGGTGCACCGTTCAGGGTGTACCCCGCCTGGTAGGGGATAGGGATAGGATAACGGGTGAGTGAGTGAGTGAGTGAGTGAATAACTAGTAATATAACGCATTACTTTTTAAGACTAATGTCCAGCGATCTTGAGATGTGAGATACTACAGCTTTACTCATTTTGCCCTTACTAGTTTTAAAAATTATATGCTACTATTACTGCTCAGGAACAAGGAGAGAGAGGAAAGCATGGGAAAGTTAACTCAGTCTATGGCAAATGTTAGAAAATACCCTGTTAGAAAAAATCCAGCATAGACCAGCATGATTTATATGCTGGTCTATGTTGGTTAATACTGGTTAGTGCTGGTCTGATGCTGGTCTAGCTGCTCAACCAGCATAACTGATGGAAGACCAGCATATCTACGCTGATGAAACCTTTCCACCAGCATTGGTCTTGCTAGTTAGTGCTGGTCTGGTGCTGGTTTGCCTGGTGAACCAGCATAACTGATGGTTCAACATGCCTGCTAAAAAATCCAGCATTGGCCAGCGTGATTTATATGCTGGGCTACCAGCAAGGTTTTGGTAGTTAAAATTGGTTACCATTTTAGCTCATTATCTTGTTTTTTTAAAAGCTAGTACTGAAAATAATGTGTGATGTAAGTACGTGGACCGTGTAGTGTTATCTTTAAATGCATTTACATACAAGAGACAAAAATAATCCATTTACCAAAAACATGTAAATACATTATTTTACATTCATTAAATATCTGTGGAATATCTAAAAACACAACACAAACCGTTTTCATAAATGCACTTAAAAAAAAAGTAATCAATGGAAATTACTTAAAACTGAAAAAATAAATAAATAAACAGCATAGACCATCATAGCTGGTCACCAGCTTGACCAGCAATTATACCAGCAGGGTTACCAGTATACCAACACCAGCACCATGGGGTCAGTTGTTCATGCGGTGGGAGCACTTGCATTTTTTATGGTAACCATCAAAATAACTTAAAATGCTCCATCATTTTTAACCATACACATATGTGTAATGCATCGATTTACGTCTTTATTTGTTAATGTACACTAACATATCAATAAAACATTGTACTTTTGTATAATAAAGAAAACAAACAGGGCGCAGTTTCTGCCCTCACAGTCTCCACGAAAATCTTTTTGAAACGTGTCATTAAAAAAAACTAAAATGAACACACACATATCCATATATATATATATATATATATATATATATATAAAGCTTAAAGTGTCTACTTTTAAATGTAACAAGCTTAATTAAAAATAAATGTTCTCAGTTTATGTAATCCATATGAATCTAAGGAGCGATACAGTCTTTCTGCCACACTTCATTCACTGATAATGACCTGAAACAGGACACGCCCACACGCTATTCACAGTCAGGGTAATCTACATACAAGGGCACGCCCCCAAACACACACACACACACACACACAGTAGAGCCGATAAATTTCCTGTGTGTGTGGAAGATGTTATACGCTGTACAAGTTTCTGGAGCTCTACAGAATGTTCTGGATAGTGGGAGGAGTTTAGATTTACCTCAGAACAACACTGAGACTGCACCAGAGAAGGAAGGAGGAGAATCCAGCAAGCTGTTACCATGGGTAAGTTTTTAAATCTTATTTATTTATTTTTCCTCATTTTCTCACAAGCTTTTACCAATTTATGTGAAACATTGTCATTTAATGTCACATGGTTTGGTTAGCATGTAGATAACACTGCTAAATCATGCTAACATAATGCCTTATGTAGCTTAGCACAAACAGGTTAGCTCACAGGTGGCTAAGCTAATGCCTTACAGTATGTAGATTACAGATGGTTGTCAATATCAGCTATGGTGTAAATGTTTATAACATATTTCACCCTGTTTTGGATAGCTTTATGTTATGGTAGCTATTTGGTTCAGTTTTTGGTTAGCTTATGACACTGCTATCTATATGTTATTTAGCACAAACACTTTAGCTCCCGGTACCTAAAATACTGCCTTATTTAGCTTACAGATGTTTGTGATATTAAGATGTTAATTTAAATTGTAATGCAACAAGTATAAATTGTTGTATAACATTGCAAAAGTCTGTGTTGTCTTTATGTATGGTCAATAGTTATTGATGATTATTGACAGTAATTTTATTATCCTCATGCTTATGTTTCTTTTTCCTTTTTTATAAACAGTTGTGACCATGAAAATATGACCTGTTTTAGAGAGACCAAATGCAAACAAGCAGTTGATCATCACTATGTCATGGGAACATCGACCACGACTGGGGACGGATCTTTTGTATTTTTTTTTAAACGGTTGACCACACGATAAGGCTTCACCTGTGACTGCGAACAACCTGCACATAGACTGACCTCAGATGCCAGGAATGTTACCACTGCTGGTCACAGGGTCTGTGTGAATTGCAAATCAGTTTATGGTAAGCAGCCATAAACACCATGGAAATGCCAGGTACAGTATGCGATGTTCACTTGTGTCTTGAGTTAAACAAGAACTGCTTTTCGACAGATGCACAAAGATGTGTGACTGTGTATAGGGTGTAAAAGTGGGCTTTTACAAACCTGACTCCCTTTCTTCATAGTGCATTGTTCCTGTTCGCAGTGTTTTATCATGAATGTCTGTTTGCATGAAAACGTATGCTGGTATGCTGTGGACCAGCATCAGTAAATGATATATATATATATATATATATATATATATATATATATATATATATATATAAAATCAAAGCTCTAATAAAATTTGCCTATACATTCATTGACTCCCATTAAAACTGGGTGGTCTGGATCTAAAATGACCTACAAAAAGACTTTTGTCTGTTGAGCATTAATCTTTCATAACACACAGTACTTGAATCTGCCATAGGATTCCATAGAAGCTCTTCATCCCTAAACGGAGAGTCAGCAGGTTTTAAAGCAGACTGCACTTTCCAGCAAAAAAAATAAAATAAAATAAACCAGCTGCAGAGAAATATTTGATATTTTGATTCCCTATAATATGTTCTTTCAATAAGAGTGATGGATAATGCTGCCGTTTAATGAAACTTATAGGGAGGCCAGACTTCCTATATAGACTTTCCAGGCAATCGTCTGCGTAATTCTCCTATTCACAGAGCACCGGAGAGCATCAAATAGTTTGATAAGTTTGAAAATGATGTCAATAATAAACCAGTCAGCAGCTTTCGACCTTGCTGAAGTGAGCAGACTTTTTCACCCAAAGATATGTCAGTTGAACAAAATTAAAAAAGGTAAACAGTTGCAATAAACAAAAAGTGTTTAAATTAAACTCATTAAAACACAATTAAGTGAATTTAGAAATGTGATTTATTTTAGAAAAAAAATAAACATAATAATAATTATAATATGTAAAACTACACAAGAACAAAATTGTTTTCTGGCATATTGAGCATCTTGGGCAAACGTGGTGGAAATCCTTTTGGACGAATGGTGTTCTTTCGTTTAATTGCTCATTGTCGTGCAGTGGTTTGAATATTTGTGCTTTATATGAATTGCAGACAAAGCTTTTCTTTTCTTAAACAACCTTTCTGAAAGGCATACACTTACAGTATGTGACTAACTTTTTATGATCAGCTGAGACGCTGATGCAATTCACTCTTAATTCAGTTGATCAAATGCCCAGTTCACTCCAGACAAGCCTCTGTACTGTATAAGAAAAAATAAAAAATAATAAAACAGGGCACTGAGTACATCTGCAGATAATAGTTTCCACTCAATCACTTAAAAAAATGAACTTTTACTATACAAAGAACCTTTTTTTTCTTCTTTCTTTTTTTCTTTAACAGCATACAGTACGTTGTAGTGTCATATGCCTCCTGCCAGGCCTGATGAGTCTAAAGAAAATTGTCATGGAAATGAGCTATAAATTTTCTAAAAAGCCTTTACTTTGGCAATTTAGCCAGATGATCATATAGCTTTATAATTAGTGTTAGCATTTAAATGTTAAATTCAATTCACATTAAAAATGACATATCAGGGAATGTATTAAGAAAAGTGACTACTTATTCACAGATGGAGTATGGTAAAACAGAATATCTTACAGTGGCACGGTGGAATACCGGTTAGCACTGTTGCCTTGGTGGGTTCCTCCGGGTACTCCGGTTTCCTCCAATAGTCTAAAGACGTGCAGATTAGGCTAATTGGCGTTCTGAAGTTGCCTGGAGTGTGTGAATGAGCCTGTGTCTGAGTGAGTGCCCTGTGATGGATTGGCACCCTCCATGGGGTGTACCCGCCTTGTGCCCAAAGTCTTCAGGGATAGGCTTCAGGTCCCCCGCGACCCTGTATACAGGATAAGGGGGTATCGACGATGAGTGAGTGAATGAGTTAGTAATATCTAATTTCTTTCTTTCTACCCAACAAACATAAATATGTTTATATGCTATTACTAGATTTGTAAGGATTGTCAGGTAAGTTTAAAGCAGGTGGTACATCAGTGCTTAGTTTTGTAATCCTCATACAATGCAAAGTGCCAATGAAAAAAGGGTTATTACATTTACTTTTGCTTAATTAAGAATAACAGGAAAATGCTAATTAAATGATGGATAAGCCATTAGCACCCTTATTATTTATACTGCCTCTTTAATGGGTTATAATTATCTTGAGTGCAAAGGATTACTTCACTATTGCAGAGGCTGAAAGAAAATGATGCACTGTAGCACTGTGGACAATTTCCTGTGTCAGATACTTGTAACAAGATATGCTAGAATTAGCACCTTTTAACCCTTCTCATCTGCTTGGAGTGTTGTGTTTTGAGATTCCGGAGCCTCACAATTCACAAAACACACTAAACTTTGTAATACTTTTTTGAATTTGCATTTTTTTTTTAAACGAATTGCAATTTGTCTTTATTTTAACTTTAAGTGCAATCAGACTTTATATGGATTTTTTTGCAGCTGGAAATTTGCAAACACACACACACAAACGTGTGACATATACAGGAATCGCACACAGCTAAAATTTGCAGAATACTGGGGTGGTGCGTGCACATGAAACCGAGAGCACAGAGAGTTGTGAATCATTTCTCTTTCTCGTATACTGTTCTTTTTACTGTGCTTTGCTATTTAAAATGAATTTCTGTTCTTGCCACGGTTCTAGAGATTTTGCCCATATAGTAGCGCAAGTGATAGTGATGTGTGTTAAAATAAAGGAAGACCCTGATTATGAGCGATTCTCCTTTAATGACGTTTTTTCTTCTCCTTTTTCCCCCCATGGTGACCCTTTTAAAAGGGTCCCTACACCTACCTGAAGGATGGGGCGGACTTAGTGTGAAAAATGGAAAGATAATGCATCAGTGTGACCATCGGGTCTTGAACAGGCTGCTAATTCTATCAGGTGTATACTGGACTAAAACTGAAGCAACAGCAAACCATTAGAATACTGATACTGGTAGATCAATTTTATTTACCGTCGCATTGTCTCAGGAGATGTCCTTTTCCCATGCCATATCTGCTTTGATAATAGGAATGCAAAAAATAAGAATGTCAAGCTGGCAACAATAAGCAATGTTTGTAGATGGACTCAGTATTCGCCACTTTTCCATACCCATGTTGTTATGTGCTTTCAAAGGAAAATGTCCCTATTCATGCTATTATACTCACAAGCCTGCAGAGTAGAATATAAAGGAATAGGCTTCCTCAGATGCAATGTCAATGTATGCATGAAAAATTTACACAGAAAAAGTGTTATATAGTGCATTTGGAAAGACTCGGCATAAGGTTTGTACTTGTTTTGATAGCTGGTCTGTGCGGTCACAGTGGCAATTTCTTCACATCTTACACTCTTGGGGGAGGAACTACTAAAAAGAAAGCCCAAAGTGTCACGGATAGTAAAAACAAGACAAATGCTCTTGCAGAACACCAAGAAGGTGACTGTCTTTTCTTCCACACTGCCACTGTGTTCTTCTTTCAGACAAAAAAAAAAAAGCAAAAAAAAAAAAAAATGTTTTAAATGAATAAATCCTCTTGATGAACTAAATGCTTGAAGCTGGAAACACTGTGAGGAGAGTTTTACGGCTTACTCTCACTGCAAACTTTATGCTCCATCACAAGATTTATTATTGTACATCCAGAGTTGCATTAGTACTTTAATCGGATCTTGTGCTGATGCCCCATCAATTGGTCCTGTGTGTAAATGATGTGCTCAGAACCACTTCTTCACAATTTAAATCCTGGAAAACACCTGTGCCATCAGGAAAGACAAAACAATTTCATGGGATAACATTGTCATTCAGTACATTCAGGTCAAAGGCTGATTTTATTTATTTTTTTAATTGCCCAACAGTAAGCAGTGTTCATGATAAGTTAATTTTTTTTTTCCTCTTCCCTTTATGTGCCCGTGAGACATGACCTTGGAGCTTGGATTAGGCCAACCCTGGACATATCCAGACCACATGACAATTGCACAATGTTGCTGAGTCTGGACTTGACCAATTGAAGTAGCCAAAGATCATTACAGGCTAGTATAGTGGGCAGTATGCATGATGAGTACATTGCTTCATGCGCTTCCTTTCTTAACCTTATGCACCTATATCTATGGAACAGGATCAATCTGGACGCATCAGACCACATGACCGTTTTCTTTTGCTTGAAAGTCCAATCTTTATGCTTCTTATCAAATTGAAGCCTTTTTTTTTTTCATTTAACCGCAATAACAAGTACATTATTCATGACCACACAGCTGTTTAGTCTCAACCTTGAGTGTTGCGTTTGCATGTAGAAACGCCATTAATTTCCCTATTAAACACAGCTGTGAGTTCTGCTGTTGATATTTTTCAATGCAACACTGATCACAGACATTCATGACTTTTTCAGATCAAAATTTCATGAATGGTTTATCAATATCCTTACCCCTAATTAACTGGATAGTTCTTAACCAAACTCCAGTAATTTAAGCAATCACCTTTGTTGTTTACTTTTTACTTGATAAAGACCAGTAATTCGACTCTTCTGAAATACATTTGCGAGATTTCACGAACATGGGACTCGACTTTGAGCGTCGAACAATTAGGGTTGCCAGTTGAAACATATTTAATCACTGTAGTGATTATCCAATCATCAGATCTTTAGTATTTGATTATACAATTCAACTGCTTTTTTTTTTTTTTTTTTGGCCAGGCAGTGTAGCAATCAGAGCCTGCTGGGAATGTTCCACTCATATTGACGAAGGCTGCAGGTCATTTAATAGCACGACACCACAATATGATTAACAACTGCTTGTTAAGAAAAAATTGCAAATTTGAAAAACAAGCTTTCTTGGCATGGTAACGTTCCTTAATACGTCCGAAGATGTTCTTGCTCACTTGTGAACCCCTCTCTCTCCCTCTCGCAGACACACACACACACACACACACACACACACACACACACACACACACACACACACACACACACACACACACACACACACAGACACTTCGTCCTGACCAAACAGTGTCAAACAATTAATCATACAGAAGGGCCACCAGCATCTCAGCCATGAACTAATAATCAACCATATTATTATCGTAATTGCAGACCTCAAATCCCCTCCATGCTGCTGACCCTATATACCCTCCTCTTCCACAAACCAATCCATCAAATATGTTGCGGTTGTAGGAACCTCTACATTAAAGTGCCTCTGCACGGTGTGTGTGTGACATTGTTTTGAGAAGCGTTGAGGACAAAATGATGAAGGGGCAAAGAAAAAAAGAAACTTGCATAACTTGCAAGCCTGATGGGAAACCTGCCCTATTTGCATCAAAAAGTGTTTCTTTTTCCTTGCCTGTATCAAGCGTGTCAGACAGAAGAGATGCTCTTCCATTTAAGCTTGCATTCACATCCACATCAGCATTTTCCCCTCTTCAGCAATCACTGAATGACAGCTTCTTTGGAAGTCTTTTACAATGTAGTTGGTATTGTTGTGTACAGTCCTTCAGGCAGATCTAACTGGCCGGTCTTAGAACAGCTGCAGGCAATATAAAGCTTAGATTATGTTCAATATGCCAGACTATCACTACCAGTGTAGTTTTCTGTATATGACAAACACATGAAACATACACAATGAACTCTGATAAAAAAAAAAGAGTGATCTCAGATGAGTTAATATCAGACAAGAGTTTGGCAAGCTAGTTCCCCTGCCCGGGTCCTAGTGCCGGTCGTGTTACGAGTGTGCATGACAGTGCAACTTCTATCTAGGGTACCCAATAAACAAATGTGTATTATAGTATAAAGTTGAGCTTAATGTGTTATTACAAGGGTGAGTAAAAGAAAATTATCCGCACTCCAGTTATGTTCAAACTTCTGTAATGTTCCGCACCATCTCATCAGCGTTTTCCGTTCAACTCTGCTGTCTCCCCAGTCATTGCTGTGCAGGTGTGAACGTGTTACATTGGTTCGTTTGTGATTGCGGTGAGAATAATTGCTGTGATTTGCACGAAAGACGAAAGAAGAGCAGCAAGCAGCGGTTGGACCCTGGTGACAGGACGTGGATTCATCACTACCAGCCTGAGAATAAAAGGCAGAGTATGGAATGGAGACATGCTCAATCGGCAAGCAAGAAAACGTTTTAAAGTCTGCCTTTTTCCGGGATTCTCAAAGGACACTATTGGAATATTATGACGAAAACAGTTCAACAATCAACAATATCTGTTATAAAAAGCTGAAGCCTAAACTGCAGATTAACCGCATGCTATCCAAGGGTATTGTGATCTTGCATGACGATTCACATCCACACACTTCTGCCCACACTGTTAACGCTCTTCATTTTGAGGTGTTTAAGCATCCTCCCTATGGTCCTAATCTTGCTCCATCAGACTTGTGCGGTCCCCTTAAAGCAGTCCTACGAGGACAAAGATTCACTTCTGATGAAGAATGCAGCTTATTCGTGTCATGCAGCTTAGCCTAAAACATTTTTTTTTTTAATGAGGGTATATGAAAGCTTGATGACGAATGTCGAAAAATATGTTTACCGTATGTGTTTTCTAAAATTAAAAATGAATTAAAATAAATTCTACAGCTAGCGTGCAGATCATTTTTGACTCATACATGCATATTTCCCAGTTTTACTGAGTCACTACTCCTCTTTAGACTCCAACTCAGTCTCACATATACTGTAGGTTTGTATTTTCCACAGTTTGGTCTTTCGGCATTTGTAACAGCATAGTATGATACAGATAATAAGGGGCTTTGATTTAAGCGCGGACTCCATAGCTAGAGTGGTGGAAAAAAAAAATGCTATTTTATACATGCAACCTGTCAATTTAATGTCAGGGTTTTATATTGTTATAGTGAATTTACTGTAAATAATTATAGTGCTCTTTTCATTTAATCCAAAGCATAAAAAATGCCAATTAAAACAATTTCTTCATTTTTATAAAGAAATGCCATCTGCTTCCAATGTTATCAGCAACATTAAGAGTTCAAACTCCCCTTCTGTTAAATATATATTTTTTAATGTTATAATGAATAAAGCAGTTATTTTATTTTTTTATTTTTTTGTGGTTATTATTGTTTCTATTATTATTATTATTATTCTTTTTTATGTAATAAATGATCAAATACTCCCTTCCTCTGTCATTGATATCCATGGATTGGATACTAATGCAAAGTTCCAGCTGCTGTAGCCACGTCTTATTTAAAGTCTTTAATACTATAGTGTGGTGTGTAACCAGGAAAGGGAGTTGAAATGGCCTGCAACGGCAGGAGGTGTAAAAAACTAATTTTACATAGTCATGCATATTCATGGCTCCTTGTAACACTTTAAGAGGGTAAAATGTAGCGACAGTCCTTTTTTGCTATCTGATATAGAATATTTTAACTGGGTTTATAAAGGCACACATACAGCCATGGGAATTCCCTAAAGGAAAAGAAATGGAGACAATTTAGAAGGCATATTATAAAAGAAAAACAAATGATGCAGGCGACAGGCAGTGCTCAAAGTAGACACTGACGTCAGAAGACTATATATATATATATATATATATATATATATATATATATATATATATATATATATATATATATATACTTGGCTGGAGCTTATGAGGCATGACATTTAATTTAAGAGTACTTTCATTCGTCCCTCTTTAATTTCTGCTCAATTATTTGTCTGTATATCTTTGTGTTTTCTGAATGTTTAAGAAGACACCATGTGCCAGCAGGGGAGTAATTAGTTATATGCAAACTTTACATGTGATATGATATTTTGGCTTGAGATCTGTGAACTGATGCGAGTGTGCATGTATAGTGTGGGGATGAGATGGGTGTTAGCAGTCTGTATTTAGATGAGCAGAATCACCAAGCATGATGTGGTGGCACTGTCACACCTGTGATGCCATCTGCACCACCTCACCTGGCCCACTGTGCCCCTGATGCCACCTGGCAGCACAGCTGCAGTTAAACACTGCTGATAAACATGTCTCGCTCATTCGTCCTCTATTGTAGGAGACTGTAGAAAACTGGGAATAAGGTGGAATGCAGTTGGTAGTGCCTAAACAGCAAACGTTCATAAAAAGGTATTCCAAAGCGATATTTGCAAAACAATGCAAGTATTTTTACCACAAAATGCCTTTGATGTTATTTATTGTATTTAAGGCTAACACGTGCTTTTTTTTTTAGCTAACATTAGTGGCAGGTTACAGGGGAGCGTTTGTTATTATTCCGTTTTTTCAAAAATCACTGTATGCTTTGTTAACTTGAGATTTGCCCGAAATTAATTGCAACAAAACTCAGCGGTTATAGGCTATTTTATTATCCTTTAATATAAAGAAGCAACAATAAATCAAAATTCTACCTGCTCACTTTTATTTATTTATTTTTTTTAAAAAAACTTTTACTTCCAATAGTTAAGTAGATTTATCATATCAACTTACATTAAATAAATTGAAGCTGTGACCAAATCGATTAAAATGAAACCTACCTCAATGTGTTTTTCAGGTGGAATGGGGAGTTTTTGATTTTAGTTGGCATACTAGGCACCTCATCCAGTAGAAAGACTCTTTTAATTCCAATGCCTGAAAAGATTTATTGTGGATAAGGCTATAGATGTGTTTTCTCCACCACCGCTGCAGGTACCACTGTAGTCTGGGTGGTTATCATTTATTCCTGAACTTATAACATTAGCAGCGGAGCCTGCAGAAGGATCAGGAATGCTGAGTCGTGACCACTTTTGCTTATGACTCAGCCTTCCTGATCTTCATTTTTCTTTTTCAGTTAATAAAGATGTAAGTGGTGTAGTGATTTAGCATTTCCAGTGGTTCAATTCCCTCCTTGTGTGCGCAGAGTTTACATACTGCATTCTGTCCGTGCTTGGTGGGTTTCCTCTAGGCACTCTGGTTTCCTCCAACAGTCCAAAGATATGCCGATCAGGCTAATTGCCATTTCCAAATTGCCCGCAGTGTGCAAGTGTGTGTGTTCGTGCCCTTCGTTGAATTGGCACCCTGCCGAGGGTGTATGCTGCCTAGTCCCCTGGGATAGGCTCCAGGCCTCCAGTGCCCTTGCGTTGGATACGCAGTATAAAGCCTGTGTTGAATTCATAGGGAACAGAATCAAGCAACCTAATCCAACCAACCGAAACCAAAATATGGAATCGGTTAATGTCCCCATGTCTGCGTCTATAAATGCGACACTTTGCACTGTCAAAATGTTTTCACTCCATTTTGTGTGAAATAAAACAAAAAAAAACTGAGTATTTCTTTCATCACAACTGGATCTAAATGAGCTTGTCAGGCTTGATAATATCCCTATTATTCCACCCGCCTCTTCCATGCTCTCTTTGTCTTCATTTCCAAGTCGGAGATGGATTCACTCTTTGGTGAGACTATTTACTAGGATATCCAGGCTTCAATCAGTGGTCATGAACATTATCCAGCACTGGTGAAAAGAATATTTGGAAAAAGCTTGCAAAATGGATCGGAAGATCCTGATTTATGTCACAATATTTGCTCTTCTGAGTCATCATTGTTTTTGACCTACTTTGACTTCCCCTGGAGAGCTAGTGGTGTGTTGAACCACATGACCGCATTCATCTCATTCATATTTTAATCCAGAGGGTCATTAAAACAGACTGAGTAATGACAATGAGATATGAGAGGCCCCTAAAACATCACTTTAAAAAAGAAAGAAACGTCGAAAAGAAAAGGAAAAGAACATAAATGTTTTTTTTTTTGTTCTTTTTTTTTTTTATTTTCAAGCATTAAAATGTTCTTTGCTCTGTAGGGGAACTCTTAAAAGTTTTATCTATATAAATAAAAGAAAGCTTTTGTCAGTATATTGGTACATTGCACTTTCAATGAAATCTTTACATTTCGTTCATTTTATTGAGGACTCAAAACAAGTCCCTCTCTGTCTGATTTTGTCGGTGCATTATGCAAACCTGTCTGGAAAGAATTTAATGAAACTTTAGCAGTACTTTGGTATATGCCTGAAGTTAAACCTGCACCAAAATTAAATGTAAATACATTTTAAATAAAATATTTGCGAAGTTATGAGCAGTTATGTCACAGAGTACGTCACAGCATCTAGCGCTTTTTTTTTTGGACACATATAGTGCTTTTTCCCTTGAGGTGGGCGTGGCTATATGCATCACTCAACACAGCCATATGCGATCAATGCGATAGTTTACAGTGTACAGACTGAGTATGCGGATGGCACAGAAATGACGGTAATGAACCTACACGCGAAAAATACAATTAACAATATGGAAAATATTGCTCAAGGGCTTAATGGTGGCAATTTGGTGCCTGAACTTGAAACCATGACCCAGTAACCCACAGCCTTATCCAATTGACGCTCCACTGCCTCTAAATGCGCTAAAATCAAAATGTTGAGTAGACGTGAAGTCATGAGCAGGTAAGTGCCACATTATGTCACAGCATTACGCAAACCTGGCCAGATGGAATTTAAAGAACCTTTGGCAGTGCGTAGATATCTGTCTGAAGTTTAAACTGCACCATGAATGAAATCAAAATGTTGAGTCAAAATGATGTTATCAAAAAAACTTAACATAAGCTACTTGTAAGCTACTTGCTCAATGTAAAAATTTATTACAATTAATGTAAGTATTAATTACAAAAGCTAAACTGAATATTTTTACCGGCATTAGTTAATATTTCTAATTCATTATAAAAAAAAAAATTCACATGCTGGAATCTTTTTAAGAAAAAATCTCGTCCTTATCCAATCTATTTTTTTTTTATTTTATTTTTTTATTTCTCATCTGTTATTCACTCTCCGATTACCGGACAGGTAGTGTATTTGGCTGACAACGAAAAGAAGTACAACTTAGTGTAAACAAGGCGTAAGATACGCAACCTTTCAAATCTTTATTTCTTTGTATCAATACGTTAGGCAGAGAGTTCTGTCATACAGGAATACATGTACGTAGGCTTCAAATTGAAATAATAATAATATCACCACTATAGCTTATTTCTAGCTTTGATCGTTTAACCATCTCTTTTCCCGTCAACAACAGGTACAACAGTAGCAGATTACAGTAACAAAAGCTGATAGTGTGTACAATTCTCCTAAATGTCATCTGTTTTAACCTATTGTTATTCAGCTATACTGTATGTTCAGAAACTGCTATATCCAACCAATCCCTGTAATACTGGGTGCAAGGTGTAGAGCACTCATCCTGGGTGGAATGCGGTGTTAATTGCATGAACGCACACAAAAAAACGATGATGCATCTTAATACTAAAGAGAAGTAGCAACCGAACAATACTGTGCACAGCAAGAATTTTTCATATTCAATTTTTAAATGTTAAATTAACACCTATAGTAATTAATTAACTCTATACAGTGTTTATACTGTATAGGTCCAGGTGGACTCATATGAACCCTGAAAGTGTTAAACCAACACCAGGGATTTTGTTGTGTCTGTGTGAAAGTACCTCAAAGTGTTCAGAGCAGTAACTCAGCTGTTTTATCAATATAACAGATTTATTAGGAGCCTGTGAGCTCTCAGTTTGAGTGGCGCCTGTGCCTGGAGTGCGCTACACTCCTGACTGACCTACTCTCTCTAACTGATTTTTTTTTAGCTTTGATGGTACTAAGGCTTTCTTTTGAGCAGAGCATTATTCTCCCTTGGGCCTGATTTCTTGTTCCGCTTCTGTCCTGGCTTTTTTTTTTTTTTTTTTTTTTTTTCCCAGACGCCCGATTAAAGAGATTACATTCTTTACTGGATCCTGGAAACCATCTCGCTCTCTTTTTCTCTCATCCTGGTTGCAGCTGGGCTTCTCCACTGCTCCCCTTTGTACCGCCGGTCCCATGCCAGAGCAAGGTGACTGCCAGCGAAGATGGAATTAACAAATGATTTGCCTTGACTTTGTTCACAACGCGAGTGGTGTAGCGCAGCACCAACACGGCATGCCTACATTCTGTTCTCTCCCTGCTATGAAGTCTCTTTTTCTATTCAAGGGCTTCGGGCGCAGTGTGCATTCGTCTGATTGATAATGAAATGGGAGAGGTGCGAGACGTGCTGTTTAGGGAATACTCAGTAGAGTATGTGACCCCCAAAGCAGCAGTGTGTCTGACACTTGAGCAGTGGGGTTTAATGAAAGAGCTAAAAATGGAAGGTGCAGCAGGGAGATGTGCTGCAATGGTCAGTGCTTAGGGCCTCTGTGGGATTTTCTTTGACAAAATACCTAGCACAGCTTTCAAAACCAAATGAAGCATCAACATAAGCAACAGTCAGGGACAAAACTGACTTAGTCAGGGTCTATTAGTGGCAGTGAACATATGGGATCATATGATCACTTATAACTACAGTCCGCTGATGAGATGTAACCTTGCCAATGAAGAGAAGGACACACACACACGTAACGCGCACACACACACACGGAGCGAGAGAAAGGAGGGACGTAATGAGTCTATTTATGGATCACTAATCCTTGGCGTATAGGAACTTCAAATATGTATGATAACCACACACAACAGACATAACCATACAGTACATAACCACTGTATAACTTTTTATAGGCTTACAGCATCCATTTACAACAAAGTGCAAGCATTAAATGATTTGCTTGCTGCAATATATTTTTTGTATTCCAGTTTATAAGATGATCATACTTAGCGTTCCATTAGAGAAAATCCCACATGTGAGTAATCACATGATTTAGATATAGAATTCGTACATGTTTGAAAGAAGTACCATGTGAAGTGTCTTTTAGGCAGAGCTTTTCATGTAGGAGTTTCACGTATAATTTTATAAGCAATTTTAAGGATTGTTTTACATCTGTATGTCTGTCTGTCTGCTCAGTAGACTGTGACCACTGTCATACTATAACACTACTATGGCATCGCATCCACATAGTTCTGGACACTTAAAAGGTTCATTTGTTCATGATCACATTTGGATTACTTAGCAGACAAGGAAAGGTAACCAAGTCAGACAAAAAGAGCACTTTGCACTACCTATAATCTTTCTCAGAAAGTACCTCCTTTTGGCATGATGCCCCTTCATTACACCGTGTCTGATTTGTGTTTTAAGACAGATTTCAATCAAAGCCCTTTGTGTTAGAATGTTTCCTTAGCATTCTGACCAGAATAAATGAAAATGGCCACACTATCAATCCAAAATCATCTTTACCCCAGGACAATAGTAGAATGGAGAGCAAAGAGTGTAATCTCCAGTAAATGCAATCACTTTGCTCGTTTTCTTTCTCAAACTAATAATTAAGATTGTTAGGATGTCATCAGAATTTTAGTTCAAGGACATCTAATTCCAATCATAGTGTACGACATTATTGCAACGTTTAGCATTCTAGCCTGTATACTTTAGGCTGTTTGGAAGGAAGCAAAGCAGGAAACTTTACCGGACTATTGTGTTAAGATCCTGATGGTCACAGGGACACGCGCCTTCACCTTGTTTCATTTATACACAGGTATAAAACATACAGGCACTTACTTTCTCACTTAATTTCTCTTTTTCATGTTACCGTGAAACATAAAGAACATTATGATCTAAGCTTTGGCCACTGTATGCAACCTTGGGGTAATCATGGATAATGAACTGTCTTCTTTTTCACTCAAAGTCTTGCTAATCTGACACGCTCATGATGATTTCTTCTACACAGCATTAGAAGGATTCCTCCATTTCTATCCACATGGGTGACTTACTGTAGGCTTTTGTTTAGTCCCTTGTTATATTGAAACCGGGCAGCTCCTTGAATGTCTGATCTGCTCTTCAACTGATCCAGAAAACAGTTGCATGACTTGTTTTCAGTCTTCCTAAATTACCTCTCGCTATCCCATTTCTTTGCTTCCTTCAGCAGGCCGCGTTAGATTTAAAACTCTGAAGCTTGGTTACAATGCCAAAAAACAGACCATCCATGCTCCTTCTGATCCTCTAGCACTGCTAGACTGCTCCCACCATCCCTCAGGGGACAAAGGAACCCTGCATTTAGACTCGTTTCTGTTTTTACCTTGTAGGTGGTGATTATAAATTTTTTCTAGATGTCCGAACAGCTGAGTCCCTCGCAGTTTTCGTACAATTATTAAATGTTTAATTTCTTTTTTAGTACTTGAGGTAACCAAGAAACAAACGAAGAGACTTTAATAAGCCCCCCTCAGCCATGTTTTAGATAGAGGGCATTTGAAAATATGGCTCAGTCGAACATGAACGACAGGTTTCTTATGAAGCTTCCTACTCTTTTTCTCAGCAAGGAGTAGGATTGCTCCAAAGAAAGCTTGTGATATCACTTTTTTTTTACGATGCTGAGAGCTGTAAAAGTAGACTACATGCTATAGTGCTACATATATATATATATATATACACACACTGTGTATAATTTTGAATCACAATTTTGAATGTGTGTTGATGGATGATACCCACAATTCCATGAATGCAACTTGTTTTTCGTTAAATTCACGCTGCACAGAGGGGAGATGTACAAGTGCTGAGTTTAATTTATTATTTCTGACACTCTCAGCTACAGTCTGTCACTCTTTCAAAGCTGCATCTTCACTGTTACTAAAAAGAAATCTTACATTATTAGTTGCCTGTGGAGACAGCATACGACATGTTCATTAATAGTTTGTTGCATACCGCACGTGATGTAAAAAAGATGTACTAAAAGAGGATTCCATTTTTGTCCAAAGTGTCTTTTATGATGCCTATGTCAATCAGTGTTACTAAAACGTCTCTCATTCGCGCGTCTCTGCCTGAACACCATTTCCTTACGACTCCGAACCAGTTAGGTCACCTCCAGAGCTCTTCTACTGTACATATTGGGGAAGATAGGAGTGATTTCCTTTTTTAAGAATTTTGATGAATAGCTCTTACTCTTATTCCTAAAAGTAGGACCAAAATGGCGCCGCGCTGAGAACTTTTGCCACTTAGGAGAGATGTCCTACTCTGTGATGCTTAGTAAAGCTAATAAACCACGCTGTCTTATTCTACTGCTCTACGGTACAATTCTGATACTCATATGCTTATTGTACTGTTGGCACTTTCAGACAGGGGTCAGCATGGGTACTCTGACTGGTAGGCTGTCATGCACTGTATGTTCTGGGACCTTTCTAACATACCTAGCATGAGGTCTTTCAGCCAATAGCTCTTATGTACAGCTCTTAGATTTATGAATTATTTTCTTATTGCTAGCATTGCAAGGAATTTTCACAGGAAGTGCCCTTTAAAGAAAAAGAAAAAAGCTTTTCCTCTCAGATGAATTACAAATTTATCCATTGGATGATTCACAGTTCATAAAATCCGCTGTTTGAGAATATGTATGAATATGTCCTCGTTGGAAAGCAGGAAGGGTTTTAATGGGGTTTTATGGATTAATTGATTCAGAGCACTTGATTAAAAGTAAATAAATTCTATGAAAACATTACACTGGCAAGCTAATGGCCATTTGATGTTTACAGCAAGATGAGTTTGGAGAGTTGAAACAAAGGCCACACGTATTTAAAAAGCAAGAGGTTATAAACATGAAGTAAACAAAGTAAAGTGATAGTGCCGGTGTGTAGCTTTTTACTGATTATGATTGCATTTCAAGTACCTGTTTCACAGTTGTGAAATCACTGCAATGTCTTAGCTTCGTCTCATTGCTCCATCAGGACAGGTGAAGGTGTGTGTGTGTGTGTGTGTGTGTGTGGTGGAGTTGCAGGGAGAGCATGACTCTGCATTAAGCTTGAAATCCTCATTTGTCACTGTTTCATGAACAATCCATCACTTTTCTCTATGCTTTTATTTATTATTTATTTATTTATTTTTTTTTTTTTCAATCTGCTTACTTGTATACGGTGAATTTGGCAGACTCATGTTATTTACAACAAGATAGATCCAGAAGTCTGGAATTTGCTAAAAAATCATGCAGCTACAGTATATGACATATGCATACACACCTGTGCGCACAGACACACAGAACCATAATGTAAAATAAGGAAAGACTAGACTAGAAGAATGTACTAGTTATAACATGTACCAATATGCACACGCTTTGGGACAGTGAATTTTGTGGGGAACAAAAAGGATAATTAAGCAATATGACATGCATATGCTTTTGTACTGAATATCAGTCATAATATTAACACATTAACTTTAATTATATGGCAGTAAACTCAAAGCTCACTCATGTCCATGGGGACCAAAAGCTAGGTGTTCATCTTGCTGAAATAGTCAATCCTAGCCACAATAGAAAGACACCAGAACACCCAGTGCACAGGACACAGCAGACAAAGAGCCTAAGGCCACGGACCCACTCTGGACGAACAAGTCTGATCCACAGAGGATCTTCTACCAATGTCCTTGTGCCAGACACCACAGCAAACCCCCAGAGGTCTTGTGTAGTTCTGCCCCAAGGGACCAGAACTGCCCCGGTGGCCTAAGGGGAAGGTACACAATACTGGGAGTAATGTTTTGCATTGTAATGTTATGGCTAATCGGTGTAGGTAATATCCCCATACAGTATATAAAATATGAATATTGCATTTTTTTTTATAAATTACATGAGCGATTCAAAATAGTCTGTTTCCACCATATAGTTTTGATTTTCTTTTATGTTTAGATATCAATCAGATCTTTCCATTCTCAGTGTTTCATACATTCTGCACCTTATCTGATTACTTCATTAACGAGGATTAGTACATTCATGCAAACAAAAGAACATGCAACAAAAATCCCACAAGTGATATCTGGAATTATTGTGACCGATCCGCTTTATCCGCAGACTAGATGTGTGTCTTGAGTGGGGGGCGGGGGGTCACTTAGTGCTGAATGGAGGAAAACGATGGAAGAGATGAGTAGATAGATAGATAAATGCATAGATCAGTCAACACAAAGGCTCCTGCGCTTAATCCCATTCCCATTCTTGTGGGTGGTAGAGTCATCAAATGCAACTAATTTCAAATATAAATAATGAGAAAACAACTCCTTCCCTTTCATGCCGCTCGCTTCTCTACATGGCTGACAAGCCTTAAATGGTCTTTTTTTTTTTTCTAAAAAAAAAAAAAAAAAGATGATTATCCCTTTCACTTATCCTTCTTTCCCCACCTACCAAATTAAATCTATCAATGTATCATGGGAAATACTCCTGCTGGAAGCACTTCATTATTGACTTACCCACTACCTCCATGTTTCTTGTGGCTCACTGATGTTCCATTAACAGCCTTGTGGCCAGTTGCTTATTCTCATGCTGCTATGTCACTATTGATCATGCCATTGCTCTCATCATATAGGCAGGTCAATATTGTTTATGCTTTTAAAATCCTTAACCCATTCCTATAAATTCCGGCAACGATCTGAGCACTTGCCTTGCCAACAAGCGCCAAGCAATAAGAGTGGGCCACATTTTGGAGACATGATGGCTTGGCCACTATTCTTTATTTTTCTAATGTCCACAGTGTTTCTGCTCACATTTATGACACTTACACAGCTCTTTCATTTTGGACATACTGACCCCAAGATCCCAGTTTCTACCAAATACTTATTATCAGCTCTCCGTGATGCACGGAGACACTACGAAATATTGAAAAGATGTTACTCCATATTCTGCTTCTTCCACTTTTAGCATGTTCGCCCCATTGCTCTAATTTCTTGATTATCCACCATATGGAGCTTCACTTGTTTCTGCCACATCTTCAGAACCATAACAATATAATGATACAGTATGTTGCAGGAATGCCATGTTAATCCTGTGGACTATTTTTAAATGTATATTGCTGAAATCGTTTTCTCTTCAGACATCAAAGGACAATCTTTAATTACTCTGATATTTCAGTGACCATGGACACTAATTGGGGTTGATGTAGTTTCTTCATCAACAACTCCGAGGGCTTGTGACAGCGTGATCGTCTCACGCTTGTATATGAAATATCGTATGAAATATGAAAACTGAATATGAAAAAATGAAATGAACAGGTAATGTTTTCTAAATGGACAGAAGTGTGTGTGAGTGGAATTTCTACAATATTGTCCTTTTCATAGGCTTTTCCATTGTTTCTAGCAGCAAATAGTGCGAGGTCATACAGGTACAGTATTTAATTTAAATCCTATTTATTTTAGGTCATGCAGATTTTAGGTTTAAAAGAAAAAAAAATCAGTATGCACTGAAATTTCGCTTTTTTTTTTTTTGTTCATTTTTTGTTCACAAGTTTTTTTCGCTGTATAAATCCATTTGATCGTAGAGACTGAAACTGCTGAAGGAATTCAGACATCAAAAACATTCATCACTCCTAAACTTTCACCAGTATCCCAACAGCAACTCATCTTGCACCAGACAGGAACCTATCAAAAATCTAGATTCTACAGCTTTTCGAGTCTTTCCATTGCCTTTTGATCAGTTAGACGCATGGTGTGCATTTGGAAAATTTGAATGATCAATATTAGGATGCTTTTGAGAGCTTGTTACTAAAAACACTTCTCTACAAAACACACCAGAGACATCGGACGATTCATCGCTAATCTGTTTCGTATTTCGCTCTAGTCGTTTCTAAATAGCATTAAGTCGAGTCTGATGCCGGTGTGCCATAACACGTGAAAGTTGATTATTCTCTTCAGGAATGTGTGGCCATCAGTCTGTTAGAATGTTGACAGTAAAGAGTCGGCATACACAATAAATCATAATGATGTTTACCTCATCTGTGCGGAGTGGCAAGGAAAGTCATTGCCAGTGTGCTATTTATCTGTGATCCCCAATGCCATTAGAAAAATCTATCCTTGGTGATTTGCATTTCAAATATGAGTAAGTGGTTTAGGAGGAATCCTATGCAGAGAATACCAAACCTTAAACAGCCCCCACCTGGCTGCCTGAGCCGACAGATTTAGTCGCATATCAGTGCTCGGTTCAGAATACCAATGCACAAACTCGTTCTGTTTTAGCTGTCAAAGGTCATAGATAGCAGACGCATGCAATGTGGGTGTGTATGTGACTACGAAGGAGAGGATTTTAAAACTTTCATAGTCTGATGGACAGGAACTCGGTGCGATATGTGCACATCTAAAGTAGCAAATGTCACTGACTGATGAATAAATGAGGGCATTGAGTACAGACGTCATGCTGCGCTCAGTAAACCCATTCCATACAAGTGCGAATTATAGAATTTAACCAACATCTATTAGTCTTGGCAGAAATCATATACATATATTGAACACTACAAGCTGTTTTATCACATTGATACATCACCGATGCAAGGTATGTTTGAAAACTATGTATAACTCATAATATCTTACTGTATATACGAATTTGTTCTCGAATAGCACAAATATGAACTCCAAATGTGTGCCTAGTTTTTGAGAATGTTGGCATGTCCTCTCATCCAATGCTGGGTGTGTCACCTTCTCAAAAGTGCAGATTGTCACAGTCTGCTCCTGCCACCTCAAGAGTGCATCACTATAAATCAACCCCAAAACACAACATGCACAACATTTGTACTTTCCCCAGAATGCACAAATGAAGAGACAAACAAGGCCATTGTTGGTCTAAAAGACTCCTCCTTGACCCAGTGCCCAAAAATATAGACTCTCCTTTTGCTTTCATTGCAAAGCCTCCCATGTTTGACATCCTACACTGGAAATGATCACTGAGTTCTTCCACTTTTTTAAAGCATTTTTAAGAGCTGATTATTAGTTGCGCAGGTTAGTGCACCGGGTCTTACTACTGTATGTGATCCAGGTTCTGGTTAGATGTCTGTGACAATCCCACCATCTCTCATTGTTTCTTGTGCCCAAGTTAAAGTATGAATATACAGTAAGGGGCTTGCTCAAACCTTCAGATGCAGTCCTCACATACTGACTATAGATTGAAGAACATTTTTTAGTCTGCTGACCACTGATGTACAGTACAGTGTATGTCAAGACATTCAGGATCACTTTAAACCACCCACCACCCCACTTTGAACCAGCTCCGCACAAGCTTTTTGTCTTCTCCTGTATGACAATGTCTCAATGTCTTCTATTGTGTGGCATGCTTAATCTGTTGTTGAGTGTTCGGCACTCAAAGACTTATGTCCCATCACACTCACCCCATTAACACAAAGTGCTTCAAAAGGCTGATCCTCCTGCACATTACAGCCTGTTTTCCTCCGAGTTTGCTTATTACACTGTTTGGGAAACATAAGATGCAAACACCAGGATGCTGTTTCGTTGACCTGCGCTGCGCATTTAACACATCACACTCCTTTCTAATGTTAAAGCTTAAACATGGCATCAGCACTCAGGACCCAGGAATATCCAAAAGGCTGAACCCATTTTGTCAGGCTTGATAACCTCAGGTCCCCAGTCTCAGCCTCGGCACTGGAGTTTCTCAAGGATATATATATTGTCCCCCTTTTTCGGTTGTGACTGTGTACCTGTTCATGGCTCTAACAGAATAATTTGTTGATGAGATTTAATGGTGATGGCTGAAATAATTCTGCCACGATAGAAAGATATCACCCAATGCCCCACAGCCTGCCACATAATGGGCCTAGCCAAGCAAAGAGTTGATCCAGAATCCAATAACTCAGATCTCAGTCCGACCTAGCACCCATGGGATGCATCAGACCAACAAGTCTGGTCCACAGAAGACCCACTCGAAACATCCAGTAACAATCTGGTGCCAGCCACCACAGCACACTTCAGACTTGTAAAGTCATACAGCACAATGGGCATATAAGATACACATACACCATAAAAGTCCGATGTATAAAAGATAAAACCTGACCCTTATCAATCTGCATATTGGGTAGGCCACAGCACAGGAGGTGCCATCATTATGCTTATTCATATAATCAATAAGCATTTAGATAGACCACAGCACACATATGCGAGAGCTTTATAGATTTTTCATCTGCCTTTAATACAATGCAACCAAGCATATTATTGGCCAAAACGCAAGCCTTTGAGGTCAATCCAATCTGATTTATTGGTACAGTGACTTTGTTGGTACGGAGCCTTCTTAACTAAAAGAATGCAATGTGTAAAATTAAACAACTATCTCTGTACTTTTTTTTTTATTTACTACTAGCGCAAGTACCACCGTTGACGGGAAAAGAGTTTGTAGAAAGCTAAAAATAAGCTGACCAGCTTTAAAGTAATGCGATATGGCTATCTGTATGGAAGAACGCTCTGCCTAACTTATTACTCACTCACTCACTTATCATCTATACCGCTTATTCCTGTATTCAGGGTCATGGGGAGCCTGGAGCCTATCCCAGGAGACTTGGGGCACATGGCAGGGTACACCCTGGACAGGGTGCCAATCCATCGCAGGGCACAGACACACACACATACACTCACTCATTCACACACTACTGGCAATTTGGGAACACCAATTAGCCTAACCTACATGTCTTTGGACTGTGGGAGGAAACCGGAGTACCCGGAGGAAACCCACCAAGCACGGGGAGAACATGCAAACTCCCTGCACACAGAGATGGGAATCGAGCCCGGACCCTGGCGGTGCAAGGCGACAGTGCTAACCAAGAATCTTACGCCTCCGTTTGGTAATCGGAGCGTGAATCGCAGATGAGAAATCGAAAAAGTAGATCGGATAAAGATTTAGGTTAGTCTTAAAACGACTGCAGCTCATTAAAATCCACTTATCCCACTTCAGCGCTGTTATGTCAGTAGTAAAAAATATTAACTAATCTCAGTAAAAATATTCAGTTTATCTTTTCTAATTAATATACTGTATATTGGTGCAGGTGTCTGTTTACACTGAGCAAGTAGCTTATTAGTAGCTTATTAAATATGGAGCACAAATCTTTTCTTAAAGAAAAAAGTCAAACAGGTGGGATCATACAGTACAACTGCTTAGACATGTACGTAAAAGCCACTTGGTCCTATTAAAGTTCAGCAGGATGTTTGCTTTCAGATCAAATGGTACAAGCGAGCAGAACTAAGCTTTATTCTATGGTTCTGTCACTCAAAGCAGTTTTCTATATAGTGGAACAGCTTATTATAGTGGCTTGTTCATACCGCTTCATCAAAGCTTTTCAGATTGTTTAATGTGTGCTCAAAAATTGCTGACATTCAAGCTGCACAAAGATTTAAAGAGGAGGACAATAATCACACACTGCAATTAGCTAGGGAAACTGTGTCAACAATAGATCACTCATTTTAGACACAAAGTACTTACATACTTACACTATCAGGAAGGAAATCATCTTTAATCTGTCTTTTTTTTTCATCTTTAATCAATTCAGGTGCTAAGCAGGTGAAATGTATTTGTAAATTTATTTATTTATTTATTTATTTATTTATATTGATGCCAATTAACAGTAATGTCATGGACTGTGCTGAGTATGGAACTGGATGCAATCCCAATGTTTAAGCAATCAGAAAATACAGTGTCATCATATACAGTATACTGTATTTCTGCAGCATCTTTCAATTGCTAGAGAAGCAGATAAATCTTGATGAACTACTCCATGCACTCACTCATCATCTGTACGGCTTTATCCTGTATTCAGGCTCGCGGGGGGACTTAGGGCACGAGGCGGGGTACACCCCGGACAGGGTCCCAATCCATTATAGGGCACACGTACATACACTATGCGCAATTTGGAAATGGCAGTTAGCCTAATCTGCAGGTCTTAGGACTGTGTAAGGAAACCCACCAAGCACGGGGAGAACATGCAAACTCCATGCACACAGAGACGGAAATCGAACCCGGATCCCGGAGATGCAATGCAACAATGCTAACCACTATAACACCGTGCCGCCCCTACTCCATGCGGCCCACTTAAATGTCTTTAATATTTCCAAGTTGTTCAATAACTGTTCAATTCTGGAAACTAAAATGATTATTGAAAAACAATGTTGATCCATCACCCGTTTCTAGGTTAATATGCATGTATTTTTGGTTTACTGTCCTTCTGAAAGATTTTCAGCAAAACAAGCATGGACTAACCATAGATTAGCACCTATCCACCCATGTTTTGGTTGCCTGGAAACCTACAGTAACTGAAAAAAAAAAAAATGAAAAAAAAAAAAGGTAACTAATCTAGAAAGAAAACCAATGAGAATATGTTCACTATGCATGTATAACAATTTGTCTAATGTAGTTTTTAATGTCCCTGTCCAGGGTGTACCCTGCCTTGTGCCCAAAGTCTCCTGGGATAGGCTCCAGGCCCCCCATGACCCTGAATACAGGATTAAGCGGTATCGATGATGAGTGAGTGAGTGATGCTGAGTGTGAGTTTCTAATGTAAAATGTTTAATTCCAAATAAATAAGGATACGGGAGTTTGGCACCAGGGCCAAGTTATATAGTGACTGTATATGGCCACTTCTGCACCACAATAATGGTAAAGAATATCCTACCAATACGTAAGGACTGCAGTTCTGATGTCATAAACATAAGAAAAAATGTGCAACACACACACACACACACACACACACACACACACACACACACACACACAGATTGTTTTTCTAACAAGCTGCATTTTGGTGGGTTGCACTGAGGAAGAGCTTATTTGTGTAAACCTTTTAGGCAGCTTGTAGTTATGAAAGACAAGTCAAGTCAGACAAGTCATATTTGTTTGTAATGTTCATTTTGTGTGAACATTTTTCCTCATTCTCTCCCAGGATGACAGCAATTTCGGCAGAATCTCATTTTAATTGTGAATTCGACAATCAAGTTTAATGAAAATTTTTTAACAGGCCCCAGAGCAAATCTTTTACCGGGTAAAAAACAAAATCTAAACACTGTTGAAATAATATGGGTAATTCTTGAATTCAAGATATATATATACATATATATATATATATATATGTAGTATGGTGTGTGTATTCACACATTCATATAGATATATAGAGTTAGCATTACGTTTATATCAACTAACTAACTATAAAATCTTTGCACACAAAATGAATCACTGGAAAACTGAACAATTTAAATACCATCCACCCATCACTCAGAGTGAAGAAATGCCCTCTGGTGGCAGCTTAAACCACTGCAGTCATTTTCCACAAAGCTTGGACAACTTCTTCTAATGCTAACATTTCATTACAAACAGACAGACAGGCAGATCAATACAACAGATATAATTTGTAAATCTTGATTAGTCTGATTAGTATTCATGTTCTGAATCATGCCTGATCAAAAACCATGGTTCTCAGAGTGGAGTCTGAGGACCGTCACAGATGCATAAAACTTATTCAGTGGCCCTGTACTTTAATCATCTTATTACAATCATCGAAGCCCCAATCTGCTATTGTACGTTTGCTTTGCGCCTCCCAAATAGTCTTTAAGTTTTCATCCAGTTCAGTCCGATGCCACAGCCATCTGTGTCCAGAAATCCAAGAGAACAAAATTCCCCTTGCACTTGGCCCCATCAATCACAGTGACGCTAGCCAACTGTAGACGTCTGTGAGTGCATGCATGCAGAAGAGGGTGGATAGCTCTTTCCTCCGAGTGTACCACGCTGCCCTGCATTCACAGCATGAGCAGCAGTTTGAGAAGATGCGGTTTGTTTCACATGTCTAGGAGCATATGTTTGCCATTACTCTGATTGTTCGGTAGCTGTTGTATAACAGGATGAGAACTGACCAAGACCACATAAATGAGAAATTGTAAAGAAATGTGTCTACAAAGTGTCTACAAAAAAAAAAAAAAAAAAATGTAAGTAATGACATTCGTGACTGGCATGCCCTGATTTTTGTTCACAGTTAAAAAGGTCCTTGAAATGTGACAACATTGAGAAGAACTGATTTAGAATATCATGCATTCACACAACCCCACTATTTTTGTTGTTAAAGGTGGACTGCGCAGCTCACTTTCATGGAAGATGTGGCTCTGAAATTTTTCACTCTTGTTTTAATATGCTGCAGAAGGATAACTTTGCACCAAAGTTGTTCAACACACCACAATATTTTAATATATTTTTTTTAATAATGGCATCGTATGTCGAAATGTTCTACTGTGACCATTTTCACAGCATTGAATTAAAAATGAAAGCAACTCCCACACCCTTTTCCTATTGCCTCCATCTTAAACAGGAGCCGATAGCTTGATGGTTATTAAGGGGAAACTCAATTTATTACTATAAGTTGTTGACTGACTGCAGGTGTACCTGAATAATCTTGTTTACTGCTAAGTTTCTTTAAAAAAATATTATAAGCATAATAGCAAAAATAAATAAAAAATCATTTAGTAAATGTGCAACAGACTCTATTTAAAAAAAAGGCAAAATAAAAATAACATATTTACAGACGTACTTGGTTCTACTCTTCACACATCTGTCAATACAGGGGCAGCAAGGTTTCTCAACTGAGGGAAGTGATTTTGAGCAAGACTAATGCTGCGTTCTTCTGTTCTAAATCTATACACATTGTTACTGGAATATTGGGCTTTCTGGGCCGATGGAGCGGCAGAGGCACTGATTGTCCTCTAGTCATGCCTGAATCAGAGCGGGGACTGGGGAACCTGTGTAGCAGGGCTGAAGTGCTGCAGTGGATTCATGAGCTGTTAGTTTTAATTAGGCCTCTAGCAGTAGAGCACAGAGCAACACCATCAAAGGTCAGATATACATCAGTAGTACGGTGGAAAATGTCGGCCTAGTGTAGTGGGCCGGGCCTGCTGGCCTCGGATCCAGGGGGAGGAGGTCGAAAGGATGAACTTTAAACTAGGAACTGTTTAATAAGGATGAGCTGAGGCTGCCTAGTTTATCATTCTAATAACCGACGCACTGACATTTTATGCAAATCCACGAGTACAAATAGAATGATGGAGGGAGAAATGGGCAGAAGGAGTATTTTAAGTCCCCCCTTCTAGTTCTGGGTTTAGGACAGCATGATACCACCACAAGGGAGAACAAACCGCTAGCCCGTTGGACTCATTTTATTATGCATATGTAAATATAATTGTTTAGGACGTCACTGTTAAAGTGAGGCAGATTAAGTTTTCTGCTCAGAAAGGGGATGATAAAAATACATACTTTTTCATTAGGGAAAAATGTATAAGGCATTATATTCAATGACAAAACATCACTATGACTATATTGTATGTATGTAAGTTAACATTATAAAGTGCTATAAGGGGCAAGAATGAATGCGAGACACAGTATTAAGGTTGCATTTTGTAAAGCATGGTGTCATGTACTGCAGTTTCAACTCGACTATTTTTTTTTTTTAAAGATTATTGAATAATAAGTGATGTTGGCTTGGAGATTGTGAGGCTGGAGGCAGGAGGTCTAGAGGAAGGCCACAGTGGAGATATATACTAATGGGGAGGGCTTTTTAATAAACCGATTCGGCTCGATTGACTTTATTTTTCAGATATCTACCAAAACCTAAAGAGTTTTGTAGAAGCTGGGTCTGGGTGAGCACTCGGTTTGGAGAAGGAGGAAGAAAAAAAAAATGTGCAGTGGCTTTGCTTTGTATTTGTGCCAGGTTCTCTTTACTTCTCCATCTCCAAACCTCTTTGCCTTTGCCTAACACTCCATGTCAAAACAGAATCTATCACTTTTCTTACTGGGTTTGCAATGCACACACATAATTTGCTTGTCTTCTTTTTTATCACTGGCTCATATGCTTTATTCTACTATCCACTTTTTTATGATCATTTATTCAATTTCCTTCGGTATCGATCAACACGTAAAAATTGTGCCGATGTATTTTGTGGATATCTTTGTTGAATGTGCTTTGGCTGCACAATTTAAGTTGTCAAATAGCCAGACAAATAAAATGAAGCAAAGCGTTTTGGGGCGAGACATTTTAATCTCAGGGCAAGACTGCTGTCTGAGTCAGAGGTGTTTGAGTGTGAGCATGGGTAAGAGCTTATGAAGTGGAGAGACAATCTTCCCCATGGCGCATGTATTAGTATTAAGTTTGGAACAAAAGATGAGCCACATAGTTGCATAAGGGATTCATCTCAAGCCTAACCCAGGGAGACATAACGGGAAACTCTTCATATCTCAAGCCTAACCCATGGAGACCATGGGAAAGTCCATAGCAAAGAACTTTGCACTGTTATTTTTTTTTTTTTTTGTATTTATTTTGTGTTATTTTCTAGAGAAGGAAAGAAGAGGTGAAGAAGTAGTGGGAGGCTGGTGAAGGAACAAATGTTCATATCTGCTATATCATAAGTGATGGGCAGAAGTGGCAGACAGACACAAACTTAATACTCAAGTAAAAATACAAGTACTTGCCTAAAATGTACTCCACTGCACGGACTGTACAAGTACCATTTCATTTTTTTTTTTTTTTTACTCAAGTTGAAATCCCAGGTACATGCTCTAAAATGTAGGTTGAGTACAAAAGTACAGGTTTTCCACAAAGAAATAGATTTTTCTTCCTATCTGACTGAGTTACTGAAACAGTATGTGCAAGTCTAGATTGACAACGTCAAGATTTGGCATTGATTAAACAAAGGGCGAGTAGCATTGTTAGCCGCTTTCGTTACTTCTGCCGCATAGGTAGCTAGTTGATAACATTGCTATCTTGAAAAATTCAAGTTGTTTACACACTTAAATATATGAATACTGCAAGCACACAAAATACAGTAATGTTACAGGATGCACCAAAATATTATAAGTATAGGCTTGTTAAAAAAAAAAAAAAAAAATATATATATATATTGTGTGTGTGTGTATATATATATATATATATATATATATATATATATATATATATATATATATATATATTATAGGTGTGGAACACAAACCCAGTGCATAAGAGTTTAAAATTATTTTGCCTAGTATGTTGGCTAGTTAGCTAGGTCGCGTGTAATCTTACCCATGAAAAGTGCTCCTGTTTGAGACACTTATAAAAGAAGCCAGAAAAAATAGATCAAGAGGTTGGGATCTATTGCTCCTCAAACCTTTATTTACTGAGGTGTGCTAACCAATCGATGCTTTCATATTGACCTGCCAAGTCATTTCTGTAAACTTGGACTGCTTGGACTGGCGAATTTATTTTGTTTCAGTCCTTCCCATGTGGGATGTAGCATTACCGCTAATGTTTAGAATAAAAAATCTGTGATCGTCAGCTAAAAATAACGAGTCTCTGTAAATGGTGTAAGATATGTTGTGTTATATTTTCATTATACTGCATCTGCACACTGCTGTCATAAGACCACATGACATTTTCCCAGTGCCCCACAGTCCATTCTTTATGCACTTTAGCAATTTTAAGCATTTTTCTCATTTGCCTGAATGATAAGTGATTTTCTTAAGGCTTCACAGCTGTTTAGTCCCAATCCCTTGAGTTCTGTGGAAACGGATCGGAAGATGAGCGGTTCGAGCCCCAGCTCCGCCAGGTTGCTGCTGTTGGGCCCTTGAGTAAGGCCCTTAACCCTGTGTGCTCCAGGGGCGCCGTAAAAATGGCTGACCCTGCGGCTTGACCCCGGCCTACTAACAAGAAGCTGGGATATGCGAAGAATAAAGAATTTCACTGTGCAGTAATGTATGTGTGACCAATAAAGGCTGACTTAGAGTAATTATAAAGCATATTATCTATTAAACATAATCATGAATTCTTTTTGTTTTGATTTCACCAGGTGTTTAAGTAATCTCCTCATTCAGAATTTTTTTTAACCACATTTTTTCCTCAAACATGATGATCACGGCTATCCTTACAGGTTTTAATAATGTGTTTCACAGTTCTTATCCCCATTTTTAGTAGTTTTAGCAATCTCCCTAGTTACTTTATTTTCTTGATGCAGGCCATTCATTTTATCTTTGCCATGACCAAAGGATATGCCTTCTAACATGGTTGTTAAAGAAATGAGAAATTACTCAGTTACGATTAAATCAATTGTTTCCAGCTGAACCATATTAACACTTTTACTTATTTGCTTAGTTAAATGCAGGTGGATTTGGTCGGGCAGTGTTTATGAGTTAATTCTTTTCGTACAACAGCTGATCCAGTATGTTTTACCTCTTTTAAAAAAAAAAAATCATATATCTGGAAGGCTACATAAATCTATGATCTTACTTCTTAAAAGGGTTATAATGGAAGTGGTGCATGGTGAAGCAGCTCCAGGGAAATGTGTGTCTGAGAGCTTATTGCAGGCTTACGGAGAAGCACAGTAATAACACAGAATGCGGAAGTGTTTGTGCATGTGGTTGGGGAAGTACACATCCGCCAAAAAATATTCTGTGAATGGTGCATCTTCTAGTAGGTCTATGTAGAGATGTGCCAAGATATTCCCCTTAACTGTCTCTATGATGGCATCACCTACTGTAGTGACCAAAGGTGTGGTTGCCTTCAGATCTGCGGCTGGACGTCTGCTGTGTTTATTGTTATTTTTTATTTAATTTAAAACAACAACAAAAAGATTTTTGAAAAATAAATTGTAATATAATTTTTGACCAGTCATGGTAACATCAGACAAATGATAAATGTTCCAATTCAAAGCTCTACATTTTATACTGCTATCGAAACTCAACTATGATCTGTGTATTGGAGAGAGAGAACGTAAGAGAGAAGGAGCTCTGGTCATTCTTGGGAGATTCTTGAGATTTGAGCTTTACTGTTTGCAAACATCATCCCTCCTTACCTCAGAACATTTCAGGTATGGATTTGACAGGCTTTGGGGAAAAGGACAGTGAACGGGTTATTCTCAACGATAATGCAGGTTTTTACACCTTTCTTCTTTCTGCTTGTCCTGCAGGAGGCCCAATTGATTTATGCTGTTCCTTATGCTCAGTTTTCTGTGTGTAATGCCTTTACAGATTAATGTGAGAGAGAGAGAGAGAGAGAGAAAGAGAGAATCCCATCGACCTTCAGGTCTCAGTGACCACAAGATAAACTACCTCTGATAAGGAAATAGACAAATAAATAGCTTTGGCTCTTTAATGAGTGAGACTCCCTCATTCTCCTAATGGACTGCTTGTAAGAGTCAGTCAATTTGTTTCACTTAGCTTGCACTGTGTTTAAAGGTTAACACAGGTAGAGATGTGTTAATAGAGTGTAAATCTAATTTCAGGTCAGGCCCCCTTCATAAATGATAAGACTTCACATTAAACCATGCACTAATTAAATAGTTTATATGCTTTTTTTGTGAATAAAACCACTCCTGAGACCAATATATATATATATATATATATATATATATATATATATATATATATATAATAAAAGCAGTTCAAACAAAGTGTATCATAGTACCCTGGAGGGTTTTCTCAAGCTGTATAATAAGCCAGGCTGCAAAGTTAGACCTAATGTGTATACCCATGTTTCTGGTCAAACACAATTTAGCATTAAGAGGAAGGCAGGAGAAACAGTGTGTGCGAGAGAGAGAATGAGATTAAGCACTTTGAAGGTGACCCGTGGGTGGCTCACCATAGACAGATGATATCGGTGGTGTCTGTGGTAATCAGAAGCCAGAGGCCCCGGAGGCTTCAGAACGTGTCAGTCTTCATCAGCGATGAGGCCTTGTTCAGGCCTGCACCTTGCACTTCTTTGTTCTCACAATGATTTTCCGACAGCCAGATTTCCAGCGACCTTCTCCCATCTGCACACATGGAACGGAAAAGCCATTTTCCAACAGGAGAGCTGTGACAGTTGATGCCCAGAGACCTCCCTACACCCCGTGAATCATATTACAGCAAAACCTTCCTGCTTATTCACAAAATGTTACACATAATAAGAAATTGTAAAAAAGGACAATGTTCTGCAATAGCATTAATAATAGATTTTTTTTTGGGGGGGGGGGGGATCACTAAACTTTTAACATCCTGCAGAGATCTATGAAATCGATTATTAAAAAAAAAAAAAATCAAACAATATACAGTAACAGCATGTACTGTACCTTCCTAGAAAAGACTAAAAGACTGTGTAGTGACCGGGTGAGGAGAGGAAAGGCATTCATCAGAGAAGCGACCAAGAGGGCAAGATTAAATAAAATGTTCATGCGAAACCACAACCAAGACCTGACCAAGACAAAGCAGGACTTGGTGAGTGGGATAGGAAATATAGGCTTTAAAAAATGACCATGAAATCCTGTCGCACTAAGTTCATCTTTTTGGGATATTTTTGGCAAAAGTTCGTCTTTTTTGGCAGGGGTGCAGGGTGGGGTGGACATGGGCTATGCTTATACTTAAGATTAGCTCTAGTCAGTTTGTCTGAACTTTAAATCCTCATGCACAATCCGAAGCTGGAGTCAGAAGAAACGTTCCTAATCTTTAATTCAATATTTTAGCCTCGTTTTCATCAGTAGAGTGGAGAGTGGAACATTGGAGTGTCAGAGTGGTCAGTAGCAGGCAGAGTGTAACAACAGTGCATGCACTGGCATGTCTGTGAATATGGGTTTTAATGCTATCCTTCTACAGTACAAAGTGTTTGAATATACGGTATTGCACAGTAATGTATATGCGGTGAACACAAATGTGCATATGTTCATTTGTGATATACATTAATAAAATACACATAGACTCAACGTTAAAGGTTTGTAACTAAGATTGTTTTTGAAAGATGTGAGTTTTGGTTGGTGACCCTGGTAGTCTTAATCCTGGATCGGTGGGATGCCCCTAAGTGTAAATAAATGTTTTAACATGTGTGTGACCGTACAGTAGCAAGTCCAAAATAAAGCAAATTCTGAAGATGAATGAACAAATGACTGAAAAGGTTTGTAAGTTTAAGTTCATAATGCTTTAACCTTATCTTGGGATTTAATTTGTATATTCAAGCAAATCTTTACTAAGGATTTGATTTCGTAACAGGGTCTCATAGGATTGTATTTATTAAACAGGATACGTCCTGAATTCAGATTAAATATGCATTAATATTATTGCAAAGATTTGCATCACACTTTGCTTTTATGAAATGAAAACAAATGCACCTCAATTTCGCAATTTATAAATGAGGATTTTATTTTCAAATTCGAAAAATAAAGCCATGAAGACTAAGCAGTTGTCTTTATTAACAAGGACAAAAGTTTATCCCCTAAACAAATTATATTTAGGTATGTAGAATGAGCCTAATTAAGATGTCTAGAGAGAAACTAACTTGGTTTCCAGCCATTTACTGTGAGCAGTTAAGAGTCAACAGCAATCAGCTTTTACATGACGTAAAACAAAACAGTGGCAGCAGTGGCATGGTTGGGTATCGGGTGGAAAAAGAGGGATGGAGTGGGTCAAACCAGCAGGTTTATTGTGATGGTTCTCACTTGGGTTTTATTTCCACGAGTCTACTTATTTGTTTCACTTTGTGGTTTCAATGACTACTGTGCTCCATGTACTGTATGATATACTACAAATAAAGAGAGAGAAAGAAGGGGGGTACCTAAACCAGTGATGGTCAAGTGTGGCACTACGACTGGGAACATGTGTTGAGCTGCAGCAGCTTTTATACTGCATACGGGCTTTGACGTTGGTGTTGACTGTAGAGGTCGATGGTAAGAGGGGTCCATGGCAGGGTCCATGTTGATAAAAAAAATCATGGATAAAAAAAAGGCTAAAAAAATACCTTCAACCTCCGAGTGGCGCAGTGGTTAAAGCGCTCGCCCTATCATCCGGAGATCGCTAGTTCGAATCCCGGGTGGTGCTGTAACCTCTCGCAGCCGGAGGTCTAGAGAGAGCTGATTGGCCGAGCTCTCTCAGAGGGGAGGGATGAGAGGTACATAGTGCTCCGACATTAATCACGGCTCTACAGCCAGTCAGGGGCGTCTGTGAGCTCGCGCAGCGGAGGGAGCGGATAGCGCTGTCCTCCGAGTGTGTTACGCCGCCCCCAACGGTGCGCGAGCGAGCAGTTACGTGGTTCGGAGGCTGAGTGGTAGTAGTAGCCTTAATGTGGGAGCCCCCTAGTGACGGGGAGGAATTGGACACGACTAAATTAGGGAGAAAATCGGGGAAAAATCCCCCCCCAAAAAATACCTTCAAAAGCATTCAAAGTGTTTAAAGTTTGCTGACTGTTAAAACCTGCTTTTACAAGTATAATGTAGTCACAAAACATAGGCACAAAAACATGACCAGAGTGTAAGAAAGAAAAAAATTATAATTATGCATAAAATTATGCATTATCAATAATTTATTATACAAAAATATGCATTATTTTATGTAAACCCATACTTCATGTATATTTTAAGTTATTTATAATGCTGGTCTTGATTTCAACTTCCAGGACCAAATGCAGAAACACAGTAAAAAGTATTTAAAGCAGCTCCATGTTTTAAAAATAAATGAATAAATAAATAAAAACAACAACAACAAGAAAAACTCAACTTCAAGTGTTGAGAAACAGTGCATGCAAAAGGAGTGCACTGTCCCCAAGGGAGCTCTGCCTACCCAGCCAGACTTATTCTAAAAAGCTACTGTAATAGGGAATCCCAGAATTCGGATTTTAAAGTTATTTTCTGAGTGACGAGACAGTTTGCAGTCCATATCCATAAGGCAGTGTGTGTGCAAATCTGCAGGCTTCTGTCCTGGAACGCCTGTAATTGGCTCTCAGACTGTTTGAGCTAGAGATCTATGGTGTTAGAGAACACAGGTGTACCTGAGTGCTTCAGATGCAGCTATGTATAAGAATTGTTTATGTGTGGTGCTGTGATGTGTGTATACTTGTGGTGTGTGTAATGAGGTGTATAAGTGGGAAAGAAAGGTGCTGATGAGGTTAAATGAACTGCTGTAGCTCTCCTCTGGAAGCAGATTTGACTACCAAGGGCAAAAGGGGAAAGGCAAGTGCGGAGGGCAGATGTTGGAACACAGGGGTGACCCTGGTAATAACCGTTTCACTATGCTGCTAAGTGTAGGACCCACCAGGGACAATAGGTGACAATATTGTTCACAGCAGCTGTTCAAATTAGAGCCATACAGACAGAAGAGTTGAGTACAGCTGCTTGGTCAGTGTTCATGAACCCCAATGTACTGTATTTAGACCTTCTTTGGTTTCACCTGTGGTGTGAAGGTGTGTGTGTGTGTGTGTGTGTGTGTGTGTGTGTGTGTGTGTGTGTGTGTGTGTGTGTGTGTGTGTGTGAGAGAGAGAGAGAGAGAGAGAGAGAGAGACGCCCTGGGATGGACTGGCTTTGCATTCAGGGTGTATTTGTACAGCCTAGCATGAACCCATGGTGACTATCACCTGGATAAAACACGCACACAATTAAGAGTTGCAAATCTACCTGGCATCTACCGCCCTACTAGGTAATATCTGAGCTCCTCTATCACCCACTTAATTGTGACGGCTTGTCTCTCTATAATGGCATAATTTTGCTTGGTGGGTGAGAGTTTTCTATTTCACGTAAAGGATTGGGTGTTCTTTACACTTGAACTTCTTAGAAAACACTCAAGCCTCAAGCCTGGTCTCGGACGCATCCATGTGGACTAGGAATGAGCGATCAAAGTCGGAGTTCAAGAACTTGGGGAACTGGTAAGGTGGGTCTCCAGAAGACCCTTTTTCAGGAGATCTGAGAAGGGTGCTGCTATAGAGGAAAAACATGAGACAAATGGAAAAGTAATTTGAGAGACCCAAGAGACCCAAGTATCTGTTTCTTTGTTTTTGGCTGCGGGTATGATGGACCACCTCCAATTTATTATCTTGCAGTTTTAGCAGCCTGTGTCCGATCCTGTACCCGATGTACTGTGCCTCGGTCAGCCCCAGATGACAGTTTTTGTGCACCTTCTTCAACTCGTTTCAGGTGGTATAGATGATCCTTCCCCATATGGGAGTGAATGACAACATCATCCAAGTATGCAGTGTTGTATGGATGATGTCCATCAGCTGCTGGAACATAGCTGGGGCACCATGCAGACCGGAAGGAAAGAACCCGGTACTGCCTATGGCTCTGGTCAGTCAGGAAGGCATTCATGCCATTCTTCGCCCCCCCCCTAGGCTTACATATCGCATATACTTTCTCCGTGGTTGGGTCTTTATCACTGGTAACAAACTGGGCAAATCATGACCTAGGAGTAAAGGGACAGTCAAATCAGGAATGATACTAGCTTTTAACTTGTATTTACCCCTTTGGTCTTCAACCACGATGTGAGCTGCTGAAACCTTGGAATGAAAGTGGTATGCATGCAGGAAACTAGCAATGGCTCGCATGGTGATGTCCTGTGTGGAACCACTGAGGGACGGGCTAGTGTGATAGCACTTCCTGTATCTAGACGTGTGGCAAGTGGAGCTGCATTTACTTTGCACTTGTGGTTTGTATGGAAGCCCCTTGGTGGGTTTCTGGCTGATTTTAGGTTCCGATATCAGGCCCCATCATGGGTTGACTCTAGCTGAGGCAGTCGTGCAGCCAGTTCTTTGCGCAGTACTGGAAAGACACGCATGGAAAGTTTCTTTTTTGGCCGCCTCTTCTTGTGGCCGAGAGAGAGGATGGTGGAAGCGCAATCCAGTGCGCCCACTATTTTGTCAGCTGCCTCATGCCCACTGATTTCTGCTCCAGTTTTTGGAGGGAGTGAACCACACAGTCCATTGCCACCCCCTCTGCTATTTCAAAGGAAGTAAGATGTTCCGGCTGGAGCCACGTGACTGGTTGCAGGTAGAGTGCTCTGAGTCGTGGCGCGACGAGCCGAGCAGGTGAGGCGTACAGCATAGAGCAGGAGGGACGTTGGAGGCAGAGGCAGCCGGTCGAGCACAAGAGCACATGGCAGGTAGCTTCCCTCTTGGCATAGTAGAGTTAGAGTTCACTGAATCATTAATACGTGTTAGGGAAGGATCTACTGGGTTTCTGCGGCTCTTTTATAGGCCCCTGGCTACAACAGAGTGAGTTGCTGAATGCCTTCTAGCCCAAGTGAATCAGGATGCCTTGCCCCCTTCGACAAACACAGGGACTGCCGAATGTGGTGAGTGCTCTGTGCCATTGATTTACAGTAATACTGTAGGTCAAAGTGAGAAAGGTTTAGATGTGTGCACACTGGCTATAAGCCTGCCGTCACAATTGCAGAAGCTGGATCAATGGGAATTTACATGTAATTAGATAGCAAAACATGGCAAGTTGATAGTGAATAAAATGGTGAATGTATATAAAAATAAGAAAATGAATAGAGTTACTTAGTAAGTATATACTGTATGACTTTTAGTACAGTATGTGTTGCTGATAAGTATCTACATGAAAAAGGCAAAGGTTAAGTGGGAATCAAGGGACTTTAGTACAGCTGGGCGAGAATCTCTGGCTGGTAAGAAATAGAACAGGCTGTACAGAATCGGTCAGACTGTCCAATACGAGCATGTGCTTAGACTCGTGTATGTGTGTGTGTGTGTGATTGCATTGTGTGCGCTGTGTGCTGGCCCATACATTATTCAACATCTTGCTGGATGCCTTGCTGATGAGTCACTTCAGAGCTGAAAGAGAGAGAGAGAAATTTGTAGAGAAGAGTACGATGGACAGACATAAAGAGAGCTTTAGCAAGGCAGGGAGCAGTAGAAGAAGAAGTGCAACGACCACTTTATATCTCCTGCTAAATAAAACAAGCTTGTGACTTCTTTATAATGCACCTGCCTTTTTCGTCTAAGGCAGGATGCTTTTTTCTTCAGCAATGACACAGGTCACAGAAGGAAAAAAATAGTTCAATATGCAAAAGTCATGGAATAAAAAAGGCATGTAATTAAAATAAAACATTCAAATTCATGAATCATGACAGATTCATAACATCATACATTATCACTGAATGTCTTATCGCATTAAAAACAGACACAAACATATAGTGCGATAAATTGATCAGCAGATGTGCAGACCTCGTTTAAAACAGAAGTTTTTTGCAGTTTGCTGGTCCTGAGCATTCAGGTGTGTGTTAACACAATGCCAAGAGGGAAAGACATAAGCAATGGTTTTAGAGAAGCAATTCTTTCTGTACATCTGGAAATTGTTATAAAACCATTTGCAAACAATTTGGAGTTCAATGTTCTGCAGTAAGCAGCATGGTGGTGTAGTGGTTAGCACCGTCGCCTTGAACCTACTGGGTCTGTGTTCGATTCCCGGCCAGACTCAATTCCTGTCTCTGTGTGCATGGAGTTTGCATGTCCTCCCTGTGCTTGGTGGGTTTCCTCCGGGTACTCCGGTTTCCTCCCACAGTCCTAAAACATGCAGATTAGGCTAATTGGTATTCCCAAATTGCCCATAGTGTGAGCAGTGTGAGTGTGTGTATGTGTGTGTCTGCCCTGCGATAGATTAGCACCCTGTCCAGGGTGTACCCTGCCTTGTGCCCTAAGTCTCCTGGGATAGGCTCCAAGCTCCCCACAACCCTGATTACAGGATAAAAGCTGTATAGAAGATGAGTGAGTGAGTGTTCTACAGTGAGAAAGATAATTCACAAGTGGAAGGCATTCAAGACAATTGCCAATCTTTCCAGGAGTGGAAGGCCCAGCATGTTCACCCTAAGCTCAGACTGTGCAATGCTCAGAGAAAAGCAAGAGCTACATCTCAGACCTTAGTCAATGAGAGCACAATTAGACAAAGACTGACCAAGTACATTTTTCTTGGTGGGGTTGGCAGGATGTAGCCTCTTCTGTCTAAAAAGAACAAAGCACAAGGCTTCTGCAACAATGTCATATAGACCAATTAGACCAAAGTTGAGTTGTTTCACCTTAATTCCCAGCACCATGTTTGGCAAAAACCAAACAGCATTTCAGCAGAAATACCTCCACTTTCAACTGTGGAGGAGTGATGATTAGGGGTTGTTTTGCAGCCACAGGATCTGAGCACTTTGTGGTCACTAAGTTGACCATGAACTCCCAGAGGCAAACAAAGTTTTTTTTTTTTTTTTTTTTTTCAGACAACTAAAGCTTGGTCAAAATTGTGTGATATAACATCAAGGTCTTGGAACGGCCTAGTTAAAGTGCAGACGTCAACTCAACGAGAGATGAACCAGAGACAACCAAGGAGAGCTGTACATAAGTGGATGCCCAAAAACCTCAATCAACTGAAGCAATGTTGTTAAAAAAAAAAAAATACAGGGCTAAAATTTACAAAATGATGTGAGAGACTGATGAAGTCATACAATTACTTCAAGTTATTACCGCTAAAGATCTGCAAGATCTACAAGCTATTGGATCGTCACTATTGCCCACATGTTTTTTTTTTGCCTCATTTTTATTAAATAAATAACAGAATGGTGAAAAACAAAATTATATGTTGTTGTTTGTCTGAGGTTGTCTTTGCCTAGAACTAAGACCTGATACAGTCTCAGTTATATTGTTTTTGCATAGAAAAAAATCCTATATTTAGAAAGAGAGCGTGAGAGAGAGATTCTGCTTCCAGTGATTTACGTAACTTGCTGTAAATCCCAAACAGCAGAAGGAGGTGCATAATTTGTTTGGTTATATATGTGTGTGTATGCATTTTGATGCACTGGGGACCCACTGTTGCCCTAATACTGCCTGGATAGGATCCAGATCCACTTCTACCATGAATGAATAATAATAATAATAATAATAATAATAATAATAATAATAATAATATCATCATCATCATCATTAGTATTATTATTCCATGAGGCTTTCTGCTCATTGGCTTATTACAGCTTTCCACAACATAAGTACTGCAAAGATCAATACTGTGATAAACATCATTTTTGAAACTCCCAGAATAAACCACTAAGAGCATAACCATCTCCATTAAGAGAGCTTAAATGTGTAGACCCTGAACTCAGTAATCTGCTACACTAGATGCTTGATTTCTGGGTCCATGGCACTGTTTTCAGAAGCCGCCTTTAAGGGAATGCTTCATTACACAAACGTAGATTATAATTAATACTGAAGTTTGGCTAATTAAAAATGTCAAACCAGAATACCCAACTGGTTGAACAACAAGCAGTGAAAATAATAAAAGGAACGAGCAATAAATACATAAATAATTAAAAATACATATTGATTCCTCCTCTTTAGTGTTGAACGTTTGAGTATGCTGGCAGATGATGGTCCCAGAAAAATGCTTTTATTGCTCTGCTTCTAACTGGGTTGTCAATACAAAGAAATAAAATCTTGTAAGTTTACGCTAAGTTGTAGTTTTTCTGTTGTCAGCCAAATGCACACCCTGTTCGACAATTGAAGAGCAGACCACAGTTGAGAAATATTTTCACCTTAAAGCGTCTTCAACATGTCAAAATGTCATTCTTCGGCTAGTTATTTCAGTGCTGAAATATACGTGAACTAATCCAGTGAAATATTCAGTTTAGCTTTTCTAATATAATTTTTATTGGTGCATGTGTTTGTTTACATTGAGCAAGTACCTTCTTAGTAGCGTATTTTAAAGTAGATTATTAAATCCGGCACATAACTGTTCAAAACACCGCTTTTACTCAACATTTTAATTTTAACGCCTAGCAATACGCGTCCTCACCTCGGACTACCTGTGTTTTTATCTCATAGTGGCGCTTCAGAATTACTGCTAGTTGTCACGTTTCTTGGTGCGAGGCATAAGTGCAAAAGAATCCAGATGGTTCAGGAAAACGATGTTTATTTAAACAAAAAGTCAGGGAAACAACAAAACAAAGATACTTTATAAATGAAAACTGAAACTAAAACACGTATACAGACACTCACTAAACTCAGAGACATTAACCACGATAAATTAACAGTCGCAAGACCAGAAACTCAAAGACATCAACCTATTTATAATAAAACTAATCACCAACTCGGTTCAGGTGAGCGCCCCCTGGTCACCTGACCGAGTTGCCCAATGGGAACTGAAGTTTAAACAAAAGAAACTACAAACATAATCACAGGGCGCTTTGGCGCCCTCTAGGGGTTATCCCTGACACTAGTTCAAGTGAAGCGCTTGTAGCATAGCAGTTTCGGAACATATGAGACACGCTGCTTTTAAACTTCCTGCAGATAAAATAAACATTGATCTGTTCAGTTCATCTTTGAAGATAAGGTTTGTATAGTTTTTTTTTTGGGTTTTGTTTGTGTTTCATGAGGATTTGGGGTGCTACTAGTATGTTCCTGCATTACCATGCATTTCTGTGTCTTAAGCTTTTATTTGTCACTTATATAATACTTCACAGTGAAATTCTTTCTTCGCATACAGTATACCAACGAAACTTTGGTCAGATCGCAGAGTCACGGCGCCCCTGGAGCAGATTGGGTTAAGGGCCCAGTAGAGGCAACCTGGTTGAGCCAGGGCTTAAACCCATAACCTTCGGATCTGTAACTCAGAGCAATAAACACACTGAGCAGCTGTCTTTTGCATACTCTGTGTATACAGAGTAAACTATCGTCTTAATGGCTTGGTTGAGTGGTATGTATAGCCGCGCCCACCTGGAGGGAAAAAGAGCTATATTTGACCAAAAAAGTCTTTAAAATATTAAACTTCAGGCAAATACAGGAGGACTGGCAAAGTTTCATTCAATTCTGTCCAGTCAGTTTTGCATGATGCTGTGTCCAAATCAGCTAAACAGATATACAGACACTGAAAAACAATACAGACATTCAAACATTTTCTGAAACTGGTTTCGGTTCCTCCCATGTTTAAAACGTAAAGCTATCAATGAAAGAGCGAGTTATGGCCAGTGTACAAATAAAAACGGTCTTTTGTTTATATGGATAATGCCTACTGTGGAATCTAAACATGCACCAACACTTAAAGATAATTCTCCTTCATACTTCTCCTGTGCTATAATGATGATTATACAGAGACAACTGACTATGCTTCCACAGCAGAGTAGACACACCATTATAATAATATCCTGGAATGACAGCTATGTGACATTCAGCATGACAAAACTTTCAGACTTCAGAGTTCAGTTCACTCCTGCTTCCATGCCCATTCTACCTAAACCAGTGACATCCACTGAAACAATTACACTCTGTGAAGCGCACATAAAGTTTAACTTCGATGACATAGAATGTTGATTTTATGTGTGGTACCTCCGCTGGGCTAATTGCTTCAATTTGAAGAAAAGCACTTAGCTTGCAAGACAATAGAGATTAACCTCATTTTATTAAGAAGTCCATTATTTCCTTGTGTGATTCAAAATTTTTCTGTGTCTCTGAGAGAGAGAGGGAGAGAGGGAGAGGGGGGGAAGCTGGGGGGAGGGGGAGCTGAAAGGGGGGGGGGACGTTCAGACTATGACGCATCCAAAGCCATTAAACACGCACAGTGCAGGCCCAGCAGGCTGCTGATAGACAGAAGAAGAGCAGCTTCAGCCAATGACTAAGAGAGTGGCCCGAATGGTACAGGATGGCTTTCCTATTTTAGCATGCTGTGCTTCTGCTGCTCTCTCACTCTCCTGCTTCATCAATCTGAAATAATGGAAGCATGCAGACAACCGAGGGCTCCTCTATCCCATTACCGCACACATATGTGGAACCCACCAAGGGAGAGGTGGTAGTAGTGTATGCATAAGGGTAAGAATAAGCCAATAATCAAGATAAGAAGAAGGGTGGTAGAAAGAGAGAGATGAGAAAGGGAGTGTGAACATATCACAGAAAAATATTAAAGCTTGGGAGATTTCTCTAAATGGCTAAAATAGGGTCGGCTGCTGGAGTAATAGCTTGGCTAGAGTGCTGTACAAAGCTGCAAGATTGTGTTGAGCGTATGAAAGGCTTCATTAAATGCATGAAAGGTCATGGGGGAGGGGTAATTGTGCACTGCTTATACGTCTGCTGTCAGGAGAAAGTACTTTCCCATCTAGTGCAAATGGACCAATGGTGCGGCTTAAAAGCCATAATGCTAAATGTATATTGTGGATGCAATTATCGATGTCTCTTCGACACTGTTCAAGTTGATGACACGCTGAAGTAAAATTACATTTAGTTAATGTAAAAGCAGATTTGGTTGATATAAACTTTTTAGACTTTTTTTTTTTTTTAGTTAGTACTTTGGAATTTATATGCAAACCTCCGTGTTCATGTGTCTCCGAGGGTTCCCAAACACATGCTTCCAGTGACCCTGACCTAATAATAATAATAATAATAATAATAATAATAATAATAATAATAATAATAATAATACATCAGTTCCGAAACTTTCTTTATTCCATGCTAAACCCTAAAAATTCTACTGTTGAATAGAAGCATGCAGTAGTAAAATGCTTTCACTGTGGATTTATAGTTATGAGAATCACAGTGTCAGTTGTAAAAAAAAAAAAATCTTGCCAAAAATTCATAATTAAGACACTACAAATTCTTTTGACCGTACAGTAGACATAAAATAACATTTATATACACACACAAATTATTATGCTATATGGGGGAGGAGCCATACAGTATATAGTAATTATACCAATCCTGATTGCCAATATAAACATTACAACAGGGAAAAAAATTAAAAGACCGTAGTAATAATAATCATAATAATAATAATAATACACAACAAGTCTTGCAATGAGTGTGTGAGTGTGTGTATGTGTGTGTGTGTGTGTGTGTGTGTGTGTGTGTGTGTGTGCGCTACGATGGATTGGCAACCTGTTCAGGGTGTACCCCGCCTTGTGCCCTAAGTCTCCTGGGATAGGCTCTAGGCCCCCCATGACCCTGAATACATTATTAAGCGGTATAGATGATGAGTGAGTGAGTGAACAAGTCTTAAAATGTAGACATTTGGAATTTCCAAGTGTTCTAATGAGTGATATATATATATATATATATATATATATATATATATATATATATATATATATATATATATATATAGGGATAATCATTTTCACTTCACTTTCTATATTACATGAAGTAGGCAAGCTAGACTTTCTTCATCTTCTATAAGATAATGAGTTTTGATTGCATTTAAATGACATGCGGACAGTAACAGTTGCTAACTACATCAAACAGAAACATAACTACAGCTTGAATCCCAGCAGAACCCCTGATTTGTTTTTAGTTATTATAATGCTTAATTGTCTATTGCAAAAACAATGCATATATTGAATTATTGATAGACGTCTACTATGGATATGGAATGAAACGCAAGTATGCATGTTCAGTTAAAGTTTTATTATATATTGTAATAGGCCTGGCAGATATAATAAACACAGCATAACGAAAACCTCACCACTTGGTTTTAATTGTCACTATTTGCAATGTCCACATAAAGAGGTATCATCACAGCTTCATCCAGTGTCTCATATTCATTTATATTCATTTACCCACAGTGATGTCTTTTTCTAAATATTTAGCTTGATGCTTAGCCCAACAGCAAGTGATTAACTATCTACAATACACCAGAGTGTATTATAATGGTGATGTACTTATGCGCAATGTAATGCCCTTGTGTGTGGTGTAGGACACAATTTGAGATTCAGCCACAATTTAATTAGTATGATTTTGTTATTTTTAAGGATTGTTTCATTTACAATTAAACTTCTTTGTATGTTCTTAAAAAAATGAAGGTAATGTTTGCAAATGAATTTTTTTGAATTAATGATCTTATTCTGGAACACCTGCAATACATCACTCAAACAGATACATGACATCACCAACCACATTTTGATAGTCAATGAGTTACACCTCTGTTCATATCACCACCAGATACCCTGCATACAGTGTTACGAAGTATTTTCAATTGAAAGTAGCTATAGTGCCTGCTGGAAAAAGTCCTGTTCCAGGCTCGATTCCCACCTCTGTGAGCACGGAGTTTGCATGTTCTCTCCGTGCTTGGTGGGTCTCCTCCCACAGTCCAGAGACTTGCAGATTTGACTAATTGGCGCTCCCAAATTGCCTGTAGTGTGTGAATGAGTGTGTTACTGTGTGTATGTGCCCTGTGATGGATTGACACCCTGTCCAGGGTGTACCCTGCCTCGTGCCCTTAGTCTCCTGGGATAGGCTCCAGGCCAACCGTGACCCTGAATACTGGATAAAGCAGTATAGACAATGAGTGAGTGTAAATTTATATTTTATATTGTATTATGTTTGTTCCAACATGGAAAAAAAAAATTACAGTAAAATTAAATCCGACAGTGAAGAAAATAAAAAAGAAGCAGCAAACAGTTATTTATGATTGGTCATGGGGAACTCTGATGTGCCATTCATGTTTCTGGCAGGAGTGCTGTTGGCTATACACACTCCTTCTCACTTCTCTCACTCACTGACTCCTCTAGAGAAAGTAGCTAAACTCTGTCCAAAACGTTGCTAGATCTGTCTCTAGTCACTTAAAAAAAAAAAAAAAAAACACACACAAGTCGATAAAGGGGTCTCAGAAGTTGTTAAATCTGATGACAAAGTCGCTAAGTTGGCAACACTGCCTGAATATAACTCCACCTACTTTAAAGGGCAGTGTTGATCAGCCAGACTGTGGGATTGATAATGAGCTGTGTTGCGAAATGGAAATTGCTCCAAGATACCACAACATGTACTGAGCTGAAGGGAAGAAGTAATAGGTTTGATTGCCAATCTACTTAGTGGTAGTCATATAATTAAACACTTCTTCCTGGATTTTGCCCCCTTAAATCGAGCCTGTCACATGGCCTCCATGGAAATAAAGAACGCTAACCAAAGGCACCAGTTTTGCATTTGGCCCTTAGCAGCCTATCAGTGGGATAAAGCAATTGCTGAGTTGTTGGTGCCTGGAGTTTTTAATAAGCTATGCACGTGGACTAGATAAAGACACATTTGCATTTTTTTGTGTGTGTTTTCTAAAGCAATATTGCAGCTTCCATTATGAGCTTTCTCTTCACTGATTCATTTACAGTAGGTTCACCTACAGCATTAGGACTTGCTGTCACTTCGCACATTCTTTTCGTACACCACTCTTACAATGTTTTGTAAAGTCTTCAGACGATATTAAACTAAAATCCCTTTAGAGAATTATTTCATGCACTGAGCTTTAGTCTCACATCTAAAACCTGCAAAACGATCTGCTATAGACAATAGTCTTTTATATTACACAGACACATGAATTGTATTTTTTTAAACATTGTACAAAGCGTTTATACAACTAATATATATGCATACAGACACTGGCTCAAAAATGTGGGATCACTTGCAAATTTCTTTGTTTTTGTTTAATGATTTATTTTCTACATTCTATAGCAATACTTGGAATTTCAAAACTCTGGAATAACACATATTAGGTGATTACGTAACAACAGTAGGTATTTTAACACATGGATGTCAGCCTTTCTGGAATAGTTCTTGCAAGCACAGCATGGTCAAGTGCATTTGCAAAACCCATCAAGCACCATGACGAAAGTGGCTCTCATGAAGACCTTCCCAGGAAGGCAAGACCAAAACCTACCTCTGCTGCAGAGGAGACGTTCATTTAGAGTCACCAGCCTCAGAAATCACCAATTAACATCCCATAGGACTCAAGCCATTATGCAGGATTACGTATATTATACTATATACATTTATATAAATTTAAAATGTACAAATATTTGTTTGGGCAATAATATTTAGATTAAATATGAATAAATAGATGTTTATTCATATTAGATGAGAGGTAAGTTGTTCTGTGTTAACGGAGGAGTAATGCACCTGTAATGTTACTTTCCTTAAGAATTCTTTTAAAGTATTTAAACTTTACTTGAGACATATAAAAATGTAATTATTGACCTACTACAGTGCTTAATTACATTTCCACAAAAGTAACATTTTACTAAGGCTAAAATTTTAAGGCAAAGGTTCTACAAATTACAAACCAAAAGACTTTTCTTTCCTTCTTATTTTAACATCCACTTTTGACATATTAGCTATGCTCTCACTTAAATAATGTTTCAGTAATTTCTTTTTTTATCCCCTGTGAAAAAAATCATGTGCTGCCAAAAAAAATCACAAAACTGGTGTATAAATTGTATGACTCACTGGCAAATTAATTAAAACTCTACTCTTGGTTTTTTTTTATTTTTATTTTTATTTTTTTTAATTAAATTTATGGGTAGATTGTTAGCAGGACAAGAAGGAAAAAAAAAAACTCATTATCACAGACCAGTAATCTCTTTGGGTACTGCTTTAGTTTTGGCCAACAGTATGTTTTTCAGTGAACCTTTTATTAAAAGTCAAAAATGACTCGTCATTGCAAGAGGTTGGTGTGGAAATGTACAAATACAGAATTAATTTTACTAATAATTGCTAATAATCAACTACTCAGAACTGTGGTAGGTTTAGGGTTATGAGGTTAACAGATGATACAGGGCTATTTGGGGGAGGGGGGGATTTAATGAAATGAAAACCTTGGACAAAACATAAAAAAAAAACCTTAACATTTTGTGGAGTTTAGATGCTGTGCACGAAGTTCACTAACCCTAGTGACCCGTTCTTGATTTTGAGGCTTCTAACCTATCTGTATCTTTATCTGGACAAAAAATATCAAATTGGATGTTTTTACTTGTTGTTATTGTTACAACCTTTATATATGTGTAAATAAATTTGGGATGCATAGTCCAAATAATCTTCATGTTATATGTTAAAAGTGACTAAAACTAAAATAAAAGCTACCCAAACAATCCAACAAACAAAAATAGATTTAAAAAAAAAGATTATTTTTTTGTATAGTGTAATAAAATAACCATGATTACTGGTATGATTCCCAATTTTGCTTGAATAATTGTAGGTTGATACAATTAAATGGTCTATTGATGGTTTGGTAAAATAAATGTTGACGTGATGTGCACAACTTATCAAAAGGTGAGAATTTCTTTGAAGTCTAGAATAACATTCGAATCAAGTCCTACAAAAAATCATCTTCAACATGTGTTCAAAACTGATATCAAATATGATATCTTTCAAAAGTGGCTCAGGAGTCAGGCAAGCATGGTGAACGTACAGTTTAAAAGTTCAATCTACAGTAGAGGATGACTTCAGGAATGCTATTTTGAAATCTCTTGGAATACTAACACTAATTTCATTAAATAATGAACTAAAACTCACAAACTATATTCAAGGCACAATTTTTTTTTTTGCATATTTATATTATGTATATTTTGTGAAATCAATTAAATTTGTAAATGTAATGTATTTAATTTTGTTTAACTGAAACATAAGATATTTTTACTATTATTTACAATTATTATTTTACTTTTTAAATACTGGCCTTAATTTAAATATAGCACAAAATAAACATCCTAACAGAACCACTGATGTCATGACCAGGCTTTAGAAGTGGTTCTTCGGTCTGTAATACGTTGTGAGAGTTTGCTGAGAGTTACAGCATATCAAAAACATGAAAAATGACCTTTCTGAAAAAACAAAAAACAAACAAACAAACAAACAAACAAACAAACAAACATTTAAGACAACATTTGATAGGAATCAAAATAATAATAATAATAATAATTATAAAAACTCTAAAAAGATCTAACCCTTCTATAATTGTACAATGTAAAGTCACATAAAGTCAGTATGTCCAGTGCAGTCATGGTTACATTAACAGTTCATGGTACAAATCTACAGTATTCAGTAATAAAGCAGCAATAAAAAAGTGTGTAATAATAATAATATTAATAATAATAATATATAATTATTATTATTAATATATATTATTATTACAGTATTTCATATAGAATATCATTGTTTGGCTTTATTTCATGGTGTTTAAGTGCTGCATTGCCCACAAAAAACGGTTTATGATTCAGTTTATGCTCTGTCCTCATGGTTGCAGTGGTTCTGTAGCAGCTGCAGTGATTCAGAAAGAGAAAGTAGTCTGCTGGTGTGGCCATCAGTATTCCAGCCCTCCTCTGTGGTTTCTTAATCCTGCCCTGCTGCGCCTTTAATTCCCTCTTAACTCAAATGCAAATATATTTAATGAGGTTAATGTGTGTGTGCGCGTGTGTATGTGTGTGTTTGTTTGTTCAAGGAAAGTACACACATAAATTGAAGTCACAAAGACAGTGGGGTCTACAGTTTTTTTCTTTTTTAGACGTGATGAGTGTCCCTGCTGATACAGCTCTTTCTTCAATTTGCATCTTCAGTGCCTTCTTTAATCATCCACCATAATTACCATGAATAAGGTGAAAAATGGTACTAGATCACAGAGTAGGTTTTAAAAGCTTGTATGAATTGCTTTGCTTAAGTTTTCTTTAACTGTCTTTTGGGGCCTCAATGATCCCTGTTACCAAGAAATAAAAAAACTAAAATCATGTAGCATTTGTGAAAAATTATAATTGCAAATTATATATTTTTATAATTTATTACAAGTTATTATAAATAATAAATAGCAAATATATAAAAAAAAATTACACTACAAAGTACATTTGTCATAACCCAGCTTAATAAGCATCAATCTATAATGACTCATAAAAAAGGATATATGAAGCTTGAGCTCTTACAAAAGCTGCTAAAAATATGATTTTATTGTTTATCTTTTACTGATTAAATTGCATCGGCACATAGGTTGATGTCATGACCAGGTTGATTAAAATGATTAAAATCTATTTTACCTTTACTTTTTCCTCTTGCATACATGTTTGTAAATATATTATTAGAGGAATCTAGGGGCAGTTGTAGGACATTAGACTGTGGCCAGATTCAAACCCACCACCACCAAGTTGCCCCTGTTGGGCCCTTTTGCAAGGCCCTTACTGCTCAGAGGTACAGTATAATGAGATAAAAATGTAAGTTGCTCGGGATAAGGTTGTCTGCCAAATGCTGAAATAAAATTCTAATTTGACCAAGTAAACATCTCAGGATGTATGGTCAGGGATAGGCTTTTATCTGTTATGTATTTGAAGGTTTTATGATTTAGAAGCCAGCTAGGGAGACATGATAAACAGACAGGGAAGATGGCGGTGGGCTGATTTGATAAGCATGGGTCACACTTAACAGCCTAACTGCTCACCTTATTAAAACATTTAAGAGGCTATAATGTTTTACCGTGAGTTTATGCAAAGGATGTTTGCCAAACAAGTGTCCACCAAACAAGGATTTGGCTAAAGCATACAAAATCCAATCTATCAGATACCAAATGGCATCTCACAGAATTTAGTATTTTAAAGACATATCTTTTGCTCATGCTCAGGAAATATAATACAGATTAGTATTTATTTATTTATTTATTTATTTATTTATTTATTTTTATCCCTCATACCAGATGATTGATATCTATCATAAGAATTAAAGGCTCAATGTTGAGGTCAAGAAGAAGGATTTTCTGTCAGAGAATCTTTAATAGTCATAGAAAGAGGGAGAGCTTAGGAGTTATTTCTCTTGAGAATAGACAGGTGATGGGGATAGGAGGGGTTTGGAGAGACAAAGAGGGTTATGGGATTTTTAATCAATATGGTTCAAGATGAGTAGATGACTGGAAAACAAAACTAATCTACTGTTCGTTCTTTCTTCTCCCTCTTCCTGTTTGGCTCTTGCTTGAAGACCTAGATCTGCTCCTTTCATCAAAACATCACAGCCAATTTTGCTTTCCCTTGATCATACGTTCCCGCCTTACACATCTCAAAACTGGAAACAGGCTTCATCCTTCTAGCATTTTAAAATGCAAGACTAAGGATTTATCACATGGATTGTTCTGGAGTGGAAATGCTTTTACTACCAAGTAAATATGCAGAGCATATCAGGACAGAGCCATATAACATTGCGGGCATATTTGTGCCATGCAGTGATTAAGAAAACATTGGGAACGTGTTCAGTCAAAAACGTAATCACTTTGTAAACACAAATGCTGTATTCGGGGTGATAAAAAAAAAAAAATGGTTGGTGGTTTTAATAATGCATGGTTTTGTTAAGTGGACAGGTCATAAACTATAAACAAGTCCCCAATCATTTGTTCTAATAAAATATTTACAATTTTCTCTACCGCACATGATCATGCTGACGGCGATCTATTACATCTACAGTCTTGGTGCTGTCAAGGTGCTAAACCCCTGTCCCCAGGTCACATTTAGTACTTTTCCTATTTGTCATGCTGGACGTTATACTTCAGACATGTCTTAGTACAGATTTCTTAGCTTGCAGAGGTGGTTTGCTTTGCATTTTTCATGCAGTTCTATATCTATGTATCGGCAGTTGCTACTGTATGTATACCATACTGGCTAACAACACTGGACACATGACACGAATTCAGGAAATCTCACAGCATATGCAGTAGTTGTCCAGAATATACTGTATATACATACGGATATGGTTAATGCGTTTTTTTTGGCTACTGAAAACAAAAAGAATAATGTGAATGGCATTGATTCTGAAGTTATAACATGTTATTTTGTACATACTATAATATTCTCATATATAAATGCTATTCACATTATTTATTTATAAAATATATATATATATATATATATATATATATATATATATATATATATATATATATATATATATATATTAAATATATTAATATATAATATATTTATAAATAATGTTTTGTAATAATAAAAAAAAAACTATGATAAATTATGTTAGATCTTTATCGACCTTTACTGTAGCATAGTAACCAATAAAATTCCAAGTGAAAAACAATTTATTGAAAAAAAATCTTAAACAAATATGCACCTTGCTCAACACCACTTAGTTTTGGAGTCAAAGTCTATCAACTTAGCACATCTTAATTTGGCAATTTTATTCTACTTTTCCTAGCAAAAAAAATAAAAAACAAAATCTAATCTTCTATGTGCAGACCTCTTTACTTAATGACATGGGTTTTTGAGAGGATTTAGGTCTGGGATATTTTCTTGAATTTCTACTTTGACTTTGTCATCCTTGTGGATATTTTCCCCTTCATTATTAGCTGTTTTACAAAAGCCTGCAGGTTTTGTACCTGACAGACTTGGAGCTCATGTTTTATCTTGACAAAAGCTTCAGTCTCAGCTGATCCAGCCACCACCACCATGCTTCACAGGTTCCCCTCGGTTTTATAAGACCATAACACATTTTGTTGTATACTTTTGGCTGTGTGTGTGTGTTTGTGTGTAAGTGTGTGTGTGTGTGTGTGTGTGTGTGTGTGTGTGTGTGTGTGTGTGTGTGTGTGTGTGTGTGTGTGTGTGTGTGTGTGCGTGTGTGTGTGTGTGTGTGTGTGTGTGTGTGTGTGTGTGTGTGTGTGTGTGTGTGTGTGTGTGTGTGTGTGTGTGTGTGTAAGTGTGAGAGAGAAAGACTTTGACTTTGATCTACTCAGCCTATTTTATAACGCAGACATGTAAATAATAGGAGAGGTTGTTGTGAAATGCACAGAGAGACCACTACTTCCCAGATATTACTGCAGCCCCTTTAATGTTTAATGTTGCTGTAGGTTGCTTGGCAGCCAAACTGATAAGTTTTCATCTTGGCCTGTCATCAGGTTTGGAGGGGTCTTCAACATGGACATCCTGTTCTTGGTAATGTCAGGTGCCCAATTTTCAGCCATGTCGTTCATAGTGTTTAATATTACATCTAATGTTTGAAATGATTTTGTACTGCATACATTCTACGTCATACATTTCATTTCATTCATCATAAGTTTTTAAAAACATATATTTATACATTTACTGGATTTATAACCCCCCAAAAAAAAAAAAATTCTAAATTGTGTTAAATGTCATATTAAAAGTGAAAAAAGAACTGATGTGGTTTATCTTGATTTATCTTTTGTTTTTCATCATAAAAACCCTATGATCTGAAAAGGTGTAGATAATTTTTATATCTACTGCATGGACTTGCCAGCTAGATAATATTTTGACAGTTACTGATAATTAATTAACAGCTACAAGTTCGCACACATTTAATTAGTATTAACATTTACTGTCTCCAGGCATTCCTCTGAGATGTTCAGTCACATTTCTTACAAGACCTTTTTTTTTCACAGTTTGTAAGACATATCTCCACCCTTATGATCCAGATCATTAGATCCTTTCACAGCATGGCTAGCTTTGCTTTGTTCTTCTTCAAATACCTTTTAAACAGCAAAAAAGAAGTTGTTGCAGAATTGTTTTGTACGAATTCCAGTAAAACATTAGAATATTAATATACTGTATCTCGATTTCCAGCCAGTGCCCAAACCCACCCATTGGATGCAGGGCATCCTTAGAGCTGGTCCCAAACCCAGATAGAATGGGAGGGCTATGTCAGGAAGGGCATCTGGCATTAAAAACAATGCCAAATTGTATGTGGATCAGATGGTTTGCTGTGGAAACAGATGAAAAAACAATGATGAATGTTATAGGAAAATAATCAGCAATGAGGTGCTGTGACTGCTATAAAGGAGGTAATTAGTTTTTCACTAATAACAGCACATTATCAGTTATAATTACCTTTAATCTTATGGAATATACATAAAACAAACGAATGACATTTTCCTCTAGAATTATAGCGGAGATAAACAGTTTGCTGTTTTTTCCTCTTCTCCCTTTCTGTCTATTGAAGGTAATAGCTGGTTAAGTTAGAAAGAGACCATCGTGCCTTTTAATAATCCCGTTACTGATGCTGTCACATGCAGGAAACCTTCTCCATGTCAACAATTACACATGACGCAAACAAATACTAGTGCAAATTAATACATACAATATAGACTGGAAAACAGATTTTTTTTTTTTTTTACTTTGTGTTTTGGCTGTCCAGTTCTGGGCTTTTTCTGTTACATCTCAGTAAATGAAGAAATATTATGCTGTTCCACATATTGTATTTTATTTGTAAAACAATAAGTATTATATGCCATGTGAAAACGGAGGTGCAATGTTTTAGTGACATGGTGATATTTAAAAGGGATTGTGACATGGCAGTTTTAAAAAGCTTAACCAGTTTAATGAATGAGATTGGCATAAACGAGTTTTTATAAGTGAATAATGTGATAGGACACTGTGAAGTCAATTCATGTCTGGCATAAGGTAGCTTTAAAAACGTGGGGGTGTTACAGTGTAATTACCTGCCTCATTTAAGCTAATTAATTAACCATCCATGGCTACGGCACTCACACATGGCATGGAAAACCAATGAAATTAAAAACAGAACAAAAAGCTTCTCGTCTCTCTCTCTCTCTCTCTCTCTCTCATTATATGTATATATATATATATATATATATATATATATATATATATATACAGCACACACCTTCTCATTCAAAGAGTTTGAATTTGTGTTATGGCAAGAAAAAAGCAGCTAAGTAAAGAAAAACGAGCGGCCATCATTACTTTAAGAAATGAAGGTCAGTTAGTCCGAAAAATTAGGAAAAATTTGAAAGTGGAAGACCGAGAGTCACCTCTGCTGCGGAGGATAAGTTCATCCGAGTCACCAGGCTCAGAAATCGCAGGTTAACAGCAGCTCAGATCAGAGAGCAGGTCAATGCCACACAGAGTTCTAGCAGCAGACACATCTCTAGAACAACTGCTAAGAGGAGACTGTGTGAATCAGGCCTTCATGCTAGAATATCTGCTAGGAAACCACTGCTAAGGACAGGCAACAAGCAGAAGAGACGCGTTTGGGCTAAAGAACACAAGAAAGAACACAATGAAGAAAACTCTTTGAATGAGAAGGTGTGTCCAAACTCTAATATATATATATATATATATATATATATATATATATATATATATATATATATATATATATATTTTGCCTCTCTCTCGTAATTAAAACAAATATTTCTAATATGCAGCATATTTCATCTAGTTCATACAAGAACATTTCACCTTATGAACCTTTTAACCTTATCAACCTTGGTGTCTGGCACCGTGACATGAGCTGCACAAACTTCAAGTGCTGTGGGTTGTCCATAGCTGAAGCTCGAATTGACAACCTTTCAATGGATGTGATGCATGAGCACTGTGATACGTTTCTATTTATTATAGCTGGCATTAACTTTTTTCATCAATTTGTGATTAGCTTTTCTGTGGGAACAAACTGGGCAGGCTAGCCTTTGGTGAGCCTTTGTTGCCCATGATCCTGTCACCTATTATACAACTGATAATCAATGTTAATCAATTCACCTGTTGGTGGTGTTAATGTTATGGCTGACCAATGATAATATATTCTAAAATAGTTATTATTATTATTATTATTATTATTATTATTATTATTATTATTATTATAGTCTCCTGCAGATCATATTTTATTACTGTTGGTAAAGTAAAAAAATTATAGCCAGTAGCTATTAAATTAGTTTTGGCTGGATGATAAAATATTAATCCTAATATATAGGAGTTAAATGCCTCCTTTAATGAATAAACAATAGCCAGCACTTGCACTGGGGTAAAAAAACAAAAGGTCATCTATAATGTTTCCATTTGAAATGTGTGTCATGACTTGGTGTATCATGGGACAAAATAATGTCTCGTGTCTTTATTAGGAGGTGTGAAATGAAAAAACTGCAGACTACTAAGAAAAAAGTCATACCCATGCAACAGCCATCGATCCTCGCTCCCTGATTTGAGATGGTGTCAGCTGACCTGCCTCAGCCAGACTGTCAAATGTGTGAGATGTTCCAGGAAATTTAAATGGAGGCATTGCTTCACTTACACTTCATGAATTTCAATTTTAAGCTATTCAGGCATAGATCTGTGGTGAGTGGGTGTATATATAATATATATTATATATGGAATATATATCATATATATTATATATATCCATCAGTGAACTTCATTAAACTGTGCTACAAGTTGGAAGGAAACCTAAAACATGGCCTCAGTTACCTATATTTAATAATCACTTTTAACTAGTAACTGCAGAATCCAATGCCTGAATGACTAAGCTTTAGATAACACTGTGCAGTGATGTTTGGGGCTCATCTAATGTCTCCTGCAGAGCATGTATAAATGATTGGATGACCTCCAAGCTGGATCATAAATCCTCTGGCTGGATGACTCTGGCCTGTACCTTATTAGTATGAGTGCTGCTGCTGCTTCCTGCTCAGGTAGCAGACATTCCCTATCTCTCGGACCTCACTACTGAAGGCCTGGGTACTCAACCCTGTCAGCTTCAGAATATCACAGTAGTGTCAGCAATCATTTTTTAATAACTCCTAAACCTTATGAAAGGTGTCTTGCACTTCGGGCAGGAGGTACATAAAGTGCTTAGCTTCGGATTTTTCAAAATATGTAAAAAAAAAAGAAAAGAAAAAAAAAGAAAAAGAATGAAGGAAATGGAATGAAATTAGAACAAAGACTTAAAGAGAAATACTGTTTTATATTGCCACTGTTTCCAGTTTTGATGGACCACAACACACTCTTTTAGAAATTATAAAAGATATCACAGAGAGATAATGAATTTGGCATTTGTTAAATTCTGATTACGATGGAAAGCTGTTTTGTTTAGGTCACATTTTTAAAGAAAAAATAAACAAGCAAGCAAACAACAAAACATTCCATTTGTACCTGCCTTTGTAAGCAAAAAAAATTAAATAATAATAATAATAATAATAATAATAATAATAATAATAATAATAAATAAACAAACAAACAAACAAACAAAACATTCATTGTACCTGCCTTTGTAAGCAAAAAAAAATTTAATAAATAAATAATAATAATAATATAATAATAATAATAATGAATTATTATTGTGTATTATTAATATTATTAATAAATAATTATATTATATATTATAATATATTAATATTATTATTATAATAATAATAATAATAATTGCAGGGTGGTCCCTTGCCCAGATGAAATGGGAGGGTTGCGTTAGTAAGGGCATCTGGCGTAAAACCTGTGCCAAGCTTGTGTGTGGATCGGATGGTCTGCTGTGGCGACCTCTTGTCGGGAGCAGCCGACCAACATTATTTATTATTATTATTATTATTATTATTATTATTATTGTTTTTCTTTTTACATTTTTGTTATTATTATGTTATTATTATTATGCTTGACAGTAATCTTTTTTCCCTACAGCAAACTTACATAATGTGACAGTGCTAAAAGCACAGATAATTGTTGCTGTCAGCAATAACCACATTACAGTCGATTAATGTGTAATTGCATGTTACTTTCCTTACTTGCAGTTCTGCAGTTATCAGAGTTAAACTCAAAATAACACAGCTGCACAGACTCCCCTCTCCTCACCAACATGTCTATACTGTACAATACACACTATTTAATAGCACTGTAAGAATAGTGTGATGAATATGCAATATGAAAGACGTTGACTGTTCTTATAATGTCTTGTTGTCCAGCATCCTCAGTAAAATGAAAGGAAGCACTGTAGCATTTCCACTCTCGGGTGGTACAGCTCTCAAATAGAGCTATTATGCTTGTGTTGAATTCTTTGTGAGGAGTTTGGTAATCCCCATGTAGATATATTTAATCGGCCTGACAATAAAGTACGCAACCTTGACATAAGGTCACTTTAGCATGGCTTAGCAGCCAGTATAGCCATGTAAGATGGCACTTGGAGATAATTAACTCCTATTAGAGCAGACTGACACCCAGGGAGACTCAGAAGGAGAGGAATATAATGGGGAGGGGGCTGCTATCGTAACCTTTTGCAATGAAGGAGGTGAAGTGGAAGTGATGTGTGATTCCTCCCAAACTGCATTTTTGACCCTATACAAGTGCATCTGAATACTCTGCTGCTGGAGATTAAAGAAGTGCTGAAATGTCACAATGCACTATTCACAATTGAAAATGGTACATGTAGTCAATACAGAAATGGAGTAGCCTGGTATTATGATGCAACTACAAATATAAGCACTACTTAGAGACTTATCTGAGAATTACACCGACACAGGTCTGGCAAAAACGTAGACTTATGATGGGTATGATTGATTCTGACCACACAGCAAAATCCTTAGTCTTGAATGAACACCCAGAGTGTTGATTTAACACTTTCAGAGTGTATTTGTGACTATTAGGTCATATATAAACACTTAGGATGTTAAATCAACACTCTGGGTGTTCATTCAAGACTAAGGATTTTACTGTGCATAAACTTTCTATTTTTATAAAAAAAAAAAGAATTTAAAAAATTGTTGCTCCATATCAGCATAAATATTCTATTTTTGTTGCTCCATATCAGCTTGAGCGAGGAGTAATATTCAGTTTGTTGACCACTGCTGGACATTGACAAAATGTCCTAATGAAAATATTATTATTATTATTATTATTATTATTATTATTATTATTAAAATATGAGGGGTGTTCATGTCGATCCAGGACTTTTGATTGTGCAGAACAATAGAACACAGTTATGAGAGCAAAAACAACCTTTATTTTTCTTTATAATCCCCTGCTACACTAATGCTTGGATGCCATCAAGGTAGAAAGTTTTCCATGACTGGACTACCTGCTTCCTGTCTGAAACGCTGGCCTTCCAGGAACTCCTTTACTGGACCAAAGATGTTATAATTGCTTGAAGCTGAACTTTACAGGAAATTATTGTAACTGTCAGATTACAGACTGACGATCTCAGCCGAGATGGCTCGAAGCAAACGACACGAGCTCCAATGAACATTCAGCAAGCCTTAAAAACTGACTTGAGAAAGAGATGCATCTTTCACTGATCTATTGCCTTCTTTAAAACCTTGCACTTTACTGTGGTTTAAGTCTTCCATAATTTTTTTTTTTTAAAAAGATTCAGTTTTACAGATTTATTCATGAGCAATCTTATCAAAAGTCCTGGTTTGACTTGAATGCTCCTTGTCATTCATAGTTCATTCAATAGTCATTCAACAAAGTCTGAATTCAAAATACAGAATTACAAGTGTAATAAAATTTCACAATTTCATAAGTCTGATTTAATGAATATAGTACCAGTTGCTAAATAAAACCATTATGCTAGCCTTTACATCATGCTAGTATTTTTCTTTTTTTTTTTTACATGTTTGTTTATTTGTTTTCATTTTTTTTTTTTTTTTTTTTTGGTACATCATATTACATTTGACTACAAAGACCACAGAATCTGCCACCTGCTATGCCATGAATGCAGCCATTAGTGCAATTTTTCTTCTGAAATGATGTTGAAATAATGTGCTTCTGTTTAAGCTCAATGTCCAGTAGAGATCACACACGAGCACACATCACTGTATACAGTACTGCAAATTATTCGCCACAAGCCATTAGATGGTCTGTCACACAGGCATGGGGGTACAACAAAAACATTGCCTTGGCATTTTGAATTATTATCAGCAGTGATCTATTTTCAAGCAAGAGAATCGTAAAATGAATACCACAAGCAATGCAGTCAAATGAGTACCAAAAACACAGCTCTCAGGGACTCCCCTCCAAAAAATGAAATAGTCCACTGCACACAGGTGCAGAGATTAACACAGGATGCAGCATACAGTGAAATGCTGAATATTATCCAAAACAATCTCTTTAAAGTATGTTTGAAAACTCATGGCTGTCCTTATGTTAGGAAATGTTGCAGTAAGCACAGCCTAAACACAGATGTGCAGACATTTATTTACGGAATAAACATAAGAAAACCGAAGCATGATCAGTAAACTAAACAGGAAATGAACAGACCAAGAACTAAACAGTGATAACAACAGCAGGACAGTAAACTTAACAGATGCAACACAAAGAATAACTCAAAGCGGACACTTAAATAAAGACACTAATCATGGGCATGAACAAGAATACCTGTGAGCAAAACCAGAAGCATAAGACCATGAAATGTTCAAATGTCCCAAAACATGATACAGACTTCATGGGTGCAAAGCGCCCTCTAGGGGTTATCCCTGACATACCACCGGTTTCCAATACCACATACCACTGGTTCTCCAGGGCATTCCCCAAATTGTGATGATACCGAGGCCGTGGCACTGGGCATGGGGTCTAAGGTTGGAGCAGGCAGGAACACGGGACAGGAACTGAAAACTTGCCATGGGGACTGAAGTCCTAGAGCTCGGATAATGGAGCAAACCCAATATCCTCAAATGTGGATTGTGGAGCAAGGAACCAGGATAATGGAGCAAAAATGATATTCTCACAGCCAGTTGATGGAAGCAATGCCCTGCTATCAAACATAGCTGGTGGTAATGGCAAAAATATCCTCTGCACCAGAGCATGCTGTTGAGCTAGTCGGGGACAGTGCAGTACCTGACTGAGACAAAGCTGGGCACAACTTGGAAGCAGCGTTTGGTATAGGCGAAGCACGGCGTGGCTCAGGTGGTTCCGGAGGCTGTACAGTAAAGTCAATGTCTTGCATTGGTTGTAGTTACAGCAACCCTTCAAAACCGTCAAAAATAAATAAATAAATAACAGTGGCCCATCCACTACTCTACACCCCATCACATTTTGTTAGAAAAGGTCAACGTCAAAGTCCCAAAAGATGATTCAGAGTTCATAGCCGCAGAGTGCCCTCTAGGGGTTAACCCTGTCACAGCTTTAGGCTAGCAACTGAGCATTGGTACAGAAAAACAACCCTAAATCTTCATACTCACAAAGAGTTGTATTGAGTTGAGCTTGGTCATGATCAGATTTACTGAATAGTGTGGTTACAGAAATTAGGAATGCTGCTCCATTCATTCAGAGCCCATCCCAGAAACACTGTGGATCAATGCACACAAACACACACACTCACAAAATTATAGACCCATTTATAACTAGGGGCAATTTAAATCACTTCTGGTATGTTTTTTGGGAGGAGAACCCAAAGAAATCCTTACAAACATGGGAACATGTGAAACTTTTCACAGATAGTAACTTGAGCGCAGGATTGGATTCAGGATCATGGATCTGTGAAATGGCAATGCTGCCTGCTGTGCCACTGTGCCGCTCAGGATTCTACAGCTATCAGCTATTCCCACACACAAGGTTGATTCTGTTTTTTTTTTTGTTGTTTTTTTTTTCAAAACTGAGTTATGCTCAATACTGCCCTGGAGATCCAACTCCATTTTTCTTCTGTGATATTGACTTAAGAGAGAAGTTGTACTACGCCATAGAGGATGTCTGGCAATTATTAGAATTTTTTTAATTCCTATCATGACATTCACTACACACTCTCACTCATCATCATTACCGCTTAATCCTGTATTCAGGGTCACAGGAGCCTTGAGCCTATCCCAGGAGACTTAGGGCACGAGGCAGGGTACACCTTGGACAGGGTGCCAATCCATCGCAGGGCAAAGACGCACACACATACACTCACTCATTCACACACTACGGGCATTTTGGGAAGCCAATTAACCTAACCTACATGTCTTTGGAATGTGGGAGGAAACTGGAGTACCCGGAGGAAACCCACCAAGCACGGGGAGAACATGCAAACTCCATGCACACAGAGACGGGAATCGAGCCCGGCCGGGGATCGAACCCGGACCCTGGAGGTGCAAGGCGACAGTGCTAACCACTACACCATCGTGCCGCCACGTTCACTATACGTTTTAGTTAAATATGCTTAAAATACCACTGGAAAATATCATTTATTTGCAATAGTCACGATGAAACCATCAAGTATCTCTGTACAGTATATACGCTGAACCTCAACAGGTAACCATTTTGTAGCCTTCGTTCAAAATATGGAATGTTCCACCGTTCTGCTTCGGTGAGAATACTTGGCAGTCATATTATAAGCAGATCATAGATGCATACAGACACAAGATGTTATAGGATAACGCTTGAATGTGGTGCCTTATGGTGAAGGTGTGCTGTAGATCATCAACAGAGCACACAGTAAATGAGTTTATATTCATCTGAACTATGAGGGAGAAATGTAAAAAATGTAATATGTGTGTGTGTGTTGGGGGTTGGGGAGCGTTGGCGTGGGGTGGTGTCAGGGAAGGTGTGGGGTTTTATGAATATGTGCTTGAGAACAGGACTCTGCATACAGATTTTTACAGCCTCAGGTAAAAATGGTGACCCTTCATCCAGGAAAGCATTTTAGTGTGTTAGAGAGTAGCATATGTTGTTTAGTAATTGCTATCTTTCCACAAAGCAGTGACTAACAGAACTGAATGACTGATACAACGCAAGCCTTTCCCACACCTTTATTGTATTCTTTTCCTCTTTAAAACACAAAGCCTGGGGGAGGGATTACGTAAAAGTCTGTAAATGGTAGAAAATGAAAAACAGACAAGCGTTTTTGTGGCACAGTGCTCTATTAACATAAAATGTGTGTAGTACAGAAGGGGCAGTGTTAAAATCAGCGATGAGTGCCCGAAACAAATTTGCATTTGAAGCAGACACCATAACCTCATCAGATCTCCATTTTGCCACAGTTCCCTATTGATCTGATTAATTAAATGCTGCCGTGCATCGTGCCGAACACTCAGAAAGTACAGTACAGCTGGACCTCCTCAGTACAGTATGTGTATCAGAAGACAAGAGTAAGAAAATCCAAGCAGTTAAAAGGATGATTCGACATTCAAAATGCATGTCAAACATTCGACAGCAATTGAGCAGATACAGTAGGCTTATTATAAATGAATGACTGTTTTTCTAGTTATTGATTTTTACTCATCTCTTGAGATGAGGTTGCTGGAGATCGTGTGGCTTGGTGAAGAGTTTTATGATGACAATAAAGTGGACATTATCACTTTGACCACACAAGCCTGGGGGAAAAAAAAAAAAAAACAGCAAATAACTAGGCGAAGCGTGACATCACCCTTCTAAAGTGGGTGATTTAGTGCTATTTGTTTTCGCTTTGCATTTATTTTGCATGATTGTGATATTGACGGGTCTCCGAGACCCTGATTTGAGAATGCTCTCTGACATGACAGCAAGACGCACAGCCCAGCTGAAAGCCAATTTCCAGGTAGACTACTTGAAGTTTTATGACCCTGCATCACCAAACCTAATATAATTACCCAGCAAGGGCACTCCGTCATTCAGCCCTGGGGGCGGAAAGGAAGAAAGAGCTGGGGAATGAGCGGAGATGAGATACACATTATTGTAAGTATTTTATGGTGTACCCCACTTGTTAAATGGCCATCCAGCGACAAGAGGCTATGACCTTATGAGTGTTGTTATTAATTATCTTATTACTGTAATTAAGAAATAACACCCCGTGTCAAGTGGACTTGATCAAAATGACTAAGTAGGTGTGTCATTAATACACTGCATGTTGAAGGTCAGTCGTCTGAACATCAGTAATCATTTTGCCCATAAAGGAGAAGAAGATGAGAAGAGAGTGCTGCTGTATATGAAAAGTCTAAAAGAACCTGATGAAACGGGTTTAAACACACAAGTGGGACCACAGACACACAGACATGAAATGACGTCTTACAGGAAAAGGGATCATTTATTTGAGAAGAGGGGGAAAGCAAAGGAGAGAGGGTAGGAAAAGGGGAAGGCAAGTCGTGAAGGTGTGCACGTGCGGGTCTGGAGGCAGCGCCCAGCTGGCATGTGGGCACAAAACTGGTGCGTGGTGGCGGCAGGCAGAGTGGGCCCTCTGTATGCTCCTGTATGGACGGCTCCTGTATGCTGACTGGCTAACCGACCCCTCCCAGCTCTCACTGAATGCGGATCGGCGGCTTTCCTGGCTGGGATTGGGGGTTTTATCGTGAAAACGGACTTTTCCTCTTCGGCGGCAGGATAACGAAAGCCAGTTCTGTGCGACAGTGGAAATGCCATGAGATCTCGTGCAGTCCTTTCGCAGCATTCCTCAACACGGAAATCAAACAGCGGCATTCGGTTCTTATAACGCAAAGGAAGCCCAAGATGCATTAAAGATTATTATCTGCCAGGCGTGGCTCCGCCCCTTCGCACACCAGTAGACATGGAGGCCACCTATCTAGTGAGCCTACGTAGTGAGTCAGGAGTGACAAAACATTTAGGCGCACGCCCCTCACTAATTCGAATGAGGGTCTAAATGATTTCCGTAAGAAAATGTGTACAAAGGCTTTTTTTTTCCTTTTAATCCAAGCCTTAACCTTTGTAATTTTACATACAAATTGAATAATGTAAATTGTGGCAAATTTACAAGTTTTAGTACATTATAGTGCATAAAAGTTATGCTTTCCTTAAAAAAAAAAAAAAAAAAAAACCCAGCTTGCAGTTTTCTTCCCCAATATTATGGACATGAAGTCCAAAATATTTTCTACATATTGATTTTTCAAGCTTTTTTGTGACATTGGGTCAAGAAGAAAATACATCCACTTTGCATCTGTTTAAGAATCCCCCTTCGCTGTCCCTTACAGCTCCCTTTTCAGTTTCCATTTAGCTGTTCTCACAGCGTACAGCTCCTATCTTTCGCTGAGCATCTCCATTATTATCCTTTCACTTTGTCACACCTTCTCTGTCTGCACCAATAGTAGCTTTGAAAAGGTGTAAATGTAAGGCGGCTAGCCTATAAATGAAACATGATGACTCCTAACCATACAGCCATGTACACGTAGCAAGCAGACCTTGTATCAAATTATTCACATAATAAGTTTCACAAGGAAAATGTGCCGCCTATCCCCTCTGTGTGTGTGTGTGTGTGTGTGTGTGTGTGTGTGTGTGTGTGTGTGTAGATGAAAAGAACACTGCATGATTGGCCCTGCTGTGGGTCGAACCATGGGGTTTAAAAAAGGTCTCAATACGGTTTACATGCTGTAAATGTAATGCACATGTCAAAGCGTTAGGCTGTGATGTATGTGAACATTATAAATGTCATAAAAATGATAATGACATTCAGTGGAGCAGTGTCTTGATTCGAAGGGCAAATAATCAGCACATCTATATTCTGAGCGGAGAGGGGATGATGAGCAATAACCACCACCTATGAGCTCTTTAGAGGATTCATTCAAGAAGAAATATACTTGGAAACATAGATATTAAGAAAGTAATAATAAAGAAATAAACTGAGAAACAACAATTTGCACTTTCTCACATTTAAACAGGGAAAGAACAGTTGAAAGAAAATTCATATGAAAGGAGAAGCTTAAGGTTACTAAGGGCAATTATGAAAGTTCTCAGATAGTCGATTACATATGGGAGTAGAAGAAGCTTGTACAATAATTGCTTGGTTAAAGTTGGTTGCCAGACTAAATATCTAAGCATTTGGTATGAGTAAGGATGAAATTAAATTTCTGTATGTTGGTATTTATTTAGTTTTTTTTTTTTTTTTTTACCAGAAATGCATTAAAGAAGGAATTACAGCAATCCACACATACGGTTATGAAAACATAAACCAGGATTTTAGCATCTTCTGGATTTTATTACTGTTTGAGTATTGGCAGTGTTTGAAGTCAAGTGTAAAAATCCTAGAAATAATTTTCAATGACATTGTATTCTGGTTCATAAATACTTTTTTACCCTTCTGTAATCAAGTTAATATACTTATATTATATTACATAATACAGCTCTGTAAAAAAAAAAAAAAAACCCTATAACAGTACTGTAGTTTATAATACAGTAGCTACCTGATATTTAATAAGTAATTGCAGGAATTTTTCCAGGACATGAATTGCTATTATAATGCAATAATGCCTCAAAAGCAAACAGGCAATGTGTTCAAATAATGTTTGAAGCAAATTGAATGTGTAAGTAGATAGTAAATATGGTGGAAATCACTTGAGCACCCGCTAAGTACTTATACAGTATATGCATATCTGAGTGAACAGTGTAAGTTGGAGTGGATAAGGAATATGTAATTTTTCATCTGTTAATTATTCAACAGGCGGAATGGGGGCTCAGTGGTTGGCACTGTGGCCTTGCGCCACCAGGGCCTGGGTTCAATTCCCGTCTCTGTGTGCATGTTCTGTGTGCATGTTCTGTCCATGCAAGGTGGGTTTCTTTTGGGTACTCCGGTTTCCTCCCACAGTCCAAAGACATGCAGATTAGGCTAATTGGTGTTCCCGAATCGCCTGTAGTGTGTGAATAAGAGTATGTATGTGTTTGTGCCCTGCAATGGATTGGCACCCCGTCCAGGATGTACCCCACCTTGTGCCCTAAGTCTCCTGCCATAGGCTCCAGTCCCCTCCATGACCCTGTATACAGGATAAAGCGGTATAGACGATGAGAGAGTGAGTGAGTAATTATTTAACAGTAACCTAAAAGTAAAATCTATGAATAATTCTTTGTCCAAGCATGATTAGCTTTTCTCTTGCTGCATATTTGTTATTTTTCTCACATTATACATAGGGGAATTAATGTATGTACTACTTACTGTTCATATGTTGTATATAGGCTTGACTGATTGTTAGATTTTGGGAAGTTATTTCATAGAGCACTATGTACTCGATTATGTAAAATGCACAGTGTGAATTGTTCATTATCTGTAAGTGCAACAGTAATACTGTAATTTACCTAATGCAAGGTCATTTTGTACTGTACGGTAATTGACTGCTTTTTTCTTAATTACTGTGGTTTATATTAAAAAAATGGAGAAAGAGATTTAAAGGAAATGAAAGTCATTACTTTGAGCTGTGGTGTAAATAGTTAATGTCTGTCCAGCATCCTACTTTAAAGGTTAATTACCTTCTAATCTGTGTACAAGGGGCACAGCAGAGTAGAGGAAATGAATAAGACATGACACAGGAGGGCTCTGATAGGCCAACTGTCTGGACAGGCAGAAGGGCATTAACTGCAGATGTGTCCATCATTTAAGATACATGATCAAATTGACCTATCAGTCATCTGGAGAAAGAAGACAGGAACTAAAGCCGAAAGATAGATGGAAGGGTGGGGTGATATAGTAGCTATATATATTTTTTTTTTTTCTTCTACAGAATACTTATACTGTGATAATAGGTTTATATATTCTAGTTTTTACCAGTTATTCATATACAGCTTTCTGTGACATTTTTGCCTTTGATATTTCTCCCTAAAGGGGGAAGCGGTCAATTCATACTATAAGCTATAATATCCAATTAAAATATTCATAACCAAAAGCTGCATAGTGCTTAGCAGTACCTCATGTGTGTTGAATATAGTAACTTTTTTTTTTTTTTTGCATTATCTAAGAGTGATCCACCCAATTCCAATCAAATGTAAATGCTAAAATAATAAATAATAATAATAATAATAATAATAATAATAATAATAATAATAATAATAATAAATCATAAAAGCTATTTTTCTACCTATATATATATATATATATATATATATATATATATATCCTGTACTCCTGAAAAGCCTTCAGAATAAATGTGTACTGAATGTTTATAAAGACCTCGGCATTTACTGTACGTACGAAGAGATTATCTTGATGGCACCATCATCATTGAATATAAATGCACAGTGCAAAGTGTTTCTTCTCATGGAAGCTGCTGAGAAAAGCATTCATGATGCGTTTTTTTTTTTTTTCCCCCGGAAAATAGTGACAGGGAATGGAATTGTGTATCAAAACAGGGTTGTTGTATCTGTAATGACCTGGCTTTTCTGAATGAAAAGCAAGGTGATTGTATTCTTATCAGTGCCCAAAGTGTCAGTTATTAGGTTTGAATAAGCTGAATTTGGGAGCTCAAATTGTGTGCTTTGAGGGGGAAAAGTGCAAGATAAAAAGTGAAAGGAAATGACATCCTTTTTCCACTTTGCCTTTTTTGTTGTGATAGAAAGGACAAATCAGAGGATATAAAATCCAGTGGTCCCTACAGGAAAGTTTTGTATATTCACAATCTGACTTGTATGAGACTCTTTCTCGCCACAGTGCAAACCCTTCTTCAACAAGCTGCCTGAGCAAATCCCAGCCGTGCTAGTATTTCATGGCTATTTATCAGTCCCTTCCCCTCTATCTACCTCTTCATATAGCAGCGACGGGCCCTCAAGTGTCTCAAAAACACATTCATTTTTTTTTTTATGAAAAAAAAAAAAAACATACCAGGACGCAACGAGCAGCAAAAAAAAAAAATCTTTCATCCACCTGTGGCGTAAAGTGGATAGCTGCCTTGGGGATACTCGACATTTGTTTCTAAAAGTTGTTGATGGAGTAGATCGAAAGTGTGATGCTCTGTTTAGCAAAAGAGGATGGAACAACCCTCTCCACTCCTGAATGTCAAGTGGGCTCACAGCTTCTTCAGTCTCTCAGGCTGCTGAAAAAGATTGAATTACTAGCGGATTTGCCCAAGGCATTATAAACATACATCACAGTGATACACTGCCAAGATGGTTTATATTGTCTGTCTTTGTTGCTTCCAAGCTGATGAAGCATTATCTGACAATATATCCAGTCGAAGTCTAAGACAGTGATGGACTTTTAGGAATTCATTTAGGAGGAAGATTGAATGATTTTAATCAAAGCATCAGTTCTCACCATGCTCTGAAGAATGATTCGGAAGTCAGGCCTCGGATCTTATAAATGAGATACTGGAGATTCCGAGTCCACCCCAATCACAGCTCATTAGTAAACAGTGCTGATCCCCCCCCCCCCCCCCCCCCAAAGTCCAACCCAACGTCACCTCCCCACCCCCCTGCACCCCCCAGCTTGGGTAATGCAATTATTATGGTTTTATTCCAAGATGCAACATGAGTGTAAATAACCATAAAAATGAAAAATGAAAGAAGGGCAGCGATTAACTGAAATGCATTGAATGTGTCTCAAATAGAATGAATTAAATTGGACATGGCTAAAGTCATGTAATGGGTAATGTGTCTATATTTCTCGCTGTTGGAAAAGGTCAACAATTGAAAATGATTTCTGTTTGCAAGGAGAAAGAAACCACCCAATTTGGCAGATGTAAATGAGTTGCATTACCCACTAGCCTGCAAACCACAGTATAATCTCCACAAAATAAAAATATCAAGAGTACTGTACCTCTCATTGTCACTGGGCTATGACTTATTTCGCTTATCTATTATATTTTATATATTTATATATTTTATTTATTTATTTTAACATGGAAATGAGGATAATCTGAATAAATGTGCCTTTCAGAAATATAAGAGATTTCCATGGATCTCTTCATGTCTGGCAGAAGTCTCATCTAATACTGAGCTGTTGCGGTGCATGTTCATGTTCTTGTGGAGACACCTTGGTCTCCCTGGACAACTACTCTTAGATAACGCCATCTGAAACCTCATTCAACTTCATGTTTAGGTGTAAACAGTTATCCACTGTATGCTTTTCACGTATTTAAACTGAGCTGAACTGCCTCACACAAGCAGGTCTCCCTTGCAGCGTCAAGCTAATGGATCCAGGAATTGTGATCCACTTGGACGATGTCATCTTAACTCTGACTTGGCTCAGCTTACTTCTAGAAGGCCTGTCTTTGCATCTCATCCAACCTTTTAATCCAGAATTTTTCTGCAACGCTTCTTTTCAAACCTCCCAAGTTTTCCAACTGCTGCCTTCCCTCTGCTGTTTTCCTGCAGCTGTCAATGTTAGACTTTTAATACTGATGCCTGCTTTCGAAGGTAAGGTAATGCTTCCAGACCCATCTGGAAGGAGCAGACCCATCATACCTGAACAGCTCCTAACAGATATCATCGAACAAAGGCTAAAGACCAACCTCTTCACCAAGCACTTGGAATACCAGTTAGTTCATCAGTTAAAACAACTTGTGTTATGATGGTTTTGGCTTAAAAATAATCTTAATCCCTGACCTAGTTGTCTCTCTCTTCTCGAATATCGCTTTTCAGCATGTGCTGCAGCTCTTGGCATGAAACAGAGAATCCAGAGATTATTTATTTATTTGCAAACCACAATGCACAAAGTCAGAAGCAAGGCAGCTACTTCGGCTCCTCGGATATCTTTGAGATAACTTTCATGATCTATGCCAGAAACTTGAGTCAGAAACAGCTAATGGATTTAGTGACAACTTAACAAAGTAAGAACAACGTACTGAAAATTTAGATAAAGGGGGCTGTCTGACTGAAGTGTAATGATTTCTTTTGCACATGGCTAGTTTACATAATAGCATCTAATTAACCTAGCCTGCATGATGTATTGGCCGATTTGTTACGAGCGATTTTCCCCCGAATTCCATTACCATGTGATGTTCACCCAGCAATTCTTAATCAAACTCATAATGTTATGACTGGAGTCACTTACCCAGCCAATGGAAGTCATTTCTCATAAGAAGCACTTAATGAGACTGAAACGGTCACACTAAGACATCCCTACCGAGGGAGCTGAGGCCTGGACCCTGACAAATGTTAAATTAACTTTGCAGACATTTTCCATTTACTTTCATGCATGAGAAAGGCACCCTAACTTTCACTCTTTCATTCAAGGCATTATAGGCTGACCTTTTCACAGAGTGGAATGGAGGTGGTCTGATAATGCTGTATAACATAAAAAAAAAAAAAAAAAGCTCTATAATTATTTTGACCACAGCATCAAGTTCTGAAGACCTGAGAGTGAAGGGCTAATAGTGTGTTTAATGATTTTTTTTTTGTCGTTTTGAAACATCTCTGGGTATAAAGGGACTGTGGATTGACATGAGTTCTAATCTTCACAGTTATTCCCATGATAACCGCAAAGTACTTTTGTAGTCCCTTCTACAAAAACAGTAGTAGTGCTTAATGCATTTGAAAAGGTTTTAATGGACTGGGTGTTGGGGGATTTTCACATCCTTAGATGTTTACTAAGGTGGTTTGAGCACTGAGCATCAAGAAGTAGCAGGGAAGTAAGATTTGGTTCAGAGACGTTCAGCGTGGTTTCTCGCAATATTAATCCCAAGGCAGGAGAAAAGGAAAGCTTTGAGGCTTTGAGCACTGTGGCTTTCGGTTCATCTCGGTCTACTTTTAAGGGAATATAATTGCCGATAATATAGTCTTTAAGTATTCAAACTGTAGAAGAAAATCTCACAGATTGCGAGTTTCAGTAAACATTTACCCAATCTAAAATGCTAATTGAAAGCATCTAACCAAGCACCTAGTGGATCCTTAAAAGGATTGAATCCAACATGCACAATATAATGATGAAATTAGCTGGACTGAATAGAATTGTCATGTCATGCTGGGAGTCACCAGCCAACTAAATGGCTTGTCATGTCTTGGCAACAAATACTGTATTAACCAAGAAGCAGCTACCGTAGCTATAAGTAATGAAACTATCGTTCAAACTCCAGTTTTAGGAGCGTGGCATGAAATTCCATGTTTTCATAATACGACTGTTTTTGTAAAAAAAAAAAAAATAATAATAATAGGCTATTGTGCATTTTTTTTTATTTTAATTTTATGTAATGTCTACATCCATAACAATAGGAGCCAATTAAATACAACACAAAGCTTATCTGAATGCCATGACTCATCAAAAATATTCAAAGAAGCATGGCAACTACTTTCAAGCATGAATGTACTGTATGAGGGGCGGTCATGAAATTCGTATTATCGTCTGAATAGAACGAGAAATTTTTCCCTGAAATATGTCTGCGGGAATGAGTATGCTCATGAACACTTCTTCTTGTTTAAAACACCTGTGGTATACTGTAGTTACGCCCGATGCTAGAGGGTCAAAACCAAAGCGGTGCAACCAACTGATGAAAATGAAATGCAGTCTCTTCATGCCAATGCGTCAGCTCACAAAAGGTGAAACTTGCATGCAGCTTGGGGGTATAGGGTGGGTGCATTCAGTAGCTTGTTGTGTAGCTACATTTTGTTAGGGATAGTTTTAATGAATAGCTTGTAGTTTCTGCAACACTCAACTCTAGACTGTCCTTATCATGTTTCTAATTAATAAATAGGCATGGAATTAGGAGGAGTTTCTTTAAAGTTTATCAGAGTGTGACTTGATTGGTACAAATAGGAAAATGAAAAACTTACAATGTATATTAACATGTAAAGGTGTTTTTGGCACTGCCGTATTTCGCTTTCATACAATAAAATAGTACGCATGAGAAAATAACTTTTGTCAGTTATAGCTACAGTACATGGGCTGCTAATAATAATAATAATAATAATAATAATAATAATAATAATGAATGATGAATTGATAGCATAGTGGTTAGCACTGTCGTAACTCCAGGGTCTAGGGTTCAATTTCTGCCTTGTGCGAGTGCTCGTTTTCTCTGTGATCGATTGGCACCCCATCCAGGGTGTCCCCTGCCTTGTCCCCCGAGTCCCCTGGATAAGCAGAGGTGGAAAGTAACGAATTACATTTAATCGCGTTACTGTAATTGAGTATTTTTTTTTTTTGTGTACTTCTACTTTTTAAAGTAGTTTTTAAAATCTGTAAATTTACTTTTACTTAAGTATGTTTTGTTTGAGGTATTGTAATTTGCTACATTTTAAATCATATGAGCAACTGAGTAAAACAAATTAATGAAAATGCAAAAAAATTATTATGCTTTGTATAAATGCTTCGTTGCGGTCGCGTGTGTGTATCGTGACTCCACTCCCGGATTTCTGACTGTCCCCACAGTCAGGCATCTACCTGACCTTCCACACGGTCGCTTCCGCCCTGAGAGTGACATCATCAACCAGCGCCACCATCTATAAACCGGAGAGAGACGCGGGAAAGAGGAAATAGATTGTGATTTTAGAGTTTTGATATTTGGTTGTGTATTCTGGTTTTGACTTTTTTCCTCCCATTGACTTTGATTATTGCTTTGCCCCTTTGGTTTGGTTGGTCTTTGTATATATTTGTAGATAATTTCACTATATGTTTGTGCACTCACCAGTAGTAGGGGCATGGCTGCCATTTATTTAGGCAAGAGGGAATTTTTTTTTTTTTTTTTTTTGTGCAGGTAATCTAGCTACGGAATATAAATACCATTTTCCTTATTATTTTGGCCTGGGTCCACCCTGAATCTGATCCTGTGTATTTTTTTTGTAAAGCAATACAAACCTCATTATTTCATCAGTTAATGACTGGATCTAGTTCTTTCTGCCATATACCACCATTTCCATACAGTTTAAAATAGAACCCTGAACCATTCTTTTGCTGTACGGCCCGACGCTAGACTGGGGCGTGACGCCATATTTAAGTGACCACTTTGATTTTTCAAGCACAAGAAAGACAACAACTTTATTATGCAAAGGTGTTCCTTCAGTTAAAAACAACTAGTTTGAGATTTATATCTGCTCATCTGTTTTGGACTACGCTAGAACGCCTCATCCCATCCCTGCTGTTAAAAAAAAAAAATTGTTTAATGTTTACTCTGAGTAAATTTTTTATGAGCTACTTTTTACTTTTACTTGAGTAGATTTTTATAACGGTAACTTTACTTGTACTTCAGTAAAATTTCACTGAAGTAACAGTACTTTTACTAAATTTTAGTACTCTTTCCACCTCTGCGCATAAGTGATTTAAAGAATGAGTGATTGAGAGAGATCAGTTGAATGTTAAAAAAAACATGAGTTTTTTAAAGAACTTTTCAAGAACTGAATCTCAAATGTCTTCCTGTGCCATTCACGAAGGTGCCAAGTAGTGCATTCAGTTTCATTATGTTCTACCCTATCTAGTACTCAAAGAATGGGAAACAGGAAACCGATTTGGATTTGCTCTAACTAGAAAATTGCAAACTTGGCTTGGATCACTAAAAAGAAATGTAAGATCATGCATACTGTAAGGGTAATAAAACATAACATGCAGGTAAATAACAACACTGATCTGTCTATTAAATCACTTAAATTATTTGAAATTGGATAAAATAGGAAACTAAATGTCCTGAATGAGAAATATAGTAATCAGACAAAACAGACATATACAGTACTAGACTACTGCTCAAGATTTTTTAGCTGGTAGAGTTTTCAAATAAAACAAAAACAGAAAAAGACATTAATCAGGACATCAGTGCAGCTGTATGTGATCAATCGATGAGCTGCCTTATTGTCAGCCTGGCAGTGTTTGTCCTCGCTCGGCTCACATGGTACAGTACCTGGACTGGTAGACTGGTAACGAATTATGATTATGGGTAATTTCTTGCCAAACCTTCTGACGAGAAAGCCTTATAAGAGTCGTAAAAAAAATTTGATTTGCCACATAATGGTTCGGCAATTACACACCAAGAAAACAGCCTTAATGCCTTTAAATGTGTTAATTAATGCCTTGTGTAAATGAATGATAATGACTCACATTTGTAACTCACTCACGCCCTCACAACACCAGTCTCTCTCAGATCTAGTGACGTTCTGCTTTATTTGTGCCATTATAAACTCACTTAAATATTTAACTTTAATTTAATTCAACTCAATTCAGTTGTATTTATATTGAACTTTTAACAACAGTCATTTTTCCAAAGCAGCTTTACAGAATCAAAAAAAAAAAAAAAAAAAAAAGTAGAATCGGTATGAAATGTGTTAGAAAATATGTATAAATCAGGTACAGTATGAGGCAAAATATACAGTACTGAAACTCGGGCATCTCGGATGTGCACTTGCCAACGGGGCTTAGCTCCAGGCGCACTTGTTTTCAGTAGTGAAAAGGAAGTTGCGCTGTGCAGTTGCTGTTGGAAATGGGTATCTAGACGGAGGAAAAAGTATTCATAGTTGAGGATTATTTTCGCTCATACAGAAGAGGTTGTGAGTTTAAAAAAGGTGACAGAACAATTCCTTCCCATACGCGTCCCATCCCATGATCTTACCCCACCTGATGCCTACTTGTGGAGAATGTTAAAGGAGAGTGTGTTCAACTGTGAAGATCCGCCAAGAACGTCAGTCTGCATTACACTAGCAGATCGTCTACTTTTGCAGGAGTCTGCAGCAACCCTTGTTCCAGGAACAGTTGCTTAAACGATAGAGTATGAACACTGTCTAAGGTGAGGCGGTGCACACACACTTACAGTACATACACCTACCCTGGTAAATGAAGAACGCTAACCGTGTGTATGTTAGATCATTTAGAAATAAACTCACAGATGACAACGACCTTGTTCGGCTTTTCATTTCAGTACTGTATATTTTGGCACATTCTGTATTTCCAAATATTTCCCCAGTATATTTATTAAAAAACACAATGTAATCTCCTGGTATAACTTGCTTATTTTAGTACATCAAGAAAAACACATAAGAATTGAGTGACAAACTTTTTTTTTTGGATGAAATTTTTAACTATGAACTTTTGGTTTAGTCACGTATGACTGACTGAGGTAATTATATGGATTCTGATACAAACCAATCTGCAGAATAATAATAATAATTACAAAAAAAAAAAACTGAAGTGCTAAATAATTGAACTTTATACGTTGCACATGTTGCTCTTAGCTGACGATTTTTTAGGTAGCTATTGATTTTTATCTGTGCAGTGCATAACTGATTACTAACTGATTATCTACCCATGTGAGAAAGAAAATGATCTATGATATCTCCTAAACCATGACAAATCGAATCATTAAATTGTTCCACCCACCTTGTTACATTTCTTTCCTTTCATCAACCATCTATTTCGGACTGAGATGAATTAACCCGACTCCCAGACCCATTTGCTTCAAGTGCTAAGCACTAGGCATGAAATTCCTCAGACAACCTGAACATCTCCAGCATGGTTTACAGCCTATTTTCCTGAGACGGATATCCTGATATATGTAATAGATTGTATGATTTACAGTATTACCGACGGACTGACTCACTCACTTACAGCTTCTCATCACTTGAACACTATATTACACTAGAAGGTATGTCGAATATTGACACAGATGTGATCTGGCCATACAGTACGTAGCTTGCAATATGAGTGCTGTAGGTAATCACAGCCATGCTTAGCCTTTTCATCTTCATCTGGCAAGATTTTATATTTTAGGTTCAATGTTATATTCATGAAACATGAAATCCAATAAATTATAACACTAATGCAGTAGACTTTCCAAACTAGGAAGTGAAATTTTACACCAGATTGATTTACAACAATTGACCATACTGGAGAACATGGTGGAGAACACTAAACCAATAAAACCATAACATTAACATTATATTACATTAACACAGATGATCAATTACAAAGGAAATTGGTGACAGGATCATGGGTACCGAAGGCTAACACCCCTTTGCCAGAAACCACAGCACACCTCCAGTGGTCTCGTGGTGTCATGCCGGAAGTCTCTAGAGCTGCCCGGACAACACAATATCGGGCACAATGATATGCAATGTAATGTTATGACTGATCAGCGTATAAGATGGAGGGCATTGAACTGGTATAAGTTGCTGACACAAATGAAGGGCTACGTTAGGACATATTTTGAATTTCCCTTACAGAGCTCGTACAGAGAGAGTTTATTCTGAAAACTGTTAGAGCATGACAGGCCTATGACTATGATCATCATGGTGCCGAACAAGAAATGAGAACAATGATTCTCTGCAACACTTCGGCCTTTTCACAGTACATTTCCGATTTATTTTTGGTACATGGCTATGTGATAGTTTATCGGTTATTACACATTTACAGTGGAATGTGAAAGTCTGAGATCACGAAAGAAAAAGCTTCCATTTTGTATACTTTGCAAATGTATTGCAGAATGTTCAGTTACCAGTGATTTTATAAGAATTCACTTTACCGAAAGTAAAATTTGATCAAATAGTCACATGTATTCGAAAATGTCGCAGTAACACGCTTTATTTGTGATTAAATGACAGTGCGCACTTTTAATTTGATCACTTTTTTTTTTTTTTTTCAAATTGTTTATTTTAAACCTTCTACGAATTTCCAATTATGTGTTGGGGAAAAAAAGCAATAAAACAAACAAACAACAAAATGGTAGTGTTAAGCCCAAGCTGTATCTAAAAGTGTGTCACAGTTTCCCTACTCTTTTTTAGTTTGCATTCGCTATTCAACTGACAGTGCAATCACGTCAGCTTTTACGTTCATTGTGTTTGTTTATACAGAACATGTCTGTGTTTTGACTGCTGTCCTGTCTCCTCCCCTGTCTGATTATTCCTTGCCCCCCCCCCAAGTGTTTCATGTTTATTCCCTGGTGTTCTGTGTTTCACCCTTTGATTATCTATGCACATACAATATAGCCTTCTTGATTCTTTGACTCAAGCAAAGTTACCAAGCCAGTTTGTTCCCATGTTTGTTTTCAGGTGTTTTAATACTGATCTTGATCCTGATCCTGTTCACAAGTTTGCCGTACAAACTTGTGACTAAGCCGACTATGCCAATTTGTTTTGATGTTTATAGACTGGACTCATGCATATTTTTGGACTTTGCCTTTTTTAACGTTTTTTATTTATTTATTTTTTTTATATATATTTTGCTATTCTGCTCTTTTACCTGCAATTGCATTCATCTCATTTCCATTTACATGACAATAGGAGATGCTACTGTACATTCTCATATTTCTTTTACTGTTATACTTGTATATGATAAAATTTTGTAAGCTCTATCATAATCTAGTCAGTAATGCTATAACTACAGTAAGGGAGATTTGATTAATTGAAAATCATGGTTGCCAGTCAGTCAGATGTTAGGAGGCACCATGGGGGGTTACCATGAATAAATGAGCATGAATGTGAGCATGAAATTTCATTTGAATACAGTATATCTAATCTCAAATATTCTAAGTAGCTTTACACAAATTGGACACTACTGAAACTTGTTCTAAATAAATGCTTGGTCTCCAGTAATCAGCACCTGAGGATATACAGTAATTAGCAATGCTGTATTGGTCCATTATCCTAAAAACATACTACTGTACTTTTAGTTGGCTTCACATATCTGAGAAATCAAAAATATCTGAGGAATGAAGTGTGATTTTGCCAATTTTTTAAATTTATTTTATTTTGTTTTTTTTTTCTCTAACATATTAAATGTATATGTAATTAATTATAAATTATTATATATTACACTATATTGTAAAGATCGGTGCAACGTTGCTCTATAGACTATAACACTGTGTGTCAAAATGTTCTGCAGTCTACTTCATATATGTACTGTATATGAAGTAGACAAAAAAAAAACAGTTTTGTTGTACCATTCTTTATGTAATGGACTTATGTAAATAAAATAATGGAATAAATGTGGAAATTATCAAAAGAACAGTAAACAGCGTTTATGACAAACTACACAGCAAAAGGTCATACTCTTTACAAGTTTCTTTCCTTTAAGCCCAGAGTGAATAATTCCTGTTAGCTATTGCACACATCTTTAAATGTTCACATTTTAAGTCTGCAGCACACAGGTTATATTCTGTCTAGACTGTGTAAGTCTTTCTCCAGATTACTAATGCACCATTAGCATGGCTTTAAAGTGCAATTAATTTTTATATCACTGTCAGCAGAAAGTCGTTCACATGAAGTTAGTCTAAAGAATGTGCTGTGATTTTTTTTTATTATTATTCATTTCTTCAAGGTCTCCATAACAAACCACAATTTTCAAGTTTAATTTGCTCCTGTAATAACACCTGATCAATAGGAAGTTATTTACTCAAATTTAATATGCTTCTTTGCTTCCAAATCGTCCGTGACACATAAAAAAGTGAAAGCAGTAATGCATAGTATATTATTTAACTCATTGACATACAGAGCATTCAAAAGTCTGAGAAATTGCTCCTCAGTGATGCACAAAAGTTAGTACCCCCTTTTAATTCTATGTGGTTCTGTAAAAGCATAATAAAAATCATCTGATCGCAGCAGGTCTTAGGCAAATACAACCTCAGACAAATAATAACAACCTATAACTTTTTTTTTTTTTCACAATGCCATTATTTATTTAACAAACATAAAGCTGAAAATACATGAGGGAACTACTAGTACACCCAAGATTCAATACAGTATAATAGTATATTAGATTCATCTTTGGTAACAATAACTTGAAGTGCTGACTTTTGTAGTGTAGCACATCAATGTTGAGGAATTTCCCATTTTTCTTTACAATATTTTCTCAGTTCGTTGAGGTTTTTGGGAAGTCACATATGTAAAGCTCTCTTAAGGCCCTGCAGAAGGCCTTCTTGTTGAAGAAGACCTGAACACCTGCACAATTAATAAAGAGCTAATGATTAGCAGCACCGGGCTGCTGCTTACCATCTTAAATCCTGTGGAAGCAGTATGAGAGTAGTTTGTATTACCCACATGATTTTCCCTTTTTGGTTGCATTTTCGCTCAATAAATAATGGGACAGTGAAAAAACTTGTTTTTTTTTCTGAGGTTGCATTTGCCTAATACTAAGACCCGCTATGAGCAGATGATTTTGTACTATGTCTTTGCTCAAAAATACATAGGGTTTAAAGCCACATTGGTAACCTTTGAACATGACTTTATTTTTAAATCGTTACAGGTTTTAATAAAGAATGTTTCGTACAAATTATATTATCAGTTACAACTTGCTTGAAAAGGAAAATGTACTACAATACAATCAATACTAAAAATTTAAGTAAAAACATTTGGCATTCCCAAATTGCCCGTGGTGTGTGAATGAGTGTGTGTGCCTTGCGATAGATTGGCACCCTGTCTAGGATGTACCCCACCTCATTCCCTAGGTCTCTTGGAATAGGCTCCAGGCTCCCAGCAACCCATTATACAGGATTAAGCAGAATAAACAACATAGACAGAGTATTCACCCTTTCTTTCATACACATTTTGTAGACATACAATTTGGTATCAAAAAAAGTATCAAAAGTCTGGACCATCATGTCTGCCACAATTTATCTTGGAAAGCCAAACAGTTTGGTAGAGAACATGCATAATCAAATAGCATCCATCCAATTGCCACAACACTGATTCTGTCTGGGGTCAGCAGGGGGATTGTGGGTCACCACAGGAAGAACAAATTATCTCCCCACATATAGGTAGATGAACATTGAACCAATGAACATTGATGGCACCACAAACCTTAAACTTCTCACAGTATTCCTTTAAATGCATTGTTTTACAAATGTAATGAATAAGGCACAACATTTGCCTAAAGAAGGTTTTTCTTTTTTTTTTTTTGCACAAGTAGTTAACTGGATGAGGAGGTCATTAGCAAAGCAATTAACAATAACTTTGGAGAAACTGGGAAGTTACCTGGAAAGAATCCATACCTAAGCTGCACATAGCTGATAGAAACCTATCCCAGAAGACATGAGGCTCTAATTGCACTCTGAGATGGTTTTTGCCAAGGATTTATTCACTAGTTGAATAAATGCGCAACCGAAATTTTGTGTTGTAATTAGCAATGGTTTATACCTTCACATTTAAGATCTGCACAAATATACTTGAATTTTAGAGGACAGGAACTGTTCGATATGTGTCCACTCAAATGTCTGACTGGTTTGCTGAGAAATAAGTTATGTGTTCTGCAGTAATGTCAGACAGGACTGACTTACCAGTAAAGCACACATAGATGAGTGGCCTATTGATCCTTTCATTAATGAGTGAGAGATGGGACAGCTGGGATGCTTGCTCGAATGGAAAAAAGCTTTACTCAGGCTATGGGGGTAATTGACACTGACAACATGGCTTCTTTATATCTAACCGACAGTTTAAGTAAATACGTTCTTTCTTGAGCATGTTTAAGGTTTGGTCACTTAATATTCCTTCTCTATTAAAGATCAATTGACAGAATTTCTCAAAGACTTCAAACCTTTTTTTTCCCTAATCATTCTAACTCCACTATGATCAAACCAATGCGATCTTTATTTTAATCGCAACCATATACAGTGTGCAGTAAACAGTAAGATAAAATAGCATTTCTCCTGGACCCAAGGTGAGAAATACATACGTGACAAATACAGTCCAGGGCTGACAGAACATACAGTAAATGGATGGAAACTGTTCAATTATGCCATTAAAACATGATAATATGATACAAGTTTACATTATTATAGTTCTAGTGCAGTGAAGTGAAATATACAGTCAACTATTTATACTAGAATTCTAAAAATGAATCCATTTTTCTTTTACGAATAAAATATACAACCTTGCAGTCTTTTCCCTATAAAACACACCAGTGTTTTATTGTGTGTAGCGATCAGCGGAGAAGTTGATGAACACTGAAGAAGCTTTTAAGAACTAGACTATAGTGTACTTTATGTGCCGTAATATCTCTGTGCTCCAGCCATAAAACTTGTCCTCAATAGTTGTCAATTACAGTGTATAAAAGAAGTCTCTCCTACATCATCAGAAATACAATAAATCAATGAGGTTAACCTTTTTATTATCGCCAAATCTGCATATTCTGCCCTGCATCTTAATTGTGCCCAAAACAACAGCAACAACAAAAACATATCCATTCCAATAATGTATAACTTGCAACTTATTCTATTATTATTATTACTTTGCTCGCAAGCATTACTCAATGGCAAGTTTACTTCTTTTCAAAACTTTTTAAATAGTTAGCACAAAAGTACACTGTGTGGAGCAAACTGTGAGTTATTTTTCATGGCCATGACTCGAGATGCATTCAGTGAACACACGTCAAACTCTTGGCATTCCTTTCTCACTTGAGCTGCACCACTGGTGAAAAGATGTACTTTTACAGCCCACTTTTCAAATATTTGCGTACCCATTCTGAAAAAAAAAAAAAAAAAATCATAAATCGATAGCATTTATGTATTGCAATTATCTACTAAAAATAAAAAAATGGAAACAAGAGTCAGTATTTCTAATGACATTTTACTGCATTTTTGTTTTTTTTAGCACAAGGTTCACACTGTTCACACAGCTAGAACTGCAGTTGATGTGAACCAAACTGTGAATACATTTTTCATTGTCTTCACTGCTGTGACACTAACAACGAACCGAGTAATATACGGAGCATAGTTTTTAAAGTTGTGCCATGCATTTCATATGCAAATTTTTTACCATCAGCAAATACATCATAATTATTTCCTTTAAAAACCGATGACATCAAAAATCACATGGCAGCAGTGGATAGCAAAAGCATCAACATATTGCTGAAAATGATTAAGTTCACATTTAGCAATTTCATTGTGTTCTGTAAGAGGTACAGCTTGAATCACGCTCAACAGAGCCCAGAGGACAGGTCTGAAGTTCTGCGTTATCAGCTACAAAGCTTTGCACTTTATGAATCTGAGATTAATTTTCATCTCCTGCTACCTGTGACAGTGCGTCAGCGTAAAGCCGAAGAAATATGTAATTGCTCACAGGTTAAGTGTACTTTTATCATTGTTTAAATGATTGTTCCGTCCCAGTTTGCTGTCATGTAATGAGTATGTGAAATGCTTTAAGAAATAAGCACTGAAGCCACATACAAAAGAGAAGAAGGACATTAAAAAGAGGTGTTGTTTCTGTGTAATTAGTCCACACAGTGTACAATAACACATGGCAAATGACTTTAATTAGACTGATTTTCTCAAAATGTCTTTTCTTTTGCATTTTTTTATTATGCTTTTTTTTTTACATTCATCCATATAATGCCTTTCCTCCTTTTAGTTCTCTTTGCATGCTAAACAGCATTAAAAGACTCACCAATCTTCCGACAATTTGTTTAAAGCTCTTAAAACTCATGCTGTACAGATCAGTATCGGAAGCATGTCATTGACCAATGACCAAAAATAAATAAATAAAAATATAATCATTTGGGGTAGGCAAATCTAAACTGCGTAAATTTTACCTCTACCAGAATACGAGAATGACATCACAAAAATGTCAAACTCAGCAAATGCTCATATTATTTTTTGTCATAGAAACAAGCAAAAACAACCATAAACAATATATGATAAAACAATATCTGGTCTGGGTTTTTTTTTTGTTTGTTTTTTGTTTTTTGCTCAGTCATATTAGTATAGTTGGTTAAAATTAAATTTAAAGTTATAAAACTATATATAAAATGTCATTTTTTAGTATGCTAATATACTATGTATATATACAGTATATAAACATAATACTAAAAAAATAAATAATGGCTAAAAATGTTCTTTATTTTAAGTTTTAAGTTCTGCTAAAATGTATCATTTAATAAAAATAACTCCAAAACGAAACTAAAAGAAGAGCCACACCCTTCCACTAACTACTATGTTATGTAGTGAGTATCAGTTAGCAACATTTATTAAGCATCCCACTAAAAAGTGCTGGCCAAAAAGGGATGTTAACAATGTGAAAGGAACAATTTTCAGTTAAATATATTAAAACAGCACTTTTTTTTTGATAAGTAAGAGAAAAAGATTAATGAGCCACCATTTGCTACCAAATAGTTGCAACAATTAACTATTGTGCTGAGAGATGTTTTGACCAAAAAGGGAGGTAAAAGATTAATTAGCCACCATTCACCATGAAACAGATCATTTCAACAAGTAACTATTGTTCGGAAAGATACATGTATATGTAGAATATTGGTAGTGGTTTTGACCTCAATGAAGTCCAACTTTTCGTCTTATCACAGCTTCCAACAGCATGTTAATTATCCGGCCCATTCCTTTCCAAAAGCATGCACAGACTGTGGCTGAAGCTGCGATTTGAAGTAGGAATTATAGAGAATACTAGATACCTTAATGTTAGACTCACACTTCTTATACTTCAGATGGCTGGCTAAATGCCCAGAAATACAACCAAGTGCAAGCCAGCTGTTATCACATTCAACACCAACAGTATCTGAATCCAGAGGCTTTGCTTGCATAATACTAAAACAAAAAGACCTCTTTGATTATGCAAAACAGGTATTTTAGTGGTTTCTACCTATAAACACTACAACATATAATACCTATGCTATATTTTGCAGTGTATTTCCATAATAACAGCACCAGGGTTATACAGTATTTGAGGCCATGGCATGCTGCATAGCAGTGTGCACTCTGACTTGGTTAAAATCCAAACTTTTTTCACTAGTAATGCATCATGAATTTTACGTAGTCATGCACCATGAAGTAGATTGTGAGCCATTAAAATATAATAATTGGTTGTACCTGACCATAACTACTGCCTTGAAATACAGTATGTGACTCACCAAATCAGGCATCAGGTAAGTCGCATTGTGCCTGATTTGGGTTATGCATAGTCTCAGATTCAAGATTCATTTTGATACCAAGTTTATTTACCATATCATGTCTGGTTGATGTCATGCCTTCTTTTATTCAATGCTTAACAAACAAACGAAGAAATAAATAAATCGAGTTTAATGTTTAAGAGCTAAAACATCTAAAAGGAAAAAAAAACGCATTGTATAAACAACATGCAAATGAATTTTAGTAAATGAAAAGCAGGCATGGAATCTATCATCTAATAACGATGTTGTGAAGTGACACATGAAGTTTTGAGTATTGAAATAAATGACTTCACAGAAAGTTTAGCACATGCTATTATCAAAGCTATTAGGAGCTGCGAGAAGCCATGAAAACGTTAATTATATGATCTACACTGAAACTGTATGAGTTCTTCACGCTGCTTAATAGCCACTTGAAGAATTACAATCACTGTTACAACCATTATATTAAATCCAGTCTTGTGTGTGTGTGTGTGTGTGTGTGTGTGTGCGCGTTTGTGCATGTGTGGGTGGGTTTTCAATTAAATTCAATTTATTTATATAAAGCTTTTTATCAATATCCATTTCTGCAGCTTCATAGAACCAAAAGATAACGGAAATAAGATCAAAGAATTTAAGGAAATATGTAATTATGTAAAAATTATAATTTTTAGTTTGTTTATAAATGTATTTATGAAAATCTATAGATAGAAAAGGCTAGTAATTTTATCTACATAAACGTATAATGAAATGCTGGATTTAATAACCACACCAATGTCTTTTACTGTTTCACGGGAGTTACTGTGAGATCCAAAGCTTACTTCTAGCTGCATGTGGTCCTAGTACAAGTACCTCTGTTTTGTCAGAATTAATATAAACACATAGAAGTTAAGAAACATCTATCATATCATGTGATTCACATATTCCTCAGGTGTTAAGGTGATTTTTTTTCCCCTTATCTGGCTTTGCTGAGACAAACAGTACTGTATAGCTGTATGTCATCAGCATAACAGTGGGAACTAATATAATCTTGGCAAATTATGTTGCCCAGAGGAAACATATAGAGAGAAAATAGAACCCACTTTAGTACATGAAGAATAATCACCATTAACATCTACAAACTAATCAGTATCAGTCACATAAGGACTGAGCCAGGGCAGAGCCATTTTCTTAATCTTTCTCAAACGTTCAGAAAAGTATGATCAGTAGAGTCAAAAACTGCAATAAGGTCAAGAAATGCAAGCAAGGAGACAACTGACCAGACGACAGTGGTAGGACATTTACCACTTTAACCAGTGCGGTCTCTATCGTGACTGATACATTTCATGCATGTTATTGCTATGTAGATATGACCATAGCTGCTGTGCTACAACTTTTTCTATGCTCTTTGAGATACAGGTGAGATAAGTTTCTTAATTTTAATTAAAAATAATTTTTAAATATTTTTAAAGATTTAAAATAGCCATTGAAGAGTGACAAGTTGACTTTTTTTTTGGGGATTTTTCTCCGATTTTCTCCCTAATTTAGTCGTGTCCAATTCCTCCCCGTCACTAGGGGGCTCCCACATTAAGGCTACTACTACCACTCAGCCGGGAGGGCCGAAGACTATCACGTGTTTCCTCCGAACCACGTGACGCCAGCCGACTGCATCTTTTCGAACTGCTCGGTCACGCACCGTTGGGAGTAACACACTCGGAGGACAGCGCTATCCGCTCCCTCCGCTGCGCGAGCTCACAGACGCCCCTGATTGGCTGTAGAGCCGTGATTAATGTCGGAGCCCTAAGTACCTCTCATCCCTCCCCTCTGAGAGAGCTCGGCCAATCAGCTCTCTCTAGACCTCCGGCTGCGAGAGGTTACAGCACCACCCGGGATTCGAACTAGCGATCTCCGGATGATAGGGCGAGCGCTTTACCCACTGCACCACTCGGAGGCCAAGTTGACTATTTTTAAATGTGCTTCAGTTATTTCTGGTATTATGTGTTTGAGTAAATATGTAGGTACAGATGCAGAAGATATTGAAGGGGAGTAAAATATTCCAAGTGTTATCCATTATAGTTAGATCATCACTTACATCAGAAGCTTTGAATTTTTCTCTTGTTTTAAGGCTTGGATTTTTTCATCTGATATCGTATATACAGTATATATATATATATATATATATATATATATATATATATATATATATATATATATATATATATATATATATATATATATATATATATACTGTATACATAAGCATGTTAGTGGAGAAAGCAACTAGGTTCAGACTGATCAATAAAACATGTGCTCTCGAGTGGGACCAGCATTTGTGCCAGCATCACTTGGAAATGTCATTGCTTTGTGTGGAGATGAGGTGAACTGGGCATAACGACTTACTGAATTCCCAGCCTTGTCCTTGTGATGCTTCCCAACCCGCAATCCCTTGCTGCTGTCTACTTATTAGAAGCGTCACAAACCAAAGATGTACTGAGCAAATAGCAGGCTTACTGGTGATAACAAGTGCTATTATGTTGCTGTCAGAAGCATTTTAGACACGAAGGGTAAAATGAATAGAAAAGACCAAAGTAAATTGCAACATAAAGGGATTTTTGTTGGCATCTATATTGAAGTCAGTAATGTGTTTAAAGCATTGGATAATATACTGAAAGTTATCAAAAGAAGAAAATAAAACACGACTCATAAGGACTTTATGGGAGTCAATAAACAATCTTCTTGTACCTTTACTGGATGAAGGGTTTCTTTCCATTTGCAGCCTGTGACCTATGAATGTCACAAATAATTACTAAATATTGGTCACAGGGACATGAAGAAAAAATCTGATCAGTCTAGTGGATTCCTTATAATAGTGTAAACAGATCAATACTGTGAGATGATGTGAGATACTGTGTATGATGCGAGAGCCTGATACAGGGAGCTGCATTTCAGTAGGCAATAAAAGATTACAGACAGAACGGAAAAAAACAAACAAAAAAAAAAGGACATTCTACTGAACATTTACAGTTTATTGTTTTAATGTCTATAGACAAGATATGGATTGTAAAAGGGCTATTTAAGATGGCCTGCCAATGAAACATAGCAATAAAGTGCAACATACAGTATATAATGTACACAGGCAGTTCAATTCGGTTCAGTTTCATTTCTATAATGCGTTTAACAAAAGTCATTGTTGCAAAGCAGCTTCACAGAATAAAACAAATTTTGGAAAATTTGTTTGAAATGGTTGAAGAAATATTTATAAATCAGAATTATCTCATTGTCCACACATGCAACCTTTTTTTTTTTTTTAAACTGAAATAACATACACAATTTTTTTTCAACCATTCTGTGACATCTTAGATTTGTATCTCTCTGCCACTAGAAATTGGAATTGACCAAAGCGGGCTCAAGGTCGCAACAAGATCAACTGAGTGATTTTTACTTCTTAAATATAGTAATTTATCTGTATCAAATAAAAATGTTACTCACAGATTTTTGACCAGGAACTCATGCAGATCTAAAATTTGTTGTTGTCCATCATTCTGTTTTGTCAGCCCACAAGGACATTCTTGTTAATGGTTTAAATCATAAATTGACTGGATTTATTCTTGTGACCACCAAATGGTCTGGTTACATATTGGCATTTTCTAAATATATTTTAATTGAATTTCTGGCATATTAATGAGCAACAAGTAAGATTAGACCTATTGTTGGGAGATCCAATTCAGTCTGCATTTTTGGCACGGAATTTACATATTTCCGTACTGTGTGACAATAAAAAGATAAAAAGATAATTAAGACAAGTCACCCCAGTAGATGGAATAGTTAAATGGGCCAGTAGCCCAAGCCTGCATCACAACTTACTCTATAGCCATTTACTCTTGAGGTCAGCAAACAGGTTGCAAGCTGTACTGTATCTGATCAGCTTGAGAATATGAAAAAGGCCAGATGGCTATCCTTTGCTGTTTTTGCCACTATTTTTTGCTACTGCTGCGCTAAGTGATGTGTGGGTATGGGAGAGGAGCCAACAACAGTGGGACCACAGTGTGGAGGAATTCACAAAGTATTTATGTGCAAGAGTATTTCTCTCACATTTAAGGCATAACCAAATGTTCATTTTCAGCCATGCGTTTCCATTTCTTTGGCAATAGTTTCAATCACATCACTTCCCTAATTATCACCATTACCGCATCTTTCATTATCACCATTAACACGTCTTATTCTGGAGCCATTTACTCTTGAGGTCAGCAAACAGGTTGCAAGCTGTATATGATCAGCTTGAGCTGATTACTGCATCTTTCCACTGTGTATAGTCTTTGACATTGATGGTTTTTATTGTTGTTATCAGTCATCAGCGTACAGTATCAGCAGGGCAGGAAAAACAACAATGAAAAACAGCCATGACTATAACTTGTGATGGAGGCTTGGGCTACTGGTACATTCAAATAACCCATCTACTAGGATGACCTGTCTCAATAATATTACATTTTCTTCATGTTAATAATAATAATAATAAAATAAAAAAATATATAATAATAATATGAATAATAATAATAATAATAATAATAATAATAATAATAATAATAATAAAAAGAAGAGGAAGAACCCATTAATACATTATTAAAACCTGGAAGGATAGTGCTGAACCATCAACGTCCATTGTAAAAAATCTAAACTATATCTACAGTATTTTTAATCCTAAAAGTAAGATACGGTGGCCGTGAAGTGCAAAACAAATTAACAAAACCGAAAACAAAATAACATTCAAAGACAAAATAACAAAACCCAAAACAAAATAACAAATTCAAAACCAAGTTAACAAAACCCGAAAAACTAATTTGTTATTTTGTTTTGGGTTTTGTTGTTTTGTTTTTGGTTTTGTTATTTTGTTTTCGGATTTGTTAATTTGGTTTTGAATTTGTTATTTTGTTTTGGGTTTTGTTAATTTGTATTGCACTTCTCGGCCAGTCAGATACAAACCGGAAAAGGTAGGTATATTTTGCTAATTAAATTCTTACCGCTGATTGGGCGAGACACCTGTCACTCAAGATAAACAGGAAGTAGGAAATTGTGTCTCTAACTTTGTTTCTTGTGTGTTCTGCTTCACTTTTAAACCATTTTTTCGGTCTGCAAACCTAAGAAAATAATGAAAACGTTCATTAGAAAGCAAGGAAATGGAATTTATTCAACGTTACTTTGAGGACGGACATTCGTATGCCGTGATTTTCGACATGCTGATGACATATCACGGTATAAAGATTAGTTTGCGAACTGCTGTGTCTCGGAATGTATGTGGAATCTGTATTGCATCTCTTTTTGGAATGTATATTTATAATTTTTTTTGGATTGATGTTGAATCTTTTATTTACTACACTGAGTGATAAAAAATTAACATAAGTAAAAGAGATGTTATAATTTATTATGATAAAGATATCGAGAAGAGTCACATATTCATGTTAAATCTTTTAATATTACTAGGTAAATTCTATATACACAAATGTAAGTGGTCATTAATAACGCCTAATATCTCCCATTACAAGGTGGATTTGAAAATTTATTTTGAAACATTACAAGGACTTTTAAGCAAGAAAGCAACCAGAACGATTAATACATTTAAAGAACTAAATTCCTCCTTTCTATCATAATTGTAAGTATACCCCTCTTGTTGTTGTTGTCTTGTTGTTATTGTTAAAAAACAAATAATAAAAATGGTTACTATTTAAAAAAAAAGAACTGCTGTGTCTCTTTTAAAAGCAAAAGATTTTTTCCACAAGAACAGCAAAAATTTGGCAGAACACCATATTTGAAACCACAATAAGGACAGAACATGTTTACACATTCATACACACACGAATCTAACGCCGCTACAGTACTTCCTGTTTATCTTGAGTGACAGATGTCTCGTCCAATCAGCGGTAAGAATTTCATTCGCAAACTATACCTACCTTTTCCGGTTTGTTTCTGAACGGCTGAGAGGTGCAAACCAAATGAACAAAACCGAAAACTAAATAACAAATTCAAAATCAAAATATCAAATCCAAAAACAAAATAACAAACTAAAAATCAAAATAGCAAAACCGAAAACAAATGAACAAAACGCAAAACAAAATAACAAATTAGTTTTGGGTTTTGTTATTTTGGTTTTGTTATTGTGGTTTTTAATTTGTAAATTTTTTTTTTTTCGTTTTGTTAACTTGTTTTGCACTTCTCGGCCACTGTAGTAAGAACATATCCGTATGCACACAATGTGATGAGAATTCACAGTATTGGGACTAAACAACTGTGTGGCCATAGAAAAACTACTTAGTTTCAATTTGCTATTGTAGGGAGCTATAGAGCAATGGAAAAAGGTCATGTACTCTGACAAGCTCCCATTGACCCTATTCCAGAGTGATGGCTACATCAGGGTAAGTACTGTAGGGAAGCACATAAAATCAATGTACCCATTATGCATAGTGCTCACTGTACAAGCCTCTGGTCTCGGGTTACTTCACTTGGCCATTTCTAGGCTTAGCAATGTTATGTGGCAAAAAGTGAAGTCAGCTGATGACCTGAATGTACTGAATGACCAGGTTATCAAATCAATAGAGTTTTTCTTCCCTGATGGCACAGCCTTTTTTCTGGACTCCAATTGTGAAAGAGTGGTTATTGGAGTTTGAGGAATCATTTTCCCAAATGAAAATTCCACCACATTGGTGCTGTAATATTGCAAAAAAACAACAACAAAAAAAACATGATGTGCTGCAAAGCTATAAATACACTCACCTAAAGGATTATTAGGAACGCCATACTAATACGGTGTTTGACCTCCTTTCGCCTTCAGAACTGCCTTAATTCTACGTGGCATTGATTCAAACAAGGTGCTGAAAGCATTCTTTAGAAACATTGGCCCATATTGATAGGGTAGCATCTTGCAGTTGATGGAGATTTGTGGGATGCACATCCAGGGCACGAAGCTCCCGTTCCACCACATCCCAAAGATGCTCTATTGGGTTGAGATCTGGTGACTGTGGGGGCCATTTTAGTACAGTGAACTCATTGTCATGTTCAGAAACAATGCTCAGGTAGGCCGTGGCATTTAAACGATGCCATTTGGCACTAAGGGGCCTAAAGTGTGCCAAGAAAAGGTCCCCCACACCATTACACCACCACCACCAGCCTGCACAGTGATAACAAGGCATGATGGATCCATGTTCTCATTCTGTTTACGCCAAATTCTGACTCTACCATTTGAAAGTCTGAACAGAAATCAAGACTCATCAGACCAGGCAACATTTTTCCGGTCTTCAACTGTCCAATTTTGGGGAGCTCTTGCAAATTGTAGCCTCTTTTTCCTATTTGTAGTGGAGATGAGTGGTACCCGGTGGGGTCTTCTGCTGTTGTAGCCCATCCGCCTCAAGCCTGATGTTGTGGCTTCACAAATGCTTTGCTGCATACCTCGGTTGTAACGAGCGGTTATTTCAGTCAAAGTTGCTCTTCTATCAGCTTGAATCAGTCGCCCCATTCTCCTCTGACCTCTAGCATCAACAAGGCTTTTTCGTCCACAGGACTGCCGCATACTGGAAATGGTTGTGCGTGAAAATCCCAGTAACTGAGCAGATTGTGAAATACTCAGTCCGGCCCGTCTGGCACCAACAACCATGCCGCGCTCAAAATTTCTTAAATCATCTTTCCTTCCCATTCTGACATTCAGTTTGGAGTTCAGGAGATTGTCTTGACCAGGACCACACCCCTAAATGCATTGAAGCAACTGAAGCCATGTGATTGGTTGATTAGATAATTGCATTAATGAGAAATTGAACAGGTGTTCCTAATAATCCTTTAGGTGAGTATATATTACATTTTAAATGGGTAAACACATCTCCAAATAGATTGTCACATCTACTCTGGAATTTGCATCAGGCGAGGTGTGGTTGAGTATCATCTTCAAACGGAGGAAGGCTGGTGATGTGAACAGGTAACACGTGATGCTTTCCACCCGTGGAATGCTGAAGAGCAAAATTTTTATTTAAAAAAATGTAATTTTAAAATAAAATAAAATAAAATAAATATTTTTTAATTGATTGATTGATTGATTTAAAAAGGCATACCATGTGATGTCTGTAAATTAGGCATAATATCCACACAACGGAATCAGTGATTTGCACATGGTTGCTTCTCTTTTGATCCTTTGGTGTAAAACTATGCACTGTGTCTTCCCACCATATCCTAGTTCCTCATTCAAATCTCGTCTTAGCTAAATAGGCTTTCATACAAGATAAATCACCACCTATGTAAATTATTCATCTGCATCCATTGAAAACAGATTGAGATGTGACAACAGAAGGGAGGTGTCTGCTGAGTTTTACCTAATATGGGAGGAAATCTTTAACAGAGATGCCCAGGAGGTGTAAGCCTTCACACATTTATTAAGAGCAGAGAAATAGAAGAGACTACAATGTAACAATAAGTAATGACCACCCTCTGTTGTCTGACGGCAATTGTTAATTTGCCCTCCTTCCCCATTCCCTCGCTTTTTTTTGCTCCTTCCTCCTGCTTTCATCAGCCTGTCCCTAGCACCTGTGTTCTGGCAGGAAACAGAAGCAGCAATGTACAAGCGCATTAGCCTTGCTCTTAAGGCATTAGACACACGGCCGTGGAGAATTGCCTCACACCATTTACCCACTCGTGCATGCCGCATGATGAGTCTAAACCTCTTCCTCTTACATGCCTAGACACTCCCCTACTTACTACATCTATGCTACAATGTTTTTTTTTTTTTTTTCCAGATTTCCTTCTCACACACCTACTGACACTTTGAGAGGTGTACGCATCAGAGCCTGGACTGGCTAAATAAATTACATGCCAGGCTTCTCAGGGAAAGAAGAAACCACACACACACATTCACTTGTAGGGTTGGAGTAGGATTTAAGCATGGACACTGCTTGAATCGATTATGACCTGTACACAACATGCGATCTTTAATCCTAATGCATACTCAAAGCTCTAACACATGTACATGACCGCTTAGTCTGTGACTCATAGCTTCAGAATAACAGGATAAAATGTACATTTTGCTGCTCTCTGAAACCTAAGGGACTGGATCAACATGCTGCATTTCACTTCAATAAAAGAGTGAAATAAGTGTAAATTTATTCAAAGCCTGTCAGCCAGTAAGGCCCCTTGCCCATCTATTTATGCACGTCTCAGTGAGAGCGATATAGAAAAAGAGAGATAGGCAGCAAGGGAAAAAAAAGAGGGGAGCCCTGGCACATGTCATTTTTTCCCTTTTTTTCCTTTTTATATTTTTGCATTTGAGTAGATTGGCGTCCATGTTATTCTGAACTGGCACACTGCAACAGGAAAAGAATGTTCACCACATGGTGTGAAGAAAAACTTCAGAAGGCATTTAGATTCCGTGAAAGCACAAATTATAGTTGTGCATCATATATATTAAAGTTTCTATCAATGGTGCAGAAAATAAAAACATTTTGACATTTTCATCCAGCAAATGTTAATCAAGCTGACAGCTAAAATATAGACAAAAAAAAACTATTTACTTTCTTGTTTGTATGTTTGTTTGCTTGTTTTACTGCTAATTAACATTTGAGTATTGACTTACATTTCCTAAATTCACATTCATTATACATCCAGATAAAGCATTTTAATAAATATTTTATATATATAACATGCGCCCTGTGATAGATTAGCACCCTGTCCAACACTCATCGCAGGGCGCACACACACACAAACATACTACAGGCAATTAGCCTCATCTGCAGGTCTTTGAACTGTGGGAGGAAACCGGAGTACCCAAAGGAAACCAACCAAGTACGGGGAGAACATGCAAACTCCATGCACACAGAGGCCAGAATCTAACCCGGACCGGACTCTGGACCGAACAGTGGACCTTGTGTGGATAATTTGATTAATATACTGTATATTATTCTATTGTGTGTGTGTGTGTGTGTGTGTGTGTGTGTGTGTATAGATATACAGTGGAACCTTGGATTATGAGCATTCCAGAAGTGGGCTCGTATTCCAAAACACTCGTAAACCAAATAAAATTTCCCCATAAGAAGTAATGAAAACTCTAATTATACGTTCCACAGCCCCCCCCCCAAAAAAAAAAAAATAATACAATATATAAAGTAAAAATAAAACAAATTAACCTGCACTTTACCTTAAAAAAAAAGTAAAAATAAATAAGTGTTTTCGTTTATGAATGCAAGCGGTGTGTGTTTGCGTGTGTGTGTATGTATGTATGTGTGTGTAATGTGCGTGCACACACACATTAATGGAAAGAAAAATTAGCAAGGAACATCGCTAATGACACTTGCGTGAGTGCATACTAACGGAATCACTGCTGTAAAGTAAAAACAACAACAAATGAACCAGCACTTTACCTTTGAAAAGAATCGTGACACGCAGGGTTTCTGTGTAGAGCAGAGAGTGTGTGTGTATGTGTGTCTGTGAAACCGGGAAGGGGGGGGGTGTAATGGCGAGTGAGTGTGTGTGTGTGTGTGTGTGTGTGTGTGTGTGTGTATATATATATATATATATATATATATATATATATATATATATATATATTGGGAGTTGGACAATGAAACCGAAACACTGGGCAATTTAGCAATGTAGTGTTGGAGGTTTCATGGCTAAATTTGCCCAGCCTGGTGGCCAATCTTTATTGATTACACATTCACATTTTGTATCCAAAATACATACAACCCCAGCTGCCCAACCCACTACAGGATTAAATGTGCACTTCAACTTTCCTGTTTCCACCAAAACTGTTCGTCGGGAGCTCCACAGGGTCAATGTACATTGGCCAGACTGTTATAGTCAAACCTTTGGTCATTCATGTCAACGCCAAACATCGGTTTCAATGGCGCCAGCAGTGAAAATCTCAGGCTGTGGACAATGGGAAACATGTATTGTTCTCTGATGAGTCCACCTTCACTGTCTTTCCCACATCAGAGTTACGGTGTGGAGACGTAGCAAAGAAGCGTACCACCCAGACTGTTGCATGCCCAGAGTGAAGCATGGGGATGGATCCGTCATGGTTTGGGCTGCAATATCATGGCATTCGCTAGGCCCAATACTTGTGCTAGATGGGAGCGTCACTGCCAATGACTACCGAACCTGGAGGACTATGTGCACCCAGTGGTTCAAACATATCATAATGCACCAATACACACTGCACCAATACACACAGTAAGACTGGTGACAGTGTATATATATATATATATATATATATATATATATACTGTAAATAGTATGTCACAAAAGTAAGTACACCCCTCACTCACTCTCTCATGATCTATACCGCTTAATCCTGTATTCAGGGTCACAGGGGGCCTGGAGCCTATCCCAGGAGACTTAGGGCACATGGCAGGGTACACCCTGGACAGGGTGCCAATCCATCGCAGGGCACAGACATACACACACATACACTCATCCATTCACACACTATGGGCAATTTGGGACTGGCAATTAGCCTAATCTACATGTCTTTGGCACACAGAGACGGGATTCGAGCCTGGCCTGGGATCAAACCCAGACACTGGCGGTGCAAGACGACAGTGCTAACCACTACACCACCGTGCCGCCTACACCCCCCACATGTCTGCAAATATTTAGTTATATCTTTTCATAGGACAGCACTGGATAAATGACTCTTTGACACAATGAAAAGTAGTCAGTGTAAAGTTTGTATAGCAGTGTACTGTAAATTTATTGTCCCCTCAAAATAACTAAAAATACAGCCAATAATAGCTGAATTCCTGGCAACAAAAGTGAGTACACCCCTAAGTGAAAATGTGAAATGTCAATATTGTAACAGTACGCCATGTCACGCCCTCCGCTCTAACCAAGCCATGATCACCTGCAACTCCTCTCCACATTCCATCCCACGGCTTCTGTTTTGCCGCCTCATTCACCGGCATGAGCACACCTGCTCTGCATCTCATTCGTCACTTTCTTCCTATTTAAACCAGCCACAAACAACCATCCAGTGCCGAATTATTGCGTGCCACAAGCCTAGTGTTTTTTGTGTCTAGTGTTCTGTGAAAATAATACCTTTTACCTTTTTCATGTTATTGACCCTTTTTTCTCTTCTGGTTACACCCTTAGCTTTACGAGTTGGAACTGTTCACTACATTGATTGATAACCCGGCTTTGAACCTTTGCTTCTGTTTTTGACTCCGGCCCTGCCTTTATCCTCAGGATTGCTGAATCTCCAATCTCTCCCTCAAACTGCACATCGGATTTTACACATGCACCACAGCCCTCACCTCTCCACACAGCCACGCTCACTCCTCTGCCGTGCTTGCTCAACCTGTGCATTCAGTGCTCTGTCTCTCATCCACCTCCACAACCAAGCCACGCCACAGCTCTTTTCAGACAGCACCCCAAGTACTGGTTTCTTTTGGTCATCTCTCTCTCTCTGTTTCACCTCCTCATTTTGAAATAAACTCTGTTATATTGAATCCGACCTATTGTGTCTGCTTTTGGGTCCTCCAAGCCTGCCTCACACAGACCAGCCGTGACAGAATAATTCGGCCAACATGGACCCAGCGGATTTAGGTCAACTCAGGAACGCCTTGGAGGCACAGGGCACCCTTCTCGGCACCCACCAGGGGGAGATTCAGCAAGTGAATCAGAACCTAAGGTCTATGGCGGACACCCTCACTGCACTTGCTTCTCGGATTGAACAGTTCCAGGTCTCATCACCCCCAGCTCCAGTTCGTTCTCCACCTCCTCCGATCAGAGAACCCCGTCTGCCACCCCCTCAGTCCTACAATGGAGAACCCGGCACCTGCCGAGCCTTCCTCTCACAGTGCTCCCTGTCTCTCGAGTTACAAACCTCTACATTTCCCACGGAACGTTCAAAAATAGCCTATGTCATCACACTTCTCTCTGGAAGAGCACGTGAGTGGGGAACGGCACTATGGGACGCCGACGACCCCTGCTGCACTAATTACAACTCTTTCACCAGAGAGATGAAAAGAGTCTTTGATCGCTCACTTTCTGGCAAGGAGGCAGCTGGGCAGATGCTGAGACTCCGTCAGGGAGCACGCTCAGTCTACGATTACGCCATCGAGTTCCGCACCCTGGCGGCCTCTTGTGGATGGAATGAATGCGCAATGTGCGACGTGTTTTTTCATGGACTGAGCGAGGCCGTAAAGGATGAGTTGGTCTCTCAGGAGCTCCCTTCAGACCTGAATGGTCTCATGGATCTAGCAGGTCGCATCGATGCACGCCTCCGGCTCAGACGCCAAGAACGCACCAGACCCCTTGTAAGAATGAGACCAATCACCCATCCACAAACTACCGATCCCCCCGCTGAGCCTATGCAGATAGACCGGGCCCGGATCTCTCTTGAGGAACGCCAACGGCGGCGGGATCAAGAGGCCTGCTTCTACTGCGGCCAAGTAGGCCACTTCCGCCTTCAGTGCCCGTTAAAACAATAGGCCCTCCAATGAAACTGGGAGTCTTGGAGGACCTCTCTCAGAGAAATCTCTCAGGCCAACGCCCCTTGCTACCCGTCATGATCATCTTCCAGAACAAGGCCCAACCACTCAAAGCACTCATTGACTCTGGATCTGACCAAGACCTGATGTGCGCTGCTACTGCAAGGGAACTAAGAATACCCTTTCTGGCCTTGGACACCCCACTGTCAGTCCAGGCTCTTGATGGAAGTTCTTTACCATCCATCACTCGCCGCACCCCCCCTCTCACTCTAAGAATCTCTGGTAACCATGTTGAGACCATCTCTTTCTTCATCATGGAGGGTTCTCATGCTCCTGTTGTCCTGGGGGCTCCCTGGCTGCGCAGACATAACCCCAGCATTGACTGGGCCAAGAACACCATCTTGGATTGGAGTCCTGCCTGTCTGTCTTTATGCCTCCACTCTGCCAGAGCCCACTCGTCACACCCTGTTTCCAAGGAAGAACCCCTAGATCTCTCCAATGTTCCCTCTGAATACCAGGACCTCACACAAGTGTTCAGCAAGACACGTGCTCTGTCTCTGCCGCCCCACAGACCCTACGACTGCTCCATCGATCTCTTCCCAGGTACTACCCCCCCAAGAGGGCGCTTGTATTCCCTTTCGGCCCCGGAGAGAGAGGCCATGGATAAATACATAACTGAGTCACTGGCAGCAGGGATCATCCGACCCTCATCCTCACCGGCTGGAGCCGGTTTCTTTTTTGTGGACAAAAAGGACAAGTCCCTTCGTCCCTGTATTGACTACCGCGGTCTGAATGCCATCACCATCAAAAATCGCTATCCTCTTCCACTCATGAGCACGGCCTTCGAACTTCTGCAAGGAGCATGTGTGTTCACCAAACTGGACTTGCGGAATGCATATCATCTAGTGAGGATAAGGGAGGGGGACGAATGGAAGACTGCATTCAACACACCCACAGGCCACTACGAGTACCTAGTGGTTCCCTTCGGGCTTACCAATGCTCCTGCTGTTTTTCAAGCCTTGGTTAATGACGTGCTCAGAGACTTCCTGAATATTTTCGTTTTTGTGTACCTGGACGACATTTTAGTTTTTTCCCGTTCTCTGGAGGAGCACAGATTGCACGTTCGACAAGTCTTGCAGAGACTCCTCGAAAACAAACTTTATGTCAAAGCCGAGAAGTGTGAATTCCACCAAGAATCTGTGTCTTTCCTTGGCTTTATCATCGCCCCTTCCAGCCTTCAGATGGAGCCATCTAAGTTAACTGCTGTCACCGACTGGCCCACACCCACCACAAGACGAGACCTCCAGCGTTCTTGGGGTTTGCCAATTTTTATAGGCGCTTCATTAGAAATTACAGCTCCGTGGCGGCGCCTCTCACCTTGTTAACCTCCACCAAAGCTCCTTTTCTCTGGAACAAGCAGGCTGAGGACGCATTCACCAACCTAAAACATAGGTTCACATCTGCACCCATATTAATCATCCCGGATCCGTCCCTCCAGTTCGTGGTGGAGGTGGACGCCTCCGAGTCAGGAATTGGGGCTGTCTTGTCCCAAAGATCACTAAAGGACAACAAGTTGCACCCTTGCTCCTTCTTCTCCCGTCGTCTCTCCCCTGCTGAGAAGAATTATAACATAGGAGATCGGGAACTGTTGGCAGTTAAACTTGCTCTGGATGAGTGGAGGCACTGGCTGGAGGGAACTGCCTCTCCATTTGTGGTCTGGACCGACCATAAGAACTTGGAATATCTCAGGTCAGCCAAGAGACTTAACGCCCGTCAAGCCAGGTGGAGCCTGTTCTTTTCTCGTTTTGATTTCGTGCTCTCGTATCGCCCTGGCTCCAAAAACATAAAGCCTGATGCCCTGTCTCGACAGTTTTCCATGCCCCAAGACCCATCACCAAGTGAGACAATTCTGCCTCCTCGTTGCCTGGTGGCGGCCGCGCTCCTGGATATTGAAACGCAGGTGAAGAAGGCACTTAATCGGGAACCAGGTCCAAGCAACGTTCCTCCCGGCCTCCTCTTTGTCCCAGCGTCCGTCCGATCCCAGGTGCTGGAATGGGGACACAGCTCTCGAATTGCCTGTCACCCGGGGAGAGCCCGCACCCTATCCCTCCTTCAGCAAAGGTTCTGGTGGCCATCTATGAAGGCGGATGTTCAAGGGTTTGTGACAGCCTGTGACACCTGCATTAGGAACAAGTCGACCAACAAACCTCCCGCTGGCTTCCTAAAACCTCTCCCAGCTCCTCACCGACCTTGGTCTCATATCACCCTGGATTTTGTTACTGGCCTCCCCAATTCTGATGGCAATACCTGTATACTGACCATAGTTGACCGCTTCTCCAAGTCTGCCCATTTCGTTCCCTTGCCAAAGCTCCCGTCAGCCAAGGAAACGGCTGAGTTGATGATCCTCCACGTCTTCCGTCTGCATGGCCTCCCCTCCGACATTGTCTCCGACCGTGGCCCCCAGTTCTCAGCAGAGTTCTGGAAGGCATTTTGCAGGTTAATTGGAGCAACAGCAAGCCTATCCTCTGGTTATCACCCTCAGTCAAACGGACAGACAGAGAGATTGAACCAGGAACTGGAAAAGGCCCTAAGGTGCATGGCCTCACGAGATGCAACTACGTGGAGTAGGACACTCCCCTGGATTGAGTATGCGCACAACTCTCTACCAACCTCTGCCACAGGCCTCTCACCCTTCCATTGCTGCTTGGGCTATCAGCCACCACTGTTCCCATCCCAAGAAGAGGAAGTAAACGTACCTTCAGCCCTGTCTTTTGTTCGCCGCTGCAAGAGAGTTTGGTCCCAGGCCAGAACCCGTCTCCTACGCACCATCTGCACCTTCAAACGGCAAGCTGACCGACGCCGCTCGGCAGCCCCCAGGTACAGAGTGGGTCAGAGGGTGATGCTGTCCACCCGAGACATTCCCATCAAAACAACCTCCCACAAATTATCTCCCAGATTCATCGGACCATTCACGATCACCAAAGTAATTAACCCTGTTTCGGTCAGACTTTCCCTACCCCTCTCTATGCGCCGCATCAACCCGACATTTCATGTCTCGCAGCTCAGACGACTGGTTCCCAGCCCCCTATCCCTTCCCACCCGCCCTCCCCCTCCTCCTCAACTCATCGACGGGGGTGAGGTTTTTACAGTGCACAAACTGCTAAGAGCTCGACGCCGAGGGAGGGGCCTACAGTACCTCGTCGATTGGGAGGGTTATGGGCCAGAAGAAAGAAGTTGGGTCCCTGCCAGGTTCATTGTCGACCCAACTCTAATATCTGACTTCCACCGGCAACACCCAGAAGCACCAGCTAGGACGCCCGGTGGCGCCCATAGGGGGAGGGGTACTGTAACAGTACGCCATGTCACGCCCTCCGCTCTAACCAAGCCATGATCACCTGCAACTCCTCTCCACATTCCATCCCACGGCTTCTGTTTTGCCGCCTCATTCACCGGCATGAGCACACCTGCTCTGCATCTCATTCGTCACTTTCTTCCTATTTAAACCAGCCACAAACAACCATCCAGTACCGAATTATTGCGTGCCACAAGCCTAGTGTTTTTTGTGTCTAGTGTTCTGTGAAAATAATACCTTTTACCTTTTTCATGTTATTGACCCTTTTTTCTCTTCTGGTTACACCCTTAGCTTTACGAGTTGGAACTGTTCACTACATTGATTGATAACCCGGCTTTGAACCTTTGCTTCTGTTTTTGACTCCGGCCCTGCCTTTATCCTCAGGATTGCTGAATCTCCAATCTCTCCCTCAAACTGCACATCGGATTTACACATGCACCACAGCCCTCACCTCTCCACACAGCCACGCTCACTCCTCTGCCGTGCTTGCTCAACCTGTGCATTCAGTGCTCTGTCTCTCATCCACCTCCACAACCAAGCCACGCCACAGCTCTTTTCAGACAGCACCCCAAGTACTGGTTTCTTTTGGTCATCTCTCTCTCTCTGTTTCACCTCCTCATTTTGAAATAAACTCTGTTATATTGAATCCGACCTATTGTGTCTGCTTTTGGGTCCTCCAAGCCTGCCTCACACAGACCAGCCGTGACAAATATTTTGTGTGGCCACCATCATTTTCCAGCACGGCGTGAATTCTCTTGGGAATGGAGTTCACCAGAGCTTCACAGGTTGCCACTGGAATCCTCTTCTGGAATCCTGTTCTATGGGGTTTAGGTCTGGAGACATGCTTGGCCAGTCCATCACCTTTACCCTCAGCCTCTTTAGTAAGCCAGTGGTCATCTTTTAGGTGTGTTTGGGGTCATTATCATGCTGGAACGCTGCTCTGCCGCCCAGTTTCCGGAAGGAGGGGATCATGCTCTGCTTCAGTATGTCACAGTACATGTTAGAATTCATGTTTCCCTCAATGATCTGTAGCTCCCCAATGCCACCAGCACTCATGCAGCCCCAGATCATGACACTCCCACCACCATGTTTGACAGTAGACAAGACAAACCTGGTCTTTGTTACTCCTCACCTGGTTGCCGCCACACATGCTTGACACCATCTGAACCAAATAGGTTTATCTTGGTCTCATCAGACCACAGGACATGGTTCCAGTAATCCTGGTCCTTAGTTTGCATGTCAACAGCAAATTCTTTGTGAGTTTTTTTGTGTATAATCTTTAGAAGAGGCTTCCTTTTAGGATGGCAACCATGAAGAGCAATTTGATGCAGTGTGCGGTGTACGGTCTGAGCACTGACAGGCTGACCTCCCATCTCTTCAATCTCTGCAGCAATGCTGGACGCATCATCCATCCGTTTTCCAAAGCCAATCTTTGGTTCTGATGCTGAGAACGTGCACTCAGCTTCTTTGGCCGACCATGGCGAGGCCTGTTCTGAGAAGAACCTGTCCTCTTAAAGCGCTGGATGGTCTTGGCCACTGTGCTGCAGTGTGTTGGCTATCTTCTTATAGCCTAGGCCATCTTTATGTAAAGCAACAATTCGTTTTTTCAGGTCTTCTGAGAGTTGTTTGCCATGAGGTGCCATGTTGAACTTTCAGTGGCCCAGTTGAGAGAGTGGAAGAGCTTTTATACCAAATTTAACTCACCTGCTATCTGGTGACACCTGAGACAGTGTAACACTAATGAGTCACATGACAAAGGGGAAGGAAAACGACTAATTGTGCTGAATTTGTACATTTTCACTTAGGGGTGTACTCACTTTTGTTGGCAGGGGTTCAGCTATTATTGGATGTAGTTTTAGTTATTTTGAGGGGACAGTAAATTTACACTGCTATACAAACGTTACACTGACTTTTCATTGTGTCAAAGAGTCATTTATGCAGTGTTGTCCTATGAAAAGAGATGTGAGGAGCAGAGATGTGACATACTGTATATATATATATATATATATATATATATATATATATATATATATATATATATATAATGTTGTCAACCAAAAACTTTCATTGATGTTTTCCCATTTCAGACTGCCACATGAGCTTAATGCAATTCTATGCCATCCTTGTGTTGGTGGCTTTAACATGAGTGTCATAGAAGCAAATAATGTTTGAGATTTTAATCAGATATTCCTTCCGATGTCAAAACTGGTAATCGGTTGTATTGTTTGCAATGACACTTCATTTGGTCAGCATGTCACATTATTAATTTTAAGGCAGCCAACCTGAAGTCATGATCAAAGAACTATTTTATGATATGCAGTGCCTGTGACTAAAAGTGAACATAAGCATGCATTAATTTATCAGCAGGGGGAAAAAAAATACTAAGTTTCACAAAGATATAACTGGATTTGAAAAATAGACAGAAGCAAATGAGATGGTTACAGTCTGCAGAAGAATTATTGCAATTCCTTGAAGAACAATCTACCAGCCAATCTGCTTATAAAAGTGCAATGCCAATTTACCGGATCTTCATACAAAACTAGGTTCATATATATTACTGTCTGCTTTCTGTGAAGTTCCGTGACCTTTTCACACTGCTTAAGAGCAACTTAATAGCCAATTAAAGGCCCTGTTATAACCACCAGACTAAACCCACAATTGGTCTTGCGTTAGAAGTGGTGCAGCCCAATGAGCTGTTCTGTGCTGCCTTACCCTTTTTCATCTACACAGAATATTATTCAAATCATTTTAAGGGCATTTTTAGATACAGCTGGGTGTTTGAGAAATTGTACATGAAAGACTAAATTGAGTTTCATTAATAGCAATGGAGTTATAAATCAGTTTGGGAGGGAGGGGGGCAGGGTAAATGATACAACATACAACAACAACAATGATAAATATAGTTGATGACGGGCCCAAGCACACTGTGCCATCGCTACCCCGGGCGCACCACACAACCTGTGTTATTCGAGTGTGTTGAGACCTCGAAAAAGCCATTGCCACTCGGTTGCACTGCACAACCTACACACATCACACACTATACAGGGCAAATGTCAGTTTGGGCCCTAAATATTTGTTGAGTGCATCAGTGTGTGTGTGTGTGTATGTGCGTGCGTGAGTGTAAAAATTTGTAATATCAAATTCAAATTTTATTTGTCACATATGGGTGTATGTATGTGTGCAATGTGAGAGTGTTTTTGTGTCTGTGTGTGTTTGTGTGTGTGTGTGTGTGTGTGTGTGTGTGTGTGTGTGTGTGTGTGTGTGTGTGTGTGTGTGTGTGAGCGTTAGTGTGTGTGTGAGAGTGAGGGAGAGAGGTGTGTGACGTGTGGATGTCAGTCTGTGTGTTACGAGTAAATGTGCTTGTTTGGGTTTATGGTGTGTATTAACATTAGTGATGTGTGTGTTAGTATGTGTGTGTGTATGTTTGTGTGTGTGTATGTGAGATGTGAGATTTATTGTCCCCGTGTGTGTGAGTGTTAACATTTGTGATGTGTATGTGTGTACAATATGCCGCAGATCCTGAATGAAAAGCCTCACACTGTGATGTTCCTGAATGTGACGTCACTGAAGGTGTCACTGAATATAATGTCACTCAATATAATGCCACACATAGTTATTAATAATTTTTCTGTGTAAGTTTAAGACATTATCACGGCTGACCCGTTTGAGATATCAAAAATCCCTCCACAATTTTGCATCCGCAGTGTCTTTAGATCACATCGGCCCAGTTTGGTAGTGATTGTATAATTTCCCTAGGAGGAGTATATCAAAATCCATCGGGTGTGTTTTTGCGAACAACTCAAAATAACCAGCCTCCTGTTGAGTTGAGTGCCAGGACATGCAGCGCGAAAGTTGTTTGGCTCGATGAGCTCTAAACGTGTACCAAGTTTCACGTGTCTAGTTTCATGTGAAAGTGTGTATGAGCTATGCAGCAAAATCTCGTGTGGGGGCCCTTGGGGGCCACGCGACTCTCAGGCATCCTGATGGCAGCAGCTTCCAACCTGTCTGCCAAGTTTCATGAGTTTTTGTGCATGTTAAGACCCCCAAAAAGTCCAAAAGGGTGGAAAAAAATATATATAGTTGCAAGCAACGATGACAGTCCCAAGCACCCTGTGCCATCGCCACCCCGGGCGCACCACACAACCTGTGTCATTCGAGTGTGTTAAGACCTCGAAAAAGCCATCGTCACTCGGTTGCACCGCACAACCTGCACACGTCACACACTATACAGGGCTAATGTCAGTTTGGGCGCATTAGTGTGTGTGTGTGTGTGTGTGTGTGTGTGTGTGTGTGTGTGTGTGTGTGTGTGTGTGTGTGTGTGTGTGTGTGTGTGTGTTTTGTGTGTGTGTGTGTGTCCGCAGATGTTGGAAAATAAGCGTCACAATATGATGTTCCTGAACGTGATGTCACTGAAGGCGTCACTGAATATAATGTCACTCAATATAATGCCACACAGAAAGTTATTAATCATTTCTTGGTGTAAGTTTAAGACATTATCACAGCTGGCCCGTTTGAGATATCGAAAATCCCTCCGCAATTTTGCATCCTCAATGTCTTTAGATTTCTTCGGCCCGGTTTGGTGACGATCGTATATATTCACTAGGAGGAGTATATCAAAATCCATCGGGTGCGTTTTTGCAAACGACCCAAAATAACCGGCCTCCTGTTGAGTTGATCCCAGGACATGTAGTGCAGAAGTTGTTCGGCTCCATGAGCACTAAATGTGTACCAAGTTTTGTGTGCTTATGTGAAAGTGTGTATGAGATATGCAGCAAAATCTCGTATGGGAGCCCGAGACTCTCAGGCATCCTGATGGCAGGAGAATCCAACCTGTCTGCCAAGTTTCATGAGTTTTTGAGCATGTTAAGACCCCTGAAAAGTCCAAAAGGGTGGGAAAAAAAATATCCTTAGGAAAACAAGAGGGTCCTGCGCACCTTAAAGTGCTTGGGCCCTAATAATAAATATTGACCATTATATTAACTTAAATTTGAATCACCAGAACATTCTTTTTTTTTTCAGGTTTACAGATTTTATATTCATGACTTCATGTAGAAATGTTCTATATAATAAAAACATCGTCTGGGACTCAATATCTGTAATAAAAATTTAATTCACAAACTAAACCTACTGTACACCTTTTCCAGTTTGTTGATTCATACCGCTGATTGGACGAGACGTCTGTCAATCAAGATATATAGGAAGTACTGGAGCCTCACGGACATTCAAATGTCCTGAGGCTGCAGTACTCCTTCTATATTTTGGGTGACAAATGTTTTGTCTAATCAGTGGTAAGACATACCTTTTCCGGTTTGTCTGAAATGTCATTGTGTTTTCTGATTTGGTATTTTGTTTTCGGTTTTGTTATTTTGTTTTCAAGTTTGTTATTTTGTTTTCAGATTTGTTATTTTGTTTTCAGGTTTGTTATTTTGTTTTTAATTTGTTATTTTGTTTTCAGGTTTGTTATTTTGTTTTCACGTTTATTTTGTTTTTAATTTGTTTAGTTTTTTTGTTTTCAGGCTTGTTGTTTTGTTTTTAATTTGTTATTTTATTTTCAGGCTTGTTATTTTGTTTTCAGGTTTATTTTGTTTTCAATTTGTTATTTTGTTTTCAGGCTTGTTATTTTGTTTTTAATTTGTTATTTTGTTTTCAGGTTTGTTATTTTGTTTTCAGGTTTATTTTGTTTTTAATTTGTTTAGTTTTTTTTGTTTTCAGGCTTGTTGTTTTGTTTTTAATTTGTTATTTTATTTTCAGGTTTGTTATTTTGTTTTCAGGTTTATTTTGTTTTCAATTTGTTATTTTGTTTTCAGGCTTGTTATTTTGTTTTTAATTTGTTATTTGGTTTTAAGTTTTATTTGGTTTTGCACTTCTTTGCCACCATACAGGAGCCTATACCAAAATATTGATCAAATTATTTTAAAGACATTTTTAGATATAGCTTGGCGTGTACGAAATTGTACATCATTGGCTGGGTACACCCTGGACAGTATGCCAATTCATCGCAAGGAACACATGCACACATTCATACACTCTTTCACACTACATGCAATTTAGGAATGGCAATTAGCCTAATCTGCAGGTTATGGATTGTGGAAGAAAAAGCTCACCATGAACAAGGAGAAAATGAAACTCTGCGCACACAGACGGTGGGAGTCAAACCATGGACCCTGGAGGTGTGAGGCAACAGTGCTGTTATCACTACTCATATGTGACATGTATGTATATTGAAATTCTTCTTCTCCTACTTCTTGTATAGCGTGTCTGCAATTAGCTCAGCACCAATGCTTATCACCAATGCTAGTGCCATGACAGTAAGCACTGAACCCCCTAGGGCTGTGTCCTCATTCCACTACTGTTTACTCTGCTGACACATAGCTGAGCTGAAAACCTCAAATCAAGTAAGCTGCTGACACAACAATGGAGGGTATCATCTGTGACAATAACAAATCAGCATACAGGAAGGAAAGGAACCAAAGTGTGTCTCAAAACTTGGAAAGAGCCAAAGGACATTGTAAATTTATTTCTAACTAACTGGTGATCAGTTGGCGTTACACATCTGGTGCAATAATAATAATAATAATAATAATAATAATAATAATAATAATAATTAGCATAAACAATTCCTGTAAAGACTACAGGACAAAAAAATTACACCATCCTAATCACACTCTTTAGGCAGATAGTAGCAAAGTTGCTGGGCAGCTGCTCTACATTGACTGTTATGGCAACTGCAACTTCTTAAGACCATACAGTGGGAAAAATCACTATGGTTTTGTGGCTTACTATGGCTGTGACACGTGTTCTGATGTCATAAGCTATGGCACAGCAATGAAGCATTAAGGCAGAGAAAAGCAGGGAAAGTTTGACAAGTGGTACGGTAAGGCACAGATTACTTACAAACAGTTCTAAGGTGTGTTGCGTGGGTCTACAAATCCCCAAGATGTCCGCAATAAAATGTTACAGGGGCTGTATACACTAATCAGTAATAACATTAAAATGCTAAATATTTTGTAGTTCCTGTTGTCCCACCGGGGCAGTTCTGGACCCTCAGGGACTGACTCCACTAGACTTCTACGGTGTCTGCGTGCTGTGGTGTCATCCATAGTCATAGTGGTGGATCCTGTGGGTCTTGTGGATTACCATAGATTGGATTTCTTTGTGCATTCCAAATATGCTCGGTCGGATTGAGATCTGGGCAGTTTGATGACTGGATCAACAATCTCAAACTCTTTGCCTGCTAAGACATAAACTCAGCAGTCTGTGATGCTCTGGGTGTTCTGGTGCCTTTCTTTCATAGCCAGCACTGATTTTTTTAAAACAAATTATACTGTACATATTCCTCCCAGAACCACTTTTTTTTTTACATTGGAGTTTCCTGGAAAGCAAAAATACATGGGATAACCAGTTCATTCATTATATTCAGTTAGATGGAACATGTAATTTCTCCCCACCAATTGAAGATTTCAGATACTTGTACTGGCGCTATGCATGATCAGTGTGTTAATCATGTATTTTTTTTTTCCCTCACACATTCATCATTCTGGAATTGGGTAAACTGGTCTGAATACACAACATTTTTCCCCATTACTTAAAAAGTATAATCTTTATGCTCCCTAGGAACATGAAGAAATTTGAACCAACCAGCATCATTATGAAGTGATTGTCTTATGGACACAGTTTAGTCCCAGTACTTAATTTAATTCTCACCCGTTTGTTTACTGTTTTACTGTTTGTTTTACTATTAAACCTAAACATTATTTCTACTGCAAATGTATCATGGTGCAACTTGACCAAGTGTTTAAGTGATTTCCAAATCATGGTCATTTGTTATTTATTTCTGACCACAGGCTCCTATAATAACATTGATGGTTTAGCACTGTTCTTCCAAGTTTTAATAATGTATTGGGTGGTTTTTATCCCATCAATTAAAACATTAAATCCTAATCCAGGGCAAGAATTTGACCCTTCTGAAATGGCAATTTTTTTTAGACAGGCAGTATATTTATGGGAAACAGGCAGCCATGATACGTTTTACTATTTACCATTCTACAGTACCATTTTTGCCCACTGTCACAGAATCTGAACAGATGATACATTTCATTTGAATGAAATTTGATTTCACTATTCACATAGTTTGCTTTCATATATATATATATATATTATATATATATATATATATATATATATATATATATATATAATGAAATGTGTGAAAACTTCCCTTAATGACAATATAGCACTGTAGCAGGTTTTTGGTCTGATAAGCTGGCTTCAGTTTACAAAAAACATGTGTGATTGGATAACTATTACAGATGATCTGTGACAGAAGCCATGATGGTTAATGTTTAGAAACCTAGAGTTGCTTTATTGGCTTTGCTAAACTATTTTTAAATACTTGGTTTGGTCTGAGGAAACAATCCTTGGCGTGACAAGGGCTGGGCAAAGTAGGTGCTCAGTACTTTGTTAGTAAGTCTGCTCTGCTTTTTCCAGTTGATTTGCCCTCTGTCAAGCACTGAATGACTGAAAAACGGCCGGATGGAGGGAATGGAGTCTGTTGAAAGAGAGGGAAATGGAGAGAGAAAAAAAGATGACTCTTATTACATTGTCTGTCAGTCCCTACCTCACCTCTCTTTTCTGCTCATTAGATATCTTTTTAAAATATTATTTTTTTCTTCTCTCTCCCATGTGATTCTTCTGTTCAAACATTTCCTTTTCTTTTTTTTCTACATTGTTTTCTACATCCTCTACCAACATTCTATATTGGACCTGTCTTGAATATGAATAGGGTTTTAATGCACAGAAATATATTTAATGGATGTTCAAAGTTACGTTTTTCTTTGAAAAAACATAGACTGAATGCATTATGAGGTTTTGCATAAACATTTTTTCTGTTTTGTATGCAGAACCTTATATACTGTAGGTAAAGTTGACGTTGGAAGCTTACATACACTAAGGTTACTTTAGGATTTTTACCCAAGAAATATTCTATACATACAGTATGCATATACATGTGAATTGACTGAACAAGGACATCATGCAATTATTTTTTCATTCAGTGTCAGAAATAATAAATGTTGCCACATAGACAACAAATGTTTAACAGTCAGTATTTAGCCAATAATTTCCTGAACTCACCACTAAAACATAATCGAATAAATGAAGAGCTTGCGAGATACGAGTGTGATACTTTATTCATAACAACCAGTTCATAAATATCCGTGGCAATCGCTTTATTCATGACAATGAATTCATAAATAAGCATGAAATGTTCATGAAATCTAGTTGATGTAATCCCTTGCATACATTTCATACCGAAAAGCTCTCTACTCCTTGTGAAATATTTTTCTCTATCTTTCTATGCCGAACTTTTGAGGCAGAAATTCTAAAAGCCTTTTTAAATTTTTTTTTTTATATATATATAAAGTATGAAGGAGGAGCCCTGGTGAGGGATGTTCAAAAAGCAGAGCGACTGTGCAGGCTGTGTAGTGTTCTAGTTTAATCAAGGCTAAAGATGTATGTTTATCAAAGTGAATTCCTGGCTTTGGTTTTCACAGAGTCGACAAGCTTTAGAGATTTTCAGATGTTCAAAGCCACATGCCAGGATGCTTAATGAGGAGCAACCAGTGCGCCATGTAGTTAGGGCACGAAACTTGAAGGCATTCGGAGAAGGGTAGACCGGAGTAAATGAGCATAATTTTATTCTTGCTGTAACTGTATACAAGCGTGATGTTTTAATATCAAAAGCTAAGTTCAACTAAGTATGCTTGGTTTAGCTTTTTAAAGGACCTTTCAATTTAAGTCATTTATTTTAACAATTTGAGAAAACAAATTACACATGAGCATCAAATCAAGTCAACTTTTGATGAATGGATTCATTAGTTAATCTGTATGACTAAGGCGAAAGTATTTAGACCACCTAGCTTATATTGATACATTAGATGGCTAGATATTACTATATACACTGTATATATATATATAGTGTATGTATGTATATATATATTGTTACGACCTCTAGGGGTTAGCCGTGACAGAAAAAGAGAACTGAATGAGCTTACACCAGAGAGATAGTTCAATAGTTTATTTTTGTTCTACACGGGGTTTCCTTCAGAGGTAGACCAGGCCAAAACAATAAACAAAATAGATTTGGAGTTAAACCTAAATAACCTGAAATTAAAGTTTAGAAAACAAAATACAAATTTACTTACCTGACTTCCTAAATCAAAAACAGAGTAAAAAGATATGTGAAAAGGAAATGGCGTCTCACCCCCTACTTCCCGTGTGTCAAGTTATCTACTAATTATTTACAAAAGTTGATGTTTACTAGCAACCAAATCAGAATCCATTCCATAGTCAAACGAGCAAAAGATCAAATAAACCGGGGAGTCAATCCATACAGAGATTTACAAAGACAACAAAATACTACTACATTCACTCTTTCTTTCTCTCTGGCACAACACTCAAAACAAACAAACGACGTAACATACAACAGTCAATTGAAATTTCACAAATTTAGCACACGACAGATCAAAATTACCGAGGCTCAAAATGGCAAAAGCTGAGTGTTTGGGGCGGTCCTTATATCAGGATAGGATGCAGGGTAGAACCAATCCCGAGCTCCAGCTGATTAACAGGCCACACCCACCTAGAACAGACACAAGTGCTACAGCAGAGAGATATCTGCCAACAGAATCTCAGAAATCATAACACCCCCACCCACAAAATAAAACATACAATGTTTTACTGGTTAACACGTGACAGGGAATCGGCAATTACATTTTCAACGCCCCTTTTGTGACAAATTTTCAAATTGAAACTTTGACAAATCAGAGACCATCGCATTAAACGATGATTAGCATTTGACATCTGTTGGAGAAAGGTAAGAGGATTATGATCTGTAAAAACAGTGACAGGCTGCATAGTCGAACCAATATACACTTCAAAATGTTGCAAGGCAAGGATTAAGGCAAGGGCTTCTTTTTCAATAGTACTGTAACTCATTTGATGTTTAAGGAACTTCTTAGAAAAGAAACTGATCGGATGGTTCAAACCATCATCTCCGGTTTGCAATAATACGGCACCGACACCTGTACCACTGGCATCTACTTCTAACAAAAATGGTTTCTCAAAATGAGGGACCACAAGTACTGGGGCACTACAGAGCAGAGTTTTCAAAGAATCAAAGGCAGTTTGACACATAGGAGTCCACTTAAAGGAAACAGATTTACAAAGCAGAGCTGTGAGATGACTGGCCACAACAGAAAAGTTTTTACAAAAACAGCGATAATAGCCGGTCATGCCAAGAAATCGTCGAAGTTCTCTCTTGTTCTTGGGAACTGGAAAATCGAGGATAGCTTGCACCTTTGAATTTAGGGGACGAACTTGACCACTGCCAACTTCCTTACCTAAATAGGTGATCGTAGCACAACCAAATTCACACTTTGCTAGATTTAGTGTAAGATTTGCATCAGAAAGGCTTCTGAAGACATCATCTATGGATTTAAGATGGTCATCCCAAGTGTCAGCATAGCAGACAACATCATCTAGATAAGCTTCACAGTTAGAAACCTTAGATAACACGATAGACATTAACCGTTGAAAGGTAGCTCCTGCATTTCGAAGGCCAAAAGGCATCACACGATACTGTAAGAATGCATCAGGAGTAGCAAAAGCAGAAATTTCAGATGCACGGTCAGTGAGTGGCACTTGCCAATAACCTTTTAGTAGATCAAGTTTCGTTACAAACTTAGCATTTCCCACTCGGTCTACGCAGTCTTCCATGCGCGGCATTGGAAAGGAGTCAGCTTTGGTCAACGCATTGACTTTCCTATAATCAGTACAGAACCGGGAAGTACCATCTGGCTTGGGAACTAAAAGACATGGGGAACACCATGGACTAGAACTAGGGAATGCTAGATTATGTTCAAGCAAATATTGGGTTTCTTTTCTCATCAGCTCTTTCTTAAATGGATTTACCCGATAAGCCCTTTGTTGGATGGGTGCATGAGAACCAACTTCAATGTCATGTGTTAACACACGAGTAGTGGTGGGAATGTCACTAAACAAATTAGGATATTTCCTAATCACATCCTTAATGTCAGCTTGAGCTGATGGAGGTAAGTGAGACAACTTCGTCGAAAGGTTTAATAAAGTCTCTGAATTTGACAACCGAGCTGACGTAAAGGTGGCATTATTCATCTTCAAACCATCAATTTCTGGTGAATACTCAGAAAGTGGAACAATTACGGGGGCAATCGTAAGGAGGGGAGTCTTAACTTTAGAGTCGGAACGTGCCACATATGCTTTCAGCATATTTACATGACAAACACGTGTCTTTCTCCTTCGATCAGGAGTGTTAACAACATAGTCAGTGTCACTCAACTTTTCTTTTATCTCATAAGGGCCAGTGAATCTAGCTTGAAGTGTTGATCCAGGCACGGGAAGTAAAACAAGAACTTTATCACCAATTTGGAATGAGCGTGGGACAGCCTTTTGATCGTATCGAGTTTTCATCTTTTCTTGTGCAGAATCAAGCGAGTGTTTTGCCAGTTTCCACAACTGATGCAGTCTGTCACGAAACGAGCTAATATAATCCAAAACATTCTTAGTAGTAGAAGGGTGGTCAGTGGAGAGAATTTGCTCTTGCAAGATCTTTAAGGGACCACGTACCGTGTGCCCGAAAATTAGCTCTGACGGACTAAAACCGAGAGAATCTTGAGTCATAGTACGAATAGCAAACAACAACAATGGGATTTCCTCATCCCATTCTTTTTGTTGTTCAACACAAAACGTACGGAGCATAGATTTGAGGGTTTGATGAAATCGTTCGAGGGCACCCTGGGACTGAGGGTGATAGGGACTAGATACTTGATGTCTAATGTTTAATTTTTTTATTACTTTGGCAAACACTTTAGACATGAAATTTGTTCCTTGATCAGACTGTATATATTTAGGCACCCCAAAAGTAGTGCAGAATTTGACAATCGCTTTGACAATTGCATGAGCTTTAAGTGAGCGTAGAGGTACCGCTTCAGGATATCTGGTTGACGAACACATTAGAGTTAATAAATAGGAATTTCCAGATTTGGTTTTAGGTAAGGGTCCAACGCAATCAACCAAAATTCGTTCAAATGGTTCACCAATTACCGGTATCGGCTTCAATGGGGCCAGGGGAATAACCTGATTGGGCTTGCCAGATAATTGACATGCATGACAAGACTTACAGAACTTGGAAACGTCGGATTTCATCGAAGGCCAAAAGAAATGTTTCAATAACCTATCATAAGTTTTTCTGATACCTACATGACCGGAAAGTTCATGGTCGTGTGCAACGCTCAAAACTTGCTCTCGAAAAGGTTTTGGAATAACAACCTGAAACACAGTTCCCCAGTCATCGGTGACATGATGTGGAGACCACTTGCGCATCAAAACACCATCGTCAAAGTAGTAGGCAACTGGGTGCTCTGGCAAAACGCTCGGCTTGACCGCAGCTGCAACACAGGACCACAGAGTTTGATCGGCACCTTGGGCCTCAATTAACATGGCTTTCCCAAATGGCAAATCAACACTGGGAAGTCCACACATTTTTACTTCAACTAATTCACCTTTGTCATCATGCTCAACAGAATTTTCAGCACACAAGAAGGTCTTTGACAAATCTACAGTCTCTTTTAATTTTTGGGCTTGAGCACGAGTCACCACACAATCACTAAATACATTTGGAAATTGTTCCTGTAAAGAATCATCCTGTACCTCAGGAACATCTGTAACCTCAGGTAAACAAAAAACTTTTTTACCTGCCAGATCATTTCCCAGTATGAGTGCAACACCCTTAACAGGCAACTCAGATCGAACTGCCAGCTTAACTTTGCCTGAAATAATTCCAGAACGCAAATAGACATTGTGTAATGGAACTTTAACCACAGAAAGATCAATGCCTTGCAATAATACGCTAGAACCACAGCTTGACTGTTCCGAAAATGGCAGCACATTCTCCAAGATTATGGACTGAGAAGCTCCAGTATCACGAAGGATGCGAATTTTTTTTGTTTCAGTGTCGGTGTCATTAAATGAAACAACACCATCGAAAATGAAGGGCTCAAAGGCAGATTCAACAGTTGTACTCAAATTCTCAGGCCTGGGAGAAAGAATGGGCCGCTCAATCAAACCCACACTTTTAGAAACATTTGTTTTCTTGCCAGTTTTACGTTTCAAAGTGGGACACATGGCAATGAGGTGTCCTACTTCATGACAGTAAAAACACTCACGATTTTCCTCTTTCACTGCACTCAAACCGTTCTTAGATACTGCTATGGTACCTTTAGAACTGCGAAGATGATCAAAAAGATTACGCTTGGCGGGCGACGGAAAAACTATTTTATGAGTGAGTACAAACTCATCAGCGAAAACGGCGGCTTCAGAAAGAGAGGAAACTTTCTGTTCATTCAGATATATCACAATTTTCTCTGGAAGACAATTCTTAAATCCTTCCAATAGTATTAACTCTTAACTGTGCGAATGTAACAACTTTATTTGCAGAGCACCATTTCTCAAACAAATTGGCTTTGTCTCTTGCAAATTCAACAAAAGTTTGACTAGCAGTTTTCACATGGTGGCGGAACTTCTGTCGGTATGCCTCAGGAACCAGCTCATAAGCGCGCAACACAGCATTTTTAATTTCCTCATAATTCAAGCTCTGTTCAAGTGTTAAAGCAGAACAGACTTCCTGTGCTTTCCCAATTAGTTTGCATTGTAACAAAAGAGGCCAAATATTTCGTGGCCATTTCAAAGTAGCCGCGATGCGTTCGAAAACAGTAAAATAGGTGTCAACTTCACTTTCACGAAACATCGGAACTAACGCAATTTGTCTGCTAATATCACATTCAGGTTCACTTACTTGCAAAGCGCGTCGTGGTGCCGGAGTAGGGCTCGGAGTGGACGCATTAACAGGCGGTGATACAGGTACGCCGATGCTGGGTGCTGCAGGAACTGAGGGTTGAGCAAGTTGTTTAGCCACCAGCTCCAAGTCCAGCTCCTTGAGCCTGATCGCTCGCTGGGTTTCGAGTTCAACTGTGCGCACCTGCAACAGTTGGCTCTGATACTGCTGTTTGCTCAATTCTAGCTCCAGCTCTTTCAGTCTGATCGCCAGCAAAGGGTCACTCGGAGAAGGAATGTTAGCAGGATCTATGCTAGTCAGTTCCCCAGGTTTGGGCAACTCTGCCCCCTCGCCTACGGAAGCCAACATTTGAATTGCAACACCTGCCTCACCTTCCTCCGGCAAAGTTCCTCGTTCTACTAAATGCCTGTAAACCACTTCCTTAATTTCTTGTTTCCTGGCACCACGAGTAACCTGGATGCGATATAAATCTGCAATCGCCAATAAATCCTCTTTTCGGCACATATTTAACTGATGTACTGATGGTTGAATCGCAAACATATCTAATTCAAATTTTGAAGCCATTTCTAATTCCCTCCACCTCAAAGTGAAAACCACTAGGCAAACGAATGTACACAAAGCCAATTTCACGAAGTTAACACAACGGTAAGAATCCAAATTGGTCTTTTTTGTTTAGACGAGCCCCCAATTTCTGTTACGACCTCTAGGGGTTAGCCGTGACAGAAAAAGAGAACTGAATGAGCTTACACCAGAGAGATAGTTCAATAGTTTATTTTTGTTCTACACGGGGTTTCCTTCAGAGGTAGACCAGGCCAAAACAATAAACAAAATAGATTTGGAGTTAAACCTAAATAACCTGAAATTAAAGTTTAGAAAACAAAATACAAATTTACTTACCTGACTTCCTAAATCAAAAACAGAGTAAAAAGATATGTGAAAAGGAAATGGCGTCTCACCCCCTACTTCCCGTGTGTCAAGTTATCTACTAATTATTTACAAAAGTTGATGTTTACTAGCAACCAAATCAGAATCCATTCCATAGTCAAACGAGCAAAAGATCAAATAAACCGGGGAGTCAATCCATACAGAGATTTACAAAGACAACAAAATACTACTACATTCACTCTTTCTTTCTCTCTGGCACAACACTCAAAACAAACAAACGACGTAACATACAACAGTCAATTGAAATTTCACAAATTTAGCACACGACAGATCAAAATTACCGAGGCTCAAAATGGCAAAAGCTGAGTGTTTGGGGCGGTCCTTATATCAGGATAGGATGCAGGGTAGAACCAATCCCGAGCTCCAGCTGATTAACAGGCCACACCCACCTAGAACAGACACAAGTGCTACAGCAGAGAGATATCTGCCAACAGAATCTCAGAAATCATAACAATATTTTTTTTTTTTTTTTTTTGCTTGTGGGCAAGGTAGGCTTTTGCTCTATGTACTTATGTAGTTATGTAGTAACATACATTAGTCACATTATGTAGTTTGTGTACTTATGCATACTTATGTGAAAAAGGTTATTTTATCTATGTTGTCTTACCTGTTGTTAACAACTATCTTAAAAGTATGTCAAGGAATTCTTCCTTTGCACCAATGTTCCCATGGAACAAGTAAAATGTGCTGGTGTCATTTCTATTAACTCAAGATTACTTTGTAATCTATTTATACGACGTTGTGCCTTTATACTGCCATAAAGTTTAATCCTGCATTTTGTGCTTTTAGTTTTTCGATTTATGCGCACCATGTCAATGTTTTTGACACTCACTCATTTTTGTGGTTATGCGTATCCCGTGTTTGAGGCTGTTTTGTTTATTTACTGACCCCTGTCCAGAATATTGATTATAGGACATTAAATTTAAGCACTTGTGTCCTACCTCTAACTTCTGCACATTGCTCGTGGATTGATTAGCTTTGACTTTTGTAAGTAAAAATGCACAAAAATGGTAAGAACTAGGACCATACCAGGCCATGCACTCACACAGCCTAGCTGTAAAAGTTGTGATTGTATTCCAATAAGTCACAAATTTTATATAAGTCTTTTATATTGAAGCCTGCATCGGCTCGACACAGCCCCGAGGCAGGAATTGAACCCTCAACCTTGAAGGTGAAGGGCCACAGGGCTAACCACGACACCAACTCATCAGCAGTAATTAAAAACAGAAGAGAGAAATACAGTTGTCGTGTTATAATTATAAAAAGATTTTTCAAGCGCAGCGTTCATATTTTTCCATGCACGGTCTTAAGAAGAGGGGCACAGCATGATTGCATACTTAAACACTTCACTTAAATGACAGCAATCACAAACGGTGTTGCCTCACTGTTTATCAGTAAGTGTGTTCCTATTTGCGTGAATAATATTATTATGCCTATGGTTAGACTCCATGCTAAAAAGGCCCAGCTATAATGATATCATAATAGCAATTGCCTGGTACTGATAATAGACAGTTAGAAGTAATATTTATTAGCCCTCCAATTCAATATTATGACCACCCATCACTATAGAGTACATGCCTTTATCTGTTTGTACAATATATAGAATTTTATTTGTATTATTTCATGTAAAAATATAATTGTCATGAATTTAACTAAAGCTTAGGTAGATCCATGGTGCAATATTTTTTTTTTTTTTTTTTTTTAGATAATTTGAATGTTCCACTGACACTGGCAGTTCATACAAAGACAAACAAAGGAACTGAATCAGTGCTAAAGCAACCCTCAGCGCTTTACTCATCTCTGCGGTATCATAGGACTAGCATTGATTTTCTGGAGATGCATGCCCCAGTGTCACTCACAACCCCGAAAGGAAAACATTAATCATTTACTGTCATACTAGAGCAGATGCTTGCTGTGCTACCCTGTTAGCTCTACACTGATGATGCAGTATGACAACAAGTACATGATGTATCTGATTTCACTGCTTGTCCTGCCTGGTTGAATGTCTTCAAAAAAAAAACAAAAACAAAAAAAAAAGCATTCTGTGTTTTAAGAAAGAAGCTACTGTATATTAATTGGGTTTAGCTACTGTGAGCAAAAATGTTTTTCTACTGTATTTCCATGCTTTTGTCACCATTGCATATTTGCCACACTCCATCCACCTTGATTAAGATGACAGAAAGGCACATAATAGCATATCTTATATGTTATTTATTAATAGTATACATATTTATATGCTCTATTTTTTCAGAAGTTTCCATGTTCTCTATGTCTTTTAATGGGTTTCCGCAGGGTATGCCAGTTTCCTCCCGCAGACAAAAGACATCCAGGGTGTCCTGCAGGGCGTCCTTGTGACCTGGGATACACTCCAGGCACCTGCAACCCTACGCAGGATGAGCGGTATGACAAATAGATGGATCGGCATTTCATTCATTCATTCGTTTATTAATTCATTTGTTTGTTCATTCATTCATTCACATTTCCATCCATCCATCTCCAGTAACTGCCTAATTCCGGTCAGGCGGGTTACTGTGATACCAGTTTATTGCAGAGCATTAGGCACACCGGTTTGCATACTCTTTTATACTGTATCTGGGACAATTTAGCATAGCAAATCCACCCAGAGAATACACATGAAATCCCAGTGTTTTATGTATTTATGTAATCTTACTGTATGTATTATTCATATAATATAATATTATGTATTATATTATTATAGCGTTCATACAGTATAAGCATGCAATTTATTTAGGATCCTAAATAAAAGCTCACAGGCAGTTCACAACACTTTTTAAAACAAACATGACCATTTGGTTTAATATAAACGTATATAAAATCATATCTGTTCTTGAGAACATTGTAGACAATATGATGTATGACCACCATATCCTACCATGCAATGTAATGCATTATAATTTAAACATTATACTTGAGCATTATGCCAGGTCAGGATTAATGCAAAAACTTCCAGGATCCTCATTTGTAATGCATTACATATACTGTACAGCTCTTGTGTGAAGTGTAACTGAATGTTTCACACAGTAAAGTTATCCTTAGATAACTTAGATGTACAGGCCTCATGTCAAATATGACTTTGGTCTAAAATGGTCATTGTCAAATCACCAGCTTTGCATAGTTACATCCGCCTCAGTGTTGTAGGATTGCAGCATTTTGCAGCCTCATAGTGGGGTGGAGAAAATGTCCGCAATGTTCCCCTGTTACAAAAGGACACGGTTCCACTCCCGAGGGGTCCAGGAGGTTAGTAGTCTTAACAGCAGGCATGCTGCCCACTCCATTAGTGCGTTAATTAGATGGGCATGATGCCCACTGTATACCCACTGGGGAAAGAAGTGCCCTGTGTGCTGATTATTCATGGTGTGATTATTCATGGCAGAGCCTCTGTTTGATAAAGATATGGCTGGTGACAGTATTTAAAGGGTACAGCCTGTGTACACCTGAAACGCCACCATACACTTATGCCTTCTGGACTGTGCCGTAACCCTGCATGGACAAAAATGCCATCATTAGGAAAAGTGCTAGTGGCGAGAAGTGTCTTGTGGGTGGACTTTAGAAGAGGGAGCGCTTCTTCATCCTAAGTATAGAAGAAGAGCATGTACAGTACTGTGCCCAAAACAGCACTCTCCAAGTATCTGGATCTCTCGGAATAAGATATTAATTTTTCATTTGACACAGCAATTACTAAGACATATCTTCAAGAAAGAGGGTTGTAGAAGCAAAACAATTTTGCTAACTATGTAGGAAATGGACGAGAAATGGCAATTGAAACTAGATAAATGATTCCATGGACACCCTAACGTGCAGTCGAAATAGTCGTTTGGGTAATGGAGGTAATGTAATACATATTTCCAAATGTGCGCTTATAAAGAAAACCTCAGTGCTCTTAAAGAACAGCAATAAGAGTTGAAAAGCTTAAAGTGATAAAAAAATATAAATAAATAAATAAATAAATAATTTCCAGGAGTGTTTAGGTTTCCCGGTATAACCTGGATGCCAGTCTTCTAAGTCATTTTATATTTTGTTGTCCATAGAAAAGGCCAATTCCAGCTTAAAATCGAATACAAATTAGATCAGTGTTATATTCTTTATATGGTACTCCATGGCATATTCTGTCTTGTTAACAGCAAGCCTTTTTGACACACATGAAGAATTATTAAATTAGGTTAGGCAACAGTGCTTTCATTTATGGCCCAGTGGCAGATATTACATTCTTCTTATGTTCTGTAAAGATCCACACTAACAGTCCTGAATTATTATAGGCCCTTTCATAAATTTCTACTTGAATCCACTTTTATAACAGTACATTATTGGGTATTGGGTTTGATATTTTGGCAGCCATTGCATGCTTTGTTCCTCCAGGGTGACCATTATGGCTTTGTGATTATGCAATGTAGTTTTATATATACAGTACATTGGGATGAATATAAATTTATGTCTAAATTACATGCAATCTCTCAAACACAGACTTCATTTTACACTGTTTCCGGGAGTTAAAATTTCCAAATACTTTCAAAATGTATTTGGAACTTGAAGTGCTTAGATGTTTAACTTATACTAGTAGTACATTCATAAATAATTATCCTACTGTTTTTACTATTTCATCTAAATAGCTGCTTAGTTAGTATCTCTTGTAAGCTACTGTAATACGCCATCCTGTATAAAGTATAGTTGAACATTCTTATCTAAAGAAAGTACATTGTCCTGTAAATATTCGTAATCTTAAGCTTACTAGCCATACAGTTGAATGAAGTGTTTTAAAGAAGACTTGAAAATTGTTTTTTATAAACAACATCATGAAAGTGCATGTGTTATTAATTGATCATACATTGATCAGCCATAATATTGACACCATTTAACATGAGCATTAATTACATACCAATAAACTGGTGTTAGAGTCATGGACAACCAAAAGTTTACCCATACCAGTGGAAAAACAAAAGCCAGCTCATCCAGTCCGATTCCACAGAAATGCCAGTGCAGCAGAAATCACAGAGAAATACTGCCAAACCCGGCCATCAAACTCCCCAGATCTCAATCCAGAACCAGAGCATCCATGGAATGCACTGAACAAACACGTCCGCTTTATGGAGGGCCAACTCACAACCCCAAATTATCTGCTGCCAACATCCTGGTGTCAGACACCACAGAAGTTTTGTCGGGTCATGCGTCAAGCGGCAAGAGCTGCCAAGATATTACAAGGGAAACCTGCACAAAATCAGACATAATGTGTTGCATAATGTTGTGGCTGATCAGCATATATTGTGGACGCATACGGTACACTGCCTGGCCAAAGAAACCTTACATTTTAGAAGGGTTAAAATATTGTCCTAAATCAAGCAAAGAAAACTAAGGAGACTGAAAAAGATTAGGAATAGGTTAAGAGGTGTCGAATCCATAACTCAGTCCTGGAAGAACAGTGGTGAGCAGCATAAATCACTGCTATGTTTAAAAGAGGAAGTAGGAGCATTTGCGCATGCACAATGTCTTAAGAACTGTCAACAGAAGTATGACTAAAAAGCTGTGTGACAAAATGTTATTGAGGCTAATTGGAAAAAAAAGGCTTTCAGTTTGCTTGGGAATATAAAGATAGGATTCTGGAGCAATGGTCATGTGGTCTGCTGAATTCGGATTGACCCTATTCCAGAGCGATGTGTGCATCAGGGTAAGAAGGAGCAATGTACCCAGCATGCATTGTGGCCACTGTACTGGGGTTGCTTCAGTTGTTCAAGTCTAGGCTCAGCAATATTATTTGGCAAGAAATAAAGATAGCAGAATGGCCTAGGCATATTCCAGGACTTGAATTGCGTAATCATTTGCACACACTGCTCACTGTAATCAAAGGCAGTTTGTTTATTTTTTGTTTGTTTGTTTGTTTGTTTTGCCAGACAGTGTTAAACAATTTAAAATTCAAAAGATTCAAATAAAAAATGTATTTGTCAGGTACTCAGTCATACACAGTGTGATAAGTAGTGAAATGCTTGTATGACTGTCTATTATCTAAAAAAAAGAAAAGAAAACAGAGTGTTTAAATAAAGAATATTAAATACTGTAATATAATAGAAAAGAAAAAAAATTATACAAAAAAATTATATCAAATATGAAATAAAAGTATAATTTAAAAAAATATATAGAACGATTTTAGCTATAAAAATTTACTCATACAAGTACAGTACTTAGTAATTGAAGGTAAATAAATGTGACAGATTTATTCTATGGAATATTGTGGAATTTTGTTTAATCATAATGGAAGCACCTCCAATGATGCACCTGACCATCACATTCCAAATTAAAAATTTACCTTTCCATTGTCAAACCATGGGCACTGATATGGACTGGGTCCCCTCCCTTTTCTGTTATGACAGCCATTACTATTTTGAGAAGGCTTTCTATTAGATTTTGTAATGTGGCTGTGGGGATGTGAGCCTATTCAGTCACAAGAACATTACTGATAGAAAGCTCTGATTTTAAGCAGGAAAGCATGGCAAGCAGTCACGCAGTTTCAGTTCATCCCAAAAGTGTTTAGTTCAGTATTGGGGTTGAGGTCAGGGCTCTGTCATGTCAACTTGTGTTCGGCCGAACATGTCACTCTGTGAGAATTGTGCATTGAACATTGTCATGCTGGATCATGTTTAAGCCATTCATATTAATGAAGGGATTTTTTTTTTTATGCTACAGCATGTTTATGATACAGCATTCACAATTCACAATTGTGTTTTTCCAACTTTGACAAACATTTGTGGAGATGGGGCTGTCCACATACTTTTGGCCTTATAATGCTAATCTGTATCTGATGAATACTGTAGGTCATTCAGCTTTTGCCTGTTGTTCCTATAGAAAAAAAAAATGCATTTTAAAGATTAAATAATTAAGAAGTAATATCCTTAGGGAGCCTGTTGACGGGCTGCAAAGAAGCAACACACCAGGAGGTTCTTATACATTATATGTTGATTTAATTTTTCTCAAGCCAATCAAGGGATTTGGCTGCAAATGTCAAAGCATATGATATTATAGGTTTGTTATTTAACTAAACAAAAAACAGGTTTGATTACCAAAGGATGAAGAAAAATAGTGTAGCGTTATAATAGTTTATGTAGGGGAATATGGTCTCTTTGATTAGAGCCAACATTGGTTTGATTGTCTGTCCACAAGCCTGACTGGAACAGGAGAGAGAGGAAATAAACTGAGGATAGGATCCAGTGAGGAGTACAGACTAATATAGAGATAGGACAGCTGTTTATGTAGGTTGGATAATGAAAAGGAAAACCTGAGGGGTGCATGTTTATTGGCATCCTGTTTACTCTGATTACAATACTCTCTGAAAGTCTCAGTGATGCGAAGCTAAAAATGGGGAACACAAAAAATAAAGTGAACAGAGGAAAGGCGAAGAAGTCTTGGAACAGAAATGATTGGGATTTTTTTGTTGTTGTTGTTGTTGAAATGTGCCTGTAAATAAATCCCAAGACAGCATTATACACTTGATTATTAAAATATTCTATTGCTAATTATAAAGTTCTGCACTTTCTCTTTCTTTGGTAGCATAATGCTCTCAACTTTCTCTCTTGGTTTGTCAGCTGGCAGGTACAAAAATATGTCTCTCTTTCTCTCTATACTGTACTAAATTATTTACATTTCTTAGTATTTTCTGTTTACAATTTGCATACGGTTCAGGGAAGTATTATACAATATAGAATACAGTGTGTGTGCGTGTGTGTGTGTGTGCGTGTGTGCGTGTGTGTGTGTGTGGTGTGTGAGAGAGAGAGAGAGAGAGAGAGAGCAAAAAAAAAAAAAGAGCTAGGACTGGTCTTGGCCTGGCTTTTTAATTATAACTTCAATAGAATACAATCTAAAAATAAATAAATAAATAAATAAATAAACATTTCCAGTTTCCTGGTTCTATACTCACCCTGGTTCTGTGTGCATGAAGTTTGCATGTTCTCTCTGTGCTTGGCGAGTTTCCTCTGCGTACTCAGATGCAGATGAGGCTAATTAGCGTTCCCAAATAGCCCATAGTGTGTGAATAAGCACGTGAGTGTGTGTATGTGCCCTGTGATTGATTGGCACCTTGTCCAGGGTGTACCCCACCTCATGTCCTAAGATGATGACAGAGTGCGCGAGTGATTTTCTTTACATGTTCCATAAACTTTATTAAAGAATGACACTTTTTACGATTATACTTTACATCTGTTTCTTGTTTTTTTTAATTTTATTTATTTATTTTTTTTAAGTTAATTCATGTTATTACTTTTGTTCAAACTGTTAATGAAACTGATGGGCAGAGACACCAGCTGCTGTGAAAACGTTCCTGTAGTGTTGAAAGAAGAAACAGCACAATTAACATGCTAACCTGTTAGTGTTGGCTAACAGTGCTGAGTGTAACGGTGCTGATGCTGGAGATTCCTAGCAAAAAAGAAATCTCTTAATAAATCTCCTTATTTTTGCCCATTACAATAATTATAACAATTATATGTTTCCTTATTTTCTATGACCCACATATTTAGCTATAATGGGGGCTGATAGTTGTGCTCTGAGGACTACATTTGCAAAAGATAGTAAGAGTTAATAGAGCAAAAGTGCTCTATGATCTGTGGTTCACGATCACCCATCACGGTCATATGGTTTTAATGAGAACTGGCTTTTTAACCATTGAATCAAAGCACACTTTATAGATGCTAATAAAGTCAAACTCCATTTAATGTAAAAAAGCTTCCGAGCAGAGGGGATGAGAAAAGAAAGGGATGGATAAGAGCAAAAAGGATGATGTTTGATTTACCACTCTGCTCATTTGTATCATTCTTCTGAGAGGTTTTTTTTTTATGTTTGCAAGTTCGCTGGGTTCAAGCATGCATTCATTTTGAAATAAAATTAATTATGCTTTCCAGGATGTTTATGTTCCAGATGCCACGGAGAGTAAAAGACAGGAGTTACAGTTTTGACCAGTGGTTCATTTTAAGCAAGCCGATATCATGACCGGGTGGGTGGGCGAGAGGGAGGGAGGAAGGAAGGAAGGAAGTCAGATTGATTGATTGATTGATTGATTGATTGAACAAAAGGTTTTACCTGCATTGTTGTTGTACATTTGGAGGTGCTATAATGTTACATCAGGAAATCTCAGATGAACACAATTAAGATGCTTTTCAAGAAGGGGTAATTACTCGTAGACTCCCAGAGACTGGGGCAAAGCTGGCAAAAGCATACGCATGTTTTAATTACAACAAGCACCACTAATAACAAGAAATACATGCTCAGCTGAAGGCAGTCTAATTTAGCACAGCCAAACAAGGCTATACAGATTCACTGCTGACCAAACGAAAGCATCTGCAGCCAGTTTTCTAGACTTGCTACAGTATATGAACCTATTTTAAAATTGGGCATTGGCAGCTTTAGACATACAAATTGTACTTGCATTTTAAATATACTAATCAGATTTACTGATTCTTTGCCTGGGATTAAGCTAAATGCTGAAGAGTTTTACACAGTTTTCAGATATTTTTTTTCTAAAATCATTTACAGAAGACTGCAAAACATTTGAAAATGAATCTTATTAATAAGCTATATTCTACACATAAACAGCTACAATTCAGTCAAATGTTTGGATATTTTTTTTAATTATTTGTACATTCTAGAACAAATTGCTAGAAAGAATTGCTTTGGGGGTTTTTTAAACTATGAAATAAGACATGGCATTATGTAATTAAGTAACAATAACAACAACAACAGCCAGTTATTTTTAAGACACAAAGATAGCTGTTCTGGAGTAGTTCTTGCAAGAACAGTATTATCAAGTGCATTTGCAAAACCCATCAAGCACTCATGAAGATCATCGCAGGAAGGCAAGACCAAAAAAAATTAAGTTACAGTTACCAGTCGCAAAAATCACCAACTTAAAGCACCTCAGATGTGGGTCATTATGCATAAGGAGCATACAGAGCATAAGGAGTAGACACATCTGAGCAGACTGTTCAAAGAAGATAGTTTGCATTTGTGGATGCCTTCAGCATAGGTTTGATATATATCACACCTTCATGGGTGTGGCGACGGGCTTGCAGCAAGTGCACATAGGAAGAGAAAGCTTCCTCGCTCGCCCAAGACAAACCATTCGATAGCCCAGAAAGGGGCGGGAATTGAATTGGCCAGAATTGCCCACAGGAGGAACCTACCCTCCACCAGTCGACCGCTCCAGATGAAAGGATCCCGGTGGCGCATACCAGTGGGAGGAGTGAATAAGCGTAGTGACTTACATGTGTGTTCCAACTGCACTAGTCAAGTTGAAAAGGAGATAATGGACATGGTAACCCCTATAGGAGCAGACAGGGATCACGATATGCTTGCTGAGATATTTAAATTTAACATTTGTTAAATGCTAATGTTTAAGATATCACACAAATGCACACATATATATATATTTATATGGCACAGTTTTATTTTATATATATTATCTCCATCCATCTAGGAACGTGTAGGACCTGTAGTCCAATTAGGGACAATTGTGACCACTGTATTCATACCTATGTTGTATGACCTCCGGGCAACATTCACACGCACATTCACACACCATAGGCAATTTGGGAATGCCAGTTAGTCTAATCTGCAGGTCTTTGGCCTGTGAGAGGAAACCGAAGAACCCGGTGGAAACCCACCAAGCACAGGGACAAAAACTCCATACACACATACCGGACAGACGAATCGAACCCAGGTCCTGAAGGTATAAGCTGACGATGCTAACCACTAAGCCACTGTGCCACCATTTACAGTATACAGTATGTGCTGTGTATTATTTACAGTATGAACATGGGATTGAAGCCTCATCAGTGCCAACCATACATTCAGCAACCCAGAGCCTCAACCCCCTGAGCCATCATTGCCCCCATCATGGAACATATTGATTTTGAAATATGGGCTAGAGGTACAGTACAAAATACACTGTAGTAAGGACAGAACTGTATACAAATATATTATTTGGATAAACGAAATAATGCAATAGTGCAAACTTTGCTGAGTATTTCGTTTAGTTTAGTTTTTATTTGTTTTAATTATTTATTTATTCATTTATGCTTAGTATGATTTTCCAACTTCAGTCTAGATGTGTGCATTGGAATCCTATGGGACATATAAAAACAAAAAAACAATAGTAAAAGAAATGTGGAGTTTTAATACACAGTTCTTGCAGAATGCCAACTGCAACTATAGAAAATGGCACAAAAGACTTGTACAAATACTAGTACAAATACAAAAAAAAAAAATTGTACATATGAACAAATAGACATATTTGGTCCACCAGCGCGCACACCTTTTATTTTATTTATTTATTTATTTTATTTTTGGTTGAAACAGGGTAACCTTTTTTATTTGGAGTATAACTCCGCATCCAACATAAAAGAATATATAAAAAAAACAATTTCAGTAATATTTTGCGACTTGAAGATGCACTTATTTAAAAGTGTTTTGCTCCAGTAGTCTGATCTAAACACTTCTTGGTAAATCATTCATTGAATATAATGAGGTGCAGTTCAAATATTCCTAGACACTGTAAGTCTTCCCCACTTTATAGTACATTCTGATATTGTGTCCAGCAAAGTTTGCTGATGTTTGTGACATACTGTATAACTCAAAAAAACAAACTAAGACTAATGTAATTATATATTAAATGCCTGTTGTTGTCACCTGTAAATGAGCTTTTTCTAGCTTGTCTACTCAGTTCAATTACGCAGGTATTACATATTACACAGTTAGGAAGTTTCAAAAGGCATTTCTTTTATGAACTGGATTGAATTGAATCAATCAATCTTTTCCAGTGGTATACTGGACATTTTCAGGGCAAAATATAAAAAATAAAAAAAAAAGAAGAAGAAGAATGAAAAGTAAAGAACCTTCCATTGTAGCTCATGCTCACCGCTTCTTTAATTATGAATACAAACCAAATGGATATTTTAAACACTGAGCATAGTTAGAAATCCAAATACAGAATGCCATTGCATTGCACCGCTACATTACAGCCTGCAGCACTCAAACACACGACAGGGATGTACTTTGCCCTTCTGGGTCAGTGTAAGGTATTGTGAGATAAACTATATGTCTGTTATGAGTTTCACATTCTGTGTAAACATGATGATTCATAACAATCAGGGGGAAAAAAAATATCCATATAGCAATGATCCTCCCCTGTCTATCTTCACACACACATTACCATGCATAGACATACTCTTGTCCATTTGTGCAGAGCCTTCAACGTTCCTCATTGCAGTAGCCCAGCTAGTGAAATTGATTATTATGATAATGCCATTGCAGGTGAGGACACTGAGGAGAGATAATGACATCTCTGTAATGAGTGGTCATGCCATGACTTGAATTATTCAGTAGCAAAGCCTTCTAAGCTGTGCACATTGAGCACATGTGTCAAAGAAGTGATCTCATTCACTTACAGCAACTTGTTAATTGCTGCCTCCCTAGCAGTGATGCCTAGTTTGAGGAATGCTTTCCAGTATGTATAGCAGATCAGTCATGAGGCTGTGATGACGAGATAATTGGGCTGCATAATTAACAGGATTGAGTTTGCTGAATTTGTGCTGAGAATGAACTTTGAACTCATAGTAAGCTTCAGGAAGAAGGTTGGTGCCTACTACAGCAATTAATTTTTGTCTGCTTTATGAATATTCTGGTGACCAGCTGTACTGAGTATAGGAATAATATAGAAGTTGTTATGTTTAAATAATTTCTAGACCCAATTAACCCACAGTAAAGTGAAATAAAAATAGTGCCATAGTTCCCTTGATGTTAAAAATGTAAAACTTTTTTAAACTATAAAATAAAAAAATAAATAAAAAATTTGAAAAAAAACTTATGAAAGTTTGAAATGCACAAATGCACTGGGACATTAGGAGTGGAAACTTTGGGTGCTGTGGGTTGCAGGGTGTGGTACCCAATGATCAGGCCTTTTGGCTGGCATATTCGGTTTGAGATCTAAAGAATTTGGATGCCGGATCAACAACCTTGAACATTGAGCCTGCTTAGCCCCATATGCAGCAGACTGCGATGATACCTTTTATCGTGACCTTTTTCAGCATTTTGTGCTACACTGGCTGTTCTGACCTTAGGTTCCCATAGATGAGGCTTGGGTGCTTATGGTCTTGTCACCAGTTTGCTGATATATTCATGATAATCGGTGTAATTCAATCCCTAATTATTGGCAGTTGTGTTAGTGTTGTGGTTGATCAGTTCCCTATAAAAAAGTCACCTTTTAATACAGTAAAATTTGTTCGGAAACATTTGTTACATTCAGTTGCATGGCAATTGCACTGTACAGTAAAGATATAAAGTGCCAACCCTAGATAAATATGTCTGATTGAGATGATCATTTTGTGAAATTGATTAAGAAAAACATGATTATTTGGGCTGGACAAAAGGGTCTTATGGACTGTTTAGTCATACGATTTTATTAGTGTTCTGGGATAAGAGGCTCATCATCTAGTGTATGAGCAATGGTCCCCAACCTGATTATTGAGGTGTGGCAGCTCGTGTGCAGGAAAAACATTCAAATGTCTACATCAGTGATCATGGACATTGCGTCCATGCAACTGCTAATCTATGTAATATTAATAACAATAATGGCCGAACAGTATTAAAAGTTACAGACTGAGATGTTTGAAGATTTTTCTAAGCTTGTCAAAATAATTTGCCATAAATGTTATTATTTTTATTCTAAAAATTGCACTAGTGTCAAGGAATGCATCTGGTTAAGTTTCCTAAAAGCATCGCAGCACAAAGATAATTGTTAAATGGTAGAGTGAGCACACACTCTCTTTCCCCATTAAAATCATCTTAATTTTAGGATGCTTTCGGCAAACTCGTCACTGGTTGATTTTATTTGGTATTTGATGCTTCAGCTGGCTTTTTTCCCCCCATTTCTTGCTAAGCTGTGGCCATTTCTAACCATTTTCACCATTATGCGCCATTATACAAATAACTTCCTGGAAACTGTAATGACATCATTAAAGCATCTATGCTCGGGTTTTCTGCCTGACATGCTTGTACTGTGCTGTGTATTGTTTATGTGCCATGTGGTATCTTAAATCTCCTTTTGATGATACTGAAGTTGGTAAAAGATGATGTTAAAGATGTCATTGACATGCAAAACCAATCAGGCTATCACTAGTTATCCCCTAACACTTCAATATGCAAACTTGTCTGAAGCAAGTTTCTCATCTGCTTTTGTTCACACATCACACACAATTCTTCCTGATCATTACCAAATACCTTCTTTCATAGCTCTGTCTTTCTACATTAAAGTCGAATGCCAATATATAAAATCCAATCTGCTGGCTTCTTTTGAAATGTAGACTGGAATAAAGAACCGGCGCGAGAAAAAAAAAAATACAGCAAAGGAAAGAATAAGGGAGGGGTGCACAGATGTCTCAAAGGAAGAAACCCGAATAAAGACAGCAAGAGCTAGTGAGAGAGAGGAGGAAAGAGAAAGCTGTAGATTGCTAGTGTGGTCTGATTTGATTTCTTGCGTTGATATAATAGCTCTTCGTTTTCTATTAATCTTCCCTCTCACCACGCGGCTGAAGCAAATCGGGGTATTAGAATCTTGCCACTGGGCACTGTGCAGGCCATTAAAACATCATTACCATCATCTCCCATTATTCAAGGAATGTGCTGAAGGAATTACCTCTGTAATGAGACCAACCTGACTTTCAACACAGTATAGCCTTGTAGGCCATCCTCACGCACATGCCCTCACATTGACTCACACGTACATAAATGCACACACAGATGGCTTACACTTTTACAAAGCTATTCATATTAGTCTGACATGAGGCTGCTTCAGGCTTCCTTGCTGGTTTAAATAAAAAAATTATAATCGTAATAAGTCACCTTTGATTATTTATTTATTTATTTATTATGATAATCAAGAATACCTATTAAGAATACTTGAGAAATCTCAAAAAGTCAGTGATGATGGTGCAAAGGGTCGAACCGCTGCCTCGCAGCTACAGGGTCCTCAGTTCAATCCTGAGGTTACCGTTGGTATGGAGTATGAAACTTATGAAAGAGGATTGTGCCTGTAACCAAGCAGCAGAGGCAAATCATGCCAGTAGCCATTGTACAGGGCATGCAAGTGATGTTCTGATTGAAATATATAAATCAGAACATTGTGTGCTTTATTAGTTGGGGGAAAGAAGTTAAAACCCTTTTTTCAACACCATGAAAGCAATCACTATCTGCTCAGTATAATTCAGTTAAAACTGAATTCTTCACAGAATTTTATACATCTACATCTACGTCTAGTTTGACCCAAGAACCTTCCAGTCATATACATTATATATATATATATATATATATATATATATATATATATATATATATACTGTGGCATTGACCTGCTCTCTGATCTGAGCTGCTGTTAACCTGCGATTTCTGAGGCTGGTGACTCGGATGAACTTATCCTCCACAGCAGAGGTGACGCTCGGTCTTCCTTTCCTGGGGCGGTCCGCATGGGAGCCGGTTTCTTTGTAGCGCTTGATGGTTTTTGTGACTGCACTTGGGGACACTTTCAAAGTTTTCCCAATTTTTCGGACTGACTTTTCTTAAAGTAATGATGGCCGCTCGTTTTTCTTCACTTAGCTGCCTTTTTCTTGCCATAATACAAATTCTAACTCTTTGAATGAGAAGGTGTGTCCAAACTTTTGATATGGTTTAGATATTGGAATACTGAGATATATATATATATATATATATATATATATAAATAAATGATTACAATAATAAATGTTAATACAGTCCCTATTTTAATTCTTGATTAAATAAAAATGTATCAAATTTGTTTTAAAAACAAAGTCTGTGTTGAAATTCAGCTACCTCTTGAAATTCAGAACCCTTGCCTTACCGTGTAATGTGGAGAGGAGAAAGTTAAAGCCTTTGCTCAGAAAATAATGAAGAAACAGGGTTCGCATGTGGTATTAGTCTCTTTTTGGCCAAGTATTAGTGTTTCACTAATCTCAGGGGATTTAATTCTGTAGACACAAGTAGCAGCCAAACTAAAGAGACCAATTAGTCTGAATTTACTTCCCATTGAAGAGGCCTGGAGAGAGACCTGATACAGCGGAGCAAACCATTCTTCAAGATCGAGGTTAATAGGTGATCAGGAATGAGGATTTTATGTCTCTGGGATCATTTGTGTCTCTCAGATTCATTCTACATGTTTTATAACATTTAAATAGGACATATCTTCTAACATAAATAGGCAGGATTTTCACGATTTTAGGCTTTGGGGATTTATTATTATGAACTATTGACCATTTCTTTCGGCTATGTATTGGCCACTAAGTGGCTGCAACAACAGAAATATTAAAAACAACTTATCCATATGACCGTTAAATCAATGTAAAGTTCTACAAATAAAAAACATACTTAAATTTTTATGTATTTCATTTTTAACCCAATAACGTAAGTAAAAATACAGACTTTGGGTTTTAGCTGCATAATTTTCATCCAAAATAAGTTATTACTTTGCCATATTGAACACTGATTTTTTTTCTTCTTCTTAAGAACAGATAGTTGTGTTTCCAAGTAAACTTATTTCACTTTAAATGTACTAGGCAATGAAATGTCCTGATGCTCTTCATAAAGCAAGGTAAGAATTGAACTTAAAGGATATTTATATAATCTGTTACTGAGTGCCAGTAAGAAAAAAAAAAAGACAAATTTCTATAAGATTATCATGTTAGGTGAAATACGATAAAGCCACCCTTTGATAATAAATTGGTTCTGCTAAATTTATAAAAACAGTATTTGCTCTAATCATTACTGCCTGCTGTTTCACCCATCCATGGTTTCACTCTCTGAATAAACAGCGCAGACAGGGGGATGCCAGCAGATTGAGGGAAGCGAAAAACAGAATGGCAGGATGGCACAGTGCACAGGAAGACATGTGGGCCGGATGACGAGCAGTAACACAGTAAGCGGTAGCATTTTTCATTTGCCCGATTAAACACACCACTGAGTTTCTAATTATCCTGCATCATCTGATAAGAGCAATGCTCCATCCACTATCATGTCCAGAGTCTGGATCATGGAAAAATGGATAGCATTTACTTTACGAGGCGATGCATCATAGGATTTACCCATCCCTCGCTTATAAGTGTACAAGACATTACGCAAATGGAGCATTTATCCCATTATGTGGCCCAGAGTGAGGACTGAGTTATAAGATTCTTAGAGTGAGCATGCAATTGAATTAAACTCACAGGGAGTAGATGCATGCAGACATGCACACATTTTATTTCATAAAAAATATTTCTTTCTAATGTCAGGAAGTAAGGCATGCGCTATAATAGAATGACTAGTAAAATCTAATAAATAGCAAATGCATAATTTATGTATCCTACACTCTAAAAAATGCTGGGTTAAAAATAACCCAAGCTGAGTTGTTTTTAACCCAGCTGCTGGATAAATATTGGACCAACTACATGCTGGGTTAATTTAACCCAGCAAGATGGGTTATTTATTTAACCCAGCAAAATGGGTTATTTATTTAACCCAGCAAGATGGGTAAAATTTTCAATCCAAATGCTAGGTCATATTTAACTATAATGCTGAGTTAATTCTACCTCACAAATAGGTTATTATTATTATTTTTATGTTTTACATGTCTATGGGTAAAACAGTTTAAACAGTTTAATTACTTTGATATACTGGTCTATTACAAAAGAAAACACTAAGTTTTGCAAACCATACATATATGCAATAAACAGCACCCAATTAATTGTACAAAACATAGACAAATATTTATTTTTCAAAAGCACAAGATCAGATAATACAAAAGAAGTTCAACAGTGACATCATTACTATACTATTACTGAGAAGCACTAATGCCTGAGAGCAATGCTGGTCATTATCCCCCAACATCAGGATGTAGGTGTACGGCCTCGACTGACAGATATTCCACGGTGTTGGTTCCAACCTTAGAAAGAAAGAAAGTAAAAGTTTATGGAAAAATTCGAGAGTGTTGGCTAGTATGCATATTTGTAAGATGATTAGTGTTTTGTAACACCTCAGCTATTTTATATGTTTGCTAACGCTAGCAACCTAGCTAAATGCTAGCGTCATGCTGGCACTACAGTTAACAGTTTAGCTTTCATTCATCACTTCACCACCTTCATACACCCTGCAAGCATTCTACAAAGTAAGCTAAAAAGCTCAGACATTTTTGCTGTTTCTTTCATACACAGGTGGAGTTCTTTGGTTTGGCTAGTTAGCAGACATTGTCAGATAAACTAGCATGTTATAGCACAGACCAGGCTGAAAGTTTGAGGGTAACAGTAATAAATGTTACATACAGTGAACAAATTCGGTCATAGTTGAGTGAAAGTGTGTATACAGACCTTATATTGAACGTTTACATTTCCTCTTAAATGCTTGAGGTGGAAGAAAAAAAGACACGAAGCTGCCACAGCCACTGAATACACCGGTGAACTTCGGGGGAGGGCCGGTCTGATCTGTGATGTTAGCTGTCGCTAGCTATCCCAACTCCAGCCCAGCAAGCTGGGTTAAACAAAAAGTACCCAACTCCCTGTAAATAACCCAGAAATATTACCCAACAGAGGCAACCCAGCGTTTGGGTAGTAAAAGCAAGCCAGCATTTTTTGGTGTGTAGAACCACAAAATCATATTTTGTATTCTCAAAAACATTCCAGTAGTTGGAAATCTGACACTGAGTTCCACTTTGGTGTGAAGAAATGTGCGAATCTCTTTATATGGTGTGCTGCGATGGCCTGGTGTTTCTACCAGGGATGTTGTGTGTGTGCATGTCTGTGCATGTGTGCAATGCTCTGTATGCTGCAAGTTAAACGAATAGCTCTAACCAAAAATATATGTACAAATATATCTGATAGCTTAAAGAAATAACACAAAGTTTAGTTGCTTTTTTTTTTTACAGGTAGCTATGCCACAAATGCATACCTCATTATGTCATTATCTCACATAGCAAAAACCTACATTCTTTTAGTATCATTTTTGCTGCATCTTTGAAAGTGATGAAATTTCTGACCACCCATTAGTAATAAAGAAGAAGAAAGTAAGGGGAAAACAAGGAAAGGAAAATTGATTTGATACCACATTACAAGAAAAATGGCTGGATAAAAAATGGGCATAGTTACACCTAATTACACAGCAATGTCCCATGACTATTAAGCAGAGCCAAGTGATTTCATGCCAATGCTTAGCCAAGTGTCTCTGCAAGGTACGATAATGCTTTTCCAAGCAGCTGAATTAATCCTTTGTTCAGAAACCAGCCTGTTCTTCAGCACCTCTTTTTGCACTGCTAGCTGATTACAAAGCATCTAAGTGTTTTACGCATTTAAGTTGGACACGCCAGTCTTTCTTGATCTATTGTAAGTCTGACCTCTGAAGACAGCTCTCTGTGCGGTGTGTGGCACAAACAGATAAGCAATCACTCCCACTAGAGGTGATTACACGATCACCCCCCATGTCCCCCCTAACCCCCCATAGTGTATGGTATTTAAAATATAAATAACATACACTATGGCCAAATTGATTTTTGTTTCTTTTGTGTACTTTACATTTGTTTATTAATGCCATGTAGACATTTAGGTAAAATTACAAAGATTGGCATTTATTTGCACAGCGTGGTGGTCACTGTGACCTCACACAGGTGCGAGGGTTCAACTCTCACTTGAGTTCTTTGTGCAGGGAGCTTTAATGTTCTACCTATGCTTAGAGGGTTTCCTCATGGTCTCTGGTTTCCTCCTACAGTTCATTGGTACCCCTTTAAGGATGACCCTACCTAGTGCCCTGAATCCCCTAGGATAGGCTCCAGGCCTCCTCTGACCTTATACACTAAAATGGTATAGTAAGAGAGAGCGAGAGTGTGAGTGAGAGAAACTATGTAATAGTTATAATCAAGTTGAATAGCAAACATAGGATGTTTGATCTTGTACTGCTTTGGATACCGGCAATAGTATCCAAGCCGTAACACATTAAAGCCCTGTATAATCCAAAGCTGGATGTCTACAAGTTCTTCATTCATTCTGGTAAATTAATATATTTCTACAGGAAATTAATTGGTTCAAAGCTCATTAACAATAAAACACTCACCTGCAAGCAAACAACACTGCATATATTGATGGTTGAAGCATTGCTTTATGACAGCTTGATCAAAATTAAACTAAGAGTGGCTATTTCTGTCCGGTTCAAATCCCCTGGAAGCACTGTACACAAGTGTGTGATGTTTCAGTGCAAGTTAATCGGGAATGAAAACTTACAAATTTCAGTTTGAGGACCACACAATGGGGTCATGGTTCACATTTAACCAGAGACCTATCCACTGATCAGCCACGGCACTAACACCGCTGCCAGGTGAACTGAATAACATTGATTATCAATTATATACCAGTAAACTGGAGACAGGATGATGGGTACCCAAGGCTCATTTATACCTTTGGGGAGCAAAGGCCAGCCTGTCTGGTCTGATCCCTGAGAAAAGCCTATGTACACTGTAAACCCTAATGCTCAAAGTAATTAAACATATTGAGTACTGTTAACTTAAATAATAACAATTTGTTCAAATTAATAGATCTTGATGAGTATTTAGAACGTTTTGGTATCTATGAGTTTGTAAGAATTACATTTTCCAATTTAGCTGAACAAATGTGATATTTTAAGTAACTGTAACTACTTAAGTAACAGTAACTGTCACCTTAAAGTTTCACCAAATTAAAATCTTTCAGCCTAGTGATTTTGTGTCTGGTGTCATCAGGGCACTGGTGGCTCAGTGGTAGGTGTTTCGTCTGCCGTGTGAAAGGTTCGATTCTCAACAACTAGATGTAGTGCCTGTCCCAAGCCCAGATAAAATGGGAGGGTTTCGTCAGGAAGGGCATCTGGCGTAAAGCCCGTGCCAAGCTTGTGTGCGGACCAGATTGTCTGCTGTGGCGACCCATTGCTGGGAGCAGCCGAAAGACCAACAACAATTTATTTGATTTGCAACAACTAAAAAAAAAAAAAAAGATATGTGTTATTAATAATAATTAAATAATATGAGTTAGGCTACTCAATAATGCAAATAAAGGATGATTAATATGAATGAGTACAGCAAACTCAAAAACTGATAGTTCTGTTTACTTAAAATTGGAAACATCATTACTTTCCTGATTACCTCATTTTTTTTTAGTTTTGACAACGTATTCGGGTTTACAGTGTAGCACAAATTGAAAAAAGTCAATATCTAGTACACGTCACAGCCTGTGTGTCATGTGTAAAATTCTGTGTGTGTGTGTGTGTGTGTGTGTGAATCCCTCTTTTAATTCTGTGTGTGTGTGTGAGAGAGTGAGAAAACAAAATGAAACTCATATCATCATAGAAGGTCTAAGTATTAGGCAAATATAACCTCAGACAAACAAGACATTTTTATAGTATAGTGTTGGTCCATTTTTCCTTTTAACATTGCTTCAGTTCATGGAGTTCTATGGGCATTTGCTTATGCACAGATCTGTTACGGTCTTGACACAACATTACACCTGCTGTTTGGTTTTCGCCAAATATGGCACTGGGTACTAAGGCCGAACAACTCCACTTTGGTCTCATCTGTCCTGGGATGTTTGTTCTCCTGTTCTCTGGGCATTGCACAGTCTGGGCAATCCATTGGATGAATGTGCTAGGACGTCTACTTGTAAGAAGCTTGGAAACTTGTCTTGAATTCCTGAACTTGAAGTCTTGAAATTTTTTCTCACTGTAGAATTTTTAACTCCAAATTCCCGGAAATGGATTTTAAACCCTTTCCATGTGCAGCAACAGTTGCTTCTAAGACAATTTCTTACAGTCTTTGCTTATTGCCATTGTCATAACACACACCTGAATGCTCCAGACCAACAAAATGGCCAAACTTCTGCTTTTATAGAGGTCTGCAAACCTGCTGATAATCTATTAATCAGGGGCTGATGTTTAGCACCACCTGCCTGCAACTCACCCTCTTAAATTCTGTAGCAGTAGGAGGTACTTAGTATTGCCCACATGCTTCAAATTTGTTAAATAAATAATGGCACAGTGATTATAATATGATATCATATATAAATAAAAGAAAAGATTTGCCTGTACATTGGTCAGAACTTGCTCTTTCAGTAATATCTTCACATTTCATACATTGGAAAACCAGTCTAAGAAAACATTTTGTCTGTATGTTTGTATGCCCACATTTGAGGTAGGTGTGGTTATGTTTATCATGCAACATAGGCAATCAATTGTCATTGGTTAAACTTCATGGAAAATACAGAAACAACTAATGCAATCCTTAGCACATACACGAATTAAAGTGACAGCCATCATGGCTTACTCCGAACAATGGTACGCTATGAAAATTGAGCCTTTGTTGAGTAGACAAATGTTGAGTAGAAGCGAAGTTATGAGCAGTTGTGTGCCAGATTCCGATGAGCTTATTTTTAGTTTTAACCTTTTAACTGTTTCTTTACCCCTTAAGGGAACCCACATAATATAATATATAATGTTTTTGATTTTAAAGTTATGGATGATCATTATATAACCAATGCAAAATGAATACATCCTATTAAACCCTTAAAATCAAAGCAGATATATATATATATCATCCAAAAAAATATGCACACTTCAGGAAAAGAATTTTTTAAGTATAAATATTTAAAAAAATAAAATAAAAAAATAATAATAATAATAATAATAATAATAATAATAAGCTTTCAAACTGTGCATTGGAGTTTTCAGGGTAAAATGTTTTGCTCATGTTTGAATAGTTGGTTAAAATTTAATAAAATTCAGTTCATCATATATCTTCTTTTTTAATCTATAGCAAATGATGTGACTCAGCATGTTTGAATATAGAAACCACAGCCATGTGTAATCGTTCATTAGTTCACGTTTGGATACCATTTTATTCTACCCAGAGGGTCCTAAGGTCACTGGGTTTTTAGAATGGAATACACCCTGGATGGTACCTTGGACAGCTCCTTATATACACATATTCACGCATTCATTCAAACTTGGAGGCAATTTCTTGTAGTCAATGCACCTGCTGGCATGCTTTTAAAGGTAAATGAAAACTAGACCCCCTGGGGAGAAAGAAACAAACAAAAAAAAACATGCTCCACACACTCCTTCCCACCCGCACACAAACTCAGTAAGTTCAAGATGAAACCAGGGACCCACTTCAAGGAATTATCATTCCTGTAAATTTTTTGACAATTTCACTGAAAGAAACGGATGCAAAGTTTATGATATAGGGTATCCAACTAGTGCTGTAGGGCAAATCTCCTTGTAGAGATCGGAGAAGTGTGAACACTGCCATCTAGTGAGACTCACTCTAATTAATTTTGAAGTGCATTCCAGTAAAACGACTACACAGCTCTGTCTCCCTCTGTCCCAAATCATCCATCAGTGTACTGAAACCGTTTCCGCCTCCAGCTCATTAGTGCAATGCTGTATCCAGGCAAGAGAGATACATCCTATCAGCCCAAATCTAATAGTGACTTCTCGGAACCTGCACTCTGCCTCTAGCAATAGATCAGCACCAATGATAGCTTTTCTAACAGGCGTCTGAAAATAAGGGAGTGAGACAGTAATAAAGCCATCCTTATCACTCCTGTCAGTGTCAGATTAATTTTATTGAGTTTTTTTTTTTATCCTCCACACCTTTTCTACCTTATTAATCTTTTTACAGTAAGGTGTAACAACAAGTGTGTGCTTTTACTGAATGTTTGTACAATCCCCACTGTGAAGGTATAAAAAATGTTAATGAGCCTTTTATTTGACATGGTACATTCAGTGAAGCTAGAGTTAGTCTAAAGTGCCCCCTAAAGAATCCAAATGAATGTGAAAATTATAGATGTGTGATGAGAGTGAGAGTGTGGAGAAAGTTTAATGGCTCAGAACTCTCATCATATCACTATGTAAATTTGTTAGGCTGTGCTTTGGTTGCTCTATGCTTTCACTGTATCCCAGTTTGAATAGACACAATTTCTCTGGCAATGATGTGTGTAATGTTTTACTGGTGTGTGTGTGCGTGTGCGTGTGCGTGTGCGTGTGTGTGTGTGTGTGCGTGCGTGCGTGCGTGTGTGTGTGTGTGTGTGGTGCTACGGTAGATTGGAGCAATATTTAAAAAGCATCTTATGAACTTCTTTGGTGAAAAATTACACGATTTCCATTTGAAAGGTACCTGTTTGTAGCCACTTCAAATTATGTTTCAGACATTTTTCTCTCATGATTTATTTATTTTCACCTGATTATTTTTTTCAAAGATAATTTATTCTTCTGTGTTATTGTTCACTCACCTGCCTAATATTGTATATGTTCCCCTTGTTTAACTTCAGAATTTTTTTTGCCATATACACAACCACACACAGTATCATGTGCAGTGAAATGTTTATAGGACTGTCCATGACATAACATTTTTATTACATTTTTCTTTTTACAATTTAATACAATTCCAATAAAACATGATTAAAATAGAAATATGTCAAATATATAAATTACACAGAACATAAATTGTGCTCCTAAAACAGCTCTGATGCACTGAAGCATGGACTCCACGAGACCTCCAAAAATGTGCAATGGGATCTGGCACCAAGACTTTAGCAAGTGATCTTTTAAGACTTATAAGTTACAAGGCGGCGTCTCTATGGATCAGACTCATTTGTTCAGCATGTCCCACAAATGCTTGATCAGGGTTCTAAGGAATTCTGTGGCCAACTCGATCACGTTCGTCAAACCATTTTGCAGTGTGTTAAGTCTCATTATCCTCCTGAAAGAGGCCATTGTTATCAGGAAATACCCTGTTTACAAAGGGATGTTTTTAGTCTGCAACAATGTTTAGATAGGTGGTATACAGATACAGTATATGTCCAAGTAAAATCCACATGAATGCCAGAATCCGTTTCACAAGAAAACACATATGACTCAAATACTTAGACATGATATTATCAACACAGTGCAGCAGCATGGTAGCTTAGTGGTTAGCACTGTCGCCTTGCACCTCCAGGGTCTGAGTTCGATTCCCGGCCAGATTCGATTTCTGTCTCTGTGTGCATGTTTGCATGTTCTCCCCGTGCTTGGTGGGTTTCCCCAGGTACGTCCCGTTTCCTCCCACAGTGCAAAGACATGCAGATTAGATTAATTAACCTTCCCAAATTGCACGTAGTGTGTAAATGAGTCTGTGCGCCCTGCGATGGATTGGCACTCCACCCAGGGTGTACCTCACCTCATGCCTTAAGTCTCCTGGGATAAGCTCCAGACCCCCACAACCCTGTACACAAAATAAAGCAGTATAGACGATCAGTGAGTGGTACACAGTGCAAACATCTTAAACCACACATAATTTCTTTATAGATTAAACTTAATTATGTTGATTCAATTCAAGAAATGGGAACAAATGTAGAGCTAAAAAACTACACAATAAAGGTAAAGAATGCAGCAGTTGTTCTTTGTCTACATTTTGTAAACCCTATAGTGAGATAGTGGTATTATAGTTAACAGATTATGGGCCAAACTGAGGGATGGTGGTAAAATAATTATAAAGGTCTTGACTAAAACAACATGCATGAGAAATCACAAAGGTGTTTTCATTTTCTGCAATGGAAAAGTACTCTTAATTAGTTACAGTATTTTTATCAGAAAGTAATGCTGTGATGTAACTGATTACTTTTTAATGACAGTAATTTTGTAATGTAATTAGTTACTTTAAAAAGTAATTTCGCCAAACACTGTTAATTAATAAAAGAAGATCTGGCTTTGAAAAAAAAAAAAAGAAGAGGCATGGGCCAAGACTTTTGCATAGTACTGCGTGTCATTGGTCCGTAAACGCTAGTTTAAAATTGATTTTTCTAAGTACTGTACCTGAGCACATATTTGTAGTTCAGGCATCGCATCTCAGCACTGACCTTGGTTTCGGCTCTCTTGTCATGTAAATGACGTGTTTGAAATGATTACAAAAACATTAACGGATGACAAATAGTAAAGGAGAACAGAAAAGCGAGCGTGAAAGTCAATTACTGTACCTTGTACCAGTAAAACTAACAGATAAAGGGAGTGGTGTTGGTGGGGGAAGTCAGATTGGCAGCAATGTTTTGAGTAACAACCATTACACAGGAGAGAGTTAAGACATGGGCTTTGTTTGAATTAGACACTTGTCAGCACACAAGGATTACGTGTCTAGTGCATTTTACAAACTGAGCAACTTCGAGGGCTTGTTTCCAGAAGTGATTGAAGTCTACTTGATTTAACAGGCTTCTACTGACTCCTGCTCAGATTTTCATACCCATGAGCATATATTTGACAACACAAAACATGAGGTATCATGTAAATGTGATGCATTAGAAACAAGAAGTCTAGCTGCAGAACAGAGCCAAGACAAAGCCGCAGACTAATGGAATGTGCGTCTCTTTTGTTGCATGAGATCACGTGTCTTGCCATTGTAATGAGCCCTGCTTCAATTACCTTTCCAGCACAATGGAGCAAATGGACATGCTGACAATTTGATTACCTGATTGTAATCACTTGTAATTTGATTGTCATCTCTATTTTTAATTCAGAGCAGAGTTGCAGGCATCGGGAGTTTGAAATCAACAGCTCTTGGGTGTTGATACTTCTTAATTATTAAGATAATCTAATCAAAAGTTAAAGGAGAAATGTCTATCTGGCCAGGTTAATTTCTGGCTCATTAAATTACTTTGGAATTAGCAGGGTGTCTGAATAAGAGGGCAGAGAAATAAAGAAATTGGAGGAGGAAACAAGAGTAAATGAGCATATTTGTTTTTTTTTGTTTGTTTTCCCCACTGTAATAAAATAAAATTAGCTCCGCAAATTGGTAAGCCCTATGTATTGTGCCCAGAGTCGGTTTCACAATATGTAAAGACCTTTTCCAAAGTTAATTGGAAAAGAGAACACTTTTTATTTTGTCAAGTTACTTTGAGATAAATGGATAAAGTAAGGAGATGAAGATGCATCATTCCATCATGACTCATCTGTAACACCTGATTGCATTTTAATTTGCATAGTAAAAATCACTTTGCAGCTCTGGGCATGCTTGTATTAGAGATATATTAGCGTATTTTGAGAAGATGCGTCAGCTTGAGAGGCTGTGCATTTTAAGTCCGTATACCCACTTTCCTTCATTTTCTCTTTATTTATTTATTTATGAAGGCCATTATTGGATAGGCTATGCAGCAGGGAGTGGTGGCTTAGGCAGCTAGGGCTCTAGGTTTGGGGATCTGAGGATCCTGGTTTGAGCCTTGCCGTTGGCGATTGCCACACCCCCCACACCTGGATAAAATAGGCAGATTGAGTTTGCAATAATTATCTGATCAAGTTGTCTTGACCATAGAAAATCCCATAAAAAGTCCAAGGCTTGACCCAACACCACCACCATTACAGTAATGAATACAGCCATAAAAAAGTGACAGACTGAAGTGTGAATCAAAGATTCAAAGAAAGATTGATAGATCAATCTGCAAAACAGCAATTCAGTTCAATATACAACATGTGAAGTTTCAACTTTTAATCCTCTTTATGTAAAATACAATGTCTTTTATATGTATGATTTTTTTTCCTACAGTATGTTTGTTTGAAATTGATTTTGAGTCCATTTATTGATCCTTCTCCGTACTTTCACTGACTTATATGCAGAAAAAAAAAATGCTGAGCACTAGACTCAGCAGGAACCACTCTTAGGCAATTTCAAAAAACCGGTAAGTCCCGCAGACAAACACGAACTGTCATTTGTCACGACAAAAGCATTCTCATGGGTTGTGCCTCTATCTTATAAAACAAGCTAATGCATCCGCTCTGTCTCAGCACAGTGTGACTGGTTCAATGGTACACAGACTAAACCAGTCCATTGGCCTTGGCCCCAGAACACAGAGCTCCTCTGTATTCTCCTCCTCAGCTTCTTGATCATTGGCCATTGTGCTGTTTGACAGTCTGCCAGTTCTAATGCTCCTAGTGTAATGTCCCTTGTCAGCTCCTATAAACCCATATATCTATCACTGAGATTGGCCTTAAAAACTTTCATTATCCGAGTGAATAAAAATTACCCTTGATTTTTGGGACAGTCAGTAAAATAGTAAAAGTGTGGGACAATGTACAGAGTTATATATTACGTAACAGAAAATTATAATGAGAGACTGGGGTGAGCCTTCTATGAAGATATTAGACACATACAAAAATATAGATGAATGCTGGCATTTTTCCAGTATATGTTAATTTCCTCAATGAAATATGATAATGAACAACAAATGGATGAACAACAAATTAAACTTGTTGCTGAAGCAACAAATGACCCCTGAACAGAAAAATAGTATTTGAATGCAGAATGTGTCTGGCAGGATGGCAGATGACCTTCCTCTCTTAATGAGATTTTTAAAGAGTCAAATGCTAAACGATTATAATTATTTAGCAACTGAAGAACAGTGAGGATTTTTTTTTTCTCTGTGAATATCAAAAATTAGACTACTGATCCTAATGCAAATAATGATACTGCATGTTACATTTGGCATAGCTTGACATGGTTAAACAGTGTATGAATCTGGATTTTGAATCTGTCAAATGCATCATATGTACAAAGTATAAGTATTTTATTTTAAATACGTTTTTAGAAAATGATCAACAATTCTTTAACACAGAAGTGAGTTTTTTATTTCTATAACAGCTTTTTGAAAAAGTAGGAGCATGGGTGGCTCAGTGGTTGGTTTCTTTCCTACCATGCGGAAGGCCTGTGTTCGATTCCCAGCCAATGCCCAAACTCCAGCCACTGGACAGTGCCTGTCCCAAGCCCGGATGGAATGGGAGGGATGCGTCAGAAAGGGCATCTGGCATAAAACCTGTGCCAAGTTGTGTGCTGATCGGATGATCCACTGTGGCGATCCCTCAATGGGTGCAGCTGAAAGACTAACAACAACAGCATGTTCAAAAATGTTTAATAGCCCATACATCACATTAATTTGCCAACATTTGCCCAAAATTAAAGGATATTAAAGGATGTTGTCATATTTACACAATGTATCATTTAATGTTGTATAAATGTGCATGTTAGTTCTTGAATTCATCCATAACAGCGTCTATAAAGTGTTTTTCTCTCCCTTTTTCTCCCCAGGATAAATAATAATAATAATAATAATAATAATAAAAAACTTTTGAGTTAGAACTATGAGGGCACATATTATGTTCATGTACCAGAACTATTGACTATTCCCAAGTTAGAATTGTGGATCTTAAGTTTGGTAGTTGGCAAGGCAAGGTTTATTTGTATAGCACATTATTGAAATAGAAATATGACATGGAATTGATTATAATAATAAACATATGAAATAAAAAAAAATGCAATAAAACTTATTATAAAAAAATATAAAGATAAAAAATTTTAATTTAAAATCATACTAAAACAATTGAGTCTATATTTAAATGTGACTAATGTCTTAGCACATCTGGTCTCTTCTGGAAGCTGGTTCCAACTGCTTGTGTGAATCCTTGGTATTTCTAACTGACTCGATCCTAATGATCTGAGTGGTCTGTTAGGTTTATGTTCAGTGAGCATATCTGTAATGTATTTAGGTCCTAGGCCATTGAGTGATTTATAAACAAGTAAAAATCTCCCCTTAATGTTACAGGAAGCCAGTGTAAGGACCTGAGGACGAGTGTGATGTGCTCAGATTTTCTGGTTCTAGTCAGAATCCTAGCAGCAGCCTTCTGGATGAGCTGCAGCTGTCTAATGGTCTTCTTGGGATGGCTAGTGAGGAGACCATTACAATAATCAACGCTGCTGGTGATCAATGCATGGAGAAGTTTTTCCAGGTCTTGACTGGAAACAAAACATCTCGTTCTTGCAATGTTTTTGAGATTATAGTATGCTGGTTTAGTTCCTGCGTTGACTACTGAAACTACGGTCCGTTTCCAGAATCACCCCAAGATTCTTGACTTGATTTTTAGTTGTTTGACCCCTAGAGTGAAGGTATGCATTCACCTTCAGAGCTGCATCTTTGTTTCCAAATGCAATGACCTCAGTTTTCTCCTTGCTTAACTGAAGAAAGTGTTGGCAGACCCAACTGTTCATTTCATCAATGCATTGGCAGAGGGAGTCAACAAGGCTATAGTGATTTGGAGATAAGGCTAGATAAATCTGGGTATCATCAGCATAGCTGTTATAGAACCAAATTGCCTTTATCATTGTCTTGACTTGGTGGGAGCATACTGTACCACTTGACTTAGCGGTATGCTTAGAACACATTATGCATCAGAACTATAGCAGCTATTGACTGTTCCTACGTTAGAATTGTGACAGTTAAATTTGGTAGTTATAGAGGCAAGGCAAGGTTTATTTGTATACTGTAGCACATTATTGAAATAAAGAATATGACATATAATTGATTATAATAATAAAAATATGAAATAGAAAATAATCACAGCAAAAAAAACTTATTATAAATAATAAAATGATGAAGAAATTTATTTAAAATCAAGATAAAACTGTTAAAAGTAGGCTGAACAGGAGTGGTGCAAGAAGTGAGTCTTGTGGGACTCCACATATTATGGACGTCCACTTAGACTGATGCTCTCCTATACTCACATAATAACCTCTCCCTTCTAAGTATGATTTGAACCATTTGAGTACTATCCAAGTTTTCTAGTCTTTCTATTAGTATATTATGACCGACAGTGTCAAACGCAGCAGTAATATCTAGCAGTTCCAGCCCTGGTATTTTGCTAGAATCAGAATTTAAACAAATATCATTTATTATCTTTATGAGCGCTATCTCTGTTTTGTAATGTGCTCGGAAGCCAGATTGAAAACTGTCCAGGTATCTACAGTATTTGAGTTTAAGTGGTTGCTCAACTGATTAAAAACAACCTTTTCAATGCAATGAATTGCCTATAAAAGGAAGATTTGATATTGGTCTGTAGTTATTCAATATGGAATTTTTCAGATCGCTGCAGTTCGGAAAAGTCCCAGAAAGAAGTGAGGCGTTCACCACTTCTAATTCAATTCAATTCAATTTTATTTGTATAGCGCTTTTAACAATTGACATCGTGGCACACAATCAAAAGAATTATTTACGTTTGTATGATATGTGAATGTGTATGAATCAAAAACGATAAGATTGTCCCTGATGAGCAGGCCGAGGACGATGGCGATAGTGGATTTCACTAGGAAGAAACCTCGAGAGGAACCAGAGTCAACAGGGAACTCCTCCGCATTTGGGTGATAATGGATAACAGGGATTGATCTGCAGTCATACTGTATATTAGGAGACTGGAAGTTCAGTTTAACAGGAGATGTGTTTAAGTTAATATGGAATCCAGTTCATTATTGGAGACTCAGGAACACTGTAGGAAACTCCAGTCCTGAACGATCGCGCGACTGCAGTCACGAGTCCTCAAAGAAACGGCTGTCAGCATCAGCCGAGGACCGGACCATCTTAGTGGAAAAGTGGAACCGTCGTCTAGGAGATCTGCTTCTCAACAGTTAGCAATAGAATGTCAAATAATTGAACTTCCGCATATTGTTGGACTCTAATATCCAAAAGAGATGTAGAGCTACAAAAACAGTTTGTTGTAATTTAACCTATAACTTCCATACTGAGACAAATTTGTTTTTTTGAACATTCATTACAAATGTCTTCTGTTCTTCAAGGCTGTTATTTATTTTTATTACTATTTTTCCTGGCTGTGATTGCTCTCTGTAATGAACTCTGACAACCCTCCTGACGATCTTCCTAACATTTCGTACAAGCTAGAGAACGAACCTATTCAGGATCAGATTTAAGAATATTGGAAAGGCTCCTAATGAATAATTATTCTTCAATAATTATTCTTTCTAACAAGGGCCACTACTGTGTCCCATCTCCCCCCCCCCCCCCCAAGGGGCTGGTATTGAAGAGGGAATTAGGCTACAGTGAAAAGGTGTGGCCTCAATTAAAATTCCAAGGTGAGAGCAGAGGACTTCAGGATTCTGGAGGAGAGTAAAATGCAAAGCAGCACAGTTACAGCAGGACAAGCTTAATTAGAACTATTACAAGGAGTCTAGTGGAATGACAAGGCCATGCAGCTCTGCATATAAACTTGCCTGATTAATGAATGTAAAAAAAAAAAAAAAAGATGGATGTCCCTGTTTAAAATCAAGCTCCAGAAAAACAGAAACCTGGATGAAAACAAAATCAGAACATGAAAAAAAACTGACATCTTGACATTGACTGTGGATAAGGGTTTCATGTTTTATATATATAATATGCTGTATATTAAATGTTTTACTCAAAACATGAGGGTCGATATCAGTGGCTCATCCAGACCCCACCATATACAGTCGTGGCCAAAAGTTTTGAGAATTACATAAATACTGGAAATTGGAAAAGTTTCTACTTAAGTTTTTATAATAGCAATTTGCATATACTCCAGAATGTTATGAAGAGTGATCAGATGAATTGCATAGTCCTTCTTTGCTATGAAAATTAACTTAATCCCCCCAAAAAACGTTTTCATTTCAGTAATCGTCTTGTTAACTCAGGTGAGAATGTTGACGAGCACAAGGCTGGAGATCATTATGTCAGGCTGATTGGGTTAGAATGGCAGACTTGACATGTTAAAAGGAGGGTGATGCTTGAAATCACTGTTCTTTCATTGTTAACCATGGTGACCTGCAAAGAAAATCAACAATTTATAGGATCATCAAGTACTTCAAGGAAAGAGGTTCAATCCTTGTTACGAAGGCTTCAGGGCGTCCAAGAAAGTCCAGCAAGCGCCAGGATCGTCTCCTAAAGAGGATTCAGCTGCGGGATCAGAGTTCCACCAGTGCAGAGCTTGCAGAGGAATGGCAGCAGTCAGGTGTGAGCGCATCTGCATGGACAGTGAGGCCAAGACTTTTGGAAGATGGCCTGGTGTCAAGAAGGGCAGCAAAAAAAAAAAAACATCAGGGACAGATTGATCTTCTGCAAAAAGTTTGGCCCAGACGAAGCAGCCCAGTCGAATTGCAGAGGTCCTGAAAAAGAAGCGCCAACACTGCAAATACTGACTCTTTGCATAAATGTCATGTAATTATCAATAAAAGCCTTTGAAACGTATGAAGTGGTTGTAATTATATTTCAGTACATCACAGAAACAACTGAAACAAACATCTAAAAGCAGTTTAGCAGCAAACTTTGTGAAAACTAATATTTGTGTCATTCTCAAAACTTTTGGCCACGACTGTACAGTACATAAGACATTTTCATAAAGTTTTCATTCTATATATTTAAATTCAATTGAAATACTAACTACCTCTTGAGTGACCAGTGATTTTTAAAAACTTTGACAGATATATGCCGATGTTCAATTGATCTGTTCATGTTTCTAGAAGTTGTGCAGTTACAGAGCATCATGCTTACTGCCCCATTTAGGTCCAGAAAGCAGTTATTGCATCTAGTGGTTAAAAATAAGAACAGCAACAAACAAAACGAGGCCCACTGGAGCAGAGATCTTTACCCCTAATGCTATGGAAAGGAAAACCAAATGCAAGAGATAGAAGTAGAAGGCTAGGCCATTTTTTTGGTTTTACACCCAATTGGGTCACTATAAGATCTTGTATTATAGCAAATAATTGGAATCAAAGGTAATGAATCTCCACAAACATAGGCCAAAAATTTGACGTGTACACAGCGGGTCTAAGATCTAGTTGCAAACAAATTATATTAAGATACAATATGTTGCCAAAAGTATTCGCTCACCTGCCATCACGTGCCTATGAACTTGAGTAACATCCATTTCTTAATCCATAGGGTTTAATATGATATTGGTACCGCCTTAGCAGCTATATCAGCTTCAACTTTTCTGGGAAGGCTTTTCACAAAGTTTAGGAGTGTGTTTATGAAAATTTTTGACCATTCTTTCAGAAGCTACTGATTTTGGACGAGCTCGTAGTTTCCTCTCTAATTCATCCCAAAAGTGTTCTATCGGGTTGAGGTCAGGACTCTGTGCAGGCCAGTTAAGTTCTTCCACACCAAACTCGCTCATCCATGGACCTTGCTTTGTGCACTGGTGCGCAGTCATGTTGGAACAGGAATATGCAGTCCCCAAACTCTTCCCACACAGTTTGGAGCATGAAATCGTCCAAAACGTCTTGGTATGCTGAAGCATTAAGAGTTCCTTTCACTGTAACTAAGGGGCCGAGCCCAACTCCTGAAAAACAACCCTTCACTAGTTCCAACATGACTGCGCAAAGATTGTTAGAGTAGAATGGAGCATAATGAAAATATCCATATATAAGAAATGATATATGGACACTGTGACATTGTTTCCCAATCAAAGACTGAAGAAAGAAAGAAAAATCTATCGCCCTCTTCCAAAATCGTCCTAAAATTTTAATTGTAATTTTAATTTTATTATTATTTTTTTATTTTGAGATGTAGTTTTGCTGGAAATTTTGTAACATGGCAACCTCAGTTAGGGGTTAGAAATGAGCTCTTCTGCATGAGCCTCTACCACTGTAATGGGAACATACCTGCGATACAGTACACAGTTGAACAAAGCTAATTAAAACTACACAAAATGGATGACAGCAGTAAAAACAGTTAAGGTTATGTCAAATCCTAACATTTTACTAAAAAAAAATTGTTCATTTCCTCTACGTATAGAGACATTTGGGACACCCTGTAGAGTGTTCAGCGCTCCCAAAGTCTCTAAACTCTACTTAGGTGGCGAATGTGGTTTATGAATGCATTAAGCAACCGGCATAATAGAAACCATCATAAATGCACAAATTAAATAAAAAATGTATGAAACAGCCATACTGTGTGAAGACATGTTTCATTTCATCATGTCTGGTTGGTCTAGATTGAAACATTAAGAAACAGCAGGAAGAAAATGTACTCTTTAGTCTGGAAATTAGTAAGACTAGAAAAAAAAAAAAAAAAAACACTATAAAGCTGATATTCAATCACTGTCAGTAACCAAGGTATCTGGGTCAGGGTTGCAGTGGGTTCAGAACTTATTCTGGCAGCACAGGATCTGAGGTGGGAAATACAATGCACACGAACGGGTATACCAGTCCATGGCAGGGCACTGTGTGCATTCAATCATTCATTCTCACTTAGGGATATTTTAGCACAGCCAACTCATCTACCGGAACATTTTGGGTGGTGGGAGAAACTAGAGAAACTACAAAATCTAGAGGGAGCATAAGAATACACTGTGCCTCCCAGTTATAAACCTGCAGCACTTTAAAAAAAAAAAAAAAAAAAAAGCTTTAAATGATCAAGCACTTAGACAAGGAGAAACATTGCCTGCGTTCTGCCACCTACCAGCACACTTTACTTTTCAGAATTCAGTAGAAGGAGAGCTCTGTACGGTATAAAAAGAGATAAGCAAGGAACCAGCAGCACGACTACACAAAGCCACCACTCCTCTATCCACTGCCACTATAGTAGAAGATTGAGTGAGACTGAGTTCTGAGTGATAGTTCAGGTAAAACAGACAAAGCTATCAGGCAGAGCTGTAGTGGTAGCTGAGTGGAAAACCACTGTTCTTCACAGAAGGCTGTCTAAAGCTACAAGAAGAGATCCATATCCATATCCTTTTTTAATCTGATGGGTCTAGTTTTCAGGTCTAGTCAGCTATACCACAAATGGGAAAATATTTATGGTACAACAGAAAAATAAGAAGCTTTACATATTCAGGCTTTTGAAGCAAAAAATGCCTACTGTCTGGATGAGATACCGCTAACAATTTTAGATTAGCAGAACAGTATATGAATGTTTTCCTCGTTTAAACCTACTTTATAATTCTTCCCTGTAACATTCCTGTAGCATTTGTCGTTTTAGCAGTGACTTTTTAATATTGTTGGTTAGTTAGTTAATAATGGCACATTTTCAGAAATATTGCATGGGAATTTTTGTAAGGTCCTGCAATATTCACACTCGTAGCCCTTGTAACAATAATTTAAAAAAAATACGTATAAATATTATCTACTGTATATAGCGATTTTACCAATGGTCGTAGTCGCAGAGCAGCTTTACAGAATCAAATAATTATAGAAATGTGTATGAAATGTGAGAAAATATGTATGAATCAGAATGACACTCACCTAAAGGATTATTAGGAACATCTGATCTCATTAATGCAATTATCTAATCAACCAATCACATGGCAGTTGCTTCAGTGCATTTAGGGGTGTGGTCCTGGTCAAGACAATCTCCTGAACTTCAAACTGAATGTCAGAATGGGAAAGAAAGGTGATTTAAGCAATTTTGAACGTGGCATCGTTGTTGGTGCCAGACGGGCCGGTCTGGGTATTTCACAATCTGTGGGTCAGAGCATCTTCTAAAAAGCATGACTTGTGGGATGTTCCTGGTATGCAGTGGTTAGTACCTACCAAAAGGGGTTTAAGGAAGGACAACTGATGAGCTGGTAAAAGGATCTGCTGTCAACTGACGATCCAAGGCTCACCGATGTGTTAGAATCCTGCAGAAGTAATACTATAGCACTATTTGCTAATAATAATAATAATAATAATAATAATAATAATAATAATAATAAATCAGTTAATGCTAGCTATACTGCTTATGGGGCTGTGTAGCCAAACAAGTAGGAGAACTACGGCTAACTCTTTTCCAAAGTGCCTCCAGTGGGCACAAGCACATCAGAACATGGCCATGCATTGAAAGAAAGTGATATGGTTCGATAAATCACATGTTCTTCTAAATCATGTTGTTGGCAAGGTGTGTATACCTATAGGGAAAATGACATCAGAATGCACTATGGGAAGCAGGCATGTCGAGGGAGGCAGTGTGATGCCCTGGGCAATGTCCTCCTGAGAAACCTTGGGTCCTGACATTCATGTGGATGTTATTTTAAAACGTGACACTTACTTAAACATTGCTGCAGACCAAATAGACCCCTTCAAACAAGTGTATTCCCTAATGGCAATGGTATCTCTCAGCAGGGTAATGCGTCCTGTCACACTGCAAAAAAATTGTTGAGGAAGAGTGTGATAAACATGACAAAGAGTTCAAGGTGTTGACCTCTCCTCCAAATTCTTCAGAATCTGATTGAACATATGTGGGATGCGCTGGACAAATAAGTCTGACCCATGGAGAAAGGATCTGCAGCTAATATCCTTGTACTGGACACACAGCGCACCTTCAGAGGTCTTGTGGAGTCCATGTCTTGATAGTACAGAGATGTCTGATTGGTGGCACAAGGGGAACGGACCCAATATTCTACACGTGTTATGGCTGATTAATGTAGCATAGTCACAAGTGGGAGAAATGCTAATGATGTAGATGATGTATTAATGTTTTACATAGATATTTGTCACTCACCCTTGAGCTGAGAAGATGTTAGGCAATAACACAAAACTGCCACAATGATAAGTACATAACATTCAGCACACTGCACATTTCCAAATGATATTTCCTTAACTTCTTATTCTTTTGGGTACTGATCGACATTTACATTCTAATTGCTTTGCTGCATATTATAACCCAGATTGATAAGAAACCCAGCTGAAATGATTTGAGGTCTGCGTGTAATTGAAGAAAACACAGTTTCCGAAATAGTGCTTGTACCCGGGGGTCGGGTCACTGGCTGAAGAGTTTTTTTTTTTTTCTTCTTCTTCTTCTTCTCTCCCATATATATCCTTGTGCAGATATTAATATGGATATTATGTAATTACACAGACAAAAGAGTGAACATAAAAACTAGGCTTTTTATGTAGTCTTGGGTAATGTACCATACTAATCATATAAAAGAATCATTCATTAATTCCCTTGCAGTGTTCCTCTGTGTTTAATAAAGAATTGTATTTTGCTAAATCATTATGTGTTGGTATACTGGTTAGCTCCAGGGCCAAGGGTTCGATTTCCACCTCCGGTCTGTGTGCATGGAGTTTGCATGTTCTCTCAGTGCTTCATTTATTTCTTCGATTGCCCCGAACATTCTTCCCACGTTCCAAAGACATGGAAAGTAAGACTAATTGGCATTTGCCAATTCCCCATAGTGTGTCAGTGTGTGCCCTGCAATGGATCGGCACCCTATACCCCAAGTTTCCTGAAACTACTACTCCAGGCTTTCCATCACCCGGTACTGGATAAGTGGTGTACCGAATGAGTGAGTGAATAAGAGTGAATAATCATTGTTCAGTACTGGCTAAAAAATGGTTGAAGTGTATCTATGCATGTATATATTTTGGAATATGTGACTGAATGAGGAAGGGGTTAGATGTAGTTAGTACAATGGTCTTACAAATGAAGTAATTGGAAAATGAAATGTGCTAATTAACACTTATCTAAAGCTGTAACTTTTCTTATCCACTAAGGCAAAGATATTGTAAAATAATTTAAAAAGAAAGAAAGAAAGACTAATATTCATCATCAACATGCTGCATATTTTAGGTTGCTCCATGTTACAAAGGCAGACGTCACAGCAAATTTAGGCGTCTGCATTAATCAAGCTTGAAGAATTTTCACATTTTGAAAACTCTCTAAAATGTTTCTAAAATGCACTGCTAAAACTATGGAAACAAAATATCAGTTTAGCAAATAACCAGCATTGTCAAATACTTTGTAAAACAGAGCTAAAATGTTACAGCTGGAACTATATACAGTAATATCTACTGTGTTCTTGACTTTGTCTGTTTGGACTTGCTACTAATTTGACATTCAAGCTCCTATCCGTTTGATTTCACACTTGAATATACACTGCTTTGACACAAAGTAGCTTTTTATGAGCGATGGAAAAGGAGCTCAAGGTAGACCTTGTGAGAGAAATCTGTCACGGACGTTTTGACGAGGCGTCTAAGATGTATTTTTTATGGCACACTGACAACCCCCTGCTGACTATTCGGATAAAATGAACAAGCAGACTCGATCCGGCACTTTGTTCAACCAGTGGCCCACAGATTTCATCAGGAGGAGAAGACATCGTCAGCAATAAGAAGAGAGCCCCATCATAAATGACAGCTCTACTAACTGGAGTAGTTGTGAAAGATTTATGCATGAATCAGACATGGGTATCCTCTGTGTACCCCCGTTTTATGCTTTGGTGCATTATTACAATGCAAAACAAAGGCAGCGACAATAAATGCACCTGTGTTTGTCACATGCATCGCATCATTCTACTATATCAATTATCAGAAGCTGTAAATCATCAATACGATCTGTTCAGAAGACAGACAGTGTATCGGCGTCATGGTTTAATATGCATCAATTTCATGACATCGGTAAAAGACGCGTTAATATTTTACAATGCCAATCACTTATTATTTGCACTTTTCTGCATTGCTGGTACATTTCCTAGTGTATTATAGTAAGGCTTTTACGGCGGTGCAGACTGATTTTAATATACGTTACTCAATGTATCAATTTAGGCATAATTATCTACTCTATATTAGTGTCAAATTTGATTTCATCATGCTTATAACCTACAGTAAGAGGGTAGGATTTTGATCACAGCTGCAAAATGTAAAGTGCAGACAAAGGATAAAGAGCTGAGTGAAATGAATGAATAATTGAATTAATGAATGAATTGCAGTAAAAAAGCATAAATCTAGACTCACCACAGGCTTGTGAGAGTTTAAGGCTACGTTCCCATTACCAGCTGGAGGTTTTCACCCTAATGTGAATGCACAAAATTGATATGTTTCTGATCAGATCTGAGTCATTTTCATACTGTATGTGGTCCTGGATGGGATATACTGTATATCCAATACACAGTCATGTAATTTAAATGAGAACAGTCAGATCGGAATTTATGCCACAGGACAGAGCACAAACCTTAACACATACTGTACAGCCGACTAAATATTTGGCATCCTTCAGAGCAAAATCCCAAGCATATTTTTGGCGAAAAAAGCACATCAATTGATCGAAATGAGTCACGGGTCGAACACAAATGTGGTGTGCCTTAACCCAGATAACGTGAGCAAAGACCTATCGATGTGCAAAGTATGGTTTGTTTCAGAGGACAGATGCTTCCACATGAAAGTCAGATAAAAGTCACGTGTCATCTTGAATGCGAACTGTCATGACATACTGTACATGCAAATCCGATCTGGCAAAAAGGAAAATTGGACAATGGGACCTTTTAATGTGAATGTAGTCAAAGTTCATTCTTGCAGTTTATTTTATTTTATTTTATTTCACTTAATAAAATTCTACAATACAGTATATAATAATACAATAATGCAATGTTTACATGAGCATAAATAAAAGTGTGAAATGACCAGTACCACATTTCAGTAACAAAGTTCTTAATAACCCTTGTCATTGTAAATTGGTCTGCTATGTTGATTATTTTTAGAAAATAGCACCATTTCAATTGTAAATTACAATATAAACTCAAGGGATATAGAATTTACCATTATGACTTTTTTTCTTTCAATGATAAAAAAAAAATAAAAAAATAAATGCTTTTTAAAATGAACCTTTAGGCTGCATTCACTTTAAATTAAAATACAGTTTTAAGTCCCGGACTTAAGAACATTCAGGTTACAAATTTCAGCAGATATGAATGGACCACAGCTCTACGAACATTTGTACTGTACTGACGCAAACAAATCGGCGAAGTAGCTCACGTGCATTATACAAAAAATAGACACTGCAGTGCACCAGACACCAATATGATTGAATACAATCATATAGAGTATAATATTTTCAGTGTGTAAGTGAATGTATAAAAATATTCCGAGTCTGGTATATTGTATGTGTGTGCGTGTAGGGATGAGGGAGAATCAAGTCAGCTGTCCCGTTGGTGAATACTGTAATTCTAATACTCGTAATTCTGTAAAGAGACAATAATGGAAAAAGAAATCTCTGTCACTTGAAAGTCTTTAGGAGAGAGGAGATGCACTTTCCAGTTACTTAGCATCATAAAAAGGGGTGTTTGTCATTTTTAGAGGCCACAGTGGAAACAAAGTAAGAGTGGTTTATGCTTAAAATATTGTTAGGACTAAACATCTTAGAGATAGGGTTCACAAGACTAAATGTAACTATTAATGGTTGCACCAATGCAAAGAGCAACCTACTGTTAAACATTTTAAAACATGCTAATCAGGGTGCATAGACACATTGGTATTATTAAGCATTTATAATAATAAATTAAGCATTTTCTTTTTTCAGCGTGTCCCCACATGTTTTATTTCTTATGCATGATATTGAAGAACGTTAATAAGCATGTTAATGTATCTGAGTAGTACCTCTTAAATGATAAATATAATAAGTGGCTCATGGCTTTGTCTCTGAAGGGAATCAGTTTCAACAAACATTCTGATCACTTGTTCTTCTCCTTCTCTGACGTGATAATAAACATCTTATTGGCACTGTTATGAATTACTGTAATCACAGTTGCGGGAGGCTGGGGTTGGGAAGAAGAGTAATCATCTGCTATCAAAAGCCTGGCTTCAATCTCTGCCTGGTTGATCTGAAAGTCCAATCACTCTTGTTTTGTTTTTGTTTTTTTGCCTAATAAATCTTCAATTAAAAGCATATGTCAAATGAATACTATAGAAACTTTCTCTTTTTTAATATATCTTACTTGTAGATTCAGAATTCCCCTATTCGGTATTGATGGCATTTGTTGTGTATGTATACAAATGCATGGCTCAGTATCAGATATTTATAATAAGAGCAACACAGATGAACTAACAGGGTATTAGAAGGTCAAAAAGAAACAGACTATGCAATCATTGTGAAGGATTCTCACATCAACAGCCATGCAAGCACAAGTCATCCTGTTTATTTTATTTGGGGCTGTTTGTGCTTAATGCACTTCAACTTAGTCATGTTTCTTTTGAATTTTCAAGGGCAAATCTCATATATCATAATACACCACTGAGTATATGTGACTACAGACCTAAAAAAAAACAACAACAACAACAAAAAAAAAACATTTTGGTTACTAGAATTTAGCCATACGAACACTAAAATATAAGTAAAATAAATAATGAAAGTAATAAAACAACAACAAAGTTGTGAGTCTCCCGGCTGCTCCCGCTGAGGGGTCGCCATCGCGGACCAATTGATCCACACAGCAACTTAGCAAAACGTTTTATGCTGGATGTCCTTCCTGATGTAACCCTCCCATTTTATCCAGGCTTGGAACTGGCACTGGTTTAAGTGACTGGGGTTTGTGGATTGGCTGGGAATCGAACCTGAGCCGTCCACATGGTAGGCGAGAAACCAACCACTGAGCAACCAATGCCTTATAACAACAACAATAATAATAAAAATCTGATTTTGTCTGTTGTCTCAACATAGACAAAGAGCCACAAACTGCCCCTAAGAAGACAAATAGTCCCCAAACCTGATCTGTAAATATTACTCACATAGTAAATAAAGGAAAACAAATACATTATGCAGGGAAGCAGTTATCTGTGTCATCGTATGGAAGGTTGGTGAGGAGAAAAAAGGCAAAACACTTTTCAGTCGTCCAGCTGCAATTCAGGTTTAAATCATTTTTTATGATATCTATAGACCTTGAAGACACCTGCCTACCATAACATCAGTCACAACAGAGGACATTGAGGTACCATTAGCCAGCATTAGGCTACTATGTATTTTCTTAGATAATTACAGCACATTCAAGGTTTATTAGAGAGCCAAAAAAAAAAAAAAAAAAAAAAAGATTACCCTGTAGTACCCCTAATTACTACTGATTTGTCACACAGATGAAAGAGTAAATTGATAGCATTTGTGATGCTGGTTATTTTCATATGAAGTATGTCGTAATGGACTTTGTAACTTGTTTGAAAGTGTGTGGAAATAGATGAAGGTAACAAGAACATTAATTTGCAGAATTTTTGTTTTGAAGCAATGAATTGAAAAATCCTGTGCTTTGTGCTTCATAAACTAATTCTGACATTAATACTGTTATCAGGCTTTCTAATGAATAACTAACTAACAGTTCCAGAGTTGAATGAAATACAATGAAAAGCTAGTGTACCATTTAGCATGTCGAATCCGTGGTTCCACACACCAAGCAGTGCCCCTGTTCAGGGATTAGAGAGGGATTTGGGATTCAGCCTTGTGTTAGAAGCTGGTTAGCTTTGTAACTTTGCACAGACAGTTTTTACCTAATGGGAGACAAAGTGTTGTTTAAGATGACATAATTCCGAGTCTTCTGCTAAAGTTGAATATATAATATAATATATAATATCATAAATTATTGAATATATTCATAAATATTGAATCTATCAATTTATAAAAAGTAAAGTGACTAGAGAACATTGATTTTACTAACAAACTTCCACTAAGCGCCCTCTCATCAAACGCTACACATTACACAAAATCTGTCAGGATTACTGTAGTAATAAGAGCTTTACTGATTTATAGTTATTCAATCATAACGTCAAGGACTAACAAACTTAGACATTAAGGAGTTAAAAGACACAACAGGCGATTATAAATACATTACAAGTCCTTGGCTTTGCGTTTCAGCAGATCACACTGTAGTTTTATATTGCAGCAGACTACAGTGTAGATGAAGAAGATCTTGAAAGGTATGATAATTTCAAGTTAATATTGCACACATTGTTTTTCTTCTTGCTTTCAATATGTTTGTGTACATACAGTATAATTATAAGTTTTGAGCTTGGCTCAGTGTTTATCCTTTTGTTTGCCTGTTAAAAAGTGGTCTCAAGGACAAGCCACTCACAGATATGTTTAATTTCATAAAATAGCCAGAATATTATTCTATATTAATAGAATAATATTAAAATTGTTCAACTCCCACCACATCTTATGTCTTTTAAGGTGATTGCATACTGTAATATTTACTGTTTTATGTAGCTACGATTTAAGCTATACTAAAGTAAATAATATTTTTCAGGACCTACACAGTCACCAGGTTTCAACCGAGCTGAACTATGTAAAATAGTTTTGCACCAAAACACTTGTTAATGGGTATCACCATTTAATAAATGCAATAGAAGCATAGTTTGATATCAAATAATCTTGTGTTAGCAGTTTCTGCATATTTTTAACCTCAGTGCTTCTTGTTCCCAGTGACTCACACCGTTTCATTACCAGAGGAGCATATAAACATTGAACAGGCAATTCCTGTGGTAGGTAACCTATAAAACAAAGGATGCATAAAAGCAATGTCTTTTTTTCCCCCCTTAAATTCATCACCACTTTCTACTTCCACAAAGTGTGATTTAGGAAAGTTCCAAAGCATCTTTCCTGACCTGATAATGAAGACTTTTTTCTCCAAGAACCTGTTTGAGGTTTATATAATTTAAGCTAGGATGAAAGGGAAAGGTTCCTCTGGAGATGGGAGAGAAGAAGTGGTGGGGCATTTTCTTAGCTCTCTAGGTGAGAGAGAGAGAGAGACTTACCTGTCAAACTTTCTGTATCGAGTATGTAGACAGCTAAGCATCAGACCCCCATGTGCTTGTTGAACATTTCATTCCAAAACACAGACAGTAATCGAATGTTGTTTTCCCTTTGAGCCACCAAAGCATTATTGATGGTCAGGCACTGAACAGCCATCTTGCAATTACATTTCCAGTTCATTCCATAGGTTTTCAGTGCGTTTGAGGTCAGGGCTATGTACAGACCTTTTGGGAGCTTCCACTTCAACTTTGGCAAACCTATCTTCAAATAATTATCATGCTGGAACATGTTTGGGTCTCTTAGTTCTTTTGAAGGAAAATATTAATGCATGACGGCAGACAGTGATGCCACAGTGAACAGTTGTTCACATACTTTTGGCCAGTATAGCAGTGAGACGGCTTACAGGGAGAAGGTCCAGCACCTAGTAGCATGGTGTGTATACATAACCCGGATCTTAACGCCAAGAAGATGAGACAGAGAGACATTATCAAAGATACCTCTCACCCCAACCATGCACTATTCACACTTCTCCTATCAGGCCGGTGCACCAGGTGCCACAGAGCCTGCACAAACAGACTGAAAAATAACTTCTTCTTTTTTTTCCTGTGGCTATTACAGCACTGAAAAAAAATCATAAAATGTTAACAAATGCACTACTGCACTTCCAGTCTACTGTATATCGCACTGCTTTATCCAATATGCATTTTTACATCGTCCATACCTTACAGTATGTTTATCATTGCGCTTGTGTATATTCCAATAATATTTATTCTGTATATAATGTATCATACAAATACAGTATACATAATATCTATCTATCTATCTATCTATCTATCTATCTATCTATCTATCTATCTATCTATCTACTGTATCTGATCTCTTTTTTTTTTTTACATTTTCAGATGAATTGATTGTAATTGGAAGGAGAATGTACATTGATGCACTGAAGGCACAAAAGCATACACCTAATTGAATTGTTGCTTCATTATACCCAGTCTGCCTTCCTGTAACACCAAAAAAAAAAAAACATTAACGAATTTGTGGTCTGTACAGGCCATATTACATAAAAAATATGTTTTGGAAATGTCCAGGAATATTGCTATTTATAAGAAAAATAAATAAATAAATAAATAAATAAATAAACCCAGTCCACTAATGTAACAATAACATTATTAAACAACTGTTCTATAAAAAATTTTTCCCTTTTGCATATACATGCATGTACAGTTATAGCATTTGAAAATCCGCTTTGGAGAGAAATCCATTTTTTAGAATTCCTTTCTGATTTCCTCACCTACCGCTGTGTTTGTAACCTAATCTAATGCTGGAAAACGTCATTACTGCAAAAGCTTAATGAATTACATGCTTACAAAGGGAAAGGAGTTCTTACTCAGGGTTACTTGAGGCAAAATTCTCTCACTGAATTTAAACCTGCCTCCACTTGACTGATCGCTCTTCCTGCTAACCTTAGTGGGCAAATAATTGCTGAACAATTCAGTCAGTTCTGTGGAGAAAATTACTTTTTTTTTTTTTAATGAATCCTTTTGTTAGGACATTTACAACATACAAGTCCCAAGTGTGCAGAAGTTCTCCTTTTTTTTTTTTTTAATGATGGTATGAGAGCGAATTAACGTTGCAGACATTTTGACATCTGGTGTCTGATTGCAAATTGATTAGGCATATGTTTGATTCAGGATGCAGACATCTTTAGGCAGACTGATTATACTGTGTTTACTTGTGTGTGTTAAACTGAATATAACTTGGTCTTCGCAGGCAGCCAGCCAAGACAATGTTATAAGATAACCTTAAAAAAATGTATATGTGGTTTTGAAATAAAAATATATTTACATTTGCTTAAAATACACAAAAAGGGGTCACAATATACAGTACTCTGCAAGAGTCTCGAGCCACCTGTCATTTCTTCATATATCGTTTCTTTCAAAGAGCCAGACTTTCTCGTATTTTACTCTAGTCTTGAGGTATAGTTCTCCAGGCTTCCTGAAGGACTTTTGTGGCTCTCGTTTCTTTTTTTTTTTTTAGGTCAGTCCCTGAACCTAACCAGTTTCAGAGGAATGTTTTTATTTGTTAAGCCACACAGTAACCTATGAATCACTTATGCATAAAATCTGTTAAATAAAAAAGTTAAGGCATGAATCAGTGAAAAACACGGACAGATGATTAGGCGGGTGATTAGTGTACTGGATGTTGAACGCCGAGCGTTTGGAACCGACGAGATGAGAAATGAGGTTGCTGCTGAAGTTGTTACATAAACAACCAATATTTAAATGATATCTGAAGGCACATTGTGGCCTGTCTCGGTATAAAATGTGCTCCCATTTCTTCCCATTCGTCTACTCTGCATGTCTTTGGATTGTGGGAGGAAACCAAAGTACCCAGAGGAAACCCCCCAAGGACGGGGAGGACATGACCCAAGGCGCAAATTGAACGCGTGCTAACCAAGGCCACCTTCTTTAAATGAATAAAATGTAATTTAATTGAACATGAAGAAATGAGGCCTGGTATTGCGACATTTGCATAGTTATTGGCAGAACAACTTTTTTTCCAGTTATTCCCGGACGACACGGTCTATTTCTAAGACAACAGTCTCTTAGATTAGAATCGCTCTCTCTTAAAAAAAAAATAAAAAAAACAACATTGATTCATTCTTGAAATAGCCTTTTAGCACAATGTTCATCGACTATGAATGCTGATGCTATTATTTATTGCTGTCAATAATTTCGGAGAGATTACTTAACTCATAAATAAACTAATAGATTTTCGCAGTGTAGTGCACTGAGATGAAAAGTAGACCGTATACAGTAGAAGCCTGTATAATAATAAACCCTGCACAGCTTAATTTTAACTCAATTGCTTTAATTTACATCTATTTCTGTCTATATATTAACTACCATAATATGCTTATCGTGAGAGGTTTTGAACCACTGTTGGTGAAAACAGAGCAGCTATGAGTGTTTCAAGACCAGTAATGGTTTGCTGCACCATTTTCACACCCACTGCACCTCCCATTAGGCAATGCCCAGGGGCGCCATGTATGTCCCTGTCATAATATTATACCCATTGCATTGGTCCACTGAGCAGAGATGTAACCATGGAAAACATGATTCACTCACCAAGCACACAGAGTCTGGCAGGACCATTGAAGCATGGCATCCAGCAGTTTGAATAAAGTGGGGGGAGCACGTTCAGTCAGGAGATATTGGCAACTGTCAAGCTATGTTGACATGATGTATGACTCTCACTGACAGATACTCTCTAAAGTTTGATAGCAGGGTAGAATAATAAACCTGTATGTGGAATCCTGATGGCAGGGTGTTTGTACTCTGGTCTTGCCTCCAGTAAGTAAATGAAGACAAGACAATACAGGAGCACTGCCAAGTCAAATAAACTGACAAAACATCTGAAATTAAAATTGATTTGTCCTGAGCTACATTGCCCTTACATAATCATACTTGAAGCCTTGGCATAATTAAGTCATAATTACAGTCAATACCAAGTCAATAATGTCAGTTCACAAGTTTGACTTCTTGTTGGAGTCATAGTAATTATTGTCATATTTTATGATCATTCCCTATCATCATGATTTATGTTTATCAAAACAGCTATCTAAACCCAAAATTAGACTCATAAATCTAATTTGACCTAAAGGATAAAGGGAACTAAAGACTGATGTCTTGGATGGCAATAAGATGCTTAGTGTGTCCTTCATACATTAAATTGGGTGAAAGAAAACTTATTGAATACTGTACATCAGTCACTGAACTGTATCCAAATAGGTCTCTGATTAATCTTTTGCTTACCTGCATTGAGTGACACTATTTTTTCATATTCTGTAAAAGTGCATAGCCGTATGAATTACTAAGGTATTATGCAATGGAATTGAAGGGAAAAAAATGGTTCTTTGACTAGAACTGGATTGTTCTCTTCCTAAAGAGTTTCTACCTGAAATTCATTCTGTACGTACCACAGAACATTTTAGGGTATTAAGTAAGTCCTTTGTTTCTTTAAGAGCCTACTACATCTGAGGTTGCCAGTTGGCAAACTGGACTGGATATACTGTAGACCCAGCAAGTATTTTAGCAAACCATACTAATAAAGAACTATTGTAATAGAGCATTCAATATATGATAATATGCACACAACATTATGGCAGCAATAAGTAGTATTAGGTTTCCTCTAAAGATGTCAGATGTCAAAACTTTTAATTTTATTTAAACCCAAATATTATTCCTGGATGACCAGATGCATTTCAAAGACAAAGTCTAAAAATTGCTCTCTCTTAAAAAAAAAAAAAAAAAAACATGAATTTATTCTTAAAATAGTCTTTTAGCACAACGTTTTCTACTACACACTTTAATTATCATAATTACATGACTATGAATGCTGGTACCATTATTTATTGCAATGCATAGTATTAGGTTTCCTCTAAATATGTCAGTAGTTGCACCACTGATGCTGCACGTGACTGTCAGACGAGAGGCGTATACTGTATTTTTCATGTTGAAGTGGGTATACATTTTTTTGGCCCCTACATATGAGGCCTTCTGCAAAGATCCTCTTTTGCAGTTTATCCAGTCATAAGGTTTTATGTAATTACTCGGCTTGGGATGTCCCCTTAAGACTTATCTACAGAGCTGAAGACAATAGTTAAGAAATGTGTTTTCTCTGTGTTTTGCCTGCTGGGCCCCAAAACAGTGCACTGGGTGTTCTAATGCCTTTCTATTGTGGCCAATATTGACTTTTCTGCATTGGCTTTCTGTGGGATCTGATGAGGGGGCTGGTTTTTGGTGCGCATTATCCTGTCATCAGTTTACTGGTATGTAATTTTGATATTATATTTTTTTGTTAATATTATGTGGTGTTAATAATCTGGCTGATCTGTGTATGTACAGTATGTAGAGGTTTTAATTCACAGCGCCTGAGAGGAGAATGGTTCTTTGTTTGGGTTTTTTTTTTTTTTCCTATTCTATTCTTGCTCACTCACTCATCATCTATACCACTTAATCCTGTATTCAGGGTCACGGGGGGCCTGGAGCCTATCCCAGGAGACTTAGAGCACAAGGACTGGGTTTGGCACCCTGGACTGGGTGCCAATCCATCGCAGAGCACACACACATTCTGGCCAATTTGGGGACGCCAGTTAACCTAACCTACATCTTTGGACTGTGGGAGGAAACCCACGAAGCACAGGGAGAACATGCAAACTCCATGCACAGAACGGGAATCGAACCCGGACCCTGGAGATGAAAAGTGACACTGCTAACCACTACACCACCGTGCCGCTCTATTCTATTCTATTCTATTCTTTTCTATTCTATTCTTTTCTATTCTTTTCTAAAATCTTTATTGAATGTTAATTCATTAAGCCATTGAAAGTGATCTCTCATGTATTGCAGTCATTTCCAAGAAATTGCAAACTCCATTTCATTGTTTCTTTTTGCGTTTGACATTGATATTGATGATAAAGATATCATGCCCTCAGGGACTTTTTCAGCAACGTCCTTTTATTTACTTCCCAACAATCACCATGATTTTGGTGGATTTTTTTTTTCCTGACCTTCCGTTTGACATTTCCGTCTATATTAGCTGCAGATAAGGATCTTGGTGACGTGCAGTGACTATCTATCTAAGCACACACAGACACACGCATACTTGTACTGTGATTGAAAATGTAGACTATCATTTGGGTTACTGTACTGTATATTTCGGCGATAGAGACAAAGTTTTTTCATCAAATATAAATCCAAAAAGGACCGTTTTAAATCAACCAGATTTGGCAACTCTCACATACAGTATCAGATGAGATTCCTAAAACAAAGCTTATGATATTTACTGGGATTTGAGACAAAGTATTGCTCACACTGATTCCTGGAGGCTATTCTCCCTGCCTGGTGGTCCCACTGGGGCCTTCAATGATTGTTTGCACTATTTAGCAGACAGCTCTTGTTTTTTCCACTAGGTAAGAGGGAAGGGTGTTGCTGTGCAGTGGGGATGTTCTGTCAGCATGTTGCACTCTGCATTAGATTTGTACTTGGTATCGGCATGCACTGGACGTCATCCCTTTGGGAATAACACTGCAGATGAACCCTGTTGTGATTCACACGACTCAGCTGCATGTCATGAAACATTTGCAGCAACTGGAAATGGGAGATATTCGATTGTACCGAGCTGGGAAATATAAAGACGATGACATCTTTAGAGCTCATACGAGAATTAGAAAGTAATATGAACAGCAGTACAGCACATTTTATTTAGGGTTTGTCTGTGTGATAGATTTGAGCCATTCCAACTACTACACTAACTACTACATTTTTTTCTTTTTCTGAGACAACAGCAAGTGTCAGGTTGTCCAGAATGACTGATAGTTTACAAAGAGACAAAGTTCAGATTAAAAAATATATATTTTTTAACGTTATTGTAAATGGAGCTGAGGGGCATTCAGTCAGATATTTTACTTGTAGAAATAAATCTGAGGAAAGAAATAAAAAAGTGCAGTGCAACTTCTATCAGATGGAATGTGTGGTGGATAATCTGTTTTGGATTATAATTATCCAAAAGGCATCATTTCTCTGTTAAACAGAAAAACTGATTGTTCTGACAGACTAAAAAAGAAAGATTGTTTACCCAAACTAATTAAATTCCCAACATTTTTCTCATAGATGTGTGTTTTTTAATTTGTTGCTACCAAGCATGTTTGATGTAATAATAATAATAATAATAATAATAATAATAATAATAATAATAATAATAATAATAAAGAAGTAGAGGAGGAAAGGGTCCGGGTTTGATCCCCGGCCAGGATCGATTCCCGTCTCTGTGTGCATGGAGTTTGCATGTTCTCCCCGTGCTTGGAGGGTTTCCTCCGGGTACTCCGGTTTCCTCCCACAGTCCAAAGACATGTAGGTTAGGCTAATTGGCGTTCCCAAATTGCCCGTAGTGTGTGAATGAGTGAGTGTGTGTGTCTGTGCCCTGCGATGAATTGGCATCCTGTCCAGGGTGTACCCTGCCATGTGCCCCAAGTCTCCTGGGATAGGCTCCAGGCCCCCCGTGACCCTGAATACAGGAGTAAGCGGTAATGATGATGAGTGAGTGAGTGAGTGAGGAGGAAAGGGGAAAAGTCAAGTAAATCTTATACCATAATTGTGTGAGGAAAAAAATTGTTAAGCAAATGTTTTGAATGAATTGAAATCAGTTTGTTAGATTTGTTGTTTTGTTTTGTTTACACTATTTCCTCATTAGCCATGTTCAATACAAAGCAAAACTAACTTTTGGTTCCTTGATTTGAATTGCTTTCACATTGCACATAATTAATTAAATCCCAAAATAAAACAAAGAAATAAAATGGCTGATGAAAAAGTACTCAATTAGGTCTCCACGTTAGCTAGTTAGTTTTTGTTGTTGTTGTTGTTGTTAATTTATGTTGTCATGTCAATCTGTCTTGTCTCAGCTAGCCAACTAATTAGGTTTCTTAGTTAGCGAATTATACAGTATGTAGCACCTTGGTTCTGGCCATAATGATAACCTCTAAGCCAAACTGCTGCCTGATTATATAATAATATTTTTTAAAAAGCTTTATTTCAAATATTTTGTATGAAATCCTTTTTTTTTGTCTCCTTCATTTCATCATTCAAATATGCAGAACACATCAGGGGATGATTTAACATCACATAACATTCAGCACTTTGACCTTAAACCTGTTTCCTCGCTACAATCCAACTGCACCTGAGCTCATTTGGAAGACAAAGCTGTATTAGAATAATCTCGAATGGATTGACGAGGTCCATGCTGATGTGTTTACACCATTCGTCATTCTTTCTTTGCAATCAGAGTGACTTCAGCCAATGGTCATCCAGCTCCGGATTCTGAGACTTCAGTTCAGTCCAATCAGAAGACCAATCACAAACAGGCCACACCCATTTAAACATAATAGATTGCTTCTTACCATGGCAGAGTTTTAGGCAAAAATATAAACAAATAAATTATTTAATTATAAATAAAAACGGAGCACAGTCGTTAGCACTGCCGCCTTGCACCTCCAGGGTCCCGGATCAATTCCCATCACTGTGCATGGAGTTTGCATGTTCTCCTTCCATATTCCCCATAGTCTGTGATTGAGTGTGTATGTGTGTACCCTGTGATAGATTGTCACCCCATCCAGGGAGTACCCCACCTCGTGCCCTAAGTCTCCAGGGATTGGCTTCGGGACCCCAGCGACCCTGAATATAGGATAAAGCAGTATAGACGATGAGATGAGATAAATGAATAATAACACATGAAGATGTATGGGTTTTGGCAGTGAGTTATTTTATGGGGGGGGGGACAAATCAGTGTTTTAAAATCAGTCATTTTAATACAAATGTGCAGCAGGCACTTTTTCATAAGGAAATTACAGAAGCAGCTACAACCCCAAACAACTTGCCACTGATTGGTGATTTTTTTTTTTTTTTTTGTATTGTAAAATATGTATCGACATTGGCCTAGTTAGCTGTCTAAATAATGGCACTTTTTGTAAACTTTTTTTTTTTTTTCAAGCCAGAAAAGATACATCTCCAGTAATGATCATTACTGCCACCATCTGCTGAGCTTCCGTGACCTCAGAGGGTATGTGAAGTTGTTAATGGGATGTTGCCATGAACAACAGAAAAACGCCAGTTGCTTTAATGAGCAGAACGAATATGAGAAATCTGTTATGGATGTGCAAAGATGCTCTGAAATCCTGTGTGATCTACTAACCTATGATGCTGTTCGCAGTTTCGATGCACAAGAAATCCCATGGCAGTGACTCAAAGCGAAAACATATTGACCCCTGCACAGAATTGTTGGTAGTAAATGCTATGAAGTCAAGCATGTGATGAGCAAGTGTTAACACCCTTCTTTACGATGACCGGTTGCCAATGGATAAAAGAAAGAAACAAATTCAGAATCAATAAACGGATCATTTTGTCTGCAACAAAATTTCACACTTCTCTGTGTAGGCAGACATTCTCTCAGCCTCTTGTGGACATTAGGAGAGTACTGAAATTCATTACTTTCAATACTCAACAGGTGTTTCCACAGCAACCATCAAGTTGCTTCTCTACCAGAGATTGATTAAAACGCACATCACATCTTCTTTATGCAACACTGACAGCACAAGGTGAAAATACAAATACAAGAGAGAAAGAACATAGTCAAAAAGAGGAAAAAATACTGACAGATCTGGAGCTAGTGAAGGCCAGCAGAGCTGACCAGCATATCAACACCGAAGTGCCTGAGAGTGTCTCATCTACTCTTCCTCTCTTGTTAGTGCTCTCTCTTTTTCCTATCTGAGGCAGAGTAGCATATCGGTGCTTCACCTAAACGTCAGTCCCACTAAATGCTCTCTCATAAAGACATGAGAAGACAGGGATGCTTTGAGGAGGAAGACAAGTGCTTGGCTGAACTAGAGGACGAGCTCATGACGAAACTCTTTTCACAGCTCAACAGCTGTAGTTACTGTTAAGGGTCTCGGCACAACACTTGAATCTAAGTCATGGCAAATAATTGTGTCTGTATCTGTGTTCATGATCAAAACTAACTAACAAATGTTCTGTATGATTTTAAGAACTTTACCAGACATTAACTTCAATTAACCATTCCTATTTTGTTCATTGATTCGAGCTATTGCTTATCTGGCAGAGAATGGCGGGACGCCTGGAGACTATCCTATGAGACTTTGGGCATGAGGTAGTGTACAGTACAGTACATCGCCTTGTGAGAGGAAACTGGGGTAACCAGAGGAAACCCACCAAGCACAAGGAACAAGAAAACTCCATGCAAACAGACCCAAGCCCTGAACCGAAACTCTGTAACTCAAGTTATTTATTATTACCAGAAATTATACTAGAACCAAATTATTTAAAAAAGGTGGAAAAATATAAACTGGTCAGATGTTGGCCTAGACCATTATAAATACAGTATATCAAATAAACATGTTTTAGACATTCCTCTTCTGGATGTCAATCAACTGAACACTCCTGGTGACCTCACCCACACTTGCTACTGTAAGTTGCCACTACTTTAATATTGTCACTGCTGATTTTGTACAATTTAATCCAACAAATTATCTAGCCAACATCAGCTAGAAAATGACCTACATTGTATGCAAACTTAATATGATGTCAGATTCATCATGTATAAACTACTGTAAATGCAATGGCAAATGATAACATAACCCTGTGTCTTGAAATCAGATCTATTTTCGGTTATACAATCAAACTCACATTCTGTTAATCAGATTGCATTAAGACAAAAACATGCATATATACATGATTCACTCAAAACTAACTACAGTGGAACCTCGGATTGCGAGTAACGTGGTTTACGAGTGTTCCACAAACCGAGCAAAGATTTTTAATAAATTTTTAATCGGAAACCGAGCAAGTATTAGTTACGAGCGCCGAGTATCATGTATCATGCATGCGACTCTTATTTTGACACCAAGCGTCACTCTCTCATCCCCCCCCCTTTCACAAACACACAGAAACTCTGCTCGTCTCTTATGAGTGTGCGCGTGTAATCTGACACCGACATACACAAGCACAGACGCTATTTCGCCTTTTCACCCCCTCCCCGGCTTCACAAACACTTTACTTTACTGCAGTGATTCCCTTAGTATGCGCTCACGCCAGGTCAGAGAGATTTATTTTTTCCCCTGTTAAAACGGTGTTTCCGTTGTGTGTGTGTGTGTGTGTGTGTGTGTGTGTGTGTGTGTGTGTGTGTGTGTGTGTGTGTGTGTGTGTGTGTGTGTGTGTTGTTGTGTTAAAAAGTGAGGTGGGGAGAGGGAGGAGGAGTGTTACTATGTAAAACGAGGAAAGGGAAGGGGCTAATTCTCACACACACACACACACACACACACACACACACACACACACACACACACACACACACACGGCGCCTGCGCGCCCCAACGGAAACACTTATCTGTCAGGATTTATTAGTACTTTTTTTTTAAAGGTAAAGTGCAGATTAATTTGTTTTATTTTCATTTAATAGATTGTATTAATTATTTTTATGTATTTATTTTTTGGGGCTGTGGAACGAATAATTTGAGTTTTCATTATTTCTTATGGGAAATGGTGATTTGGTTTACGAGTGTTTTGGAACACAAGCCCACTTCCTGAACAAATTATGCTCGTAATCCAAGGTTCCACTGTATTGACATTTCTTAAAATAAAATTTGTTACAAGTTTAACATGTGACCGCTTACTGGTCCACCCAAACATTTAAACACAAGAGCATGACCTGAAGCCACATGTATAATAAGAGTAAAATCATATGATTCTGAACAGCATAACATTGCCTGAAATGTTTATTATTTGCATTAGTAGGGAAAAAAACTGATTCATTATATCTTCTTGCATTCACCTGAAGAGGCTTGACCTTGTGTTGAAATGAAAGTGCTATTTTATGAGCATCAATGTACAGTATATAGGCATAGAAGAATCCTTTATTTTCTTGTGGATTACAAGTTAAAGTGGATCGCGAAAGGCAAATGTCACTTATTTTATGATCATACGCCAACCAAACAAAAATCTGTATGGATTTAATAAGGAAATACTTAAAGCCTTTGATTGGATAATTTACTACCATGATTTATGCATCAGCTGAGATTTTTTTTTAACCCTAACTAATGCAGTGAGTAGCTTCTTATTTCTTATGAAAAGATGTTAGTATGTTTCAGAAGGGTTTTTACATGAAGCAAAGAAAACACGGATAATGTGGAGACATGGGGGCATTGCAGGTAGCACCTCCAGGGACAAGGGCTCGATTACCGCTTGAACTTTTTCCGTGTGGTTTTTTGGGTTTTGTTTGGATACCCTGTATAATCCACAGTTCAAAACTTGCAGACTAGGTTAATTTACATTACCAAACTCCACAGAGCATGGTATTCGTGTGTGTGATTGTGCTCAGCTATGACCCCGCTCCCCCTGCCCCAGGATAGACATCTGTACAGGATAAGTGGTATAGAGAATGAGTGCAAGAAATAGGATAAATTGTATAAAGAATTGTATTTTTATTTAATGTATGTTCTTTAAAATATGACCAATTTTTGTACTTTCATGCAGTGGATAGTTGTTCAAGTTTTCATTGGACATTGAATTTTGCAGCAAGTGAGTAAATAAAATTTGTTAGCACAGAATGATTTTAATTAGAGTAATCAATGTACTTTGCATATAACTTGATTAATGATTTTAATTAATTTCAGTCTCTATAAATGAAAACTGACGACCACTTATGAGTTTTTCACAAGGTACACGAGGACAGAGTCAGACATCTAAAACCAAAATGTAAAAAATATTATATGTGCTGCACATAATATACTGAAAGCAAACATTGTTATATGATTCCAATAATAAAAAAATATCAAAGGGCAAGTTAAAAAAAAAAAAAAAAAAACTAAAGCAAGGCAAAAATGTTCTGTTAAATTAAAATTAATTACCTGATTTTTTTATTTAAATGATTCATGAATATTTCATTTAAAAAATAGAAAATCGTATGATATTCAAAACTCATTAGTTAGATTGAATTGGTAGGGTTCATTTCAGCAAAAGCATGGCAGTGAATTGATTAAATAAAAGTACCTTGTGTTTTCTCTGAACCATCTTTTTGCATCAGATTTTGAGCCTGATACAGATTAAGTGATTTTCTCCTTTCATTGATCCAGAAGGCCTTGAAAAAGGCACATGGCATCCTAAAGAAGCCCATCTGTGTGGGAAATACAGTAAGTGACTCAGCTGCCTTGACTCCGTTTTTTAAAGCATAAATATAGCAAAAAACTAAAAAACCTTCAAATTCAATAGAAGGTCAGGCATAAATAATATAATACATTTAAAATTAATTAATTAATTAATAATAGATGACAGCTTTGATGTCATTGACTGTGCTACAAGTTCAACAGTCAACAGTCTGTTAGATAAAATAAAAAAAAATTAAAAACGTAATATGTAGGTTGAAAAGATGTACCACAGTTTTTCAGATGTTTTTCAGATGTTCAGTTTTTTTTACTTCCTGCAGTTGTGTATACACGTGGACAAAATTGTTGGTACCCTTCGGTCAATGAAAGAAAAACTCACAATGGTCACATAAATAACTTTAATCTGACAAAAGTAATAATTTAAAAAAAATTCTATGAATGTTAACCAATGAAAGTCAGACATTGCTTTTCAACCATGCTTCAACAGAATTATTTAAAAAAATAAACTCATGGAACAGGCCTGGACAAAAATGATGGTACCCCTAGAAAATACTGAAAATAATGTGACCAAAGGGACGTGTTAATTCAAGGTGTGTCCACTAATTAGCATCACAGGTGTCTACAATCTTGTAATCAGTCAGTGGGCCTATATATAGGGCTCCAGGTAGTCACTGTGTTGTTTGGTGACATGGTGTGTACCACACTCAACATGGACCAGAGGAAGCGAAGGAAAGAGTTGTCTCAGGAGATTCGAAAGAAAATTATAGACAAGCATGTTAAAGGTAAAGGCTATAAGACCATTTCCAAGCAGCGAGATGTTCCTGTGACTACAGTTGCACATATTATTCAGAAATTTAAGATCCATGGGACTGTAGCCAACCTCCCTGGACGTCTTTGGAAGGAGCTGAAACATGCTGTCTGGAAAAGGCACCCTTCAACCCGGAAACAACTGGAGCAGCTTGCTCATGAGGAGTGGGCCAAAATACCTGCAGAGAGGCGCAGAAGTCTCATTGACAGTTACAGGAATCGTTTGATTGCAGTGATCGCCTCAAAAGGTTGTGCAACAAACTATTAAGTTAGGGGTACCATCAGTTTTGTCCAGGCCTGTTCCATGAGTTCATTTTTTTTTTATAATTCCATTGAAGCATGGTTGAAAAGCAATGTCTGACTTTCATTGGTTAACATTCATAGAATTCTTATTTATTATTACTTTTGTCAGATTAAAGTTATTTCTGTGACCATTGTGAGTTTTTCTTTCATTGACTGAAGGGTACCAACAATTTTGTCCACGTGTGTATATGGCATACACGGACTTGTTCCAGAATCTCTGCTTCAGGACACATCATGAAACACTAGAATCTTTTCCATATCTGAAGGAAGTGTCTAAATAAATAAACTTAGTTACTATCCAGGTATCATAAGAGGAAAGTTTATTCTCCTGAGATTATAATGATATTATTTTTTATCATATTTTTTATATTACATGATATCATGTACAGTACAAGGTTTCTGTCTACAAATTGTAGATAATGTATTTATATTGTCCTTTTACACTGGTATTGTTATACATGACCAGTTGTCTTCCTTAAGAGAAAACATGTTTGTTGATTTATTTATTTATTCATTTTGTTTTAGTTTCGGTCATTTTGTGACTTTTGTATCATTTCTGCAAAGCCCTATAAATTCACGTCCACAGTTTTGTTGAAATTGTTAAAATCTTCATGCAGTTGTGTTTGTGCGTTTGTATGTAAACATATAATTTAAATATCAATAATTGGCTGTTTGAGTTAAGAAAATAAATAAACCTCATACTTTGTAATGGCGGCAAATTGGTATAATAGCAAACAAAAACAATTTATTACAAAGACCAGTGAAGATCATAGGACAAACTTCTGCAGTCAGTATGTACATCACTAAAATGTACTATTGTTTAATGCTGACATCCCTAATGAGTGATAGGGGCCAGTCACTACCAAAGTATGAATGAGCATAAAAACTAATTTGGTTATATCAGGTCTTTCTGGAATCACATCTGCACATGCATGGTTTGTCCAATTTTACTACACGCACCCACATCAGTTGTAGTCAGATTTTGGCAAGCACCAGGTTTGAGGTTCATTCTGTATTAACTGAGCGTTTGAAACTAACTACAGCTTACTGCCATGGACCTTGTTATCGTTTGTGTCTGGGGAGACCAGGTGTACAAGATAAAATGCAACTCCATAGTGTTGTCAATTTACTGTCTAGTGCATTATAGTCACAGAAGATCAGAGCCAGTTGATCATTCAATATCCCTTCTACAAGCAGGATATATCCTTTGTTTGGGATTTATTTTACTAGCATAGGCGTACTGTATAGTGCCAGAGACACTGAGGGCTAGTGAGGGACGCATTGTGTAAACTCGGCTCATACTTACTGTGCGAAAGGGATGTGCCCATCTATGGCTGTTGCCTGACATTGATCTCTGAGATATCACGCCACCTGTCCTGTCCCTCACGAGCAGCCCTCACGTTGGCAAAAGTCTTCTACTTGCAATGACAAGTGGACACCAATATTAGAGTTCCACAGTCTGCTCTGGTCCCTATACAACTGTCGACAGAAAAGAGTGCAGAGTTCAGAGTGTGTGTGTGTGTGTGTGTGTGTGTGTGTGTGTGTGTGTGTGTGTGTGTGTGTGTGTGTGTGTGGTACTACCAGTAAGTCTGAGGTTAATGTTTGTGATAGATATAGTGCAAGTTTAGCATAGCATTAATAAGCTACATTAATAATAATTATGTCAGTAGAAGGTCCTTACTAGATTAATAGGACAAGCACACAAACATACCCTTTCATAAACTATTAAACCCTGTCATACACAATATTAAACCTCGCTCATTCTGCTATATTCTGCTATATTCTGTAATACACACTATCAAACCTCTCACACACCACCATGCCCTGTCACACACACTATCATACCCTTTCACACACCATCGTAATCTGTTATATGCACTATTATTAAATCTCTCACACACACAGACTATTATACCTCCTACATGAGCTCTAAAGCCTTTTTCACATGAACCATTATATCTCCTGACATACTATCATACTGCCATGTGTACTAAATGTCCTTCACATGCCCTAGACTTCCATTTGAGCTCCAGTAATAAAATTTTTTCAGCCAAAGCTGCTGAAACATTTGCACCACATCATTACCAGCGATTAAGAAACATGAACATGACTGAAGTATGACCGAAGTGGATTGTGTTCTAATGATTTGATCTTCCTTGGTGGAGGAACTAAATGTAAATGGACTATAAAATAAAATAGGCTATTGTCTTCCTTCCATTTAAATAAATCATTTTATGGTTTAATATAATTAGGTTTAATATAAGTTGCATTTATATATTAGGAACACCTGTTCAATTTCTCATTAAGGCAATTATCTAATCAAACTGATTATCTAACTCCCAACTGAATGTCAGAATGGGAAAGAAAGGTGATTTAAGCTATTTTGAGCGTGGCATGGTGGTTTGTTGGTGCCAGACGGGCCGGTCTGAGTATTTCACAATCTGCTCAGTTACTGGGATTTTCACGCACAACCATTTCTACATCTACATCTACATCTACATCTAGGCATTTTGGCAGATGCCTTATCCAGAGCGACTTACATTTTTTATCTTATTATACATCTGAGCAGTTGGGGTTAAGGGCCTTGCTCAAGGGCCCAACAGGGACAACTTGGTGGAAGTGGGACTTACACGAGCTCACCAAAATTGGACAGGTGAAGACTGGAAAAAAATGTTGCCTGGTCTGATGAGTCTCGATTTCTGTTGAGACATTCAAATGGTCGATTCAGAATTTGGCGTAAACAGAATGAGAACATACGTTTTAAAAATATCTTTGTCCACATGAAAATGCAATACGCCCTGTCAAGCGCTGTTAGGAGCCTCCCTAATCAACAGAGGGCCAATCAGAAGGCTAGACAAAACGTCATTACCTGTTGTGCTTTGTAGAAGTCCATGGAGGTCTCATCAGAAACCTCCGTGGCTGTCAGTGTGGTCTGTGACAGACATAATGTGCAAGTAACTGCACGTGTACGCATGTAAAACCATGAACAGTCACTAGTTTACTGTACATACGTCCACCATTGGACAAAATATCCTCATAAACAAAGCTGATGTTAAATCAAGGAGACTGGCACACAGATAATTAAATTTTCGGCACAAGGTGACGTTACAACAAGCCGAAATCTCTGTCCCCTGTCCACACAGCACCAGTTCTGGAAAATCTTCACTTTGGCCGGAGTTTTCCAAAAGCTCCGTTTTCAACGACTAAAACTGCGTTTGCATGTGGACGAAAGGCGAAAACCGCAGAGAAAAATCTCCATTTTTAAAAATACCTGGCTAAGTGTGGACATGGCCAATTTAGTATTTCATGGCTAAATTTGACCAGCCTGGTGGCCAATCTTCATTGATTGCACAGTCCACCAGTAAGAGCAGAGTGTGACAACATTATGGGTGACATATCAGAGCTCAAAAAAGGACAAATTGTTGGTGAGTGTCTTGCTGGCGTGGACAAACAGTATGTGACCAAGACAGCAAGTCTTTGTGATGTATCAAGAGCCACAGTATCCAGGATAATGTTAGCATACCACCAAGAAGACGAACTGCATACAACAGAAGTAACTATGGACGTACTGTAAGAGGAAGCTGTCTGAAAGGGATGGCCAGGTGCTACCCAACTCAGTGTAGAATTAAATGTGCACCTCATCTCTCCTGCTTCCACCAAAACTGTTCATCTGGAGCTCCACAGGGTCGATGTACTGTACATGGCCGGGCTGTTATAGCCAAAGCTTTGGTCACTCGTGCCAAAGACAAACATCGCTTTCAGTGGTACCAGCAGCAAAAATCTTGGGCTGTGGACAATGTGAAACATGTATTGTTCCCTGATGAGTCCACCTTCACTGTCTTTCCCACATCCAGGAGAAGCCCCAAAGAAGCGTACCACCCAGACTGTTGCATGCCCAGAGTGAAGCATGGGGGTGGATCAGTGATGGTTTGGGCTGCAATATCAAGCACAGCAAGCAAGACTAGTGAGAGAGTGGTTTGATGATCATGAAAGTGAATCAGATCTAAATATTATTGAGCCACTTTGGGTTGTTTTGGAGGAGCGAGTCGGGAAACGTGTTTGTCCACCAGCATCATGTAGTGACCTGGACACTATTCTGCAAGAAGAATGGCTTAAAATCCCTCTGGTCACTTGCAGGACTTGTGTCTGTATACTTCTTGCGGAGTCACATTTTAATACACCAATTAAATAAAACCCATATTGTGATTTGATACAGTTAGTGTTTATGGGTTTGTTTCCATTCTCTGTACTTTCTGCGCTGCATGTGAAAATTTTATTTGTGTGTTGCCACAAAAGATTTCAGTTCTTTACTAGCCCAAATGCTTGAGAATATAATTTAGCAAATTTATCTGCATGTGCCAAGATCCTTTTACCCTTTTATTAGTAAAAGAATTTTACCTACCGTTCAGGCTAAATGTTATTTACTGCATATATGACCTTGACCTTGAAGTAACAAGTCCAATGTGCTAATGAATGCATGAGAAGATCCTCTGCAAAGAGCTGGCTCCATTGATTCATATGAAAGTAATTGGTTTCTCAACCAATAGGAAGATTTAAAAAAAAAAAAAAAAAAAACGCCTTAAGGCTGATCAATGGAAGTGGCATTCATTAATACAGTATGATTTCATGCCACATTCATAAGCATGCATTAGCCTCGATATTTCTCTCTTAAGGAACAAGCAATACTAAAGAATCAATATTTGCCCTTAAATGAAAAATAGGTAATCATTAAAAGGTTGACTGTTAGAGACTGTAATTGTATTAAACCTCATCTTGAAAGTTGATGAAGAATTAATTTTCTATTAACATGGATGTGCGTAAAATCTTCAACTAAACAATTCTGCTATACTTCTGAATGTGATTTTTTTTTTTTTTTAATGCTTTTCAATCAATTTGTAAAAATGGTAAACCATGCTTTTGGAGAATGTGATAGAAATTATTTTCCTTCACATGCATTAGTCTTGTTTTTTTTTTTTTCTTTCTTTCTTTCTTTTCATTAATGGCAGGCTTAAAGAAGGTGGAAATTTAAAAGACTGTCCGAAATATATCTAATTTCAACCTATGTTAAGCCCATTTTGCTGCTGATGTGCTATACATTGGATAAACTGTATGAGCTGTCTCTAAAATGCTCTGCGATGGTTGTCTCGGTCTTAAGACCTCGGCCATGTGCTTATTAAGGCTTGAGTAAGTGTTTTGTCTTTGCATCAATTTAAAGATATGGCTTAATCAATAACAGGGTTAGCAAAAACTGAGTTACAATCATTAAGTGTTCAGAGTGGCTTTAATTTGGCCCTCTTTAAAGCAGTCTTTGACAGAACAGGGTTGGGAGCAATTGAATTAGTCTCACTCTGTGAAAGTGAGTAGCACCTTAGAGCGTTTCTATTCAGTAAAAGCCCTTTCATTTACTCATTATGCTCTGCTTATCATTCATTCTTCTGTTAACCCTTTTTTTTTTTTTTACCATTTGCTTCTCTTAATTTGAAGGAGGAGGAGGTATGGCTGAAGGAATGTTAAAAAGAGGGGAATTTTGAAAAAAAAATGTGCTTATGTCATGAGAATTTTGTTAATCATCCCTGTATAACATGGAGGTTTAAGAAAATACTACTGGGCATTATACTGTATGTACACCCACTCAAAACCTTTAGTTTATCTTCTCAAAGGACAATACTATAGAAATGAAACTGATATTTTAGCGTAGTCAATGTGCAGCTTGTACTGTATAGCAGTATAGATTTACTGTCCTCTGAAAAATAACAACATACAGGCATTATTGTCTAAATAGCCGAAAACAAAAGTGAGTACAGTACACCCCAAGTAATAACAGCTGTACATCTTTAACCATGCAATGTCACATGTCCTATGTCCATCATGTCCGTGTGTTTGTCAGCGGCCAAGTACGTCTCCAGCCCTGAACCCTATTGAGCACCTGTGGGACGTCCTCAGGCAGAAGGTGGCGAATTCCTGTGTGTCTAATATCCAGTAGCTCCGTGATATCATTATGGAGGAGTGGAAGAGGATCCCAGCAACAACAACATGTGCAGCCCTGGCGAATTCCATGTCCAGGACGATTAAGGCCGTATTGTGCACACACAAAATATTGATACTTTGGACACAGTTTTGACATGTCCACTTAGGGTGTACTCATTTTCCTTGCCAGTTATTTAGACAATAAAGTCTGCATGTTGAGTTAGTGTTAGAGGACCGTAAATGTGTACTGCTGTACAAGCTGATCCATGTTTCATTTCTGTAGTATTGTCCATTGAGGACATATAATTAAGTGGTCGCTGAAATGTGAGGGGTGTAATCACTTTTGTGGGATACAGTACTGTATGCATGGGTTTGCTTGTTTGTTTAACTTTGCAACATCTTTTAATGAGCGTCTTGTGAGAAAGTAGAAAAGCACACGGTGGTAGGATTTACATTTTTCTTCAGAAGAAATTTTGGAAATGTACACTATTGTGATTAGTGTTCACTAATTCTGGACAGGAACAGCCAGAAGCCATGCTGATTTCTGTACAGAGTCAGAGTCTTACCAGATCAGGCTAAGAGACAGGCAGCTCCAGTCCTGTGGAGGTAATGAAGATCAATAGTACAGAGGATGAGAGCAGGCTGTGATCCAGGAACTGTCTCACAGTCATGGGCCAAGACACTATTGATTTTACCTGCACTACCACTATCTGATAAAGAGGCTTTCAGGATTCTTGCGCAAAAATGCACAGAGCAGTACCAAAGCAATTTTATCCCCCCCATAGCACCAATCTCTGTTTGTAAGAAGATAAAGTAATTATTCGTTAGCCCTTTGAGAGAATGGAATGATTGCGAACAGACTTTTTTAAAATATATATATTACAATTAATTATTTTTTTTCCATTATATTGTCAGGTCTTCTAAAATGTAATTGTAAAACAATTGGGAGTTAATCTACACTGTTTTTACATTACATATCTTCTCATCACTCTTATACGGTAAAATCCCTAGTGTCCATTTTTAAGCTGTCCAACTGGACCTATATAAACATTGGTTGGTGTTAATTCAACTTGCTCTATACTGTACATCATATATATATATATATATAAATTATGCCGTATAAGATGATGAATTGGGGGGCGAGGGGGGTATGGGCGGAGTCGTTTGGCTGTAGCCTATCCCAGGGAACTTGGGTGCAAAGGCAGGTTAGACCCTGAATGGGGTGCCAACCCTATGAAAAAGCACACAGACACACACACACACATACTGTACAATGTCCTACCTACTGTGCATGCCTTTGGCCTGTTGGAGAAAAGCCAGAGAAAATTCACTGGGAACCACCAAGCATGTGAAGATAATGCAAACTTAAGACATAAACCCAAAGGTGAGAGTCAAACTCCTAACCCTGGAGGTGTGAGGTTCTGGAAGTTGGCCATAAGCACTGTAAAAATATTGGGGTGAGATTCATTCTACATAAGAAAACTATGGCATAGTACATGTAACTAGTATATTTTATGTTATTTATATTTTACATTCACTCACTCACTCATCATCTATACCGCTTAATCCTGTATTCAGGGTCACGGGGGGCCCAGGAGAGACTTAGGGCACATGGCAGGATACACCCTGGACAGGGTGCCAATCCATCGCACACACTCACTCATTCACACACACACTACGGGCATTGCCAATTAGCCTAACCTACATGTCTTTGGAGGAAACCGGAGTACCTGGAGGAAACCCACCAAGCACAGGGAGAACATGCAAACTCCATGCACACAGAGACCGGAATCAAGCCTGGCCGGGGATCGAACCCGGACCCTGGCAGTGCAAGGCGACAGTGCTAACCACTACACCACCGTGCTGCCAGATTTACATTCAATCAAGGGAATTATCAGCTTCGTTTTGTGCATAGGTGACTCAAACCTGAGGAAAACTGCACAAATTACACAAGTAATTAAAACAGCTTGTTTTGCTTTGGAGAAAATGTTCGACTTCATACAAGAGTGCACAGATATGCTACTTAAATCTTAACACTGTACATTTAGTCTAAAAGTAGAAGAGGTGACTGTTGAGGGGCAGGAAATTAGTCAGACTGAGGTGAGGAGGGCACTGAAGAGGATGAAGAGTGTAAAGGCAGTTGGAGAGGTGGATGTATGGAAGTGCTTAAGAGAGGTGGCTGTAGAGTTTCTGACTAGTCTGTTTAACAAGATCATGGAGAGTGAGAGGATCCCAGAGGAATGGAGGAGACGTGTATCGATGCCAATCTTTAAGAACAAGGGAGCTGTGGCAACTAAAGAGGAATAAAGCTGATGAGCCATACATAAAGCTTTGGGTAAGAGTCTTGGAAGCTAGGTTGAGGGCAGAGGTGAGCATTTGTGAGCTGCAATATGGTTTAATGTCTAGAAAGTGTACAACAGATGCAGTATTTGCGTTGAGGATGCTGATGGAGAAGTATAGATGAGGTAATAGGGCACGACAGGGTGCCGAGAGAGGAGCTGTGGTATTGTAGGAGGAAGTCTAGAGTGGCAGAGAAGTACGTTAGAGTGGTGCAGGACATGTATGAGAGCTGTAAGACAGTGGTGAGATGTGCTGTAGGTGTGACAGAAGAGTTCAAAGTGGAGGTGGGTCTGCATCAAGGATCGGCTCTGAGCCCCTTCTTGTTTGCTCTGGTGATGGACAGGATCACAGATGAGGTTAGACAGGAGTCTCCATGGACGATAATGTTTGCAGATGACATTGTGCTTTGTAGTGAGCAGTGAACAGATGGAGGAAAATCTAGAGAGGTATAGGTATGCTCTGGAAAGCAGAGGAATGAAGGTTAGCCGCAGCAAGACAGAATACATGTGTGTGAATGAGAGGAACCTTGGTACTTAGGGTCAATAGTACAAAGCAACAGAGAGTGTGGAAAGGATATAAAGGGGCATCTGCATGCAGGTTGGAATAGGTGGAGAAAAGTGTGCTGTGTCATAGAGTATCAGCGAGAATGAAAGGAAAGGTGCGCAAGACAGTGGTGAGACAAGCGATGCTCTACAGCTTAGAGTCAGTGGCATTAAAAAAACAGGAGGCAGAGTTGGAGGTAGCAGAGATGAAGATGTTGAGGTTCTCTTTGGGAGTGACAGGGATGGATAGGATCAATAATCAGTCCATCAGATGTACAGCTCATGTTGGGTGTTTTGGAGAAAGTCAGAGAGGACAGATTGAGGTGGTTTGGACATGTTCAGAGGAGAGATTGTGAATACTGCATACTGGTAGAAGGATGCTGAGGTTGGAACTGCCATGCAGGAGGTCTAGAGGATGCAGAAGATGGGGTTAGATGGAGGCAGATGATTCCCTGTGGCGACCCATGAAAGGGAACAACAGAAAGACAAAGAAGTACGTTTAATCTAAAAGTTATCATTAATGCTTTATGACCAGTAACACCTTACATGGTTTTAAATAGAAGTAGCACTCCAGTGGGTAAGTGCACTTCCCTCAGCCTTCATAAAGTCAGCACTGGCAGAACCAAGAATAAGTACTTCATTGATTTAAGTGCACACACACACACACACACACACACACACACACACACACACACGCACACGCACACACCATTTAAAACCAGTTATATAACTAGAATATTAAGTTAATGGTTTATTTGCAATTATACATTAATGTAGCACATAATCTAAATAACTGTAATAATTCTAACTGTTTTCTTTCCCTTTATTCTTTTTTGTTTGTTTGTTTGTTTGTTTATTTAAAATAATTATTGAGCCACCTTTTTTTTTTTTTTCTTTTTTTTTAACCTCTCCAGTGTATACAGATTGGCCCAGACAGTGGCCTGTGGCTTGCCTGCTGAGGCGTCTTCTTCACGGTTGCAGGAACAGAGAAATAGAAGACTGTAAGTGACACATTTGCAGCACTGCTGGGATCAGAGTGTGAAGGTTTTTGGTAAAGATTTTCCTTTAAGCATGGGCTAGCAGCCATGAAACTGAAATCCACGAATCCATGAGAAAAGGTGAACCAGCCGGGGAGGCATCTTCTATAAATGGAAAGTTAAACTTTCTCTCGATCCTAACCTTTGAAGATATTAGGAAGTCAAAGTGATGGATGCAGAGCAATGTAAAGAAAGGTAGAGAAATGTAAATATGACACTCAACAAAAATGCATATGACTTGGCACTGTGATGCAGCAGGTAGTATTGTCCCCTCTTATCAAAATGGGCCCCAGAGTTCAGTCCTGAACTTTACAAGGGTTTCCTCTGGGTATTTAGGTTTCCTGCAACCTCAAAACATTCTGATAGGTGTTTTTTTCTTTTTCAGGTGTGACCGAGTGTGGATGTGCATCAGGTGCTATGGACATTTTATGAATACGATTTGTTCAAGAAAACCCATTAGTCTTGTATGTGAGAATGTTCATGAAAATTCAAATTCCACACTGGCATTAGCCATACAGTAAACTACCAGTGGCAGGATCCTCAGGACTACTTTCAGGCTTCTCACATTTTGGCTTACTTGTAAACAAAAAGAATGGAGGAAGCTTATTACTGCTGGGCAGAACAAGGGGTATTATCCACAGTGCCAGAGCATCAGGCTCACATGCAACATTCCACCCACTAATCCTCTTTAGAGGAGGTGCAGAACAAGAGCTCATAGCAACAGTCACACTCTCAATTTCTCCTTTATCTCAGTTCCCGAATGACACCCTTGAGGGTAGTGATGTTGCCCCAATGAGTAAAGATAAAACATTTAACAGGACATGATGTCTGGCATCTCAAGCCTATCAGACTCCCACCATGAGTACATGTGATTCATCTCCTCTGAGGTTCATCCTATATATCCTGGGGTAAGAGTCTACTCAGAGCATAATTGTCGAATTGACAGATCACCAACATGTACCAGAAGTTTCGAAATACAGAAAGACTAACTTACAGACGTCTATATACATTTAGATGTTTATTAGTATGAAAACTCGAATCACACAATGACATAAGGTTTAACAGAGTAAATAAATTCAATCTGAAACAATGGTAAATGTAAACATGAAACAAAAACAGATGACTGTTGGACTGTCAGGATATTTGTATCTTTTTTCTGTAATATATTGTAACAGCTCGGTTCCCACCCCACCCCCTATATACCAGATTTAATACTTTATCAGTCTTACAGTAACACATTCACAGGGCTTTGTATGGTGGTATGGTGTATGCCTGATGTAACCTAAGGCCGATAAATCCAGGATTTAAAAAGGTGTTATTTAACCAAGTGAAATTATTGATTTTACAAAGCATTCTGGGATTAGGAATACATTTAACATTTATGGGGAGAGACAGGGCTTAATTACTAGTCCACCGTGGGAAAGCCTTCAGGACAGAGTTTGAGACTCCCTGGATTCTCAGTAACATGGCAAGTTGAAATTAACAATGAAAGTTCATGTACAGTAGTTGCTGATTTGTGTAAACATTGTTTACCGTACCTGCAGAATACACAGCATGCCGTCTTCATTTACTTAAAACATGTACATATATTAAAAGAAATGATCATAGTCCTGTTGAATTTCTGATTCTTATCAACAAGGATTCAGGTTTATGGCTGTTTTTGACTTTTATCATTTTAAATATTTTAAATGATCTTTTGCTTTGAATGTTACAATATTTTAGGAATGTAATCCTGTCTGTGCCATAATGTTCGGTACGGGACATTTGTTTTGGTGGGGTTGTGATCTGAATGAATGTAGTCTAGCTTTACCTAGTGCTATATTTCCATTTCAATATATTTGAAACTTTTTGGGCAAATTTCTTCATTCATTTCATTCATTTGAATAAATAATATTTTTTAGTTTTAATCAAATGTATATACAGTATTAGAGTCAACACTGGTCCACAATACATGTTCCTTGCACATCCAGCATGTCGTTGTTTCCAGCAAATCCAGGAATGTTGAATAGTCCAATGATTTATTGTGTGCAACCATGGAAGAGCAGTATTAGAAGCATTTTCTGTATATATTTTTTTTTTCCAATGATGCCATTGAATTAGTCTGTCCTGTCTGGGCATTGTGTTTCTTGGCATTCCAGACCTAGAGCTATCAGCTGGCGTTGAAAATCTGTTTCATATATAGGAATAAACAAATGTATATGGATGAATCCATCCATCATTTATCCATCCAGAAACCGCTGTAGTCCAGATAGGGGCCATGGAGGCCAATGGTGATTACCTTTGATTGAATAAATGAATTAATATTTTATTGTTCAAAAACATACAATGATATTTCACAATCAGAATGAAATTATGTTGCAGTTGACTCACTGTTTAGACCTGATCTTGACACAAGATGAAAAAACTAATGTATAGCATGACTAATTAAAAGGATATTGCACAGTGATGTATTCCGGAATTGAGTAAATATATTGCAGAAACTAATAGGAATATATTGCACAGTAAATAAGTTACGGAATGATTAATAATATATCACACAGCCGGAAAAATATATATATATTGCACAGTAAATAAATTACAGGGGATGATTAATAAATATATTTTACAACTGATGAGAATATGTTGCAGAATGAGTAAGAAGTAAACATATTGCACAACCGATGAAAAATATCTGTAAAATATATTTATATTAAATATATGAAATATTTGTATTTATTCCTATTTTTATGACTGTGGTTCAACATTCACACAAAAAAATCTTATCTAATCAAAACATTAATTTAATCTGCTAATCTTTGAACTGTGGGAGGAAACTGGAGTACCTGGTGGACACCAACCATGAGACGAACATGCAAATAGTATTGAGGATATACAGTATTTAAATGATGTGATTATGTCAGATAATGTTTCTAGTACAGTTAGATCCGATTACAAAAGACATGTTGTGCGTATGCTTCTTTGTGCATTTCATTCTTGTACAAAAAGCAATGAAAATACACTGAATCTCAGAAAGGCCATGGTGTTGTGCATTTTTCAACACTCCACCTTGGCTTCACTTTAAATGGGAGTGTCACGGATGTTGGGCTGTGTAACCTCTCACTATATTGTTCCAGTGCCTGAAAATGGGTTTTATTCTGGACTGAAGATGAGATAAGCCAGTGTCAAGAACGCAGCAGTTCAGTGCTGACATTCACTGGGGGGTTGTTATAAAGGAATAGATTCACATTCCCACACCAATGTTCATCTCCTTGGTGCAAAATCTTACCCTTCTTTTTTTTTCCATCTGCTCTGCCATGGCGTTCTTTGCAATTTTATTATGTTTAGCACCATATCTCTCTACCTTTTACCATTTTCATGTTTCACAAAATCATGATGAAATCTTTCATTCTGTCCCCATTGCTCTTCTACTGTCTCAGCCCAAATGTTCTCATTCAGTTCTCCTCATGCCCGTGCTACTACTTCTGTGCCAACTTTGTCGATGCTGCTGTCATTATCAGCGATGCTAAAAAAAACGTCTCAGAGCAGATCAGTTCAATAAAAACTTCAGTTTAATATAATTTACTTATACTTCTATAGCACTTTTAACAACAGACGTTGTAACAAAGTTTTATCAAAAATATTGAAATTCTGGGTATAAATGTCAATTTATAAATGTATTCCTCAAAAGCAAGCCAGAGGCCGTGGTGGCAATGAAAACACCAAAGGAACAATCTTGAGAATAAGACATTGCCCTTATCTACCCATATCTAGGTGACACTCCTTAGTGCAATTATAATATAAGTATAATTATATAAAATAATATAGCCAGTAAATAAAGTAATTCATGAGGGTGGCACAATGGCTTAGTGGTTAGCACTTGCACCACCAGGGTCCGGGTTTGATTTCCACCTTAGGGTCTGTGTGTGCATGGACTTTGCATGGTCTTGCATGCAAGAGAAGATCTAGATCACTTGTATGAGTACATAGCATGTGTACCTTCACACACACAGAAAAAGAAAAAAAAAACAGGTTGTTTGCTATACTCATTGTCATGATGGCTAAGGAGCATGTACACCTTGTGCAGAGTGCAAGACTGGTTATGACAGCATAACTGAAATGAAGTGCCCTCGGCCAGCTACTCAACTGTCAACAAACCCTAGTTAACCCCTAAGAGTTTGGCGAAGAGAGCAATATGAACTATCCAGATCTGTTCCTTCACCCAAGAAAAAAATATTAGCTAAAGGCTTGAGGCTAAAACTACATTTCTCATCTTAGGCTATGCTAGGAACATTATCTATATGACCTTCAAATACAAGACTGGCATCAATAATCAGTCCAAGGATTTTTTTTACTGCTGCACATAATAAAAAGAAAGGTAGGTATGCAAATAATATTTAGTGGAATTGTCTGGATATATTTGTTTTTCTGGCTGAAGGTTAGTATAAAGGAAATTGTAAATAACTGCAACACCTCCTTTTCCAGATAGACAAGGCTGATTTATATAACTGTATCTGGAAGTACTAGCTTTTTTTAACATTTTTGTTATACACAGTACATTAAGCATATGATTTCATAATAGTTTCATTTAAGTGCTTAGATATAAGAAATCTAATATTTAACAACCCTAGCTATGGATCTAGGGTGCTGGCTTTGCCACTCAATTTTATTTTCAATTATATTTTAATTAGGTTGCTAAATCTATAGTTTAGGTCAGGGAACAAAGAGTCTTAAAATAATGAAATTTAAAATACCAGACAGTGCAGCTAGCAGACAGTCGGTTTAGCCTGTTTGTCTAATCCCTGGTCTTGGCTCTGGATTGTCATCTAACTAGGCCTGGTCTGGTTCCAACATAAACTGTTGGAAGAAAGTGTGTGTAAGGCACACTGTGCCTTACACACACACACACACACACACACACACACACACACACACACACACACACACACACACACACACACACAGTAACCCAGCCTGTGTGTATGTATATGTCTGTTGTGTAAGAGCATAACCAACAAAAACCCAGTCAATGACTCATCCTACCCATGAACTAGAAGAACCATCAGATTTTGCCCAGTGTGCAGTGAGTGGGATAAGACTATGACACCTCAGTGCTATCAGGCCCATTTCATCCCACAGCCTGTCTCTCTCTGTGCATCTTACTTCTCTGGGGTCAGGAGCTCATAAATATAGCTTGGATAAATATGGTCACAGCTGTTAAGCAGCTCTGACACTTTACCTCCAAATGTCCCCAACACTGTCCTGGACACCTATAAATTCTAAAGGCCCAAGAACAATGGACCAGTTCTGTGCAAGGTGGGGAGGAAGTAATTTTACCACAGCCATGTCATACTGGAATCCTTTCTATGCCATCTTGCTTTTACTATTCCACCTTAATTGGTTGTCCTCAAAAACTATAAATAGCCTCCACTCTGATTTTCTCTTATGCATTTCGAAAATCTTATATAACACACCTAGGCACTGTGCATTATTATAAAAATGAATGAAAAAAATTATCTAAAAAAAAAAATAATAATAAAAAAAAACCTTTACAATGGTTCCATAAAAACACTTGTTTATTTGTTAAAAGGAGCCAAACTGAAAGTAAAATTAAAAAAGTTGAATAGACAATCTATAGTTAAACATCTAGAAATCACAAACATGCAAATTACATCTCAGGTGTTGCCTACAACCCATCATGTGAAGGAATTTAAATTACACAGCTAAAAAGTAACAACATTGCAACAAGGTGAGTTTAGATGCCATGCTAACGTGCTATCACTGTTGATGGCCGTTTCACTTTACCCAGGTTATTTTGTTCGAATTCTTTCAAACATAAGTTTCAGAAAAGATACAGTACAAGATATGGCTTCAGGATTTTATTGATTTTTTTTTTTTTTTGCCATCAATATTAATTTAAGGTAAGTTGGGGAAAAAATGTATGTAACCACTTTTCCATGAAGAATTTTTTATTATTATTATTATTTCATGTATTTAAGCATGTGAACATCTTCAATTAAGACAACAGGCTTACAGTTGGGTTTAGAGGCAACCAGGTTTTAGTTTATTTTAGTTTAGTCGTGGTCCATAAGCAACAATACGACCCAAAATTATAAATGATACACTATGCCTATATTTTATGGTCTACATGTTTCCTTCTGTTTGGAAAGTCCACATTTTCACTAAAATTGCAGATGACGTGGATGGGGAAAGTTTTTTTTTTTTATGTTTGTTTTTTGTATTTTTTAAGCATATCATTCCATCTGTAAAACTGTGAAATAAAACTGTGATGCTGCAAAATTTGCCAATTATGAAATATTCTGTTATCCAATTAAATGCTCTCTAGAGCATATATCTTTCCCCAGTGGCATGGATCTTGCTTCACAATAGTAGCTTGTTAGCAGCAAACATGGCTTGTTGTACAGTACATACGGCTTTGTGACATTCAACACATTATTATTCCTTTTTCCAATCATTGCTTTGTTGAGGAAAAACAAAATGGAATTTCTACAAGACATTTTACCAAACTGGGGCTAAACGATAGTGGACCTCAAACTGATCACGATCATCTTTGTCAGTTCTTCTCCTGTCATAGAAATATATCAAACAGCATAACATTTATAATTAATCATATATCTAACTACCATTGAAACGCACCAAATGTGATCATCCTGCAGCCCTTTGTCACACACACACACACACACACATACACATATATATATATATATATATATATATATATATATATATATATATATATATATATATATATATAAAGGCTCGCATTCCATTTCATCTAGAATTTAAGTACCAACCAGGTAGAAAGGTAAAAGGTCCTAAGGAAGAAAGAAAATCAATCCTAATTTACAGTTAAAAGAAATGCAGAGAATTTAAGTTAACATTTATTAAATGAATGGCTCTGGTGTTTGAAGAAGGAAGGAATGCGCAATTAATATTCTTCTCCTTAAATGTTCTGCAGGTAATTTCAACATACAGTATGTAAAGATATTCAGGACAGCACGTCCTAGCTACAGTATGCCTCCGCTATTCCTAGGCAACGTCTGTCATTTTTCATCCAACGTTCAGGAAAAAATTTCTACAAGTGCACTGGGGCGAAAGCGTCATTATCTTAATTAGCTTCAGAGCATTTCCCAAAATGAATTAATCTACCCTTTTAAAGAACGGCCCTGTTAATTATGTGGCAGGAGAATGGTTTCCATTCTGATATAAATGATGACCCATTTTCTAATTTATTCTTTGAGGCATGATCAAAATTTGAGGGAGGGATAAGGGCTACAAAGGTTAGGCATTCTCAGGCTGATGAAATATGGTCATCTATTGTATAAACAACTTTGTTTTGAGAGAGGCAGAGAAGGATTTTCCACATGTTAAAGTAACAACTCACACTGTGGACAGGATCAGTGTTCAACGTTATATTTGTATGAAATGTCAAATCCAACATCTTTACCTAACAAATTCATACAAATTAGGTTTAATTGTTCATGCCTCTTCAGAGAAAAATAGTTGTATGGTAATTTATCCAACGGTGCTTTGAAAAAAAAAAAAAAAAAAAAAAAGGTAAGGTTAAAATGTATGTTTTGAAAAATTTGAATGTCAAGTTTAAATCTGCAGAATATAAAGCAGTGATATGAATAGATGTTTGTGGTTGTTGGTCTGTTAAGTTTTTTATATACTTTATCTTTCTTTAGTGCTGAATTATGAAATACATGGATTTCAGCATATGTATACAGCCATTATGACATCTGAACTTACAGTAACCAAATGTGGTCCTTGAAAAGCACACAATCGCCTAGAACATGTTGGTTGCCTGTATGACAATTCCCCTTCATGGAAACCCAGACGATCAAACATGGTTCAGTATAACAAGGCCACTCTACATAAGAAAGATGTCCGAAAAAGTGCTAAGATTGGTGTTGACTGGTCTGCACAAAGCACACACCTCAATCTCGCTGAACCATGCTGGGATGAACTGGAATGCTGGTCCTGTCCCAGGCCATAACTTGATTAGCTTTTTTTCTAAAACAGGCATTGCATTTTTATTTCGTTTATGCATCACTGTATTTGGGATTAAATAATTCAGATATTTTTGGCTTCTGAGGCATTTTTCTACCCTTGAAGGGCAGGATTCCAATATTGAACATCTTACATCCAACAGCTTAAATGAAAGGTTGTCTGGTTTTATTAACTAAGTGGATATTGTAATTTGTCACATAACTAGAACCATTTTCCAACTGATGAACAGAACAAATGTTGGCTCTAAAAATGACAACTCTTTTTTCTTTTTTTTTTAACTCTTTGTTTAAAATTCTGTTTAAAAACTCTCGAGTCGTTCTTTTCATTATTTATATACAGTGTGGTGTTGCTCTGAGGCAGGTCCGTTTGTGCATTCTTTATCACGCATTGCACAATATTGTTTAATCCCTATTTACCAATGTATAATTATTGCACCCACGGTGAGAAATTGGAACCACAACAATCACTAACACAAGTCCATTTGTGCAGGAACTACTCTGCCCCAATGCTTGCTCAATATATATATATATATATTTTTTTTTTGGTCTATTTTTTGGTAAACAATTGTGAACAGTTTAGTAATTGATATCTTTTCTGTGATCACCACAATGAAAACACCATCTGTTGTATCAAACATAATTTCTGGGGTTTTCAGTCCTTTTCCTATGAAGTTTAATCTAAACTGTTAACTCGCCCCTTCAATGTACAATTACCAGAACAATAGATTAATCATAATGTAGGGGTTGCTTCAAAAAAGAAAAATAAAGTCATTTCATGCCTATTAAAAAATTCGAGCTTAATTGTCTTTTACAAAACGAGCAAAATTCAACACTGACGTGACAGTGTTTTGTCAAAGATTCTGTTTGATCAACTGGAATTAGTTTGACTTTTCAGTCGATTTTTCATCTGCGCTGTGTGTGCTGACTTTTAGAGCAGACTACCTCTTTCTGTTCCATCATTGATAGAAGGTGTCCACAGCTCGTTTGTTCGAGTATAAACAAACACATGCATTGGATATAAAGAGAATCTGCATTTTACAAGAGAGGTCTATAAGCCTAGTCGAGGCATTAAGCTTCAAGTCAGCTTGAAAACGAAAAAGATTTTCGAGCCCGTGGAAACATGTCTGCTGCTTTCATTATCTGGTCTCCAGCGCTTTTTAATTTTACTATTTGTTTTTAGGACCAGGTCTGGAAAACAGAAAGCTGTCAAGGGAGCACCCTTGGGAAAATGCTTGGGCGTTTGCACAAAGCTGTTAGAAGGAGATGTCAGTGTGTCTTTTCGAATCTGGGATTGCTTGTGCATTCTTTCATCAGAATGACTGGGGCAAATATCCTGCTAATGAACTGAGATCTCTGAAGCAAATGTGCAGCTGAGAGCAGAGCTCTGTAGGCTGGGAAGAAACAAACCTTATTTTCCTTGTACTGCGCTGTCATTTTATTTGAACATGGACTGTGTGAATTAAAAGAATTCAGTTTGATTATAATGGTTTGGGATTACATTCAAACACATTGCTCTGATTTGAATATGGTACTATGTAGCATGACCTGGCATCTAATCTGTTTTATTGAACCGCTTCTGTTGTCTGTAGCTCCTATATAAAGTGCATATATATATATATATATATATATATATTATTATTATTATTATTATATGTGGGTCTTTTATCACATTGAACTGCCATATAAGAAACAGCCACATGCAACAGCATCGGACCTTCTTAAGCGAGGACACGCGGCCACCGGCACTGGTTTTATGACCGGCCCAACACCAATTGCTACACCCTAAGGCAGGCAATCAGTATAAATGCTGGACACCTGGCCCCACCTCTTTATAAGCTCCTTAAAAGCTTCACTTCTTGTGCAGATAGTGCCAGACTACCAAGCAGAATTACAGTGCTTTTGAGTTTATATTGAGGGAAAGATTAGTCTGAATTATAGGACCTATCTTGTAGTATTATACTTTGAGGGAATGTTCCTATTGAAGGACAGTGTTAAGCTTTTAGACTTTGCCTGGGTAAAAATATCCCTCAGGTCTAGAATACCAGACTGAGGGCGATTAAGCAGTCTGCTGTGGTTTTTTTTTTTTTTTTTTGGCAGTTTAGCCTAAGGATAAATCATTTCAGTTGTGTTGATTCCTTTAAATTCAGCGTGGATGCTTTTTCTCACTGTCACACAAGCACCCCATATACTTCATTTGTCCTCTTCGGATTCCACACTTCATTCCCTTGTTAATATATTGTCTTGGGGACAAACAGGCTTCTTTTGGCAGGTTTGTTTATTTCTCACCATGAGCTCCTTAACGCATAATGAAACCGATTAAAGACCCAATACTGAACAGGTGAGAAAACATTGGGGTGATGAGCATTTCTACTGATTTAAAAAAAAAACAAAAAAATTCAGTGCATTTATTTGAACTATCTATACAAATTCTACATTTGTATAAGAACGATGGGGGAGGGATAAGCCTTTAAATAGGAGGGAACTAATTATACCTTTTGAAATCTACAGTGCTACTTCATATTAGTTTAAAAAAAAATGGGTGAAACGTATCCATTCTTGCTGGAGATAATTCAATTCTCAGATATGTTTTATATATATATATATATATATATATACACAGCATATTATAGTGCCATGGTATAATAATGATCCTATTAGAATTTAACCTGTCAAGGGGAGAGATACATTACCACTGGTACCAGATCTTTTTTTTGTCCACCAGATTTTCTTTTGTCCTCTGCATGCCTCACCAGTTGCATTTCTGTAGTGGAGAGGCTTGAGTTGACAACTGGCCTGGTATGCTTATTCATAAGGAAAGGTCTATAAGGAAAGGGAAAAAACCACACAACAAACAATAAAATAAAATAAAAAGATTCACTTGAAAGAATGAACCTCATTATATGGAAACACTTTGTAAAAAAATGGGTGCAAGTAGTTTGAAATTCTTACTGGTACTATTTAGCAGGAGGGGAGGAGAATTTAACCGTGGAGGTGGTGGACAGTCCTGTAAATGTCTTAATGTATAAGTTGAGACATCATATTACAGTATGTCTCAACTTATTCTGCTTTAGAATGTCCTCGGCTGAATAATTGTTCTGGGGTTGAATCCCACATTGCATGAAATATTATATAGGGTGTAGAATACCTACTCACACACACACACACACACACACCAAGTATTGCTCTTTTTTCGGGGGTTAGAAAAGGATTTCGGATTCAGCCTTTTGCTAGAAGCTAGTAAGCTTTGTTGCTCTTATTATCAGGGAACAGAGGTATTGAGGTGAGTCATGAACCTGTCTGCTCAGTGGCAGAAGCTCACGTTAACTAGCAGTAATGAAGGATCAAAACACAACCATGGATGGTTCAGAGGCGCTTGGGAATGTCTTGAAAGCAATTACTAAGGAGACGTTTAGGATGGCACAACGTTATTACATGTGTTTTCTGGTTTTGAATGTGCGTTATGGCCGACAGCTGTTCTCCACTCTTTGGTACTGCATGCCGCCATCGAGTCTTTTAGTGGTGCGAAGACCACTTTTAAGAAGACATTTTCTTGTCTTATGAATAGATTTTTTTTTAATTCATTCATTTCTTTAAATGTCTCGGTGGTAGGTTTCTCGCTTACCAATGCGAAAGGCCTGGGTTTGATTCCCAGACAATGGGCAAACCCCAGCTCCCGGTCCCAAGCCCAGATGAAATGGAAGGGGTTGCATCAGGAAGGGTATCTGGCATAAAACCTTTGCCTCGTCCGCTATGGCAACCCCTTGATGGGAGCAGCTGAAATTCCAACAACAAATTTGTATTTTTATTCCCTGTAGGGTTTTCTCTATAGATTCTCCCTAGAAGCGGCTTCCAACGAAAATAGACTAGTCACGCAACTTTAGCCCAGTGGCATGAAAAGTCGTTTCCGAAACACACACAAGTGGCAGCAATTAACTTAAATTAATTAACTCCGGGGACCGTGTCACGGCAGGAACACAACGCTCCTGCTTCTGGTAGAAATATTGGGTTCCACAGTGCATCACAGCTTGCTGCATTATTGCGCTGCATAGCCACAGAGCAGTCACATTGCTTACACTGACCCCTACACAACACAGAAAAACACTCGTACTATGGGCACTTGAGCATAAAATTGTACCAGGGAGCAATAGAAGGAAGAAACTGGTCTGGTCTGAATCTTGTTCTCTTTTACATCATTTGGGTGCATGTGGGTGTTTGTGTTATTGACCTGGAGAAGAGATGCACTCTCTGGCAAAGATGCGCTGTGGGAAGTATGGGCAGGTTGATGGAGGCAGTGTGAACCTTACGTCCTGCTGTTTGTGTGGATGTAACTTTTGAATTTTACCATCTACCTAAACTTTGTTGCATGCCAAGGAATGGTAATACGAAGACATTAAAAAAATCCCAGGATCTGAAAGCAATTGAACATCTGTTGAATGTGCTGGACAAACAATACCCAACCTTGGAGGTCCTACTGTACCTTGCAAATTCAAGGACTTAAGTGATCTTGGTAATAAAAATACTGTACAACAGCATATGTTTTTAGGGGATTTGTGGAGTCTATTACTCAATTAGATAGTACTGTTTTAGTGGCACAATAGGTACCTACACACCCCTTACAAAATATTAGGCAGATAGTTCTATTGTTGCAGCATTTTGCTATAAAACTACTGTATAATGGATAAGCAACTCAAGAAGGGAGGGGAGGGGGGGGGGGCTTGGCAACAATTCCAATAAATCTTTTTTAAGCAATATATTTATTTTTACACAGTACACCACCTGATACACAGCATGAATTGTTTATTACATCAATATTTTAAACTAGGGTTGTTCTGCATGTTGCAGTTAAATCATTTGTGAAAGATGTACATGGGAGTTGCGTACTTCTGTTATGATAATACAATTTTGCCTGTACATCTATAACATGGGACTCCTTTTGGTTTCGATGAAAATGCACGTTTTTCAATGAGGATATCAGTAAGTTTGCATTAAAAATATATACTGTGTATATTTCTATATATACATATATATATGAATGTATACTGTAAAGCAAATAATTTTACAGCTGCTATACATTTAACTTGGTTAACTAGCCTAAAATATGTTGCAAAATCAATCTGAAGGAACCCGAACGTACTGACTCTGTCCGTAAATCAACATCAGTTGCACATCATTAGCGTCATAAATTAACATTGAAGGAAATGACACAAGTGAGCACGCCCAATAAAATCGCTGAATATGTGAGTGTGTCTGCTACTACAGTTGTGATCTTAGTCATTCTACTGGGACATACACAAAACGGCAATATTCCTTTTCAAATGGATTTAAGCTAGGAATCCGAGTTTGTTTAATGTGCTGATGTGCAAAGTCACCCATTAAATGACTGAAAAGCTATGGCTATCAGTAGAAGAGGAGGTCATTTCCGTCCGTAAGTCACGGGAGCTCCGAAATAACGAGTGGATGTTGCTCAACTTGGCGTGAAATGACTTTATTGCATTTTCACATTAAAAGCATTGATAGAGTACATTTCTAATAAAGGTTTGTAGTGCCAGAGGGAGAATCGTTCAGAGGCCACTAGTCATGCGCAAGGGCAGCGTGAAGGTGTGGTGGAAAAGCAGTCCGCCTGTAAAAATCAGCCTCACCCGCCTAATTCAGAAGCAGAAATGCACACATGGCTGCCGTTAGTAGGAGGATATCAGATAATCATGGGTGTTGATTGGACAGGAGCAAATGTGGCACAGGCTGTTGATTCTCTATTTGTTGATTGGTAGGATGATGGAGAGTTCAAGCTCCACCACCATCAGGTTGCCACTGTTGGGCAAGGCCCTTAACCCTCGGTCCATATACTGTATAATGGCCAGTCAGGTATGCTCAGATCCAGTTCCAGGGCTGGAGACATGAGAGGGTTGCAGTGTAAAACCTTTGCCAATAACTTGCAGATGAAATGATCTGATGTGGCAACCACAAGAAAGGGGGGGGGATTCGAATTGGACACCTGTGGCAGCCTAACAAAAGATGAATGGATTAGAGGTGCCGACTTGGGAATCTAAAGAAGTAGAAACAAATCTTGCAAATGGAACAGACTGCACAACTGATAAACTCCTTAGTCTGTTAATAGGTGTCTGGTTTGGACGTTCCTACTTCTTACCATGAAACTGCCAACATCAGTAACATGTTGATTTTTAGTCCGACTTCAGAAAAGAATTGTGTTTACAGTTGGTCTGTTCTTTAAAATGTATAATATTACTGGTATCTACTGTTTCCCCATCCGGTGTTGTAATGGAGCAGAAAAATCATAAGCATAGCTGACAGAAAAAAAAAAACAAAAGAAAAAAAAAAAGCAGAAGCATCGCTGACATTAAATGAGCGATAACAGCGTGGGTATTCTAATGACTTAGACTTCTGAAAAACTGAGATAGAGGTGAATATAAGCACCAATGTCATCTTTTGCCAGGAGATTTACTTGAATACACAGTGACAGCACAAATTCACTGCTCATTAATCATCTATACTGCTCGAGGCTATGAGCATAATTACCAGTGTTCAGTTGTACTGATTTTCATCTTTCCAGCCATGTCATCACTCTCAGGTCAGGGCAACAGCAGGGAACAAGAAGTTTTGCTCGGATTATCTAGTCATTTGTTCAGAGATCAGTGCTGCTCTCAGCATGCTATGATGATTCGGACACAATAGTGATTGTTTGTCTTGCCTTTATTTCTACTGACCCTAATTAGGAATTCAGAAATTCTATTCTTTTTCGTCTCTTTTATGTCACTCAGATTTCGCTGGCTAACATATACAGTACCCACACGGGTGCTGGTTTCGAATTTTCTGCACACGAAAAAAAAGTCATGTTGGGATTCTTGTAACTTGGATCAAAAGTACAGCAGAATCACTGCTAATTGCCAACGTACAGCTTACAGAATATTTGAACCACATTAAGAAATCAGATGCTTTAATCATTACTGTTAACATATGAACCAATAGATTCTGACCTAATAGTCAAACGTGTTGTTGTAACATTTCCAGCATATCAAGAGTGTCCCAATGTGATAAGGACTCGATCATAAACATCTGTGATTTTTTTTTCCCCCCATAGCAGCGCTTCATTATATATAAACACACGTACAAGTCAGATATGCCCCTCTGCCTCTCTTTCAGGAAGCACCGTGTGTTTTACATGCACTCTGAAAAAAAAAAAAGAAAACATGCCATTAATCAGGACAAAAACCAGTTGAGCTCACTCGTGTACAAAAACAAAGTAAAACTCCTTTTTAAACATTTTCACCAGTCTCTTGCACCTTACACCATAGCATGTGACTGCCCCCTAGTGTATCAAATTACACATACAATTTTGGGATTTTAATCAGGGATAAAAGTGTCCATTGTTTTATTTGCTTTTGCAGCTTTCACTTTTTGTTGTTGTTTGGTGTGTATTTTGTTAAAATTATATAAATTTATTCTTCTAACTACTGACATTTCTCCCAATCCTCCCCCCCACCATAAAAAAAAAAAACATTTATAGCATTTTATTTAAAGACAATTACAACACATCAAAATAACAGAAACAATGCAAGATCTTAAATAATGCAAAGAAAACAAGTTAATATAAATCTTTAAACAATATGGGACTAATGTTTTAACAAGTGTGTATTTAGATGAACTCTGATTTGCAGCCACAGCTTTCATGCTTCTTAAAAAATGAAAATGTAACTAACATTTATGCCACTTTTGATGCTAAATAAATAAATAAATAAATCAAGCAGCTCAGCTTTGTTTGATGGCTGGTGACCCTTCATCTTCCTCTTGATCATGTTCCAGGGCGTTTCATTGGGTTCAGATCTAGAGATTTGGGCAGACCATGACAGGGGCTTGTCCTCCATCCACACCTTGATTGTCTTAGCTGTGTGGCATGGAGCACTGTCCTGGTGGAAAACCAATCCTCAGAGTTGGGGGAACATAGACAGTGCAGAAGGAAGCACATGTTCTTTCAGGATAAGCTTGTATATGGCTTGATTTTAATGCGTCCGTCACACAAAAACAAATCTGACAGATTACCAGCCTGACTGAAGAAACCCCTCCAGACCACCAAGTCTCCTCTAGTGCAAGACACTGTGGCTTGTAGGCCTCTCCAGGTCTGTCTAACTATAAGATGACCAGGTGTTGGTCAACACTGAAAACCTGACTCTTCAGAGATGACGACATCCAAAAACTTTTTTTTTTTCCCTGCTTGTGCATAACTTTGGCCCCTCATCTAGGAATCTGTTTTGAATCATCTTCACTGTGTTTTTCGCCCCAGCTTCAGGTTGATTGAAGTGGTTTTACTGTTAAGTGACGTTCAAATGCCATCATCCCTGTCAGTAGAGATGCATTTTCGCTCTCTGCCAGTATGTAGCTTTGTTGTCCCCAATGTCTGCAGCTTGAGTACTGTTGGCTTTTGAAAGTTTAAAAATGGAAGCAACCTGACAATCGCTGTATCTCTGTGCCAGTATAAGCAGGATTGAACCCTTATTTCCCTATGGGAATTATTTTGGCTTAGTCAATGCTTATTTTTAAAATTCCAATTATCTTTTGAGGTACTACTAGCAGTGTCTTTTTGCCATCCAGTTGGTCACAATACAAGAAGAGAGTGATGATCACAGCAGTTTCCTTTTTTTTTTTGTTTTGTTTTTTACACATGCTCACACACTTTCTTATTAAATAAAATTATTATTATTCAGATAATCTCCTAATAAATACCTCATAAAGCAGAATGGGGTATTATTGAGTTGGAGTTCAACAGACACTGCAATGGAATGGTTGCCATACTTATATATTATAGTTATAGATGCTGATTCTAACAAAAAAAAAACAAAAAAAAAATGCAGTGGTCTTTTTCCCTGAGCTGTGTATTTTTGGCCAGCAAACTTGCTAACACAAGATTATTGACTAAAGTAACAGAGACATGGTTGCTTGGCAACACGCAGTGTCTCTTTCTATTTCTTAAATACTGATAATCCAGTGGCCAGTAAACAACGAAGAAGAAGGAAAAAAGGGAACAAAACCCTCTAAAGTTGATATTGTAGGCTTTAAGACTATAGTAGAGGAGGAGGAGTGCAATGCCTACAGTAAGTTGCCACTGCCTAAACCCTGATGCGGAGGAATTCTGTTGTGCTATTTAATTGTTCATTCATTTATTAATACATTGGAATCTTGGAAACCACCATCTCCCTAAAACCATGGGAAAAAAAATCCCTTTTAACAATTCCACCCAACATAACATTATTAATAATAGTGTATATGCCTACAAACATTCTGTTGGCATGTGTTGCCAGGGGAAAATACAATGAAATAAATTATGCTGTTCCTTAAGGACTTGACAGAATTAAGGGCACTTTTTAAAATCCAAAGAATGTAACACATGAGAGTCTGTTTCATTTATAACATTCTGAGCTCGGGTAACTACAGTATAGTGTGGAGTTTGAAATGTGTTCCTGTAGGTTTCTTTCGGGTTCTTGTTTCCTCCAACCTACTAACATGCTGGTACAGGTGTTGGTGTATTGTCCAGATGTGGACATGCGCCACCTCTTGAAAGAATAAATAAATAAATAAATAAATAAATAATACAATTTTGCAATTAAGTGCTAAAGGTATTCACAGGATATTTACCATCCATGGAACTGCAGATCTACTTTGATTGATCAGTGTAATGTTTTTTTAATTATTGTGATAATAGCTTCACCATGAGTCCTCGTTAATTCTATATTGAGTTTCTGTCATCAACCAACGACTGACAAAGGTGACTATAAATCAACATTGATGCTTTCAAGGGTTGTCCAACAATTTATTTAAAAAAAAAACACACAAAAAAAACCCCTATAATTTCACCCTGAAACATAATTTGGACAACGTTAATACACTTTATTAAGGCATCATTATACGAGGGGCGTTCAAGTCAAGCAGGGATTTTTGAATGTGTAAAATTACAGAACACAGAGTCCTCTTATTTCTACACTAATGTACTTTAAGGTAAATGTACATTTACTCTGTATGATGCAGGAGTCATGATCTGACTTCCTGCCTCACATTGGAAATACTGGCCTCCCAGGAACTCCTTTAATGGCCCAAACATGTGCAAATGTCTTGAAGCAAGCTCAAGACTATATGGGGGATGTGAAAATAACAATGTGAAAAGTTCCTGTAATGTCCGAGTCATGTTCGCTAAGGATTTCGTGTAAAGGATCCACTCTTTAAATGTTCACAGGAATGACTGTAGTGGGCTCAGAGGAACCCCAGCGACACTCATGAATGTACTGTATGGCCTTCTTTAAAATGTGTGCATTATTCAGATGTTTTACTGTGGGTAAGGGTCTCCTAATTCTTGAAGTCTTCTGTAAATGTTAATTCTCACAAGTCCTGGTTTGACTTGAACGTCACTAGTACTGTGTATGAAATTATGAATGAATCATTTGTACTGTAGGAATCATCAAGTTACTGATTGGAAGGCCCCACCAAGTTGCCGCTGTTAACCCTGTCTGCCTGTGTGCCGTATAATGGCTGTGCTCTTACCCCAGCCTCCTAACAAAGCTGGCATATGTGAAGAATTTGCATCAGAATCCAACTGAGAGCGACATTGATTGTCTGAGTAAGATTTTACTTCCTAGAGGGTCATCTGTCTTTGTGATGTCCAATAGACTTGCAGTACCTTTCAATAACTTGGACCTATATTCAAACGTTGTTTGGGGAAGAAAGAAAAAAAAAAAGTTAAATTATCATCAATGTTTCTTGATCACAACCATAAACTGTTTTTATAGTCTGTTGGCAAACTGCAGATAATTCTCTTTAAGAGGTACATAATAATACGTTATTGCAAAGGTTCGAATCAAATCATACATGTCAATGTACAGTATTACATGTATGTTTTTGTCGTCTGTAAGCATGCAAATTAAAATGATTTTAAAATCTTTGTCCAGCAAGACAATTTAAATCAATGTAACATGACTTTAAATAGAATTCATATGTTATAGTATGTATCGTATCTTTTTTTATTTATTTTTTTTCATTTGACATCTTACATTTTGTAATATGCTTCTGCTAAAAAAGCGCTTTTTTCCTTCTGATGGAAAAAACATATTTTAACAGCTTAAAAATGCAATGGCTAAACCACTGGGTTAGAGAATCTCCTAAATATCAGGTGTTGTGGGGTTTCCCAGTATGCATTGGTCAGTACCTAACAAAACTGGACCAAGGAAGGGCAACCAAACAAACCAACAACACAGTCATGGGCGCAAAGATTTTTTAACCCACATGGAGAGCATTGCCGCAAGGCTATCCTTTTGTGTCCGAAAGAGCTACTGTAGCGCTGAATGCTAGCTATGAAAGAATAGTCTGAAAACAGTGCATTATAGATTGTTGTGTATGGGACTGCATAGCTGTGAACCAAAAATAAAATAAAAAAAAGCAGGGGCAGAGCTTTTTCTTTCAAAGCTCCAAAGTTATGGAATAGCCTTCGAATTAATTTTCCGGACTCAAGGCTAGGCTAAAAGCTTTTTCATTTAGCCAAGCACTTTTGTGAATAGATTTGCCTTGGGTAAAGGAACATATCTGAACGTACCAGTTCACCTGATACATTATGTGACCGTGACCATCTTCTCCCTTTCTCTGTCGAGCTACACATGCCACTCCTGAGCTGCCAGTGATCCAGACCCCAGACCCATTCCCATGGGAATGTCATCGCATGGAGTGTCATCGCTGTGTGGCCTGCTTGGGATGCGTGTGGTGACTGTGGACGGTTCCACTTTACCATGAAGGTCCTGACCTCGGCTGATGCACACAGCTGTTCTCTGAGGACTTGTGACTGCAGTCGCTCCATAGTCAGGACTGGAATCTCCTACATTCTACCTGAGCCTCCAATAACAAACTGGACTCCATATTAACTTAAAGACTTCCAGCATGAAAGTCCAGTCAGCTAACACACAGTATGACTGCAGAACAATTTCTGCTCTCTGTTATCATCCAAATGAGGATGGGTTCCCTGTTGCGTCTGGTTCCTCTTAAGGTTTCTTCCTATTACCATCTCAGGGAGTTTTTCCTTGCTCACCAGGAACAAATCTAATCTAATCAGTTTTATTCATACTCATTGTTTACATTTCATACTCATTTCCATAATTATTTATTATTTTCTCTGGGCAAACCTTGGCGTCCATACCTTGACATGTCCAGCTGTTTTGATGGCAAAAGAGTGAGCTCCACACTATTGTACAGGCCATGTCATGTGGAAAAAAATGTGCTCGAATGAAAGTAAAACTATTAACAGATTATGCCTTCATCAAAGTACAACAGAGGGCAACTAATGAGCCATCATTAGACAAATATTAATTTAGCTTATATTTTTGAAATATATATTTTTTTATTTCTGTAAGTTGGGAAAATATTTATTTTTTTTATTCATGATCATGACCTAGCTGGCAAAATGCAGATAATTCTCTTTAAGAGGTAATAATACGTTATTCACAGAACACAGCCGGGTTTAAGTGTTTCTGTGCTAAGAACTTTAATGATGTAATGTTTGTTTTTGCTCACTCCTGCTGAGATAGTAATTAAATGACTGGGATAGAGACGCAGATGATGCTTCTAGTAAAATGCATCGGAGGGCGATACAAAATGGACGTGAATGGCCTGTGTTCATGGATAGTTAGTGTGGGGTTGTGCTTCTTTTGGTATAAACTCATTCTTGCATTAAGTCATTCAAAATATACAATTCGTTAAACTGTAGTATGGTTAAAAAAAATGTCTGAAATGAATCTAAGTGACACTGGAAAGATGCCTGTGATGTAATAAAATGTTTCAAATCTTGTGAAATTTCGAGAACCTCCGGTTATGTTGTGTACACTGGTGGTATCTGACTCAGAAGCAGCAATTATAGAACCAAAAACGGATAATATTTCAGAGTCAGTGGGAAAAAAAAAAAAAAAAAAAAAGGAACGTTCCACCATTCCTCATCCCTAATTGCTTGATTTTCATTTACATAAAGTTAAACTTTCCTCACTTTTTCGCATCAGAATGTGTTAAGGACATTAGACACTGGATGCTTATTAACTTCCTTCTGGAAGTACTGGTACTAGGACCACATAACACAGTACCTGTGTAGCCTGTGTAGCAGTAAAAGACCTTGGCAGTCTTTGATTTTGAGCCCATTTAGTTATCACTAGGATAGTCGTCTTTCATCTGAGAAATATTATCAAGATAAGTATTATAGAACTATATATAATTAGTTCATGCTTTCGTCACATGTAGGCTGGAATACTGTACTGCCATTTTGTCTGGATGTTCTAAGTGCATACTCAAGCTTGAGTTACTCAAGAATGCAGCAGCCTGAGTACTTACTAGAACTAAAAGACATACAGTTCATAATATAATTGAATTATTTGTCATATGTACCTTCCAGCACAGTGATTTTCTTCCCTCCATATCCCAGTTAGGAAGCTGGGGTCAGGGCACAGGGTCAGCCAGGATACAGGGCCCCTGGAGCAGACTGGGTTAAGGGCCTTGCTCAAACATTCAACAGTGGAGCCCTTTTGGAGCTGAGTGCAGCGCCAGTGGCTCCAATATTCAAGTATTTGTCATGGGTACCTTCGAGCCCAGTGAAATAATTTTTTATATTATTTCACTATATCCCAATTAGAAAGCTGGGGTCAGAGCATAGGGTCAGCCAGGTTACAGTGACCCAGCAACCCACAACCTTAACCATTTGAGCCACCACTGCCCGATATGACGTGAGAACATCAACCCTATTTTATCCACACTGAATCAGGACCTTGTGAAATTTCACACTGATTTTAAACTACTTCTTTTGACCTATAAAATACTAAATGGTCTTGTGCAATGGTAACTGAGTGAACTGCTGTTTTATGATCTGCTATGCCTGCTTCTATCAAAAGGTGCAGGCTATTTGCTGGTACCCCAATGTATTGTGAAAACTACAGAATGGGACTGAGCTTTTGCTTACAAAGCCACAAAGCTATGGACATGGTCTCAGTGTTTGACATGGTCTCAGTGTTTAGGACTCGACTGAAAACATATTCATTTAGACAGGCCTTTTGAGAATAGATTTATGTTGAGTTTTATGGTGATCTGGTACAGTACTGTATGTTTGGATGCTGTCTTTCCCACTCTCACTGATCACTCAGTTTTGTTGATTGTTGAAGTGACTGGTTGCCTTACTACTCAATGATCCCTCTTGCCAATGTTTCCTTTTGCCTCTCCCTTTTAGTTATGCCGTCTTAGTCAGTTCTTGCAGAGTACCTGCACATGCTGTGCACTAAATATACTGTGCATTTCACATTGCCCACATTCACATGGCCCTCCAGAATCACCAGTGATCCAGTCAGCTTGTGTCCTCCGGTCCTCTTGGTTACATCCTGGTGCCCCACTTCTGGTTGGTGTTCTTCTGCTTGGCTGCTGAGAATGTCTCCATGGAGGTCTCCTGGGGGTGCATGCGCTGACTGAGGACAGTTCCACTTGACCATGAAGATGTTCTTGGACTTAGCTGAGACAGGACGTTTTTTGTGGTGACTTATGACAGCAATGAATCAGGAGATTAAGTAGTAAAATTCTCTTAAAAACTTTTTTGTACCCAAGACTCCAATTAAAGAGGACTTTATATAAACCAAAACACATTTCCTGTTACATTGCACTTTCAACCTCCATAGCATACAGGGACCAAATACTAACATATCTGGTTCAATCACCCACTTGAAGATGGGTTCCTTGTTGAGTCTGGTTCCTCTCAAGGCTTCTTTATATTATCTTGAGGGTTTTTTTTTTTTTTTTGCCCACCGTTGCCCTAGTCTTGTTTAACAGGGACAATCTAATAGTCTATACTTTTTTTCCATACACTTTCTAAATTATTATTTCCACCACTTTTTTTTTTATTATTCTGTAATGCTGCTTTGCAACAGTGACCATTGTTCAGTGCTATACGAATAAAATCTAATTGAACTGAATTGAGTTTCCCATGGATACTTAACAATGCTCAGTTCCTTTCACTACTATTTCCAGAAGCCTCCAGCTATCATTGAATAATGTCTACATCTCCTGTTTACACCACTGCAAGTCTCAATACAACGGATTTAACAGAACTTAAATTAAATCATACTCCCTATACTTAGCAGGAGATAGAATACAACCTAATTATATTGAAGGTCATCTGCATAGCACATGCATAATGCGGCAACAGGAATCATGCGTTGTTCACACTTGGTACTATAGTAAACACACACGAGTGATTTGAATGAAGATGGCACATGTCTGTGTTTCGCCACAAAATGTTAGAGATATTGTCAAAAGAATTTAGCATTGACCCTACCAGCTGCTGGCATTTAGGTTGCCAAGTGTGACAACTGGAACTCATCTCCTGCTTCTGTGTCATCCACCAAGCAGCACACATCTGCACTGCCAAGCAGCCAGGCATGTCTGCTAGCTGACATCTCTCCTTTTATCTCTCCCTTGATACAAACCAAACCTCCCATTGACATTTGAGAGGTGCAAGTCTCGACTCCTAAATCTTCTTTTCTTTTGACTAAACTCTCCATGCCAGAGTAAAGTTTCTTGGGATTCTTCAGCCCCATCATACACACACACACACACACACAGATACACACACACACACACACACACTTACCAAGTTTTTCCTAGTAAGGTCTCTCTGTTTCATGCATTTTGCATGAGGTCTTTTTTTTTTTTTCTTCTCTCCTCACTTGGCTCAGGCAGGTAACACTGACCTTAGGGAATGATGTTTTTCAAGGGAAAATCAATTGTGCCTTCTAAAAAGAGGCATTAAACAATAGACTACCTCCCCACAGCTTGCTTACAAAGGTGGTAAATGTAGACTTACTCAGCAGCGAGGGAGTTTTAGCCCCTGAACGCCCATTCTCCATCACTACTGCCGCAGCAGGCACTTCTTTGCTGTGACATTACTAATAGGATGGTTGTGACATTAACCACCTTCTCTGCAGATGGTAACAACGGTTGAAAGTAGATTTAATAGCAATCTGTTCTTCAATATCCAAATTCTAATGCCATGCTTGCATGTAGCTATACGAATAAAAGAAATTAATTCATTCTTAATCTTTCAAAACCTGGGCAAGTTGGTGAAGGTCTTGGTGCAACCGGAGAACTGAGCATTCACGGTGAGAAACACTGGGGTGGGATTTTGCCCTGAATAGTGTATTCCATCAGAGAACACCATGCATAAGTGTATATACGGTACAGTACACACACACACACCTACATGCACATACAAGGCAGTTGAGCATAGCCCATCCTATTAAACTCTCTTCACAAGATTTGGTCTCATATGGATTCCCCAAAGGATCTTTTTTTTTTTTTTTTTTTACAGCCAGGGACTGTTTCATAATCAAATTATTCATTTACCATGAATATTGATAAGATATATGTATCATATCGGTTGCAGAACCCACAGCGATTTGTCTGGCAGTGCGATGTACAGGTATGGGTGTATTGTGAGTGACACTGTCTGTGCAGATGAGGCAAACGTGCAGAACATGCTGCAAAGGTTTTATGCTTAGTTCCGGTCTTGCATGTGTGACTGTGCCAAGAGGCATTATCCAAAGAGCAACAAAAGTTCAAGGCCTGCTGTGTTTTCTGAAGAGGCTCCTGGTCTTTATCCCACTAGGAGCCTTTGAGCTTAATTTACCCAGTTATTGCCCCAAAAGTCTCACAGAGACGTTTGTAGATAATCTCTAGTTCATTGGGTATCATGTTGTAACCATGACACTAATATTTTGATGTAAGGTATTGATGCAGGAAAAAAAAAACATACACAGTCAACTCTTGTGCTGGGTCCTTCTTCTCATAGCCTTCAGATCCATTGTGCTGTTTTCTATAAAGGCTTACTCATATTGAAGTGTTTCCATCACTCACACACACGCGCACACACACACACACACTTAGAGAGTAACCTACAGTATGATTCATTGACCTTTTTAGTCTTTTATTTCCATGTTTACCCACTCAAAGGAAATCATAAAGGACATATTTATGTATGTACAGTATGCATCACACACACAGACACACTACCAAATCCTAATATTTTCTTTAAAATGTGTATAGCCTTGACTACTGCTGTCCTTATTGATATATATATTTTATACACATACCACTGGGAGACCAGTGGTGACATTTGCATTTATTCCCATCTTGTATGGTACATTTTGAGATGAGTGTGTGTGTGTAAGTGTACTGTATGTATGTATGTATGTATGTATGTATGTATGTATATAAGGGTATACAAGTAGCATATCTTCTCTTCCCCTGGGTTGATTGTGATGAAACAAAGTCTGTTACATCAAGCGGGACCAAATACACCTGTGAAAAACCCATTAAACAACTTTAAATTTTTCTCTTTTTTTTTTTATGATGGGTGCACAAACGCCGACAAAAATTTCAAAAACCATCTTGATGTTGTGTTTAATTGCTCATCTTACATCTTCCCAAATAATTTATTCGCAAATATCTTCAATATCTGTAATGCAAAATCAGTAAATGATATGTTTGTGTTTGCTGTACAGCATAAGGTATCTTCTCTGCTATTTCTCCACTTTTTCTTATGATTGCAGTGGTTTATTAATTTACGCGTGGTTCTGACAGAAACCGGTCAAGCTGCTTGCCTCAAGCTACTTGCTGCTAGACATTTTGGTGTCCATCAGTGCTTGCTGTTCATTTTTAATAGAGAGAAGAAATCTGTTTCCACCGTTGGCACAACCAGAGCTGTGCAATCTCAAAATCTAAACAAAATTTAAAATAAGGAGAAAAATATTAAACATGCCCTTTAACCTAGATTTATATGTCTAGAATATTTTTTTTTAAGTCATATTAAAATGAAGCCTGGTATGATTGTGTAGGTTACTAAATATGATGTTGCTCCAGGAAATATTATCTTTTTTTTTTTTTTTTGTAGAAGCAGTGTTTTGCCAACTAGAACAGCATGTTCTGTTCTTGCTCTGCATAAGCAGACACCAAAAAAAAAAAAAAAAAAAGATTTCCGCTCAAAACCACAGATTCAACAAACTAGCAACAGATGTGTTTTTTCCTAAAATGCTCTCGTAAAGTTTTTTGAAAGACCCCCTAAAGTTCTACAAATGGATGTGATTTAGGGAAACAATTATATATCCACTTTAAAATGCATTTTAATATCCTTTGACGGAGTCTGGGCCAAAAACGCAGCTTTTAACTTGACCTACCGCATCCTTGTTGCATGAAAGTCATTCAGGACACCTGTGTCCTGTGATCAGTGAACATACAGTATGAGGCTTGTAGTTAAGTTAAGTGAAATTGAGACATCTTTGCTTGGTTTAGAAATTAGTGGATTTTTTTTTTCTTGTGTGTGCATCCTTAGAATTTCAGCTGCTAGTCAAACTCTGCAATTGCTAATAAGAGTGTTAGCAAGTTACTCAAGTCCTCATCACACTAAGTTCTAATTATTTCAGAAATGTATAAGTTCCTGCTTACACAATACACACTTTTGACTAGATACAGTACTATACATTGTTCCCAGATTTGTGTGGTACATAATGGGAGTATGACAAAATATTATTATGCTTTCCACTGGTCAAGGGATCCATGTTAGTATGATCCTATCTTCCCAGGGTCCTGTTTTCCTCTGGTCTGTATAATATACAGTACAGTGGAAACCTGAAAAAGATGTTACCCAGGTCTCTCTTGGTTTGATGCATTCATTTGTGGGTAAGTAGAAGTTTGACATCATATTAAATAGTATAACATAAGTTTAGCTAAAATGCGATGGTTAAGTTAATTTTCAGTGGAACCTTGGATTGCGAGTAACCTAATTTATGAGCGTTCCGCAAGACGAGCAAAATTTTTGTCTTCATTTTGACTTGAAAAACGAGCGAGTCTTGATGAGCATCATGTAGCACGCATTCTTCGCTTCTTGTTTTGATGCTGAGCGGGCGTGATCACAACTGAGCCAATGGTTATTCTCTCTCTCGCACTCGAGAACACTGTGACCAAGTATGCACGTGCGTGAAGCATCTTTTATTTTGTGTTTGTATGCGTGTAGGACGACACCCACACCAGTTTACCAAATGGAGAGTCACCCGCGTGAGGATTTTGATATGCATGCACGCTTCCAGAACGAATTATGCTCGCAATCCAAGGTTCCACTATATACAGTATGCTAATGCATTTGATTGAACTCCATCATCCATACCTTACACATTCTTCCATGTCAACACTTACATTTCTTGTGATAAGTTAGCTGGTTAGTTAAAGTGATTAATTGCAGCCAACTACAGTAGCAGTTTGACACCTGCAAGGCAGTTGTCACTCAAATTGACTACATCCCTAATTATGCATAACTGCTGTGGGTGTTGTGAAAGTTGTGGCATTTTAACTGATGAGTTACATAAAATAATTAGCACCGTACTGCAGTCATGAATAGGAAATCTAGCTATGGAGACCAAAACTATTTTTAGCAGGCTGTAAACAAAAGGAACTGCATGTTTTGGGACTTTTTCAGAACCAGAGGTTCTACCAACGTGCTATGTTTGCATTGGTTCTTAAGTACATTTGAGATTTTCACATTTTCTGTGTTTAATTTTACACATGGATTTGGAAATTATCATTTTGATTTTAGTATTGGTCTGTAGTTTTTTTTTTTTTTTTGGTTCTGCTAGGTAGAATTAACAATAAAATGAATGAACTTGCATATTCTAGGTTCCACCTTATTTGTCACATGTATCCATGAGTTTCAAAATAAAAGGTGTGTCTCTTGGAAACCACAAAAATAACTGCATTCATTCCTGCAATGAGCAAACAACATTGAATTGTAATCCAGCTGGACATGTTATTTCAACTGTTTTTTATTATTATTATTATTATTATTATTATTATTACTATTTTTAATGATCTTGTCTTTAAAAATGGCCTTTTAAAGTTTTGCATCTGAAATAGTACAGTAACAAGCCTTCAAAAAGTCCCTCTGAAGTGGCCGTGTAGAGTACTGTAGTTTACGGGAAAATATTTGTTTAATGAAACTCTTCTCTGAAATTATTCTTCACACATATTCATTTATTAAATTTCTCACTATATTATGATGTGGTTTTATTAAAAATAGATAAACATGTTCTTTAATGATTACCATGTTTACACAAATGCATGGCCGACGTTATGCAAAGACTTCCTCGGATATGTACAACAGTCTAGTGGCGCCAAACAAGAGCATGTCACTTCCAACCAATAGACTTTCTGTATGCACTGTATATAACTACGAGGGTGAGTCAAAAATTACCCGCACTCGGGTTATATTCACATTTCTTTTGGCTCTCATCAGCGTTTTCCATTCAAGTCCACCCAGTCACCGCTCTGCAGGTGGGACGAGTTACATCAGTTAATTTGGAACTGTAATGCGAGCAACAGTGGATGCCCCACGTGTGAAACGTCAAGGGCTATTGTTGAACCTTTTTCTTGATTATCAACCGTGCTCATTACCATGAGATGTTCTCCAAGAGCGTTGTGATCTTGCATGACAATGCATGTCTACACACTGTTGTGTTGGAGCATCCTATCTATAGTGCCACTTTTTCTCCATCAGATTTTGACCTGTTTCACCCAGCCCTACAAGGATGAAGATTCTCTTCTGATGGAGTAAAGACAGTGGTGCATTTGTGGCCTGCAGCTCAGCATAAAACATTTTTTAATGAGGGGATTTTCTTGTCCAGAAAGTGTATTTAAAAGCAAGGAAATGATAACTCTTGAAGAAAAAAAAAAGAAATATAATTCATAAAAAATATAATTAATAAATAAAATTGTCTCCCTGTATATAAAGTACACTGTGTCTCCAGATAAGGGTTGTATAATACGATTTTTTTTTTTAAGACAGGACTGTAAACTTATACAGGATGCATTAAACATTGTAATACTCTCAAAATATATCATACTGTAGCCTGGCCAACAAAACTCCAACGACCTAAAATCAGGACATGATACATGGCCAGTTCATTAAACTGTATTAAACCAGCTGATGTTTGTCTGTTAACTGATGTTCCAATTAGAAACTAGACAATTAGACAGGGTTTCCTCCCACAGTCCAAAGACATGCAGATTGGGCTAATTGGCATTCCAAATTGTCCATAGTGTATGTGTGTGTGCTTATGTGCATCGTGATGGATTGGCGTCCCATCCAGAGTGTGCCCTGTCTCATGCCCGATGTCCCCTGGATCGGCTCCAGGCCTCCCGCATCCCTGAATAGCATAAGTGGTGCAGAGAATGAGTGAGTGTGTGAAAGTTTATTACAATTCAGCATTTTAAAGGTCACAATTACTGATAGTTTACAGGGAGTTGCAGTATAGCATTTAAAATTACACTGGCTCCTTGTCAGCTGAAAGCTCTAATGTGCTTCATTCCCATGTATTGTTTGTGCAGAAACTTTTTAAAGTAGGCTAAAGTTACAGTAGAACTTTAGCCTGTGCGGCACAGACAAGCGAAACAAAACAGAAACTGAGATTTCAGAGTTGCATTCTACTTTAGTTTCAATGGATAAAATAAATAAATAAATGCATCAGGCATCAGTGACGTATGTCATAAAATAAATACCACAATATTTAGCAGACGACAGTAAGGAAAGGCTTATCCACCTTTTGTTAGACAATTTCATGTGGTTGTCACTTTTGAAAAGAAGAGAGTTTATTGTCTTTGAAGAAACAGATGGATGCTTCTGTAAAGGTCTTTGCATTGAAGTCATTATTTGTTAGATGTTTCACTGTGATATGAGAGGCAGAGATCTCATTGTACTCTCTTTACTCGACTAATTTTTCAAATTGTATTCATCTTTGTAATGTTCAGTTAACATGTAGAGTTGGAAAGGGCGCAGTGACCCGTAAAGGTTACCTGTAAATGAATGTTATATGACTCTGTCTAGGTTCAATGCATTTAGTTTGATTTGCTCTTTAATTTAATAACTTAGTGTAGCATTTTCTTTGAAATGTTCCTCTAATTCATTTGCCTAAGGGAATATTGGCAGAAATAGCTTATGAAGATATGGTTAAAGCTTTAAAGGTGAATTAAATCACTGTATGTTTATCAGTAAAGGAGTAGGCTTTTGATTTAGTCCATGGGGATATAAATAAAATATTATAATCCTCCACATAAAACCTGACTGTGCCGATTGACAGATTTGTTCACCACTGTGACTTGTGGAAATGTGTTAACTAGCAAGAAAATCCATGTAGACATGACTTTCAAATCTAATGTAAATGTTTGTTTACATTTTTTCCAGATCCAGATGATCCAGATGCAGATTTGGGTTTTCAGACATGTCAGGTAAAAAAAAAAAAAAGAAAGAAAAGAAAAAAAGTTATCATTACTTTTATAAAGGGTCTTTTTTTGTCCATTACCAGAACATGGGAATAAATTTGCAAAAATGAGAATATTCATAATTATTATTATCAGGTCATAGAAACAACCAAACGTGTATGTGTGCTGTTTCTTTACCTTTGTGTGTGTGTGTAAGAAAATTGATATGTCATTCTATACAACAGGATCCTGAATCATATTTATGTTTATTTAAATAAATAAATAAATAAATAAATAAATAAATAAATCATCAAAACAAATAATGTCTAAAATGCTCTGAGTTTTAAGGGCTACGAGAAGTACAGAAGATGCACATACTGTATATATATATATATATATATATATATATATATATATATATATATATATATATATATATGGCACACCTGCAAATCTAGACCTGCACGAGCTTGTCAAAATTCGCATACCTCCATTTTCCGTGCAGTAGTGTGGTTTCTAGTACATAGCTGATCTAGTAACCAATTACAGTATGTTATTAGATTCAGGTTGTCCAACAGGCTGTTGGAATATCCACCTACAGGTACCTGTACTGTACCTTTTGTGAGATAATGCTTTCAGGAAGAGTTTACATCTATTGTTAGTGTATATCTGTTCGTCAGGTTCATCAACCAAATGAGGGAAAGACTCCTTGTGCACCTGCTCTTTCCAGAATTCTGTTGTATGGAATCTTAACAAGATCGCACAGGTAGGATTTGCATCGGATAGTTCAAGATTTGTACGAATCTCAAAATAGACATGATGGTTTTTGCTATTGTGGTGTTTGTTCAGATATGGATTAAAGCAGAGATTGTGCTATGAGAGGAGAAAATGGAGTATTTACAGTACATTCGCTGACTTGGCAAAAGGAATCATTGTGCATTGGGAAAGAAAATTCGTATGGTAACCCAGTGCAAAAGCCTTCAGAATTGTATACAGTAAATATTCCTTTACTATACCAGAGTACAGTACTGTATCTCATCCATTTTCAACTCTCCTATAGATAGGATTGGGTGTGTGTGTGTGTGTGCATGTGTGCATGGCTTCAAACACCACAGAGTTCCACAGGGTAAACCATTCTCATTTTCAAAAATATCTTCTACCCTAAAATTCATATCATGCTAAATACATAACTGAGTATTCAAATAAGAGTTCAGGATTTTTTTTTTTTTTTTTAAACTACTGCTTAACTATAATGCATCCCGGCACGCTAATGAGCGCTCATCTAAGCACAGTCTCACTCTGGCGAGTACCAAACCTAGACCTGTTATCGAGTACAAACAAGGCAAAAACAAGGAAAAACAGCTCCTGCTTGCATTCGTTCTTTCTTGTAAGACAGTGTGCACCGTGTCTCAGCCTCTGGGAAATCATCAGATGATACGAAGCAGAGACAGCGAAAGAGAAACCCGAGAACTTTCAGAACCTGACATGCACTTGGCTTTGAGGGGAAATTTTAATTGAATGAGGCAGCAGTGATAAATAGGTCATAAAATAAATAAATAACATAAATGGTGCAATATTTAGAAGATCTTTTTTTTTTTTTTTTTAAGAACAATGTGTTTCTGTCCAGTTTGGTTGGTTATTCTGTGATAAATGTATTGCACAAAATGTTCCAATCCAAAATTGAACTAGTACACGGAAATATACAGTAAGCAAAACATGACTTGGTGCCGTATTGCATTAAACCAGAAAGCAAGAATTTAACACATTACAGTTTCAGTGGTCATCTTGGTAGTGCAGTTTTACTACTGAAGGGACTTTTTAATCATTTTTTTTCTTCATGCATTGCTGTTAACATTCCTTAGTTATATTTACTTAGCTGAATTTCTAAGCATTTATTGACTTCCTAACTCTTTATTACTTTGTAGACTAAATGTAGCATGACAGCAACTATGTCTTTTTTTTTGTTTGTTTCTTTCTTTTGGTTTTCTCTTTGAAAATTTAAACCACATAAATTCGACAACAGGTCTTGGTTTGGTATTCACAAAAGTGATGAGTGCTCATCGGGGTTTCGCGATACATTTTATAGTTATGCAGTAGTTTCAATAAAAAAATAAAAAAAACTTTGGATTATTATTTGAAGACTTATTCTATATCAGTTATGTATTTAGCATGTTATGATTTAAAGATTTTGGGGTATAAGAAGATTTTTATTTAGGTTTTTTTGTTTTTTAAAGAAATGAGATGTGTGCTTTATTCTAGGGAACTCGGATCATTGTTGAAACCTAATACTTGTATAATGAGTCCAACTGACTGACAACAGAATTTTAGTTGGTCTTTGAAGTCATAGAAAAACTGACACACCCATGGAATGAGTGCACACATGCCCAAACAGTGCACAATTCTTTATACATGAGAGACGACTGTATAACTTACTAATTTTAGCAGCTGTAGGGTGTGTGTGTGTGTGTGTGTGTGTGTGTGTGTGTGTGTGTGTGTGTGTGTGTGTGTGTGTGTGTGTGTTTATTGCCATAAATCTTCTTTGTGACAATGACCACTGTTAAAAGTGCTATGGAACTAAAACTAATTTGAACGGAATTAAATGATACAGAAGATTCATCTTGCATTATACCCTCTGTACAGGAGCTGTCTCCAGAAGCTACCAACCTCCAGCTGTAGACATGAACTGGTCATCTCTGGAGGCGCTGCTCAGCGGCGTGAACAAATACTCCACTGTTTTTGGTCGCATCTGGCTCTCCATGGTCTTCATCTTCCGTCTTTTGGTGTTCGTAGTGGCCGCGCAGCCAGTATGGGGAGATGACACCAAAGACTTTGTGTGCAACACAGCTCAGCCGGGGTGCACTAATGTGTGCTATGATCACACTTTCCCCATCTCTCCTATTCGATTATGGGCGCTTCAGCTCATCTTAATAACCTGCCCGTCTCTCATGGTGATGGGCCACGTCAAGTTCCGTGAGCAGAAGAATCAAAACAACGCCAACATTCGGGAAGGCCAACCTCTGTATGTCAACCCGGGGAAGAAGCGCGGTGGCCTCTGGTGGACCTATTTGCTTAGTCTGGTATTTAAAGCGACCATCGATGCTGGCTTCCTCTACGTCCTTTACTATCTCTACGAAGGATACGAGTTGCCCCGTTTGACAAAATGTAGCCTTGATCCCTGCCCTAATGTGGTGGATTGCTACCTGTCCCGTCCTACAGAAAAGATGATCTTCACTATTTTCATGGTTGCCTCCTCTGTCCTGTGTATCTTCATGTGTTTGATTGAGATGATCTACCTCGTGTGCAAGCGCTGTACGAAGGTGCTTCATGAACAAACAAAAAAAGATGGGATGCAGTTGGATGAGCATCACGAACCGAGAGCTTTTTCCAGATCAAAGTGTCAGTCGAGAGTCGATCCTACTGCCTCCTCCACGCACAGCATCCGCAAACAGAAAAAAGAGGTGGCTGCTAGTGAAATCAGATTCTGTTATTGTCACTGTTGTGTCTGTAATCCTTTACATGAGAGACAGTGAGTTTAGAAACTATTATGTGTGTTAATGTTTAGGAATGTATGAGCTCACAGGTAGGCTTTACTACAGGGTGGGCCATTTATATGGATAATAAAATGCGAATGGTTGGTGATATTAACGTCCTGTTTGTGGCACATTAGTATATGTGAGGGGGCAAACTTTTCAAGATGGGTGGTGACCATGGTGGCCATTTGGAAGTCGGCCATCTTGGATCCAACTTTTGTTTATTCAAGAGGAAGAGGGTCATGTGACACATCAAACTTATTGGGAATTTCACAAGAAAAACAATGATGTGCTTGGTTTTAACGTAACTTTATTCTTTCATGAGTTATTTACAAGTTTCTCTTTGTTCACAGCCATTGACATGTCGAAGAGGTTAACACATGATGAGCGGATCGAAATTGCTTTCTAAGTTTCGTGAAACTGGTTCAGTGTTGGATTTGCCAAAATGTGGACGCATGAAAACTGTCACTAATGAACAAACATCAGTGGCTGTCCTAGCTTCATTCAGCAAGAGCCCTCGCCGCATGTCACTGGAGAGTGGCATTAGGCGAACATCCCTTCGGTGGATATTAACTACTCACAAATGGCACCCTTACAAACTCCAGCTACTGCAGCATCTCAACGAGGATGACCCAGATCGGCGCACACAATTTGCAGAATGGGCAAAACAAAAATTTGCAGAATGGGCAAAACAAAAATTGGAACAGGACCCTCAGTTCACGCAGAAGATTTTGTTCAGTGATGAGGCAAACTTTTATGTGAATGGTGAAGTTAACAAACAAAACCACCGCTATTGGTCTGACACTAACCCACACTGGATAGATCCCTCCAAGACTGTTGGAACAAAAAAAGTGATGGTATGGTGTGGTATATGGGGTACAAAGATAGTGGGGCCATTCTTCATCAATGGAAACCTCAAGGCCACTGGATATTTGAAATTGCTACATGATGATGTGTTTCCCTCTTTATGCACTGAAGCTGGCACGTTCCCTGAGTTTTTCCAGCAAGATGGTGCACCACCACATTACGGGTGTCAGGTCCGAGCATTCCTAGATGAACAGTTTCCTGAAAAGTGGATTGGTTGTCGTGGGCCAGTTGAATGGCCCCCAAGGTCTCCCGATCTGACCCCCTTAGACTTTTATCTTTGGGGTCATCCGAAGGCAATTGTCTATGGTGCGAAGATACGAGATGTGCAGCACCTGAAACTACGGATACTGGACGCCTGTGCTGGCATTTCTCCTGCGGTGTTGCTATCAGTGTGTGAAGAGTGGGAGAAGAGGGTTGCATTGACAATCCATCACAATAGGCAGCACATTGAACACATTTTATAAGTGGTCAGAAACTTGTAAATAACTCATGAAAGAATAAATGTGAAATTCCCAATAAGTCTGATGTGTCACATGACCCTCTTCCTATTGAAAAAACAAAAGTTGGATCCATGATGGTCGACTTCCAAATGGCCACCATGGTCACCACCCATCTTGAAAAGTTTGCCCGATCACATATACTAATGTGCCACAAACAGGACGTTAATATCACCAACCATTCCCGTTTTATTAAGGTGTATCCATATAAATGGCCCACCCTGTAGAATGATTGCATTTGTTACCACAGCTAAATACTGTCCCCTGGTGGACAAATATAATTATAGCCTGACTCAATTCTTTAGCTTTAGAAACATTCCCATTTCCAGATTGTTTTGTGATTTAAGTATATGCACAACCGCTCCTCACAGCTGTTTCATGAATTTAATAATTCCTAAATGTATACACCAGGTTAAGATGCATGGTGACAGTTTGGGTCAATTTAATCATAACTTTCAACAAAGATGTTGGCTACTTGATTTAATGGAAATACAATAGAAAATCCGAAATCTGATCATCAATAAAAGGTAATATCCTTAAAAGACAAAAATAAATCAGATCATTGCTCAGGATCTGTCACAGGCATTTTGTACCAATACTTTGACAAAAAAAAAAATCTTATGAGAATTGTCTAATGATCTAATAGCCATTTGTTGAATCCATTATTTTTTGTTTGTTTTCAGCACGACATAGAAGAAGATATTGCAGTGCATGAAAACTACCTAAAGTGGCAAAACATCTCATGAAGCCAAGTTCAACTTTGGGAACCTTACGGATTATCCTGATATCTGACGAAAGATTTTTACCAAAGCACTTCTAAATGCTGACACCCATTCATCGTGGCACACGTCTGAGTGATTGCTAACTGATATAAATGATTTAATTTCCTTTCCACATGATGACAGCACCACAGGTCTAGCCGTGCCCTTTTTTATCAGAAGCTCTTTTGTACTGGATGTATTTTTGCTTTACAAGCTGAATGTTTTTTCAGTTGCTCCCCCATCGGCAGAAATTCTGATGTATGATTTGGCACAGATTTTATACTGTATGCTCTTTAAAGTTCACCTGGGCTGGGGACCGGTACGACAAGTACAGTAACTTGCACAACCTTAAGCGGTTGGGAGTGTGATCTATTGGCTGGGAAACAAACTTGGCTGCCACATGGCAGATGTGCATTCGATCACTGAACCACCAATTTCAGTCTTTAATCCTTAACTTGGCAAATCATTAACAGGAAGCTGTTTTATTAGATATGTCAATTGTTAAATAATTTGTCAATTAGCAAAAAGCGTTGATTGAACCAAACTGTAGGAAATAGTAAAGGTCAAAACTGGTATGAAAAAATGTATAAACCTTACACTGGATTCTAAATAGCCATGTATGAGGTATGAGTGCATCAGACACATTGCTTTTTCAACATTCCACTCCAGATTTTGTCTCCCTTTTTGTTTTGTAATTGCATTTCGCAGAAAAGTGAAGGTTATCGTTGTATTTATATGAAAGAGAATACTAATGAGCAGAAACGAGGAGCTAGTGCACATCCATAAATATGAGCACATATTACAACCACATTGTCTGTAATAATTAACTGGATAAATCAATGCAAAATTACTAATGAGGCTCAATGACCATCTCTATTATAACAAAATAAATCAAAAGGAATCAAACTTATATCTGTCTGTATATAATGTGTGTGTGTGTGTGTGTGTGTGTGTGTGTGTGTGTGTGTGTGTGTGTGTGTGTGTGTGTAATATATATATATACACACACACATATATATATACACACACACACACACACACACACACACACATTCATATGCTCATATGTGATATATGTTTTATTTATATTTTTCTTGTAGTTTTCTGTTCTAAGCATTGGACTTGGAATGTTTTTCAGTTCTCACATTACCCTGTGTCTACTGTCTATATGTAACATATTAGATTAGATTAGATTCAACTTTATTGTCATTGCACATAGTGTGCAATCAAACCTGTTACTGTCTCGATTGCTGCAAGATATCTGGAATCTGGAATTTCCTTCAGGATCAATGAAGTATCTATCCAAACATACTTTATAATTATATATACATATAGAAACACACACATGTGCGTGGGTGTACAGGTGCAGCTCAATAAATTATAATATCAGTCGATTTTCAGTAATTCAATTCAAAAAGTTTATATATTATATAGATTCATTACCCACAGACTGGTATAGTTTCTTTTTTTAAAAGTTTCTTTTCATTTTTATCATTATGGCTTACAGCAAATGAAAACCCAAAATTCAGCATCTCAAATTAAAATATTATGAAAAGGTTCAATATTGGAGACAATCATTGGTGTCACACTCAGCTAACCAGCTAATTAACTCAAAGCACCTGCAACGTTTTCCTGATCCTTTAAATAGTCTCTGTATGGTTCAGTAGGCTGTCTGTTCAGAGTGCTGTATCCAAGTACATTAATGGAATGTTGAATGGAAGGAGAAAGGTATAAAAGGTGAACAAGCAACTGGGATAGCTGCAGTCTTGAGAGGATTGTAAATTAAGGGCCATCCAAGAATTTGGGGGATTCATAAGGAGTGGACTGCGGCTAGAGTTAGTGCTTCAAGAGCCACCACAACATGCCCAGGACTACAGCTGTCGCATTCCTTATGTCAAGCCATTCTTGAACCAGAGACAACATCAGAGGTGTCTTACAGTACCTCTGACTGGACTGTTGCTCAGAGGGGAAGTCCTTTTTTTAAAGTAAATCTTGGGTGCAAAATGGTGCAAGGCGTCCTCTATCTATCTATCTATCTATCTATCCATCAGAGGTTCAGAACAACCACCTCCCAAAATCTCCCAAAGTCACACACCGTATTGCTAGCCTTCCCAGCTTGACTGTGCTACTCACTTACCTTTAGGTTCTTTCCGGTGTGCTCTGCTGGATTAGGCATCTCTCTTCCTCCCACCTCATGCCAGTAGCCAGCGAACTTCACACAAAGTCCGCTCACCAAGGCGTCTATGTCACAGCTTCCCCAAAGAAATATTTAGGGGAGACCCCTCCGCTATGCCATGATCACAACCTTGCATTCTGTCACGGTTGAAGAATTGCAGGTGAGGCATACAGTAGGTGCGGAAGTGAAGTGACTTTGATGGTAAAAAAAAAATTATTTAAAAACTGACAGCTTTCACACGAGTTAAAAAAAATCCAACAAACCATACAGGAGCTCAGAACAACATGACAAAACAGATACAAAACAAATACTGAATCCAAAACCTGACTATTTATAGCCACCTTAATTGGCAAACTAGGTTCAGGTGAGATCTATGTCAAGGACACAGATGCACTGTGGGAAATGAAGTTCAAAAACAGTCTCTGAGTACAAGGTATCCTCTAAGGGTTATTCCTGACACCCAGGACGAAACTGCTGGGTTTATTTATTTATTTATTTTTTACTGATCATTTTCATCGATCAAAATGTACATAATAAAAGTATTAAGTACAGTATAGTTTAGTTCGTATAAAACAATACAACTCGACAGCACCACAGACTACATTCTAAAAAAATGGCAAAATTAAATCAACACCCCTCTGCAATAATTGTAACAAAACATTACGACTTTTATGAAGAACTGATCTATTGCAGAACTGTTGTATTAGACTGCAGTTGTTTTAACTCAGTCTATCTAATAAAAGGTGAGCTGAGTGTATGATACTCATAATTTTATAATACCCAGATTGATTAAGCATTAACAGGGATATTATTTAAGATACAATCAGCAATACTTAGTTTGGTTAATTCTCATTTAGTGCGAATGAGCACAAGCCTTTTTTCTTATTGTGTTTAATATTTAACATTTTTGCAGGAGCTGGTACCCAGCAACTTATGGCCTAATGGCCTGGGTTTTATGCCATGGACATGGATTTAGGTCAGAAGACATCTATTGCTCCAGCTCAACTCTGATCAGCCAGTCGCCCCCTGTCCTGACTGGTCCTTTACCCCTCTCTCAGCAGGTTCTGGCCCAGCCAGTTCCGCTCCCACTAACTTTACCCGTGCTGGGTCAGGTTCTGTCAGTATGTTTAAATGCAAAATGAAGAGGGATAATAAATATTACTGTATATTCAAGTGTAATGACACGAGTATCGCGAGGGGCTGAGATGCACATAAATACTTTGTACTGTTCAGAACTGGTAATCACTCAAAAGTTACTCCTAAATCCTCAGTAAGGGTGGGCCGCTCCGAGAGGACAGGGTTTTATTTTTAGTTTCCAGAGCCCCGTCAGCTCTCGATGAAACGGCGAAGCTCGGTTAGTTTTTTGGTTTCAGTTTTCTTTTTAGTTTCTAATTTATAAACGAAAGCTGTCACTAAAAAGGAAAGGTTTTCCCGTGCAGGTCTGATAAGCACTCCCACAACCTCCTTTCATTGACCCCTCAGAAGACCCTGCGTAAGGGCTCCTGTCAATATTATTCCATCCCAGGGTGCAGGTTAGAGGCAGAGTAACATCAAAAGGTTTACATTATAGCATAACAATATATATATATATATATATATATATATATATATATATATATATATATATATTTTTTTTTTTTTTTTTTTTATTGGAGTAATAAAATGAAATACCATTGTATTGGAGTAATACTATTGGGTAAATATAATTAAATAACTGCATTCAAAATAAATAAATAAAAACATTAGTATTTAGCAGGCGAATCAGAAATACTCCAGTGTGCTTGCTAATTCTGTAAGGCTGTAAACCTGTTTGACAATATGCTAAAATTTGAATGAACTTCTTCTTTGTGTCATTTTCCATTACGATCAGAAAGCGAAAGTTCGACATTTCTTTGTCTTGAATTTTCACTTTCATTTTCATTTCATGAGGTAATTGACATTCAAAGGAACCGTCAGATATTCCTGTAATACGTTCCCTAGTGGTTTACTGTATATTACTCTATATTAATATGAAAAGAAGAGAGAGAAGTGAAAACATGCTAAAAACAAGAAGACAAAATGTGCTGAGAAGAAAAGATGTGTTGAAAAGAACAATTGAAATGTTTCTTTCGTTTTGGTTTGAAAAGGGGGCTGAGTTTTGGTTATATTGTTCTGTAGTACAATGAAGAGTCACAGTAAGTACACACAAAGTACTCCCGCTTGTGAGGGTGAGAGCCTGGGTGAGAACGTGGGCTCTCATCCATACTTCCCTCGGCGCTGTTGCACCTCGTGCTCTCCATACATAACAGCTCAAAAGTCTGCTTCAAAATTTCAAAAACAAAATGTAACACTTGTTCTTAGATCGCTCATCTAATCTGTTAAATCCTTCCTGGTTAGATTTTTGACTTGATTTCATTATGTTTAATCATGATGCGACAAGGTGCATATTGTCACGGGTTGAGGTGCGAGGCATAATTGCAGGAGTCCAGGTTTTAAAGGAAACAATGTTTATTTTATAAAGATCAGGGAAACTCAACAAAAAGTTATTTTATATGAAAACTGAAACTAAAACACGTATAAAGACACTTGAAGGACACTAACTAAACATGCAGACATTAACGGGTGAAAATCAACAGACGCAAGACAAGAAACTCAAAGAAACCAAACTATTTATAATAAAACTAATAACCAACTCGGCTCAGGTGAGCGCCCCTGGTCACCTGACGCGAGTTGTCACATGGGAAATGAAGTTTAAACAAAAGGAACTACAAACAAAAACACAGGGCGCTTTGGCGCCCTCTAGGGGTTATCCCTGACACATATGGGTTGTGCATTTTTTTTCGTGGTTTTCTCAGGGTTGCCTTGAAACCACGCATTCCTTTTTTCAAACAGTCTATCGTACATAAACACTAATTAATCAAGCTAGAAAACTGTTCAACTGTCAGCTGGCTTGTGCCACATCCAATATTTGCAGTGCAACAGGTGGTGGGAATAAGTAGTGGTTATGTGTGCTTACAGCATCATGATATATCATAATGAACCAGCACAGTGTGTTTTGAAGAAAAATTACTATTTTCAACAAATCAACAAACCATTCAGCAATCCACAACTAGGAACAACCAAGTTCGATCCTGACATGAAATCGGTTTCCCCTAGGCTTTCTGGCTATAAATTATAGTTTACAGCAACTTGATTATAGAGTGTCACAATGAAATTCTTAATAATAATGGCATCTCTCCTTGTACCTTGTTTTAGGACTAAATCTCTGTTTAGCATTCACATGAAACTGTTTGGACACTTAAGTGATGCACAGATGCAAAAATTTCAGTGCAATAAAAGACAAAGAACTTTCTTAGGCGTCATGGTGGCATACTGTAATAGTTAGCACTGATGCCTTGCTCCTCCAGGGTCAAGTGGGTTTGTTGGGTTTCCTCCAGGTACTCCAGTTAGCTCCAATGTTAACTAAATAACTCCAATGTTAGCAGGTTACGCTAACTGGCATTCACAAATTGCCCGTAGTGTGTGAATGAGCGTGTGAGTGTGTGTATGTGTGTGTGGTTTGGCACCCCGTCCAGGGTGCCCTAAGTCTCCTGGGATATGCTCCATCCCAACCCCCCAACAGAGATGGATGAACTGTTGAATTTTGTATGTTAAATATTTAACGGTTAATAGCACACCACAGTTAAATGCTAAACTGTTTTTAAATAAAAATGTTAAATTCTCAAACTGTCTACATTTGACTTTTTTTTTAAACAACACTTTTTGTTTTGCTTTCAAATCGAGTCATCAACTGCCATCTTATTTTCAGGTTGTCTAACAGGCTGCTGAAATATCCACCCATCTGGATTGTACGGAAGTAATGTTGTCAGGTAGCTATACTGTATGTATCATGTGGATTAGCAAAAAAGAGAGACACTTGCCTGGTTCTGTTGTACTGCAACTCAGCATCATACAGGTAGGACTGGGACTCTGTTGCTTAAAATTTGTAAAACTTTCAAACTAATTTTAGGTGCCTTGCTCCTTAGCAATGATCATGTTTCTGCAAATATTGTTGCGTCTATTGTTGTGAATTTGATGTCTAGGCATATAGATGGGGCTGTGTAGACAAGGGATAATATGAAGAGAAGATAATCGTTATTTATATTTTGGGACTTGTGCTGTAGTATTGTTAAGTGTTTAAACATATTTAAAAGGAAGATTATTGTTATATATAATATATTATTATGCATCTTATTATTGATGCAATATTATTATGTTATATATATAATATTCTATACCAGACGCTGTAAATGTATGTAGTTAAAACTTGGATTGCAAGCATAATTCATTCCGGAACTGTATATCAAAAAACTCAGATAATTCGTTCCACACCCCGAAAATATTCTTATAAAAATAATTAATACAAACTATAAAGAAGAAATAAAACAAATTAACCTGCACTTTACCTTTTGATAAGAATCGTGATTGAAGTAAAACAAGAAGGAAAAGAAAGGGGGGGGGGGCTACTGTGTAGGACAATTTTTACACACACGCATGCACGCACACAAAGCACACATATGCACACACACTAACAGAATCACCGTTCTATCGGAAATTTTTTTTAACAAGGAACCTCTCTAATAACACTTGCATTTGCCTCTATTTTGTGGAAATGTGATGTTGCATTGCTGTTAAACAGATTTATCTCCCGCACTGCTACAGCTTTTTAAACCTTTTTATGCACAAGGTCCGTTGTTAAAGTACAGTTACGTAAGAAGTCACTACACTTAGACACAAAATAAAAAAAGTGCTATAGACGCGCACACACACACACACACACACACACATGGTCACAATGTTATAATAAACAGTACATTAGTGCACAGATGTTGACTATATGAGTAACGCATGCGCACTGAGACTGAGCATGGGAGATGATTTCCCACAATCCCACAGTGCGAGAGAGAGAACAATTAGCTCAGTTGTGATCATGTGATCACAAAGCGTGTGTGTACTACTCGTGAATCAAGACCTCACTCGTTTATTAAATTACTTTTTTTTTTACCCCATCTTACAAAACATAATTTTCTTTTTCTTCTTTTTCGGTGTGTGTGCAGGCACGTGTCTATGCCCTAAAAATCCATTTAAAATAAATGCTTTAAGTCACAGAAATGAAACTGAATTCTTCAAGTATTGTCTACACATAATGCTGCCTAAATACAATGCATCTTGACACATGAATAAGAATAGTTATAAGCATCTAGACACCAAATAATACCAAACCTAGACCTGTTAAGCACAAAAAATGCATAAACAAGAAGCGACAGCTCTTGCTTGTGTCCATTCTTTCTTGGAAAGCAGTGTACACCCTGCCTCAGCCTCTGGGAAATCATCAGCTTATACGAAGCAGAGGCAGCGAAAGAGAAACTGAAAACTTTCAGAACTTGACATGCACTTGGCTTTAAAGGGAAATGTACTACTACTACTACTACTACTACTACTAATAATAATAATATTAATAATAATAATAATAAATAAATAAATAAATAAATAAATAAAGCAATCTTTTGCAGGACGAAGTGAGGAATAACTTGAAAAACTTTTACCCATGTTTAGCACTGCATGGCATCTTTGTATGATTTAAATTTAAGATAATTTAGATAAAAGATAAAATGTATGAAGCATGAACTAATACAATTGGGTGTGGACAAAAAAATGCTAACATTTTTACAGTTTTATCTTGGAGCAACATTTTTCATTTAGTTTATTTCCATTTTCACTTGTTAATGAAAAAACAGGGACTCCTGTTAAGAACTCCATAGATGCATTAATATACTCTACATACGGTACTAGAGGTATATTTATATATCTGCAAATATTTTATTTATTATTATTATTATTATTATTATTACGTATCAATACATAGTTTGATTCATGCTTTTGATGTTCCATCGTTGAATAGAGAGGCCAAACTGAAGTCCATTAGCTGAAAATCAATGTAGCATATCACCACCTGTGACTTTGTAATAATTTACTTATTTATGTTTTCCTTTTTATAATATCATATAATATTTCAATTCCATGCACTCTCATAGGAGGTGTCTTCTGGCCTCAGTGGTGAGTAAGCTGCCAACTTCCAGCTGAAGATATGACCTCGTCATTCCCCGAGGCCTTGCTCAGTGGGGTGGACAAATACTCCACCACATTCGGTCATGTCTGGCTCTCCGTGGTCTGTATCTTCCGTGTGTTGGTATTTCTGTTGGTTGTGCAGCCAGTTTGGGAAGATAATTCAAAAGACTTTGATTGCAACACACTTGATGCAGACTGCTCCAGTATGTGCTATGACCACACTTTCCCCATATCTCATATCCATTTATGGGCCTTCCGGGTAATCTTAATAACCTGCCCCTCTCTCATGTTGGTGTGTTACATCCAATTCCAAAAAAAGACAAGACAATGCCACTTAGCCATTCAGGAAGATAAACATCTGTATGCCACCTCAAGACAGAAGCATGGTGACCTCTGGTGGACTTATTTGCTTAGTCAGTTATTCAGGGCAACCATCGATGCTGGTTTCATTTTCATCCTGTTCTATATCTACAAAGGATTTGATTTGCCCCATCTGATACAATGCGATATAGCTCCTTGCTCAAATATGGTGGATTGCTACTTGTCCCGTCCTACAGAAAAGAAGATCTCCACAATTTTCATGGTTGCTTCCTCTTCCCTGTGTATCCTCATGTGTGTAATTGAGATGATCTACCTGGTGTGTAAGCGCTGTAATAAAGTCTGTCATGGACGCCTAGAGCAAGAGCGCATGCGATTATTTGATGAGCAGAATGAACTGAGAGCTCATTTACAACTCCAGTGTGAAGTCGTCACTATAGCTTTAACATAACAGCAATACAATCTGACAATTATTTGCATTTCCCAAACTATTTTTTGTTGTTACTGGATTCAGCTGAATTAACTGTTAGTTGATTAAATTAAATAAACCGGTGTAATAGTCGTTCCATAGTGACAAATGGTAGTCATATATCCTTGGTTTCAACTTGACAGTTTGATTTCATGTTCTATTTATGTTGTGGATATATAATGCTGCAGAAAATACAAACAATAAAAATAAATAAAAATAAACAAATCTGTCTGCCTGATGAATAATAAAGGTGTTACTTCTACTGCCCACCACATGATACCTTCACTCACATTTTATGTTTATAGTTAATTAATTAATTAATTAATTAATGATCAAACTAATTTGGTAACCTATGGAAAGCTGGTTTTATACTGGAAGAAGCTCTTGTCGTTGATTTTACAGTACATCATATTTTGTCCTCATTATGCTTTTTCATATTTCCTAGTCTTTTTTGGTCCCTTCATTGTCTTATGTTAGTTTATTTTGTTTACTTACTCTGGATTAGTGACGAAAGGGAATTTCCTTAAAGAAAAAATCTAATTAAATGCTTGTACTTAATCAGGCACCAAAATAAATACTTTTCTTAGCCATTTTGTAAATCATTTGTTAATTTTGTTACACAAAATTTAGCCTACAAATGAATAGTAATGGGAAGATTGAAAACTGTAATAAATGGTTTCCACTTGAATAATCTTTCTCACTATGGAACTCTGAACTCCATATTGTTTAGAAATGGATTCATGGCCCTTTCCAAATTCGTGTGATGCAACAATTGCTTCTCTAAGACCATTGCTTATGTCTTTCCTCTTGACATTGTATTAACACACCCCTGAATGCTCGAGACCAGCAAGCTTTTTTTTTTTCTTATATAGAGGTCTGCATACTTGCTTATGATAAATTAATCAAGGGCTGATGATGCAGCACCTGACTGCAACTTACCCTCTTAAATACTGTGGAAGCAGTAAGGGAGCACTTACTGTAGCATTGCCCGCATAGTTAAAAAAAAATACTATTCATTTTTGTTATAATTAAATAATTGCATTGTGAAAAAAGTTATATATTGTTCATCTGAGGTTGTACTTGCCTACTGCTATGAACCACAATGATCAGATGATTGATTTAACACGTAAACATAAAGAAAAAGAAGGGGTATTAATTTTTGATCATGACTGTGTGTGCATACATATAGTACAAACAATGCTACATACAGGACAAACTATGCTATTTGACCAAATAGCTTATTGTGGTGAGAAGTTCTTTTGTAATTTAATTTAAAGTTGCATTCTCACATATTAGTTTCATTACATGTAAAGTTATTATTATTATTATTATTATTTTTATTATTATTATTACAGCTTAACATTTTATAGCAAAAATTCAGTATCTCAATATATTAGAATATTTCCTAAATTTAATTACAAAAAAGGAATCGGAGTACATTCATTTTGAAAGAAAAAAAAAAGGTCATTTATGCACTCAATGTTTAGTCATCTTGGTCATTTAGTCATTTCCTGTAGACGCCTATGCGTATTGGCTCTTGATGCACTGACTCCAGCCTCACTCCACTCCTTGTGAAGCTCTCCCAACGTCATGAATCATGTTTGCTTGACAATTTTCTTAAGCCTGCAGGCATAGCTGTTGCTTATGCACCTTTTCCTGTCATACTTTCCCCTTCCAGTCAACTTTTCATGAATATGCTTCAATACAGAACCTTCCTAGAGACTATCCCAGGAGACCCTGAACAGAGTACCAATCCAGCGCAGAATCCGCAATCATTAATCATAAAATTCCATCATTATTAATGTTATCTCTGATCTCTGACAACGACGAGACGGCCTACTTGAAGGAGATTGGAAATCTGGAGAACTGGTGCCAGAGGAACAACCTTCTTCTAAATGTCAGTAAAACAAAGGAGCTGATAGTGGACTTCAGCACTAAGCAGGAGAGGAACTACCAGACCCCCGTCATCAACGAGAGCCCAGTGGAGAGAGTGGACTGCTTCAAGTACCTCGGTGTTCACATCACGCAGGACCTATCATGGTCCTGTCACATCAACACCGTGGTGAAAAAGGCCCGACAGCGTCTCTACCACCTCAGACGCCTGAGAGACTTCAGACTGCCCTCCAAGGTGCTCAGGAACTTTTACTCCTGCACCATAGAGAGCATCCTGACGGGAAACATCGCATCCTGGTTCGGGAACAGCACCATGCAGGACAGACGAGCCTTACAGAGGGTGGTGCGATCAGCTGAGCGCATCATCCGAACTGAGCTCCCTGACCTGCACTCTGTCTACAGCAAGCGGTGCTGGACCAAGGCCAGGAAGATCATGAAGGACCTCAGCCACCCCAGCAATGGACTGTTCTCTCTGCTGCGGTCTGGGAAGCGCTTCCGCTCCCTCAAGGCCAATACAGAGAGACTGAGAAGGAGCTTCTTCCCGCAGGCGATACGGTCTCTCAACCAAACCAACACACTGGACTAAACACCTTTGCATTTTCTTGCACACAACAGAACGGACAATTATGTCAATGCACATTGCACATATATGCACATATGCACATTTTGCACACTTCAAGGACTTCTTTTCACACCCCCCTCATCTCATTAAAAAACTACCTCAAGTTTTCACAGACTATAGTCGCAATATATTACATCACATCCCACTTCTGACAAGAGCACATTTTTTTTTTCATACTCCAGATTTTATGTATATATATATATTTTGTAACTTTGTTGGAATCTGTTTTATAGGTTCCTTTTGTAAAAATTATTTAAGGTCACGGAGCGGTCGTATAAGCATTTCACTGCATATCGTACTGTGTATGACTGTGTATGTGACAAATAAAATTTGAATTTGAATTTGAATTTTGAATTGTTATTAATTAGAGTAATCTGGTCCTCCGCAGTTTTCACTTCACAAAAAATTAAAGAAGGGTGCTGGAGTCTATCCCAGGAGACTGAGGGCACAATGCGGGTACACCCCAAGCCATCACAGGGCACACACATACTGTACACACTCTCACGCGCTCATTCACACTAGGGGCAATTTGGGAATGCCAACTAGTCTGATCTGCATGTCTTTGGACTGTGGGATGCATGAATTGAACCTGAACCCTGGTGAGAGGCAACAGTGCTAACCACTAAGACAACATGCCACATGTTCTCTTCGTTTGATTTTTTTTTATGACTGTTGTCAGATTGTAAATTGTGTTTTTCAATTATTTCATCTGAGTTATTTAATCTGAATTTGTGTATATGCATTATTCTTATTTGTCTTGTATCTTACTTTAAGTTGTCCTGTTTTTAAATATGACCTGCCCGTGGACTGCAGACGAAAATGTGATTTCAGATAATACTAGCAAAATGCACCTAATTTACCTAACATGGACAATGCTGACAAATTTGCCACTTTTCTTCGCTGGTGTAATAAGGTGTGTCTATTGTATGAGTCATAGTTCCGGGTTTCAGCCTTTTCTGTGATTTTAACCAATGGAAATAGAAAAATGAGATGCGTTGCATGACAAACACTGAAATGGACCAATCCGAATCAAGAGGCGGGACTAAAGAAAATCAGACGTTCGTACAGCCCCGAAGTTGCTTCAAACAGCGAAATGAATTTTTACGGGCAGGTAATGACGCTTCCGGGTTTTAAAAGATTTATTATTTGGATTTTCTCTTCTTCGTTTTATATTTTGTCGTGCTAGTTGACTTTGATAGGGTTATATACCTGTTTAAAACCAAATACCGGAACTAAACTTAAAGTAAGACATTAATTAAACTCGGAGCTTACTTTGTTTGTGCTAAGATAACGTAGCATGCTAATACGTATAGTGGGTGTATTTTATCTTTTGGTCATGTGTGCACATAAATATGAATAATAGATCCGTTTGTTGCTAATATATATTCGTCTGTTATTTAAAATGTTATTTTAAACGTTGGATACTAACTGGAAATGTGTAGTGAATCTTTCTGTAAAAACAATGCTGAATAATCTGAATGCACAAGACAGTGAAGTACATATTTTGTTTCTTTTACATATTCACAGGGTTATCCGGGAGCAGGAGGGAACATTCCCAGACAGCAACATCCTCCAGGTAATCCCTATGGAGGTGGGGCACCCCCAGGCGGTCCTGTAGGAGGACAATATGGGGGTCAGCACTATGGTGGTATACCAGGAGGACAGTATGGTGGACCATATGGGGGTTATGGTGGAGCCCCTGGAGCTCCTTATGGAGGTGGTCAAGCCCCAGGAGCCCCTTATGGAGGATATAGGCAGCCTCAAGGTGGACCATATGGTCAGCAATTCCCAGGAGGTGAGAAAGCATGGAAATGTTTGTCTTCCTAAATGTTCAATACCAGACATCACTAAACTGCGGACCGTTCTATCCCGACCATGATGCTTTTCTGATAAATGAGAATGTATATAAATGAAAGAGGTTTTGTCTGTACATTTGGTCAGAACCAACTCTTTCAATGATATCTTTACGTTTCATACGTTTGGAGACTGAAACTGGTCTAAAAAAGAAAAATCCTATCTGTATGTCTACCCAGCTGATTTTATCACAGTATCATACAAAAAGTAATGAAACTTGGATTAAATTAGGTCAAAATGTTCAGTAGAAGGGACGTTATGAGCAGTTTTGTGCCATATTACCTTACAGCAGCCATCGCTTTTTGGGATGAATACAGCGCTTTTGCCCTCAAAGTGGGCGTGGCTATACACGTCACTCAACAGAGCCAATCAACACGATAGTTTACCATAAATACACACTATGTGGAACACACCGAAACGACCATAAAGCCTCACAAAAACCACCCATATCCTCACAAAAGCACAAACGTGTGACGCAGCATGAATCTTCAGAATCTTTAAAGATGTATGGACAGATCATTGTATGTTTAGTCTACATGCAGGAAGTTTAAAACCAGTTTGACTCTTATGTTTCGAAACTGTGGTGTTAATTAAAAGCAGACATGTGGAATGCCACTATGAGATGGATCATTAGAGCATAACTGCCGAAGTCCGAAATGAGGGCGCGTATGTATGTTGAGTGAAAAATGATTGTTATGAACAGTCCTGTGCCGGATTTAATAATCTACTTTAAATAGAGAGTGTATTTGGCTGACGACGAAAGAAGTACAACTTGGCATAAACCAAGTGTAAAATACTCTACCTCACAAAACTATTTATTTTTTTTGTATTAATAAGTTAAGCAGAGAGTTCTGCTGTACAGAAAGACAGGTACGTGGGATTCAAACTTAAATAATATCTCTGATTAATTAAAGCTGATCAGGTTATTTTTAGTGGTAACCTTTTAACTATTCCCAAAAAACTCACCAGAAATCTAGCGATTTTTCCCTTAAGATGGGTGTGGCTATATGTGTTACTCAACAGAGCCAATCAATGTAATAGTTAGCATAGACGGTGTAAGGAAGAAAACTAAATGAAAGCATGACCAAGCATGGCTTACTCAAAGAAAATAAAGTACACTATGAAAACTGAACTTCCAATAATAAATGGACAGATCAATATATTTTTATTCTTCCTGCAGGAAGTTTACAACCAGTTTGTCTCATACGTACCGCAACCATGGTGATGATTATGATGAGCAGTAATGTGAAGCAGGGCCGCATGGTGACTAAGTAGTTAGCACCTCCGGGGTTCGGGTCTGTTTGCATGGAGTTTGTATGTCTACATTTAAAGAGATATAAATCCTAACACAAACATGAAATTCGAACCTCGGCTGGACCTTTTAGATTTACCTTGTTCTAGACTGTCTACTGTACCTGAAATTTTATTACTGCTGAACACCAGTGCCCGTATTCACAAAGCTTCTTAAGCCTAAAAGTTGCTGAAATTCTAGGAAAATTTATGACATTTTATGACAGCTAGGAGTTTTTCTGATAGAATGTGTGAATACAGGCCCTGTCAAAATTATAACATTTTCTTAGAATTTTCTCTTAAATTTAGGACAGAGTCTTAGTAAAGACGAAACATCTTAGCCCTAAAAACAGTTCCTACCGTAAAATTTTAAAGAGTAGAGAGGAGGACTTAATTCAATTCAACGTAATTGATAATAGAATACAATTAATTCTAATAGCATATATTTTATTTTTACAAATAACACATTTTAAGACCTTTACAGATTTTTATAAACCAATCACAGTCCTTCTATTGCTGCGTCATCCCTAGCAACGGTGTCAACCACACCTCCTCACTAATATAAAGGTTTTTATACTTTCCTTCCTTCTACTCAGAGTTGCTCTGAGAAGTTTCCTAAATAACTTTTAGTCCAAGACTCCCAGCTAGGATTTTTTAGGCTGACAGGAGCTCTCTGACAGGAGCTTTGTAAATACAGGCCCAGGTCTAAAGGAGAAGCATCTTGATGTGCCAAACCTCACAACCACCAAGTTGCCACTGTTGGGCCCTTGAGCAAGGCCCTTAACCCTCAATTGCTCAGATGTAAAGAGATAAAAATGTAAGTCGCTCTGGATAAGGGCGTCTGCCAAATGCCTAGATGTAGAAGTAGATGTGCCTTTATTTTTCCCCAGTTAAAAATCAAATCAGATCTATGTACTGTATGGAATTATCCCTTTAAGAAACAAAACCATATGGTTGCTGTTTCAAGTCTATGTGTGGTCTGATTGTGTACCTTTTCATTTTGCATAATCACACTTTCACTTTGGAAGACTATTCTGGTTGTTAGTAACAGTGGATGTTCCTTGATTTTGCAAGGTTAAGAGTGCAAATTCATATGCACACTGCCCCCCCCCTCCCCCACCAAGAATGTATTGCCCCAGGTCTGTGAATAAAACGGACAACAAACATTGATGTTCTGCAGCAGAGTTGATTTTTTTTTTTTTATTCTCCTTTCTGCAGCTGTATCTTACCTGATGATTAATAAATAACTGATGTCTAAGAGTATACAGTCTGCAGCTTAACAAGATTGTACAGGTTGTACTTGTAATGGGAATTAGAAAGCAAGATATGATGAAGTCAGGTTAATATGTACAGTATATGTGTCAGATTTTATTCATACTTCTGCTCTTGCACGGCCTAAGTCACTGGATTCTTAAACCACCAGACAAAAATATAATTTTTTTTTCCAGTGGTGGAGTTAATTTCCTTACTGTTTTTCCTATTTTATTTGTTGTTATTAAAGCAATTAGCTTGTTCTTCTTAAGCTGAAGTGTAAACCCTTTCTAATTGTTTAATGCTGCTTCAGTTGTGCTGTTTTATTGACTCATTGTAGGATTTTTATTATGTCCTTTCTGTGCTATGTAAAAGTGCTGCAAACTTTTGTTTCATGATATAGGTAACATTCCACCAGGCGTTAACCCTGAGGCATTTCAGTGGTTTCAGACTGTCGACACAGATCGCAGTGGCTACATCAACCTGAAGGAGCTAAAGCAGGCCCTGCTCAACTCCAACAATTCATCATTCAACGATGAAACCTGCCTGATGATGATCAGTCAGTACCTTTTAACCCGTCTTGAATCTTGTTCTCAGACATTTTTGTTGAATTGAATGAATGACTTCACTTAATCATATTAATGATAAATGTAGATTTACACACGTTTTACACACACAATTGTTGGTACCCTTCGGTCAATGACAGAAAAACTCACAATAGTCACAGAAATAACTTTAATCTGACAAAAGTAATAATAAGTAAGAATTCTATGAATGTTAACCAATGAAAGTCAGACATTGCTTTTCACCCATGCTTCAACGGAATTATACAAAAAAAATTAACTCATGGAACAGGCCTGGATAAAAATGATGGTACCCCTAACTTAATAGTTGGTTGCACAACCTTTTGAGGCAATCACTGCAATCAAACGATTCCTGTAACTGTCAATGAGACTTCTGCACCTCTCTGCAGGTATTTTGGCCCACTCCTCATGAGCAAGCTGCTCCAGTTGTTTCCGGTTTGAAGGGTGCCTTTTCCAGACAGCATGTTTCAGCTCCTTCCAAAAATGCTCAATAGGATTGAGGTCAGGGCTCATAGAAGGCCACTTTAGAATAGTCCAATGTTTTCCTCTTAGCCATTCTTGGGTGTTTTTAGCTGTGTGTTTTGGGTCATTGTCCTGTTGCAAGACCCATGACCTGCGACTGAGACCCATCTTTCTGACACTGGCCAGCACATTTCTCTCTAGAATCCCTTGATAGTCTTGAGATTTCATTGTACCCTGCACAGATTCAAGACACCCTGTGCCAGATGCAACAAAGCAGCCCCAGAACATAACAGAGCCTCCTCCATGTTTCACAGTAGGGACAGTGTTCTTTCTTGATATGCTTCATTTTTCCGTCTGTGAACATAGAGCTGATGTGCCTTGGCAAAAAGTTCCATTTTTGTCTCATCTGTCCATAGGACATTCTCCCAGAAGCTTTGTGGCTAGTTTGGCATATTCCAGTCTGGCTTTTTATGATTTGTTTTCAACAATGGTGTCCTCCTTGGTCGTCTCCCATGTAGTCCACTTTGGCTGAAACAACGACGGATGGTGCGATCTGACACTGATGTTCCTTGAGCATGAAGTTGACCTTGGATCTTTTTAGAAGTCTTTCTGGGCTCTTTTGTTACCATTGGGATTATCCGTCTCTTTGATTTGTCATGAATTCTCCTCGTGCGGCCACGTCCAGGGAGGTTGGCTACAGTCCCATGGATCTTAAATTTCTGAATAAAATGTGCAACTGTAGTCACAGGAACATCTAGCTGCTTGGAAATGGTCTTATAACCTTTACCTTTAACATGCTTGTCTATAATTTTCTTTCGAATCTCCTGAGACAACTCTTTCCTTCGCTTCATTGGTTAACATTCATAGAATTTTTTTTAATTATTACTTTTGTCAGATTAAAGTTATTTATGTGACCATTGTGAATTTTTCCTTCATTGACCGAAGGTTACCAACAATTTTGTCCATGTGTAGTGAGTCATGAAATTATGTATTCCACATATTGGAATATGAATATTGAAAACTATTAACAATCTTTTTATCTTTTGCAGATATGTTTGACAAGACCAAAACTGGCCGCATTGACGTGTTTGGCTTCTCAGCTCTCTGGGTTTTTTTGCAGCAGTGGCGGGCAATATTCAGTCAATTTGACCGTGATCGCTCAGGTTCTATCAACAGCAGTGAGCTACATCAAGGTTAGTCAGACAGAGGACCAAAAATGGCTCCTGGCATCCTATTCATGTACAAACACAAATCAGCCATTTCAATGAAATCACTAAAAGGTGATTCATGATCAAGGTGGTTAAGATCAGTGGCACATGCCCATGGGTAGAATATAATAAGCAGGAACTGAACTGTCAGTTCACAACTACTGCTGAAAGTGCACACAATGGGTATATGAGAATCAGAACTAGACCATGGTGCAATGTATAAAGATGGTCTAGGCCGATGCATCATGTGGACAGGGGGTGTGAGTACATTGCTTACCTGGAGAAGAAATGGCACCAGGCAGAGAAGACTAGCTGATGGAGCCTGTGTGATGCTCTGGGCAATTTTCTGCTAGGAACCTGTGGGTGTTGGCATTTGTGTTGCCGTAAATTAGACACCTACCACCTACCAAAACATTGCAGTAGACGAAATACATCATTTAATGGCAACGGTGTTACCTAATGGTAAAATATTTAATGGGATATTCAAGAAGCACATATGGCTATGATGGTGAGGTGTTCGGAAAATGTTGGCAGTATGTTGCGTGATGTACAGTGTTGTGCAAAAGTATGAAGAAATGCTGCAAAGTAAAAATGCTTTAAAAATATACTGTATATATTTTAATTGTTTATTTTTATCAATTTACAAAATGCAAAGCAAGCGAAAAGAAGAAAAATCAAATCAATATTCGGTGTGACTACACATTGGCTTTATTCCGTTTTGAAGCTGTAGAATAACAATAAGGTATAAAACGTTTGGGTTATGACAGCTTTTTTTTTAAGGTTTAAGTCTTGAAATTTAACAGAATCAGAAAAATGTGTAATATTGAATTGGGATATTTGTAAAAATTGTGATATTACAGAATCGCAATATATAAAATGAATCGGCAATTGGGTATTGGTTGGGGTATTTAAAGTAGCAGGTTAAAGACACATCATGCTTGATTCCTTTCTACTTCAGATGTCCAGCAGCGCCATCAGTAAAGAACTGGAACAAACCAGTGAGACCCAAGTACACATTTCTACTGTCCGGAGAAAGAATTGCCTGTACACGATTTGCTATAGCTGGAGGCAGGTTTTTGCCAAAGGGCTGGAGTGCTGCACAATAATGAGTGTCTGCAGGCAACAGTGAAGCATGGGGTTGGTTCCTTGTAAGTTTGGCTGCATTTCTCCAAATGTAATAGGGGATTTGTCAGGATTAGCGGTGTTGAGAAATGCTGAGAAATACAGACAGATATTTATCGATCATGCAATACCATTAGGGATAGCAAATTTATTCTGCTGCAGGACAACGAAACCAAACATACAGCCAAACTTATTACTTGTCTTCAGTGTAGAGAAGAAAAAGGAGTTGGCCCCCACAGAGCCCTGAACTCAACATCATTCAGTCTGTCTGGGATTATATGAATAGGCAAAAGGATTTGAGGCAGCCTTACATACACAGATCATCTGTAGTTAGTTCTGTATGATGTTTGGAAACCTACCTGCTGAGTTCTTTCAAAAACTGAATGCAAGTGTACCTAGAAAATTTTGGTATAGCCAAATGCTCTTTTGAATTTGATTGTTCTTCTGTTCATTTACATTTTGTTAAATTATAAAAATAAACATAATATTTCTGTTTTTGAAAGCGTCCTTACTTCACAGCATTTTTCCACACCTGCCTAAAACTCTTGCGCAGTGCAGCATATCCAGTAACTTGCAACATTTCCTGAAAGCTTGATACTGTGGCACTGAGGTTCCACTGTATCAGGAAACGGCACCAGTGGTGTTCGCATTTGGGTTTTATTTTAATGGTGAAGCTTTAAAAGACAGCTTGCTGATGCTCAAAATGAGGATTTCCAAGTGTCAGCAAATGAAAGGAGTGAAAATGAATTATGCCTAGTACTTGTGACTAGCTCTTGTTTACAGACACAAAGCTGTTGCTCACTGGCCTGTGGGAAAAGATCTAAATTAAAGTTTTATAATACGGCTTCTGAATGTGTAGCACTTTCACCCCATCCTAAGACTGGAAAATTTGTAATGTCGAACCATTGTAAGGCAGCGACCATCTGTAACAATAATCTGTTTCCCTCTTAAAATGTGTCTTATGATAATTTGACATTTGCAGAACTCAGTCATTATGAACCTTTCTGTGCTCCCTATATAAAATCCTAATTTATTTAGACATTCTTTTTGTATCTCCATCATGATTTCATTCTCTCTTTTTCCCCCTCAGCACTCTCTCAGCTGGGTTATAACCTGAGCCCACAGTTCATTCAGACCCTGGTGAACCGTCACTGTGTCCGTGGCATGAGTAATGCCCTCCAGCTTGACTCCTTTATCCAGGTGTGCACTCAACTGCAAATCATGACCCAGGCTTTCCGTGAGAAGGACACCGGCATGACCGGCAACGTACGCATGAGCTATGAGGACTTTCTCTCCTGCACCATGTCACGACTCATGTGAAGATTTACATCCCATCAAATGGCAGTTTGATGACTTCAGTGGAAAAGAGGGACTGCGGTTTCATGCCAAAGACCACCGGCACTCCGGATGTTCCTCTTGTAACTGTGCCTTTCACTGCAGTTTACCTCCCTCACCCAAAATGCCCTGTATATATGCACTCCTACTGCTTACTTTGCTTTTTGTTTTAAATTTAAAGTGTAGTTTGACAGAAAAGCTGACTAGTAGTATGTGGATACCTGTGCCAAATTGTGTATGTAATACCTAAAGAGGTTTGGAGGAGAACTAGCTCACTCAGGAAGTGAACTTGCATTATTATATCTGCTGCCAATCTTATATTTTGTAGGACCTTATTTTGTATTGTAACTGCATTTAGTTAAACCTCTTTTTAGTTTCTTACATGACTTATCCACAGTCATAATCCTAATTCAATCAAAAAATTGATATGGTGCAATATAAGATTGGCTTATTGTAATAGATTGAAGACTTTGATCCAGAGAGACTGGACTTGACTAATGATGGCATTGCATGAGTGGATTGTCCTAAAGTTTTGCGATTGTATTGAAAACTGACTAAATATTAATATTTCTATCAATCTAATATTAATATTGGTAATATCAATCAATTTGAAAATGTCAGTTGTCAGAACTTTGTAATGTTACATTCAGTATTTTCATCATTGTCAGACATTATGTAGATTAAAAGCTTTTTGCCTCAAAAATTAAAGAAAATTGTGACTGGTTAAGTGACTGTGTTTCATGTATTTCTGATCTAAGCTAATAACGCCTCGAGTAAGCCCAGGAGGGATAGTTATTATATAGCCAGGAAGTCACAAATCATCAAAATGATTAGGCTTGCAATTTATTTCTGAGTAATTAACACTGTTTTAAACTTCTTCATTTAAACATAAAAAGCAGGCATTTAATTTGTCGCTAAACTTAATGTGTCCTGGATATGGAAAGTGTAGGAATAGAAAGCTCAGTGGTTTCAATAAATTACTAATGGTAATTAAGAGGGTCCTGTATTATTTTAAATAAACAGCAGAAATGGAATGAAACCTTGAATCAGATGGTTAGTTGCATAGTGTGAACGCTAGATGTCGCCAAGATAACGTCTGCTACATGTCACTATGGCATTTTAAACCAATGACAATACGCCACGTCACCGTTACGTTAGGACCGGAAGTGGATGTTTGATGTATCAGAAATGACCGCTTAGCTCAGAAGCACGACCAGGGGGTAAAGTAACTGACGGTGTGTTTGTCTTTCATACGTACATTGTTAGTAGACGTGACTTGTCGTTGTGCTTTAACTAAACGTTTTTAAAAAGACTCGTACGAGGTTATACGGTATCCTATGCGGCGTTAATAAGTAGTGAAGGGATTTGGGGTTAGCAGCATTCAAATGTTAACTCACATTGGACATTTTTCACCTAATTGTGTGTGTAAATTCTGAAAATAAAAGTGTCATTTACACACAATGATTAGGAAAGGTGACTTCTTGTGAGCTAACTGCATATTTGTTTATTTATTGCTTCTTTGCCTTTCAGACGTTCTGACTTTGGGTCTTGAGCGCCACCATGTGGCCGGTGGTGTGGACCGCCATGCGCACTTATGCGCCCTACGTGACCTTCCCTGTGGCCTTCGTGGTGGGCGCGGTGGGTTATCACCTGGAGTGGTTCATCCGGGGAACTCCCAAAACACCGCGTGAAGAGAAAGGTATCGCGGAGCTTCGGGAGGACCGGAAACTCGAGGAGCTGGTGGGCCGAGACAGCACGGAAGTCCTCAGTCTGAAGGACAAACTCGAGTTCACCCCCCGGGCAGTACTGGAAAAGAACCGGCCTGTAAAGAGCTAGCTAGAGACATTTCAAGGAGATGACTAATGATGATGCTGTATGAAAAGAGGACATAGCATTGTGTACAACCTCTGTTCATGACCCTTCATTACTCTACAACCCATTACATCTCAGGTTTGCACCCCTGTTTTTTCCCCACCCCAACACTCAGCCTGATCCAATAATCAGCTATGTTTATGTCCTGTTCTTTAATGTCCACTCGCTGAGGGGAAAAAAAGACTTGTCAGTGTGTTGAAGACTTTTGTTCATTTGAGGCTTGATGTTCACATTCCCCAGGTGCATGGGCACATCACCATTTATCCATCATTAGAAAAACATTTTCTGTTTGCCTCCCTCTTCTGACTGAGCAATTAAGAAAGGCCTCTGGTTTAAGCTCTGACTGAATGAAAGTGCAGAAGAGAAAACTTAAACGGGAGTATACAATTGTTAATGTTTTTGAGAAGTGTCCTTATTACAGTACTGAATCAATGTGAGCAAACAATAAAACATCACTTCATGTGCACGTTCTCACTTCTACCTGTGTAAGGACACAATACATCTGGTCATATTAAAAGGGGAAGAGAAAGATTCAGTCAACATCAAGTGTCACTATTCCAATTTTCACGTTATGGACTAAAGTAAAACTGCAGCCTGCAACATATTAAATGAATTTGTATTTAATATTTCTGATGAGTTTAGTAAGTTTGTGTGATTTTCATATTTTTTTTCCCTGTGATGTGATAGCTGCTATTGCTGTGCATCTTTTTTTTTTAAATAGGCAGAAGATGGTGCTCACTCCCACTAGTACTGTCAGCAGCGCTGTGGGTAGGACACTGTTCACCAAAGTGAATAAAGGACCAACATGTTGGTATAAAAGCTAAAAAGACAATTGAACTTTGAATTTCATTCAAGTTAAATCTTTGAAACTGAAAATCAAATGTTAGTTATAAAAATAGAATGCATTTTATTAAATAATTAAATTTATTGCTGTAGATTTTTTAAATGTAGGGAACAAGGAAAAAATTGCAAATCTGCAATAACCATAGCTGAGTGGCCACCGGTTTATTGCTTAGAGGTATTCTGAATTGTTTATTTATTTATTTTTTTGTCTAGTTTCTAGACAAGATATCAAAGTCACATTTCAGAAACTGCATGTTCTGAATATTAGAGTAACAAATGAAAAATCAATATTTTTATTCATTTGTATTTCTTTAATCTGAAGGTTTCAGATTCATATCACACAAGATCATGGGGTTGGCCACAGGTTTTGGGGTTCATGATGGCAGATTCAATTCAATTCAATTTTATTTCTATAGCGCTTTTAACAATGGTCATTGTCTCAAAGCAACTTCACAGAAATGAAAAGAAGACTTATGGAAATGTATATATGTGTAAGAAAAATGTGACTAGATAATGAGATTGTCCCTGATGAGCAAGCCAAGGGTGACGGCGACAGTGGCAAGGAAAAACTCCCTGAGATGGCAATAGGAAGAAACCTTGAGAGGAACCAGACTCAACAGGGAACCCATCCTCATCTGGGGGATAACAGATAACAGAAATTGTATAACATCATGTGTGTTATGCAGATGAAAGTTCCATATAACAGAAGTTAATTTAAATTAACACAAAGTCCAGTTCAGCACAGGGATGAGTCAGCAGGTGCAGAGGGCAGATGGGGGTCTGGATCACTGGGAGCTCAGGAGCAGCATGTGTAGATCCAAACCAAAATGAAGAAGAATCCAGCTGGAGTTGGTCCTTCTCTGGATGCCTCTGGGTCAAAGCAGGGTCGGCCTCTGTCTACTGAAGCTGGCACGATCTCCAGATGCCTCGGGATGGGTGGAAAAATAAAGAGCAGGTGAAAAGAATTAGCGTGGTTGCCATTCAGGATAGATGTGCTGGAGTATCAGGTAAAGAAATTAATTATGTGTATGCCAGATTAAAGAGATGCGTCTTGAGTCTACTTTGAAATTGGGAAACTGTCTGAGCCCGAACACTGTCAGGAAGGCTATTCCAAAGTTTTGGAGCTAAATATGAAAAAGCCCTACCTCCTTTTGTAGATTTTGATATTCTGGGAACTACCAGTAGTCCGGAGTTTTCTGATTTTAAGGAGCGTCCTGGATTGTAACGTATCAGAAGACTGGTTAGGTATGTGGGAGCTAGACTGTTTAGAGCCTTGTACGTAAGTAATGCTATTTTGTAATTAATTCTAAACTGAACAGGTAGCCAGTGCAAGGATGATAATATTGGGGTTATATGATCATATTTTATGGATCTAGTGAGAACCCTGGCGGCTGCATTTTGGACTAACTGTAGCTTGTTAATTGAGGATGCAGGACAGCCATCCAGTAATGCATTACAGTAGTCCAGTCTGGAGGTCATGAATGCATGAACCAGCTTTTCTGCATCAGATACAGATAAAATGTTCCTAAGCTTGGCAATATTTCTAAGGTGGAAAAAGGCTGTTTTTGTGATGTTGGAGATATGATTTTCAAAGGATAAATTACTGTCTAATATCACACCCAGGTCTTTCACTGTCGAGCTGGTGGTAACAGAACATCCTTCTAAACGCAGGCTGAATTGTGAGAGCTGGTATGTACTGGTTTTTGGGCCAATAAGTAATATCTCTGTCTTATCTGAATTTAGTAAAAGAAAATTATCGGTCATCCAGTCTTTTATATCTTGAATACACTCAGTTAGTCTAGACAATTTGGGTATTTCATCTGGTTTTGTGGAAATGTATAACTGAGTATCATCAGCATAACAATGGAAACTAATCCCATGTCTTCTGATGATGTTACCCAAGGGAAGCATGTATATTGAGAACAACAGAGGTCCTAAAACTGACCCTTGTGGCACCCCATATTTCACTGGCATTACACCAGACTGTTCTCCATTCAGATCTACAAAATGGAATCGATCAGACAGGTAGGATCTAAACCATTTTAACGCCTGTCCCTGAATACCAATGTGATTTTGTAAGCGATCTATTAGAATATCATGATCTATAGTGTCGAATGCAGCACTAAGATCAAGTAAGACAAGAATTGAGATGCAGCCTTGGTCTGAAGCTAAAAACAAGTCATTTGCAATTTTAACTAGTGCAGTTTCTGTACTATGATGGGGCCTGAAACCTGACTGAAATTCCTCGAGGATATCGTTTTCCTGCAAGAATGTGCATATTTGGGCTGATACTATCTTTTCTAATATCTTTGATATAAACGGAAGGTTTGAAATCGGTCTGTAATTTATTATATCATTTGGGTCTAAATTAGATTTTTTAAGAAGAGGCTTAATAAATGCCAACTTGAAAGGTTTAGGGACATGACCTAGACATAATGAAGAGTTGATAATATTTAGAAGTGGCGCTCCGGTTATACTTATCACTTCTTTTATAAGTCTAGTTGGGATTGGATCCAACAAGCATGTTGTTGATTTTAGCCAAGGTGATAAGTTTATACAGCTCTTCCTGTCCTACACCTGTAAAGCACTGAAAATCTAATTGTGAAGCTTTAGACTGGACTGGATCATGAGATGTTAGAGGTTGAATTTCCATTATTTTCTTCCTGATACTATCAATCTTTTCATTGAAGAAGTTCATGAAGTCTTCACTTCTAAGCTGTGATGGGATACTCCCTGCAGGCATCTTAGGATTTGTTAGGCTAGCCACTGTACTAAATAGGAACCTGGGATTGTTTTGGTTTCTTGCTATGAGTTGGCTCAGATGCGCGGCCCTCATCATTATGTTGTTCATCATTATGTTAGACAGCTCCTTCACAGTAAAATACCTAAAATGACATCTGTCATTACCCTTCACACACACACCCCCCTTTCTGAAGAGTTCATGTAAGTCCATACACAAAATTGTTTAACAGTTCAAAGTAGTTATTTGGTTTGGCTTTATGATTCGGTCCCAATCAAGCAACATTACATCACAGTAGATTGTGTTTGTTTCTATCATAACTAGTGTGTGTGTGTGTGTGTGTGTGTGTGTGTGTGTGTGTGCAATATGCCCAAAATAATGTCATCAGTTCTAGGGCTGCAACAACTAATCGATAAAATCGATAATTATCGATAATGAAATTCGTTGTCAACGAATGCCGTTATCGATTAGTTGGACTGCTCACGTTATTGAGGAGCGCGACCACAAGATGCACAAATACACACAGATAAACGGCCGCTCGTGCAATGGAGGTTACAGAAGCGTCTGCAGGAAAAAGCGCGCGCCTGTGGCGTTATATTCCTGCCACAATTCTGAGCTCGATTCTGCGCGTGCAATGTCTCCCCTGCTCGCTTAACATGTTCTTCGCGCACGCGTGACTTCTCGATTCTGTGCGCGCTCCCCTGCTCGCTCAACATGTTTTCCGTGCACGCGCGACTCTGCCTTCACGCTCAATCACCATTTATTTTCTGTGCGCGCTCGCTCAATTTTATCCAGTGTTACAAAACTGCCACAAAACCAGCCAATCACAGACTTCCACACACTACTTCTGATTGGCTGTTCCTTCTCTATCAGCTGGCAATGTCTGCAATTATTTTTTAAATGCTGTATTTTGCGTACTCGAATGCTGTTGTTTATTTATTTATTTACTTATTTAGTTTTAGAAAGAAACAAGTCAGCATAAGTGAGTTCATTCAAAAAAGAAATCCCCCATGCACCCCACAACAAGCAACTATTATAACAGGTGCCATCCAAAATAATAAGAGTACAACAATTGTTTAGCTTTTTTATTTATGTATTTTATTTTGGATATTTAGAAGAGTTTCACTGTTCAAAAACAAACTTTGTCTTTAATTTAAGGTTTAAAATGTCAAAATGAAAGATCATTAAACTCTATATGTGGCTTTTGCATTAGTTTTATACATAACTAATACCCTGATTTATGGTTTTATATAGTTATAAACAATACATCAAATTAAAGAAGCATTTAGTTTTTTATCCGATTAATCGAAAAAATAATCATTAGTTGCAGCCCTAATCAGTTCCCATATTATGAAAAGTTAATCGGAAAAAAAGGGCAACAGCTATGCAAAAAGCCTAAAATAGAGCTGAATCTCAAAACATCCTGAGTGTGGTTTTTTGCAAACTGTCAAAGATTTTCCACACCCTCCGTGGTGGCAGGTTCAGACCCACTTATACAATGGTTGATGAATTTTGAGCAGAATTTTATGTTTTCTTCTATAATAATGTCTCTAATGGAAAGTTTGTAATTTTTTACATAAATGTATATAATCAAATATTTGGCAGTATCAGGATATCTTATAATGTTCTTAGGATTCAGGATAATAGTGGTAGAACATAATGTTTGCATGTAACTTTCCTTCATCATTTTGTGAGATTAGTGTAGAAGACTGCAGGTAATAGGACACAGAGACTTTGGCACTGAAGTGCGATCTTCGCGGCAGGCACACGGCTCCATTGTTCTTGAGAAATGGGAAGAGGGAGCGACGCCACCATCCCTCTATGGCCTCCTTAACCAGGATGTGTACAGACCTGCTGCACAATGCAAGCACGGTTATTTAATATCAAGGTTCCCATGAGCCACCAAAAAACAATCGAGCAACGCTCCAAATCCTTCCCTTTCCCATGGGTCACACGGCTCAGTTCCCACAACTTTCTGCATTGTCCTTCTCTGAACTAGTAATGACTTCCATCTCTCTTAAGATAAATCTCTAAGGATCTATCAGTATACTTTCAACCCTATAAAGTTGTAGATTGGGATTTCTAGGCAGAACACGATTCATAGAGATCTATGTCTCTATGACATATTCTGTAGTGCATATGCTGGAATAATTTTCAATGTAGTCAAATTATGCAGACTTTTTAATGATCTAAAAATAAATGTGCAGTAGAAATTTCTGTGTAGACTTAAAGTAATAGCTAATAATGCATATTAGTAGGTTGTCAACCTGGACAGGTAAAGATTGGAAAAAAAAATGTCTGGTCTATTTCCAGTCTTCAGCTATCCTACAGGTATACATAATGTCCATGTGTTCCCATTTAAGTCGCTAATCTATTGCAGTCGGGCTGTGCCCTTGTGCCTACGACCGCATCCAAGCCGTGTTGTTATTCAGTATGACAGCACTCTTCCTTGTGTGATATTGCTTTTATACAACAATTCCATGAACATCGTTTATTCTTCACAGATTATGATTTAGTTAACCAGTTATTTTGCTCCACCAACACACATCCTTCTGGCCCTGGCAGAACTAACTATCACTGCAAGTGCTGACAACCAATGGTTAGTTTACATTAAAGGTGAAAGTATTTTTAAATAGTAACCGCAACTATGTAGCAAAATGGTGAAGAAGATAAACCGTGGTGGTGGTTGAAAGTCCTGAGAAATTTATGAGATTTACTTAAGAAAACATCACATTATCAGACATTTCATCTTGCTGAGAGTGCATCCACGTTTGGATTTGGATGTGGGTTTCCTGCTCTCCAGGCATTCCTGAGGCACATACCAACCTACTTTACCCCTGCTGGTGACGGACAGTTAGTGTAATTCAAAATGTACATTTTATGTGTCACATACAAAATCATTCATAATGTAATATGCACTGACCTAAGCTAACCTAAATATTAAAAAGAAAATATTCAGGTAAAGAATATGAAATGAATAGAGTATAAGAATATCATAATACAAATAAGGAATATAAAACAGGAAATTAAGAACATAATAAATAGTATACATTATACATTATGACACTATGTACAAGTAGTCAATAGAATTGAAATGGAATTGCAATGGAAATGTCCAGGCACGGGCATAACATTAATGACTGTTACAACACCTGTGCCGTGGAGTAATACATACAATTACACATTGGAGTGCCGTCATGCTCTACAACACCATTCGTGGAATGCCTCGCATTCAATCAGATTACCCGGTTAGACTAACCGCTTGAATAATTGGAAATATATCATAAAACTTTGAATAAGATTTTGGATAGCAGAACACTACTATTACAGAAAAAGTTATTGAATATAATGAATTTCAAATGCGATGTGTTAATCCTCTTTCCTACAGCCTCATCCATTAGAGGCTTTTGATGAGGTGGTGGTGGCATCTCTGTAGTGCTAGTAGGATTTCATTATAAACAATCTAACAATGCCCACTGCTGCTCCATTGTCAGAGTGAACAATTCTCTGTACCAATCCCTGGAGAGAGCAGTGATGGAATCAGGAAACAGACACAAACTCATTTCCTCCTCGCAGTCTAAATTAAGGACTCTATCAAATAGCTGTGTGTTAATCTCAAGCAAATGTAATTTTTAATTTAAGTGGTATGGGCATCTTGGATGGAGAAAGCACAATGTTATTTTAATGTACCCTCTGTATCACGAATTTCTTCTTCTTTTTTTTTTTTTTTTTTTAAATACCTAAAAAACTAAATAAGCAAAGCTATGATCTGGTGGGGGAAATCCTACCATTTGCATAAAACACTGTTTATGATGTATCAGGTGAACCAGGCAAAATGTTCCTTTCATTCCCTTCGTAGTGCTGTTGTGTTTTTGTTCTTTGTTGTGGCTACAGCTGGGGGAAAGGTACTTTCATCACGTTAGCTGGCAGGAAGAGTAAGTGTTCTGCCCTCACTTGCCGGTGGTCCCGTTGTCTCATTTCCCTGGAACCACCTGGCATTATTACTGGAGCAGAATTCTTCTGCGTTTCTATTTCAATATAGGGAAAAAACTATAAAAACTAACAAAATTCTTCATAGAGCGTCATAGGATCATCATGATTTACAGTCACAATCCTCGATAACAAATGATTTCGGTGCATTTGATTTAACAAGTTGTAAATATGTCCGCTTAACATGTATTTTCAGTAAAAGCCTTGGTAATGTGGTAATGTGGAAACAGAAAAATTATTGTCAAATAAGATTAAAATATGCAATTAACAGAACTGTAATACATAATAGTAGCAACGGGAAAAAAGTTAAAAACTTTTAGCGATGTAAAATGTATAGTGATCCGTAGGAATAGAATGAAAGTACGCTAAATAAAATAACACAACAGTAATGTTAATGTGGCATTAAAAGTAGTACAAATAGCACACTCTAGTTAAATGCTGAACGAGACCGATACAGCCATGACATTTTACACTACAAAATATTTAATACATTAACACTGATCACTAACTACTGTACAGTACTGTATATACTGTATTATGTATGATCGTGTACACAGAGTCGAGAAATGCAAGGTTTCTACGGCACATTTTTACCACAATAGAAACGTCCAAGGTCTGATTTCCAAGGTGTTTATTGTTGGCAAGTATATTTACTTTAGATCTGGATGTGGAGGTCTGGGAGGATCTGCAGTCCTGGCAACGAATCCCCATTAAAAGCAGGATGTCGGACTAGCCAGAACCCCTTGACGATGTATAATAGGTTTGGTAATTGCTTGTGTCTTCTGGCTATGTGTAAGTGCGCGTTTAATAGCAGGTAGAAATACATCAGCGGTCATTACAGTAGTATTAGAGGAAACAACACACTGGTGACTCACTCATACTGAGCAAACGACATGATTTCAAAGAAACATGCCGGATTCTGGGAATGGAATGACCTCGAAATGACCAAAAATATCGTTCTTACAGCAAATCCGATTTGATCCACGAACTACACAAGACCGTTTAAATGTCTCCAAATCCCTAGGGCAAAATGAACAATGAATACTATGTTAGGTTTTAGATATGTTCTATTAAGACTTGGAGACGGGTTTATGAAACCAAAAAGACAGTGGTTTTGTGTCAAGAATGGGAAAGAATGTACTGTAGGCCCATACAGTAAGTGACAAGAGAGAGACTTCATACAGCAGTTAGCCCTGTGACTTTGCTTGGCAGCCAAGGTGAGCCAAAGGGTCGGCGTTTACTCACTGTTTGCAGACCTACACATCTTGGGAAGCTATGTTTTGGCCCGCGATGACAAGTTGAACTCTGTTCCAGGACAGCTGCTGCAGAGTGCACTGGGCAGAAAAGCTACAGTATGTTATGCTTGGCAGCATCTCAGCAAGCAACTCACTAATTGCACAAAGGTTGGAGTGGCAATGCAGGTTACTCCCCTTAATGTAACACATTCTTTGTGCCATCAAAACATTTCTTTGGGTGTGGTGCAGTGGGCAGCTAGACCCCACGTTACTGTCTGTGTAGAGTTCTACATGACTTCTTGTGTTCGTATGAGTTTACACTAGATGTCCAAGTTTCCTCCCAGCTCAGAGATGCGTGATGCCCAGAAATAGTCTGGTATTATATTGATGGTATCTTTATGACTTGTACTGAGAGTTCGCCATATAGGCACATAATTTGGCTCTGTTTTGACCAATATACAGTAAAGTCAGGACTTTTAACAAGGTGTTAACAATGCATGTTCAGGATGAATTGGGGAATACAAAAAAATGCAGAAAAACATATGGTTTACAGAGAATCTGGACTTATTAAACACAGAGAAGAATTCTGTACACTTTGTAGGTAGCGTTCAGGGCTGAACCTATACCTGAACCTGTAAGCCCTTTCCCAGCGTTCCTTGTGTTCAGAAAGTGCAACAAAGTTAGAGCTAGGCACCAGCCAACACCAAATTACAGATGATGTACAGTATAACTATCGATAACCCAAACTATAACCACTGCACTACCATATCTATGCCTAGCCAGTGCACCTCAATGTGTTTGTTAATACTACAGTTAAATTACTCCTCAGCTAATGTGTTCTTTTTCATACTTTAAACTCCCCTTTTCATTCATCCTTCAAATTCAGTACTTGATTGTGTGTGTGTGTGTGTGTGTGTCCTGTGATGGACTGGCACCCAATCCAGGCTGTAGTCCGCCTAGTGCCCCGAGTCCCCTGGGATAGGCTTTAGGGCCCGTATTCACAAAGCTCCTAGTGATGAAATTCTAAGAAAAAATCTTGGAATTATGACATTTTCTTAGAATTTCCCCTTAAATTTAGGATTAAATTTTAGTGAAGATAAAAAAGATTCACGTAACGTCTTAGCCATAAAAACAGCTTCTAAGGTAAAAATTGTAAAGAGTAGAGGGGAGGACTTTTAAGAGGGCTTGAGAGTTTCTCTAGCAGAGGACAACATGGGGAAAAAAAGAAGTAATATTCTCCAAACACTGAACGTAATGCTAAAAGTAAACACTGCTCTTATGTCCAATTTAGTTTTCTTGTTATTTTGCTTCCGTCCATCTCTCTTGGATGGTTGGCTACATACCATTTATAAAATGCAACTTAAACAGACTGTCCTGCAATCATGTAAATTGGTAAAAGGTGAGACATTCCAAATAAAATTCAAATCAAATCAAATTCAAATCAAATTCAAATTTTATTTGTCACATACACAGTCATACACAGTACGATATGCAGTGAAATGCTTATACGACCGTTCCGTGACCTTAAATATTTTTACATTCCATCTGAAATGGATTACAAGTGATAAAAGCAGTACGGTAAATAAATGTAAGATCTTAAATATAGTAACTACTGTGTGGAAATTGGTTGCTTCAAAAGTAGACACATTTTCAAAATTTGGCTGTTTTAATTCTCTTCCCTAGCAACGGGGTCGACCACACCTCCTCATTAAGATAAAGGTTTTTGTACTTTCCTTACTCAGAGTTGCTCTGAGAAGTTTCCTAAATCAATTTTAATCTAGGACTCCCAGCTAGGACCTTTTAAGCTAAGAAAGGAGCATTCTGAGAGAATTCTAAGAAGCTTTGTTAAAACGGGCCCAGGACTCTAAGTGTTATAGAGAATAAGTGAGTGATTTTATTTAAACAAGACTCCATTCATTGTACATGAATGACTTTGTTTCATCTACTGTGAAAACCTGCATCGGTTAACCACGTACCTTTATATCCACAACCTTCTCCGGTTGAATGTAGAATATGTTATGAGGCACAAAAAAAGAGCACTGGGAGAAACTTCTACCTTTTAGAAATCTCCCTAAACGTTTTTGATTAAATGTAGAAGTTTGTCTATTATTCATCACTCTCATTAAAATTGAATAAAATTATCAATACCTCACTGCACTGTCCTGCTGTTGGTTCATTAAAATGTATTCATGGACACCGCAATTTTGAGTCATAGCTGAAATAGGAACCCAGGGAAGACAAATTTTAATGGGCAGACAAACAATTTCTCTGGGTAATAATCGGTACGTGGACAGGGGGGTCATGCGTAAAAACAATATCTTGGGTGTTTTTTTTTTTTTTTTTGACAGTGCACTCCTTGTTTGTATTTTTTCTTTAAATGATGTTTGGCAGCGTCGAACCCTTGTAGCCCTCAGAACTGTAAGAGTGGTCAGTAGTGTAATCCATAACAATTAAATATAAAGTAGGTCTAGCTAGCTACACCCAATGATCAACCAACAATCAGTCATAGCTTAGTCAAGAGTGCCACCAAAACAGCTCTGACTCATAAAGACATGGACTCCACAAGACCTCTGAAAGTGTGCTGGGGTATCGGGAACCAAGGGGTTAGCAGCAGTTCAAGGGTTCGTTGAAGTTCTGTCTTGCAAGGCGAGCCCTCAGTGGATCAGACTCGTTTGTCCAGCACAACCCAGAGATGCTCAATCAGATTGACATGTGGGAGATACAGTATAAAGGCCAAGTCAATACATTGAGCTCATTTTTGTCAAAACATTCCTGAATAATTTGGGTAGGGTGTACCATATTACAGACAACAATTTTGAGCTCCAAAAGTATTTGGAATGTCCTTTTTTTTTTTTTTTTGCTTTAATGTCATTGTGTACTCAGGTTGGCATGGGCTTCTGAAGATTGTTCAAATCCTGATGATTCATTTTTAGCCCTTAAATCTCAGAGCATTTTAGGCATTTTTTGTTTTGCTGTTTATTTATTTATTTATTTATTTATTTATTTATTATTATAAATGAACGTATACAGTAGCCTCAGGATTATGCAGTATATAGAGTGACATTTGCTTTTTTAACACAAAATAGACAGTAGCATGAACTGAATTTTATTTAATTTTATGAACTATACAAACATGACTAAGAATTTTATTATTTTTTTTAATGGATGAAGAAATAGAACAGATGGAGCTTTCGGTTGTTTTCGGTGACCAAAAATATAATAATAATAATAATAATAATAATATTTATTATTATTATTATTATTATTATAATTATATGCTCATTTTGAGAGTTCGATATTTCTGTGACATAATTTCACCTATTCCGGTGGTCTTAAAACTTACACTTTGTAAAAGTAATGCTAACTTTCTTTCTACCTGACATATCTGAAATCCCAAATGCACAGAATGATGTCTGAAGCCTCCCCGCTGTCATTGATCTTTGCTGTGTCGCCTGGGTTTCAAGGGTTTTAATAAAAGTGGTTTAAGCATGAGAACCTCATGACCGCTTGTACAAACCAGTTAACCTTTTCATTATCTCACAATGCAGATGATAAAACCCGTGATTATCATGATTATCTAAAAATACTTCTGCTAAAACTCGTGATTTACACACAGTATTAATATGTTCTTATTAATTATTAACCTTTATTAGAAACAATTAGAATAAATATGAATTACAGAATAAAAAAATATATCATAATTTTCATATACCCCCTTTTTTTAATTCACATATGTATTTCACTGTTACATAATTGACTTGTTTAGTGCATGTAAAAAAAGAAAAAAATCACTCCTTTTGCTAACAGTGTGAATGGCTGTACACGGTTAGGGCTGCCTGAGAGACTTGGTAAGATCGGTAAGACATTTTTCAGACCTATTCATCTCAACATAAAGCCTGCATTGATTTGAAATGCTATTTACTGCTTTGAAAAAGGCACTTATTTAAGGAGAGGCTCCCCTCCACTACTGCTTGGAAAAAGATTAAAGAAGGAACAGGAGAGCCGAATGCGAAAAGTGAACATAAATCATGCTAGCTGGTAAAGTGAACTAGGTGCCTTTGCAATTTTAGCAAATAGTTCCAAATTGCGCATATATTGTAGTTTGAATTGTGAAATCTCCGTCATATCACAGTATGAAATTTCTTTGTGTAGATAATTCTCACTGTTGCTTCACTACGTAACATGAATTAGCACAAACAGTTCTATCTAGCTACGAATAGTTCTAAGTCACATTGTCTGCATTGACTGAGCACTCTAGCTGGCTAATCCTAATTAGAAATAAATTCGCACTGGTGGGCAAACATGTAATGCTGGTTCCCAACATTACCAGCAGGTACCAGCTGAGAATTTATAGAAACAGAAAGAAAATAAAACAGAAACACTCTCATTCACTCTCGCATCGTCTATACTGATTTATCCTATGTACAGGGTCGCGGTGGGTCTGGAGCCTATCCCAGGGAACTTGGCGCACAAGGTGAGGTACACCCTGGATGAGGTGCCAATCCATCGAATGGCACACACACACACACACACACACACACACGCACACACACGCACACGTATATACGGTACATACACTCATTCAAATGCTCATTCACACGATAACGGCAATTTTAGGAACACCAATTAGCCTAATCTTTCAACACTGTGGGAGGAAACTGGAGTACCTGGAGAAAACCCACCAAGCATGGGGGAGAACATGCAAACTCCATACACACAGACCTGAGGAGGGAATTGAACATAGACCCTGGAAGTGCAAGGGAACAGCGCTAACAGCACAGAAACAGATAGACTTAAGTTTTTTTTTTTTTTTTTCAAAATTACATTTTACAATGACTTCGTGGTCATGTCACTAAAATTTGAATTAATAAGTATTCATTAGTTAATCTGTGGCCATTCAGATTAAAACTAAGCATTCACTCTATAATCACTGTGAACCTTTAAATTATGATTTTTTTTTTTACACTGTTTAAGCACATAACATTATCTTTGTACTGTATATTCAACCTTCTCCATAATGTTCTCAGAAAGCCTACTATGTCTAATGCTTTAATGCATTTAGTATGACCCCCCCATCTCTATTTCATCCTTAATCATGTTGGAAAAGTGAGTTTAGTCTACAGCACGCTACATTCCGCTGATCATCCAAACAGGAAATGGAGGAAATGGCAGTTGTCTCACGACAATGCTTGGTAAGCAAAAAGTAGAAGAATATCTCCCACTCTCTTATTTTCCCAGATTGGGCCATAACACTCGTTGTTTAAGCTCAAACATAATGCTTATCACTGGAAACCTTCTCTTTAGGATCAGTCTTTTTAGATTTGGTGTGAGCATCCTTTTTGTAGTGACATCTATGTGAGGCGTCACCAATACAGTTTAAGTACGTCCTCCGTTGAATGCGGGTTACTCTCATTAAAGTCCATGTCAGGCTGCGCATAGCTGTCGTTTCCTCCTGGAAGATATAGATTGCCTTTTTCCTGGAAAGCTCAGACCTGGAACTCCAGTTTTGTTGGATTTTTCTCGATTACACGAGGAGCCCTTGGCTGCTGATATCGATACTTCTTGTCCAGGTAATGTGTGATGGACAGTTGAAGAAGATGGAAAAGCTCGACAACGTTGAGGATCACAGAGATTGAAGCGATGACCTGGATATATATGGTGAAAATGGTCTTCTCGGTGGGCCTAGAGACAAAACAGTCCACCGTGTGGGGGCAAGGACTTCTCATGCATTCATACCTTGCTGGAATTACAAATCCATACAGGCACCACAAACCTACTATAAACCCAACCTCAATTAGGACCTTCAGGATTATGCTGACAGTGTAAGCGCCCAGTACTTTTCCCTTGAGCTTGGGCCTTTCCTTTTCATTAAGCGACTCTTTCTTTTCCTGTATCACCTCTAGCTTGCATTCTTTGGCTTTTCTGTCCGGCTGTCTCCCATGCTGCACCGCTGTTTCCTGTTCTGGCTCCTTGTGTCTCTTCATGGCCACATAGGCGAAATAGAAAATGGTGGGCGTGGAGACAAAGACAACCTGCAGAATAAAGTAGCGGAAATGGGAGACAGGAAAGGCCTTGTCGTAGCACACAGACTCACAGCCCGGCTGTTTAGTGTTGCAGATAAAATCGGCCTGCTCGTCATCCCATGCGGACTCGGCTGCGGTAGACAAGACGAGGATACGGAAGAGAAAAAGGACAGTGAGCCACACGCGCCCAACGGCAGTTGAGTACTCCTGACTTTCCTCTAACAGGTTTTCGAGAAAACCCCATTCACTTTTGGACATCCTCTGAATCTGCAGACACAAAACAAAAAAAAAAAAACCTGAATTTGACACTACCACATCAAGAATATGCAGATTGTATGAAAAGACACATATATATTCGAATTAGTACATTGTTATGACTTTATCTCA